>OY292377.1:6606120-7926345 GCA_958496195.1 Timandra comae | reverse complement strand
CCAAAAACTTAGTGTTCCAAATCCGGTTTTAAGTGTGCGGAATCGATTAGGCATATCAAAACTATATAAAATCCGTTAAACAGCGCGAAAATACGAAATTATAATTTTCGACCAAATACGGCCATATGGCCCCAACTCGGCTCGAAATTCGCCCAAAAACTTAGTGTTCCAAATCGGTTTTAAGTGTGCGGAATCGATTAGGCATATCAAAACTATATAAAATCCGTTAAAACAGCGCGAAAATACGAAATTATAATTTTCGCCCAAATACGGCCATATGGCCCCAACTCGGCTCGAAATTCGCCCAAAAACTTAGTGTTCCAATCCGGTTTTAAGTGTGCGGAATCGATTAGGCATATCAAAACTATATAAAATCCGTTAAAACAGCGCGAAAATACGAAATTATAATTTTCGCCCAAATACGGCATATGGCCCCAACTCGGCTCGAAATTCGCCCAAAAACTTAGTGTTCCAAATCCGGTTTTAAGTGTGCGGAATCGATTAGGCATATCAAAACTATATAAAATCCGTTAAAACAGCGCGAAAATACGAAATTATAATTTTCGCCCAAATACGGCCATATGGCCCCAACTCGGCTAGAAATTCGCCCAAAAACTTAGTGTTCCAAATACGGTTTTAAGTGTGCGGAATCGATTAGGCATATCAAAACTATATAAAATCCGTTAAAACAGCGCGAAAATACGAAATTATAATTTTCGCCCAAATACGGCCATATGGCCCCAACTCGGCTCGAAATTCGCCCAAAAACTTAGTGTTCCAAATCCGGTTTTAAGTGTGCGGAATCGATTAGGCATATCAAAACTATATAAAATCCGTTAAACAGCGCGAAAATACGAAATTATAATTTTCGACCAAATACGGCCATATGGCCCAACTCGGCTCGAAATTCGCCCAAAAACTTAGTGTTCCAAATCCGGTTTTAAGTGTGCGGAATCGATTAGGCATATCAAAACTATATAAAATCCGTTAAAACAGCGCGAAAATACGAAATTATAATTTTCGCCCAAATACGGCCATATGGCCCCAACTCGGCTCGAAATTCGCCCAAAAACTTAGTATTCCAAATCCGGTTTAAGTGTGCGGAATCGATTAGGCATATCAAAACTATATAAAATCCGTTAAAACAGCGCGAAAATACGAAATTATAATTTTCGACCAAATACGGCCATATGGCCCCAACTCGGCTCGAAATTCGCCCAAAAACTTAGTGTTCCAAATCCGGTTTAAGTGTGCGGAATCGATTAGGCATATCAAAACTATATAAAATCCGTTAAAACAGCGCGAAAATACGAAATTATAATTTTCGCCCAAATACGGCCATATGGCCCCAACTCGGCTCGAAATTCGCCCAAAAACTTAGTGTTCCAAATCCAGTTTTAAGTGTGCGGAATCGATTAGGCATATCAAAACTATATAAAATCCGTTAAAACAGCGCGAAAATACGAAATTATAATTTTCGCCCAAATACGGCCATGTGGCCCCAACTCGGCTCGAAATTCGCCCAAAAACTTAGTGTTCCAAATCCGGTTTTAAGTGTGCGGAATCGATTAGGCATATCAAAACTATATAAAATCCGTTAAAACAGCGCGAAAATACGAAATTATAATTTTCGCCCAAATACGGCCATATGGCCCCAACTCGGCTCGAAATTCGCCCAAAAACTTAGTGTTCCAAATCCGGTTTTAAGTGTGCGGAATCGATTAGGCATATCAAAACTATATAAAATCCGTTAAAACAGCGCGAAAATACGAAATTATAATTTTCGCCCAAATACGGCCATATGGCCCCAACTCGGCTCGAAATTCGCCCAAAAACTTAGTGTTCCAAATCCGGTTTTAAGTGTGCGGAATCGATTAGGCATATCAAAACTATATAAAATCCGTTAAAACAGCGCGAAAATACGAAATTATAATTTTCGCCCAAATACGGCCATATGGCCCCAACTCGGCTCGAAATTCGCCCAAAAACTTAGTGTTCCAAATCCGGTTTTAAGTGTGCGGAATCGATTAGGCATATCAAAACTATATAAAATCCGTTAAAACAGCGCGAAAATACGAAATTATAATTTTCGCCCAAATACGGCCATATGGCCCCAACTCGGCTCGAAATTCGCCCAAAAACTTAGTGTTCCAAATCCGGTTTTAAGTGTGCGGAATCGATTAGGCATATCAAAACTATATAAAATCCGTTAAAAACAGCGCGAAAATACGAAATTATAATTTTCGCCCAAATACGGCCATATGGCCCCAACTCGGCTAGAAATTCGCCCAAAAACTTAGTGTTCCAAATACCGGTTTTAAGTGTGCGGAATCGATTAGGCATATCAAAACTATATAAAATCCGTTAAAACAGCGCGAAAATACGAAATTATAATTTTCGCCCAAATACGGCCATATGGCCCCGGCCCCAACTCGGCTCGAAATTCGCCCAAAAACTTAGTGTTCCAAATCCGGTTTTAAGTGTGCGGAATCGATTAGGCATATCAAAACTATATAAAATCCGTTAAAACAGCGCGAAAATACGAAATTATAATTTTCGCCCAAATACGGCCATATGGCCCCAACTCGGCTCGAAATTCGCCCAAAAACTTAGTGTTCCAAATCCGGTTTTAAGTGTGCGGAATCGATTAGGCATATCAAAACTATATAAAATCCGTTAAAACAGCGCGAAAATACGAAATTATAATTTTCGCCCAAATACGGCCATATGGCCCCAACTCGGCTCGAAATTCGCCCAAAAACTTAGTGTTCCAAATCCGGTTTTAAGTGTGCGGAATCGATTAGGCATATCAAAACTATATAAAATCCGTTAAAACAGCGCGAAAATACGAAATTATAATTTTCGCCCAAATACGGCCATATGGCCCCAACTCGGCTCGAAATTCGCCCAAAAACTTAGTGTTCCAAATCCGGTTTTAAGTGTGCGGAATCGATTAGGCATATCAAAACTATATAAAATCCGTTAAAACAGCGCGAAAATACGAAATTATAATTTTCGCCCAAATACGGCCATATGGCCCGGCCCAACTCGGCTCGAAATTCGCCCAAAAACTTAGTGTTCCAAATCCGGTTTTAAGTGTGCGGAATCGATTAGGCATATCAAAACTATATAAAATCCGTTAAAACAGCGCGAAAATACGAAATTATAATTTTCGCCCAAATACGGCCATATGGCCCCAACTCGGCTCGAAATTCGCCCAAAAACTTAGTGTTCCAAATCCGGTTTTAAGTGTGCGGAATCGATTAGGCATATCAAAACTATATAAAATCCGTTAAAACAGCGCGAAAATAACGAAATTATAATTTTCGCCCAAATACGGCCATATGGCCCCAACTCGGCTCGAAATTCGCCCAAAAACTTAGTATTCCAAATCCGGTTTTAAGTGTGCGGAATCGATTAGGCATATCAAAACTATATAAAATCCGTTAAAACAGCGCGAAAATACGAAATTATAATTTTCGACCAAATACGGCCATATGGCCCCAACTCGGCTCGAAATTCGCCCAAAAACTTAGTGTTCCAAATCCGGTTTTAAGTGTGCGGAATCGATTAGGCATATCAAAACTATATAAAATCGTTAAAACAGCGCGAAAATACGAAATTATAATTTTCGCCCAAATACGGCCATATGGCCCCAACTCGGCTAGAAATTCGCCCAAAAACTTAGTGTTCCAAATACCGGTTTTAAGTGTGCGGAATCGATTAGGCATATCAAAACTATATAAAATCCGTTAAAACAGCGCGAAAATACGAAATTATAATTTTCGCCAAATACGGCCATATGGCCCCAACTCGGCTCGAAATTCGCCCAAAAACTTAGTGTTCCAAATCCGGTTTTAAGTGTGCGGAATCGATTAGGCATATCAAAACTATATAAAATCCGTTAAAACAGCGCGAAAATACGAAATTATAATTTTCGACCAAATACGGCCATATGGCCCCAACTCGGCTCGAAATTCGCCCAAAAACTTAGTGTTCCAAATCCGGTTTTAGTGTGCGGAATCGATTAGGCATATCAAAACTATATAAAATCCGTTAAAACAGCGCGAAAATACGAAATTATAATTTTCGCCCAAATACGGCCATATGGCCCCAACTCGGCTCGAATTCGCCCAAAAACTTAGTAGTTCCAAATCCGGTTTTAAGTGTGCGGAATCGATTAGGCATATCAAAACTATATAAAATCCGTTAAAACAGCGCGAAAATACGAAATTATAATTTTCGACCAAATACGGCCATATGGCCCCAACTCGGCTCGAAATTCGCCCAAAAACTTAGTGTTCCAAATCCGGTTTTAAGTGTGCGGAATCGATTAGGCATATCAAAACTATATAAAATCCGTTAAAACAGCGCGAAAATACGAAATTATAATTTTCGCCCAAATACGGCCATATGGCCCCAACTCGGCTCGAAATTCGCCCAAAAACTTAGTGTTCCAAATCCAGTTTTAAGTGTGCGGAATCGATTAGGCATATCAAAACTATATAAAATCCGTTAAAACAGCGCGAAAATACGAAATTATAATTTTCGCCCAAATACGGCCATGTGGCCCCAACTCGGCTCGAAATTCGCCCAAAAACTTAGTGTTCCAAATCCGGTTTTAAGTGTGCGGAATCGATTAGGCATATCAAAACTATATAAAATCCGTTAAAACAGCGCGAAAATACGAAATTATAATTTTCGCCCAAATACGGCCATATGGCCCCAACTCGGCTCGAAATTCGCCCAAAAACTTAGTGTTCCAAATCCGGTTTTAAGTGTGCGGAATCGATTAGGCATATCAAAACTATATAAAATCCGTTAAAACAGCGCGAAAATACGAAATTATAATTTTCGCCCAAATACGGCCATATGGCCCCAACTCGGCTCGAAATTCGCCCAAAAACTTAGTGTTCCAAATCCGGTTTTAAGTGTGCGGAATCGATTAGGCATATCAAAACTATATAAAATCCGTTAAAACAGCGCGAAAATACGAAATTATAATTTTCGCCCAAATACGGCCATATGGCCCCAACTCGGCTCGAAATTCGCCCAAAAACTTAGTGTTCCAAATCCGGTTTTAAGTGTGCGGAATCGATTAGGCATATCAAAACTATATAAAATCCGTTAAAACAGCGCGAAAATACGAAATTATAATTTTCGCCCAAATACGGCCATATGGCCCCAACTCGGCTCGAAATTCGCCCAAAAACTTAGTGTTCCAAATCCGGTTTTAAGTGTGCGGAATCGATTAGGCATATCAAAACTATATAAAATCCGTTAAAACAGCGCGAAAATACGAAATTATAATTTTCGCCCAAATACGGCCATATGGCCCCAACTCGGCTAGAAATTCGCCCAAAAACTTAGTGTTCCAAATACCGGTTTTAAGTGTGCGGAATCGATTAGGCATATCAAAACTATATAAAATCCGTTAAAACAGCGCGAAAATACGAAATTATAATTTTCGCCCAAATACGGCCATATGGCCCCAACTCGGCTCGAAATTCGCCCAAAAACTTAGTGTTCCAAATCCGGTTTTAAGTGTGCGGAATCGATTAGGCATATCAAAACTATATAAAATCCGTTAAAAACAGCGCGAAAATACGAAATTATAATTTTCGCCCAAATACGGCCATATGGCCCCAACTCGGCTCGAAATTCGCCCAAAAACTTAGTGTTCCAAATCCGGTTTTAAGTGTGCGGAATCGATTAGGCATATCAAAACTATATAAAATCCGTTAAAACAGCGCGAAAATACGAAATTATAATTTTCGCCCAAATACGGCCATATGGCCCCAACTCGGCTCGAAATTCGCCCAAAAACTTAGTGTTCCAAATCCGGTTTTAAGTGTGCGGAATCGATTAGGCATATCAAAACTATATAAAATCCGTTAAAACAGCGCGAAAATACGAAATTATAATTTTCGCCCAAATACGGCCATATGGCCCCAACTCGGCTCGAAATTCGCCCAAAAACTTAGTGTTCCAAATCCGGTTTTAAGTGTGGCGGAATCGATTAGGCATATCAAAACTATATAAAATCCGTTTAAAACAGCGCGAAAATACGAAATTATAATTTTCGCCCAAATACGGCCATATGGCCCCGGCCCCAACTCGGCTCGAAATTCGCCCAAAAACTTAGTGTTCCAAATCCGGTTTTAAGTGTGCGGAATCGATTAGGCATATCAAAACTATATAAAATCCGTTAAAACAGCGCGAAAATACGAAATTATAATTTTCGCCCAAATACGGCCATATGGCCCCAACTCGGCTCGAAATTCGCCCAAAAACTTAGTGTTCCAAATCCGGTTTTAAGTGTGCGGAATCGATTAGGCATATCAAAACTATATAAATCCGTTAAAACAGCGCGAAAATACGAAATTATAATTTTCGCCCAAATACGGCCATATGGCCCCCAACTCGGCTCGAAATTCGCCCAAAAACTTAGTGTTCCAAATCCGGTTTTAAGTGTGCGGAATCGATTAGGCATATCAAAACTATATAAAATCCGTTAAAACAGCGCGAAAATACGAAATTATAATTTTCGACAAATACGGCCATATGGCCCCAACTCGGCTCGAAATTCGCCCAAAAACTTAGTGTTCCAAATCCGGTTTTAAGTGTGCGGAATCGATTAGGCATATCAAAACTATATAAAATCCGTTAAAACAGCGCGAAAATACGAAATTATAATTTCGCCCAAATACGGCCATATGGCCCCAACTCGGCTAGAAATTCGCCCAAAAACTTAGTGTTCCAAATACCGGTTTTAAGTGTGCGGAATCGATTAGGCATATCAAAACTATATAAAATCCGTTAAAACAGCGCGAAAATACGAAATTATAATTTTCGCCCAAATACGGCCATATGGCCCCAACTCGGCTCGAAATTCGCCCAAAAACTTAGTGTTCCAAATCCGGTTTTAAGTGTGCGGAATCGATTAGGCATATCAAAACTATATAAAATCCGTTAAAACAGCGCGAAAATACGAAATTATAATTTTCGCCCAAATACGGCCATATGGCCCCAACTCGGCTCGAAATTCGCCCAAAAACTTAGTGTTCCAAATCCGGTTTTAAGTGTGCGGAATCGATTAGGCATATCAAAACTATATAAAATCCGTTAAAACAGCGCGAAAATACGAAATTATAATTTTCGCCCAAATACGGCCATATGGCCCCAACTCGGCTAGAAATTCGCCCAAAAACTTAGTGTTCCAAATACCGGTTTTAAGTGTGCGGAATCGATTAGGCATATCAAAACTATATAAAATCCGTTAAAACAGCGCGAAAATACGAAATTATAATTTTCGCCCAAATACGGCCATATGGCCCCAACTCGGCTCGAAATTCGCCCAAAAACTTAGTGTTCCAAATCCGGTTTTAAGTGTGCGGAATCGATTAGGCATATCAAAACTATATAAAATCCGTTAAAACAGCGCGAAAATACGAAATTATAATTTTCGCCCAAATACGGCCATATGGCCCCAACTCGGCTCGAAATTCGCCCAAAAACTTAGTGTTCCAAATCCGGTTTAAGTGTGCGGAATCGATTAGGCATATCAAAACTATATAAAATCCGTTAAAACAGCGCGAAAATACGAAATTATAATTTTCGCCCAAATACGGCCATATGGCCCCAACTCGGCTCGAAATTCGCCCAAAAACTTAGTGTTCCAAATCCGGTTTTAAGTGTGCGGAATCGATTAGGCATATCAAAACTATATAAAATCCGTTAAAACAGCGCGAAAATACGAAATTATAATTTTCGCCCAAATACGGCCATATGGCCCCAACTCGGCTCGAAATTCGCCCAAAAACTTAGTGTTCCAAATCCGGTTTTAAGTGTGCGGAATCGATTAGGCATATCAAAAACTATATAAAATCCGTTAAAACAGCGCGAAAATACGAAATTATAATTTTCGCCCAAATACGGCCATATGGCCCCAACTCGGCTAGAAATTCGCCCAAAAACTTAGTGTTCCAAATACCGGTTTTAAGTGTGCGGAATCGATTAGGCATATCAAAACTATATAAAATCCGTTAAAACAGCGCGAAAATACGAAATTATAATTTTCGCCCAAATACGGCCATATGGCCCCAACTCGGCTCGAAATTCGCCCAAAAACTTAGTGTTCCAAATCCGGTTTTAAGTGTGCGGAATCGATTAGGCATATCAAAACTATATAAAATCCGTTAAAACAGCGCGAAAATACGAAATTATAATTTTCGACCAAATACGGCCATATGGCCCCAACTCGGCTCGAAATTCGCCCAAAAACTTAGTGTTCCAAATCCGGTTTTAAGTGTGCGGAATCGATTAGGCATATCAAAACTATATAAAATCCGTTAAAACAGCGCGAAAATACGAAATTATAATTTTCGCCCAAATACGGCCATATGGCCCCAACTCGGCTCGAAATTCGCCCAAAAACTTAGTATTCCAAATCCGGTTTTAAGTGTGCGGAATCGATTAGGCATATCAAAACTATATAAAATCCGTTAAAACAGCGCGAAAATACGAAATTATAATTTTCGACCAAATACGGCCATATGGCCCCAACTCGGCTCGAAATTCGCCCAAAAACTTAGTGTTCCAAATCCGGTTTTAAGTGTGCGGAATCGATTAGGCATATCAAAACTATATAAAATCCGTTAAAACAGCGCGAAAATACGAAATTATAATTTTCGCCCAAATACGGCCATATGGCCCCAACTCGGCTCGAAATTCGCCCAAAAACTTAGTGTTCCAAATCCAGTTTTAAGTGTGCGGAATC
The DNA here is from genome assembly GCA_958496195.1 of Timandra comae. Lineage (NCBI taxonomy): Eukaryota > Metazoa > Arthropoda > Insecta > Lepidoptera > Geometridae > Timandra > Timandra comae. The sequence goes on along the minus strand of OY292377.1, from coordinate 7,917,566 downwards.
GATTAGGCATATCAAAACTATATAAAATCCGTTAAAACAGCGCGAAAATACGAAATTATAATTTTCGCCCAAATACGGCCATGTGGCCCCAACTCGGCTCGAAATTCGCCCAAAAACTTAGTGTTCCAAATCCGGTTTTAAGTGTGCGGAATCGATTAGGCATATCAAAACTATATAAAATCCGTTAAAACAGCGCGAAAATACGAAATTATAATTTTCGCCCAAATACGGCCATATGGCCCCAACTCGGCTCGAAATTCGCCCAAAAACTTAGTGTTCCAAATCCGGTTTTAAGTGTGCGGAATCGATTAGGCATATCAAAACTATATAAAATCCGTTAAAACAGCGCGAAAATACGAAATTATAATTTTCGCCCAAATACGGCCATATGGCCCCAACTCGGCTCGAAATTCGCCCAAAAACTTAGTGTTCCAAATCCGGTTTTAAGTGTGCGGAATCGATTAGGCATATCAAAACTATATAAAATCCGTTAAAACAGCGCGAAAATACGAAATTATAATTTTCGCCCAAATACGGCCATATGGCCCCAACTCGGCTCGAAATTCGCCCAAAAACTTAGTGTTCCAAATCCGGTTTTAAGTGTGCGGAATCGATTAGGCATATCAAAACTATATAAAATCCGTTAAAACAGCGCGAAAATACGAAATTATAATTTTCGCCCAAATACGGCCATATGGCCCCAACTCGGCTCGAAATTCGCCCAAAAACTTAGTGTTCCAAATCCGGTTTTAAGTGTGCGGAATCGATTAGGCATATCAAAACTATATAAAATCCGTTAAAACAGCGCGAAAATACGAAATTATAATTTTCGCCCAAATACGGCCATATGGCCCCAACTCGGCTAGAAATTCGCCCAAAAACTTAGTGTTCCAAATACCGGTTTTAAGTGTGCGGAATCGATTAGGCATATCAAAACTATATAAAATCCGTTAAAACAGCGCGAAAATACGAAATTATAATTTTCGCCCAAATACGGCCATATGGCCCCGGCCCCAACTCGGCTCGAAATTCGCCCAAAAACTTAGTATTCCAAATCCGGTTTTAAGTGTGCGGAATCGATTAGGCATATCAAAACTATATAAAATCCGTTAAAACAGCGCGAAAATACGAAATTATAATTTTCGCCCAAATACGGCCATATGGCCCCAACTCGGCTCGAAATTCGCCCAAAAACTTAGTGTTACAAATCCGGTTTTAAGTGTGCGGAATCGATTAGGCATATCAAAACTATATAAAATCCGTTAAAACAGCGCGAAAATACGAAATTATAATTTTCGCCCAAATACGGCCATATGGCCCCAACTCGGCTCGAAATTCGCCCAAAAACTTAGTGTTCCAAATCCGGTTTTAAGTGTGCGGAATCGATTAGGCATATCAAAACTATATAAAATCCGTTAAAACAGCGCGAAAATACGAAATTATAATTTTCGCCCAAATACGGCCATATGGCCCCAACTCGGCTCGAAATTCGCCCAAAAACTTAGTGTTCCAAATCCGGTTTTAAGTGTGCGGAATCGATTAGGCATATCAAAACTATATAAAATCCGTTAAAACAGCGCGAAAATACGAAATTATAATTTTCGCCCAAATACGGCCATATGGTCCCAACTCGGCTCGAAATTCGCCCAAAAACTTAGTATTCCAAATCCGGTTTTAAGTGTGCGGAATCGATTAGGCATATCAAAACTATATAAAATCCGTTAAAACAGCGCGAAAATACGAAATTATAATTTTCGACCAAATACGGCCATATGGCCCCAACTCGGCTCGAAATTCGCCCAAAAACTTAGTGTTCCAAATCCGGTTTTAAGTGTGCGGAATCGATTAGGCATATCAAAACTATATAAAATCCGTTAAAACAGCGCGAAAATACGAAATTATAATTTTCGCCCAAATACGGCCATATGGCCCCAACTCGGCTCGAAATTCGCCCAAAAACTTAGTGTTCCAAATCCAGTTTTAAGTGTGCGGAATCGATTAGGCATATCAAAACTATATAAAATCCGTTAAAACAGCGCGAAAATACGAAATTATAATTTTCGCCCAAATACGGCCATGTGGCCCCAACTCGGCTCGAAATTCGCCCAAAAACTTAGTGTTCCAAATCCGGTTTTAAGTGTGCGGAATCGATTAGGCATATCAAAACTATATAAAATCCGTTAAAACAGCGCGAAAATACGAAATTATAATTTTCGCCCAAATACGGCCATATGGCCCCAACTCGGCTCGAAATTCGCCCAAAAACTTAGTGTTCCAAATCCGGTTTTAAGTGTGCGGAATCGATTAGGCATATCAAAACTATATAAAATCCGTTAAAACAGCGCGAAAATACGAAATTATAATTTTCGCCCAAATACGGCCATATGGCCCCAACTCGGCTCGAAATTCGCCCAAAAACTTAGTGTTCCAAATCCGGTTTTAAGTGTGCGGAATCGATTAGGCATATCAAAACTATATAAAATCCGTTAAAACAGCGCGAAAATACGAAATTATAATTTTCGCCCAAATACGGCCATATGGCCCCAACTCGGCTCGAAATTCGCTCAAAAACTTAGTGTTCCAAATCCGGTTTTAAGTGTGCGGAATCGATTAGGCATATCAAAACTATATAAAATCCGTTAAAACAGCGCGAAAATACGAAATTATAATTTTCGCCCAAATACGGCCATATGGCCCCAACTCGGCTCGAAATTCGCCCAAAAACTTAGTGTTCCAAATCCGGTTTTAAGTGTGCGGAATCGATTAGGCATATCAAAACTATATAAAATCCGTTAAAACAGCGCGAAAATACGAAATTATAATTTTCGCCCAAATACGGCCATATGGCCCCAACTCGGCTCGAAATTCGCCCAAAAACTTAGTGTTCCAAATCCGGTTTTAAGTGTGCGGAATCGATTAGGCATATCAAAACTATATAAAATCCGTTAAAACAGCGCGAAAATACGAAATTATAATTTTCGCCCAAATACGGCCATATGGCCCCGGCCCCAACTCGGCTCGAAATTCGCCCAAAAACTTAGTATTCCAAATCCGGTTTTAAGTGTGCGGAATCGATTAGGCATATCAAAACTATATAAAATCCGTTAAAACAGCGCGAAAATACGAAATTATAATTTTCGCCCAAATACGGCCATATGGCCCCAACTCGGCTCGAAATTCGCCCAAAAACTTAGTGTTACAAATCCGGTTTTAAGTGTGCGGAATCGATTAGGCATATCAAAACTATATAAAATCCGTTAAAACAGCGCGAAAATACGAAATTATAATTTTCGCCCAAATACGGCCATATGGCCCCAACTCGGCTCGAAATTCGCCCAAAAACTTAGTGTTCCAAATCCGGTTTTAAGTGTGCGGAATCGATTAGGCATATCAAAACTATATAAAATCCGTTAAAACAGCGCGAAAATACGAAATTATAATTTTCGCCCAAATACGGCCATATGGCCCCAACTCGGCTCGAAATTCGCCCAAAAACTTAGTGTTCCAAATCCGGTTTTAAGTGTGCGGAATCGATTAGGCATATCAAAACTATATAAAATCCGTTAAAACAGCGCGAAAATACGAAATTATAATTTTCGCCCAAATACGGCCATATGGCCCCAACTCGGCTCGAAATTCGCCCAAAAACTTAGTGTTACAAATCCGGTTTTAAGTGTGCGGAATCGATTAGGCATATCAAAACTATATAAAATCCGTTAAAACAGCGCGAAAATACGAAATTATAATTTTCGCCCAAATACGGCCATATGGCCCCAACTCGGCTCGAAATTCGCCCAAAAACTTAGTGTTCCAAATCCGGTTTTAAGTGTGCGGAATCGATTAGGCATATCAAAACTATATAAAATCCGTTAAAACAGCGCGAAAATACGAAATTATAATTTTCGCCCAAATACGGCCATATGGCCCCAACTCGGCTCGAAATTCGCCCAAAAACTTAGTGTTCCAAATCCGGTTTTAAGTGTGCGGAATCGATTAGGCATATCAAAACTATATAAAATCCGTTAAAACAGCGCGAAAATACGAAATTATAATTTTCGCCCAAATACGGCCATATGGCCCCAACTCGGCTCGAAATTCGCCCAAAAACTTAGTGTTCCAAATCCGGTTTTAAGTGTGCGGAATCGATTAGGCATATCAAAACTATATAAAATCCGTTATAACAGCGCGAAAATACGAAATTATAATTTTCGCCCAAATACGGCCATATGGCCCCAACTCGGCTCGAAATTCGCCCAAAAACTTAGTGTTCCAAATCCGGTTTTAAGTGTGCGGAATCGATTAGGCATATCAGACAGACTGACAGACAGACAGAGTTACTTTCGCATATATATAATATTAGTAAACATGGCGCACTATTTTTATATAATACCACCTATGTATATTTGCTCTGTACCCATGTTTACGAATAATAAATGATTGGATTTGATTTGATTAGTTAGGATTAGGATAAGATTTTAAAACAAATATATAGCTTATTATGTTTAACGTAACCCAATTTTATCTCCTTAAACAAACGCATTAGATACATTTGAGTAAAGCCCTTGCCATTCGACATCCATGTCCTGTCTAAATGTTCTGAAAAGACGGAACGTGACCGTTTTTGTAAATACCTATGGACGACATTTTATCCGGGTTTTCTGGTTATATATATTAACCGGGCGAGTGTGAACTCTTTATTTTGTGCTCGATATTATAAAATACTGCAGTGTCGAATATGGTTTGAAATTGATCTTTTCTTAATATAAATTGTTATAATGATGGTAGTGATTTTTCTCGGCATTTTTTTGCATGCCGAGTTGCATGTTTTCAGGGGAACGGTTGGTAATAACTCTATGCAGTCTGATTTCCGTTCAAAACAAATGTTTGTGTGCATGAACATGTCTGTTTGTCCTAGTCTGGATGTTTTTTGTATATAGATTTTGACAATGTTTCGTTTCTATAATTATCGTGATTGTATCCCAATCTTCTGGAATGTTATTCAAAATATTTTGCAGATGTAGGTTTGGTAGATAGAATGTGGAATTTTCAGATTGTCAAAATTTCCAGTTGGGGAATTTTCCTGTTCAATGAGTTTCCGTTTGAGGATTTTTCCATCTGGGGAAGTTTCTGGTTTGGGAGATTTCCAGTTAAGGAATTTTCCAGTTGGGGATTTTGCTGCTTGCGTAAAATTCCAGGTGGAGAAATTTTGAAAGTTTTCATTAACGTAAGTTTAATTATATCATTATAAATCTTATACCCAATATTCAATCCATCCATAATCCATACGATATTTTTTTCAACCCACATCGTCTCACTGCTGGGCAAAGGTCTCCCCCAAACATCCCCAACTCTCGCTATCCTTAGCAGCCTCCCACCAGCTACTGTCGAAGGTGTTTAGTTACCAATAACTCCTAAACGTAAAAAAAATAATAAAATCAATCTTCGATCTCAACCGTATGGATTGGGATTGAATATCTATATCTATACTAATATTATAAAGAGGAAAGATTTGTTTGTTTGTTTGTTTATAATGAATAGGCTCCGAAACTACTGGACCGATTTCAAAAATTCTTTCACTAATGGAAAGCTAATTTATCAGTGCGTGACATAGGCTGTATTTTATCCCCGTAATCCCACGGGAACGGGAACTACGCAGGTGAAACCGCGGGGAGCTACTAGTTAATAAGTAAGTAGGATCATTAGCTATTCCTATCCGGGTTAAACTTATATTGACCCGGCAGTCCATCGTACGGAATTTCATTAAAACAATATAAAATCTAAACATGTCCTCAGAATTTTGATTAAACTCAAATGAAAATCTCATATCTTACCCGTTGTTGCTAATTTAAACCTTACTGCATCGTCATACGGGTTTTATTTGCTAAAGAGTGTATGAACAATATTTTCCTTTGAAAATTATTAGTCATAAACATCACTTATAGGATGAAGGAGTTGAAATTTCAAGTGATGTATCACTATATAGTATAAAACAAAGTCGCTTACCGCTCTGTCCCTATGTATGCTTAAATCTTTGAAACTACGCAACGGATTTTGATGCGGTTTGTTTTAATAGATAGAGTGATTTAGGAAGAAAATTTTATCCCCAAGTTCTCACGTAAACGGGTACTACGCCGGTGAAACCGCGGGGCACTGCTAGTTTATAGATTCAATTGTTTTAAAGAAATCTCGTTTTGTAGTTTACAATGTATTTTCAAGTGCTCTATAGGCGGTAAGTCAACAAGGTATTTTTAGAAATAATCGTATTAATGCTATAATTTTAATAATTGTATATGATACATGCGTACGTACCTCATTAAGTCGAATCCCTCGACTAGTTTCAGCCACATTCGGTGGCCTTCAACAGGAGGAGTGAGATGCGCCCGGGACAGCATCTCGCCCTGCACATACACATACACAATCAGTGCTTACGGCATTTTCCGTATAAAAATACATAGTTAAAATATCTACATGGGCATCGGCATAAATTTATTAATTTATACAACAAATAAACACTCGGTACTAAATTCCTAATTAAAATAAATCTAAATACAATAATAATGTCCGCTCGTAAAAAAAAATATGATTTAACTTACATGCTTGCATGTTTACAAGCTTTTTTTAACCCCCCCCGTCGCAAAACGAGGGGTGTTATAAGTTTGACGTTGTGTGTGTGTGTATCTGTCTGTGGCATCATAGCTCCCGAACGGATGAACCGATTTCAATTTAGTTTTTTTTTTTGTATTAAAGGGGACCTACGTGCGAGTGTTCTTAGACATATTTGATGAAAATCGGTTGACCCGTTAAAAAGTTATGGGGGTTTGAAAGTAATTGTGTTGGGGGTTTTTTAAATTTTAAATTTTATTTTATTGTGTTTTTTAGCATGACCTCAGCCCATCAGTTAGACATTATAGGTTGAAAACAAATGTTTACAAGTTCATTTTTTCATACATTGACTTTTTCTACATACTCGCAAAGGTGTATTAGTCCTAAACTCACATAGACGTTAATAGATAATAATATTATTTTCTTAGATCACTTAACAAGGATTTACGGATGGCTGGACGGACGGATGTATCAACAGACAGACTAAAATACATAACTTCTTCTTCTTCTTCTTCTATCGTGTCAATGGCCACAAAATAATATATTTAAGTGAAGAAATGAAATAATAACTACTAAATAATACTAAATTTTCCCGGGCCAAAACTCAGCTACATCTACACCAGCGCTATTTGCCTCCATCAGGTCTTCTCGTCTCTCTCAACACATAATAATTATACAAGAATTTAAAGCAAAACATTTGTTTTGTCTTAGCATGCTCCTATACATGAACATCATCAGCTCATATAATGTCCCCACCGAGGGACTCGAGCCTACCCTTTATTTCATTTAGGCATCGGTATGTGGGACTCACCCGCTACCAAGATGGAGTGGTGGCAGTCCTACCCACTAAAACACCCCGGTGCATGTCAGCACAGTACATATGTATGTATCGCGGTGACGGGAACTGCATCACACATTAAAATTTTATCTTATCTGAATCGGACAAGACAAATTTCTTGTCGTAGACACGCGGTCTTAAATTTTATACCTAATCTAGTACTTAAGTTCTCACGTAAAACTCAAAAGCTTCATTAAGCTCAAATGAAAGATGTAGAAACTTCACTCAATAGTATAAAACAAAGTCGCTGTCTGTCCGTCCTTATGTACGCTTATATCTTTAAAACTACGCAACGGATTTTGATGCGGTTTTCTTTAATAGATAGAGTGATTCAAGAGGAAGGTTTTAAGCATAATTTTTCTCTGAATTCTCTTGGAAGCGGGAACTACGCAGGTGAAACCGCGAGGCGCCGATAATACCTTCAAGTATGGAGTTTCTTAAGCCTTCAATTAATCAAATATGTTGAGACGTGTCTTTATTTTACTGTTATTTAGTAAACAGATACTGTTAATTAATATACACGAGTAAATCCACCCTGGATTGAGTAATATTGTAAAACCCTTCGTGGAGTGTTACATACGGTAGAATAATATGCAAAACATTCATATTTTTGAAATAAAACACTTAAACGGATTTTTGTCGTAGTTGTATTTGTTTTACATTTTCTGACGTTTCGGATTCTTTGCAGAACCCGTGATCACAGAAGACTAAGATGGAAGACGTCTGTACAAAGTAATGTAAAAAGTTTACTACCTTCAATATTTTGAAGATACAAAATTTGTGACACTCTCGTTATGGTGCCACAATATCACCATATTGTCTGATCAATAATGTCAAACTGCAGACTTAGGGCCCTGTTCACTTACAGAAAATATACAGGGTGTCCCGTAAGTAGTGGACCAACGGGATGTGGGGGATAGGGGAGACCGTTACCTACCAGAATCACCAAAATTTATTGTCCTAGGCTTCATAGTTTTGAAGTTATAACGTTTTTTAGTAAGTAGGTGAAATTATCGTACTATGTGCACATTTTTCTTAATTCTACAAAATCTATTACTTATTTTGATGTTATTTTTATTCAAGGGCGTTAAGAATACATAGGTTTTTCTAATTTAAATCAATTTTTAGTGTAGTTATCATTAACATTAAAATTAATCAACAAAACAAGTGCAATTGTTAAATTTCAAAATACTCTAAGTGGTATTTGAGCTGAGCTGGTGTAAAAAAAATGTATTGTAGCCTTATGGCACTTTATTTTAAAAACATCTACATATCATAAGGATTACAAAAACGTATAACACTGTGGTTTCAAATGAGTAGTTTTTTATTTTAACTAATATGAACGTAAAAGGGAACTTTTGAGAGAAAACAAAAATTCATTGCTAATTATGGAAATTCGTTTATTACTCAATTTATTTTTACATTAAGGGTTCAAAATGCTTTTCTTTAGCTCTTGTGCATGAAAACATCTTCGTATAAAGTCTTTTTGTAAACTTTTTTGGGCTCTTTGATGTTTTTTTATCAATTCAGCAACATGATTGAAATTTTGTGATAACTCTCTTTTTATCAGAAATATTTGTCTCATTAACTGCTTCTTTGAGGAAACCCCATAGAAAATAATCCAAAGGATTCAAGTCGGGAGATCGTGGCCTATTTCTTGGCCGATCGCTAATAGTACCTTCGCATCCAAACCATCGATTTGGGAATGTCTCATTCAAAAATTCAGTCACTTACCGTGAATAGTGGGCAGGTTCACCTTCATACTGCAACATTCGTACGTGCTTCTTAACTTAACGAAGATGTTGGTTATGCACAAGGCCTGAAACTGCGCGGAACCACATACTCTCACGTACTTCTTAACTTTATTCGAAGATGTTGGTTGTGCATAAGGCCTGAAACTGCGCGGGAGAGAATGTGGTTGCAGTACAAAGGTGAACCTGCCCACTATTCACAGTAAGTGACTGAATTTTTGAATGAGACGTTCCCAAATCGATGGTTTGGACGTGAAGGTACTATTTCATGGCCAGTGATCGGCCAAGAAATAGGCCACGATCTCCCGACTTGAATCCTTTGGATTATTTTCTATGGGGTTTCCTCAAAGAAGCAGTTAATGAGACAAATATTTCTGATAAAAAGAGAGTTATCACAAAATTTCAATCATGTTGCTGAATTGATAAAAAAACATCAAAGAGCCCAAAAAAGTTTACAAAAAGACTTTATACGAAGATGTTTTCATGCACAAGAGCTAAAGAAAAGCATTTTGAACCCTTAATGTAAAAATAAATTGAGTAATAAACGAATTTCCATAATTAGCAATGAATTTTTGTTTTCTCTCAAAAGTTCCCTTTTACGTTCATATTAGTTAAAATAAAAAACTACTCATTTGAAACCACAGTGTTATACGTTTTTGTTATCCTTATGATATGTAGATGTTTTTAAAATAAAGTGCCACAAGGCTACAATACATTTTTTTTACACCAGCTCAGCTCAAATACCACTTAGAGTATTTTGAAATTTAATAATTGCACTTGTTTTGTTGATTAATTTTAATGTTAATGATAACTACACTAAAAAATTATTTAAATTAGAAAAACCTTTGTATTCTTAACGCCCTTGAATAAAAATAACATCAAATTAAGTAATAGATTTTGTAGAATTAAGAAAAATGTGCACATAGTACGATAATTTCACCTACTTACTAAAAAACGTTATAACTTCAAAACTATAAGGCCTAGGACAATAAATTTTGGTGATTCTGGTAGGTAACGGTCTCCCCTATCCCCCACATCCCGTTGGTCCACTACTAACGGGACACCCTGTATACCATTATATTAACAAAATTACAATACAATTATAACTTATAGAAACCTCTCTTTACACACAAAATCCAATTTAATTTAAATTACAATAAACACTTTCAATATCACTTACCACCATTCCGTTCTCGACACATCCATCCCGTATGTACCGATTACATCCAAAGGTGAAGCTCAGGTAAGAACCTATACATTTAGTGTTCGTGAGACAGGTTTAATCCTGTTTAATAAACTGCGGCGCGCCCCCGAATATCATACGGTATTTATATCTTTATAATGAGGGCATACTGCTTGATGTTACTTTGAGGTTAAATAGAATAGGTGTGTTCATTTTGAGACTACGAGTATCACACTAATATAAAGGCGAATGTTTGTAAGTGTGTATGTTTGTTACTTCTTCACGTCTAAACGGCTGGACCGATTTATATGTTGAAGATGTTCTTTATTACTAAAAAACATTAAATTAAAAAACCCCCAACACAATTACTTTCAAACCCCCATAACTTTTAAACGGGTTAATCGATTTTCATCAAACATGTCTAAGAACACTCGCACGTATGTCCCCTTTAATACAAAAAAAATGAAATCGGTTCATTCGTTCGTTAGCTATGATGCCACAGACAGACAGATACACACACACACACACACACACTCACAGACACGTCAAACTTATAACACCCCTCTTTTTGCGTCGGGGGTTAAAAATAACATAAGTTACTTTTTAACTCGAAATTCCTACGGGTTAAAGTACCGTGCGCGTAAAACCGCGGGGCAGAGCTAGAAACCTTTACAAGGCCACTGATAGCGCTATATCGGTGGCCGAGTTTTGGTCCTCAAAAATTTGAGTCGATACGCTAAGAAGAAGAAGAAGCTAGAAATCTAAGTTCAGATGTACAAACCAATTACTGGTGTACACAGCGTTCATATGCAAATGTTTTTATGGTAGGTGCAAGCAAACACGAACAAAGAAATAAAATTAATAGTTATTTATGGTACAAGCGAGGTAAGTTGGTGATTACTTCCGAGGCGGTATTGAGGCCCGAGCCGTCAGGCGAGGGTCAGAAGATAGCCGAGGATAGTAATCATCAATACACGCGTGTACCATACAACGTTTTTCAACACATTTGCGAAGAAATTATCATTTTTCGCTAATAAATAAAAAGTTTTTCTATTCGCGCGCATCCAACACAACAATGGTGATCAGCCAAAGACTAAAAGAATATACTTATTAAAAAAAAACGAATGAATGAATGAATGGAATTGACCATAGACCTACCAAAAGTAAGGCAACATAGTTGAAGTTTGTTTTTAAAATGTATGGACACGTTTTTTTTTGGTATCGAAACTTTTTTAAAACTAAACAATTAAAAAAAAAGGTAGCACTCCGGGAGTGCCGGCAGAAGTGAAAACTTCAATATTAACGTTGTGTTTAATTATAAGTATAAAAGTACTATCATTTATGAGGTAGAATACAATGTTTATTTATTGCGCTATCGTACACAAATATGACAATTTATATGTTGTTATTTATCTGTCACCATCCTTGGATACGCGTGGGACGCTGTACATAAACACACACGGTCATTCGCGCAAGCGCCCTGTGCCGCCTAAACAGAGCAGCACACTCAGGCACGGTAGAAAGAGTGGGAGATACTAGTTCCTCTCCCTTCCCCTCGATCTTACGCTTTTTCGATCAGCATCACGTGACCCTGACGCGAGTTTGAAAGTTTTTACCCATACAAAAAAAAGTGCTCAGCGCCGCTAAAGAAGTTTTCACTTCAAAAAAATCTATGACTCACTAGTGAATCAAGCGTGTCATTATTCAACTGTTTTTGCACAAATAAGAGCCCCTTTATGAGCAAGTGTGTTGAAAAACATTTTTATATTGATTAACGTAATAACTTACCTAGCTAACTCAAACAAACAAACAAACAAACAAACAACCTAACTAATTTGATACTGCAACAAACTCGTATTTCAAACATAGCTCGCTAACACGTTTCAACTTTCATAATAATTAAAAACCCCGTTTAAATTAAAATATAAATGCAGAAACTTTAATCTAAATTCATGTTAAACATGTATGAAGTTACCTCAAAAATGAAACTAGATTTCTTTTGAAATCTCCACAGAATATTTTGGTTCCTACATCTGCGTGGACTGTGTATGGTTAGGGTTCCGTACCCAAAGGGTAAAATCGGGACCCTAATACTGAGACTTCGCTGTCCATCCACCCGCCTGTACGTTCGTCCGTCCGTCTGTCTGTCACCAGGCTGTATCTCAAGAACGGTGATAGCTAGACAGTTGTTTTCAGAAATTATGTATTTTTATTGCCGCTATAACAATAAATACTAACAACAAAATAAAATAATATTTATAGATAACCCATACAAAAAAGACCATTTATGCCTAATTTGATATTTTTAACATAGCATAACATAACATAATCATTCATTATATCATCTTGTTATAGTGACTGACCCCTAACAAATTCGAGACTTGTATCTAGTGTATCAGAAACTTCGCACACACACATTCACACACACACCCAGACCGAGACAAACATTTGTGGTTCACACAAATATTCACCCCGCACGGGAATCGAACCCGCAATCTTACGGATGGCAGTCCGGCATGGTGACCACTCTGCCATCGAGGTCGTCAAAATCAATATTATCTCGATATCTCTATAAATATAATATACTTACTTATACATATAAAAATGAATCCCTATTTCCCTTGGTTACGGCATCACGCGTGAACTACTCGACCGATTGACTTGAAATTTAATACAGAGGTAGCTTATGATCCGGGAAAGGATATTTATTCCAAAATTCCCACGGGATCGGGAACTATGCGGGTAAAACCCTAGACCATAGCTAGTTTATCAAGAAAAAGTAACTGGCGCTTGAAATATCGGAACCTTTCATACGCGAGCCCGACTCGCACTTGGCCGGTTTTTATTTCCTGTTTCGCAATTTCCGTTTGGATGCTCGTTTAATTTACGGAAGTGAGTAATAAAAATATACATGGAAAAGAAAAATTCAATTCGTTGATGCTTAAATTGTAATCTCGAGTAATTTTCCCGTCTGTGACTGTGTCTTTAGATTTTTTATACCAATTTTATTATATTTATATTATTTATACGGCTTACCCGTAATATTGATTGAAGTCGAATCCTACAACTAGTTTTACCCACGTGGTCGATTGCGTAGCCTACGCTGTTACGTAGCGTGTAGCGTAGCGTAGCGCGTTGGTATGTACGGCGTAGTAGCTAAAAGATTCGATTCCGCTTAAGGCAAATATTTGAGTGTGCGTGAAGGTGTCTGTTTGTCTTGGTCTGGGTGATTTTTATCGACTCGTAATTTACTTACTAACCAAAAAGATTTACGTGCCTTATAAAAAGAAATAAAACATATAATACTTTTCATACCAAATATCCCATTAGACTGGGCATTGCCCGTACAAACCCATAGGCCACTGTTAGTAACTTATAAGATTATGTTAAATCATATTATCAGAATACAGCCACAGATTACTGAATAGTTACTACGACAAGGCGCCACGGTGAGCGGCGGCACAGAATTTTTTCACCTTAAATAAAGCGGGTAAAATTTAGCGATATCCTAAAGTAAGTATTCCACACGAACGAAGTCGTAGGAAAGAGCTATTATCAATATAATTATTATTACGAACAATTCAGTTTTCAAAACAAAACACAATCGCGAACTGAAACTAGTAACGGTTAAAGTTTGTTATCATTTAAAGTGAAACTAACTATAGGATTTCAATTGGTTAACTTGTAGTACTTATAGTTAAGGTATCGCAGTTGTTTTAACTGTAAAGTTTAACTTTTGTTGTTCAGTTTGTTTTTGTAGTTGTGTGGTAAAAAATAATTTAAAAGTTTATGATTTTTTTCTAAATAAGGTATAATATGTGTAAATTCTAATGGCGTAGGGGTTTAGGCCATTAACTGCAAATCAGAAGATGCCTGCTTCATACCCCGCCACGTACCAATATTTTTTTGATTTTCGAATTCATAAGTACGTTAATTTCGACGCTCTTACGGTGAAGGAAAACATCGTGAGCAAACCTGCACACACCTGGGAAGAAATTCTAAGTTGTGTGTGAAGTCGACCAACCCGCACTTGGCCAGCGTGGTTGGCTGAGGCCTTATTACCCTGATTTAGGGTAAGATTGTATACAATATAAAGTGTCATAATCTTGGTGAATTAAAATAATATTGATAAAACAACATTTAACACTTCATACTTTCTGGGTGTGTGTGAATGAGTGTGTGCGTAGTTTTTGATACCCTAGATACAAGTTACGGACTAAGTTAGGGGTCAGTTACTGTAATGAGATGATGGGAGTGAATGATAATGTTGTTATTTTGTAATTTATAAGAAAAAGATTTGAAAATCTCTTAAAAATAGTTTTATGGTACAAGCGAGTAAAGTTGATGAACACTTCCGATTAGCTATGGAGGCCTGAGATTAAACTTATTAAAAAAAATCGAATGAATGAATGAATGGAATCGACCATAGACCTACCAAAAGTAAGGCAACATAGTTGAAGTTTATTTTTAAAATGTATGGACACAATTTTTTTGGTATCGAAACTTTTTTAAAACAAAGCAATTTAAAAAAACAATCTGTAACTCACTAGTGAATAAAACGTGTCATTTTTCAACTGTTTTTGAGAGCCCCTTTATGAGCAAGTGTGTTGAAAAATATTTTTTTTCAAATAATTTTTTTAAAATATTTTTACAAATATTTTTTTGTTATTAGTCCGTGAGCTTGTTTAAAAGAAATAAACAAATAAAACAGTTGCGTCTCCATTGGTTCCCTGTTCTAAATGAGAACTTGAAACGTCTAGGTTTGCAAATATAGTGGAGTAAGGTTTCTTAATGACTCTTGATGGCGGACCGACTGCGCAATTGGAGTATTTGTGTTTTACTTTTAGTTTGAGTGATTCTGTTGCTTTGGTGCTGAAGTGATACTGTGACTACCTGGTATGCCTGAGGTTCTGGGTTTGATTTTGGTCGTGGTAGTTTTTTTAATAGATTTGCTTATATTATAGAATCGGTTTTCTTGGTTGAACTGAGTTGTTTGTCAGAAAATAAACCACTTATTTTATTTTTTCGTATTAGCTTCTCGTCCCGGTTTCAGTTAGTATAATATTGTAAAATAATATTAACTAGCAGCGCCTCGTGGTTTCGCCCGCGTAGTTCCCGATCCCGTGAGAATTTTGGGATAAAAAGTATCCTATGTGTTATTCTGATGTATAAGCTAAATTATTGTAAAGTTTCATTAAAATCCATTCAGTAGTTTTTGCGTGAAAGAGGAACAAACATCTACACATCCACACTCACAAGCATTCGGCTTTTTAATATTAGTAGGATAACAACACAGCGCGAAATGTTTAACAGAATAACGCCCCGCAAACTATCCTGGTCTAAAAATAAAAACTTAAGACCATAATCTTGAACTGTTGATTAATAAATTGCCTAAAATAATTTAAAAACCGTGGCCAAGACTGCAAATTCTATCTTTAAAAAACTGTCGTATTGATTCAGATCAAAGTTTATTAAACAGTTTACTTATGTACTTATAAAAAATAGGTCAGATTATTTTGAAAACATGCTTTTGCTCGTGTTACTTAGAAACTAAAAATGAACGTCTGTTATTTCAAAATTATAACAGAATATAATCATTTTATTACTACTACTACTATTATTTATATGAATGATGAATATTTGTGTGAACCACAAATGTTTGTCTCGGTCTGGGTGTGTGTGTGAATGAGTGTGTGCGTAGTTTCTGGTACCCTAGATACAAGTTTCGAACTTAGTTAGGGGTCAGTTACTGTAATGAGATGATGGAGTGACTGATTATGTTATGTTATGTTATTTATGGTTTTATTTCTTTTCTAAGTAACAGGAGTCTCCACAGCCTTCCCTGTTCTCTGTTCTCTCTAGTAATTACTGCGACATCGTCGGTTCGTGTTCAGAAAACTATACATTTAGACTTCAATTTTACAAACTGTAAAATCAATTTAATTTTTGCATTTTAAACTTTAACGTGTAAAGAATAAGTTTCATTTCATATTAATCGTTGTTTTAACTTTAAGTGCTAACTGTTTATTGCCGTTTACCATTATTTATTCGCCTTTTGATGTTAACACAATTGCTGAAAAGTATTCTATACTAGCAGCGTCCCGCGGTAGTATAGAAGCGTAGTTCCCGTTCCCGTGGGTTTTTTTTGATAAAAAGTATCCTATGTTCTTTCCCGGACCATAAGCTACCCCTGTACCAAATTTCAAGTCAATCGGTTCAGTAGTTTAGCCGTGAAAAGGTAACAGACAGACAGACAGAGTTACTTTCGCATTTATAATATTAAAGTAGGGATATCTGCGCTCCTATGGCCCATACCGTGATGTTATATTCGTAAAGCGTTAAGCCTACCTCGTAAATTAGTTGTTGTGTTTAAGGTTCCGTGTTTGAATCCCGATCAGGGCAAAGAGCACTTATGATATTAAAAACTGTCATCACCACACTTGTATTTATATCCTAATGATGTTTGAAAAACATCAAACATGCTTGAACCAGGAATCGAAGCACCACCATTTATGACCTCAAACACCAACAAAATTCAAAGAAAATATAAAAATCTAGCAGCACCCCGGGGGTTCAACCGCGTAGTTCCCGTTCCCGTGTGAATACAGAGATAAAATATAGCCTATGTCACGCACTGATAAATTAGCTTTCCAATATCGAAAGAATTTATGAAATCGGTTTAGTAGATCCCGAGATTACCCCTTACAATTTAACACAAACTTTATCTAATATATAAAATCTCGTGTCACAGTTTTCGTTGCCATACTCCTCCGAAACGGCTCGACCGATTCTCATGAAATTTTGCGAGCATATTCAGTAGGTCTGAGAATCGGCCAACATCTATTTTTCATCCCGAAATTCCCACGGGAACGGGAACTACGCGTGTGAAACCGCGGGGCGCAGCTAGTTTCTTTATAATATTAGTATAGATACCAAAAACTTTCTAAAAATTTATAAGATAATATCGACTCCACAGTAACTCCTGTTCAATATGCTGACGGAAGCAAATATCCTCGTAGAATTTAAATCACTATGTTCGTCTTCCGGCTTTGCCTGTAAGGTACTAAACCATCTCAAGATTGGTGTTCCGTCGGAATTCCAATGGACATTCTGAAGTTAAAATAAACTAGACTTTAAACCTGACGACCGAGTGGTGTAGTTGGTAGTGACCCTGCCTGCTATAAAAAAGGTTACGGGTTCGATTCAAGCTCAAGACAAATATTTGTGTGCACGAACATGTCTGTTTGTCTTGGTCTGGGTGTTTTTTAACCCCCGACGCAAAAAGAGGGGTGTTATAAGTTTGACGTGTCTGTGTGTGTGTGTATCTGTCTGTCTGTGGCATCATAGCTCCCGAATGGATGAACCGATTTCAATTTAGTTTTTAAAGGGGACTCACGTGCGAGTGTTCTTAGACATGTTTGATCAAAATCGGTTGACCCGTTTAAAAGTTATGGGGGTTTGAAAGTAATTGTGTTGGGGGTTTTTTAATTGAATTTTAGCATACTTATTTTATTCCATATAGTTTCTGACAACCACGCCCAATTGAAAAATTCCCAGTATACCTATAAAGTACATAAGTAAGTAGTACATAAGATAAGCAATAAAATGTTTGAAATGTTTCTTGAAAACGTCCCTAATTATTTATATAAAAGTTGTAATACGGATTCACGGGGCATAAAATTCATACTTAGATTTCATAATATCTAGAAAATTATTTCGTATTTCTAGGGAAAACTCATTAGATCGTTCAGCTGAACGAAGGTATACACCTGATTATAAACTTCTAAGTTTATATTATGATCCATAATGTATACTTAGAACTAGCTAAAAGCTAGAAAATAGCCTCTGCGCGTGAATTCGCCCGCGTGGAATAATGACTTCCGGCAGAATTTGAGTTTTTCCCCTTTTTCTCTTTCTTTTTCGGAGAATTTCCAAAAATCCTCTCTTAGTGGTAGCCTACTCCTCCCAACAAACACACGTGTCAAATTTCAGCTCTCTACGACCAATAGTTTCGGCTGTGCGTTGTCTGTCAGTCAGTCATTGTATAGAAATTAAAGAAGATTGTAATAGGAGCAAAATTTCTCTTACTTGAAAGTTGAAAGTTATGGTTAGAGTTTAAAAGGTTTTGAATTTTAATTATATATCGGCATTTAATATACATATTTAGATATTTTTATATAACCACTCCGCAGCTTTCCCTGTCCAGTGCACAAGTAGTTAGAACCGTTGTCGTGATCATTTCTACACTCAGTTGTGTGCAACATAAAGTTTTTGTTTTACTTTGAGCGAAACTGCAGCAGAGACACCGGCCTTTGTAACGTAACTTGGAGTTTGTTTTGATATATTTATTGTAGTTTAAAATTATAAGTGAGATATTGTTTACGTTAAGTTATGAGAAGGCAATTTTTTTTAAGAAGGAATCTTCAATTGTTTATGTAAATATTTTTTTTAGTTATCGAACCCGTTACCTCTGGCAAGGTCACACCACTACACCACTTCGAAGAGAAAAACTACAGAACCTATTTAGACAAAACTAATTTCTGTCAATTTCTGATGTCTATAAATCTGCTAAACGAAATGATATGGAAAATTAACAAAATTTGAAGATAGCAAACGCTATGATTTACATTGACATCTGAAACTCTGGTAAAACCACAGATCAGCGAGAGAACGAAAATTCAAAATTCTTTATTCAATTGTGACCTCAATGAGGCACTTATGAACGTCAATGAATCTACCACCGATTCCGAATTACATCAGCCGAGAAGAATCGGCAAGAAACTCGGGCTGGTATTTTTTTTTAAATAAAATGAAATACAAATGTCACTTATAACTAATGTCAACAATAAAAAACATGTCAAAAAGTATATAAAAAAAAAACTAAAAGTATAGAAGTAAAATAATTACATAGGTAAAAAAACTATAAATAGCATACTGAGGTTGCGTGTGCAGAAATTTAATGCCAAACCTCCCGGTCATTAATATAGTGTTATCCCGGTCATTAGTAAAGAGATCTCTTTTCTATGGGTAAAACCTCGGCATACACCCAAATTCATCTCTGGATAGTTGTCATAGGCACCACACCACGTAGTACGTACTACTATATTCAACCTAAAATACTAAATACTATATTACTACTAGCATTAAAGTAATACCAAGTTTTAGCTCAAACAAAGCTCATCTAAGTTTAATTACTGCCCCAGTTGACATCTAGGAGCGTTTGCACAAAAACAGCCCGAGACCGAGATAAGATAAACCTAAGTTAGTATGAACTGCAATGTTTCTAGTATTAGTTAAGTTTCAACTTTGTAGGGGAGGGAAGGAAAGCAGGGAAATATTTTTTTTCAACACACTTGCTCATAAAGGGGCTCTTATTTGTGCAAAAACAGTTGAATAATGACACGTTTTATTCACAAATGAGTTATAGATTTTTTTAATAGCTTTATTTTTAAAACGTTTCGATACCAAAAAAAAATCGTGTCCATAAATTTTAAAAACAAACATCAACTACATTGCCTTACTTTTGATAGGTCTATGGTCGATTCCATTCATTCATTCAATTTTTTTTAAATAAGTATATTCTATTAGTCTTTGGCCGATCACCATTGTTGTGTTGGATGCGCGTGAATAGAAAATCTGTTTATTCACACATCTTCGCAAAAAAATGCGAAGATGACACATCTTTTACTACGCCAGTAGGTAATTTTGTTCTCATTTCATTGGCCGCATTAATGATTCTGTCTCTCAGTATTTCAATCGATGAAATTGGGTTTTATTTTTTAGGTTAGGTTTTATTGAAATTGGTTCACTGTACACGAGACTTTTCATGTGCCCCCACACAAAAATCCATGGAGGTTAAGTCCGGACTTCTGGCTGGCCAGGGTATAGGCCCACCTCGTCCAATCCATTTGTTTGGATAATTTGTGTTAAGCCATTCTCTGACACTTCTCCTGAAATGGGCAGGGCAACTATCATGCTGAAACCACATGTCTCGAATGAGATTGAGTGGCAAATCATCAGGGATTACCATAACGATCATTATTGGGCCTCGAAAGAATTACGAAATCCGAACAAGAAGACAGACCCTTGACGGGGATAGGTCGACTTTACCGGTAATCCTGTATACACCCTTATTTTGAAATGATGGAACTTATTAAAATCAGAATATCTGTAGCAGTAACTGAATCCATATATCCAATAAAAATATCAAAAATGATAGTTGATTTGTTGACTTATCTTTAAAAAATACTGAATAAATGTCGTATTACCAGACGGCACACTAGCTATCAAGTATTCTGTGACGGCTCGGGTCGATGACCGCGCTCAGCTGTGTATCGCAGCATTCGCCGGTTGTTCGGTGTAGAATAACAATAAAATTCGGTGGGATTTTGAAAAACTTTGATTTATGATAACTTTTTAAATAAAAGCAAAAGAAAAAAAACGAACTTCACTATTATATTGTCACCCGTCGTTTACATTAGCTGTGTGATTAAGTATCTCGAATTCAAAATAGGGGTGTATAGATAAAAATATAATAAAGAACAATATACATGCAAAGCCACAGTAACTAGCTAGTATAACAGTACGAGTACTGTATTGTTGACCGGTTGCCAAATAGTTTCGCGAATAAAACTGTTTCATTCACTTGAATACCTAAATAAGTTATCGTAAAAGTTTGGGAACAAAACAACGTTATATCACGATGCTGTACTTGATTAAATTAGTACATTTAAGCTGGAGTAGTTTTTTAATAAATTAAAATCTTACTCGAAAAATGTGAGTAGATTAAATGGGACATTGCCTGTGTGGCACTACTGCTAGGCACTAGAAATTATTCCACTTTGCCCCACCAAAGCGCCCCACTACTGGGGCACAGTGGAATGGCTTAAATGCAGTGTAATCTGCCCTTATTCTAAGGAGCCAAGATCCACCAAAGTCGCACGTAAGTCCCCTTCAATACAAAATAAAAACTAAATTGAAATCGGTTTATCCGTTTGGGAGCTATGATGCCACAGACAGACAGATACACACACACACACACACAGACACGTCAAACTTATAACACCCCTCTTTTTGCGTCGGGGGTTAAAAAATACTAGTAATACGGTAGTGTCACGGGCAATGAATGAATAAAATCTTTCAACATTTTATTCAATTATTTACAAGATTATTTGTGTTTTTCTAACACCCTAGAATCCCTAGAGACATGTAATAAATCTTGTAATAGGTCAGCTGGTATATGAAGGTGATGGAGTACTTGATTACATTATTATGATTGATCATCAATTAAGAATTTCTTGTCCAAAGACAAAAAAAACATTTTTTTAAGATATTTGGACCAAATTAACAGACGTGTCACCGGCGGGGCTAAAAAATTGAAGAATGATTAAATGACTCTTAATATGGTTATTCTTATTCGTAATAATTGGCATCTCGTCTCGTGATATGTACAACAAAGTTATTAATTTCTTAATAATATGACAATGTTTTCTAATTTCCATAATAAACCTCTTTAACTCACTTGTAAATAATAACAATGAAAAAGTCACAGTTTAGTAATGGGTGTCATTATGTGCTGAATCGCTGTGAAATAAGAGCCACTTTATGAGCAAGTGTGTTGAAAATGATATTTGTTCCGATATTTTTTATTATTTAATGTATGATTATTTTATATTTTACTTAACATTAAATCCTAATACCTAGCAGGCTGTATAACTTTATTGTTCCCGTTCGTACTGATTTACATTCCCCGTTTAATCACTCCACTTTATTAGTTTATTTACGGCCCGTTCGCGAATTCACCGAACAGGTGATTTTATTGATCAATATAACATTTTATATATATTTTATTTATAATTCTATTTATTTTAGCTATTTATTTAAGTAAATAGATATTATTAAGTTGTATTTTTATTTTGGGCTGGTTCTGAAACTTGGTTCTCATTAGTATATTAAAAAATATCGCGGCTTGCAAAAATGTCCTATATTTGAGAGGTCTAATTGCAGAAAACTACTCAAAATATTTATCAAAATACTTACGGACGATAGCATTGCTAGACAGACTATTATTAAGCAAAGCTAGCAAAGCGAAGTCCTTCAAATTCAAAAATGTTTACAGTTTTGTAGTACATTTTACGGAAAAACTACAGCACCTACAGATTTCATCTATCTAATATATGTATAAAATTCTCGTGTCATAGTTTTCGTTGCCATACTCCTCCGAAACGGCTTGACCGATTCTCATGAAATTTTGTGAGCATATTTAGTAGGTCTGATAATCGGCCAACATCTATTTTTCATCCCGAAATACCTACGGGAACGGGAACTACGCGTGTGAAACCGCGGGGCGCAGCTAGTGTACTATATAAAAATAAGTCGGGTTTTCCTTCCTGACGAAAGAACGGCTAGACCGATTTGGCTATTTTTTTCTTTAGCAGTTTTCTAATACGCTGTAGAAGGTTCTTATGTAAAAAAAACTGGAAAATCAACAGGAAAATTGGACCCGTGCGAAGCTGGCGGGCCGCTAGTATAATATATATCATTGATATTTCAATGAATATCTAGATTACTTTAGATGTGCAGGCAATCGTTTACATATAATAATATTTTGTAACTTAAATAAAACAGAGATTTTAATATGCCGCGGACCAAAGGCAGCGTTTAAAAATCTTGCGAGCCCCCACCAAAGTATTTAGTATACATAGCTTAGTTAGTATACATAGTAAGCTTTTATCTGCCTAGTAACTACATAAATTCTAATACCATAAATATTTCAGGCTAAATGTGATAATTGAAGAGAATCAGGGTCCCTACTCTGCTAACAATAATCTTAGTCAAAGGTAATTTTATACTGCCTTATTTGCGTTACATTTTTAGTCTGGTTTAGCACTAAACCAGGGCCCTGATTCTCTAAACTATTAAGCTGTGATAATGCTACTCAAATGTGTTTTAATATCAACATTATGGCCGTTTTTTGGCATTTGTTGTCATTTTGGTATTCCCTTAGTGACAACTACTCCGCTGACTCAATAGCTCCATAAAACTTAGATGGTTGTCATGGAAACAGTATTCTGACGTTTATTTGTCAAAAATTTTATATGCAACAAAGACCACTGACACACCATAGCCATATGAATAAATTTTTGCAGAATACCAAATTTCTGAC
Source organism: Timandra comae (assembly GCA_958496195.1). Classification (NCBI taxonomy): domain Eukaryota; kingdom Metazoa; phylum Arthropoda; class Insecta; order Lepidoptera; family Geometridae; genus Timandra; species Timandra comae. The sequence continues at coordinate 7,894,026 of OY292377.1, read as the reverse complement.
ACTCTCGTTATGGTGCCTCAACATATTGTCTAATCAATAATGTCAAATTGCAGACTTAGGCCCCAGGTTTTACAATCAATTTTGAATACTGTCAAAGTGACAGATTTGACTGACAAGGTGTCAAATGCTTACCAGGTTTTATTAAACCAGACTAAAAATGCAACGCAAATAAGGTAGATAGCGTTTTTTGACATTTGATATCATTTTGGTACTCTCCTAATGACAGCTATGTTAGAACAACACCACTGATTCAATAGCTCTTTAAACGTAGCTCGATTGTTGTCAAAAATGTATTCTGACGTTTATTTAACGGATTTTTATTTCAATTTTGACAAGCAACAGAGACCACTGAGACACTATAGCCACACTAATAAAATTTTAGTAGAATATCAAACTGACACACTTTATGGTGTTTTTTGTGTCCATTTACTGTGTCTGGAAGAGATCGCTTCTAGCGATAAAACCGCCTTTGTATGTACCAACTTGTTTGTAACTATTCTGTTTTTCTGTTCTTTTTCTTGTGTGTGTGTATGTACAATAAAGTATTTCTATCGATCTATGGTGTCTCTATGTAAAGACACAAGAAGCGCCCCGCGGTTTCACCCGCGTAGTTCCCGCTCACGTGAGAATGCGAGGATAAAATTATACTAAGCCTTCCCATTGAATAACTCTATCTATGAAAGGAAACCGCATCAAAATCCGTTGCGTAGTTTTAAAGATTTTAGGATACATTAGGACAGAGACAGGGGAAGCGACTTTGTTTTATACTATGTAGTGATTGTCAGTGAAACAATGTCAAATACCAGACTTGGCACCCAGGAATAATTATTAATATACTTTGAATAGTAAACGTTGGATGTTTGTTTAGGACTAGTTAGTTAATGTGGTTAGTTTACGAAATGTTTGAGGAAAAATTTAGTCTTGATTGCGACCAATTAAGGGGATTAGAGGCTCTTCGGCTTTAATTGCCTTTATTTGGGTTGTTACTTTTGCTTTTAAGAATGTAATTGTTATTGAATTATGTTTTAGTGTAATAATTTTATAAATAGTTGAAAGTAAAGTACTTGACGACCTATGGCAGAGTGGTCACCATGCCGGACTGCCATCCGTAAGGGGTTCCATTCCTGTGCGGGGTGAATATTTGTGTGAACCACAAATGTTTGTCTCGGTCTGGGTGTGTGTGTGAATGAGTGTGTGCGTAGTTTCTGATACCTAAAAGTTTCGAACTTAGAGGTCAGTTACTATAATAAGATGACGTAGTGAATGATTATGTTATGTTACTTATACACCCCTATTTTGAAAATATGGGACTTATTAAAAACAGAATATCTGTAGCAGTAACTGAATCCATATATCCAATAAAAATATCAAAAATGATAGTCGATTACTTATCTTTAAAAAATACCAAATAAATGTCGTATTACCAGACGGCACACTAGCTATCAAGTATTCTGTGACGGCTCGGGTCGATGACCGCGCTCAGCTGTGTATCGCAGCGTTCGGTGTAGAATAACAATAAAATTCGGCGGGATTTTGAAAATATTTGACTTATCATAACTTTTTAAATAAAAGCAAAAGAAAAAAACTAACTTCACTATTATATTGTCACCCGTCGTTTACATTAGCTGTGAGATAAGGTATCGCAATTTCAAAATAAGGGTGTATAAGGGTATATTAGTGTGAATAAGTAATGAGGCATGGCAGTCGTAAGTCGTAACTACCACGCTTGCACGCGTGTTGGTGATCGCAATCTCTAGCCATAATTAACAGAAAACATACTTAACTTGACTCTGCATGCAAAAAGTCTATCATTTATTGATCTGCAATGCAAAATAAGGTAGTCAAGACAATTGTGTATTTATAAGTATACAGCAACAATCTTTTCTGTGACGGCGGCCAAATTAGAGACTACTATTGTCATTTTGACTCTAATGTCATTTGGATACATCACTACATACTTAGTATAAAACAAAGTCGCTTTCTCTGTCCCTAAGGCCCTATGTATGCTTAGATCTTTAAAACTACGTTTAATAGATAGTGTGCACGACGACCGGCTCTTATATCTAAGTTTATGTTTAAGTATTTCTCGTAATAAATAATATATTTAATAGTCTTTTATTTATAGGTTAAGTAGATTAGATAGGTAGTTAGAAATAGTAATACTTAGGCATAGAATAGTGTTAATATAAATATAAAATAGTTTAGATATTAAGAAAATAAAAATGTAAACAAACATTGCACCGTCTCGCATACGGACGCCCCTGCGCACGCGTTCACGACCGGCGGCCACTACGGCGCGCGCGCGGCCGACTACTGGAGTTGTCGCGGCAGGGCGCGCTTTTATATGAAATGCGGAACGATGCGTGTTTTACCTACCTAGACTCTAGATTTTAAGATACGTAGTAATAATTAATGTAGAGACAGATTTGTTAGAGCTTAAGAGAAAAAGATTAGTTTAAGAATATTATTAGATAAAGAGTTATTAGTAAATATAGTTGAGGGGTGAGGTAAGGCAGGGGGGTGCGGAAATTGTATAAATATGGGTGCAATAGCGCAGAGAGGATGAGAGCATCTGTAACCACCAACAACAGCACAGCAACCGTAACCTCCTGCCTTGACTCGAACCTCTGAAGAACGAACATTGGTGTTTTATTTTCGGCATTCAGAAATCGTCCCTCGAACCATCGCATCGTACACGCACCGTCGTGTACATTGACGCACCGTCGTGTACAGATAGAGTGATTCAGTGGGAAGGTTTTTAGCATTTATCCCCATATTCCTACGGGAACGGGAACTACGCGGACGAAACCGCAGGGCGCTGCTAGTTTTTAATAAACTGACAACCATAAGATGCGATTACAGCGACGCTGTCACCGGCATAGAAAAGATTGTGGCTCTATACAATGTATCACAAAAACAGTGTTACCAACGAAATAATTTATCCTACAATCCTATAAATACAAGACTTCCCCGCCCCGAGTGGACTTTGTGTACACTTCTTATTAGCAAGCCCTGCTATAAATCAAACCCTATATATCGGTACATTTGGGACTAAATCCTGAGCAGATTAACGCGTTTGTATAAATTCAGTTATGATTTATTAACGTTTGTTCCGAAAGTCGGTTGACTACAATTGAAAAACATTTAGGAAGTTTGTGAGCAGATGGAAAGGCCTGTTTTGAGTTGTTTGGAAAAAATGTGTGTGAATTGTTGATTTTATATAAGTACTAGCTGCGCCCCGCGGTTTTGCCCGCGTAGTTCCCGATTTCGTAGTAATGTGGGGATAAAATTATGCTAAAAACCTTCCTCTTGAATCACTCTATCTATTACTGAAAATTGCATCAAAATCCGTTGCGTAGTTTTAAAGATCTAAGCATACAAAGGGACATAGGGACAGAGAAAGCGACTTTGTTTAATACTATGTAGTGATGTGAGTTATGTAAAGTAGTGGATAGATTGAAAGTAGGTCTTCAGATAATTCCAGTTTCTTCCGATCCCGTAAGGTTTGGGCATTTTTATTTTAATACGGGTTATTCGTACAAACCGATTGAAGTCGAATCCCTCGTCGTTGGCAAAAGATCCTGTACACCTGCCTCTTAAGCTGGAAGTTCCAGATTTGACTTCCGGGACTCAAACGACTATATTTTAGTTATCAGATATACGCCTACACTTATTCTTACACACTCAGACCGAGATAAAAGTGTTTTAAATGAGAAAAGTCGGTACCATCATCTTCCTGCCCTTGTCCCACTTAAGTGGGGTCGGCAAAATATGTTTTTCTCTTCCACTCGCTTCCATCACTCGTCATACTCTCATTCACTCCTTTCATATTCATATCCCTTTTCACACACTCCATCCAACCCTTCTTTGGCCTCCCTCTTCCAAAGTTTCCTTTCACACACAGATCCATAGTTCTCCTAGCAATATGGTGTTCTGGCCTCCTCATCATGTGATGAGGAGGCCAGAATGGGCCTTTCCCTACCTGACCATGGGCATGTGCCCATACCATCCCAATCTAGCACTCCTTATTTTTTCTACAATAAAAAGAAAAGTCGGTACCGAAAAACAAAATAAAATTTAAATATCCATACATTGTAAAATAAAATCCAATACAATCCCTATAGCAGTTCGTCAGGCAGTGATTAACAATTTCATTCCTCGCAAAGTGTCGCTATCCGATCGATTTTGATGGATTTATTCCTTTTATTTGGCCGCCGTCCATTTCGGTAATTGCTTTACCTAACAACAGATTGTAGTTAATGTATTATTGTATATAGAGTAATTATTTCTATAGATAAATGAATGTATTGTTGATGGTAGAGTACAACACATAAATGATTTATGTAATTACTTGTGCTCCACGGTTTTACCCGCTTAGTTCCCGATCCTGTGGGAATTTCAGGATAAAAGGTATCTTATGTGTTATTCCTAGTTATAAGGAACATCTGTACCAAATTTAATCTAAATCAATACAGTAGTTTTCGCGTGAAAGAGTAACAAACATCCAAACTAACAAATATACAAACTTTCGCATTTATGATATTAGTAGGATACATACATAAATTATTATGATGTATTCGACGACTAATTGGTGTAGTTGGTAGTAACCCTGCCTGCTATGCTAAAGGTTATGGGTTCTATTCCGCACAAGACAAACATAACATAACATAATCATTCACACATCATCTCATTATAGTAACTGACCCCTAACTAAGCTTGGAGCTTGTATCTAGGGTACCAGAAACTACGCACACACCCAAACCGAGACAAATATTTGTGGTTCACACAAATATACACCCCGCACGGGAATCGAACCCGCAACCTTACGGATGGCAGTCCGACATGGTGACCACTCTGCCATCGAGGTCGTCGACATAATGTATCAACATTGCTGTACATAATGTTTCACTTGGTCTGGGTATGACGAAGTGTAGTGGTCACCATGCATGACTCGTCAAACAAAAGGATACGGGTACTATTTCCATGTGAGGTAATTTATTTATGTGATCCACAAATGTTATGTAGTTTCTTCCTGGAGGTAAATATCTAATTATTCAACATTATTTCCTTTAAAACCCAATTCAAATTAAATTATTCTAAAACATTTAAAACAAAGTACTATCATTAAAATACATCAACCCAAACCGAACCTGCAACCCACAACACGACTACTAAAGATCCCAGTGATTGCTTTACCGTGTTTCGTCACCATTATTTAGTAATGGCCGCCCGTTTACGAAACAAACACAAGGTTTTTGCAACCTACCCTCGTTTAGTTAAAATCTGCAATTCAAAGTTTTGCGGGTAGTTTTGGACATGTTTAAGGGTTGGGAAAGGTCTGTTTACTTAATGGACAATTAGACATGTTCATTTAGTGTTATTAGATAGATAAACGTTTTAATTTGACATTGTATGTCATGTTGACAGGTATAATGTCAGAATGGTTATTGATATGCAAGTGGTGGCAAGTTCGATTTCCATGCAAGGTAAATATGTTGGACATTTTGGAAATTTATACGTTATGCTGTCTGTCTAAATACAAGGGGTTGCGGGTTCGATTCCCGGGAAATTTAAATATCAATAATTACCTCGCTTTGTTGTCCAATGGTAGAGAAGTCACTGCTAAGCAAAAGTTTCGATTCCCGTGCGAGGTAAAATAAATATTGATGTGATCTACAAGGTCTGGCTCAAACAACTCTTTACTTTTCCTTCAGGTTCTCCTAATGCTCTATTATCATTAACTCATTGACCAATATGTACAAATATAATTGAAATAGAAACAGAACCTAAACTCGCGATAAAAATCCACTACAGAAATATTATTTAAAAAAGCCAAACAAGTTATAATAACAAAGCCCTTAATACAACAAACCGTCTGTCCATTCACAATCGATAAAAACTTATAACAACTCAAAACACAAAAGCGAAAAAATCTCTGCAGAAAACTTACACAAAACGCTTATATTGTAAGAAAACGCTTGAATATCGCAAGAAAATGCTTGAATATTGTAAGAAAACCGGCAAATAATGTGTAAATCATTGAATAAGTTGGGGAATGCCGAATCTTATCTACATACGTGAGGCTGACGTGTTACAAACGAGACTGGCCATCTTTGCCCGCATACTTTAAGTATCTGAAGTTTTAGGGGTGGGGGAGTGTCGATATCGATAAACTTAAAAATAATGTAGTTGTAGTTAGAACAGTAACTACAACTACATTACATACTTGTAATTGCAATAATGCCTAGTTGCTGTTTCAATGATATCTTAAGATTTATGTAATTACAGCTGTTGTAATAGGAATTATTTTCTCTAGTGTTTTCCTTAGAGCGTCGATGGTAGTGGTTAAGACTTTAACTTTCAATATGAAGGCGCTGGTATGAACCTCACCACATGCCTAATTGGTTAACATTCTTAAATTGTGTGTGACGTCTTACGTCGACCAACACACACTTGACCAGCGTAGTTGACTAAGGTCTGAACGCCCTCATTCCTTGATGGGGAAGTAAATAAGCTGATTGTGATAAAAGTGTTACAGACTCGGTGATTGTAAGGAACGAGTTTTTGGTTATCGCATATTACTGCAAGCACAATCGACAAATTCCTGGCAACTACACTACTTATTAGAACACTTTCAATACATAAAACAAACAAACAAAAACCCTAATCACCAACATTTTCACTTTCCCAACAAAAAATAATCAATATTCACACAAATACGTTACAAGATAATGACACACCGTTATCATGGTCCATCATATTTTATTGTCGATAAATTTCATTGATTATTCAATCAAGCCCATCCCTAGATGTTGAACACCTGTACCGTTTGTATTACGGCCTGTTTGTTTCTTGCCACGAAAATAGATTAATCTTTCGAGATATCGGTAATGTGTGGTAATGTTTACCTTTTTTGCTTGCCTTGGTTTTTTAAGGTGATTTTTTTGGCTATGTTTTGGTTATTTTTTGTGTGAAAATCTTTGAGAAAGAATGTACTTGATTCTGTATTTTAAGTTTGTTAAAAGTTTACTTTTGTTACATTTTGATAAAAATAATCTTTTTAGTGTCTTTTTAACTCTAAAAAATGGCTGGCTTAACAATTTTTAATATTAAAGATATTTAATATTTCAGTATTTACCTCAATAATTTAAGAATAAATCCCAAAAGAGCGAAAATGGTATCAGTAGAAAACCTTATTGTTTTGAATGAGAGTATTTTATACCCATACTAGCGGCGCCCCACGGTTTCACCCGCGTAGTTCCCGTTCCCGTAGGAATATGGGGATAAAATTATGCTAAAAACCTTTCCTTTTAATCACTCTATCTATTTAAACAAACCGCATCGAAATCCGTTGCGTAGTTTTAAAGATCTAAGCATACATAGGGACAGAGAAACCGACTTTGTTTTATACTATGTAGTGATTCACACGGGTACAAGAATTACGCGGGTGAAACCGCGTTGCACAGCTAGTTATCAATATAATCAATACAGCTAGACATCTCAAGTCTTACACATCTAATAATTTGTATTCATTTATTCAGATTCACAGAAACATTGTTCTAACTTGTAAAGTGCTTGATAAAAGAATTAGAATTTGTTTCAAATATATTTTGATGAGATTGACTTTAAAAATACATCTTTACTAGCTACGCCCCGCGGTTTTACTTGCGTGGAACCTTATCCCATAGGAATTTTGGGATAAAAAGGATCGTATGTGTTATTTCTATTTATTATTTCTGAAGTAATAGGGACCCGTTTTTACTCTTTGGGTACGGAGACCTAAAAAGATGAGAATTTCTCCCCGTATACTAATAGCAGCCTTTGTAATAAAATCCCTACAAGTCTTACGGGTAATACCGCTAGTGTATCTAATTGTAGTCTGTAAATATTGAACACAAGTACCGTAGTAATAAGATCTATTAGGGGAATACCGGTCGTATTATTCAGGATGACGTCATGCTGCGGAGAGGCGAGTTCCTTGTATATTAATATAAAAGTTTAGTGAGCTTTTACTAGTAGATTAACAACAAGATTTTGGTATAATTATGACGCGGTTTTGGTATAATTATGCCCTATTTTCAATAAGCGGACTACCCTAATGTAAATATATATTGTTAAGGGCTGATTTTTCCATCGCCAAATAACTTTTATTCGACAAATAAAATTGACGTTGGACAGATTTTGTATGGAATAACCGTCAAAATTTCAAAATTATTCGTCGAATAAAGTTATCTGGCGATGGAAAAAACGGCCCTAAATTTGATAAATAAAGACATTCGGCTTTATTAAAGCAATGAATATTGTCTCCATAGATGCCGTAAAATCATTCTATCCATTATGGTATTCAACAACTTAGGCCTTAATCTCGGTCCTGGGTTCAAAGCACAGATGAGGTTCAAAAATTTGAATGCGAGCTTAGATATATATAATATCAGAATACCCAAATGTGTGAAACATTATCAAAAAAACCCCCAACACTTTCACTTTCAAATCCCCATAACTTTTAAACGGGTTAACCGATTTTCATCAAACGTGTCTAAGAACACTTGCACGTTAGTCCCCTTTAATACAAAATAAACTAAACTGAAATCGGTTCATCCGTTCGGGAGCTATGATGCCACAGACAGACAGATACACACACACACACACACAGACACGTCAAACTTATAACACCCCTCTTTTTGCGTCGGGGGTTAAAAATATTCTAAAGAAGTTTCTTTTTCTTAAAACACCTTAACGACAAAGCCACGATAGATATCAGACAAATGATATTTCAAAATGACGTTCGAAATACAAACATTTTGTAATGAGATTCATCAACAACGATCCATCATGGTGGCGCGTGTCGTGGACAAAATTACAAAATCTAACAATTATAGGTATTTACGGCATTAAGGGGAAGCGAGGGTAGGGCTATACTTCACTACATAGTATAAAACAAAGTCGTTGTCGCTGTCTGTCCCTATGTATGCTTATATCTTTAAAACTACGCAACGGATTTTGATGCAGTTTTCGTGAATGGATAAAGTGATTCAAGAAGAAGGTTTTTTTTATAATTTTATCCCCGCAGTCTTACGGGAGTGGGAACTACGCGGGTAAAATTGCGGGGCGCTAGTCATCACTACATAGTATAAAACAATGTCACTTCCCGCTGTCTGTCCCTATGTATGCTTAGATCTTTAAAACTACGCAACGGATTTTGAAGCGGTTTATTTAATAGATAGAGGGATTCAAGAAGAAGGTTTTGGTATAATTTTATCCCCGCAGTCTTATGAGAGCGGGAACTACGCAGGGCGCACTAGATTAAGACAAATTTAAATAAATGACAATCGCCAATGTGTTCAATGTACACGTATGACACGGGTGTTCGTGGTCCTGCTCTAGGTCTTGTTAAATCGTATCTAGGAGGACGGCAACAGAAGGTGAAGATCAACGACGTCCTATCAAAGGGATCATTGCTAGAAATGGGCGTGCCACAGGGCTCTATTTTAGGTCCATTCCTGTTCTTGTCGTATATTAACGACCTCCCTTACATGATGGAAGATCTATGTAGTATGGTTTTATTCGCAGATGACACTTCTTTGCTATTTAAAGTGAATAGGAAGGATAAGGATTTGGTAGAAGTAAATAGGTGTTTGGCTTTAGTTTCGGACTGGTTTTCTGCTAATAATTTGCTCCTCAATGCGTCTAAAACTAAGTGTATTAAATTTTCACTACCCAATGTCCGAGCCATTGAATCGAATGTCTTTTTGGAAGGAACGAAACTTAAAATAGAAAGTAGTACTAAGTTTCTAGGTATAGTTTTAGATTCTAAGTTACAATGGGGATCCCACATTGTCGGTCTTTCAGGGAGGCTGAGTTCTGCTGCGTATGCTGTTCGTAAAATTAGGGAACTAACAGATGTGGGAACGGCAAGAATTGTTTATTATGCGTATTTTCACAGTATTTTGTCTTATGGCATTTTACTGTGGGGGTGTGCCGCGGATTTAGATTCAGTATTTATATTACAAAAACGAGCAATTCGGGCTATTTATAATTTGGGGTCGAAAGAGTCATTAAGGGAACGTTTTAAAACATATCAGATTCTTACTGTTCCCTCTTTGTACATTTTTGAAAATATATTGTATGCTCGGAAACATCGTTTTAATTTTAAAGTTAATGGCGATCTTCATAATTTTAATACTAGGAATAGGCATAAAATCGCCATCTCAGGATGTAGGTTAGCTAGGACTAAAAAGTCCTTCATTCATAGATGTATTAAATTTTATAATAAAATCCCCCGGGAAGTGACTGGGCTCTCTGATGGAAGGTTTAGATCACACGTTAAAAACATTTTGATAAGCAAAGCATATTATAAGGTTACGGACTACATCAATGACCGGGATGTCTGGAATTAAATTTCTGCACCCGCAACCTCAACATGCTACTTTTTGATTATATAGGTACATATAAGTATTTTGTCTATATTTATAGATTTTATTATTTGTTTTTTTTTTATCTGTGACATTGTGCTAGTTTTAAGGTACTGATTGTATTTTATTTTATTTAAAAAAAAATACCAGCACGAGTTTCTTGCCGATTCTTCTCGGCTGATGTAATTTCCGAATCGGTGGTAGAATCAATTTTGACGTTCATAAGTGCCTCATTGAGGCCTTAACTGAATAAAGGATTTTTGACTTTGACTTTGACTCTGAGCATTCCCTCCCGTAACTAACAATACGTGGGTACGTAGTAACTATTTAGTAATCTGTGCCGTGGGTACGTATCAACTATTTAGTAATCTGTGTGTACGTACCTGGATGAGCCGCTGAAGTCCACCTTCTCCTCAACTAACACACTGGCCGGTGGTAGACAACACTTGTAAATAGTTCACGACACTTAAAAACTGTTATTAGCACAAAATTGATATATTTGAAGCGAAATTCGATGTAGTATTTGAACGATAACAATTTGTGATGCGTAATGTTCGAATGCTTATAACGTACTACTCTCGAGGGTAGATCGCTTTTTGTTTTATGACGAGTACCCACACATTGGTCTACAAAAGTATTGCCTTAGTTACTATTGAGTAATCTGTGCCCTTGTTACGAAAACAAGTAGTAAGCAAACACTGCAATTTGTGAACGCAACATGATTTTTTTTAAAGATGATTAGGTTAAAGAATAATTTCACGTTGTCCCGATGCGTTGATCAGTCAGAGAGGAAAAACATTTGATATTATTAGTAGTTGCGTTGTTTACTTCAACTTATAGCGCCATCTATGGAGGAGTTGTGGAAACTGGTTGTGGCTCAATACGACCGAACTGAAAGGTTTCATCCTCCGACGCGGCGCTTTTATCGCGCGTCATCGTGTTGCCGGATAAGAGATGCGTACGCGTCCAGTTGCCTTTTAGCCTTCGCGAAATTATATAACGCCGAAATGACAAACCTACATGTTACTTCGTTCCCCAATTTACACTAAGCTCCTGCCACTGCTCCTCACGCTGCCGGAAATATTTCCCTAAATTGACGACCTCGATGGATGGTGGTCACCATGCCGGACTGCCATCCGTTAGGTTGCGGGTTCGATTTCCGTGCGGCGAGAATATTTGTGTGAACCACAAATGTTTGTCTCGGTCTGGGTATGTGTGTGAATGAGTGTGTGCGTAGTTTCTGATACCTTAGATACTAGCTCCAAGCTTAGTTAGGGGTCAGTTACTATAATGAGATGATGTAGTTAATTATTATGTTATGTTAAATACTTCCGCGACAGTATCCATACGAGTGAGTGTAGTAAACTTGAACTCTAAGCTCACGCTGCCTTCCTTTGAATTTCGCACGAACACCGACATTCGCGTGTGGCGAGAATATTTGTGTGAACCACAAATGTTTGTCTCGGTCTGCGTGTGTGAGTGAATGAGCGTAGTTTCTGATACCCTAGATACAAGTTTCGAACTTAGGGGTCAGTTACTATAATGAGATGATGGAGTGAATGATTATGTTATGTTATTTTATAGGAAAAGTCAGGTCAAATCCCTAGTTGCCTACCATCCCCTTAACAACGCGTTATATGGTTCATTACCTCGGTTAACACGTTCACTCGCGAACATGACTACTACTTTTAAACTTTTACTTGATACACAATGTTTGTACGCTGTATTTTGCGACTCATTCTGTATATTGATTTGCGATTATAATTTTGTAAGGAGAGTTGGCAAGATGAGTAATTTTTTAGAATTTTGTTTTAAAGGTACCTACAATATTTCTGTTAATTTATGAACCAGTTATATTTCATCACGTATATAACAAAGTCGCTTTCTCTGTCCCTATGTCCCTTTGTATGTTTAGATCTATAAAACTACGCAACGGATTTTGATGCGGTTTGTTTTAATAGATAGAGTAATTTAAGAGGAAGGTTTTTTATTCCCACATTCCCACGGGATCGGGAACTACGCGGGTAAAACCGTGGGGCACAGCTAGTACATAATAACTTACTACTCGTCTCTAATTTGCAGCAATAATTCGCTATCTATTTGACCAACGTTACGAATAAAAACATTAAATTTAAAATATAAAAAACCCCAACACAATTACTTTCAAACCTCCATAACTTTTAAACGGGTCAACCGATTTTCATCAAACATGTCTAAGAACACTCGCACGTAAGTCCCCTTTAATACTAAAAATAGACTAAATTGAGATCGGTTCATCCGTTCGGGAGCCCAGACAGACAGATACACACACACACACACAGACACGTCAAACTTTTACACCCCTCTTTTTGCGTCGGGGGTTAAAAATATTAATTAAATTCCCAAAATTAGGGAGTTAACTATATATCAAATCTACAAACTACGCCACTTGAACACTAATCCGTCGCTAGATTTAAGACCGTCAATAAATATACTGTAAAATATTACGGTTATCTAAAAAACACGGATAAACTGCGCTACGGGTATAAATAAAATGTCATCTGAAGGATTTTCGGGTGAAATATACGGATACGAATATTGGACGGTTATGTTCAGGGTTAAAGTTCTATATACACTATAGTGTAGAAAATGCATGTCTAATAATTGAAAGATTTCAAGTAATTGTTATTTCATATATTAGTTTTATTTAAATGTATAGACAGTAACCTATGCAACGTTTCGGATTATATTTAATATGAAATACCTATGTAAATTCAACAGTTTTAAGTACATCTGCTAGGATTCAAACCTAGAACTGTGCCGACCTGTTATGCTACCGTAAGCTAACTGAATTACCGTGGTCATATTTCATCTGTTGAAAATCTAAAGATAGATTTAAATACATTGTCTTTATGGCAGTCATGAATGACTCATGGGTGATATTAGTCTATACTAATATTATAAAGAGGAAAGATTTGTTTGTTTGTTTGTAATGAATAGGCTCCAAAACTACTGGACCGATTTCAAAAATTCTTTCACTAATGTAAAGCTAATTTATCAGTACGTGACATAGGCTATATTTTATCCCCGTAATCCCACGGGAACGGGAACTACGCGGGTGAAACCGCGGGGAGCTACTAGTCTGTTATAAGATACCATAATGTGCCATAATGGTGGTCTAACTATCCGAAAATCTATACACCCTTATTTTGAAATTGCGATACCTTATCTCACAGCTAATGTAAACGACGGGTGACAATATAATAGTGAAGTTAGTTTTTTTCTTTTGCTTTTATTTAAAAAGTTATGATAAGTCAAAGATTTTCAAAATCCCGCCGAATTTTATTGTTATTCTACACCGAACGCTGCAATACACAGCTGAGCGCGGTCATCGACCTGAGCCGTCACAGAATACTTGATAGCTAGTGTGCCGTCTGGTAATACGGCATTTATTTTGAATTTTTTAAAGATAAGTAATCGACTATCATTTTTGATATTTTTATTGGATATATGGATTCAGTTACTGCTACAGATATTCTGATTTTAATAAGTCCCATATTTTCAAAATAGGGGTGTATTACATTAAAAAAAATTCATTATAAATTACTGAGGTTTTAGGTGACTGGGACCATAAAGAACTGGGACCGTTTGTATACTATCGTACTACCAAGTATTTTTAAAATCTACTCTACTAAAGAGGTAAGATTTGTATTTTTGTATGTTTGTAACGAGTAGACTCCGAAACTACTGAACCGATTTCAAAAATTCTTTCACTAATGAAAAGTTGCATTCACCCTAAGTAATATAGGTTATACTTTATCCTTTTATTCCCACGGGAACGGGAACCACGTGGGTGAAACTGCGTGACGCCGCTAGTTAGAAATAAAATCGTTCAGAAAACGCCCTGAATCTATCCCCGTATAATCCACGGCTCTACAGATGGGCATTAATTTGAGTAGCAATTAAAACTTTACCAACGGTTTTTACGGTGAATAATGTTTTCGGTGAGAGTGACTTTAAATATTTACTAACGCCTTCACGCGGTTTTGTTCGCCCAGCCTTTTGTAGTTCAATGGTATGGGCTTGTTGCCAAAACTTTTATTTTTGTCTGTTGGTTTGTCAAAATTAAGTGGGATTAATACCGGACTACCAGTTAAAAGACCTTATAATAATTATTATTATGTGATCATAGAAGTTTTAATATTAGCTGAGACCCTGGTAGAGTTGATTAATTGCCACGACATCATCTTCAGGTCTTGGGTTCAAATCCCAAACGAAATGAAAATGTTGAACAAAAGAATTCTAAAGTCAGTGTGTGTACACTATCTTGATTTTTTATCTAATATATAAAATTCTCGTGTCACAGTTTTCGTTGCCATACTCCTCCGAAACGGCTTGACCGATTCTCATGAAATTTTGTGACCATATTCAGTAGGTCTGAGAATCGGCCAACATCTATTTTTCATCCCGAAATTCCTACGGGAACGGGAACGGGAACTACGCGTGTGGAACCGCGGGGCGCAGCTAGTATAAAATATGTTTTTTGATTTTTTTTGTATATCCTTACTAATATTATAAATGCGAAAGTAAAAAAATAAAAATAAAAACCCAGTCTGTCTGTCTGTCCTTTTCACGGCCAAACTACTGAACCGATTGACTTAAAATTTGGTACAGGGGAAGCTTCTGTAGTATGTACATATTTGTTAGTGAACAGCGCACTGTTATCCCGGACTTTGGGATTTGGTTTTTAAAAAAAACTATTTTTGATGTACACAAATTATAATTGATATAAAATATAATTATGTAGGACAACCGTTCCGAAAGAAGGATGGATGCAGACTGACTTCTACTACAAACAATGATTAATAACTAAGAAAAGCTGACATTACAGTTTTATGTCGTCCCAGCATGAACCCTTGCAATCCAGGGATATAACACCTCCCCCTTTAAAAGGAGGCTTTGGGGTTAATTCAAAGTCTCTGTTATATTGTAATTCGAAGTGGAGCAACATTGCTAATATTAGGTTTATCTTCGGGATCTGTCTGTCTGTCTGTCATTTCTATTACAGGTTCAGGCTGAGATGCGGTTTTACAATTATTTATTTTAATTTTACAGGAACGGTTGCGTAATTTACAGATTCTCTTACAAATTAAGTATACAAGAAATAGGAATATAAAAACTACAATTACAAGTGTCAAAATTGAATAATGTGTCCCATACGTTACAATGTGTGGGGTTGGCGGATGTTCGATGGGTTCTAGGTCATCTAGAATAGATTTCACTTTGTCATTATAATCGGTATGAAAATCATCTAAATTTATATTATCTAATTTTACGGGTGATACATTAATTTCATTTTTAATTATTTTATTTATGTTACAACAAGAGTCATTAATTAGGTTAAAATCTGGAAAGTGGTTGATCGGAGAGGTTACATTGAAGGTGTTATACTTAGGTATGAGTGTGGTAGTTTTACAATAGACAATACAATTTTTTGGAATGTTGAGCATTCCTGTACCTGAAATAGTAATTTCTTGTAATTTGGTATTTAAACAATCTATTGATATTTTATTAGGTTCCGATTGTATAAAGATCCACTTATTGTTAATTAAGGCTTTCCAGATATTTATATTTCCTATAAGAGATTTTGTGCGACATTGAGTAGGTTTTTCAGTAACTATTTTTGAGAGAAGTTCACTCTCACATGTGGGCTTTGCGTCTGTGGAGTATACATTTTCGATGTCACAAATATAATTGCCGGGAGTAAGCAGTAGACAAACTTCTAAACTATTGAAAACACAATAGAGGGATTTGTCCTTGGTCATTGCTATGTACTTATTATCAGGTAATATTAAACTAAACGTATTTGGGTTTGAAGCATTATGTGGTGTTGGTAGAGCAATACTATGATATAACACATATTCTTGAATTTTGACCATTGGTACTTGCAATACAAATACTACCTTATTACTAGTATAGAAACAAACTAACCTAGAAATACTTAAGATTACATGAACAGAATTAATATCTAAAGATACAGGCAGCTCGAGGTCACTGGGTAAGTATCTATAATTATTGGTAAGTTCTTTGTGAAGTTCTGTGGGTGTTATTATAGCAGGATGTAAGATATTTTGGCTACTGAATAGAATAGCGTTAATGATGTCTTCTAATTGAAAAGAAAGGGTAAGTATAGATGTTTCAATTGCATTAATTACTTCATTAACATATGCTTGTATTTGCAAACCGTTTGTGATTTCTGTAATGTTTTTGATATTTGCTGATAGTTTAGTAATAGCGTCTTTACAATTTGCTTCATTCTCTTTTATTCTATTTAGAGTGACATTATATTGATTTAACACTGTAGTAATTACTAAAATATTTTCTTTCATTAATGAAGCTATTTTTCTTTCGTTAAATTGTATGGTTTTAATGGCTTCATCATATCGTAAACCATCATTTTCGTCTAAAGTACCAAATATCTTTTTAAAGATTGTTCCTGCACCGCTAATCCAAGCAGAACGTTTTGCTCTATTATCAATTAAATGTGAGATTGCTTCCAGTTCCCTGCTCATATCTTGGAATCGCACTGTTAATGGTTTTAGATAGTTATAACAATCTGTATTAATTTCTATAATTCTAGTTTGGTTACATAATTCTTCAGTAATTAAAAGGGCTGATTTAATATTCTGTACATGAGGTTTGAAGTGAGATAAATCTACAGGTATAACTATATTAAGCTTAATATTATTTATTCTTAACTTTCCTAAATAATCGAAGTAGAGTCCGGAACTAGAGTTGATTGGCTCGATGAACTTCTGATAGGGTTGGCCCTGAGCTGTACTGTAAAAATAACCTATGGTAAGTCTAATTTTTATAACTAATTTAAGTGATTATTTATTTTCTAAGTTACGAGTTTACTTCAGCCAGTTTTACCTGGTCAAAGTGATGGGTGACATGACGTCGATTAATAAGTAAGGTAAGTGTGTTATTACCATTGATTTTAACTACTTTATAAGGCCCTTTCCACTGTGGTGAAAGTGCTTTACGCATTCGTAGATGGTTTTTCAGATACACATAGTCCCCGATTTTGTATTTAGCTGGACGAGTGTGAGTGTCATAGTAGGTTTTAGAGGACTCTTTGGATTTCCTTATGGAATCTAAAGCCTTTTCTCTAGAATATTTCAGCCTACTCTGGAGCATACGGACATAGTCAGGGTAAGTTGCTCCTGGTGCTTCGTCATATAAGGAATTTGGGATCACGGGTTTGTTTCCAAACATTAATTCGTATGGCGTGAAGTTGGTTGTAGAGTGAATAGACGTGTTGTAGGTAAGCATGGCTGTGTACACGTATCTGGGCCAATTGGATTGTTCATCATCCACAAAAGATCTCAGATACTCTTTAAGAGTGGAGTGGCTGCGCTCAAAGGCTCCTTGAGTCTGTGGATGATATGGAGATGACCAAAGATTCTTTATTTTAAGGAATTCGCAAGTTTTGCGAAATAGTTCAGATGTAAAATTGGTTCCTTGGTCTGTGAGGATCATTTTCGGGATACCAAAAATAAATATATAGTGAAGAAGGCACTCGCTGGTTTCTTCTGCGGTAGTGCTTCGAATCGGGTATGCGGAAGAGAATTTTGTTAGGTCATCTTGAATGGTAAGTATATATTTTAATTTAGCAACCCCTGCTTCGGGTAGTGGTCCAACTACATCTAGTGATATTCGTTGGAGTGGTTGAGTTGATGTACTCGTTATTTGCATGGGAGCCCGATTTATTTGTCTAAGAGCTTTATTGGTCTGACACTGCGTGCATTTCTTAATGAAATTTTCAATGTCAACACGCATGTTCTTCCAATAGAAGGTCTCTTGGATTCGCTTAAGCATTCTATTACTGCCTAGGTGTCCGGCGATAGGAATATCATGGTTTTCTTTGAGTATTTTGGGAATTTCAGATAAAGATGGATATATGATTGAGCCTTTATATATATGTATATTTATATTACTGTTATTGAACAAATAGAGGAGCATATTATAAATCTTAATATATTGGTGAGTGTCAAATGGATTTTTAAAATCTGTTATAGAGATATCAGGGTTTGAATCTAGATTTAAATTGATAACTAGTTCATTCCTTATTCTTTTCAGGCTCTCATAGATATCTGGATAGCTAGATTTGTCAAAATGATGTACTTTGAAAAATAGGAAATAGTATGTTATATCCTTATTTTCAAACGATATAAACGAATTTAAAGATCTTTCTTTGTGGATAATCTCCGAGTTATTGGACATGTTATCTAAAATATTTTGGACATATGGATTCGACTCATCGAGATCTATAGATGTAGGTAGAATAATTATTTTATATTTAGATTTAGTTATATCTTCTTTATGTTCTTGAATTACCGTATTAAAGTTCATATTATCTTTTTGTGCTGTTGCTTTTAGGAACGCGGGATAGCTATCATTGAATATACCAGGTAGGTCATTACTGTTTTCAGGGTCACAGCTTGGATGCTGGATCGTTGGATTTGCAGGTGGATCGTCCGGAGTCCACAAGCGTTCAGAGGTAGAAGGTAAGTCATTATTAGTGTTTTCTTCCAGGATTTCAGGAGATTTAGAATTAAGCTCTATTTCAGGCAAAGGGAGTAAGTCGTTATCATCTAGAGCAAGAGGATCTGTAACAGGTGAGTTTAGCTCTTCAGGATGAAACGAGGGTGGAGATATCAAAAGATCCATGAGGTCTTTATCTACTGCCTGAGAGGGTTCTCTTTCCATTTCAGGATCGGGCTTTGATATAGATTCCGGTTGGACAGGGTTGACTGGGAATCTAGAGAGGGCGTCGGCATTGGAATTTATTTTGCCCTTTTTATATTTAATGTCATATTCGAATTCTTCTAGTTTGAGTCGCCAACGAATCAGCCTTGAACCAGGGTCTTTACAATTAAATAGCCATTGTAAGGGCTTATGGTCAGTGACAACTGAGAAATGGTTACCGTATAGGTAAGGGCGGAATGTTTTCGTGCCGAATAGTATGGCGAGACATTCTTTCTCAGTAACACTATAATTGCATTCGGCCTTGTTCAGGGTGCGAGATGCAAATGCTATAGGTCTATCTTGGCCTATTTGACCCTGGGACAAAATCGCAGATATTGCGTAGTTTGAAGCGTCACAGGTAAGGATAAAAGGTTTAGAGAAATCGGGGTAAGCTAATATAGGGGCGGAAACAAGTTTGTTCTTTAGGCTTTCGAATGATAATTGTTGAGCGTTTTCCCATAGAAAGGGCACGTCCTTTTTGAGTAGATTAGTTAAAGGTTTAGCTAGTTTGGAAAATCCA
This sequence comes from Timandra comae, assembly GCA_958496195.1. NCBI lineage: Eukaryota > Metazoa > Arthropoda > Insecta > Lepidoptera > Geometridae > Timandra > Timandra comae. The sequence continues at coordinate 7,874,304 of OY292377.1, read as the reverse complement.
GGTATGAAACGGCGATAATATGACACGAGGCCTAAAAATGATTTTATGTCTTTTGGACATTTAGGGATTGGATATTCAGTGACTGCCTTGATTTTTTCAGGGTTAGGTTTCACACCTTCATCTGTAATTATATGTCCTAAGTAAGCGACCTCTCTACGTAAAAACTCACATTTGTCTGGCTGAAGTTTAAGATTATAATTTCGCTTCCAATTCTTCTGAATTTAAATGCGATGTTCGTAAGAGGTTAAGAACCTGTTGTGAGCGTTCAAAAGAAGTTAGATTAGTATTGTGATTTATATCAACAGAAATATTGTTTATTGATATAGGGGTACTTTTACACATTGGAATTAGTTTTAATTTAAGATTAGAGGAGAGTTCAATATGATTTTCGGAAACATTTACCACTGAGATGTTTATTCGATTATTATTTTTTACTTTTACTAAGCAATTTGGAAATAGTAAATCATCTGAATGGTGATAGTCAAGTAAAAAGCCTTCTTTAATTTGTGGATTTAAGACAGAACATTCGATTATAGTTTCAGTCCTAGGAGGAATGACATAAGTGGGCTCACTAAAGTGTAGTTTGATTTTCACCTTTTTGTCTTTACCTAGACTAAGGATATCAGAGGTGTAATCAATCTTACAACCAAATGTAGTAAGGAAGTCTGTACCTATGATGCCATCATAAGGTAGGTTAATATTTTTTACTACATGGAATTTAAAAGGAATGGACATATTCTTGGATACTTTAAGTTTTAATTGGAAATGGCCTTCAGTAGCCGTAGGCTCATCGCCTGGATCGATACCTTTGAGTTTGATTGTTTCTTTAACAATCTTTGGATGTTTACTAAAAGAGGATGATTTTAGTAAACATATCGCCGAGCTGGAATCGACGAGTAAAGAGAGCGGTGTTTCCGCTACAGGAGAGTCCAACAGGACGTGGGGAAGTAATCTTTTCGTAGTATCGATGTTGATTTCATAAATCTTGAGATTATCGGATTGGAACATGTGGTTGGTGTCATTTTTTGATGATAGCCTCGAGTGACACCGGGACGAGGCTTTTACTAGTTTAAATTTTCATCTGTGGAATCATCCTCGGGGACATCTACACATTCGTCTACGTGGGTCACGCGATTAGGATAAAAATTATCATGGTTTGACCTCTGGTTCATCTGATTGCGGCGGTTATTGTTAGCCACCCGGAGCTCACAATCTTTGATATCATGTCCCGTCGCTTTACAATATCTACAGAATGGTCCTGATGCCTTCGGAACTTGTTTGGATTGTGAAGGGTAATCAGAACTGAATTTATTATTTGATTGTGGATTATTATAGGGTTTAGAGTATTTAGAATTGGATTTGTTATTTGATGGTTGATTATTATAGGGCTTTGCAGCATTATTAGTTTGACTGGCGTTTCGTTTGGCGAACTGGCTATTTTGTATTTTCTCCTCTGACATGGCCAGGTTCACCGCGCTGTTAAGGTTTTTAGGGTTGCGGGCTCTAACTAGGTTTGAAATCCTTGGTAACAGCCCCATAAGAAAATGGTGCAGAGCAAGGTCCTCCATGGAGGCTATACGGCCAGGAATTTCCTTTTGAGGATAATTGGCCAACGAAATTTCAGTTAACAAATTGAAAAGGGCAGTTTCGACACGAAGTGAAAATTGACTGACTGTTTCATTAACCCCCTGTCTACTTTCTTGTAACTCAGTTAACAAATGTGTGTAATGTTTATGTTCACTAAACTGAGTCTTAAGGAATTCTTTTAATTGGCTCCAATCACTAAATTCTTTAATAGCGCAAGTAGTTGCAGCCCTACCTTCTAGTGAATTTATAATATACTTAAAAAGCATAGGTTTCTGGACATCGGTTGCCAAATCCATCGCATTGTTACATTTAATAATAAATGCGTTTAAATGTTCCCTGCTTCCGTCATAAGGTTTTATAAATTTAAGAAGAGCGTTAATATCCATTTCGAGGCTTTTAGACTTAGACCTAGTGCTTCTAGAAGACGGAGATGGTTGTCGAGATGACTTACCTTTGGATTCTACAGATTCGTCTGACTTATCAAAAGTGGGCTCTTCAATTTTTGCTCCTAGCATAATTACATAGAGCCAACCAAGAAAGCGAAATATTACGCTTAAATATTTTCGGGACTCTAATTCGATTTAAAAATATAAAGATGGATATTAAATATAATGTTACAACCAAAATAGTACAAACAAATTATTTCAAACGGGTTTTGCCTATTACCCAAAGGAACTCTAATAATATTGTAGTCTAAACAATGACCAAGGACTCACTGTATCGCTAATGCGTGGGCGACCGATAAGAACGCGACGACGTTGATCTTGAACATTCCGATGCACGGTGTCTGGCGAGTGGATTTGATTGTTATTTCTTAACAGGATAAGTTGCGACTTCGATTCCAGGACACGTAGCTCGAAGGTTAAAAGTATCCTTTATTTACAGGACACGGATTGTAAGGATGCTCCAAGGATGAGTATATATCACTTATATCACTGGCACGATAGGATATTCGTTTTAAACACAGATTTTTGAACACTGGTTACACATTAATTATTTCTAGATTTCACTGGATACGGATTTATTATTTTCGGATTTCACTGAATATAGTTTTTCAGTTATTTTGTTTTGGATTTTTGCGAGATCCGGCGCGAGTCTGCGGAACGGGCACTGTGAATTTCCGGATCCCACCGCTGCCACCAAATGTTATCCCGGACTTTGGGATTTGGTTTTTAAAAAAAAACTATTTTTGATGTACACAAATTATAATTGATATAAAATATAATTATGTAGGACAACCGTTCCGAAAGAAGGATGGATGCAGACTGACTTCTACTACAAACAATGATTAATAACTAAGAAAAGCTGACATTACAGTTTTATGTCGTCCCAGCATGAACCCTTGCAATCCAGGGATATAACAGCACGTACTCCTCTACTACTAAAATAATTATGTGCTAGTACACGATTCTTCTGTAATCATTAAAGGCCATCACAACTGACTGACTGATCAACACACTGTTCATATCACTGAATTGCGCTGTTTGGCACGCAGACTTACTAGACGTAAAAACAAAAAAAACGAGTACTATGGCAGGCCATACCTAGTCTTATTTAATATATTTTACGGGACATTTTGACAATTTCGACGCTCTTACGGTGAAGGAAAACATCGTGAGGAAACCTGCACACACCTAGGAAGAAATTCTAAGGTTGTGTGTGAAGTCGACCAACCCGCACTTGGCCAGCGTGGTTGACTAAGGCCATCACCCTAATTCAGGGTAGGCTCGTGCCCCTCGGTGGGGACATTATATGAGCTGATGATGATGACGGGACATTTACACGTACCTATGTCGAAACCCTCGACTAGTTTCAGCCACGTCCGGTGGCCATCATCAGGATACCTAGTCTTTCTATATTAAAGACTTAAGAAAACAAACTAAAACTTATTTTCCCAAAAACCCTTTTTTACCATGACATAAAATATGGAACACTCCTTTTGTTTCTCGTCACCTTTTTATAATATTTTCCTGTTAAAGGAACTCCGGTGGACAAACCCGTCGGTGAAATCGTTCAAAAGGACCTGTTACATGAAGGGATGGAGAAATTAATTCACTCGTACAAAAACACGGTTTAATCCGGGTTTGTGTGTGGACTTGTGTGTGGTTTCTGATATACAACATGTATTTGGTGGTATTGTGAAGAAAGGAAGGTTTATTTGGTACTCGCTGTGTCCTAGTCTCGTGGGTGAGATTTTAATGCTAAAATAGTTATTTATGGTACTCACTAGTGAATCAAGCGTGTCATTATTCAACTGTTTTTGCACAAGAGAGCCCCTTTATGAGCAAGTGTGTTGAAAAATCATTTATTGCTACATAAAAATTATAACACATAAAAACACACAAACTTAAAAACAATACAAATATGTTTAGCAAAGGAGGCATCTCAGCTACTGCTGTACGAACATTTTAACTTTAAGTAGTAGTTCAGATTCTATTTACCTAGTGCGACATTTTTAATTACAAAAGTTTGCATCATCATTATCTCATCCTTCCCTAAATCAGGTAAATCAATCAATCAAGCTGGCCAAGGGCGGGTTGGTCGACTTCACCCACGACCTTAGAATATCTTGGCAGGTGTGCGAATGAATTTGAAAATCGAAAGCATATTTGTGTATAGCGGAGATCTGACCAGGAACCTACTGACTACAAGTCAAATCCTTAACAATTAAACTAACGACATTCACAGGTTTCTGACCGATGTTTTCCTTCTGTGGAAGTTTCGAAAGTATTAAAAAGACTAACAGCGCCTCGCGTACCGTAGTTCCCGCTCCAGTGAGAATACGGGGATAAAATTATACTCACACCTTCTTCTTGAATTACTCTATCTATTAAAACAAATCGCATCAAAATCCGTTGCGTAATTTTAAAGATCTAAGCATATATAGGGACAGACAGCGGGAAGCGATTTATTATTATACTTTGTAGTGAAGTAGATACAAAATATGGGCAAAAGATGATACACTCGATATAGTTCAAAAGGCAAGTTAAAGATAGATATTATAATATTTGTATCTTGTGTAATCTGAGTTAGAGGGTATCATATCGTCTAACTTTGTCCCTGAGGCCTGCGATGCTTGTTAATATGGAGTATAATGCATAAACTTATAGACATTTAAATAAAAAATACGGGTAAATATTAACTTATAGATGTACGTTTATTTGAAGATCTTACGATGAAAGAAAACATCGTGAGGTTCTGCACAGTTGCACACACCTGCTGTCGACCAACCCGCACTCAATCTATAGCATATTGATTACAGACTGATTAGCTAATTCAGGGAAGGCACGAGCGAAGTGGAGACGTATAACATAAGCTGATCTTCTCAGCGTGTCTACTCATATATTTGAGGACCAGAACTCGGCCACCGATATGGCACTATCAGTGGCCTTGTAAGGTCCTCGCGTGTGCAGGTGTAGGGACACGCACGGCAAGTTATTGGCCGTTGAGTCGTGGTGGAAGGATCGGCTAGTCTGCGTACACCGACCGACTTGCCGTCCGCAGACCATTGCCCAGGGTGCGGCGGGCGCATGCTTGTTATATGCACCACTCGGGGAGGCTCCTTCCGTGCACACCCATATAAGCTGATGATGATAATTAATATTGAGGAATTGTTGTTTTAGTGGGTCAACCATGAAAAAGGCATATGTTACCATTCGTAAGGACTTTTTTCCAAATTCAAATCATGGGTATATATGTATATAAACCTTAAAAAGTTTCAAAAGAAGAAAATTTCAATCAACAATATGCCTTATTTTCCTAAACAAACTCAAAAATTACCTTGAAAAACTTTAAATAATCAAACCCGCTACTCCCCCATAACTCGCGTCGCCTGCTTATCTCTGTCTCGACATGATTTATGGCTTAGGCCCTCCCATTTCGTCCAATTTACAGAAAACCAAGCCGGGTAATAAAATACCCACTCCATACTATATTATATACGTAGTACGCTTTATTATATTCAGAATGGTGTTTAATTAAAAATTATGTAATCCTAACTAATATTATAAATGCGAAAGTAACTCTGTCTGTTACCTTTTCACGGCTAAACTACTGAACCGATTGACTTGTTTGGTACAGGAGTAGCTTATGGTCCGGGAAAGAACATAAGATACTTTTTATCCAGAAATTTCCACGGGATCGAGAACTACGCGGGTGAAACTGCAGGCCACAGCTAGTAATATATAAATATTCTAAATTATTTCAAACTTTCACATAGCACTTTTGTTTTGTGTGAATGTGTGGTGTGTGTGTGTGTGAGTGGCTAATTTCGCCAATTAGGCTTTTCTAAATTAGTTTAATTTACAATATTAATATAAATTCTTCTTTTATTTAAGCTCCAAACTGACTAAATAACCGAAAAATTATAAGCTCTCATCAACCCCGAGCTCACATAAAAAGCTTGAAAAAAAGTTTCTTTATTAAAAAACTTATTACAGTTGAGGGTAACGTATGAAGCTTTTATGTTCGTCGTGGTTTTTGGGGGTCCGTGCCTGAATGATAGCTAGGGCTTGTTAATAAGGCTTGTTAGCGTTTATAGACGACCTCGATGGCATAGTGGTCACCATGCCAGACTGCCATCGTGAGGGTTCGATTCCCATGCGGGGTGAATATTTGTGTGAACCACAGTTTATCTCGGTCTGGGTGTGTGTGTGAATGAGTGCGTGCGTAGTTTCTGATACCCTAGATATATGTTACGAACTTAGTTAGGGGTCAGTTACTATAATTAGATGATGTAGTGAATGTTTATGTAATAGGTAAAATATCGATTGTTACTTTTCTTCGTATGGCTTTTGTTTGTTCATATTTCCGTCTATCTATTTCTCTGTCTGTCCGTTTGGTCTAGTTTCTATCCCTTTGATTGGCCATGCGACAAATACTAGACCTTTCTTTCATTTGTCTTGTGTCAGTCCGTTGGTCTAGTTTTTCCTTTCTTTGATATTCAGTCTTTTTATGTCTGCCATTTTCTGTCTGTCCATCTGTTCGTTAGCCTGTTGCTCTGCTCAAAGTGCAATATTTTGCACTATAAAATGTAGATTTTTGGACTGTCTATAAAATTCAGTACACATTATTATATATCTTTAAAAAATTACATTAACGGGCACTTAAAAAAATTTGAAATACATATTAAAATTTTCCTTACTACTAGTTTATTAATGAGTGGAACGGGACCCTTAGTTTGTTAATCCGAATCGCGCTTGGCCGGCTTTTTAAGCAACATTATATGGGACCAAAAGCTTTAGCTATAAAATGTAAATATACTACCACCATCCCGGTTTCACATATAAATTTGTCTAAATTTAAATATTGAAGCAACGTACTATACAAAACTACGAAGCAAAAATTTTGAAAACGAATTGATATAATATATGAAGATGAAATTGAATGGAAACTCGTAACATGACATAATCTAAAAAATGCTTGCTTTTATTCCAATGGAATAACAATTCCTGAATTCTCGAGAATTTTGTGATTTCTTGGATGTGAAGTCATTTCTTAGTTTAGTGTGCTTTATAGTGCAAGCTATGGGGCGCTTAGCTTCATCATCGTCAGCTCATATATGTCCCCACCGAGGGGCTTGAGCCTACCCTGGATTAGGGTGATTTGGCCTTAGTCGACCACGCTGGCCAAGTGCGGGTTGGTCGACTTCACACACAACCTTAGAATTTCTTCCCAGGTGTGTGCAGGTTTCCCTACGATGTTTTCCTTCACCGTAAGAGTCGTAATTAACGTACTTATGAATTCGTAAATTAAAACACATTGGCGGGACTGGTGGGGTTCGAACCAGGCACCTTCTGATCGGAAGTCAACGGCCCTAACCCCTGCGCCACCGACGCGCTTGCAACTAACTATTTGGTAGTCGCGGTTATTATACTAACATCTAATATTATAAATGCAAAAGTAACTCTGTCTGTCTGTCTGTAACCTTTTCACGGCTAAACTACTGAACCGATTCACTTGAAATTTGGTACAGGGGTAGCTTATGTTCTGGGAAAGAACATAGGCTACGTTTTATCCCGAAATTCCCACAGCTAGTTCCTTATATCAGGTTCTTCCTCAAAGGCTGCAAAAACAATTTTGACTCTTCTGAGCATTAGACATCCTTAGGTGACGATGGTACCATTAGCTGACCTGCCTCTGCCCTGCTCATTCCCTCTAATTTCCCAAAAAAAAAGCAAACTTAAAAACAGTAAATAAAGTAATAAAACAATCAAATTACGTCCGTAATCACCCGCCCATTGTCACCTAATGAATCGCAAATCTCCGCTTTAAGCTGAAAAAAGCTGTTTAATTCAAAGTGCTACATTTTGCCGACACCCCCTAATAAACAGGGGTAGTAAAACGTTAAAATTAAACTACCCTTCATAATTTAAATTGTGCTTATATTTTAAAAACCTATTCACGGCCCTTGGCGACGCTGGTGACACCTTTACAGAATTACTCTTTCAGCTTTTATTAAAATTTAGAGGAAAAATGTTGGTTTTTATTAACACTTGTTGTTTAAGATACTTCATTAGGTGTTTACGGGGCTCGACTCGGTTTTAATTTGGGTATTTGTGGACCCACTTTTGGAAGGTTTTCAGTTTAATTGTGTTTTGTTTGAAGTTTTAAGTTTCTGTGAGCTTTATAAAAATAAAGCTCACAGAAACCCCGGACGCAAAAAGAGGGGTGTTATAAGTTTGACGTGTCTGTGTGTGTGTGTGTCTCTGTCTGTCTGTGGCATCATAGCTCCCGAACGGATGAACCGATTTCAACTTTGTTTTTTTTTTTTATTAAAGGGGACTTACGTGCGAGTGTTCTTAGACATGTTTGACGAAAATCGGTTAACCTGTTTAAAAGTTATGGGGGTTTGAAAGTAATTGTGTTGGGGGTTTTTTTTAATTTTTAATTTAATTGTTAAAATGTATGGACACAATTTTCCTGGTATCGAAACTTTTTTAAAATGAAAGCAATTTAAAAAACAATCTATAACTCACTAGTGAATAAAACGTGTCATTATTCAACTGTTTTTGCACAAATAAGAACCCCTTTATGAGCAAGTGTGTTGAAAAAAGAGTTTTTTGATATTTGTAGTACAAGTTAGTATGGAAGCAGAACAGCTGCACACATACTATTATTCCGATAGGATGTGTAGTTGTTTTCTTTTCTTTGTCAGTCGGTAGCATATTCCTTAGCAGACAGTAATTATAACAGGAAACTAGAATTTGCCATCATCACGGGTGAACTCTAAACTAACAATCAAATATTTCGTTTTTAGTGTGGATAACCAAATGAATTGTCTTTTCATAAATACTCTGAAAATCTCCAACATTATCATAATTTCACTAATTACACAAAACTTAATATATTAAACACAGAAAATTACAAATTATAGTAACCGACCCCTAAGTTCCTAACTTGGGGTATCAGAAACACACACATCCAGACCGAGACAAACATTTGTTGTTCACACAAATATTCACTCGGGAATCGAACCCGCAACCTTATAGATGACAGTTCGGCATGGTGACCACTCTGCCATCTATTAAAAACAACCCAACATACTTAGAACAAAATTACAAATTATAATCTTCCCCAAGATCACGGACTGTCACTACATCAAAAGTAAAATTCAAAAACTGAGTTTTTCCGGTCCTTGATTCCCGTGAAACCCAAGGTCCGGAAATCTATTAAGAGACCCGCGTCCAAGTGGGGAAGTACTCCAAAATATTTATATTACAGCCGAAGGCACTTGAATTACAGTCTGCTTCAAATGGACGAAGTACTTTGAATTATATTCGAGATTTAGGAAATTAGTTTCTGTAAGCGTTGGTTTTTTGAGTGTTTGCGGAATGAAAGATGGTGAGGGATTGTCTTTGTTTTTATACAAGGTTTTTGACATGTTTTTATAAATTAAGATATATACAATGACTTTATTACTCGGGTGGTTTGTGACAAGATATAGCCTCTGCCCTGTAGTATCTAGTAAAATACTAACTGTTTAGCCTCGATAATTGCCTAATATATTTTTTAACTAATAATTAAACCACTTTGTAACAATAAGATATTTTTACTGACTACTAAAAAATATTACCGCCAAAACATAACATGACATTTTTTGACATACATAAAAAACTATAAGTGACAAGTCAATAGACAATGACTACGGAGGAGGTTACAATGTAGACTTCTCCTCCGTGGTGCATGCTACTTGTTCCAACACTAACATTCTGCTAAATCTGATTAAACTGATCTGATTAACCTTTAGAAGACCGGGGAAGTACCATATTCTTAGAATATCAGCGTCATTCTTACAGAATATCAGCGTCAAGTAGTATCGTTTTGCGGGAGAGGTCTAAAGCCCTAAGTCCTGTTTATTCCTTCTTATTCTCCGCCATCTAACGTTCTATAGATTGACATGCAGATGTTGATGATGCTCTTTGGAGTGTCAGATGTCCGTGAACGACGATAGTTATATTCCATCCATATGCTTGTTTGACCCCTCTTTCATAAAAACATAAAAGTGGAATCAATTTAAGAAAAATTGCCATAAAGAAATGTGAAAGGCCCGCTTATTTATTGTAATTTAGCTAAGCTTAGGAAAATTAAAGAACTCGCTTTAAAATCCGCGCCAGCCAATCAACAAGAACAAGCGCTAATCCTTTCTAAAGTTTCTCAACTTTTGTATCAAGATGTTGTGTAAAGAGGAAATAATCTCCATTATTATCATATTTAATATTAAACAACTTGTTCTTTTAAGTGTCTTGTTAAAAATTTATAATGCCGAGTTTCAATACTCTTTGTTTTCGTAGATGGGAAATGCGAAAGTTTGGGAACTGTTTTTTTGTTTTTTTTTTTATTTTTAAGACCAAGTGGTGTAGTTGGTCGTGACCCTGTTTGCTGTGCTATAGGTTACAGGTTCGATTTCCACTCAAGACAAACCTTTGTTTCTCGTAATGATGAGTTATTGTAAAAGTAACAACGTTTTGCTGGCTTCGCCCGTATTACATTTTATCTCGTTTAAAATTTCAAAAGTCTATAAAACATTTTTAATTGCGTTATTTAATACCAATTTCCATCATCAAAAGATTTTTTAAACGAAAATTTTCTCCTGATTTTTGCCATCCGGTTTAAATTTAAATTGCGCAGATTTTTTTATTTAATGTTTACAACCAACCCTCATATTTTACACGTATTTAGTATTTTTTGTATTTGTATTTAATCCGTATCACCTTTCATCAAGGACTCTTTCATCATTAAAACCACTATGCCATAGACGAACAATTAAATGAATAAAAAAAAGTTTTTTCAAATAAAACCTACAAAATTTCAACGAAAAATCTTCCACAATCAACTAAAACCTACCTAAAAGTTGTCCGTGTATATGTAACCTCGAAAACTAGGAAATTGGCCAAAATTTAACACCAAACATTGTTCGTAACTCTCTCGTTTACGAAGTTTGTTTTTCTCTTTTGATTGTTTTACTAGATCCCTTAAACTTTTCTCTTAATTCAAGTACAGTCGCGGTACGAAAACCTTCGTCAAGTTTCAATTTTTTTTTTTTAAGAATGCATTCTAAAAAATTACAAAGAGATTACCTCTTTGTAATTTTTTAGAATGCAATTGATACAGTGTTTTACACAGCTATTTTGAAAAATACGTTAAATAATTTCCTTCAGCTAGGACATGAACCTATGACCATGCTGAACCGTGGCACTGCTCCAAATGAGCCACCGAGGTCGCATCGTAGGTGTCAAGAATCTTGAAAGCTAGGATTGTGTTATTATTTGTATTTTTTTCTCTACTTTGACATTTTACTAGTTTTAAGGTACTTTCTGTATGTTATCTTATTTAAAAAAAATGCCAGCCCGAGTTTCTTGGCTGATTTAATTTCCGAATCGGTGGTAGAATCAATCTTTGACGTTCATAAGTGCTTCATTGAGGCCTTAACTGAATAACTTATTTTTTACTTTGACTTTGTAGCTTTACGGCAGCCACTAGCGACATCTATAGAGACAACATCTCTAACTACCTATTGAAACTAAAACATAACAAGACAACAGTAGGCACCTATATAAAATTATAATACCAACATATCTAGGTTGAAAATAGTGTAGCACCTTTGAACTACATCTAGCGACACAATATGTCATACTCATCGGTGAAACAGATTATCGTTCATACTGAGCAAACGAAAATAGATCTTAAGGTGACGAACCTTTTCTTACCATGACTGTACAATAAAAGGTCTTACCGCAAGTAATATCTTTGTGCAATTATAAGCTGTATAACTATGATATTAAGGTGTATTATGTTCTGAAGTTATTTTGATATTTAGAAGTTTAATAATATCTTTAAAATAATAAACAAGAACCTGTTTTCAAGTTGTGTTGACGGTAAAGTGGTATGCTAGAATGTCTTGCTTTAATTGGGTGGGGGTTCGTAGCGTTTACAATTTGCAGTGTTCGCTAAGCTTTGATTTTATTTTAACTAATTATCAACCAATAAATAACAATAGATCACGATTTTTGTAAACATAAACTTTCTTAAAATAGATAGAAAAATATAAATACCAAGAAAAAAAAATCACTTAATTATTTTATGAAAATTTACGTTTTTTCTTTGAGCAAAAATCGAACCTGCAACTTATCATATTCGTCGCTACTTACTGATTCGAAATATTAAAACAAACAGATTTTCTCAAAAAAATACTAAAGTTTTAGGTTTTCTTTATCAGTCAGTCAGTGAGTGACTTAGATCGCAAGTAAGCAAATAGGTTAATAAATAATGCTATCATGAAGTAGTCAACAATAGATAAAACTAGAGTAATAAAATAGTAAGAACGTCCTAGATAAAGGCGAAAACAGAAAAACTTCTAACAAAACTCATACATACTTAACTTCACTTAAAATGTAACCAAAATAACAATTGGACAAACATTTGTGTCTTTTGACAAGGAATTATTACGTCATTTGTCAAAAAACCCGGCCATGTGCGAGTCGGATTCGTGTACGAAGGGTTCCGTACTATTTCTTTTATGTAACACTAGCGGCGCCCCGCGGTTTTACCCACGTGGTTCCCGTTCCCGTAGGAATATAGGGATATATTTATGCTAAAAACCTTTCCACTGAATCACTTTATCTATTAAAACAAACCGCATCAAAATACGTTGCGTAGTTTTAAAGATGTAAGCATACAAAGGGGCATAGGGACAGAGAAAGCGACTTTGTTTTATACTATGTAGTGATTAGAAAAAAATGGCAAAAATCACGTTTGTTAGGAGCCCAATATAAATTTATTTTCAACTATAATATCCATTGAACTAGCTGTGCCCCGCGATTTCATCCACGCAGTACCCGTTCCCGTGTTCCCGGAAATTATTCGAATTTTTCTCATCTTTTAAACCTTCCCTAGACCTTCACAAACATTTCAAGACCAAGATAAGATAAATACGTTCAGCCGTTCTTGAGTTTTAACGAGACTAACGAACAGCAATTGTTTTTTAAATAGACGAGTATAGAAGAGTATAGATTAATATTTATTTTATTCTGTTTTTTTGTTGTTATAGCAGTAACAGAAATACATTATTTGTGAAAATTTCAACTGTCTAGCTATCACCGTTCATAAGATATAGCCTAGTGACAGACAGACAGACGGAATCTATCGAGAATTTACCTATCGTGCTAGTTAAAAATTGTGTTACGGTACGGCAAGATAAGGCCTTAGTAATTCTCATTTACATTAGATCCCATTTATACCCTTATTAGAGTACGGAATCCTAAATAATAGGCTCCGTTTTTATCCTTAGGGACTAGACATTTATTCAGCTCCATTCAGCGTTTGTCCATACAAAACAATGATTTTGTATGGACACACGCATCCATTCAGCTGAATCGTCTCCATACAAAATCATTGTTTTGTATGGACAAACGCTGAATGGAGCTAAATAAATGTGTCAAATCCCTTAGGCTACGGACCCCTAAAAAAATCTCTTTGACCAAACAAAAATAAGTCACTCGATAAAATATCACAAAAAACACAATCTGAGCGAACAAAAAGACGCGCTAATGAATTAAAATGTGATAAAACCGGCCCCAGATTTGAGACAAAAAGTGCTTTTATACGGAAGGACGATTTATCATTCCGACAAATGTATGAAGCGTGCTATTCACGACGCGACAGGTCGCGGCACCAGTCGTGCGCATTGTCGCAAGTTCCGCTCCGATGGACATCAGGGAGCGTTCTACAGTTCAAATGGTGAACTTTTTGACAGCCGTTTTAAGTTAAATTTGGAATTGGAATCAGTAATATTATTAATGTGGAAATGTGTTTGTGTGACACTGTTTTTGTGGAAATGAATTGGTGTTCTAAATAGAGTTAATTGAAAAATGCTGGAAAGTGATTGAAGCTTTTTATAACGAAGTGTGTACAAGTTTTTATTAAAGTTACAAGGTAAATAAATAAATATATTATTAAAATAATTATTAATTATCTGGGTGTGTGTGTGAATGAGTGTGTGCGTAGTTTCTGATACCCTATATACAAGTTTCGAACTTAGTTAGGGGTCAGTTACTGTAATGAGATGATGTAGTGAATGAATGATTATTGTGATTATACATATCTTACGTACTTTTAAAATACACCTGATTCAAATACCTACATAGTCTAAAAACCGTTTACACACATAAATTTTTTTGAAACGCAGCACTCAAGAAGGATTTTTAAATTATGAAGAAAAACTCAGCTAGTTTATTATTTTTAATTGACCCATTTTAGGTAAACTTTGTATAGATTTAACTTTAGCTCGCCTGACAAAAACAATGATACAGCCAAAGACAGAACGAGGTCACCTAGAAGATATCTCCAATCTCAAATAGATTTAAACCATTTATTTCCACATTAATACAAAATAAAAAATTACAAAATAATGTTATAATACCACACGCTGGAGGAGAGACTTAGATGTTTTTGACGGAGATTGGAGAGAGCTGGCTCACGATAGAGACAGATGGAGGGATTTGGGGGAGACCTTTGCCCAGAAGTGGGACGATTCAGGTTATTAAAAAAAAATGTTATAATATAAAACAGTTTACGATGTAGTGCAGCAGACTCAGTGTCCGCTGTGACGCCGCCTGGTGCGACACAGCACTGGTTTTCAGTCTGTCCGTTAACATAGATTGACGTACACTGGATAAAAGTCATTATTTAAGTTTTTCCTCTAAGCGGTTTGTTAGATAACTCTGATTAACATTATACACAGAGACAGTGACCGTTCAGTTTGGTGAGTTTTAACAACCTTTGATTCGTATAATGAATCCCTCTCATTGGTGCCTTTATTAACTGGTTTGACCCAATTTTTGGGGCTTTCAAGGTTTGTGTATGGTGTACTTTTGAGTATCATAATCTATTTAATAAGCAAGGCGTGTTAGTTACACTATTTATAACTCAAGAACGGCTGAACTCATTTGGCTGAAAATTGGTGAGGAGGTAGCTTAGAAGGAGAACGACATATTAAGATACTTTTTATGCCACGGGAACACAAACTACGCGAGTGAAACCGCGGGGCACAGCAAGTAGTAATATATAAAGCTGAAGAGTTTGTAATCTCAGGAACTACTGCAAAACTATTGAAAAATCTTTAAGGGGTTGGATAGCCTGTTGATTGTGGCAGCCTGGCGATTGTGAGGTCGTGAATTCGATTTCCCTTTCACTATAATCGTTAACACATTGCACACAAGCAAACTTAGCTTGGTTGGAGCAATTAACAAAAATAAAGTAGCATAGAGGTTTAAAGTATTTATAAATGTATCTCATTATATTAAATCGTAAAAGTACCATAAACAATACGAAAACAACAAAAAAAGTCCTGTTATAGAAAACTTTAATCTAATTTCATCAAAAAAACAACAAACTCCTTACATTCCAAACCAAAGCCCTACCTTCGCACCACTACGCTACATCAGCTCGCAATCAAGACACTCTCCCTCTAGAGCTAGTATCAATATTTGTTCGGTATAACTGCCGGCACACGGCCCTGTATATTTGGGAATGTGTTACAATAAATAATAATATAGACATATTTTGAAGGCTGTTGCTAAGCGTCCGCTAGAATGGACGTTTAATATAATGTCATTCGTTCGCTAGTCGGATGAATAACATTATATTAGTCGTCCGTAAATTTTTCATTTTAAATATGAATTAAATATAAATCGTTTTGGCATTAAATTCATATTTTATCCTACTAATATTATAAAACTAGACACTTCGTATTTTGAAAGTCATTTTCTTATTTTATCAGTTTGAGCTACAAAAAAGTTTTCTGAGTGTCATGTCAGGATAAATTTTATTTAATTGTGAAACAAAAAGCATTAAAATATTGTGATATTTTTATAATCGTTTTGATATATAGAGCACTTGTCGTAACAAAAATAGCCACAAAAAATTACATTTGTTTGACGCAATTATCGGAACTTTACCTCCCGTGCTAGTTAGACACTATAATGGCTATGGGACCTGTCCTTAGTACCTATAACTTTAGATAGTGGTATGATACACTGCCTTATATGTGTAATTGTGTATGTATAGCCTTTCTTTAAAAACAGTTTATTAATGAATTCTCTTTTAAATCTATCTTTTTAATCTAAATCTAGGTTAAGCTAGTTTTTTTAGATAAACACAATCAAACAAACGAACTTTGCATCTTTATAATATTAGTAATAAAGTTAAGTCCCAATATATGTGTTTTTGTACATATATTTATGTTTACATTAACCGCCTTGACACAACAGTGCAGTTATTAGATGCTACGACCCACTTCTGTTTGTCTCAAGGTGTCGTATTTATAGTACAACTTAAAATAAAATACACTTAATATTTGAAGCACAAATATGTAGCAAACTATCGTTTAAGAGCTGGTTTTTGAACCCAAAAGCGTAGGTTTAGACTAAGATTTTTAAGTTAAATACTTGCTAAGCAACATCCAAAAGAAGTCAAACTAATAAAGCCGCGAACCCACCGCTACGTCCATGTCCTATGTCCACGGCTACGGAGCTAAGCTACGCGTAGCTCAGCTGCGTGTGTATCTACCGTTTCCACCGAAGTATCACCGCACGCGTGTATCACCACAGATCGGAGAGAATTGTGGAGTAATTAGATGTCATTCGATGTCAAAGATCTCGTTTTTTGACAACTAAACGGTTCTTTACTAGAATTATTTGCTGTAAGTTGCATAAGGTATTATATAAATACTAGCTGCACCCCGCGGTTTCACCCGCGTAGTTCCCGTTCCCGTAGGAATTTCGGGATGAAAAATAGATGTTGCCGATTCTCATAGATACCGGATAAGCACAAAAAATTTCATCAAAATCGGTCAAGCCGTTTCGGAGGAGTATGGCAACGAAAACTGTGACACGAGAATTTTATATTTATATTAGATTTATTTTCCAAAATTAAATAAGACAGTCTTTGTGTTTATCCTATTCAAACTACCAAAAAAACTTGTATAATTATAAATTTGGGCACTATACCCAAACCGTAATATCCTCCCTATAGATACGGGCCCCGTAGTTATGCATGGAATGCAAGAAAGTGGGACAGAGCATTTTTCATCTTGCGAACTTCAAACTAATGAAATTTCCGTTCGAGTCCGTTTTGTGGCATTTATTAGTTTCGAATACAATACTAGACTACTATTATTTGAATATTTATGTAAATGTATTGAAGCAATATTACTGTTTTCCATACATAGCTTGAGATTGAGATCACCAACACGCAATTGGTAAGCGCGGTGATTACGCCTGTTCGGTAAAACAGGCCTAGAGGAGGCACTACTAAGCTAATATCATCAGTGATAAGAGGTATTTGCCCTTTCAGTCTTGTCTTTTGATTTAAGTATCTATTTTTTTGTTATTTACAATAGTAATAAGTGATATACCGCTTGAACTTTGCTAAGGAATTCTTCTTATTTCATACATTTTAGTGCGCTATTTTTATCAGTAGTGTTTTTTGTATGCTAATAATTTAGAGTTAAAGAATTGTTTTGAACAAGCTAATCTCAAGAACAATTGGTATTATTTGAAAAAATCTTTAAGTAAGTATTACTTGGATAGATATCTTAGACATCCCAGACATGAAGAAAGGCCTGCTAAAATAGGATATATAACATCATGCTTCGACCAAATAGGAGTGTAGCTAAACGCAGGCTAAACGTCGAAGCAAAAGTATTTTATAAATAAAATAATACATTTATCTTTAAACAAATCCCCGTTAACCTTGTTCAACGAGAATACCCCTATAAAACGCCAACCAATCAAATTTGTACTTTATTCAAATGTAAAATGATTTCTTTTTATTCATTCCTACTTTCGGCTTACGTAGTCGCTTTTATGAGACAATTAGTTTGCAAGATGGCCGCTCTTAAGGATGTCAGAATCATTCTTTTTTTGAAATACTTGACCTCGGATTTATAATACGGATTTTGAGTTATGATTTTGTTTTAGACTAGCCGTGTTATGCGGGTTTTAGCCGGAAATTGTAGTTTTTATTTCTTGATTTTCTTTAAAATTAACTTAATAAAGGAAATTGTACTAACATTATTATAGTACCTCGTGGTTTATTGAAATGCGCGTTAGTACTATAATATACAGGGCATTATAGTGACCTTTCAAACCTAAGGTCCCCGGCTCCATTCTCGGGTCGAGTGATGCATTTATTAACCCCCGACGCAAAAAGAGGGGTGTGTCTTTCTGTGGCATCATAGCTCCCGAACGGATGAACCGATTTTTTTTTTGTATTAAAGAGGACTTACGTGCGAGTGTTCTTAGACATGTTTGATGAAAATCGGTTGACCCGTTTAAAAGTTATGGGGATTTGAAAGAAATTGTGTTGGGGGTTTTTTAAATTTTTAATTTAATGTTTTTCTATTTAACAAACATGGCTCAAGTTTAAAATCAATATCACGCATTAAGCAATTGTTATAATTAAGTCACCTCTTCTCTATACTAATATCATTAGTAAGAGAAAGAGAAGACCTTTACTCTGCGGAGGAATTTTACAGGCAAATTATTTACTTAACACCAATGTACACACGTTCTTTAAATAAATACTTATGTATATTTACATTCCCGATACAATTAATCAAATTGAATTCTAAACGTAAATTCAAACAGGGTTTTGCTTTAAATCGTTTGATATGAGATACGCGAGCGTTATATTCAGTAATTTTGTTACGTTCTCAAGCAGATTTTGAAAATCCTTTGATGTTAGAAGGCTTCGATGTGGTTTGTTCATAGATACACATGGAATTGGTTGAAATGTTTATTTTATTTAGTCACAATTAGATTTTTTTGTTAGACATTTTATGGTATAGGTTGGGGAGGGAAAGAAATGAAGATTTATTTAGAAACTAGCTGTGTTCCGTGGTTTTGCCCGCGTGGAACCTTATCACGTGGGAATTTTGGGATAAAAAGTATCGTATATGTTATTCCTAGGTATGAGAAACACCTGTACCAAATTTCATTAAAATCCATTCAGTAGTTTTTGCGTGAAAGAGGAACAAACATTCACATGTCCACACCCAAAAACATTCGGCCTTATAATAATTACTAGTAGGACAAGATGGGCAAAAAAAAAACAATAAAAACTGACCAATTACGAGTCGAACTCGCGCTCAAAGTATTTTTGCCAAAAAACGACTATGAAACCACGTTTGTTGTATGGAAGTCCCCATAATTTATTCTGTTTTTAGTATTTGCGGTTATACGCTATAGCGGCAACAGATATATTACTACAAATTTCAACTGGATCATGAGATACATCTTGGTGACAGACAAAAAAAACGGACAATCTTAGTAATATGGTTTCTAACCTTTGGGCAAGGAATAAAATAACATAACATAATCATTCATTACATCATCTCATTATAGTAACTGACCCCTAACTAAGCTCGAAACTTGTATCTAGGGTATCAGAAACTACGCACACACTCATTCACACACACACACACACCCACACCGAGATAAACATTTGTGGTTCACACAAATATTCGAACCCACAACGTTACGGATGGCAGTCTGGCATGGTGACATAATATAATATGTACTTATAGGTTGGTTTTAGTTCGGCCAGCATCTAAGGCCTGATCGCCCTAATTCAGGCTCGAGCCCCTCGGTGAGAACATTATATAAGCTGGTGATGATATCTTATTTTACAAAGTAAGGAAAAATAACAAAACTCTGACCTCCTTACAAAATTTCTACACAAAATGCGTTCAAATTACTCTGAATTTCAAATAACATAATATCAATATTCAAATTGTGAGATCCTGTCGATCAATCATCCTGATTCCGGGAATACGCGTCTATTAGGGACCGGATTCATCAATGCCTCTTGCAGAGATTGACGGAGAACATTTTTGATTCATTTGTGTGTGCGTAGTTGGTAATACCTTCTTAAGATTGAATTTTTAGTGATTCACTCTTAAGAAAAGTGACTGTAATAAAATCAATTGTATTTGGCTTCGTTCTCTAAATTAGTTATTAGACGACCTCGATGGCAGAGTGGTCACCATGCCGGACTGCCTTCCGTAAGTTTTCGGGTTCGATTCCCGTGCGGGGTGAATATTTTTGTGAACCACAAATGTTTATCGCGGTCTGGGTGTGTGTGTGAATGAGTGTGTGCGTAGTTTCTGATACCTTAGGTACAGGTGACGAACTTAGTTAGGGGTCAGTTACTATAATGAGATGATGTAGTGAATTAATGATTTATTTGGCTTCGTTCTCGAGATTAGTATTATAAGCAGACTTGTAGTAACGTCTAATGTTTACTATTCATCATCACTACATAGTATAAAACAAAGTCGCTTTCCGTTAACTGTGCCAATATAAGCTTACATCTTTAAAACAACGCAACTAATTTTGATACGGTTTGTTTTATTAGATAGAGTGTTTCAAGAGGAAGGTTATAGCATAATTTTATCCTCGCATTCTAACGTTGCACTATATTTGAGAGTTCCTTTTTTTGAGGGTAGGTAGGTTAACTTTAGTATCACCATTTTGTTTTCAATTGTATCATTCAAGATGTTCAGAGTTCGATTCCCATGCGGGGTGAATATTTGTGTGAACAACAAATTTCTCTCGGTCTGGGTGTGTGTGTGAATGAGTGTGTGGGTAGTTTCTGATACACTCGATACAAGTTACGAACTTAGTTAGGGGTCAGTCTGGGTGTGTGTGTGACTGAGTGTATGCGTAGTTTTTAGATACAAGTTTCTTAGGATTCAAAATGTAATCCTAACCAACCAACCAAATCAAAACCGCGAGCCAAACCCAGTTATAACCTAAACCGTAAGAGTATTATTAGGTCACGCGCCTCACACGACAGTCGCGGGTGCCATCGGTGTATCATCGCGAGGGAATTCATTTTATCATATCTGCACAATGACTTGTCATATTTTGTGGTTCCCTTGGAATTAGAGGCGGGCGAGGGGTTTTAAGGCGAGAATAAGAACGTATTAAGTACTTGCTGTGCCCCGCGGTTTCACCCGCGTGGTTACGGCGATAAAATATAATCTGTGTTACTCAGGGTAAATGTATTTCATCAGCTTTTTATGGTGAAAGATGTTTTGAAATCGGCTTATTAGTTTCGGGGCCTATTCTTTACAAACAAATCTTTCCTTTTTATAATATTAGTATAGATTTACCCACTAAATGCCACAGTCTTAATGTTATATCTTAATACTGTGCTACTGCATTGAGGAGACATATACGTAATCATCAATATTTCGTGTTGGTGATTTCTAACCAAGGGAAGATAATATCTATATTATGTTTGAAATTACCAAACATGCATTAGTTGACACAGGATTTGAACACAGGACTTCATGCTAGCAAGCTATATTAATGTTATATTTCTGTACTTGTACTGGTTTAAATGGTTTAAATGGTTTATACAAACGTATTCAATAAATCATATTCCATCAAAATTGTATTAAAATATCGTCTATAAAAAGAACATTCATTAATTCCTGATTAACTTATATTCCGAGAAACTTTCGCAATAGCTATTTTCCTCATTACAACCTAATTTGGACTAATTATGAATAATTTATTGAATCTTAAAATAGCCATAATATAATCAGTTCAGCTTTTCACTCTACTTCAGTGATTCATCACTACTTCAAAATAGTTTTATAAACCTTATTCGGAAAGATTATTGTCATAGATATTTATTATTTATTAGGCTGTATTAGGTCACAGATATTGTATACTTAGCATATATTATTAGTACAGCAGATATTGTTGTATATCATTGATAATCGTTAGTGTAAAAAATTGACACTTACGAGCACATACACAAGATTTATAAGAATATGTTAGTACAACAACCTAATGTTATAAGTACAAACAGGTTTTAGAAATAAAATTATAATCCTTACTAAATACATATTATAAATGCGAAAGTAACTCTGTCTGTCTGTCCTTTTCACGACGAAACTACTGAACCGATTGACTTGAAATTTGGTACAGGGGTAGCTTATGGTCCGGGGTAGGACATAGACTGTTTTATAAAACCGCGGGGTAATGCTAGTAAATAAATAAATATCTCTTAGTTACAGCTCAAACTTACTCAAGACATCACTACATAGTATAAAACAAAGTCGCTTTCTCTGTCCCTGTGTCCTTATGTCCCTATGTATGCTTAGATCTTTAAAACTACGCAACGGATTTTGATGCGGTTTGTTTTAATAGATTAAGTGATTCAGTGGGAAGGTTTTTAGCATTATTTTATTCCCATATTCCTACGGGAACGGGAACTACGCGAGGGAAACCGACTGACACAGTTAGTTGTTCAATAAAATACACAAAAAGTTAACATTTTAATCTACTTCCCGGTTATACTCTAAGATGTATACTAAAGATTGAATGCCCTATAAAGATGGTTGATAACGCGCTTTTCCCTCGTTCAAGAGTATCAGATAAGACCCATCATCCTGTGACGTCACCGGCTGAAGTACTTTATTGAATACGTAACGAAATTTTAAGGGAAAATTATGGGTATTTTGAAAAGGTTTTAAGGTGTTAGTTATAGGTAGATTATTATTTAAAACTTAATGTTTTACAAGCCGCGGTTTAAGCCACGTTAGTTCCTTTTCTATTAGTTATAGTGTGATTATATTTTCCCCTATAGCCTTCCTCAATAAATGGGCTATCTAAAACTGAAAGATTTTTTAGATCAGAGGATTAAACGACGACAGTTCCTGAGCACGAACAACCACACAAACAAACTCTTCAGCTATACTTTTGTTAATTTTAAAGTAAAATGTAGACTATATTAAAGCAAGCGAAAGACTCTTTCACTTATGATATTAGTACAGTGATAAGGAATAGTCACAGCACTTGCTAAAAGCGTGTTGGTAATCTCAAGCGCGTGCCATGTTTAGAAAATTGCAAACATGCATCGCTCGACCCAGGAATAATTGAACTCAGGTACTTAGATATCATTGTATATACAGCTGTTAAATAGTAATCACAGCGTTCACAAAATTGCATGTTGGTGATCTCGAGCCCGAGCCATGTTTAGTAAGTTGAAAACATGCATCGCTCGACACAGGACTTAAACTTAGGTAGGTACTTAAACAGCTTTGTTATATGTTTGTTATGTTTAACAAAAATGTCTGAAAACACGTCTAGTCAAAAGAGATTACAATTATTCGCTTATATTTATACAAAATGTTGTTTATACAGTGAGTATGTATATCAAAAGTAATTTTCAAAGTTAAGTAAATTGCGCGCCTTATAAAAGCCATAGCAATTCACATGTACCGTAACGACAATCCGGGACAATCCCATTTTATATTTGGAATCAAATAATATGACAAGCGGGTGTTGTTGTAATATTATAATGGGTTCCGTAGTCAATTTTGATTGTAATACTACAAACTTATTTTACCCAGCGGAAAAAAGGAGGTAATTCGTTGACATTATCTTTTTTGACGCCCTTACGTTAAAGTAAAACATTTTTCAGAAGCCTACACACACCGGCGAAGATGTTCTATGGTTGTATGCTCCGTGATCAACCCGCAGTCGGCCTGTTGATGACTGAGACCTGATCGCCCTTATTCAGGGTAGGGTAGAGCCCCTCGATGGGGACATAAAATATATGAGCTGATGATAACGATTTGTTTAAACTAATATTATAAAGAGGAAAGATTTGATTGTTTGTTTGTATGTTACATTATCCCGGAGTGTCATAGGCTATATTATATTAACGCGGCTGAAACCACGGGGCGCTGCTAGTTTTCAATATATTGATAGCTTAGAAAATTATAAGTTGTCTTAGATTGATAGCAATAGAGAACCTCCTCCTATTTTTTTTTAAATTGCTTAAAATGCGAGTACTTAAATCGATGCTGCCATATGTCTATGGTACTATTAATAGTCATTTAAACCGACTATAAGTCTAATACCTCGTTCTCATTAATAAAGTAGTACATTATAAGTAGAGGCATAATCACCACGCTTACCCAAAGTGTGTTAATAATTTCAAACAACAAAAGAAAATATAACACTATTTTCATACCCTCACGGACCCCCAAAACTCACTCCCAGTACATTGAGAATTAAGGGCGAGTCAACATTCTCATAAAAATATATACTCCATCCCTTTATCTGAGACGATAAATTCATCATAACAACGTTTCTTCATCCCCTAATTTGCCACGCGTCAACTGCGAATAACGTTATATTTTTATATTATAAGCATTCTAAGATTTCTAAGCCAAACGTCTTGAATTTTGTGATTTTGTGCAAAATATTTTGCTACGCTAATGACGTCGCATCTAGACCTTTCAAATGACGTAGGCCAGAAAGTACGTTACATATTATACTAATATAAAAAAATGTTTTTTATCTATTATATACAATTCTCGTGTCACAGTTTTCGTTATCCATACTCCTCCGAAACGGCTTGACTGATTCTCATGAAATTTTGTGAGCATATTCAGTAGGTCTGAGAATCGGCCAACATCTTTTTTTCATTCCGAAATTCCTACGGGAACGGGAACTACGCGTGTGAAACCGCGGGGCGCAGCTATCTAATATATAAAATTCTCGTGACACAGTTTTCGTTGCCATGCTCCTCCGAAACGGCTTGACCGATTCTCATGAAATTTTGTGAACATATTCAGTAGGTCTGAGAATCGGCCAACATCTATTTTTCATCCCGAAATTCCTACGGGAACGGGAACTACGCGTGTGAAACCGCGGGGCGCAGCTAGTACTAATATAAAAAAATGATTTTATTTACATATAAAATAACGGGATGTTCGTACATACTTATTTAAGTCGAATCCCTCGACTAGTTTCAGCCACGACCAGTGGCTATCACCAGGAGGATGAGTGTTTTTTATTTGTAACGAATAGGCTCCGAAACTACTGAACCGATTTCAAAAATAGTTTCACCATTAGAAAGCTACACATTCACCCCTGTATTCCCACGGGGACTATGGGAGTAAAACCGCGGGGTGCTGCTAGTTACATTATAAAGAACGAAATGGCATTTTCTCCTTTAAAGTGTACCTAATCAATTACCATTTTTATTTCATAAACAGAGGGTTTATGTTTTTTAACATAACATATCATTATCATCCGCTACATCATCTCATTATACTAACTGACCTCCAACTAAGTTCGAAACTTGTACATAGGGTATCAAAAACTACACACACACTCATTCACACACACACCCAGGCCGAGACAATCATTTGTGGTTCACACAAATATTCACCCCGCACGGGAATCGAACCCACAGTGGATGGATCGTACTTATTTTTAACTAAAGCTAAGTACGGTTTTATCACTGTTTTTCTTTCTTATCGAAAACCTACGTTGTAATAATTGTGTCTGCATGCCAAAATTCAGCACAATCCGTTGACAACATTGAGTGATTTGAGCTATATGTTGACTGTTGAGATCAGTCTGTCACTACAGAATTTTTGTAGCAATAAGATAGAAATTAGTTCTGTTATAACTTCTGTTTTTATTATAGTCTAGCTTCTGCGCCCCACGGTTTTACCCGCGATAAAACATAGCCTATGTCCATTCTCAGACCATAAGCTACCCCACACCCCACTACCTATCCAATTTCCAGTCAATCGGTTCGGTAGTTTAGCCGTGAAAAGGTAACAGACAGACAGAAAGAGTTACGTTCGCACTTATAATATTAAGTAAAGACTAGCTGCTGTGCCCCGCGGTTTTACCCGCGTGAATCCCAATCCCATGGGAATTTCAAGATAACAAGTATCCTATGTGTTATTTCTAGTTATAAGAAACATCTCTGTACCAAATTTAATCTAAATCGATACAGTAGTTTTTGTGTGAAAGAGTAACAAACATCCAAACTTTCGCATTTATAATATTAGTGGGAAATAATTTTTTATTTTATTTTATCATCAGACATTAAAATAAAAACAGACCCCATTTAACACCGTACGTCTTTTCCATAATTTGGAAAAATAAAATACTTTTTGACATCAACTTAATAGATTGTTGGAACTTTGAAATAACAAGAGCAAGCTTTCCAAAAGTAAAGTTGGAACTCGAAAGTTCTCGACGCTCACTTATTTCTAATTACTCGAAAAACCTTTTAATATTTTTAGGGTTCCGTACCCAAAATTCAAAAATCATGTATTCAATTAAGACCTCGATGAGGCACTTACGAAGGTCAATGAATCTACCACCGATTCGGAATTACATCAGCCGAGAAGAACCGGCACGAAAGTGCAGAGCGAGACGCCGTCGGCGCGGGCGTATCGCACTCATCCTCCTGATGATGGCCACCGGACGTGGCTGTAACTAGTCGAGGGAATCGACTTAAATAAGTACGTACAAACATCCCGTTGTATTATATAGTTATACACCCTTATTTTGAAATTGCGATACCTTATCTCACAGCTAATGTAAACGACGGGTGACAATATAATAGTGAAGTTACTTTTTTTCTTTTGCTTTTATTTAAAAAGTTATGATAAGTCAAAGATTTTCAAAATCCCGCCGATTTTTATTGTTATTCTACACCGAACGCTGCGATACACAGCTGAGCGCGGTCATCGACCCCAGCCGTCACAGAATACTTGATAGCTAGTGAGCCGTCTGGTAATACGACATTTATTTGGTATTTTTTAAAGATAAGTAATCGACTATCATTTTTGATATTTTTATTGGATATATGGATTCAGTTACTGCTACAGATATTCTGATTTTAATAAGTCTCATATTTTCAAAATAGGGGTGTATATGTATAATGACGTACGTTTCGTTTAATAATAAAATCGGCAACAAACTCGGGCTGGTATTTGTTTGAAATAAGTAGAATACAAATTAAAAAAAACCCAAAGGATGAAACGGGACCCTATTACTAAGATTTCGCTGTCTGTCCGTCCGTTTGTCACCAGGCTGTATCTCAAGAACGGTGATAGCTAGACAGTTAAAATTTTCACAGATGATGTATTTCTATTGCCGCTATAACAACAAATACTAAATGTAAATATTTAAAGGAGCTCTCATACAACAACGTGATTTTTTGTCGTTTTTTGGTACGGAACCCTTCGTATGCGAGTCCGACCCACACTTGGCCGGTTTTTCACTTTTTCCTCATTTGTTAATATTGCTAATTGTTTTGAGTTGTTGCTAGTTCTGTTTTGTTTTTGTAATTATGATTTATATGTTTTATTGTTACGTTTTTGCTAATTAACTATACACAACTTTATAATGCTGTTTCTTGTAATTATGATGTACTAGCTGTGCCCCACGGTAATTCCTAATCCCGTGGGATGTTTGGAATAAAAAGTATCCTATGTGTTATTGCTAGTTATGAGGAACATCTGTACCAAATTTAATCTAAATCGGTTCAGTAGTTTTTGCGTGAAAGAGTAACAATACACACTCACAAACTTTCGTATTGATTAGAAAGTTACATTGTTAGTAAACGTTTTATGTAATAGCTTATATTCTTCTGCTTGGCTTTGTTCAAGGTCAATGTTCAGGAAGAGAACAAGTAAAAATACTGGATTTTGTAGACTTAGGTTTATATTAGAAAAATCGATACAAGAAAGTACAGTGACGTAGTATATCGTAGTTTCGTAGTAGAATTGAAGTGAAGTAAGTTCGCAATCTTCCGACGCTGCATATACTCGGGTATCTGCGACCCGACGCTGCATTCACTCGGGTCGCAGATATGTATATGTACAGGTACGTTTTGTAGGTGCGTATACGGCGTAGACAGTCAAGTTTATATTTTTGCGGAAGGTTACGTCATAATAACTATCTGCATGCCTTTCAGCGTAATCCGTTTAGTGGTTTGAGCTGTGTTCTGTGTTGGTAAATCCCAATCCAGTGGAAATTTTGAAATAAAATAAATATTTTATACAAAATTTGACATTATTTTTTTTCATCTAAACTAATATTATAAAAAGAAAAGGTTTGATTGTTTGTTTGTTTGTAATGAATAGGCTCCAAAACTGGTCCGATTTCAAAAATTCTTTCACTATTGGAAAGCCACATTATCCAGGAGTGTCATAGGCTATATTATATTTACGCGGGTGAAACCGTAAGACGCTGCTTGTTTTAAATATATTGGCATTTTAAACACATTCTTTTTAACCCCCGACGCAAAAAGAGGGGTGTTATAAATTTGACGTGTTTGACGTGTTTGACGTGGCCCTCCGTAAGAGTTATATCCAGATATTGGGCGTTTGGCCGGTATCTTAAGTTTATTTAAGAAGTTTTTTTTAGTTTATTTTTTCTAAGAAAAAATACGAAAAAATGACTTTTATAATTGTGTTATCAAAAAACTTTAATTCAAATTATTTTATTTAGTTCAAGCTTCACTACATATAGTACACCCTTTATAAAACAAAGTCGCTGTCGCTGTCTGTTCGTATGTCCCTATGTATACTTAGATCTTTAAAACTACGCAACGGATTTTAATGCGGTTTGTTTTAATAGATAAAGTGATTCAAAAGGTTTTTAGCATTTAATTTTATTCTAGCATTTTCGCGGGAACGGGAACTATGCGGGCGAAAACGCGGGGCGCTGCTAAACGTTCACACGGATGTAATGGCGATCGGCACGCATTATAATTTACGCAGGTGCGACAGAGATAGATAGCTACAGGTCAACGTACGATATTTCATGTGAATTACGACCGTGATATAGTTATAAATTAAAATCTAAAAATAAAATAAAAAAATAATATAAACTAAAAATTAAATTAAAATCTAAAAATAAAATAAAAAAATAATATAAACTAAAAATTAAATTAAAATCTAAAAATAAAATAAAAAAATAATATAAACTAAAAATTAAATTTAAATTTAAAAATAAAATAAAAAAATAATATAAACTAAAAATTAAATTTAAATTTAAAAATAAAGCACGAGTTTCTTGCCGATTCTTCTCGGCTGATGTAATTTCCGAATCGGTGGTAGAATCAATTTTGACGTTCATAAGTGCCTCAATTTTTTAGTTCTTTGGCTGCTGCTGTCTTGCAATTCTGCCAGTGTCAAAGTAGACGTTAGACAACATAAACGATGGAGATTATTGAGGCCTTAACTGATTAAATGATTTTTGACTTTGACTTTGAAAATACTGTCGCCACTCAAAAAAGAAGTACATAGTTTACATTATATTCCTTACCAACCAATAAAAATAATACTATTAACCTAATTATTAATACCAACCTGTACCAACCGGTCCAAATTAGCCCAGTAAAAGGTTACAAAGTGTGTGTGGCTCCTTATCTAATACATAATAACATTCTGCGTGCGTGGGAACGTAATAAGGTATATAGGTAGGCGATATATTAAGGACCCTGTCTAACTAACGAGGTGTAGGGACACTGTTATTTGTTAAAAAACAAAATGGTGGATAAATTTGGTAAAAAAAACAAAAGTAAAAAAATAACTTAAGTAATCATTTTTAAATAAGAAATTAAAAGAGGTATTTATAGCATTAAAATCTTGTAAGTCATCTATTTACAAAGAAAGGAAAAAAACTTTCGTACAAAATCTGTTTGTCTCGGTCTGGGTGTGTGTGTGAATGAGTGTGTGCGTAGTTTATAACACCCCTGATACAAGTTTCGAACTTAGCGGTCAGTTACTATAACAACATAGCATAATCATTCACTACATCATCTCATTATAGAAACTGACCCCTAACTAAGCTCGAAGCTTGTATCTAGGGTATCAGAAATAAGGAGATGATGTGGTGAATGATTAATATATCCGCACAAACAAATTAAAACTTAACCCAACTGTCATTCAAAATTAAAACAAAACACTGCTCTGTATCAAGAGTAGAATCTAAATTTGACAGGCACCCTTGTCAGTCACCGTATCCCTATTAAATTT
This sequence comes from Timandra comae, assembly GCA_958496195.1. NCBI lineage: Eukaryota > Metazoa > Arthropoda > Insecta > Lepidoptera > Geometridae > Timandra > Timandra comae. Next base: position 7,844,336 of record OY292377.1, on the reverse strand, counting down.
AATGACACACCACTATCCTCTTACATGGGTATATCGTGGTCACCCTACACCTTATAGGCAGTGGTCTCGTTGCTGGCGATGAGCGAGAAACGAGTACAACTAGAAACTATACACGAGTTTGAAAATATAGTACCTGTGAGACACTTGCTCGGTTGATTTTTGTAAACACGTGATAATAATAATATTACGAAATAAATTAAAAATCTATCCGGCATATTAATAAAAAGTTATTCAAATAAATTAATCATAGCTCGGCAACGTTCTCCGCCCCAACACCCCTTTTGGTTTTGCCCTTCATTGTTGTATCACATACATACATGTGTTCTCTTCTTTTCTTTTTAAACGAATCCCCTGTCGGGCTTTGCCACTAGGTTACCAATCGTGCATGCGTTTTCAATTCAATTCAATTGCAGAGACAGGATTACATACCTGTCTCTGCAAATGAATGGTTAAGTTACAATAAATTATATTTTTTACGTAATTATTAAGACCTTACCTCCCGTGCTAGTTAAAAACTGCATTTCATCTTTTCTTTTTAACGGGGGGGCTCCACCCCCTGTCAGGCTTTGCCTCTAGGTTCCCAATTGTGCATGTGTCTTCTTCATTTCTTTTTCGCTTACACAGAATGTATATTCACTGTCCTGTGAAACCGCCAAAGTTCATCGCTTACTCGCCCGCGGTGGGACCACTACAAAGCCGACACTTGGCGACTCTAACGAGAGAAGTACAGTTATCTTATCAATTATTTTCCTCCTCGTTAAACAATCACCATTAACGGCTCAGCTATTTTGGTCAAAATGAAACTTATAAATGATTCGACTGATTTATTTGATATTGATTTTGGTTATCAATTGTTTTTGGGGGTAGTTTTAGTAAAGCTATTCTTGAGTTTAATCATATTATATGAAACTCAAGGATAAATTTTACTCAAATATTGATATTATTAATCAGAATTTTGTTTGCGAAATATTAAAATTATTTTTACAGAAAAAGACATGTCCTTATTACAGAACATTTAAGCCGCGAACCCACCGCTACGCACGCTACGCCCATGGTCCAGGGCTACGCAGGTCAGCTACGTTGGGCTATAGCCGAGTCAGCCACGAATGTATCAATGACGTCATTTTCGTGCGTAGCGTGTGCGTGTACTTCGGTGGGTTTGAGCCTTAACATGTAACAGCACCTCATGTAGTAAATTGTTGAGTCTCAAACAAAATTTCAAGAAAAAATGTGTGTCGCCACTCAAACTTGACCAATTTAGCTCGTATAAATGTTACTTTACAACGCCATCACATTACACGACAATGCGCAATTAGGAATCGAACCAAACAACGTAGTTAACTTAAAACCAAATCTAGAATACCAATAAAATTACAATATAAATTAAAATGTCCTGCGATTCGGTCACAGACCGTTAAATAGGTGCAATAAATTTATTTTAACTGGCCACACTGAATAATGGGAGACACATTTTTTATTATGGTAACTTTCTACTCGATAATGGTCACCCTAGCTAATTGATGTAGTTAATTAGTTTTCTTTTTTTTAGTATCTTAATATTATTGCCAGTATTTCCTTATGAGATTTGTAATTAGAAGATTGTTGATTTAATAAACAAGTCGTTTGTTTGATCGCTTTTTTAGGCAATTAAGTTTGTTGTAGGTTGGTCTCGAAACTTCTATGATTTATTAACTTTGTCACCATCACTACATAGTATAAAACAAAGTCGCTTTCTCTGTCCCTATGTCCTCGGATCCCTATGTATGCCTCGATCTTTAAAACTACGCAACGGATTTTGATGCGGTTTGTTTTAATAGATGGATTGATTTAGAGGAAAGGTTTTTAGCATAATTTTATTCCCACGGGCACGGAAACTACGCGGGTAATACCGCGGGGCGGTTTATTTGTTAAATCTTAAGTCTCCTTTAATAATAAGTGCATTTATGGGCCAAACTGAACAAAATTAAATGTTTGAATATTTACTACTCTATCGGATATTTTCACGGTTTCTTTTGTATACATAATTATTTAAGAAAAAAATTCAAAATGTTTGCATAATTTAAATATTTTTTTATAATTTTTGCATAAAAATTTTACACAATTATTTAAAACACAAAACTGGTAAAAGAAATGTTTTAAAGATCTAAGCATACATAGGGACAGAGAAAGCGACTTTGTTTTATGCTATGTAGTGATTAATTATTCTTAATTTTCAATTTGATATTGATATTATTTCTATGTTCAACGTTCGCGTAAAATATTTAATAAAGAATCAAAATGTATAAATATATGTTTCAATTTGAATCCAAAAATCTTTAACTCAAAACCAACCAGAAACTACAGGGCTCCCAAATCGCGTAAATTAACGTTTCCCCGAAATTCTTTTACCTCTATTTAGAAGTAATATATCTGTTTAACCCAGCAATGTTATCAAGAATTTAAATCTTACCCTCATTGACAATTTCTAAGAAAATTTCCAACCACAAAGGTTTCAAGCCAAGGTCCGCCATTGAAGATTTTTGGGATCACATTGTTGAGATTCATAATGAAATCAATTTGTTTAATTAATCTTTGTTTAAAGAAATTTAATATATTTCTATTTATAGAACATTCTTAGTCGATTGAATGGTGTAGTTCGTAGTGATCCTGTCAGCTGTGCCAGTGGTTGCAGGTTCGATTTCCGTTCAAGACTTATATTTGTGTGTATGAAAATGTATGTTTGTCTTGATCTGGGTATTCTCTCTATACTTTATATACATATATATTTGTATGTGGTTACGTGATTCAGTTAAATAGTTAACAATATCTAAACACATACAAACATGTCTTTACAAAGTATTTTCATCTTAGGCTGTATCATCGCTTTCCATCAGGCGAGTTACAGTCAAGTACAAGCCTATTCTCGGTAAAAAAAACCCCCAACACAATACTTTCAAACCCGATTTTCATCAAACATGTCTAAGAACACTCGCACGTAAGTCCCCTTTAATACAAAAAAAACCGGTTCATCCGTTCGGGAGCTATGATGCTACAGACAGACAGATACATACACACACACAGACACGTCAAACTCATAACACCCCTCTTTTTGCGTCGGGGGTTAAAAAGTATCAAAATCTACAAAATATCCAACAAAATGACTTACATAAATATTAATCGAACCCGAATTTATTTCAATACTATTTTACCTAAATATTCAAAAAGGGATCGCCAATTCAAACACAACATCAATTTGATTTGTAAAGATTTGAACATTGGCATATAAATCTGAAGCGATTGAAAACAATTAACCTAATTTAACAAATTTCAATGGTTACTAAGGGAAATGAATAGAAACGGGAATTGATTTTAATGTACAAATAAATATAAACAACTTGAATATTGATTGAGTTTGTTTTCAACAAGTTGTCGATTCAAACGTTTAGGGCTCGAGTAAGTGGTTAGCGGTGAGCGTGAGCGTTAAGCGGGAGCGACAAGCGATTTTTTTGTATGTACAAATGATGAGTATCTTTCACACAATTGAGTATTTGAAAAAAAAAGAACTACTGTTTTTTTATGTATTTTCATACTTTATATTTAGTTATATCGATATTCAATATGAAAAACTTTAATAATGTTACTTTAACTAATTAGAACCAATCAAAAATTGATAAAATGTAAATAAAAATCACGTGACTGTAAACGCGCAACAATAGGTTGTTATATTTGTGACGTCACAATGTTATAGTAAATGTATGGCACAGCGTAGTAACTATTTAGTAATCTGTGGCACAGCGATCGCGGCAATAATCAAAACTAACATTATGACGTCACAGGCAGCTGTCGGCGTGTTTTCGGTTCTGGATTTAAATTTATTTTTTAAGTTTCATGTAATTTTTTAGTTATTTTAAAGAAACAAAAACCAAAGTTAGATTGTTAAAAAACTGTAATATGATCTTTCCATTTATCACAAAAACTTTATTTTTTCAAATACTCAATTAGACAATTTGGGTCCAGTTTCGGTCCTTTTTGCGTACTGCGATATTTTTTGTAAAGTCTACGTTTGACGACTGTCGATGATGTTAGTACGACAACCAGAACCGACTTAACGCGCCCTTTGAAGCACGGAAGCGCATAATAAATTAAAAGACATTTGAGATTTTTTTTTTTATAGTACAGTTGGGTCATCTGGTAAAATGCCCAGACCCAATTGAAATGTAAATGTTAAATGTTTAAAATCACATTAAAGTTCACTTGTCTTTACGTAATAACACACGCTTAAAAGCTTAAAAAAGTTAAAAATTCAACTCAAATAAAACAGGGTACGTTACGTCAAATCCTTGTTTTTTGGATAAAAATAAAAGTTGTTAGTAAAACACGTTCCGACCGAAATTAATCTGGAAAAGTTCGGTATTATACAACATATTGACGCGTGCGTAAAGTGCCTTAAATTGGGTAAGTTGGTCCTTAATCTTTTTGGCCGGTTTGTGAGGGACGCTTCTCAATATAACCCGATTATAACGATTGGGGATATAAGAATATAAGTTTTGGTATTAACAGCCTATGTAAGGAGTTTGTTTGTTCGGTTGGACGTGATTATCTTTGAAATTATGTTGTTTTAGTAACTGTATCAAGTTGTTTCAATATGCTAATGGTTATCGTAAAGATAAACTAACATATCTTGAACAGCTGGGATATGTCCTTGGTAAGTCAGTTGGTACATAAAGAGCACGGCTTATGTGACTCGGTACAATTCTGGATTCAAATCCTAGCTTAGGTAAAAAATAAACGTCTATCTGACGACCTCGATGGCATTGTGGTCACCATGCCTGACTGCCATCCGTATGTTTGCGGGTTCGATTCCCGTACGGGGTGAATATTTGTGTGAACCACAAATGTTTGTCTCGGTCTGGGTGTGTCTGTGAATGAGTGTGTGCGTAGTTTCTGATACCCTAGATACAAGTTTCGAACTTAGGGGTCTCGAAGTTAGGGGTTAGTTACTATAATGAGTTGATGTAGTGAATGATTGTGTTATGTTATTTATATTTTCGAATACGCGAAGTGTTACTTAAAAAATCTACCTAACCATGTATTTACCCTGTGATAAATAAAAACATTTTGTATTGAATCTATGAAGTTTGATCGCAATTAAACCAACTACCGTATCTTAATTTGAAAACGTTTATAAAATTGAAAAGAGTTTCAAACTTTAAATCCCAAATATGTCGTAAACAGTTCTAAGTTTCAACAATACAATTGTTACTTTACCCCGTTGAAATAAAGTTAGATTTTGTACAAAAATTTCATGACTTGTTTACAGTAAAATGAGAAAAATTGGTATTGTATATCAAATGTCTTTAAGTTTATATGTTTTGAAGTATTTCAAAATAAAATCTTTAATATTTCGTTTTGAAATTTTATTATCTTTATTATATATTAAGTATTTTGACGGCCCAAGTAGCACAATGGACATTATAGCATACTAGCAGCGCCCCGCGGTTTCACCCGCGTAGTTCCCGTTCCCGAGGGAATTTCGGGATATAAAGTATCCTATGTTCTTTCCCGGACCATAAGCTACCCTGTACCAAATTTCAAGTCAATCGGTTCAGTAGTTTAGCCGTGAAAACGTAACAGACAGAGTTACTTTCGCATTTATAATATTAGTTAGGAGTTAGGATGAGTATCCTCCTTATGTTTGCCATACGTCATATTAGTTCCTAGAATTTGATCCTTACTAGCAACCCTATTAAATGGTGTGATAATAATTATACATGGTGTGTTTTTAAAACCAACTGTCACTGGTTCGATTCCTGATTAGGAAATTTATTTAAAAAAAAACAAGAGACAAAAGATTTACTACACGTTCATAAATATTCGATTGTCGTTTTTAATCACTTGCTTATTTTTTTGCACGGAACGGTTCACCCTTCCACCCACTTTCGTTTGGACAATGACTTTATGGACACCCTGTATATAGCGATTTATAATATAAGGTCTAAAAAGTCCCTTTTCTAGATGCCCTTATAAATAATTTAAAGTACCATTACCTGAACCAAAGAATAACTCATCAAAAATTTATCTAAAAAGAAAAAAAATATCTAAAATGAGGGTAACAGACCAAAAATAGAATAAAAAACAAATCAAAGTCAGTGATCACGGACAATTAAAAAAAAGAAAAAAAAAGTTCAAATGTCAATTCCGTTACGTCACAAATCATCATGGCCGCTCGTCAATTCTGTTTCAACTCCTTTCCCGCCAATTTTGACGTCCGAAACTTCCCGCCATTTCTGTCAGTACCCGTTTCCGAAATTCGGTGAGAATTTTTCATCGGTAACTTTATTGTTTCGTTATTGGCAGATTGACTGACGTTAGACAAGAAAAAAATGGGTTACAAAGTTTGTTTACGGACTTAAAAAGTGTCCGTCTACTAAGTAATTTTAAGGGTTATATTCGCTTGTAGCTTAATTTTAAATTTAACCGCCTTTTTATAAAGAAAGAGGTATACATATTTTGAACATAACATAACTTATCATAATCATTCGTATCACGCTAAAAGTTTTCGCCACAACGACCTGCCACTACAACAACGTCATTCGCCACAACGTTCGTCGCTCCAGTGTCATTCGCCCTGTTGAAATTCGCTTCAACGACTGTTCGCTCCAGCGTACCATGCAAAATTTTTTTCGCCACAACGACCATTCGCTACAACGTCATTCGACACAACGTACGGGACCCATTTAGTTTCACCTGTCCCGTTGTCTGTAATCAAATCTCGCGAGCCATTTTTCGACCACTTCTGGTTATCCGATTGAGCTGAAATTCGGCATACTTATGTAAGTCCCATTACAATGCAATAAAAGCTAAAATAAGGTTGTTATAAAAAGGTAACTAAATACTAAACGGATCTTTTTTTTTCCTGTTTTGTTGGTGATTTCAAACAAGAGCTATATTTACAAAACGACAAACAAGTATCACCAGGAATAGAAACTAGTAACTTAGTCAAGGAAAATGAAAACTAACAACACTCATCATTAAAAAAAACTGAAATCTTGAAGAAACATGAATCAGGAGAAATTCTTCAATGTAAAAGACGAAAAATTGCCGAATTCTCTAATTTAGAACAATGTTTAAAAATAGGAATAAGGGAACATACGTACATGGCTACCTTGATCCATTGAAATGTTACATTTTTTAGGCCTTACCTTGCGTTTCTTAGAGGACGCAATTTTATTTTTTTGACGTGTAGGGGGGGTAAGTGTAAAGCTAAAATCAAGTTTGTGGGGTCGCCACCCTTGTCCCACGGCCGCCATCTTGAAAATAGGGGTTGAAACGGTTTTTACGATATATCTCTTAAACTATTTATCTGATAAAAAAAAATTTAACGTTTTTTGTTGCAAATTAAATTCTCTATAACTTTTGTCCAGTAATTTTTTGTCGTAAAACTATAAATAAAAAAGTTACAAGTGAAAATGTACAGAAATTCGAGAAAAAAATTACCGAGAATGCTGTCCAGGTAGAAAATACCCAAGCGACCATTAGGGAACAAAAGAAAAGCTGCTATTATTATTATCATTATTTCTAACCTCTCTTACTGTACTATTCTTTTTTTGAAGTGAAAACTTCTTTAGCGGCGCTGAGCACTTTTTTTTGTATGGGTAAAAACTTTCAAACTCGCGTCAGGGTCACGTGATGCTGATCGAAAAAGCGTAAGATCGAGGGGAAGGGAGAGGAACTAGTATCTCCCACTCTTTCTACCGTGCCTGAGTGTGCTGCAGCGGTATCCTCGTAACAAATGTCATTGTGACATTGCCTCCAGACTCTACCTCGTGGGTGGTGAGGAAAAGAGTCAATAATTAATTAATAATAACATTGCAAAATTACTAATTAAAAGAATTATAATAACAAAATAAAAAAAATAAAAACTGATGACACATTATTAGTACCCACGTATAAAATATGTATAGTTAAGACCCGAAACTCGATAATTGACGGTTTTTGTACTTTTTGATCTAGTCATATTATATGAAAAGCGTATTTTATAAACATGCTTTTAGGTAATAATTAAAAGAAATATTGTCATCTAAAAAATACTCTGAGAAAAACAATATTATACAGAAAACTTATAAAATATATCAAGAAAACTGAACATATGTTTTCTGAATTTCACTTTTAGCATTAACTTCCATGCCTTCGGATTCTAGTAATTCGACCAATTTAGCACTAAAAATTAAACAAACTTAAAGTCCAGATCCTTATTAAGGAAATACTCATAGGAAAATTTAATTGTTATTATAATTATTATTGAAATCGAAAAAAATATAAAGTTAGAATTTGTAAAAATCACACTCAAGAAAATCGTAATTTACGTTGATAAATGATGCTCAAAACGTTATTAAAATTACCTCAAATAATAAAAGAATATTTTCTACAACAATTATACTAAAAAAAAATCTCTAAAACAAATTATCTTTTTTTCTACAAATATTTTAAAATCATCATAAAACTACTATAAAATCGGACGCACGAAACAATTCAAATCAGTCTGCCGCGAGGCTTTTTAGAGAGAGGACGTATCGCTCCTACCGAGCGTTTGACCTTTGCGGCGCGTACGAATTTTATGCGATAACTCATCAACATGTTTTGATACTCGATAATAATTTTTGTTTATTAATTTGAATTATTTATTAAAAAAAAATATTAACATTTATGATAACAAATAATATTTTAGAAATAATGAGCAATAAAACAACATTATTTTAAACCGACTTCCAAAAAGGAGGAGGTTCTCAATTCGGCCGGTATGTTTTTTTTTATGAATATGTTCAACGATATCTCCGTCAATTCTGTACCGATTACTAAAATTCTTTTTTTATTCAAAAGAATGGACTTGCCGTTTGGTCCCATGTCAAGAAAACCAGGATCTAATGATGGCATTCTAGAGAAATTGAGAGGAACTTTAGAAAATCGTAGGGTGATTAGTGCATTTGTTAAGTTTTTCGTTAATTATCTTAAAGCATTATAATTAAATGAAGGTTTGGAGTCGATCTGATGATGGACCTGGAAGATAGTCGAGGGAACTCTTCAACGACTAACAGCAGTTACCTCGTGTTTGGGCTTGATTAATTTGTATCGATGAGACCTTTACAACCAGATAGGTTGTGACACTCAAAAGTAATAAAAAAAAAAGACTTTAAAAGCTGAAAAGTATAAAATAACAAATATTTAATTTAATACACCTTTTATGCGATGCTAATTTATACTTTTGTGTGTATGTTACCTATTGATAAGTGTGAAGTCGGTGCCAAGCCTCAAAGAAATAAAACTATTAGAAAAATAAACTACAAAATTATAATTCGAGATGACCGTTAACGAACGTTTGCCCGCTTGGATTGGTCGCATTTTTATTTTATTTATGTGCTACATCGCATAAGAGGTATTACATTACATATTTGTTATTTTATACTTTTTAGTTTTTGAAGTCGGTTTTTTTTAACAAAAAAGGAAACGAAATAATTTAGAAAGTCCTGCTTTTAGCGCTAAAAGGTTGTCCCGATAATATATGTTGTACATATACAGACGAGGCATTTTTCAAGTAGGCGTGGATGACGATATTCAAAACTATAAGGAAAGGAATATCGAAAATTGCTAGCGATTTTAATAAAAACTAAAACTGCAATTAGTATATGAAAAATCAATACCCCATTATGGCAAAAAATATATTATTCACAAGTAAGTTATAGATTTTTTTTTACTCGTATGTTGCTTTGTTTTTAAAAAGTTTCGTTACTTACCAAAAAAAAAATCATGTCTTATTTTAAAAACAAAAAACTAAGTATTTGTTTTATTCATTATTCCTTGTTGTGAATAATGGAATATCGAATCGAAAGGTATTACGTAAATTATATCTAATCATATACTACCTTCTACGAATCGTAAAAAAAAAATACTCGTAAATTTATACTTTTGTCAATAACTTTAACACAATTTATAATTTCCAATGGATCAAAACCGTTCGGCCGGAGTATTCAGAGCGAGCGCGCCGTCACCACATAGACAGTGTGCATGCGGACACGCGTGCGCGTCTGTGTGAGTGAAATTTGAGTTGTCGCGCGGTAGATCACGGCTCTTAAGAGTACTGAAAAATAGTACTCACTTCGGAGCGCTGTAAAACCTTAGCTATTGACTTAATGAAAAAATGTTGCATATAAAAGTTGTCGAAAAAACGATCTGCAAAAATGGTCTGATATCGTTTTTTCGTAAAATGATAAAAAAAGTTATATCGAAAAATATATTTTTTTTCTCGAATTTCTGAACATTTTCACTTATAACTTTTTTATTTATAAATTACTGGACCAAAGTTATAGAGAATTTAATTTGCAACAAAAAACGTTAAAAATATTTTTTTATCAGATAAATAGTTTAAGAGATATATCGTAAAAACCGTTTCAACCCCTATTTTCAAGATGGCGGCCGTGGGACAAGGGTGGCGACCCCACAAACTTGATTTTAGCTTTACACTTACCCCCCTTACACATCAAAAAAATAAAATTGCGTCCTCTAAGAAACGCAACCCCAAATGTAACTTTTCAATGGATCACCTCTATATTTACCTATCTCTAACACAGACCCTTGATAACTTAAAACCTCTATAACTTAAAATATTTTGTGTTCCCTTGGACTTTGCCTTATCGAGGTTCTGCTGTATTTCTATTATAAAACTAGCAGCATCCCGCAATTTCACCCGCGATCTAAGCATACATAGGGACAGAGAAAGCGACTTTGTTTTATGCTATGTAGTGATATGCAGTGATTAGTTAAATAAGTATTGTAAAATATTTCGTTTATGCGGTAAGAAATATTATATAAGTCCTTTGAAAAATGTTTTCTTTCATTCATTTCACCATGTGTCCAGTCCATAACATGCCTATAATGTGAGGTGTATAACAATACATGATCACGGCATATACATACGTATCTACTAACTATGTAACACACGTCATGTTGCGGTTTCCAATGAGACAGATTGAGATAATTAATATAATATGTATCTATGTACTCGTAGTGACACAATTACGGTGTAATTGATAGTACATGGGATGAATGTAGCTGATTTGTTTGTACATGATCGAGATAATCACTGGAGGTTTAGAAGGCTTTTTGAGTATTTCCATAGCTAACAGAGCCCCGCAGCTTTACCCGCGTAGTACCCGATCATGTAAGACTGTGGGGATGAAATTATACTAAAAATCTTCCTCTTGCATCACTCTATCTAATAAAAACCGCTGTAAAATCCGTTGCGTAGATTTAAAGATATAGGGAAAGACAGCGTCGGCGACTTAGTTTTTAACCCCCGACGCAAAAAGAGGAGTGTTATAAGTTTGACGTGTCTGTGTGTGTGTGTATCTGTCTGTCTGTGGCATCATAGATCCCGAACGGATGAACCGATTTTAATTTAGTTTTTTTTTTTATTAAAGGGAACTTACGTTCGAGTGTTCTTAGACATGTTTGATGAAAATCGGTTGACCCGTTTAAAAGTTATGGGGGTTTGAAAGTAATTGTGTTGGGGGTTTTTTAAATTTCAAATTTATATACTCGTACTACGTAGTAAAATCTGTGTGCAATGATGACTAGTTATGTACCATGCCTTTTCACAATTTTTGATTTCTTAAGTAAGCTAAATTTTTATTATTTAATGTGAAATAATAGTAAGTACGAATTAATGTCATCAGTGAGAGATACATTTCCAGCAGTGTGAGTTCTTCTTCTTCTTAGCGTGTCGACTCATATTTTTGAGGACCAGAACTCGGCCACCGATATGGCACTATGAGTGGCCTTGTAAAGGTCCTCGCGTGTGCAGGTGTAGGGACACGCACGGCAAGTTATTTGCCGTTGAGTCGTGGTCGAAGGATCGGCTAGTCTGCGTTACCGACTTGCCGTCCGCAGACCATTGCCCAGGGTGCGCCGGGCGCCTGCTTGTTATATGCGCCACTCGGGGAGGCTCATTCCGTGCACACCCAAGTGTGAGTTTACAAAGTAATTATTTTCCTATTTTATTTTACTACAAGAGGACTAAATTAATGAGATAATAATCTAAATGGTTCACACAATTCCCCGCATGCAAATCGAACCCGCAACCTTACGGATGGCAGTCCGGCTTGGTGACCGCTCTACCATCTAAGTCGTCATTGATATTAAATGCTTTCAAAATACTCACTTCAAAAAGAAAACAGCGTCTTTTATCCATACCAACATTAAAAATAAAACTCTATATCTCCAAAGACATCCATAAAGCACCACGTACGTGTCAGCCAATACATAGTCCCCGGTGCATCTGACGTCCAAACCACACATTGACTCCCGCGACAGTATTGTCAGAATCTAATATTCACTATCTATTTGAATATTTCCAACTATTGAATTCTACTGCGTGCTGGAATATTGTGGGGAAGTGTTTTGGTAAAATATTTATTTATTTATACCACAATCTATTAGTAATATGTTGTTGGTGTAACTATTAATAAGGTGAAGAGTTTCGTAAGTTGAACGCGCTATTCTTTAGAAATACTAGTTCGATGTTTATTATTGTTCTTTATATTATTTCCGGTCATACTTTTACGTTTTTAATAAGTATTTAAACACTGTCTAAGTTTGCTATTTCTTTAAACATATTTTGGAGTTGACCATCAGTTGCTAAGATAATAATGTCATTGTATAAAAAAATCACAAGAAGGATTTGTTTGCTAATCCTTGATGCAGGTAAGTATGAAGATTTTTCCAAAAAATAATGTAGCTGAAAGCTTTTACATTCGAGTCTATTAATATCGACAATTCTAAATTAATAATAAAACATATCAATCAACGTTATCAAATAAACTTCAAATGATTGTTAATAAAATCGTTTTACGCCGGTTAAGGGGCGGTCCACACGATCCGATCTAATTACCGTCACCGTAAATCGCCGTTCAGTGCGACATTAACAGGTTTAATCGTGTGTGCTGCATAAATCGGTGTAAAGTCGTATCCATGGTGACTGACTGACTACAATTTGAAACGTTAAATGCTGAATAATATTGTAAATGTGGATGTTTGTTTGTTTCTTACGCTTTTAAGCTAAAACTGTTAAAACTACGTTAAAGATATTGAAGAAAATATTATATGCTGTTGTATGATACAATAAAAGTATTTTTAGGAAGTTTTATTTACGATATACTAAAACAGATTATTATGATCGTTTTGATCAGAAAATACATTTCAAAATTCCGATGAAAAAATTGTAATAGCTTGAGCAAAACCACCGCGAACAGCTAGTTATAACATTAAATATTATTTAAACACACAATTTTAACACCAAAGTTTCTTCCATAAAATAAACGTTCCAAATTTATTATTTGCGTAAACTGAGCTACAATTCAACGTATAATGTGTCCACTTTATGTCGCTCCCTAACTATTTGTCCCTCGCGTACGATTCACCCGGGCGAGCCTACCGGATCACTAAATGCGGTTAAAGATCACCCGGTCAGTGTAGACCAGCCATTATACCATGTTTGACCACCTCTTAACTTAATCGAACGCTCCGATAATTTGTGGTATTATGAATTTTATTACCGTGTATTAGAGTGGTTAATTGCTTAATTTTGTTTTGTAATTATTAATGTTTGATTGGTGGTGTTGATTTTTGAAGTTAATTAGTGGACTGTATAGTAATGTTTTGAACTTTTGAATATAGTTTGAGTAGTATTAAATATTTAGACTTTAATTCGACGACCTCGATGGCAGAGTGGTCACCATGCCGGACTGCCAATCGTACGGTTGCGAGTTGGATTCCAGTGCGGGGTGAATATTTGTGTGAACCACAAATGTTTATCTCGGTCTAGGTGTGTGTGTAAATGTGTGTGTGCGTAGTTTCTGATACCCTAGATACAAGTCACGAACTTAGTTAGGGGTCAGTTACTGTAATGAGATGATGAAGTGAATGATTATATTATTTTACTAAACCCATAAGCATTTCAACCCATGTAAGAAGGTTTTTCTTCACCGTTATTTTGTACAAAAGAGGTTATGTTTTAAAGGTTACCTAAACAAACATACATAGCCAATATCCCGACAATAATCTTAATATCCTGAACTATAACCATTCAACTTGGGTACCGTATAAACGTATCTTAGTCTTACATCTTCTTATAGGAGTGTAGGATAAGTTAAATTGAATAGACGGATACAAAAGTTGATAAACTAAAAAAGTTAAAGTATTTTTCATTATTTTTCTTCCAAATCTTTGTTTATTTAATTTTTTGGCTTATAGCTTGGCTTCATCAAAATTGTGCTGCAATATTTTTATTCCATATTTAATTGGAGTCGGTTTTCAGTTTAACCAGAATTGGCGAATTGACAGTATTTATTTTAGGTGAAGTAGCTGCCAACATAGCCCTATAATAAGCTATTTTTTTTTAAGTTAAACCAATTTTAAGCTATTGCATAGCTTCTATCGAGGGCCTTGAGCGCGGGGACCGAATCCAGAAATTCCGTAACGAAAAAAAACCTCACGTTTTTTTTTATCGAATACTTTTTTTTGTAAATTTTCCAAAAAGTTTTTATAGTATGAAGTCCCAAGTACGACATCAAAATTTCTAAGGTTAGGATTGCAATATAAAAATAAAAAAACAATTAGTTGATAATTGCTATGCAATAGCTTTACCGCGGCGGTCCCCGAGTGCCACACGTTTTTTTTTTACTTTTGAAAGCTCTAAGTATCCGTAACGATTGTTATTCGTAGTCTATTTGAATGGCTCGTCATTCCAAAATATGCCACGTTTAAGAGCTATTTTTTATTATAACAATTTCCTTTTTAAAAACTAAACTCTCGGCTCAAAAATACCATAATTATGGTAGTAACAAATGATACGAATGAAATTATCTATACTAATATTATAAAGAGGAAAGATTTGTTTGTTTGTAATGAATAGGCTCCGAAACTACTGGACCGATTTCAAAAATTCTTTCACTAATGGAAAGCTAATTTATCAGTGCGTGACATAGGCTATATTTTATCCCCGTAATCCCACGGGAACGGGAACTACGCGGGTGAAACCGCGGGGAGCTACTAGTATTAAATAATTTGTCTGAATTTTCCCCTTAATCTACACCTAAAAGCTAGTACCAATATCATAAAATATGTGAACGAATCGTTTACCCCTATTCGTGGTAGTTAAAATATTTTACAATTTCATAAAAATATATTATTTCCTTACATTACTCGGTATTGGAAAACGTTTTCCCTATATTAGCTCGTCAATGATATTTTATGTGTTAACCCTCTTAGAGTTACAATAGTAGGGGACGTACAAACAACATTATCGTATTTTTTGTTTAATTTATTTTTAGTTAATAATGTGAAAGGTAATTTTTCGACATATATCTGATTAGCTGCGCCCCGCGGTTTTACCCGCGTGAATCCCAATCCCATGGGAATTTCGGGATAAAAAGTATCGTATGTGTTATTCCTAGTTATAAGGAACATTTGTACCAAATTTAATAAAAATCGATACAGTAGTTTTTGCGTGATAGAGTAACAAACATCCAAACTCACAAACATAAAACTTTCGCATTTATAATATTAGTAGGATAAATCGAAGGTCCTGGGTTTGACTCTTGAGTCAAGCGGTGTATAGTTTCTATTTTGAAATATTTAGGAGTTTTATATTTAATTTAACTAATCATAATCAAGGTTACACATTTACATGCAATTATGATGTAGCCATAACAAAAACGGGAAAGGCAATTATGTGATGAAGTTATTTTCAGTATTCTTCTTACAAACCTTTATCTCATGTCTATTTGGGTTCAGTTTTTAAGTAACCAAATATTTTTTTACAAGAAATGATTTCTATCAGACCTTCACAACCCACAGGACGATAAAACATCTTTGCTTCAAACAAACAACTTTTGAGGGCTCTAACTACCCGTAACGACAGTGATTTAATAAGATGTTTACCAATAGTACGCTAGTACTCATTATTATACTGTGACAAAAGAAAGTAAGATTAACTTTAATAGTAATAGCCTAATTATATAACCTAAAAGCAAGGTTAGCTATTCTAGAACAACATATTGTAATACGTTAAAATACAATACTGAAAAGTCTAGTTTGTAAAGATTGAACGAATAATAGCCGAATAGAACCGAATACAAGTACAGTCATGGTAAGAAAAGGTTCGTCACCTTAAGGTCTATTTTCGTTTGCTCAGTATGAGCCATATCATGTGTTTTACTGATTGAGTATGACATATTGCTAGACGTAGTTCAAAGGTGTTACACTATTTTGAACCTAGTTGTCACACTTTATTAGTATAATTTTATATGCAGTTGTTTGCTTAGTGTTTAGTTTCAAAAGGTATTAACGGCCGTTCCTATCTGTTATTTCACTGTCCCTATAACCATATCAATGATGGACACAATCACAAGACAAACTACACAACACACCATTGATGGTTAGATCGAATATTGGGAACGATCGTTAGTGCTACGAGTAGTTTCAAAAGGTACTAAGAAATTGTATGACTAAGACATGCAAAGGAGAGATTACGACATACAAAGAAATAAATTTGAAAACCGACGAAGGTTTTCCTACCCCGACAGTACATAAGTAAATCGAAGTTAATTTAAAGTAGATACAGTTGGAGTCCTATTGTTACATTGTGTTACGAAATAACTTGTTTTTAAGGAAACTCTAAAAGCATTCCATTGTCCGCCGACTTTGTTTGACTTTGTTATTGTTATTTTAATGATACAATTCTATTTTTACTGTTAATACGTTTGTATAGACATAATACGGGTACTATTTTAATGATTGCTTGTACTATTGTTGTAATAGGAACTTATAAATAAACTAGCTGTGCCCCGCGGTTTCACTCGCGTAGTTCTCGTTCCCGTGGGAAATTCGGGATAAAAAGTATCCTATGTGTTATTCCTAGTTGTAAGGAACATCTACCCAAAACAAGTACCAAATTTAATTAAAATCGATATAGTAGTTTTTGCGTGAAAGTGGAATAAACATCCAAACTCACAAACATCCAAACATACAAACTTTCGCGTTTATAATATTAGTAGGATTGGCTTTGTTTTATTTATTTTTCTGAATAAACTTATTATTTTTTTACCATAGAGAATCTTGGTCGAGATCCTTCTTCTATGTTTTTTATTTGATTAGACTTGTGTTTAAAATAGTGCTTTACTCTGCGGTTTTACTGGGGTCTTTTATGAAACATGTTTTTTCGAACATGGCTAGTGTTTGAGATCTCCAACATGTATTAAAAAATCGTGGTAATTACGTATTGTGTAGATTACTCGGAAGTGGTATCTTAAAGTTCTTACATTTTACAAGTACTTGCTGAACTCACTCCATCATCTCATTACAGTAACTGACCCCTAACTAAGTTCGTAACTTGTATCTAGGGTATCAGAAACTACACACACACTCATTCACACACACAGACCGAGACAAACATTTGTGGTTTACAATTATTCACCCCGCACGGGAATCGAACCTACAATCTTACGAATGGTAACTACTGTGCCATCTGGGTCGTCATATCTATAAAAATCATCAAATCGGATTATACACATATATAATTAAATATTTTGCAAGTATTTACCATCAAACACATACTCTATGTCAATATCATTTCGTGAAGTACAAACGGTATTCAACCAATGTCTGCGACTCTATTATTACATACGTGAGGTACTGACGACACAAATTTCTTCTTAAGGTCCACAATAAGTTACCGTAGATGAGGTGAAAGTGGATAGACGGAACTTTTTATTGATATTTCTGTCTCCATGTATGTCCAATGCTTGAAGTCAAGTGTCTTATTCTTGTTAATTTTATTAATACACAAAAAAAAATATGACAGCGACTGCCTTCATTTTTTATTGTTTTACAAAAGTATTTTTTTCTGTATTAGCGAGTGTGTATGATTCAGTTTTATACGTGGTTTTTGATACCCTAGATAAGCTGACAAGACATGAGAAGTTTTACACTCCCATAAAATGTCAGCGTGAAATAGTAGATCAAGCTAGTGCATTTTATTAAAGTTTTGGAGCCCAAATTCAATTCAAACTCTTTCAGTCTCTTACCGTAAAGTGAATGATAATACACATGGATAACATGACGTCAGAGTCTAACAATAAAATAATTCTTTATTGCAGTAAATAGGTAACAATCTTACAATTAGCCTCTGTGTCTGAACTAAGCTTTAATAGCTTGTGTTTCAGACATGAGCGCACTCCGTCCTGTTACAAACATATTTTTAGTATCTACTACATATCATCATCAGCTCATATATTGTCCCCATCGAGGGGCACGACCCTACCCTGAATTAGGGTGATTAGGCCTTAGTCAACCACGCTGGCCAAGTGCGGGTTGGTCGACTTCACACACAACCTTAGAATTTCTTCCCAGGTGTGTGCAGGTTTCCTCACGATGTTTTCCTTCACCTACATAAACAATGAATATATTAAAATGTGTTTGAATGTCCTCTCTGTGAGTGAGTGAATTATTATGATTGTATGAGCGTGAGAGAGAAGAAATCGATAAGTACCTCGAAATATAGGTATGTCAATTTTTTTTGAGTACCAAAAGTCCATGGGCAAAGGTATTTTTCATGAAGTAATCCGTTACATCACAAAAGGGGGGTTAGGCCGGTTGGATACACGCTTCAGCGTTGCGGTGTGAAGCTATTGGTGTCTACTGGCAAATCCAACCATCTAACGTCCACGTCGTACCCCCCGGGCAATGCTCTGTAGCCATACGGGCACCGCACTTAAACACTTACCCCGAGTCCTACAGAGTAGCCAATAGTGGTGGATGAACTAGCAGGCGTTGTAAGGGCCGCTTGCTCAACCAATAAATAGCACTTACCTGCGCCAGGACCTGCGCAGTTGATCGCCGTATGCAGGGATGACGGAGTCCTGGGGGGTTGAGCCGGAAGAGCGTCTGTTGTCGTTACGCTCCAAGGCAACACGCCCTCTTTGGTCTCGATTTCAGGCAAAACGGTACCTCCTCGAAGTAGCGAGCGGGGGGGAACGGTCCGGCGTCCCGTCAGAGGGCCGCTGCGAGGGGTGGGGGATGTCGGTGAAAGCCATGCTGAAGTGGCAAGGTGGGATGGAACAACTGGGGAACCCTGAACAAGTTCTCCAGCCACTCTCACTGCAGCCGCGGATGTCGCGCACGTAGCCGCTCCTCTGCTCCTATATCTACCTGGTAGTCCTAGCGTCCCTTTCGTCTTTTATACACGGAGGGCGCTCCCAACGTTGAGGGCTCCATGGCGGGTGGGAGGCTGGGTAGATGAAGTTTTTGTACTAATCAACCATGGATTTTCACAGGTTCGATAACGACAGTGTTAACACACCAAAACCAAGTGCGATGGCCGACAAACCGGAAATTGACACTACTAAACAAACACAAACCCAGATCGTACGTATGGATGAAGAGAAGGGGAAACCTGACTCGGAATCCGACGCACGATCACCATGTACCAGTCATTCCTTACAGGATGACACTGAACAGCGACGCATGGAAGTGCGTGAGCTTGAAACCTGGACGCTGGTGGCTCCGAAAAAGTCGACCAAACCGCCCCCTGAGGGGCGCGAGACTAAACCGAGAGCTCCAGCGCCCAATAAACAGGACAAACCCCTCACCCAGAAGGAAAGGAGAGGTCGTCAGAAGGTCCTACGCTCTCAAAGGGGGGCTGACAGACCAGCGTTGGGACTATCGAGGGTCCGGAAACCGTTCGGCAGGACGAGGAAAGGTGTCCCCGCCACCGGCGCAAGCCACGAACAGGCAGGGCACCCGATGATCGGAGCCCCGGACGGGGGGAAGACCCTCGATAGACCCACCGGGAAGTCCGGAAGTGTACCCAAGAGGGCTAGACTGGACGACACGATCTCTCCCAGGGGAAACCCGAAAAAGGCCAAGGTAGAGGGGTCAACAAACAGGCCAGGTGCGACGTACGCGGAGGCGACTGCATCGGCGGCGGAGTTGGTGTTGGCGGTCACCTTAGCGAACGGCGGGCATCTGAACGCGGAACAAGCAGAGCTAGTCGACGAGCTGGTAAGTGACGAGATGGTTGCCGCAGTCGACGAAGGCAAGAGGTGCCCTCAATACGTGGGCAAGCCCCTGCACTCGGACGGAGCCCTGAAGGTCTGGTGTCTAGACACCTTCTCGGCTGATTGGACACGCGAGGCCCTTGGCAGGCTGAAGCTACCAGACGGGCGTGGCCTGGAGGTGAAGCTCTTCTCAGAGCTAGAAAAGAAGATAAGATGCGCGCTTCACCTACCGGGCCACGTGAAGGACGTCCTGAAGATGGCCAAGCTTCTACTGGGACAAAACCCGTGGGCGGGGGTCTCTAAGTGGAGGATCCGGGCGGTCGACCTTCAGGAGAAGGACAAGTGCAAGAGCACCTTCGTCGTGATTGACGTGCCGGAGAAAGCCGCGAAGGCGATGGAGGAGAAGGGCCGGCGCCTCTTCTACAGGATGGGTACGGTATACGTGAGATTCCAGGGGCCCAAAGGCAGATTCCTGGACCACATTACCCAGACTGTGGGAGAGACGCCGGACCCGGCATCGGCTTCCCCGGCGCGTCCAAAAGGAACGGACGACACGGTCGAAGACACCGCGGAGCCAGGCACCAGCACTGGCAGGAACAGAGCCACCTCTGAGTGCGAGTCGGTAGGTTCGTCAACTGCCTTCGGGCTGACAGGCGACGACCTCCTTGACATCGGCCTCGAGGAACTGGACATCGGGCAGGGAGGAGCAAAACCATCTCAAGATGGCGCTCCCGATGTCTAACTGCCCCATCCTCCAGTGCAACCTTCACCACAGCATCACCGCGACGGCTCAACTTCGCAAGTGGATGAAGGTAACAAACAACGCCATCGTGCTAATCCAGGAGCCGTGGGTTAGAGGTGGCCTTATACAAGGTCTCTCCAATCTGGAGGGTAAGTTATTCTTTAGTAATGAACCTAATAACCGCACCTGTATTCTCGCCTCCCGCGATATACAGGCACATGTACTAACAGACTTCTGTTCCAGAGATCTCTGTGCTATAAAACTCGAAAATCAAGAAACGCATGTCGCGGGTCTGGTTTTTGCTTCAATCTACATGCCGGAGGCCGACGAGCCACCACCACATGACATGACAAGACTGATCTCGCACTGTGAGGCAGAGAAACTCGAACTAATAATCGGAACAGACTCCAATGCACATCACCAATTATGGGGAATGACAAACAACAACGCTAGAGGTAACAAACTCGTTGACTACTTGTTCACTACTAACCTTAACATTTTAAACAAGGGGTCCACACCAACGTTTGTGAACAAAAGAAGTAGGACAATCATCGACCTAACCCTAGCAACAAACAAGGCCGCCAACATGATCGCAGACTGGCATGTGTCTGACGAAGTCTCATGTTCGGACCACAGGTACATACGTTATAACATACAGGTGAGTATTGATCCAACCCCACCTATAAGGAACCCGCGGAAAACTGACAAAACTGCGTACAGATCCGCTCTCGAACATAGACTACAAGCACATGACGAGGTGGGTATCCCACCAAACAAACGTCAAATAGAACAACAGGTAACAGAGATAACGGCTGCTGTTATCCAGAGCTATCATGACTCTTGTCCACTCAACAGCGGACGCCAACCTAAGGAGGATGAATGGTGGGGCCCTCAACTTGAGAGGGCCCGACGCAAGGTAAGATCACTTTTTAACCATGCCTACAACACCAGGAAGGACTCTGACTGGGATAACTACAAAGAGGCCCAAGCCACATACAAACGACTAATACGGTACTGGAAACCAGCATCCTGGAGGAATTTCTGCTCCAGCATTGCCAATAATACACAGGCCAGTCGGGTCAGGAAAATCCTAGCCAAGGATAGTTCAAATAAGCTTGGCTACGTTAAAAGACCCGACGGCACACTAACAAACTCCACCACGGAAACAATGAGCATCCTACTTCAAACCCACTTTCCGGGCAGCACAATTATCGACTGCCATGTCTGGGAAGACGAGGCTCATACTGACCCGAGCGAGACCTGTTGGACCACCGCACGTACAGTAGCCGCACCTGACAAGGTAAGATGGGCCATAAACAGTTTCAAGTCTTTCAAATCCCCCGGCATGGACAACATCATACCTGCCCTTTTGAAATGGGGACTTGAGCAACTACTGAACCGCCTAACGGCCATCTTTCAAGCATGCCTTGCCTTCAAATACGTCCCTCTTGCCTGGAGGGAGGTTAAGGTGATTTTTATACCCAAACCCGGCAAAGGCGACTATACAGAAGCCAAAGCTTTCCGGCCCATTAGCCTAACATCCTTCCTACTCAAGGCCCTGGAAAGACTATGCGACCGACACTTAAGGGATGAAATTCTCCCTAAAAAACCACTGCATGCCCAACAGCATGCATACACAACTGGGAGATCAACGGACTCAGCTCTTCACTCAGTTGTAAGCAAAATCGAAGAATCGATAAGCACCAAAGGCTCATGCCTCGGGACCTTCATTGACATCGAAGGCGCCTTTGACAGAACTAACTTCAACAGTATAAACAGGACACTAAGTGAACACAACGTAAATCCTGCCATAACTGGATGGATAAGCAACATGCTCAAGCAAAGAATCATCAGATTCAATGACAGAGACACCACCAGTGCTCTGGTAGCTAGAGGATGTCCCCAAGGAGGAGTTCTCTCTCCCCTTCTATGGAACATGGTAGTCAATGGACTCATATCAAAACTAAATGAAAACAGATACTTCACTGTGGGGTATGCTGATGACATTACTATACTGGTAAGTGGCATTGTCACCAGCACCATCTGCGAACTAACTCAAAACGCCCTAAAGATAGTTGAAAGGTGGTGCAAAGAATATGAACTGAGCGTGAACCCAACTAAGACGGAACTAGTAATGTTCACTCACAAGAGGACTCTGGGTCCGCACAAACTACCAAATCTTTTTGGCACGGAACTCCGAACAGCCCAAACTGTCAAATATCTGGGAGTCACTCTTGACAGTAAGCTGAACTGGAACCAGCACCTAGACAATACCGTCAATAAAGCAACAATCACTTTCTGGCAATGCAAACGAATGATTGGTAAAACATGGGGTCTATCGCCCAAGATTACATCATGGCTTTACACCACCATCATTAGACCTATTGCGAGCTACGGAGCCATAGTATGGTGGCCGAAAGCGAAACAAACAACAGGCAAATCAAAACTACAAAAGGTACAAAGACTAGCTTGTCTTGCCATGACAGGGAGCATGAGAACCACTCCCACTGCAGCCTTGGAAGTTCTTTTAAACCTCCCACCATTACACCTTTTCATAATACAAGAAGCCGCAGCCACCGCGCAGAGGCTACGAATCAACCAATGCTGGACCAGCACCAGGGGGATACACACGACGATACTCAGCGAGACAATTGAGGTTTATCCACTGACAGTGGCGCCGAGTGACACTATCCCCAAACAATACATCTTTGATAAGAAATACAGGATAGCTCTCGACGAATACGTTACCCTGAAAACAATACACAAAGAACTGAGCATTTACACGGACGGTTCCAAAACAAACCAAGGGTCAGGAGCGGGTGTTTTCTCCGAGGATCTCAACATACATATCTCTGCCCCCCTTGGTAAACTCAGCACTATCTTCCAGGCGGAATGTGTCGGCATCATCCTAGCATCGCTGGCCATTTCTGCCAGGCAGATCACAAACACAGGTATACGTATATACACAGACAGTATGTCTGTCTTACAAGCCCTGAACAGCACCACCTATGGATCGGGACTGATCCTGGAATGCCATACACGACTAAATTCGGTAAGTGTAAAAAATTCAGTCACCCTACAGTGGATAAAGGGTCACAGCAACTCACGGGGCAACGACGCAGCGGACCAGCTGGCCAGGGAGGGATCGGGAATGTGTGTCTTTGGACCTGAACCCATACTTCCTCTCCCTGGGGACTACGGCAAAACCCTGCTGCGTAAACGCACCCGGGACATGCATGAACAAGAGTGGTATGTCAACCCAGACTGCAAACAGAGTAAGTTAGCATTACCCACTCTAAATCCAAAACTAACTAGGAAAGTACTAAAACTGTCCAGACCCACGTTGCGTACGCTAACGGCGGCAATCACGGGTCATGGTCATTTTAATAAACATCTGTATACCCTAGGTATTACAGATAGTCCACTGTGCAGAGCCTGCCTCGAAGTGGATGAAACAGCTAGGCACATGCTACTTGAGTGTGAGCAGCTAGCAACATACAGACGGCTGCACCTCGGGTCGCCCAGCACAATCCAGGAAGTCACCAGAAACCTGAGGGGACTGATCAGCTTCCTGGAAGAATTGAACTGGTACTAGACGCCCACCTCACGCAAAATGGACGCAACTGAGCCGTCTAATTGCGGAGAAGAGCCTGTCAACAAGTAACAAGTAACAAGTACATCACAAAAAAGACAATAATCAGTAAGCATATTAAGAAACGCAGTAATTAATTCGATGACGACCTCGATGGCAGAGTGGTCACCATGCCGGACTGCCATCCTTAAGGTTGCGGGTTCGATTACCGTGTGGGGTGAATATTTGTGTGAACCACAAATGTTTATCTCGGTCTGGGTGTGTGTGAGTGTGTGAGTAGTCTCTGATACCCTAGATACAAGCTCCAAGCTTAGTTAGGGGTCAGTTACTATAACGAGATGATGTAGTGAATGATTATATTGCTTATAATTGTAGTTTCCAAAGAAAAAGAAATTGTTCCGTCTACTCTTTTACCTCAAAAGCCAGTTTCAAAAATATATTGTCAGTTATTTTGGGAGGATGTTTTTCTAAATTGGCACTTACTCTTACGTTATTAAAGTCTATTTTAAGTTACATGTTAAATATATAAGTCGTTTTATTTACTTTTATTAGTTGCACTCCGCGAATTTACTCGCGTCTCGCGTTGAATGGTATTAACTAATCCTGTGGGAATATATATATTGAAATCATTTTACTTTTATACATCTATAAAGACTGAATAAAACTATTTTTATTTATTTATATATTATTTAAATATTATAAAAAATTAAATAACAATCATCGTCTTGTACAATGTACAATGAGTGTGTGCGTAGTTTCTGATACCCTAGATACAAGTTACGAACTTAGTTAGGGGTCAGTTACTGTAATGAGATGATGTAGTGAATGATTATGTTATGTTATGTTATTTAAAAATACTTTTTCTGGTGCAATCAGCATTCATTAAATTAATCAACATTTCGACAAAATCGGGGCTTATGCCACTCAACCCCAAAAATATTTCCACTACTACCCCAAGACGTTTTTAGAAGGATTTAAAATCGTAATATTTTTTATCCACTTACCTTACTTATTTTTAGTAGTGTCAACAAAAACAAACACATTTAAAGCGATAAAAGAATTACTAGACCACGACACGCCTACCACAATGCAATCGCTCTGTAAAGAAAAGTATATTTTCAAGAGTGATTGTAAATTTTAAGCTAAAGAGTTTTCCACCAAAATTATGTCAGATGTTGTGATTTTAAATTCTAATCTGAAGCTGTGATTTTATATTTTTGTAAGTTAAGTTTACTGTATATAAATTCTAGAGATATTTAAGTATTGTAATATTTGCAAAAACTATCATTCTAGTTTAAAGTTGTAATTTGATCCACTTTATTTAACCGACTACCAAAAGACAGGAGGAGGTTCTCTATTCGCCCTGTATGTTTTTTTATTTTCTTGTGTGTTTGATACGCGATTTCTTTGTAATCATGAATGGAACATTTTAAAATTCTTGTTTTGTTAGAAAGAAGATATTCGCGAGGATGATATTCTTGGTAAAATTTAGCGTTATCCCAAAGTTCTTAATTATTCCACGCAAACGAAGTCGCAGGCAAAGGCTAGTTATAATTATATACGTGTTTTATTTATTTTTCCTGTTGACTCTACCAGATTTTTTTGGGGTGTAGGTGGAATTGAAGTATGGAAATATTTGTTTATTCAATTTTGGTCCTTATGATCACTTTGGGGTAATAGTGGAATGAATGTATGGATAGAAATAATGCGAAAGCAATTATTTTGGGGTTGAGTGGAATAAGCCAAAATCGGTGCAGTCATTTTTTTTCTAAATAAGACAGCATCTACATACTAAATACATAAAATATTACCTCTACGGATTTTTGTCGTGGTTGTATTTTGTTTTACATTTTCTAACGTTTCGGATTCTTTACTTCTTCTGTTTCTTTAGTCTTCTGTGATCACGGGTTTTGTAAAGAATCCGAAACGTCAGAAAATGTAAAACAAAATACAACCACGACAAAAATCCGTTTAAGTGTTTTATTTCAATGTGTAGTGTTCGTGTAAAACAAAAATATCAATATATTACTTCTAGTTTAAATAATACATCAAAAGAACTAGGCGACACCAATACAAATTAAATTTAAAACTAGTTTCAAAGAAAGATCGATTGCGATAGGTTTAGTAATGACCGTGGGAACACGAACATACTCTTTATTACATCTTTATATTAGTTACTAGCGGCACCCCGCAGTTTTACCCGCCTAGTTCTCAATCCCGTGGGAATACGGGGATAAAATATACAGCTATGTTACTCAAAATAAATCTACCTTTTTAAAGGTGAAAGATTTTTTGAAATCGGCTCCGTAGTTGTTGAGTTTATTCATTACAAACATACACAGAAAAGTAAAAATCTTTCCACTTTATAATATTGGTGTAGATGTAGACTAGCTGCACCCCGTAGTTTTACCCGCGTAGTTCCCGCTCCCGTAAGAACGCAAGGATAAAATTATGCTAAAAACCTTTCCCTTGAATCACTCTATGTATTGAAAAAACGCTTCAAAATCCGTAGCGTAGTTTTAAAGGTTTCAGCAACGGACAGACAGCGCAGCGACTTTGTTTTATACTATGTAGTCACTATATGTTTCCGTCGGTTTTACCCGCATAAATCCATGATTTCGAGAGAATTTTGGGATAAAATATAGCCTATATCACTTGCTGATAATGTAACTTTGTAATAGTGAAAGAATTTTTGAAATCTGTTTGTAAGATAAAAAAGACAATAAGAAAATATCAAATTTAAAATGTCTCTTCATATTATTGGTATGGATTAGCTGCACTCCGCCAAATTCCCACGGGATCGGGAACTGTGCGGGTAAAACCGGGATACCGAGCTATTTACTTATAATTTGGGATCTACTACGCCTATTTGAAAATGAACAAGAATTATTAAAAAATAAACCTTTTTAAAAACCAACAATGTTTTGGCTTTTATTGCATTGTCATGGGACTTACATAAGTATGCCTTTCAGCTCAATCGGATAACCAGAAGTGGTCGAAAAATGACTGCAAGATTTGATTACAGACAACGGGAAGCTTGTAAAATAATGTCATTTCGTAGTTATTGTAGTTTGTAGGAAAATAATGCCATCAAATGTCTTCTATCAGTCAGTCAGTCAGTTTATTATTAACAGGATCGATGACATACATTGATTGAGTTTTCTAGAAACTGTAATTGTAGTACATTTCCTGCAAATACTTATATTATGTCGTGTTCTTAGAAACACAAGTGGGTAATGAAGGAAAATATGGTTTAATACAATCGGGGAAGTTTCTTTACATTGTACTTAGGGAACAAAATTGCAATTTTATTTATCCTTAAAAATGAAATTATAGGTATTGATAGTAATAATAATTAATAAAGTAATAGCATTGTATCGGCGGGTGTCATAATCCCCATAGTTCCCCAATATCCAGTCCATTAAACATCCCATTCCCATAACCCAGTCGTAGTTTTCCATATATTTGCAATAGTCCCAGCAGAACCGGGGACTGTCCTTGGATGCATTTTATAGTGTTATACAGGGATAGTCGCCGGATTGTGCATCCTTTACACAAGATTAAATATGTCAAAGGGCTTCCATGTGTTGGCTTTGGCCCCATACTAGCCTTCCAAAAGATCGGGACTCCTTAATAGTCCCGTGAATGGAAAATACATAACAAATTAATATAGTAGTAATAATATATAAAAACAGCATAAATAAAAAATAAATATTTTTACTTTGACCTAATTAGGAATCGAACTTAGGAACTCTTGTTATAAAGTTAAACGGTCGACACTTGTATGTAATGAAAATCGTAGCAAAATTCGTAGTAGCTGTAGCAAATTTGTAACTCGTAGCTGTTTCGTAGTTCCGTAGCAAGTCATAAATTACTTATGACTAGCAGCGTCTCGCGGTTTCACATGCTTAGTTCCCGTTACTGTGAAATAAATTAGCTTTCCTTTAGTTTTGCATTTGTATTTATAGATATTTGTACTCGTACAATAAAAAAATCTAAATATCCTAACTAATATAATAAATGCGAAAATAACTCTGTCTGTCTGTTTGTCTGTTGCCTTTTCACGGCTAAACTACTGAACCGATTGACTTGAAATTTGGTACAGGGGTAGCTTATGGTCTGAAAAAGAACATAGGATACTTTTTATCCCGAAATTACCACGGGAACGGCAACTACGCGGGTGAAACCGCGGGGCGCTGCTAGTATAGATATAACTCAAAGGTGACTGACTGACATAGTGATCTATCAACGCACAGCCCAAACCACTGGACGGATCGGGATGAAATTTGGCACGCAGGTAGATGTTATGACGTAGGCATCCAATAAGAGAGGATTTTTGGAAATTCCCCCCTAGGGGGAGAAAAGGGGGGAAAA
The DNA here is from genome assembly GCA_958496195.1 of Timandra comae. Lineage (NCBI taxonomy): Eukaryota > Metazoa > Arthropoda > Insecta > Lepidoptera > Geometridae > Timandra > Timandra comae. The sequence continues at coordinate 7,815,541 of OY292377.1, read as the reverse complement.
TCTAAATTCTGCCGAAAGTCATTATTCCACGCGGACGAAGTCATATAGACATAATTATTATTTACGTTTTTACCTGTGATTGTACCTTACATAATATTGAATATCCTACCGAGGGGTGCGCCAAAGTTCACCTAAAATTTCAACTCCGATAATTGGAAATCCGAAAATTTTCTTCCTAACATTTTTTATCCTAACAATCGCAACTCCTAAAATCTTTGTCACTAATGTTTTAATTCCGAAACATTTGTTTTCCTATATTTTCTCAACATAACCATCGTTCATACTATTATTCAAAGTCATATCTTTTTTGTTTAGATTTATTTTTATTTATTATAATCAATATTATAAACATAAATTTTTCGTAACTTTGTTTTTACATAACATGTAGGTATAACATATAACGCACGAGCCGAGCGAGCAAAACCAGAGTCCTGCTCCAATCATTCAGTCAAGTTCCAGTAACGAATCGGTCCTATTCCTAATTATTGGTTTAGGTTATGTTAGAACTGTGACCCCAACGCACGAGCCGAGCGAGCGTAGCGAGCGTGCCGCGGCAGCGGCCGGCGAAGTGCCAGAACCGAATTGGTCCTTTAGTTATGGTTATGGTAAACTCCCAGGCCATAAGCATAACCGTAAACGAGTCGTATAATAATCATTAAAACTATAAATATCATCTTCTACCCACATATATTTTTTATTACACTTGGTAAATGTTTCTTTCTGAGCATGAGTGAAAATATTATGGTAAGTATGTTTAGGGATAAAAGCGTTGCATGATAAAAAACAGTAGGAGTTTAAATATATTTACATTAAAGATGTTATGAATTAAAATTTTCGGAAAAATGAGTGTTATGAGCATCGTCGGTAGCACTACAAATAGTATGAATTAAAACTTTAGGATGAAAAATTTTAGGAAGAATGATCATTCGGACTACAAATAGTTAGGAAAAACATTTTCGGGTAAAGAACTTTAGGTGAGCCAATATGGACCCCCTACCGAGAACTATTAAACTGTTGTAACGCTGAAAACTGGAACTGAAATACAATATGCATTAGGAGTAGTCAAACATGACCTATTGAAGGCGAATGGAGAGGTCTATACAGGTTATACAGGTATATATATGGGTTTGTTTTACATTTTACTAGCAGCGCCCCGCGGTTTCACCCGCGTAGTTCCCGTTTTCGTAGGAATATGGGGATAAAATTATGCTAAAAACCTTTCTACTGAATCACTCTATCTATTTAAACAAACTGCATCAAAATCCGTTGCGTAGATTTAAAGATCTAAGCATACAGTGGGGAGACAGGGACAGAGAAAGCGACTTTGTTTTATACTATTTAGTAAAGATATAGATTTTTTGTAGTAAGTAGGTACTTCAAGTTTATGAAAATGATTAATTGCGGTACCTTATGTTGAAAATGCATGAGATAATTATTTATTTAATATTTTATAATTTATTTACAACAAGCAACTCGCAACTCGTCAGTTACTATAATGAGATGATGTTAAAATAAAAAAAAAACAGTAATTTTCATAAAATTTAGCTTCCAGATCTTTTTTTATTGTATTTTTCGTCATATCATTATCAAAGTATGAATATAAAGCGATATATAACCAGAGCCGTATTCAAGGCGATCCTGGATCCCTTATTACAACTTCTGAAGAGTAACGACATCGCATAAAACGAGAATTACTCACACAATTTTTCCTATAACTATATAACTATCAATGTCCAAGAAAACCTTGTTAATTCGCACAAAAATATCGAATTTGCACCTTATTTGGCAACTGTTAAGGTCCATTTTTGTGTAAGTTTTTGAAGTAAATCCGATTTTTTATAAGGTTTTATCCTAAAAGATATTTTGAAGACATTTTATGGATATGGTTTCGTATATCTTATAGGTAACAGTTTGTTATGATTATCGGTTTAATATTTTGAAGATGGATCAAGGAATCAATTTTATTCGTTTTTTATTTCATAAAGTATTCTGTCTTTAGGTATAACTTGATAAAAGACTATCGTGTATCTTTGTACAGACGCGTATTCATTTAGTTAGAGGTCAGTTACTATAATGAAATGATGGCAGGGCAGTCCAGCATAGTGACCACCATACCGGACTGCCATCCGTAAGGTTGCGGGTTCGATTCCCGTGCGGGGTGAATATTTGTGTGAACCACAAATGTTTGTCTCGGTCTGGGTGTGTGTGAATGAGTGTGTGCGTAGTTTCTGATACCCTAGATACAAGCTTCGAACTTAGTTTGGGGTCAGTTACTATAATGAGATGATGGAGGGAATAATTAATTATGTTATGTAATATTTTAGTTTGATATTGAAAATAAATTAAGGTTAAGTGCGCAATTATGGCGACTGCTTTTTGATAAGATTTGCACTGTTAAGCAACGTCTAACAAACAACAATAATGGGTAAACCTTTGGTTTAACTAAAAATTCTCAGCACGCACAACAAGTAAACACAATAATTTATTAAAATTGTGTATTTTAATTATTTATACCTAATTTTGATATCAAAGTCGATACAACAATTATTTATTTTAATACGCTTATTAAAATTAGTTATTATTCTCAAATATCATGGCAATAAAACTTATTGATTTCAAAATACGTTTTCAATATAAAACCTGAATATATTAATACTTAATTTGAATGGTATAAAATCGAGATATTGATTGGATATTAATACTTCAATACATTAAAATGGACGTGACCCGATTGATGGTCGAACGGTGAACTTGAATAATATTATTTTGTTTATAAACTATTAATAATAACTTGAGATATAAACAGCTTAAAATGTAAACTGAAACTAATTATTAATAACTTATAATAAACAGATGTCTAGTGGTTCATGTGCTGTCTGCAATGCAAACGATTCGCAATTTGATATTTAGTTTTTTTTTGTCAACCTATAGTGTCCCACTGCTGGGCAAAGGTCTCCCCCAAACATCTCCAACCATCCCTATCCTTCGCAGTGTCCCACCAGCTACTGTCGAAGGTGGTAACATCATCCCGCCAACGCTTTCTCGAATTTTTAGAAAAATATACCACATTATAAATTATCTCAAACATTTATGATATCCTTGTGTGTGGCTGTGTGCGTAGTTTCTGATACCCTAGGAACGCTAGATACAAGTTTCGATTATTTCATACTAGCAGCGCCCCGTGGTTTCACCGGCGTAGTTCCCGTTCCCTTGGGAATTTCGGGATAAAACTTATCTCATGTTCTTTCCAGGACCATAAGCTACCCTTATACCAATTTTCAAGTCAATCGGTTGAGTAGTTTAGCCGTGAAAGGTAACAGACAGACAGAGTTACTTTCGCATTTATAATATTAGTTAGGATTAGGATAAATTAGAGCACCTTCGTGAAACATTTTTAAAATTTAAACCTTCCAATCCATTACAATTCTCACATTTTAATAATATATTCGTAACATATAACACCAAAATAAACATAAATTCAAAATAATGGATACCCTTTGATCTTTAAAGCTCTCCAAGAAATATAATAATTAAAAACGCCTTCGGTGCCAAGAAAATCTATTACAGTTGAAAAGTGAGATCGCAGCCATGCCTATAAAGTAGCTTATTTATTGAGTTATTGAAAAATATGGTAAAATATTGTTTTGCGTTAAGAAAATTACTATACGCGTTTTTGTTCGATTATGGCGTTTTTTGTATAAGTTATTTATTTTGCAATAAATAAAGAAAATATAATTTATTGTTTGTCGGTCTGGGTGTGTGTAGTTTCTGATACCCTAGATACAAGTTTCGTGACTTGTATCTAGGGTATCAGAAACTACGCACACACTCGTTCACACACACTCCCAGAACAAGATAAACAGAAAGAAAGAAAGAAAGAAAAGGTATTTATTTTAGCACACGCAAACATACAAAAGTCACAAAGCAAACATAATAAACAAAAAAATAATATAAGAAAATAACAGAAAAAGATACATACAAAATAAATAATAGAGCAGAAAAGCAGACTAATACATGTCTGCGTGGGCCAAAAATGGCCGCTATTTCAGCAAAAAGCCACAACAGGATGCTGTGGCGCTGATTTTCAAATAGGACCATCAGTGACTCACGCACGAAACAAAAAAAAAAAACAAACTATACAGGCTGAAATAGACTAATAAATAATAATACAAAAAAAAAAAAAATGAAATTAAGTACACCAAACATACAAAAAAATAAAATAAAATAAAAACAAAGTTAAAAAGCCCAAGTAGCCAAAGCGAATTTGCAAATTCGCGAACGCAGCCGAGCACAACCAATACAAACATAGAACATGAACACACACTACGATGAACGAACACAAAGTTTAAATTTCAAACCGGAAGATAATAGGTATTTCTACTCGGATAAGTATTCTATATTTTTAAGGCAGGCACAGCTATTTTCAAGCGAAATATTACCTAAAATTAAAGCTAGCAAAAGCATTTGTTTAGGCATGATGTGCAGTGAGTGAAACAAATACTAATTATTATAATTACCTACTTAGCATAAACATAAAATTATTAAACATAAAATTATAACCGAAGCCATTCATAACTACAGGTAAACAAAAAAAAAAAAAAAGTGGAGGCTTTCGCATGGTGGAAAAGTTATGACAACCCTCAAGCAAATAAGTGCAGAAACAAAAAGTAAGTAGTTTTATTTTAATGCTTACTTATGTATTTAAATAAAAATAATTAATATAGATCTAAATATTGTTATGTCCTAATAAGGTCTAATATAACTAATTATTAACAATTACCGGAAGATGTACTGAGCTTCGGACTTTTGCTCCTGTAGCAAAAGTTGAGAGTACATCTTTCTAAAGGAAGATTTTGTTTTAAGGGCACGCAAAGGGGGAGGAATATTATTCCAGCAGTGCGAAGCCGCATAACGAAAGGAACCACGAAACGCCATGGTTCTGTGAGAAGGGATTGAAAAAACACTGGTTGATTTTCTGTTCGGAAGGTTAGTATTAATCCTTGATTTAATTAATTTATCACAGAGATAAGAAGGGGACTTAGTGGAGAATAAACCAAAGAGAAGGGAAGCGAGATGTACTTTTCTTCGAGCAGACATTTTCAGCATATTAGAGCCATTTAAGAAGGGAGTTATATGGGTGCGAGGTGGGATAAAGAAACTGAAGCGGGCACATGCGTTTTGTATTCTTTGAATAAGCTTTTCAGTTCTTTTTAATAGACATGGCCCGAAAACTGTATCACAATAGTTAAGCTTAGACAAGACCAATGATTCACACAATCTAATCCGCAGGTGTTCATTGAGATAGGGACGAATATTATATAGAATTTTAAGTCTGAAGAAGCAATTTCTGACACACTCAGCTATATGTGATTCAAAATGTAGGCGATCATCAAGAATCACTCCAAGATTACGGGCCTCAAAAACCTGTTCAATGGGTTCATTATTAATGGTTAGTATGAGAGCAGACCTATCTAATTTTGAAAGGTTAGTTTTGGAGCCAAAAACCATGAACTTTGTCTTGGAGGGGTTCAATACCAACCCATTGGACTCTGACCACTTGGCTATGTTAAAGAGATCTCTATTTAATTTTTGGACAGCTTTAGTGAGATCTGAGGGCTTAAACGATATATGCATCTGCAGATCATCCGCATACATATGGTATTGACAATGCTTAATGGTTTTTATTATATCTGCAGTGAAGAGTGCGAAGAGGATCGGTGACAAGCTCGAACCTTGCGGCAAACCACGAGAGGTATAAGAGGGGCTCGAAAAATGCTTTGTTCCATCGATTTTGGACAACTCAACCATTTGCAGCCTTTGACTGAGGTAGGCATTGAACCATTTAATGGAATGATTGTCAAAACCATAGTAAGCTAACTTGGAAAGAAGGAGGGATAAGTTCAAACAATCAAAAGCACGGGAGTAGTCCAACAGCACCAGGATAGAACACATTCCCTGATCCTGAGCTGCAAGTAAGTGATCCACCACATCAAGTAATGCCGTAGCTGTACTGTGACCTTTGCGGAACCCAGACTGCCGCTCAGGGAGAAGTCTATAGGTTTCCACATATTTAGTTACCTGGCCACATACAACCCTCTCCAGAATCTTGGACATTAAAGGCAGAATGCTGATGGGACGCAAATCTTGCAAGGACTCGGGGCTAGATACTTTAGGGATAGGTTTTATTATAGACTGTTTCCATATCTCAGGAAATGAGGCAGTCTCTAAGGAACAATTAATTATAGATGTTATAGCGGGAAGAGAAACAGGGAGAGTGGCTAGTAACATTTCTAAATTTATGCCATCCACACCTAGGGCGTTTGACGAAAAGGTTTTGATAATTTTTAAAACACTGTCAATACTAATACTAGAGAATCTAAAGACTTCAGAGTGAAAACGATGATGTTCAAAGAATGTAAGAGACGATAAAGAAATATTATTATTACCTGGAATATTCAAGAAGTGCGCATTAATTAATTCAGGGTCATTAAAAAAGGAAGGGAGATCCTCACATCTCTTTCTAAAGGGGATAATAGTATTTTTAAGATTTTTCCACAATGCTGATGGGTTGTGGAGATTGTTGTTTATATTTTGTTCAAAGTAGCACCTCTTCTCAGCATGTAATGACTGAATCACAAACTGTTTCATATCTTTATACTGAGTTTTGGATTCTTCAGTACGAGCAGATTTATGAACATTGTGGTAGTGATCTCTTGTTGCAATCATTTTGCGTATGGGATATGTTATCCAAGGGTGTGGAGGGTCTTTGAAATAAACATTCTTTAGTGGTGCGTGCTTGTCAAATAACAAATTTATAATAGTGGTGAAGTTAAAAACCAAGTCATCAATATCATGGGGTTCACTGAAATAATTCCAATTAATTGAGGTGAGGTCACATTCAAAGTTCTCCCAAGAAATGTCTTTGATTGGCCGGAAGGTGATTTTACGAGGTGGAAACCTTCCCTTTTTTAAGTGAAACTCAGCCATCACCAAAGCATGATTCCCTAAATCAGGGGAATGTTTAATAGTGACCGATCGTACATTAGCATCAGTGCAAATGGTGTCAATAAGGGTCTCATTGAATTTAGAAAAATGTGTAGCACTAGTGACCACCTGCTTCAAACCAAGTGTATTAAGAAATTGGCTAAAGAGTTGTGTTTTATTGTCGCTGGGGGTCAACCAATTAATATTAAAATCGCCAACTAAAATTGTTTTGTCAGCGCTAGAAAAAGATGAGATAGTGTCAGAAATTGCATCAAAAAAGACATTAACATCTTGCCAGGGAGGACGGTAGGCCGTTCCTATGACTAGTTGGGAACCCGATAAGTTGAGTTTCAACCAAAGTTGTTCTACCATGGTGGAGGGAGGGTGGTGACATGAACGTGCATTGATCCCTTTACGAATGTAGAAGCCAACTCCTCCACCTCTGCCGCCCTTAATGTGTTCAGGCCTAGGAATATGTCTGAAACTGTAGCCAGGTAGTACGGGAGCTTTTGCGGCTTCGCCCTTCCTGATCCATGTTTCATTAATCGCGAGTAAGTCAGGCTTAAGCTGATCCACTGCCACAATAAACTCATCATGACGAGTACCTAGGGATCCGGCATTAAAAAGACAAATTTTTAGATTTTTAACATTAATCATTAAAATAATATTTGAATTTTGTACAGTAAATTAATATATAAATAAGATTGTAAATATGTAAACCATGTCGGATCGTGTAATAGAATATAGTGCATTCATTTACCTTAAGGAATTTATTAAAAAAAAATGTTTTTAAAAAAGAAAAGTGTAGTTTGAATGGCTTTGGAGTACCCGAAATATAAACTGTAGTACAATGGTTCATTTATAAGCTTAACATCAATTATTATCATAATATTAAATATACTTGAACACAAATCAAAGGTGACAAAAAAATATACAAAAAAGAAAAATCTAAACAAAAGTATATCCGTGCTGCATATTGTTTCGAGGTTGAATCTAACGTTGCAGGAAGAGAGTCATGCCGGATGAGCCTTGAGAGCATCATCAAGGTCAGCGTCGCATCTGATGGGAAACACCGGCTTCCCATCCCCCTGGCGCACGTAGACCCGGCCGCGCCGCGTCCACACGTACCGCCAGTGGCGCGCGCGGCACTCCTCGCGCGCGCGGTGGAACAGCTGGCGGTTGCGGCGCGTCAGGCGCTCGTTGATGTAGACCCGCGCGGCGCCGGCGTCGGGCGCCGTGACCGCGCGGCGCGCCCTCGCGGCCGCCAGCAGCTCGTCGCGCAGGCGGCGCAACATATAAGTAGTTCACACAAATAGTCACCTCGCACGGGAATCGAACCCGCAACCTTACGGATGGCAGGTCGGCATGGTGACCACTCTGCCATCGGAGTCGTCAATTTTGATCATCAGTCAGTCAGGCCAACGACTTCTATGAGGGTATACTTGCAAAAATAAATATAAAAAACTTTTCATACAAACACAATTTTATCCACCACTCCATATAAAACGGTATATATATATAAAACGGTATCTTTCAAACACACCATGATATCTAAGCCACCACAAAGTTAGAAAGCTCGTATATATCACTAATTAGATGCACAAGCTTTACTCGCAAGTTAACGAATATTAAGTGGAACTTTGAAGCTTATCTTTGGTACATTTAACTTATGCGATCGTAACTTCTGTTTGCGGAAACAAACATAATTTTGTTTCTCTTTATGTATGTACTAGCGGTGCCCCGCGTAGTTCCCGTTCCCGTAGGAATATGAGGATAAAACTGCTAAAAACCTTCTCACTGAATCACTCTATCTATTTAAACAAACCGCATCAAAATCCGTTGCGTAGTTTTAAAGATCTAAGCATACATAGGGACAGAGAAAGCGACTTTGTTTTATACTATGTAGTGATATAAATTTTCTTACAGTATCTTCAAAAGTCTTAAGAACAATATAATTTAGTTTGTCTTAAATATATGAATTTATAGTACGACCTCGATGGATGAGCGGTCCCCATGTCGGACTGCCATCCCTAAGGTTGTGGGTTTGATTGCCGTGTGAATATTTGTGTAAACAACAAATGTTTGTCTCGGTCTAGGTGTGTGTGTGAATGAGTGTGTGTAGTTTCTAATACCCTAGATACAAGTTACGAACTTAGTTAGGGGTCAGTTACTATAATGAGATGATGTAGTGAATGATTATTATAGACAGAGTCTTCAAAAGTCTTAGAAAAACATAATTTTGTTTCTCTTAATTATTATGATTGTTATCGTTTTAAGGGGTCTTCAAAAGTGTATTGAAAAATTTCGCTCAATGGCCCCAAATTTTTAACTTCAATACATTTTTTCCGGGAATTTTCCCAAATTATCTACCCAGATACCTTGTACCAACCTGTTTGTGCATCAGGCTGCCGAGTTGTCAGTACAAAGCAGCTCGGCTTGATGCACAAACCCATAGACTGACCCCTGCCTCTTACTGATGATGATGATGTATTCCATGCCGATTTCGGCAACGGCGACCGTCTTCTGTATAATAGAGTTATGGGTTACTGGTTGGATGCCTCTTACTAACATTAACGTACAGTAAAACATTAAATTTAAAAATCCCCAACACAGTTACTTTCAAACCCCCAACTTTTAAACGGGTAAACCGATTTTCATCAATCATGTCTAAGAACACTCGCACGTAAGTCCCCTTTAATACAAAAAACAAAAACTAAATTGAAATCGGTTCATCCGTTCGGGAGCTATGATGCCACAGACAGACAGATACACACACACGTCAAACTTATAACACCCCTCTTTTTGCGTCCGGGCTAAATAAAGAAAATCCTTAATCACTAAATTACAAAAAAAGAACTAAAACCACATTCCAAAATTGAACGCACCAAATTGATTTCGAATCTCGAAGGGTGAATGTTACCGATACGGTCTCCTAAAAATGACAATTTAGTGTGACCAGTAATATAGTGCAGGCCCCAATTAACCCCTTTATACCCTTGTTAGTGTCACAAGTGGAATGTACTCGTATTCGGTGCGGGGAAGGCAGGAATGGTGGGAATGGACCGGGCGTTTTATTAGAATTTTTTCTATACTAGTTTATCTCGGTCTGGGTGTGTGTGCGTAGTTTCTAAGGATGAGGCCAAATTTGTGAGTTGTGAGTCGCAGAATTTCGTTCGCAGAAATTTTGCTGCATTCAGTTTCATAGAAAAGTCCTATTTGATTAATATTTAAAAGAAAAGACGACCTAGATGGCAGAGTGGTCACCATGCCGGTATGCCATCCGGTTGCGGGTTCGATTCCCGTGCGGGGTAAATATTTTTGTGAATCACAAATGTTTATCTCGGTCTGGGTGTGTATGTGAATGAGTGTGTGCGTAGTTTCTGATACCCTAGATACAAGTATCAAACATAGTTTCTGTAATGAGATGATGGAGTGAATGATTATGTTATGTTATGTTATCTTTTAAATCAGTAGCTAAAACTATTTAGAAGATGCATAACTCTATCGCTTCAACCAGCGTTGAAACATAAGTATATTAGTGCCGCCTCGTCTGTTGAGTGGCATGTGCACCTGGCTGCCAATGTTAAGATCTCAAGTTCCATTCCTGGGTCAAGCCATGCATGTTTGGTATGTTCCAAACAGGGCTCGGAAGGCCTCTGCCTATCTCTATCTATCTTTATCTTAATATGTAATCACTAGCTGCGCCTCGCCCGCGTCACACAGGGACACGCACGGCAAGTTATTTGCCGTTTAGTCGTGGTGGAAGGATCGGCTAGTCTGCGTTACCGACTTGCCGTCATGCCGATATGCGCCACTCGGGGAGGCTCCTTCTGTGCACACATTACAAGTGAATGCTCAAGTCTATCAGCACCTTAGGATGGAGCGTGTTTGTCCATTTCCCCTTGCCATGTTAGAAAACCTACTGTTTTATCAAATTATTATAATAACCGGACTAAATCTCAAAAAGTTAATTCTGTCCTTCCAAGTTAAGTTAATTTAGCTAAACAATATTTCGTGAGACAACCGCTTGTCTTCACTAAAGGGAAAGTTTTAATTGTCTACTTTGACAGTTTAGTTGACATAACTTCAGTGTGAACCGACCCTAATTGTAAAGACGATATAATTTAAATTATTGTTTAATGTAACAGAGGTATTTGTATATTTTAAAATAAAAAAAAAAATAAAAAAAAAATAAAAAGACATTTATTGTTTCACAAGTAAAAAATAACAATAATCAACTTATTCTAAAATACGCTATGAAATGAAACAAAAGGTAGTAGCTCAGCTTGTGCCGATCGGGACCGTAGTCACGACCAGCGCTGATTTTCAGCTACCCCTCTTCCCTGAGATGTTGGGCGGGAAGTAGGGTTAGCGGACCCTATACAGTAACTATCCTCCAGGTAATAAAAAGGTAATAAAATACAACTAAAAAAAAATACAATTTGAATAAAATAACAAAACAATGAAATCTAAATTAATCAACAATATTGTTTAATCAACATTTGGGTGCGTGTGTGTGTGTTTGTGTTTGTGTGTGTGTGTGTGTGTGTGTGTGTGTGTGTGTGTGTGTGTGAAGAGAATGTGTAAGTATATAAATCATATTAGAAATAACAATCAATGAGGTTACTTAATTAAAATATTGTTTAAGGGGTAATTCCTTCCAGTACGCATGTTTCAAATTTTCTGCTTCTAATTGTTTTTTTAGCAAAGCGTGTTTATATTTATTTTTAAAATGTTTAATATATATTTTTTTATTTTTTAAAGGAGGGGGTAAGTCATTCCAAATACTAGCAGCAGTAAATTTGAAACAGCCTCTATAACGGGTGGAATTGTGAGTTGGCACCTTTATCTTATTTTGTGTAGCCGACCGAAGGCTTCTATGCGTTACGTCTTTTACCCAGATAAGTTTTTCGAATAAATATTCAGGTTTTTTCCCCCAAACCACTTTTTGCACAGTACAGGCGTAATTGAGTTCCCTTCTCGCTCTCATATTTAAAATACCTTTTTGATTTAGATAGGGCGTTATATATTCTCGTCTGGGAATATTGAAGCAAAACCGGATGCAAGCATTCTGAACTCTTTGTATTGATCTTTCTGTAGCATAATTTATTCTAGGACCGTACACATTACTGCAGTAGTTAAAGTGGAAAAGAACCAGGGTATCTGCCAACAGCACACGTAAATCTTCTTTAATATAAGATCTTATTTTATATAAAGTTTTAAGTCTAAAAAATGCGTTTCTAATTTTATTATTGACATGTTGAACAAACTTTTGTTCTCCATCCAGAATTAGGCCGAGGTTTCTTGCGGATGGCACCTGTTCTATCACTACATTATTAATTTTAACTTTGTTGCTACATGTTTTTACCAATTCAATTTGATGTTTCGTACCCAGGATTAGCATCTGTGACTTGATGGGGTTTATAACCAACGAGTTTTTTTCGGACCATCTGTAAATGTTATCAAGATCAATGTTAACTTTATTAACAGCATCTTCCGTGTTTTTACCGTCAAAAGAATAATATATTTGAGTGTCGTCGGCATATAAGTGATGTTTACAAAATCTAATATTTTCCGGTAAATCTGCTGTAAATATTGTGAAAAGAATAGGACTAAGCAATGAACCCTGTGGTACGCCTCGTTGTACTTCTTTAAGAGAAGAGTATAATTTCTGGCCATTTTTATCGTCAGTGACGACCATTTGTTCTCGATTTTCTAAATAAGTTTTAAACCAGTGGCATGTGTTTGCAGAAAAACCATAATAATCCATCTTAGCCAGCAAAAGTTCTGGGAGTAAACAGTCAAAAGCACGCGAGTAATCTAATAATACCATGATAGTACTAAGACCATTGTCAGAAGCTTCAGTCAGATCATCAGTGATATTTAAAAGTGCAGTCTCAGTCCCATGTCCCTTACGAAAACCGGATTGAAACTTGGGCATAATATTATTAGCATTTAAGTATGATTGAACCTGATTCAATACTACTTTTTCTAAAATCTTTGATAGTACAGGTAAAATGGATATCGGACGTAAATCTTTTAGTTCATTGGCAGTGTTCGATTTTAAAATTGGTGTTACAAGTGCTCTCTTCCAACAATACGGAAATGTATGGGTTTCGATCGATCTGTTTACAATAGCCGTAATAATTGGAAGAGTTTTATCAAGAGTTAACGTAATCATTTCTATGTTTAAGTTGTCATAACCTGAAGCTTTTGTCTTTATACTGTATATTATCTTGCGTACTTCTTCTACTGTTGTAAGTTTAAGTTCAAGTGAAGTATTATTATGGAATTTAATGTCATTGTGTTTTTTTTCTATGTTAGATTTATTATATGTAGGTAGGTTTAAAAAATAATCATTAATTTTATTTGGGTTGTTGAGATGATCAGGAATAGAATTAGCACGTGAATTATCAAATATAGTGGTATTTTTAATGTTTTTCCATAATTTAACCGGTTTATTTAAGTTATTATTAATAGCTGTATTGAAATATGCCTTTCTTTCTCGTTCAGTCGTGGACGTTACAAGATTTTTAAGAGAGCGGTAATATTTTCGTGAACTGTCAGTTTTAGTTACTTGTGCTTTTATTAAGGCTTGATCCCGAAGACTCATCATAAATTTCATGGTTTCGGTTATCCAAGGTTTTGGTCGGTCTTTCAGTATTAATTTAGTAACTGGAGCGTGAATGTCAAACAGAGTTAATATATTGTGGTTAAAAGTATTAATCATTTCATCAACATTTTGCAAGTCACAAATAACATGCCACGGGATGGAGTTCAAATCCTCTTGGAATAACTCTATATTAATATTTTTGAGATTACGGCAGAATTTTATTGTTTTGGCAAACTTAGGTTTCTTTATATTAAAATCAACTATAACCATACCATGATCGCTTAAGCTGGGGTTGTGGACTACTGTCACTTTTTGACATTTGGTAATACTATCAGTCATTACTAAATCAATAATAGTTTCCGAGTGATTTGTGATTCTGGTTGGTTCTTTTACCAGTTGATCTAGACTATGCTGATGGCAAAAAGACATTAAATCTCTTACCTGTGCAGATTCCTCGCATGTAACATCGATGTTCAAGTCACCTAGTATACAAATGTAAGTGCAATGAGCCATAACATTTATTGACTCACTGAGAGAATCTAGGGCATCTCCAACACTAATGCTTTCCGGTCTGTATGCGGTACCCAATGCTAGAGAAGCGCTGGGCAGTTGGACTTCTAGCCACAATTGTTCAAGGGAAGAAGAAGGGTGTTGACGTTTTCGAACTGAAATTTCTTTTCTAACATAAAAACCAACTCCACCACCTTTTTTACCCTGACGAGCCTTATGAAAAAATTTGTAGTTGAGAATTTCTGGTGCTATACTTTCTTCACCTGCCCTAATCCACGTTTCATTGATGGCTAAAATATCAGGTTTAAATTTGTCGACAGTAACAAGGAGTTCATCACTTCCAGTATTTAGAGATCTTGCATTAAGTAACCCTAACCTTAAACTCTTTTTTTTAGAAACCATTATAGAAAAATAAATAAAATAATAAGTAGATGGTGAAAAAAACCATTATCTAATATTTTGTGTGAGTAAATGAAGAGGTGTGTTAATGTTAAAGTGTTTGTGGAGTATGTGTAAAATGTGTGATTACGCACCGTGTACAGATATTTAAACAGGGTTCCTTTACTAAGACAATCAAGATTATTAATATTGTTGAATATAGTATAAAATATACTTATAACTAAAAAAACTAAAACAAGGAGATCAGAAACAAAGAAAGTGAGATCATGAACATGAGATTGGACATAGTTGGGATCAAACATTACATTTTCCAAAAATTCGGATCAAATCGGTTTCCGAACGTAGTCTGTGTCGTGGTTTTCCCTGTTCTTGACGAACAAAAACTTTACCGTCGCGTGTCCATACGAACTTATACTTGGTGTCACGAGCCAAAGCTCGCGCTTTCTGGAACAGTAAACGGTGATGTTTGGTGAGGCGTTCATTAACGTAGAGCTTACATAGGGGTCCTGGCAGTTGTAGCCCTTCAGTGTTCAGGTCTCGCCGGACACGTGCTGATTGTAATAATTCGTCCCGCGAAGCACGTCGTACTAATCGCACCGCAATTGGACGCGGACGCGCCGGTGCACCATTTTCTCCCACAGAACGCGGAGGTCCTGCTCGCTCAGCGCTTACGACATCACCTTCCTCCAGAACAACGCCAATTTTATTTGCAACTAGGACAGCAAGATGAGTACAGTTTTCGTTAGGCGTTTCAGGGTAACCTGCTATTTCTATGTCATTTGCTAGCATCGACTGTTCACGGTCCGTTAACTCAACTTGAAGCTGAGAAATTGTACTTTGAAGCACAGTGGTATCGTTATAGCAGGTTTGTTTTGCCTTGTTTTCAAGTTCAACAACTCTAGCCTCCAATTGTTCGATACGTGCACTCTGCGCACTAATGATGTCAGTCAGGTTGGTGATAGCTTCACGAATACTGCTTGTCTGACCTTTGATTAGGTCCGCCATGTAGACTTTTAGATCAGCTACCATGGATCCTCCCGGTTCTACAAACACATGTTCATCTTGCTCACGTGACGACTCGGTGGGGGGGCGTGAGACTTTAGCTCGCAGAGTCACGTTTTGGTCAGCGACATCACTAGTCTGGTCATCTTCCGGTTTTGTCTCTAATAATGAAGAAGAAGAACGAATGGGGGTGTTCGTGTTCCCTAGTTTAGGCCGTTTGCATAAGCACTCTGGACATTTCCATTGTTCTCTCTTTTCCATCAAATTAAAAAGTTTTGAACTAACATTCGCGCAGTCCAAATCATATCTTGCATTACATGTTTTGCATTTCAATTGTTCTCTCTTTGGAAGTAGATTTTTGCATCCGGCGCATTTTTGTGTGAAACTCATCTTGTTTATATTTTGCTATTTCAAACAAGCAGTGACATCTACCAGATTTGTGGTTGAACTAACAAAAGTGTCAATGACAGGTAATCCATAAAACTCAGAATGTTTGTTTTAGTAATGTAGTTTTTAACTAGATGTCGCCCCAATAATAATATAAATTAATTTGTACAATAGTGGGGTTATATTAATATTTTGAATGTATATTTTAGGCGAAATCGTAATTAAAACACTGCACTGGATTGATAACACAGGTTAAATTATGTTTTGTTTAAGTTTAATGCAATTTACACTGTTTTACTAAGATTGTCACTTGTTTTTAATTTTTTGTTTTTAACATAGTGGGGTTATACTCGTATTAATATTTGAATGTATATTTTAGGCGAAATAGTAATTAAAACACTGCACTGGATTGATAACACTGGTAAAATTATGTTTTGTTTAAGTTTAATGCAATTTACACTGTTTTACTAAGATTGTCACTTGTTTTTACTGTTGTTATATGTGAAACATTATTTTTCATTGTTTTTTATGTTGTAGTTCACTTTGGTAATTGTCCACATGATATGTTGAAATATGTTTTATGAAGTTAATTTTAGACACTTTGTTACACTTAAACATTTACTTTTTACATTTATTTATAATTTAAAACTAATAATTGGAGGTTAGCTACCGGACAGTGTTGCCCGTCCTTTTCAGAAGTCTGAAACAGATTAATATAATTAAATGCTCTAGGTACTGGTCGCGTGATTCTTATTTTTAAAATATATAGTCCTTATCCTTACTTATATTATAAAGGCGAAAAGTAACTCTATCTGTCTGTCTGTTACCTTTTCATGGTAAAACTACTGAACTAATTGACTTGAAATTTGGTACAGGGGTAACTTATGATCCGGGGAAGGACACTGACTATGTTTTATTCCAAAATTTCCACGGGATCGGGAACTATGCGGGTAAAACCGCGGGGCACAGCTATTGATGGTATATTTTCTAAAAACTTAAACCTCATGTCGCTTTAACAGAAAAATCTTCTCCCTAAAGATATATCGTCAAACTTACAATATAAAATATCTTAGGGACGATCCGTTACAAAATATTAATCTTAAATAACCGTTTAAAGTATCGTTATCCGAGATTACCGGACAATTTGTAGGTAAAGTAACAGATTATGTATTCAATATTCAATTTTGGGAGATTTACCCAATATGGCCGGATTACCTTGAGCGGGGTTCGAACCGGGGACTGTCTTAGTACACCGTTTGTTTTGGATAATAACTTTGTTTATCTTATACCTTAACAAAAAGGTGGTTTACTAGAAAGAAAGTAAGAAAGATATAGGTAATCCTAACTAATATTATAAATGCGAAAGTAACTCTGTCTGTCTGACCTTTTCAGGGTTAAACTACTGAACCGATTGACTTGAAATTTGGTACTGGGGTAGCTTATGATCCCGGGGAGGAACATAGGCTATGTTTTATCCCGAAATTCCCACGGGAACGGGAACTATGTGGGTGAAACCGCGCTGCTAGTTGTGTTATAAACCGGATTCTAAAATGAGGCGAAAATTCGACTAGTAAGAAATAACTTTATTATTAAACAGATTAGAGTGCGTCGCGAGACGCTATCGCGGGCGCATCGCACTCATCCTCCTGATGAAGGCCACCGAATGTGGCTGAACTAGTCGAGGGATCCCACTTAATGAGGTACATGCACAGATCCCGTGTATCTGCTTTAATACGAAGTGTCTAGTCGTCCGAATTACTGGACGAATCTTATTCATCCGACTAGCGAACGAATGACATTATATTAATTAAACGTCCATTCTAGCGGACGGCTAGCAACAGCCGTTTTAATATGGGAAGGGAAAAATAAGTAAGTACTTATTTATTTATTTAAGGACAGTGAAAATTACATTATAACTTATACTTATAACATATTATTTCCCTAGTTGGTAAAATAATTACATAGAGTTGTTTAATTACAAAGTTGATTGATTTGTAGATAATACTAAATCCCAATGTTATTTCAAGATAAAAGTGTCGTTTGTTTTAGGCTAGGCGTATGCTGAGACTCAGGCAACGCACGCCACACAGGACAGAGCAGGCACGTGCGACGCAGACATGGTGTCGTTCACACGTTCCATGCTTTACAAAATCTCCTCTGCTCTGCCCTGCGCGGCCTGCGTTGCCTGCGTCTTAGCATACGCCTAGCCTTATCCATGGTTATAAGCAACATCAACAGTAATACCCAAAAATATTATTACCATAAGCAGATATCAAACCCACAATTTTCTTTTTAGAAGCCCAGCCTCTATAGACTCCAAAATAGTAACCCTATTTGGATAAACTTTTTAGTCCTATTTCAAAGATAACCGTTCATATATCTGTTTGATCAAAAACTAACAAAATCAGACCTTTTTCAATGTATCATCGCAGTCGACCCAATTTTAATCAAATCTGAACTAGATAAAATAAAGTTTGATATTTTATTGAAATGTATACCGAAAAAATTGGGGTTTGACACGATTTTCATAAGAAAACCTTGAATACGTATGTAAATCTTATTCTTATTGATACCGTAACCAAATTTTCATTTCTTTGGGTCTTTTTGCGTCGATGGGAACTGTAAAAATATTCCCAATAGTTTAGGAGATCAAATACTATACACCTACTGTTAGAGCCACAGTGTAACCTAGTAGCAGTTAAGTTAGTTTTGTAAGATTTTTATTTAATACTACTAGCTGCGCCCCGCGGTTTCACACGCGTAGTTCCCGTTCCCGTTCCCGTAGGAATTTCGGGATGAAAAATAGATGTTGGCTGATTCTCAGACCTACTGAATATGCTCACAAAATTTCATGAGAATCGGTCAAGCCGTTTCGGAGGAGTATGGCAACGAAAACTGTGACACGAGAATTTTATATATTAGATTATAACTTGGTAGCCTAGTGTACAGTGAACTTGCATGCCAAACCCGAGTCCCGAGTTCAATTTCTAAAGTAGTCTTTACTTTCTAGCCAGATGATCAAAATTACTTGATAAGTTTGAAGTAATTTTAGGTATTTAAAAAGAAACTCGCTTTGTAATTGGTAAGCAAAGTGATTGACATTGCTTGGTTAAAATATTTTTTTGGCACTCCTTGCCAAACATGCTTGACTATGGTCTGTTTGTAACGAAGGAAAGAATAGTTATTTATGGTACAAGCGAGGTAAGTTGGTGATTACTTTCGAGGCGCTATTGAGATAGCCGAGGATAGTAATCATCAATACACGTGTGTACCATACGACGTTTTTCAACACATTTGCGAAGAAATTATCATTTTTCGCTAATAAATAAACAGTTTTTCTTTTCGCGCGCATCCAACACAACAATGGTGATCGGCCAAAGACTAAAAGAATACACTTATTAAAAAAAAAATCGAATGTATGAATGAATGGAATCGACCATAGACCTACCAAAAGTAAGGCAACATAGTTGAAGTTTGTTTTTAAAATGTACGGACACAATTTTTTTGGTATCGAACCTTTTTTTAAATGAAAGCAATTTAAAAAAACAATCTATAACTCACTAGTGAATCAAGCGTGTCATTATTCAACTGTTTTTGCACAAATAAGAGCCCCTTTATGAGCAAGTGTGTTGAAAATAATATTGTCCATTCAAACAACAGTGCAGCGCCGAACGTTATTTGTACTGGTGATAAACAAGGAAGATGTTTCCATTTGACCTCAATGCCAAAGTGGTCACCATGCCGGACTGCCATCCGTAAGGTTGCGGGTTCGATTCCCGTGCGGGGTGAATATTTGTGTGAACCCACAAATATTTGTCTCGGTCTGGGTGTGTGTGTAAATGAGAGTGTGCGTAGTTTCTGACACCCTAGATACAAGCTTTAAGCTTAGTTAGGGGTGAGTTACTGTCAGGTGTTGGAATGAAGAAGTGTAGTTTATGTAGTTTATTCCAGTGAAGTATACAAGTTGAGTTGCACACGGAATTATATGAAATAAAAAATATAAACAAAGTATGCGCGAGCGCGTGAAGTGCCTTGATGCGAAGGCGAACGAAGAGAGAGTGTGTAGTGGGGGCGACCGAGGGGCATCCCCCGCGCCTCCCGCGTACCGCTAACTCGTTGCGTCAGCTGACGGAACAATCAGATGTGTCAACAGTTACTATAATGAGATAATGTACTGAATGATTATTTTATTTATTATATTTCTTTATAAAACAAATCACATCAAATTATCTGCTCTGAAAAGTATTACTTAGACATCCTACTACATTCCTCACACTATGCCCTACGCAAATAGAAGTAGGATTGATCATTTACAAATGTTCGTATCCGAGCTCAGTGATACAGCTCAAACTGGTTGTACCATAACCGTACGCGTTACATATCCGTCACATATAAATCATGGATATTTGGCTCATGTTCTAGAGCATTACTTATGTGTTGTGCTTGTAACTCTTTGTGGTTCAATGTATTATAGTCTAAGATCCCAGTGAGACTAAGAAGGTGACATTTAATGATGATTGTTAAAATCGTAGCGAATGACTTTCTACAATGTCAAAATTTATGTCATTTTAAAGTTATTTGTAATTTATTAATATAACATAACATAATCATTCCCTCCATCATCTTATTATAGTGACTGACCCCTAACTAAGTTCGTGACTTGTATCGAGGGTATCAGAAACTACGCACACACTCATTCACACACACAGCCAGACTGAGATAAACATTTGTGGGTCACACAAATATTCTCCCCGCGCGGGAGCCCGCATTTTTACGGATGGCAGTCCGGCATGGTGACCACTCTGTCATCGAGGTCGTCAAATATGTAGAATTGCTACAAGTCATTAAATCACTAGATAGTTTCAGTAACAGCTGCTGAAATCTGGTAAAAGTAAGTAAGTACTCGTACTAACTTTTCTTTAATTCTCAGAGCTGATTTTTACATCTAATATAATTATTAAGTTCTCGTGTCACAGTTTTCGTTGCCATAGTCCTCCGAAACGGCTTGACCGATTCTCATGAAATTTTGTGAGCATATTCAGTAGGTCTGAGAATCAGCCAACATCTATTTTTCATCCCGAAATTCCTACGGAAACGGGAACGGGAACTACGCATGTGAAACCGCTAGTATGTTATAGAAAATATCGTTTAAATTTGTACGTAACCCCATAATCCCATAGATTTTATTTCAGAGAAAACAAGTGAGGTCTTGCACTCACGGGATCTTTACTTATTTTCTATCTAACTAGTTGTGACGTATTTAGTGTGATTGGCAGATTGATTAAGTATGCTACTCTTGTACAAACGTTTACTTTTATAAGAATAATAAATAATATCTGGACACATATCACGCACATAGAGTTAATACACATAGAGCAGGGAAGGCATAAGGCTGCCTGTAAGCGGAAACGTCCGATAGTTAGAAAGAGAGAGAAGATCGCGGTCCCCTATTATTGTACAAACATTTGAGTCGTTAAACGAATAACCGCGATCGCCTCTCTCTTTCTAACCGAGAGACCACTCGAGACCAGCTAGGCTAGCATGACTTCGAAAACGCGATAGATACAGCGATTTATTGACATCCAACTGTCAAAATTTGAAAAATGCCCGCCATATTTAATTTTACCAGATGATTAATTTTATGACATTTGGTCATGCTCGCGAAATCGATATAGCTATTTATTGATATCCAACTGTCAAATTATAATAAATATAGCCGCCATATTTAATTTTATTAAATCGTACTACGCCATATTAATTTGGTAATGCTCGCGAAATCGATATTATTTCGTGGTGTCTATATCATTTATCACGCACAGTCATGCTAGGCAGGCTGGCTGCTCTATGTATACCTCTATTATCACGCATCGCCGTCTAGTCCCAAACTAAGCAAAGCTTTTACTATGGATAGTATACAACGGATACACTAATTTACTAATGAACTTTTTTCAAATACATACTTTGAACTATTTGCTTATTTTTCTATTTACTTTAGGACTTTTTTCATTTTGTAAAATTCTAACTAAATTATATTCTTTATATTTGCGTGTGCCCTAACAGAGTCCACAATAACTTGTACTATCTTGTAATTGTAGTGAGCAATAAAAAATGAGTATTGAGTATAGAATAGATAAAAAAACACCCATGTCAAGACAAACAGCTATGTTTATGAATACAAATCTTTCTCTTCAATGGAAATCAGATCCGTAACTTTTGACATAGAAGGCAGAGTGTCACTAACCACTAATAGTCGTTTCCAATATTCGATCTGATTATGATCTTGGTTGCCGACGGATACAAATTGTCTTCATTTTATAGAGTCACAATCTTTTCTGAGCCGGTGAAAACATAACATAATCATTCACTGCATCATCTCATTACAGTAACTGACCCCTAACTAAGCTTGGAGCTTGTATCTAGGATATCAGAAACTACGCACACACTCATTCACACACACCCCCAGACCGAGACAAACGTTTGTGGTTCACACAAATATTCACCCCGCACGGGAATCGAACCCGCAACCTTATGGATGGCAGTCCGGCATGGTGACCACTCTGCAATCGAGGTAATTACAACGTAGCTGTAATCGCATTTTTTGGTTGTCAGTGTAATGAAAATGTATCCAAATGACATTAGATTCTAAGTGACAATAGTAGTTTCCAATTTTGGCCGCCGGCACAGAAAAGATTGCGATTCTATACAACCACATTGGTCGTCCAATATATGTATGTGATGTCTTATCGTTTAGTACATTACTAGCAGTGCCCCGCGGTTTTACCCGCGTAGTACCCGCTCCCGTGAGAATGCGTAGCTCGTAGTATCATACAATCTCGGCACAATCCACCATCGTGTTAAAAAATTAAGTAACAGCGCCATCTATTGGTAGGATTTGTGACTACAAAAACTTACAATAAAACATACGATTACTTATACACAATCCCATGGGAATTTTGGGATAAAAAGTATCCTATGTGTTATTCCTAGTTATTAGGAACATCTGTACCAAATTTAATAAAAATCGATACAGTAGTTTTTGCGTGAAAGTGGAACAAACTCACAAACATACAAACTTTCGCATTTATAATATTAGTATGATAACATTTGCAATAAAAACCTTTGCAATAAAGAGCTAAAATAAACAATTAAAAAATAACCCCAAAATGTTCCCAAAATTGAATATCGTAACGAAACGATTAAATACATAAATCGAGTTTTCGACTTAAATCATTCCTTATCGTATTCAACTCCAAACCAATTTAACTTTGTTTACTTTCAAAAGAGTTGTTCAATAAGTTGTGACGTTACATTCAATGTATCGAGACGAGACGGCTCTCGGTTTTAATCGATTCCATTTACAAATTGTATTTAGGTTTGTCTGTTCTTGCTCATATTATAAATGCGAAAGTAACTCTGTCTGTCTGTTACCTTTTCACGGCGAAACTACTGAACTTGAAATTTGGTACAGGGGTAGCTTATGGTCCGGGAAAGAACATGGGCTATGTTTATGCCGAAATTCCCACGGGATCGGGAACTATGCGGGTTAAACCGCGGGGCATAGCTAGTAACTAAGTAGTAACTAAGTGTATAAATTACAACTTTTTATCGTCTGTGTACCGGGTGTTTGGTAGAGGGCTTAGCCAAACGTGGTGGTTGTGTATGTGGGCCTATTTGGGAGTAGTAGGGGAGCCGTAGAACATGGACCTTCACTGATCTGATACCCAGATGAAATGGATTCAGAGAGGCAAGCTACTATAGTCGTATTTATCTATTGTTAAAACTATACAATATGTAAGTTTCATCTGGTTATCAGATCGGCAAAGGTCCATATTCTACGGTTCCTAGACTTAGGTCAAAAATTCGGTAGGTGTTAAAACATAACATAATCATTCACTACACTACATCTTATTATAGTAACTGACCCCAACTAAGTTCGTAACTTGTATCTAGGGTACCAGAAAATACGCACACACTCATTCACACACACACCCAGACCGAGACAAACATTTGTGGTTCACACATATATTTACCCGCACGGGAATCGAACCCGCAACCTTACGGATGTCAGTCCGGCATGGTGACCACTCTGCCATCGAGGTCGTCAATCTTCGAAATTGTGAATACTTTTTTAATTATCCGTTTCCTTTATTTAGCAGTACAAAATACAACGTATTTTCGTGCAAGTTTCCAGTATTTTTTTTTTTGTATATGATCTCAGATATTTTCTGGTCTGTAATTGGAATACGTACCAACGTGTGTACCATGTCTAATTGGGATCGGTTTTCAGTTTAACCAGATTTGGCGGATTGTTAGTATTTTATGTGTAGCGTCTTTTCAGACCTTCACTACACAGAACGCGATACGACAGTTTTTATAGGAATATTAGCTGTGCTCCGCGGTTTCACCTACGTAGTTCCCGATCCCGTCGGAATTTCGGGATAAAACATAGCCTAAGTTCTTTTCCGGATCATAAGCTACCCCTGTACACAATGTCAAGTCAATCGGTTCAGTAGTTTAGCCGTGAAAAGGTAACAGACAGACAGACAGAGTTACTTTCGCTTATATAATATTAGTAGGGAGTAGGGATAGGTACTTTTTTAAGTACTTATAATCACTACATAGTATAAAACAAAGTCACTTTCTCTGTCCCTATGTCCCTATGTATGCTAAGATCTTTAAAACTACGCAACGGATTTTGTTGCGGTTTGTTTTAATAGATGGAATGATTCAGTGGGAAGGTTTTTAGCATAATTTTATCCCCATATTCCTACGGGAACGGGAACTACGCAGTATAACCCGCTTTGGCTCCTCTTCTATAGGCCTTAACGTGATGATATACAGCCTAAAAAGCCTTCTTCAATCAATGGGTAATCTAGATTGGGTCCGTAGTGTCGAATGGCGAAATTAGCGCGTTCAACCAAACAAACAAACTCTTTAACTTTATAATATTAGTATAGATTGTGTCAAATAGTAGGTTAATTCATTATCTTATCTCTAATATACACCCCTATTTTGAATTCGAGATACTTATTCCTACAGCTAATGTAAGCGACGGGTGACAATATAATAGTGAAGTTAGTTTTTTACTTTTGCTTTTATTTAAAAAGTTATGATAAGTCAAAGTTTTTCAAAATCCCGCCGAATTTTATTGTTATTCTACACCGAACAACAGGAAAACGCTGCGATACACAGCTGAGCGCGGTCATCGACCCGAGCCGTCACAGAATACTTGATAGTTAGTGTGCCGTGTGGTAATACGGCATTTATTTTGTATTTTTTAAAGATAAGTAATCGACTATCATTTTTGATATATTTATTGGATATATGGATTCAGTTACTGCTACAGATATTCTGATTTTAATAAGTCCCATCATTTCAAAATAGGGGTGTATAAAATTCTCGTGTCACAGTTTTCGTTGCCATACTCCTCCGAAGCGGCTTGACCGATTCTCATGAAATTTTGTGAGCATATTCAGTAGGTCTGAGAATCGGCCAACATCTATTTTTCATCCCAAAATTCCCACGGGAACGGGAACAACACGGGTGAAACCGCGGGGCGCAGCTAGTTTCATTATAAAAACATAACCCTCTTTCTACCAAAATCGCCTAAAAGACAATTAAAGTTAAATACTTTTACCAAATATCATTAAGAGAAACCACATTCTAAATCACCATAAAAATATTAATAACTACCCTCTTAATAATATTATCACGTTCGGTTATAACGTCCCATCGTAATGTACCTTAAACGGTTTACCCTGTAAGGTACATGTAGGGGAATTACTCAAAATTTACCTTGATTTTGGTAATTAGGGGATTTTTGGGTGATCCTTTTGATTTGCTGTTTGTAACTAGCAATAACTAAATATATAATTCAATAAATAATTTTTTTTTTTTTTTAGTTTTTAATATACGAGTATGTTGTTTCTGATACCCTATATACAAGTTTCGAACTTAGTTAGAGGTCAGTTACTGTAATGAGATGATGGAGTGAATGATTATGTTGTGTTATGTTATCTATACTTATATTATAAAGAGGAAAGATTTGTTTGTTTGTTTGTAATGAATAGGCTCCAAAACTACTGGACCGATTTCAAAAATTCTTTCACTAATGGAAAGCTAATTAATCAGTGCGTGACATAGGCTATATTTTATCCCCGTAATCCCACGGAAACGGGAACTACGCGGGTGAAACCGCGGGGAGCTACTAGTGTTATATAAATACTAGCGGCGCCCCACGGTTTCACCCGCGTAGTTCCCGTTCCCATAGGAATATAACATAACATAATCATTCACTACATCATCTCCTTATAGTAACTGACCCCTAACTAAGCTCGAAGCTTGTATCTAGAGTGCCTCAAACACACTGTCAAAATTACCAGCCATCTCTCGGTTGATAATTTACCTACGAGTATAACAATAAATAAATCTGTCATTTAGAACAAAAAAAACTTAATAAAAATAATCCAAATATCTCTCTTGTTCCCTAGACTTAGGGCCGATTTTTCCATCACCAGATAACTTTATTCGACGAATAATTTTGAAATTTTGACAGTTATTTCATACAAAATCTGTCAAATGTCAATTTTATTCGTCGAATAAAAGTTATCTGGCGATGGAAAAATCGGCCCTTAGTTGAGTAGTTTAACGCCCCTTTACGTAACAATATACGGTTCCGGATTCAAATCTAACCGGTATTTTCCGGAATAATTCCGTCTTTCCGGACATTTGTCGGATTAAGTCGGACACTAAGACCGAATGCCCAATTAACCGTTATTAATTGCGTTAATCTAACTTAGTTTTTATTTAAATACTAGCTGTGCCCGCGACTTCGTTCGCGTTCTGGCAACAATGATCCTGTTAAGTGATACTTGGCCTTGAATTTTAAATGTAGGCATAAACGGGCCTTCGGGTATTTGTTGAGCCCCAAAAGAAGTCATTTGAAATGCACTGTTAAAAGCGCGAATATTATCTAAAAATGATTAGAAAGTGTATATTCTCCTAATAGTAATGATTTTAAAGGTTCCGGTGGATCTTCAAATAGGGATAAGTTCACTTTTCCACCAGAACAACAAAATCCAGCAGACTCATTTCTCTATTTCAAGGCAAGGTGTTTCTGTAATTCTTATTCGTAACTTAAGTCCTAAACTGTTCAATGGTTCTCGATTAAAGGTCATAAATCTACAACGTTACATAATTGAAGCAGAAATTTTAACCGGTTGTGGTGTCGAAGAAACCGTCTTGATACCAAGAATACCACTCATCCCTAACAATTTTCCATTCCAATTCAAGCGCACCCAATTCCCAGTCGTGGAGTGTTTTGCTATGACGATAAATAAATCCCAGGGTCAGACACTAAAGGCCGCTGGTGTCGACCTAAGGTCTAATTGTTTTTAGCATGGCCAACTATATGTGGCCTGCTCACGGGTCAGTAATTTATTTAGGTAAAACCATCAATGTA
Source organism: Timandra comae (assembly GCA_958496195.1). NCBI lineage: Eukaryota > Metazoa > Arthropoda > Insecta > Lepidoptera > Geometridae > Timandra > Timandra comae. The sequence goes on along the minus strand of OY292377.1, from coordinate 7,788,185 downwards.
GTTTATAGAGAAATTATAAGAATAATAAAAAAAAATATAAATTATAATAACAAAGTTTTGTACATGATGCAAGCACACAAATACAGTGAACAATAATTTAAAAGCATTTATTTTTTGTCCTAAAGTATTTATAGATGGGTATCACAATTTTTGCTTGATTTAACAAAAAGAAGGTTGATGCACCTATACAGGGTTATTGGTTAAGTCGACCTATTCCCGTCAAGGGCGTGTAGTTTACATCGTTTCTGACTAATTTCACCATGAAACACCCTACCCTAAACCTAACCGTTTAAGAGATATTTCAATTTATTTGTTTTTATAAAAATCACCGGATCTTCGGCTATAAGCTTGGATATTTTCAAATGCGTGTGTCTTATTATTAATATTACTTGATTTTTACGTTTATAATAAGGTGCTTTGTGACCCCAATAACAATTATTGTACCTAAAATGAATAAATAAGTAGTTGTAGACGATTAAAACTTATAAAAATTAATATGCATCAGAAAGTTTATTTTTCGTTCAAGGATATCTAGAAAAAAAAATATGGCACATGTTTGGCACTTATGCTTAAAAATATCTACGTTTCATCAGCTATCCAACAAGGTATAACAAACTAGGGTTTTATCGCAATTTTGTACAAAACATTTAGTTTTATAGGCTACTGGGGAGGATAAATAAAACAATAGGTCAGCATACAGAGCAAGATACTAAACTTATTAAACTTTTAAGTTCTACACACAACATTTTTGAGTCTAAATTTCTTGTTCGACATGTCCGACCCTGCGTTGCACACATCCTTGCATTCTTTTGCGAAGACCAGTTTTCACTACACCAGTAGTTAATTTTGTTCTTATTTAATTGACCGCATTAATAATTCTGTACCTCAGTACTTCAATTGATGAAATTGGATTGGGCTCACTATACACGGGACTCTTCATGTACCCCCACACATCAAAATCCATGGGAGTTAAGTCCGGACTTCCGAGTGGCCATGGTATAGGCCCACTTCGTCCAATCCATTTGTTTGGATGATTTGTGTTTATCCATTCTCTGACACTTGTCCTGAAATGGGCAGGGCAGCCATCATGCTGAAACCACATGTCTTGAATAAGATTGAGTTGCAAATCATCTAATAGGTCATTTAGTTCTTCTCGCAGGAAATTTTCATAGTTTTCCCCATTTTAATTGTCGGGGAGAAAGTAAGGCCCAATCAAATGATTGGAGATAATGCCATCCACACATTCAGGCAAATGGATTGGACGAAGTGGGCCTATACCCTGGCCAGTCGGAAGTCCGGACTTAGCCCCCATGGATTTTGATGTGTGGGGGTACATGAAGAGTCCCGTGTATAGTGAGCCCAATCCAATTTCATCAATTGAAGTACTGAGATACAGAATTATTAATGCGGTCAATTAAATAAGAACAAAATTAACTACTGGTGTAGTGAAAACTGGTCTTCGCAAAAGAATGCAAGGATGTGTGCAACGCAGGGTCGGACATGTCGAACAAGAAATTTAGACTCAAAAATGGTGTGTGCAGAACTTAAAAGTTTAATAAGTTTAGTATCTTGCTCTGTATGCTGACCTATTGTTGTGTTCTATTTATCCTCCCCAGTAGCCTATAAAACTAAATGTTTTGTACAAAATTTCGATAAAACCCTAGGTTGTTATACCTCGTTGGATAACTGATGAAACGTAGATATTTTTAAGCATAAGTGCCAAACATGTGCCATATTTTTTTTTCTAGATATCCTTGAACGAAAAATAAACTTTCTGATGCATATTAATTTTTATAAGTTTTAATCGTCTACAACTACTTATTTATTCATTTTAGGTACAATAATTGTTATTGGGGTCACAAAGCACCTTATTATAAACGTAAAAATCAAGTAATATTAATAATAAGACACACGCATTTGAAAATATCCAAGCTTATAGCCGAAGATCCGGTGATTTTTATAAAAACAAATAAATTGAAATATCTCTTAAACGGTTAGGTTTAGGGTAGGGTGTTTCATGGTGAAATTAGTCAGAAACGATGTTAACTACACGCCCTTGACGGGAATAGGTCGACTTAACCAATAACCCTGTATATTTAAAACTCAATACTGCCAACCTTTGTGTAAAGAATATCATAAATTTTAGGACCTTTGCACACTGCCTATTTTTCACTCTCACGTAGATACCGTGACGGATTATACTCGATAAAAAAAATTAATGACCAATCTCCATCGTATTGTTTTACGATTACCTACTTTGACATTAGCAGAATTGCGTAGTTATGGCAGCAGTAGCGAAAAACTATTTTGTTTATTGAATTAATACCTTGACTGTGCTGTAGATATTTTTTTGATGTCTGATGCACCATTTTGAGAACTTTAGTATATTACAATCTAATCTCCTCGGTAGCTCAATTGGATAGAGCAGTGCTACGGTTCAGCATGGTTCAAGTTCTGGCTGAGGCGAAAATTTTAAATACATTTTTCTAAAAGGCTAATAAGTTATTTTAATTAAACTTAAACTATGTATTTAATAAAATATTTATGTTAATAATGTATCAATCAGCAGTTTCTTCTTGTTCTTTATTAAGGGAAAGACACTCAGTTGATGTTTCTTTAACATAGTACGCACGTACACAGCACTTTAATATTACGTCTATACAATTTTTTTACGCCTGAAAATCCGCTATGTGCCCTTTAAGCATTCGATTTTGAAGTATTCTATATTCTGTCAAATTTGATATCTATGAAATATTTTTATACAAAATCCAAAATGTAGTAAGTATTTTTGTCAGCAATGTTTTTTCGTCAAAAGGAAGCGAAGTGTTGATAAATATATCTTTAGATTGATTCCTCCTAAATTTTAAAGAACATCTCAATAACTTAGAACTAACTAAGGTGGTAAGTTGCGCGATATAAACGGATATTACCCAAGCGATGTCGTGGGCGGAGTATTGTTTATTAAATTCATAACAACAAAATAGATTTTTATTGATAACTTTTCTTCTCGTTATCCAAATGAGATGAAACAAAGCCTATATATTGCGCCAAATTAAGCTTAATCCATATGTGGAAACGCCATGAAAATCCGTTCAGTACTTTCTGAGATTATCGCGAACAGACAGACAGACAGACAGGAAAGAAAGTCGAAAATTGTTTTTTTGTGTTCCTTTGACCTTCTTTTATCCCCCCCTATCAGTTTTAGGTAAATTTATTGAATGTACAGACACGGTGGTTCTACTGTTTAATTATTAGTATAGATAAGTACTTGATTTAGTTTACATGTTTTAACAAAAAAAAAACTTAGATTATTGTCAAGTGGTTAGATATATCTAACCACTAGAGTGACTTATCTAAGCTAACCACTTAACAATAATCTAAGTTTTTTTTTCTAAGTCAATCTTAAAACCTCACGCACTAAGTAAATACTTAGTGCGTGAGATTTTAAGATTGACTTTGTACAGCCACGTGCCGAACGTCATCGGGAATCAACGAACATACAAAAGGTGTAAAGAATCATATCGGTGATTTTAACCGCACATAATTTATTAAAAATGGGTCATAATAAGCAACATGTCACTGTAAGGGAAGTCATTATATCCGACTTTTATAAAGAATTTTATATGAAAACCAAACTTCGTGGTGCAATTCGTCATAATAACCGATTGGTCAATATAGGCGGAGTCATAATAAACGGATTCTACTGTACTTAAATTTGTACGTCAAATAACTACTCCAAGACTTTCTCAACACAACACAACTCAAAAAAGGCAAAATCTTTCCAAACTGAACTTGTACAGAAATTCGATTTCTATACCAATACGATAACAAAGCCTAAATTATCGGACTAATCCTCTCGAAATAATAATAAAGACGGAAAAGACCGTAAAATCGGAAAAATCCGATCCAATTTTATTCTCTTCAATTCACCAAATTTTCCGATTCACAAAAAGTGGCGTTGAGACGGTCAAATTATTCTTTTAGCCAATTTCCTGGGTGGTTCTTTTCTTTCACGAGTTTGAACCTAGGACCCCTACTATCGACTACTTTGTTAATTGATAGAAACTCGCTAGCGAGTTCAATGTGTCTAGTGCGAGTTTTATACAACCCTATTTTGAATTCGAGATACTCAATCACACAGCTAATGTAAACAACATGATAGCGAAGTTAGTTTTTTCTTTTGCTTTTATTTAAAAAGTTATGATAAAAAAGTTTTTCAAAATCCCGCCGAATTTTATTGTTATTCTACACCGAACAACAGGCGAACGCTGCGATACACAGCTGTGCGCGGTTTTGTAACGGTGTTTGTAACGAACAGGCTCCGAAACTACAGAACCGATTTCAAATATTCTTTCACTATTGGAAAGTTAATTTATCAGTGCGTGACATAGACTATATTTTATCCCCATATTCCCACCGGGACGGGAACTACGCGGGTGAAACCGCGTGGCACTACTAGTTTTGTATAATTGCATTTATATGTATTCAAAATGATTATGAAAACCAGCGTAAAACTACGATATTATATTTTTTTTTTAATTTGTGCGCGATTTAGGTTAAACAATATTAAAATGATAATACAATTATTTTGAAATTTAACCTGTATCAATTTAATAATACTGCATTACAAAATTGCAATTAATTCAATTAAATTTTTTATAAATATTCGTTTACATTGTATCGATAAATACGAAAATTAAACATTATGTCAGAAACATTTATTTATTTTTGACTTCCAGGTATTTTTAACCCCCGACGCAAAAAGAGGGGTGTTATAAATTTGACGTGTCTCTGTGTGTGTGTGTGTGTATCTGTCTGTCTGTGGCATCATAGCTCCCGAACGGATGAACCGATTTCAGTTTAGTTTTTTTTTTTGTATTAAAGGGGACTTACGTGCGAATGTTCTTAGACATGTTTGATGAAAATCGGTTGACACCCAGACCGAGACAATTATTTGTTGTTTTATTTGCGTTAAATTTTAAATTTAAGAAAGCATTTGACACCTTGTCAGTCAAATCTGTCACTTTAGTCTTTTGACAGTATTCAAAGTTGTACATAGATCAGATTGTAAAACCTGGTTTAGTGCTAAACCAGACTAAAAATGCAACGCAAATAAGGCAGTTGTCATTAATGACTCGATATCGAGTTTCAACTTTTAAGAAAACCTATAGTAATCCCACAAACCAGTAATTAGGATCGAGGAGACTTTATTTTAATGAGTTTCGACACCGTGAAAAGGTTTCGACAAATTTTTATTGTTGAACTCTTATAGGCTTTATCAATTGAAATGTTTTCGACATATTAAATTGAATTTGATAATTGGACCAAAAGTTAGACTATAATTAGTTTTATTTATTTTATTGGATGTTTTTGTAATGGTTAAAGTTGTGTGGTAATTTATGAAATTTCAAATTTGGAGAGTTCGTTTTATGATCAATAGCAGCGCCCCGCGGATTCACCCCTGTTTTCTCCCTCTAGGGGGGGAATTTCCAAAAATCCTCTGTTAGTGGTACCCTACTCCCCCCAACAAACACACGTGCCAAATTTCAGCTCTCTACGACCAGTAGTTTCGGCTGTGCGTTGTCTGTCAGTCAGTCAGTCAGTACAGTAACGGAAGAGTTTTGTATGTAAAGATTTATGTGAGAATGTTAATTCAATTTTTATAGGTACGAGTAAATTTTTTTTTTTTTAAAACGGTAGTGAAAAATGCTGAAATTAGTCTTGATACCGGTTTTGATAAAAGGCTTGGATTTTTGAAAAAGAAATACTCCTAGCTAGGAATCGAACCCGTTAATCTTGTATTATCACACCATCTAATGTAAACTAAAAAAAGACCCCCATTCTCATGACAAAGAAAATATTGTACATACAAACTTACAAACTTTCCCCTTTACTATATTAATATTACTAGCGGCGCCCCGCGGTTTCATCCGCGTAGTTCCCGTTCCCGTAAGAATATGGGGATAAAATTACGCCCCGCACGGGAATCGAACCCGCAACCTTACGGGTAAATAATAATTTGAGTGCTAATAACCATGATAACTATAAAACTATATTCATTTACCACGCCCACTTCAAACATTCACCCTGTATATTTTTCTAAATATAGCACCACACCAAATAAATTCTATATAAATACCGATACAAATAAATAACCAAATAAACGAGTTCTGTTTTTATATTTCGACTCCTAAATATAACTCAAAGGTAACGAACGGCGATGGCCGACGAATAAATTTGAGGGAAGAAAAATAATTCGTTATATCGAAAATACTGAAATAAATATTGGTTAATAATGGAGAGATAAGGGGTAGTATTATTTTTATTAACTGGTATTCTGAGAAGGGTTGTTTTTTAACTGTCTACCCTATTGCGCGAGAAAGAGGGTTATGATTTTGATGATTGCATTTTCATCACTACATAGTATAAAACAAAGTCGCTTTCTCTGTCCCTATGTCCCTATGTATGCTTACATCTTTAAAACTACGCAGCGGATTTTGAAGCGGTTTGTTTTAATAGATAGAGTGATTCAGTGGGAAGGTTTTTAGCATAATTTTATCCCCATATTTCTACGGGAACGGGAACTACGCAGGTGAAACCGCGGGGCGCTGCTAGTTAAAAATAAATAATGAAATTTATTTCTTGAAAAGGGACTCCCCTGGCAGTTACCTAATTTACTCTCAAAGAAATAAGTAAAATAAATTTCTTGGCTGTCAAAAATAATGACTGTCAAATTTATTCTTGTTTTTTAGAAAAGCTGACAGTTTAATGTATTGTTATCTTGTAATTATTTTGTTTCATGAATTTTGTACAATTTATAAAAGTACTAGCGGCGCCCCGCGGTTTTACACGCGTAGTTCCCGCTCCCGTGAGAATGCGAGGATAAAATTATACTAAAAACCTTTCTTTTGAATCGCTCTATCTATTTATTGAAAACCGTTCAAAATCTGTTGCGTAGTTTTAAAGATCTAAGCATACATAGGGATATAGGGACAGAGAAAGTGACTTTGTTTTATACAATGTACTTAGTGACTAGTGAAGTACCCCGGTTTCATATGGAACTAGCTGTTTTATCCGTACATGTGATGACCGTCCGGTGATGAATTTAATTGCATGTTTCCTATCTTTGCTAACATGGCTCATGTTTCAGATCACCGACATGCACGCAATCTTAGGATGACATCCAAGACCCAAATCTTATGTTTCGTAATAAAGGTTCAATCGGTCATCGAACCTGTCACCTTTTGCTTAAAACTTGTAAATATTCATTTATATTTTATTCAATTACAACATGCGATATTACTCTTTTTCTTTATTGATTGGTGCAGATAATAAATTCTTAACTGGTATTACAAGTTGCATATTTTTATAACAAAATTCATAGCAGCCATATTGCAAATATTTGTTTTGGTTATAATGATCTTTGGGGATATTCTGGGGAACGAGATGAGACTGAGTCGAAAACATTCTCGATATTATTTAAAAATTATATGATACTTACTTACACTTTTCAATTATTTACCTAATTTGAGAAGTTGCAAAGATCCATTAGCATAACAGTGCGTGATAAAATATCGATTTCGCGAGCATGACTAAAATGTATTAAAATTTATCATATGCTAAAATTATATATGGCGGGTATTTTTATCATATCTTGACAGTTGGATGTCGATAAATCGCTATATCATATCGCATTTTCGAAGTCATGCTAGCCCGGCTTATGCATTTATAAAGAATTTAAAACAAAATAAAAATTTAAAACCCTTCTTGATTCCAAATAATCCCTTTCCTAATTTAGCGCCCTCTTATTATGTGTCACAGATAATTTAAATTTCATAGTTTATAATATAACTAGCGGCGTCACGCGGTTTCACGCGTGTGGTTCCTGTGGGAATACGGGGATAAATAAATGTTGCCTATGTTACTCAAGGTGAATATAGCTTTCTAATGGTGAAAGATTTTTTGAAATCGACACATTTGTGTACAAATATATAAAAATACAAATCTTTCCTCTTTATAATAGTAGTGCAGATTTATAAATAAAGTTTATAAAATAACTAGCTGTTCCCCGTGGTTTCACCCGCGTAGTTCCCGATCCCGTGGGAATTTTGGGATAAAAAGTATCCTATGTTCTTTCCCGGACCATAAGCTACCCTTGTACCAAATTTCAAGTCAATCGGTTTAGTAGTTTAGGTTTGAAAAGGTAACAGAGAGACAGAGTTACTTTCGCATTTATAATATTAGTAAGGATAGTTAGGATATTGTTTGGCCACAGGGCGAGATTTTCTCTCTCTCTCTCTCTCTCTCTCTAAGGATTAGTAAGGATATGATGATAAAATGCGATCCCCGATTACATCACACACATGCCTATTTGCCCGACGTCAAACAAGCTTCTTTTCTTTCTAATATTATATTATCGTTCCTCAAAATATTCCCCAACCCTCCCGTTTCCCTCCCGTTCGGTAGCGTATCGTGAACTTTTACGACAGTTGACAGATACATAAAATATTGTCAGATCGTAGATCGGCACGCGATTACACTTGTTTTGATGCTATACTTTATTGGCGGATTATTGAATCATATCTTTTTTTAGTAAAGGAAAATGTTTATTACCTTTTTAGTATAGGGAAGAGGTATTTAATGTTGGTTGGATATCTAAGGCTTAGATCTATAAAACGTACTTGGACTTAGCTCAAAATTAGCTTGTGACCAGTAGCAACGACTTTCCTCAAAATATCGGACATTGTTCTGTCCGGTATGACCATTTTTTTTTTTACCGGACAGGCCTCGAAAATACCGGACTGTACGCTTAAATAACGGACATCTGACAACCCTAATGTGATTGGCTGACGCAGAAGTTTGAGCAAAGTCTAAACTGTACGCTTTATAAATCTCAGTCTAAGGGAAGATTTATATCTGACGGAACATGCGTCGCGTATTATCGGTCGCGTAACGCCAGAACAGACAAATATATAGAAAAACAGTTGACCGTTCACACTCAACCGATTATACGTTAGTGCGACCGATGATACGCTCGACGTATTTAACGTCAGATATGAACCTTCCCTAAGTATCTGTGGTGGTTTGGTTCGAGTTGATGGGTCGCCAGATATTAAGGAAGTACTGTCATCCCTGGATACTTACAAATTAGATGAGTCACAATATAAAGTGTAGGAGAATGTACTGCGTGTAGCACAAAGTGGTAATGGTAGCATTCAAGAGATATACGACACTAAGAGGAAGAGAAGGGAGTTGGATTGTGGCACTCACAGTGTCTGTCTTACACACAGTACCTCTCACTTATAACTTAATACTTACATGCAGCGCCCCGCGTAGTACCCGCTCCCATGAGAATGCTTAGCTCGTAGTATCATACAATCTCGACACAATTCACCATCGTGTGTTAAAAAATTAAGTAACAGCGCCATCTATTCGTAGGATTTGTGACTACCAAAAGTTACAATAAAACATACGATTACTTATACACAATCCCATGGGAATTTCGGGATAAAAAGTATCCTATGTGTTATTCCTAGTTATAAGGAACATCTGTACCAAATTTAATCAAAATCGATGCAGTAGTTTTTGCGTGAAAGTGGAACAAACATCCAAACTCACAAACATCCAAACATACAAACTTTCGCATTTATAATATTAGTAGGATGAAAGTGTGGAACTTGCCAGGCCGAAATAGACTGTGTTCCAACTATACTTAGACTGAGATTTATAAAGCGTATAGTTTCTGTGCTGGCGGCCAAAATCGGAAGCTATTATTGTCATGTTGATTCTAATGTCATTTGGATACATTTTTAATAAACTGACAACCAAAAGATGCGATTACAGTAGTTTGAATATTCAAACTAAACTCCATAATCATAGTTATGCTCTATTACTATTAGTTTGGTTAAAAAGTAGTTCTTTTCGGCAATATTAGACGGAAATAAAAACCTTTAGTTAACCGTGATATTTCATTGAATAAGAATTTCGAAGTCAAATGCCCTATTATCGCAAAAGATCATGACAATTAGGGTGACAAATCTACATCGAGCTGTGCTGCGCTGTACTGGGTTAAGCTGTGCTATGTTTCTGAAGCTAGGTTATTTTTACTCCAGACAGAGCGCAGCTTCACCCAGCGCAGCACAGCATGCTTTGATTGTATCCTCATTCAAATATATGGCGAGCGAGTTAACCAAACAGCACAGCTCGACCCAGCGCAGCACAGCTCGATGTAGATTTGTCACCCTTATACAACACCTTTTAAAACGAAAATCGATACGTAATTAACGGACTACGATCAAGGAAATATAAACGCTAATTATTCTGTACTTAAAGGGCAATTCCATTAAAAATACGAAAGATAATAAAGTCCAAATTTGAATATCAAAATTAATAGCGGTAATAAATATTATCTACAGTTGCGTTTTGTTTTATTACAAATTTCCACACCATAAAGTTGGACAGAAGAATTATTTTAGGTTCAAATGATTTAAATTAAAATGTAGCTTAGTTACAGATTTTATTTGTTGGCATCTGCCCAAAATCTCCTTACTTGACAACCTTAGATTTTAACCACGACTAAAGAACCTTATCTTTCAAAGAATAAGGTTGATATTCAAGTGTATTTTCGATGTTTCTTAAGACTTAGCAGAAGGAAGAGTGAGGTACTTTCCTGTTCATGTTTTAAGGTAGGTATATAAGTATAATACATAACTTGAAACGGATTTGAAACGTACTAAGTGACACATGATTTATTCGTTTAAGTGAGATGATGACGAAACTTAATTGAGTGGAAATTTCGTCTATGTTTGAGTGCTTATGTGTGACCGAGATAGCTGGATTGTTACGTTTTTGCAGACACAGGTTAATACTTAAATGTTTTATTAATTTGTCTGGTTTATATTAATTTGTATGTACATCACTACATAGTATAAAACAAAATCGTTTTCTCTGTCCCTATGCCCCTTTGTAGGTATGCTAAGATCTTTAAAACTAGGCAACGGATTTTGATGCAGTATATTTTATTAGATAGAGTGATTCAGTAGGAAGGTTTTTAGCATAATTTTATCCCCATATTTCTACGGAAACGGGAACTACGCGGGTGAAACCGCGGGGCGCTGCTAATTTTTTATATTGTTATCGTGTAGCTATCATTACATTTAATAGAGTGGTAACAGACCGATGTACACTGTAAATTATAGATTGCTTTATCTAATACCTATGAAAGTTTTTATTAAAGCAATAGAATCCCAAAAAGTAATTACATTTTTTGTCTCGTCTGTCCGTCAATCTGTTGCTGTATTATAACCACGCAAAAAAAACATTAAATTAAAAATTTAAAATACCCCCAACACAATTACTTTCAAACCCCCATAACTTTTAAACGGGTCAACCGATTTTCATCAAACATGTCTTTCTATTATAAACATGATTTTCATAAAACATATCATTCTAAGAACACTCGCACGTAAGTCCCCTTTAATACAAAAAAAAACTAAATTGAAATCGGTTCATCCGTTCGGGAGCTATGATGCCACAGACAGACAGATACACACACACAGACACGTCAAACTTATAACACCCCTCTTTTTGTGTCGAGGGTTAAAAAACTACGGAGTTGATTAAGATGAAATTAAGTACAGATATTTCTTACAACCAACCGTATACTTACTTATTTTTACCCCAAAAATCACAAAAACTACTTTACGTACATAAAATCACGAGTAATTACTAGTCATAAAATAAATTTAACTTTAAATCCATCCAATTTATTGCAAAGTTCGTATGTATTGTCATAAAGAAACCTTTGTGGCCATTGCTATTATTTGAAACGAATAATTATATTCTGTTCGAGATTCGCTCGTGAAACCGTTTGTCATTGTTTAACGTACCGGTCAGTTGCACAGGAATAAATACCGTCTTTAATTCATATGCATTTATAAATTTTCATTTGGTTGAAAAGTCTATTGATTTTGAATAAGTATTTTAATACATAAGCTATTATTTTTTTGGCATATTTATTTATTTATTTATTTATTAAGGACTTCAGTGAAAATTACATTCATCTTAAAACTATTGAAATGCACAGAATACAGATCTAAAATTAAAACTAATTTAAAACTTGTATGAAGTTATTTTATTGTTTATTCTTCTTCTTCTTTGCGATACGCAACTTTTTGGGGACCAAAACTCGGCCACCGATATGGCACTATCAGTGGCCTTGTAAAGGTTCTCGCGTGTGCAGGTGTAGGGACACGCACGGCAAGTCAAAAGATGGGCTATTGTTTGGGGAGAAATGCCATATAGACATGCATTCTCCGAGCTGAATCCCCATCTGTGCATGTCCTCCTTGCTTCAGCCTACTTGTGTCCACAGTCTGTTTAAGGACTTTCAAGTTGCCCAAGGTAGATCATGTCCACAGGGGAGTTGCTCCGATTGCGCAATAGATGAGTCTATGGGTCTAGTCTATTGTTTATGAAAATACTAGTAAAATACAGTGCTCTTTGATGTCGCTCGTCTTTATTACACCTATTGACTACTTATAATGTGATGTTTTAGGAACCGCTGTCTTTGATCGGTGGTAGAATCAATTTCGACGTTCATAAGTGCCTCATTGAGTACTACATAGTATAAAACAAAGTCGCTTTCTCTGTCCCTATATCCCTATGTATGCTTAGATCTTTAAAACTACGCAACGGATTTTGATGCGGTTTGTTTTATTAGATAGAGTGATTCAGTGGGAAGGTTTTTAGCATAATTTTATCCGCATATTCCTACGAGAACGGGAACTACGCGGGTAATACCGCAAGATGCCGCTAGTTATAGAATAAGGTGCTCTAACTCAGCATGTTTTCAATTCAGCTACGGTGTAGGTAAATTCCAAACAGATTATCAAAAAAAGTAAGTATGTAAAATACAAAAAAAAAACAACCAAAAATTATCGACAATATTAAAAGAAATATAAATCCAAGATATAATAACTAAATCAAATCCTGCTAATGACACGGTATAGTGTCACTAATTATGTTATAATCACTACACCACGTCACACCGAATCAGTAGGTTAAATAACACCTTTGGTTTCGTCACGTTATAATATACTATTATTTTAATTTATTTTCTTTAGGGATGGGGTACAGATATACAATGAAAATTTCAATATTTTCCCTTTGGATATAGATTTAGATAACGAAATTTTTCACTTTGAAAATTGATTTTGATAACACTAGTTGCGCCCCGCGGTTTCACCCTCATAGTTCCCGTTCCCGTGTGAATATGGGGCAAAAATATAGACTACTAGCTGTGCCCCGCGGTTTCACCCGCGTAGTTCCCGTTCCTGCAGGAATTTCGGGATAAAACATCAGCCTAAGTTCTTCCCCGGAACATAAGCTACCCCTGTACCAAATTTCAAATCAATCTGTTCAGTAGTTTAACCATGAAAAGGTAACAGACAGATAGACAGAGTTACTTTCGCATGTATAATATTAGTATGGATTAGTAGGGATAACACGCACTGATAAATTAGTTTTTCATTAGTGAAAGAATTTTGAAAATCGGTTCAGTAGTTTTGGAACTTATTCGTAACAACAAACAAACAATCAAATGTTTCCTCTTGATAATATTAGTGTAGATATATAGTGGGGTAAGTGATTTACAGTCTATACGCCGATATATTTATCGCCCATTGTACGACACCTAAAAAATATTCACATTACCGGGAATCGAACCTGCAACTTATGGCATTTTATTATTAAACGAAACGTACGACATTATATATATGGAGTGCAGAGCGAGACTCCGTCGGCGCGGGCGTATCGCACTCATCCTCCTGATGATGGCCACCGGACGTGGCTGAAACTAGTCGAGGGAATCGACTTAAATAAGTACCTACTAACATCCCGGTGTTTCACATATATAACTTTTGGCATAACAAGACTTGCTCTTTATTGCAATAAACAATGTTGGTTGTATAATATATTTATTTTAAAGTTATTTCAAATTTCAATAAAATAATAAAATTAATGGTCATAATAAATTTATTAGTTGATTTATTATAAATCTGAAATAATACGCAAATATTTTCAGATCCTGAAATCCGATTCGGCCAGTTTCCTGAAACGTTAACTGACATTATTAAAATAAACATTGATACTGAAATTCAGGATACTTCAGCTGAAACAGTTATTTATACAGTTATTCGGATAACAGTTGTCAAGTGAACCGATTGTCTGGATTTAATCCGATTATCTTATTGATCTGTGATGGGTTCGAATCCCGATTGAAGTATTTTAGTAATGTATGTAATGTATGTCTATATAATTTCAGAATTGAAAAAAATTTACTGAATTCTATAAAAAACTAGCTGTGTCCCGCGGTTTCGCACCCCACTAATCAGTTCAGCCGTTCTTGAGTTATAAATAGTGTAACTAACACAACTTTCTTTTATATAGATAACTCCAGGAGGAACACTAGGAGTTAATTTTTTTTAAAACTTTACTTAAAATTAACTTAGTAACATTATGAAATAGTACTTACAGCCCATAATTTTTTAACCCCCGACGCAAAAAGAGGGGTGATCTGTCTGTCTGTGGCATCATAGCTCCCGAACGGATGAATCGATTTGAATTTAGTTTTTGTATCTTGTTTTGTCTTTTTTGTATTAAAGGGGACTTACGTGCGAGTGTTCTTAGACATGTTTAATGAAAATCGGTTGACCCGTTTAAAAGTTATGGGGGTTTGAAAGTAATTGTGTTGGGGGTTTTTTAAATTTTTAATTTAATGTTTTTTCACTATTATGTTTTAATATATTTAGCACATAATATTAAAAAATGCTTGTGTGAAACTGAATTTTCCTCCCCAGTTACTAAAATTATAACAGTAAGATTATAAAAATACATAAAATGGAACTCTACCCCATCCCTACAAAATAATTACTCACCCCCGCCTTCCAAACTTATATAACATCCATCGCACTGATTCCTAACACTTACAATCCAAAATGTTTCAAATACTGAACAAGTTAGAAGACCCGAAAAGACCTTTACTTGGCCCTAATATCAAGGCTTTGAAATTCTGGGGCTTAATTCTCCCAGATAGTAAAATTAAAAAGTATTTCTACCTTATAATGCATTTATTAGTAACTATTTTCACAGCCACAGAATATGTAGACGTTTGGTTCGTAAAAACTGATATAAATTTGCTTTTAAATAACTTGAAAATTACTATGCTGGCAACTGTAAGCGTGTGTAAAGTGTCTACTTTTTTGTACTGGCAAGACCATTGGAAAAGTATTATACAGTATGTGACGAAAGCAGACTTGAATCAAAGAGTAACAAGAGATGAAAATAAGATACAATTGTTGAGAAATTCTACAAAATATTGCCGTAAAATTACGTTTTTTTATTGGTCTTTGATGTATACAACGGTGGTTATAGTAATATTTCAACCGATTTTCAAATATTTGTTGTCTGAAAGCTATAGAGAAGGTGTCCGAAATGGTACCCAGGTGTATCTGCAGGTTGTTAGTTCCTGGGTCCCGTTTGATAAAAGTACTTTGTTCGGGTAAGTTATTTAAGTTTTAGTACATTTTTATCCTGTTCAAAAGTTTCTCTCCCACTGCCGATATTAGTAGAATGAGGGGGATATGTAGTTTTTTTTACGCGAGGACCTTTACAAGGCCACTGATAGTGCCATATAGGTGGCCGAGTTCTGGTCCTCAAAAATATGAGTCGACACGCAAAGAAGAAGAAGTTACTATATATGAGATGATTTAGTGAATGATTATGTTATGTTATTACCAGGTACCTATCAGCATCTATCTACCAATCCTACGCGGCCATCTACGGAGGCGGCTGGATCACCTCATTCGACACTAACGCTATGGTCATCATGGTGTTCTTCAAGAGCGAGCTGGAGTTACTCAGGATCGACTCCAGTAATATATACAGTGATGATTCTGGAGTCGCGAGTGATGAGAGGGCTTTGAAGAGGATGAAGGATTGCCATAGGAGGCATGTTGAGTTGGTTAAGTAAGTATATAAAAAGAAGGTATTAATAGTTAACCTATATTTTCTGAGGTCTATTTAAGTATATCTATATTCTGGGTCCATATTGGCTCACCTAAAGTTCTTTACCCGAAAATGTTTTTCCTAACTATTTGTAGTCCGAATGATCATTCTTCTTAAAAATTATTCTAATAAATTAGGATAAAAAATGTTAGGAAGAAAATTTTCGGATTTCCAATTATCGGAGTTGAAATTTTAGGTGAACTTTGGCGCACCCCTATATTCTAGACAATAATGTCTAGTCGTCCAGTAATTCGGACGAATAAAATTATTTTAGTCGTCCGAATTACTGGACGACTAGACAGTCTTTTAAATAACACACAAGGAGAAGAAAAAAGACCTCTCAGAAAAACTTTTTTGCACCAGAGTCTATTTATTTTCACGATCCTTTACCTATTCTATATATTTAAAAATCAATTGCTGTTCGTTAGTCTCGCTAAAACTCGAGAACGGCTGAACGGATTTATCTTGGTCTTGAAATGTTCGTGGAGGTCTAGGGAAGGTTTTAAAGGTGAGAAAAATTCGAATAATTCCCGGGAACGGGTACTACGCGGGTGAAATCGCGGGGCACAGCTAGTAAATTATAAAGAAACGAATATGTGACTTTTGTTTTTAAGTTCTCATGAGACTATTGGTAAAAAAATATACAGTAAAAAGTTTCAAACCTAAAAACCGCGATTGATCTTTTAATGTCTAGAGTTCGCATAAATTAAAGAATATGTCCTGTCCCTCAAAAAGTACATACGAATGTCAACTAATATACCAAACAAGGTTTCAAATATATAAAAAACACCATCAATTCGGTACTAAAACAGAACCCGTGATCACAGAAGACTCTTCTGTGATCACGGGTTCTGTAAAGAATCCGAAACGTCAGAAAATGTAAAACAAAATACAACCACGACAAAAATCCGTTTAAGTGTTTTATTTCAATGTGTAGTGTTCGTGTAAATCAAAGATATCAATTCGGTACTATTTATGATAAGAAAATACTTAAATACGAACTTATCCGCTCATTCAGTGAATTTAAAATCACTACTATTTCACCCCCACACAGCGACGCGACAGTGTTAAAACTAAATAATATTAACGTAAAACATCTCACAAAATACATTTCCAATTTAAAACGAGATTCCTTATCTAAATGGGCGTTAGGAAGTTTGTGTGAAACATACATAAGTACCAAATCTCGCCATTATAAGTTGTAAGTCAATCTAACTTGCGGCGATAACTCTTTGACTCTCTACCGTTGACTTATAAACGGTACAATAGATACACCGTTTTATTCTAAAGGTATAAGTTGTTAGCCGACTGCAGACAGCAGTAGCAGATCACACGTCGCCGTGCTATTACTGGTTTCTATGTATTTCTATGAAATTACATTCGTAGTGGGCGACATGAAGCTAGTTTCGCGTCGCCGAGCAACAGACGGCGAAATGTCACTGTCATGATGACGTTAGGCGGCGACGTGTGGTCTGCTGCTGCTGTCTGCAGTCGGCTAACAACTTATAACTTTGATTGATTTTGATTTTTTTAAGACGTAAAGTGAAATAATAAATTATTAGCTTGTAAAGACGCCACTGTGCAAAGGCTTCTCACTGATGATATTAGTAAGTACAGTGACGAGGAATAGGTGTAATCACCACGCGACCGCCCAATGAGTAAAACATAGCGTAAAAAAAAATAAACCTCCGTCAAAGTTATAACACTTCTCTGTTTAACGAATTAATTACAATTTAATTTATTTATTTCTGTAGTGTATTCACACAATTTTTTAGGTTTTTGAAAAATGCATTCAAAATTTTCGCCACAGCCAGGACCTGAACCGGGAAAGAGCAGTGCTATGGTTCAGCATGGTTCCGGGTTCAAGTCCTGGCTGTGGCAAAAATATTGAATGCATTTTTCAAAAACCTAAAAAAATAATTTAAAAGACAGTATATTGGAAATTTGAGATAAAAAATAGCTTAGTTCTTTCTCTCAATCTTTCATATTTTATATTTTTAACTAAAACTCGATATTATTACACTTCATACTTGATAATAACTATGATTCAATTTGTTGGTAAGCTACATGCAAGGAACTCTTTATTGTTAAAAGTGCTCATATGTAAGTACTTTACAGTCAGAGATAAGGGGAGCTAATTAGGTATTAATGGGCCCATTCCACTCGCAGTGGAAAGCCGACGGTAAAAAGGAGATTTCTCTTTATGTATTTGAATCTGCAATTAACAGAATAAAACATAGAAACTTAATTCATATCAAACTGTCTGACCAATGAACTTTAACTTAAAAAAGTCTATAAACGACACAATGTCGAAACAGTATTTCAAAATCAATAGGTTGTGGGTTCAATTCTCGTGAGGGGAGAATATTTGTGTGACCCACAAACTATTTGTCTCGGTCTGGGTGTGTGTGAATAAGTGTGTGCGTAGTTTCTGATGCCCTAGATACAAGTCACGAACTTAGTTAGAAGTCAGTTACTGTAATGAGATGATGTAGTGAATGATTATGTTGTTATAAAATAAGCTAAATTAGAACTGTTCAGAACCTTCATCCCATTTCTAACTGGAGTTCTTGGAGATTATCAAACGCCAATTAATTTTCATAATTATACATCCTATCTATCCTCTCCTATATCCATGGAAAATGTTTGCTACAAACTTTGTTTACGAGTCGAAGAATTAACATTATGTGCGACGGTATTACACGTTCAGAATAAAGAATATTTTACACATGGATTTATTAAATTGAGCAAAGTTCTCTTGCTCGTTAAATAAATAATATAATAGACGAGACATTTTAACTTTTTTATTTTTCTTGTTCAGTTTGACGTTTGGTTTGGTTGTTTTTTAAACATGGTTTGATTTTGAGATTTGAGACCAACACGCATTAGGCAAGGCTGGTGGTGATTATAAAACTCTTCCGTTACTGAGTGATGTACTGACTGACTGACAGACAACGCACAGCCGAAACTACTGGTCATTGAGAGCTGTAATTTAGCACGTGTGTTTGTTGGGGGAGTAGGCTACCACTAAGAGAGGATTTTTGAAAATTCCCCCCCTAGGGGGAGAAAAGAGGGAAAATCCCAAAGCTTAATTTTTTTTGTGTTATTTTAATTGTAAAAATCTCTTTCACGTTTCATAATAATAAAATTTTACAAATTTCGTCACAGCATATTTTTTTTATTACATTTATTCTTTTTACTGGTGAAATTTTAAAACTGGATTTTAATATTAAGCTGGAAAATACCAACATGGTTTACGAAAATGTGAAAATATATTTTGTATTTTTAAAGGATTTAATAAAAAAAGAATAAAAAGTTGATACACATATAGCATTGATTATTATATGGGATACTTTTGATTTCTTTTCAGATATTACGAGAAAAAAAAAATGTCTTGGAAAGCTTGAAAGCTTTTCTTTATAATTTGCGCCAACCACATAAGAGTATTTTTTTGTTTCAGATTCGGTCGCCTATTCGATTCCTGTCTTTCACCAATAATGTTGCTATACATGTTTGTGTGCTCGGTTATGTTGTGTGTCACAGCGTATCAGATAACTGTAAGTTTTTATTTATTTATCTTCATTTAATAGGATTGGGAGTCAAACCTGAGACCTATTTTAAAGAAAACATTATTCAAATCAAGAATATTCTATGAACAAAAACAAGAGATATATTTCTATGAAATAAAATGTTTGAATTTAGAACCGAATGTTTAAAAAGACATTATTCGAACTAAGAATCCTTGTTTTAATAATAAAACAATAACATTTTATTCACAAAATAAAAGACAAATCAAAAACTTCACTTCGTTTTAAAATAATATTGATTCAAATTAAGAATTATTTTTAAAGAAAACGGTAAGAAAAAAAAAAGAAATTCAAATTAAGAATCTCCTTGCGATAATACCATTTAAAATTCTTTACAAATTAAAACAAAAATCAAATTTAGAATTATTTATTCGTAATAAAACAAATAAACATTCACAAATTGCAATCTCTTTCAAACAAAAAGAATACATTTAAATTAAGAATACATTTTTATGAAATAAAATACAGTCAATTTAAGACCTATAAAGTGAATGAAAAGGATTTGAATTAAGAATCACTTTTTTTAAACTAAGTACTAACGGCGCCCCGCAGTTTCACCCGCGTAGTTTCCGCTCCCATGAGACTGTAGGGATAAAATTATGATAAAAACCTTTCTCTTGAATCACTCTATCTATTAAAACAAATCGCATCAAAATCCGTTGCGTACTTTTAAAGATATAAGCATACATAGGGACAAGCAACAGCGACTTTGTTTTATACTATGTAGTGAAACAGTACTACTATATACAACCTCTTTGAAAATACAATTAGGCTGAACCTATTAAACAATTTCAACTATAAACTGGAAACAATTTACCGTAATTAGCGGGTATTTGATTGAAATTTACATTAGATGCTCAATCGGGCACAAAATAGATTGTGTGAAATGGTTTAATTACAAGATTTGTTAGTCGAACAGCTTCTAATATCGTGTCTATCGATAAATAATTGGATGTAATTCCCAATATCTCGTTGATTGTGGTACAAATACATAGTACATATAACTATTATTCTAGTTTTGTTTCGTGGGTTTATCCGTGTTTTGATAGTAAAAAAATTAAAATTTTGGAAAGTATGTAGTTTTTTAATCTTTAGGTAGGTACTAATATCGTAGGATAGTAAATAGATAGTCGTGGGATCGATTCCCGTTCGAGGTAAAATATGCCAATTCTTCTTTCGCCTGTGTGGTCTAAATATGTCTGTCTCTTTTTATGTCAATTCAAAGCTAAAGCCATTCTATTAACGACTCTATTAACGACACTTGGCACAGGTATTTCTTGATTTAAAGATTTTTTAACCCCCACGCAAAAAGAACCCCTCTTTTTGCGTCGGGGGTTAAAAAATCGGAATGAATAAATCATAGTTATAAGTTTGACGTGTCTGTTTGTGTGTGTGTAGCTGTCTGTCTGTGGCATCACAGCTCCCGAACGGATGAACCGATTTCAATTTAGTTTTTTTTTTGTATTAAAGGGGACTTACGTGCGAGTGTTCTTAGACATGTTGATGAAAATCGGTTGACCCGTTTAAAGGTTTGAAAGTAAATGTGTTGGGGTTTTTTTTAATATTTGATTATGTCGAGAGCTTATTCAATTGAGAACAAACAGGGGGAAGAAAATTTTTAATATGATTATTATTTTGTTTACTATCCATTGTTCTCATAGCGAAATCTTATTTTCACAGGACCACCAGTTAACATAAAAGCAGAAAACTGGCATTAATTTGATAATATTTTTTCAGATAGAGAAAAGTGCAATGGAGAGGTTCTTAACAACGGAATACCTCGTGTTTGGAGTGGCCCAGCTGTTTATATACTGCTGGCACAGCAACGATGTGTTGTACGCTGTTAGTATACAAAAATATTTTAAACAGGAAAGATTTGATTGTTTGTTTGTATCGAAGGCTCCGAAACAACTGAACTGATTAAAAAAAGGCATATTTTATCCCTGCATTCCTGTTTTCCCACGGGAACGGGAACTACGCGAGTGAAACCGAGGGTCGCTGATAGTATCTAGTAATTCATTATTTTAAAGTTTTCTTCAATTTCTTCCTAACACTACAATATATAAGTACAGTTTTGTGCTACAACACCTACAGATTTGATATTTGACATGATTATATCAATTCATGTCTTTTTACAGAAAAATATTAGTTTGTAGATGATATACAATAGGTTTTTACACAAGGCAGTATTTAAAAATCTTGCAAGTCCCGACAAAGCCGAGTTAGCTCAGCTTTTGCTACCTAAATTTTCATTACGATGGAATATCCCACCAAAAGCACTTATTTTTGTATGAAATTCACTATTTCATTAATTATTTTAGATTTTTTCCTCCATTTGTATCATCATACTAACCACAGAATACCTCATGTTCAGTGTGGCCTATTTATATAGTGTTGGCACAGTAACGTTGTACGCTGTTAGTGTGAGTTATGGGCACTAGTTACGGCTTTATTGGACCACTACCAGTGTATAATGATTCATTATGTTTTAGTTTTCTTTCAATTTTATTTTGATACAACATCAAAATATATGACTGTATAGTTCTCAAATTATTATGATTAACAGGATATTTACCATGTATATTATTTATTTCGAGTTTTCGATATTTCGACGCTGTTGCAAGCGCCATGATCACGGATGAACTCTAAATAATATACATGGTAAATATCCCGTTAATCATGATAATTTGAGTGCTAATAACCATGACAACTATAAAAAATTTAGTGACTGTATAATTCATAAAAATTGGAATACTCTATGGTAAGGTAAAGTTGCTCTATTTGTTATGCTAAGAGTAACTGGTTTGATTTTAGTTTTAAACAGTTATTTTATATATGAAATTCACTCATTCAATGTCTTAAATTCAATATTTTAAGTCATCTCTTATTTATTTAGTTTTTTTACTTTGTCTCCTTTAACAATGGTTGCAGGTTTAATTACCGATCAAGGCAATTTTTGTATGAAATTGAAAATAAGTTAAACATTTATTCTTCATCACTGCACAATATCATCAGTTACAGTGACGCCTTTAAGTTCATAGACTACTTTACTGTTCTTTCAGAGTCAACAATTAATGCTAGGTCCATACGAGAGCAAATGGTGGACACGACCAGCCAAGAACCGCCGGGATGTCCACATGTTGATAGCTCAGTTCAAGAAGACAGTCGTGTTTTCTGCGGGACCATTCACTAAGTTATCTGTTACTACATTTATTAGTGTGAGTAAATAACTAGGTTATTGAATTTCTCATAGCTAATATTAGCTTAAATTAATTTAATAGATAAGGTGTGACTATTGATCAGCCCAATATCGAAGTGAATGGCGTGCAATGCAGTGGCCTACACTCAACATTGAATGACAACGGGCTAAAGAAGAAGAACTAAGAAGTGTACCGTTAAGCAACGTCTGCCACCGTGACACTAGTGATGGGTGGCCGTTACAAAAAAAGCTTTTAATTTCATGAGCGTTTACGTGTTTCGGGCCAAGTCTTTGTATCAATATCGTTACGTATAGTTAGATCCTTCGAAAGTCTTACAGTTGGCTAACTGAGTACTTTTTCTTTCAGATTTTAAAAGGTGCCTACAGCTATTACACCATATTGAGTCAATCACAAATTTAAAAATATATAAAACTTGTGTGTTTTCACTTTTCAATTTTAATTATACTTATCTTGTATTAAGATCATTCACTTGTAGTCATTTAGATTTAATTAGCGAAATGAATTAAAATCACTGTATATTATATTGTTTTACTTCTCTCCTTTTCCTTTTGATTATTTGAAATATTTTACGAGATAAAGCGAATTTCATGCATATTATTAGGTTGACACTCTATTTAAAAGAAATACAAACTTTACGGTAGATATTACAAACTTTTAGGGAAATATCAATAAAATCTAAATTACATTAGATAATTCGGCTAAAGATACATTATTTCTATCATTCTTCTTCTTAGCGTGTCGACTCATATTTTTGAGGACCAAATCTCGGCCACCAATTTCTAACACGAACACTACACATTGAAAAAAAAAATTTTAACGGATTTTTAACAGACTTGCTTTTGAATGTATCATTTTAGAATCTCCGTTCTAATTTTAGCCAGTCAAGTTAGCACTATAGTCTCTACTGTTACAGAATCATCACAACGTTAAATCAATCTCCCTTTATCCACTCGGGTCCGTCATGGGTCCTCATTTCATGGCGTCCACAATAACCATCACAATTAAATGGTGTGCGTCTTGTGAGAGCCCATTCATACCCGAACCGGTAAGGGAGAGGACTTTGACTGACTTTTGATAGCGGATAGTTCTATAAAAGTGAACCCCTTTTTTAAAGATAAGTATGTATAATGAAACAACTTTAACAAAGTGACGCTGTATCTGCAACGGGGATTTCATCAGTTCAAGATATAATCCCTACTAATATCATAAATGCAAAAGTAACTCTGTCTGTCTGTTACCTTTTCACGGCTAAACTACTGAACCGATTGACTTGAAATTTGGTACAGGGGTAGCTTATGGTCCGGGAAAAGAACATAAGCTATGTTTTATCCCGAAATTCCCACGGAAACGGGAACTACGCGAGTGAAACCGCGGGGCACAGCTAGTGTTCATATAAACGCAGATGTACATACATCTTGTGAGACATATATCTACAATCTTTTTTATAAAACTACCTATTAAAGTATCGTTATTCCACAACAAGATTTTCCCTCACTTGTGATATTATAAATACAGAAGGTATTGGCGTAATTATTGCGCATAAATAATACATGTTGGTGGTGTTACACATAAACCATGATTAAATGTAACATTTAAAATCTCAATTTCAATCAAATAACACAAAAAAACCGTATAAAAATTACACGTTAAATAAAATCTCATCATAAAATCTTATCCCGATCATCAAACCCGTCTCCCTAAAGGTGTCTTTCCATTGCGATAAGAGAATGTGAGCGTGCACACGTCTGCACACAAAGGATGGAATTCAAATCTAGGAGAGGATCATTCATACGGAGGAGAACATGTTGTACTTGTATACCTAGCGATTTTATTGATATAGGCGTTATGTTACTTATTTATTTAAGTAAAAAAAAATACATAATCATTCTCTACATTATCTCAAGGAATCACTTATGGATTTTTCTTATTTTTGATTTTGTTGCTAAATTTTATTTTTATCTAAATTGTAAAGTTAATTGCATGCCTTAGTGGCCTAAAACAGCGAAGAAAATAATTTTGTAACACCAATAAATGTACCTGTTTTATGCAATAAAGAAATTATGATTATAAAATTAATTTTAATCCGCTTTTATCCTATACGATTAAAACCCATAATTTAATATAACATAATCATTCACTACATCATCTCATTACAGTAACTGACCCCTAACTAAATTCGTAATTTGTATCTAGGGTATCAGAAACAACGCATACACTCATTCTCACACACCCAGACCGAGACAAACATTTGTGGTTTTTTTTTCATTTATTAACCCCCGACGCAAAAAGAGGGGTGTTATAAGTTTGACGTGTCTGTGTGTGTATCTGTCTGTCTGTGGCATCATAGCACCCGAACGGATGAACTGATTTCAGTTTAGTTTTCTCTTGTATTAAAGGGGACTTACGTGCGAGTGTTCGTAGACATGTTTGATGAGAATCGGTTAACCCGTTTAAAAGTTATATGGGTTTGAAAGTAATTGTGTTGGGGGTTTTTTTAAATTTTAATTTAATGTTTTTAATGTAAAATACTTTCTTAAAACAAACCGTTGTTGCTATACTCGCGTGTAGTGCTTTAAAAGCTCAGTAAACACAGGTAGGTGCTGTGGATAATAAAATGCTTTAGTACAATAATAAAACTGGATTCTTAGTGTAATGAAAACTGGGATAGTTACTATGTAATGGTGGTTGTTAATCAGACTTTTAAACATTAGAAAATAAGATAGTTAAAGTACTAAAAGGATGTTTTTAAAATGTAATGTTAGTACTTACTTATTTTTAATGCAGAAGAATCTGACACTTATAATTTTAAAAAGATGTATTTAAAACTAGCTGTGCCCCGCGTTTTACCCCCGTAGTTCTCGTTCGTAGGAATATGGGGATAAATATAGTAACTTAAAGCCTTCTTCGATAAATGGGCTAACACCGAATTTTTTTTTTAGTCTATTATAGGTAGAGTTCCTGAGATTAGAGCGTTCAAGCAAACAAACAAACTCTTCATCAGCTTTATATATTAGTATAGATTTATTTTAACTAGAAAAGAATCTGAGAATTATAAACTTAAAAAGCTATTATTATATATTTAGAATTACATTTTCATAGTGTTTCACACTTAAATAATTTTGGAATATACTTTCAAAATTTTCACCTCGGCTGAGACTTGAACCCAAGACCTTTGAATTTTGATTGAATTTTCAAAATATGATATTATTTCTCCTATTTTAATGTTTTATTTTATAATCGATCTATCTATTTAAAACATTAGTATGAATTAATCATCTTTTGTTTGTTTGGTTGAACGCCAAGATAGAATAAAAACGCCATTATAGAATTTGCCCAAAATGTTATTTGAAGATGACAAACATATCTGTCACTGTGTCTGATATTACCATCAGGTAAAAGAGTCTTGTCACTTGATCACAATAATAACATAATCATTCACTCCATCATCTCATTACAGTAACTGACCCCTAACTAAGTCCGTAACTTGTAGCTAGGGTATCAGAAACTACGCACACACTCATTCACACACACAGCCAGAACGAGATAAACATTTGTGGTTCACACAAATATTCATCCCGCATGGGAACCCGCAACCTTACGGGTGACAGTGCGGTATGGTGACCACTCTGCCATCGAGGTCGTCAAAAAAAACTTCCCGTCTAAACTTACTTCTTCACGTCTAAACGGCTCGACCAATTTGTATGAAATTTGCAACAGATGTTCCTTGGTACTAGGAATAACACATAGGAACCTTTTTATCTCAAAATTCCCACGGGATAAGGTTCCACGTGGATAAAACCGTATGGCATAGCTAGTTGACTATAACTGACTAACAACACAAAACCTCTATTTTAACTTAACCCAAAAAGTAGTTAATCTTTAACTATTTTAATCACAAAGTAAGCCGTTAACAGTTGAACCGTAGTTAAAGTAACGTTCTCGTTAACTGCTATTGTTTGCCCGCTACTAAATCACTCAGGTGAATACTTGGGTTGTAAACATTTTCTTGGCGAAATGGTTATATTTAAACTATAAATATAGATATATAGATAGATATATACTTACTTTATTGTACAACATAAACACCACATTATGAGAATACAAAATTCTAACAAAACACTTTGTCACATTAAGAGAATCACATTAAGTTGCACAATGGGTGGCCTTATTGCTAACAGCAATTTCTTCCAGGCAACCTTTGGATGGAGAAAAATAATAAAGTTAATAAAACAATGGTGGCGCAAAAAAAAATACATTTTCAACACACTTGCTCATAAAGGGTCTCTTATTTGTGCAAAAACAGTTGAATAATGACACGTTTTATTCACTAGTGAGTTATAGATTGTTTTATTAAATTGCTTTGTTTTTAAAAAAGTTTCAATACCAAAAAAATTGTGTCCGTACATTTTAAAAACAAACTTCAACTATGTTGCCTTACTTTTGGTAGGTCTATAGTTGATTCCATTCATTCGATTTTTTTTTAATAAGTATATTCTTTTAGTCTTTGGCCGATCACCATTGTTGTGTTGGATGCGCGCGAATAGAAAAACTGTTTATTTATTAGCGAAAAATGATAATTTCTTCGCAAATGTGTTGAAAAACGTTGTATGGTACACGCGTGTATTGATGATTACTACCTCGGCTATCTTCAGACCCTCGCCTGACGGCTCGGGCCTCAATAGCGCCTCGGAAGTAATCACCAACTTACCTCGCTTGTACCATAAATAACTATTATTCACTTTTCAAAGTACATACTTAAAACATCAAATACTTACATACATAATATAATATTGTAAGTACTTTTATCTGGGGGCACGGCAGTGCCCCCCGCCAAGTCGAGCGCGAAGCAAACACTGCCGTACCATCCTTTACAGGAACCATTTCGCCGCATTTTCAGGCCCCTATTTGAGAACCTCTGGATAAGCCCAGAACGCTGAAATTTTCGTCATCCAGTAAGCTATACTATCACATACTTAAAATAAAATTTCAAGTCTGTAGGTCATTTAGTTCCGAAGTTAAGCGAAAGCAAAGTTTCGTATTTATGACAGACACTCACTCACTCACTCACTCACTCACTCACTCACTCACTCACTCATGATCATCAAAATAGAACTAGTACTTCCCATAAACCTAGAGAGCTGAAATTTGGTACAGAGTTAGGGTTTAATGGCCACATAAAGGGAAAACTATAAAAACTAGGATAATCGAACGGGAACGGGAATTATACGGGAACGGGAACGGGAATTGTAACTCAAGAACGGCTGAACTGATTTGGCTGAAAATTGGTGGGGAGGTAGCTTAGAACCAGGAAAAGGACATAGAATACCTTTAATCCCGAAATTCCCACGGGATTGGGAACGGGAATTTAAAAATCAAGAACGGCTGAATTGATTTAGCTGAAAATTGGTGGGGAGGAAGCTTAGAACCAGGACAAGAATATAGAATACATTAATCCCGAAATTCCCACGGGAATGGGAACGGGAATTTATTACTCAAGAACGGCTGAACTGATTTGGCTGAAAATTGGTGGGGAGGTGGCTTAGAACCAGGAAAAGGACATAGAATACCTTTAATCCCGAAATTCCCACGGGAATGGGAACGGGAATTTATTACTCAAGAACGGCTGAACTGATTTGCCTGAGAATTGGTGGGGAGGTGGCTTAGAACCAGGAAAAGGACATAGAATACCTTTAATCCCGAAATTCCCACGGGATTGGGAACGGGAATTTATTACTCAAGAACGGCTGAATTGATTTAGCTGAAAATTGGTGGGGAGGAAGCTTAGAACCAGGACAAGAACATAGAATACTTTAATCCCGAAATTCCCACGGGAATGGGAACGGGAATTTATTACTCAAGAACGGCTGAACTGATTTAGCTGAAAATTGGTGGGGAGGTAGCTTAGAACCAGGAAAAGGACATAGAATACCTTTAATCCCGAAATTCCCACGGGATTGGGAACGGAAATTTAAAAATCAAGAACGGCTGAATTGATTTGGCTGAAAATTGGTGGGGAGGTAGCTTAAAACCAGGAAAAGGACATAGAATACCTTTAATCCCGAAATTCCCACGGAAAAGCGAACGAGAACTACGCGGGTAAAACCGCGGGGCGCTTAATAATAAAATACTACTCCTAAAAAGAAAAAAATGTGTCAAATAAGAAAATCTAATAAAATAAATTAATATAAACAAGTTTTAACAAAAAGAAATGAAATCCCACCAAAAACATTCTGTAAAAAACTAGCCAAGTCTCGATGGAGCTGCTTGTTTATCTCTAAAAAGTAATGAAATCTAGACAGACTCGTGCCAAGTCTAAGGTTCCTTACTGAGATTTCTTTATTATTATAGTTAATGTTGTGTGACTTGGCCGTTGAAAGGTACACATGTATGTACACAAGGGTACAAAACTAGGTGTTCCATGACGCTATTGCACCAATCTTAAAAAAAACAGAACCTACCCATTGACGATAGAAAATTGCCTCTTGAAAAATGTTAATTCAATATCCAGTCAATTGTAGGCTTAATAAAGCTGCGTATTTTAATAATGTCAAAACATTACGTGTAAACTAAATTGACTTGTACCCACTACTAACGTTTTAAACAATGTTCAACGGCCAAGTCACACAACATTAACTATAATAATAAAGAAATCTCAGTAAGGAACCTTAGACTTGGCACGAGTCTGTCTAGATTTCATTACTTTTTAGAGATAAACAAGCAGCTCCATCGAGACTTGGCTAGTTTTTTACAGAATGTTTTTGGTGGGATAAAACTTACATAAACTATATAGATACATACAATATATATATACTATAATATATACTTACCATAAATATACTTCACTACACATATGCAGAGGTCGAAAAATATATAATAAATATATTGATGGTAGAGTGGTGTAGTTGGTAGTACAGCTAGCTGCCTGCTTACTTTGACGACCTCGATGGCAGAGTGGTCACCATGCCGGACTGCCATCCGTAAGGTTGCCGGTTCGATTCCCGTGCTGGGTGTATATTTGTGTGAACCACGAATGTTTGTCTCGGTCTGGGTGTGTGAATGAGTGTGTGCGTAGTTTCTGATACCCTAGGTACAAGTTTCGAACTTAAGGGTCAGTTACTATAATGAGATGATGGAGTGAATATTACTGATTGCTATGTGAATGGTTACGGGTCCGATACCCGATTGAAGACATTGGTGGAAAACAAATATTTAAATACGTGAATATATCTGTTTGTCATAGTCTAGTTTGCTATGTTATGAGTTTGATTCCCGTTTTAAGTTCTGAGAGAATCATTTGTGTTACATGTATTTTTGTCTTGTTCTGGGTGTTTTCTTTCTATTTAAAGTATTTATGAATACAAAATGTGTAGTATGTTTGTCCGTTATCTAGTTTAAAAGGTCAGTAAATTAAAGTCCTCTTCCTTCAGATTCATCATCATCAGCTCATATAATGTCCCCACCGAGGAGCTCGAGCCTACCCTGAATAAGGGTGATTAGGCCTTAGTCAACAGGCCGAGTGCGGGTTGGTCGACTTCACACACAACCTTAGAATTTCTTTCCAGGTGTGTGCAGGTTTCCTCACGATGTTTTCCTTCACCGTAAGAGCGTCGAAATTAACGTACTTATGAATTCGTAAATTGAAAACACATTGGTACGTGGCGGGACTTGTGGGGTTCGAACTTTCGGCCTTAACCCCTGCGCCACCGACGCTCTAATCAGACAATAGCTACTTCAGATTATCTTTATTAGTTCCTTTTAATCGACACAACATTCAACACTCACTTCACTTAATACTAAAATATTGCTACTATAAGTAATAGACACGTCTGAACTCTTCCACTGCTACTCTAATCGAATGCCCGAATGCCCGTCCGTGTTGACCGGATTTTAAAATAACCGTTACCCCTCATTTACACAATGCTGCAATAAGCAGGAAAGTGACGAGGATAGTGGGCAGCGGCATAGTGTAAACAGTTACTCGTGCTGCTACTCGTCATGCCGCTGCTCCTGCCCGACGCACTATGGAATTTTTCAGTCATTTGCTGATCATAAATCTGTAACTTTTTTGTTTTCAGTGATAGAGACTTACAATTTTGCATAATTGTCGTTACTAAAATAGAGCTTCAGATGAAATAACAATTTACACATACAAGCGTTTTCCCGCGGCTTTACTCGCAATTTATTGCAATCTTTTGTCAAAAAACCTAAATGAATAATAACAAATGGTCTTTTATTCAGATGCAGTAGTGCTGTTACTTTGATAAAGAAGTAAAATAAATTGGAACAACATAATTAGCAAGATTTTATTTAAAAAACGAAAAAAAAAACATGTAATTCTGAAAAACTAATCTCAAATAAATGAAAAATGCAATGCAAGGCAAGCATAATGTTAAATAACTAATTAGTAAATTGACAATATGAAACATCATTTACATCAAACATCATCACAAAAAAAATGAGAGGGACACAATAATGTGTTGTTAGTTGCAGTCCTTGAATATTTTCTAGCATCGTGTAGTCAAAACTTTTTGTAATCTTTATTACGAGATTCCTGCGCGTCTTCTGAAAGTTGTCAAATTGGTAATACAGCTAAGTACTTTATGATACTCCATCCGTAAATAAATAAATTATATACTTACAGAAGACGGCATATATTACCAGTTCAATGCTGAAAATTTATGGTTGATGCTAAAAAATTGGTAAATATGCTTTAGAAACTGCACGAATACCAAATTTTTCTGCATCAACCATAATACCAGATGACAAAGCTTGTAATATTATATAAAATCTGCTTATTAGAGTTTCATCAACACCAGTGACTTCTGCAGAAAATGTAGCGTTTCTAAAAAATCGTCTTGCTGTATTACTTTCATTTGAATTGCCACTTATTTGTCTCTTACCAATGTTTTCGATGTTTTCTTCAGAAATATGATAATTTTCTCGTAAAAATCTCGGTAGATTTATTACACTTTTTTCGTTTTCAATATAAAAAACCAATATTTCACGTCTTGAACTGATAAAAGATGACATTTTTAATGTTATAAAAGCAGAATAATAACAATTCCTTTGGGAGTTAAAATCACTAATAAAAAATATCAGTTTCGCTTTGGTTTATATCCTAATAATCATTCTCGGGTAGTGTGCAACTACCCTTATCACATTTTTTTTCTACGTGAGAGGAGAACAAAACTATATCTATACTCAAAGTAGCTGCATAACTAATAAATATGACCACAAAAACATTTCAAAATAACATCTATCCAATAACATTGATAACGCACCAGGTACGCAATATCAGTAGATGCTTCACAACTTTGAGAACCGCAAATATCCGCAGCTGATTTTTATATATGGTATGGTTAGATGTTAAGAGAATAGAATAATATCAAAATTAAAACTTAGGCAGACTTAGCTAACTGCTAAAAGTTAAGCCGAATTCCACATTTCGGGTATTTCTATGTACTTTATGAAAAGTAATTACGACACCCATATTTTTGTTCCAAAAATAAAAATCATTCCAATTTACTATTTTACATAAAATTACCTTTCTATAAACATATAATACGATATAGCTTGTTTTAGACCGAAAGGTGATAATCAGACTCAAAATATTACTTGTTTCCAAGCCAATATTCACAAAAAAGTATAACGGTCGGATTCAACTGGGTGTCACTAATTATTTTATGAATAAATATATGAAAATTATATTGCATAGTATAAATCAACTTCTTAGCTATAGGAAAAAATAAAAAAAATTGATTTCGGATCTACTTCAAAATAGTATTTATGAGCAGCCGTTGTTCTACCAAATTCCATAGTGCGACGCTCCCGCGAGTGTCGGTTTTTCGTGCGGAAGACAAAGGAGGGAGAGCGAGAGAGAACATATACGCTATTTCACTCAGTCCTCACGTACCAAGTGACATACAAGTAACGGCACCGGCATGACGAGTAGCAGCACGAGTAACTGTTAACACTATGCCGCTACCCACTTCCCTCGTCACTTTCCTGCTCATTGCAGCATAGTGTAAATAGCGTACTGCCGCGGAAGTATTTTGGGAAATATTTCCGGCAGCGCGAGTAGCAGTAGCAGGAGCATAGTGTAAATAGGGTATTATAACCGAAAAGCGGCCATGACAGCGACCGCAATGACTGTCACTTCCATTACTACCAATACAACAACTATATCCGGTCAACATGGTAACTAGCTATTAAATATTACAAAATTAACTTATTAAAACATATAATAATACATTTAAATATTAGAATTGCTTACACTAGTATCCATAGTACAATCTTTGCTAACCACTCTTAATACACACATCAAAAGTGTCTAGGGATCAAGCATTTTTATGCGGATTTCTTGAGATTGAGATGTGGCTTTGTAATAAATTTATGATTTTATAAATTTATATGGATCCTTTTTGGTGCATTTCATAATTTGAATCAGGAACTGTGAATCAAATTCGAGTAAAAGATGAAAATCAGCTGTCAATATTTTCCCTATAAAAACATACAACGCATTGAAGACATTATTAGTGCTACTGTTTCCCTACTACTGATTAAAACCAACGTTATTATGGAGCGGCGACGTCATTTAAGCAGGGAAGAAATGCTCAGAGCCGTGGGAATGATAGAAGCTGGTTCCCGGCAACGTACTGTGGCTTTAGCTCTGAATACAAGTCAGAGTGTTATCAGTCGACTTTGGACACGTTACCGAAGCACTGGTACCGTGGCTGAGCGCCATGGAGGACGGTATCGCTGCACCACACGGAGACAAGACCGATACATTTAAATCTTAACTCGAAGAGCTCCAACAATAACCGCCATGATGTTAGCCGTGCGGCTTCATCACTCTTCAGGGAACTTAATTAGCGACCAAACAGTCAGAAACCGCTTGCATGAAGTGAACCTTCATTCCCGAAGACCGCTACGGGTACCACCTATAGCAATGCACAATCGTAGGATTCGATATCAATGGGCTCTTGAACACAGAAATTGGGCAGAAGAACAATGGCGTTTCGTGTGCTTTTCTGATGAGTCTCGTTTTGGTATGAGACCGGATACAAGACGTATACGACACTGGAGAACCCCTGGACGCCAACAGCGATTAAAATCCTGCCAGGAAGTCCATCCTTATAGTGGTGGAACCATCATGGTATGGGCGGGTATTTGGATCGGCGGAAGAACTGAGTTGATTTGGATCAGAGGCAACCTCAACGCTCAAATTTATGCTGAGACGATTGTATCAGACGTCATCGTTCCTCTACAAGTGCAAATCGGTCCCTTATTTCAGTTAATGCATGATAATGCACGACCGCACACCGCAAGAGTTGTAAGACAGACTCTCGCCGCAGCTAACATCAATGTCCTGCCCTGGCCTGCTCAGTCGCCAGACTTGAACCCGATTGAGCATGCATGGGATATGCTACAGAGAAGAGCTCTGCCGAATATGGAGGGTATCCAGTCGCAAGAAGACCTTTTTTTGTTGTTGCAACGAACATGGGCGGCCATTCCACAGCGTGATTTGGATGAACTCATTTTGAGTATGCCAAACCGATGTTCTTGTGTTGTTAGTGTTCGCGGTAGAAACACGGATTATTAATTGTTTAAGTTACCCAATAAAATTTTAAAGAAAACTGTTATTTCAGTCTTTTTTTCGAACTTTAATGTTAGTGGTTCAAATGTCAAAAATCCCTTTATTAGGAAAATGGCAAATTTCTTTATTAATGCAAAGGTGACTTGGTTTATCGTTACTGTGACAAACGAAAACACTTTATTTGATGAATCCTTAAAGAAAATTTTAATTAATATCAATCAGGAGAAAAGTTATTGCAAAAATATATGTTGATCCCTAGACACTTTTGATGTGTGTAGTATAATATTATTATCCGATTACATATATTGGTTTAATTGGATATTATGCTTTGCATAATTAGGATTAGCTCCCAAGTATTGATTTGTGTTTAAATAAGTTAATTAATAAGTTTAGATAAATTGCGATGGTTTTCTCTGTTTTTAGGGTTCCGTACCCAAAGGGTAAAAACGGGACCCTATTACTGAGACTTCGCTGTCCGTCCGTCTGTCACCAGGCTGTATCTCAACAGTGATAGCTAGACAGTTGAAATTTTCACAGATGATGTATTTTCTATTGCCGCTATAACAACAAATACTAAAAACAAAATAAAATAAGTATTATTATTATTTATAATATGTCGTCTTTGGTACGGAACCCCACCGTGCGCCGCATGCCGGTCCGACTCGCACTTGGCCGGTTTTTTAAACTTGCCACAATAACTTATAAGTAATACTTTTTAAAAACAAGTTTTCTCTCTAAACCTTTGTAAAAACTAAGAAACATTATAAAGCACACATCCTACTATTATTATAAAGCCGAATGTTTGTGAGTGTGGATGTTTGTTACTCTTTCACGCAAAAACTAATGTATCGATTTAGATTAAATTTGGTACAGATTTCTTATAGTTATAAGAATAAAAAATATAAGTTTATAATAATATAAGTAATGTTTCTTATAGTTATAAGAAACTCAAAAACTTATAGTTATAAGAAACATCCTATGTGATATTCCCAGTAAGGCATAACACATAGGATACTTTTTATCTCGAAATACCCATGGGATTGGGATTCACGCGGGAAAAAACGGCGGAGCGCAGCTAGTAACTCATAATCAAAATCAAATCAAATTTATTTCAATAAAATCTTAATACTATTACAAAAGTTCGGGCCCCCACACTAGGCATTGTCTGTCCTGTCTTATGATACTTTTAAAAAACAAGTTTTCTTTCTAAACTTTTAAAACTAAGAAACATTATTAAACACATATACAGGTATAAAATATCTCTGCACTATTTCCCCACATAAACTTTAACTACATGAAATCTCACACTTAAAGTAGATACGTGCAATAAAAAGGGTCCTGAATTTTTCTTTCACGTTTTAGTTTAATAGTTCCCGTTAGAATACTTTGAGATGTTAAAATAGGTAAGAAAAAATGTGTGTAAAAGTATTGTTCTATAGCTTTTGCCCGCGATTTCGTTCTCGTAAAATAATGACTTTCGGTAGAAAATGGGATTATCCCCCTTTTCTCCCCGTATGGGGGAAGTTCCAAAAATCCTCTCTTAGTGGTAGCCTACTCCCCCCAACAAAACACACGTGCCGAATTTCAGCTAAACCAGTAGTTTCGGCTGTGCGTTGTCTGTCTGTCAGTCAGTCAGTACATCACTCAGTAACGGAAGAGTTTTGTTTACTTACATAGATAGATGATATTATTATGCCACTGAAGAGGTGACACAAAGGTGACTTTCTCACTGATGATATTAATTTACAGAGTACCTACTAACAGCGCCCCGCAGTTTTACCCGCATAGTTCCCGCTCCCGTAAATATGCGGAGATAAAATTATAAATCCTTCCTCTTAAATCACTCTATCTATTAGAACAAACCGCACCAAAATCCGTTGCGTAGTTTTAAAGATCTAAGCATACATAGAGACAGACAGCGACTACTATACTAGTGATAAAGAATGATTTGGCGATGTAATGGTATTTGGAACTGTTAAGCCAGAGGTCGAAAGTTTGATTACCGAGTTGAGTTGTTGATATGCTGTTTTAAAACATGTTGTTGAGATCACCAACATGTTTGTTGGATTATGACTCTTTGTAATCATAATCAGATTTTCTGCTATTTAGAAAAGATGTTGATATTTCGCTTAAGAGTTATAATTAAGTTTAGTTGAGTTAGTTTAATAAGTAAGTACATACAGATTTAACTCTTTGTACTATTAATCTACTTATAGATATTCTGAATAGTCCGCCTTATTTTTTTGTTTTTCTAGAAACAAAAAAGATTTCAATATCCTTCACATTCATTATAGACACTTTTAACAATTCAAATACGCACAATTTTTGGTAATAATACATAATTTCTTTTATTCTTGGTAAAAAAAAATTGCACCCAAAACAAGTAGCTTTAACAATAAGATTTTAATCTAAAGAATATTATTTCAGTCACCTCTAAGCGTTTAGATGAGAAAATCAATAAACGGAGCAGACGGTTAGTTATTAACGGTTAAGGTGACCACGCACTGGCGACTTGCAATAAGTCTTGGATTTATTATTTCTATTGTATTTAATTTTATTTTGAGGTGGTGTTATATTCGGTAACAAAAAATATAGGTTTTCTATAAATCAATGACTTAATATTTTTTACCATAGCAATATACCTAAAACAACTGAGCACCATAAAAATATTATCCTCTAGCGAGAATCGAATCTGCTATCCTCTAATTAGTTATATCTGAGGATTAGTTAACGCCGTATTAAAAACAGTCACTCAATATCTTCTTATAGCAATTGGTCCCCAATTTGGTGTATCTAGACTAATCTCGGGTATCTTCATCTTGCAAACCTATTTCCCATATCTAAATGGGGTCCGTTTTCAGTTTAACCAGATTTGGCGAAATGTCAGTATTTTAACCAAGAGGGCGAAACGACGCTTTAATTTAAACCAAATGTTACACTTTTGAGGACTCTAACTCCCCGTAACGATTGTCTAAGATGTTAGTACGATAACGGGGACCGACGGCTTAATGTGCCTTCCGAAGCACGTATCTAAAGTATCATGAACACTTAAAAAAATTGTGGATCACACAAATATTCACCTAGCACGAGACTCAAACTCACTCTCTTTATTTGAAAGTCTATGGTGACCACTTTGCTATATCGATTTATGCAATAGTCTTGCAACTCAATGCAGTCTTGAAATACACCTTCAAGACTGAGACTGCTTAGTGTGCGCTGAACTTAACAAAATTGTGTTCTATAATTAAGTTATTTTAACGTCGTATTAGCGTCTTAATTTATAGTTTGAACAATAGAAGTGGGATTACTGTTAATCACACGTAATAATATAAGACAGAGGCATAAGTTTGTATGTGTTTTTGTTAATTTTCATGCTCAGAAGACTGTATAAGTTTCGGATGAAATTTGGTGTAGAAAATAGTTATTGTCTGAATTAATTTTTAAGATACTTTTTACACTGAAATTTAATATCTATACTAATAATAAAACAGTAGAACCACCGTGTCTGTACATTAAATAAATTTACCTAAAACTGATAGGGGGGGATAAAAGAAGGTCAAAGGAACACAAAAAAACAATTTTCGACTTTCTTTCCTGTCTGTCTGTTCGCGATAATCTCAGAAAGTACTGAACGGATTTTCATGGCGTTTCCATATATGGATTAAGCTTAATTTGGCGCAATATATAGGCTTTGTTTCATCTCATTTGGATAACGAGAAGAAAAGTTATCAATAAAAATCTATTTTGTTGTTTTGAATTTAATAAACAATACTCCGCCCACGACATCGCTTGGGTAATATCGGTTTATATTGCGCAACTTACCACCTTAGTTAGTTCTAAGTTATTGAGATGTTCTTTAAAATTTAGGAGGAATCGTATAGTCTTTGTTGTTCTTCGGTCCTCTGATTTCAAATAAAAAATATATTTATCAACACTTCGCTTCCTTTTGACGAGAAAACATTGCTGACAAAAATACTACATTTTGGATTTTGTATAATAATATTTCATAGATATCAAATTTGACAGAATGTAGAATACTTCAATATCGAACGCTTAAAGGGCACACATGCACATAGCGGATTTTCAGGCGTAAAAAAAAATAGTATAGACGTAATATTAAAGTGCAGTGTACGTGCGTACTATGTTAAAGAAACATCAACAGAGTGTTTTTACCATAATAAAAAACAATAAGAAAACTGCTGATGGATACATTATTAACATAAATATTTTATTAAATAGTTTAAGTTTAATTAAAATAACTTATTAGCCTTTTAGAAAAATGCATTGAAAATTTTCGCCTTAGCTAGAACTTGAATCCGGATCCATGCTGAACCGTAGCACTGCCGTATCCAATTGAGCTACCGAGGAGATTAGATCGTAATATACTAAAGTTCTCAAAATGGTGCATCAGACGTCAAAAAAATATCTTCAGCACCGTCAAGGTATTAATTCAATAAACAAAATAGTTTTTGGCTACTGCTGCCATAACTACGCAATTCTGCTAATGTCAAAGTAGGTAATCGTAAAACAACACGATGGAGATTGGTCATCAATTTTTTTTATCGAGTATAATCCGTCACGGTATCTACGTGAGAGTGAAAAATAGGCAGTGTGCAAAGGTCCTAAAATTTATGATATTCTTTACACAAAGGTTGGCAGTATTGAGTTTTAAATATATAGGTGCATTCAACCTTCTTTTTGTTAAATCAAGCAACAATTGTGATATCCATCTATAAATACTTTAGGACAAAAAATAAATGCTTTTAAATTATTGTTCACTGTCTTTGTGTGCTTGCATCATGTACAAAACTTCGTTATATGATAGCTCATATTCAAATAATTTCTCTATAAACTACATTGATGGTTTTGCCTTCTGGGGCTAACATAAATACTTAAATAAATTACTGACCCGTGGGCAGGCCACATATGTAGTTGGCCATGCTAAAAACAATTAGACCTTAGGTCGACACCAGCGGCCTTTAGTGTCTGACCCTGGGATTTAGTTATCATAATTTATTTAGCAAAACACGCCACGACTGGGAATTGGGTGCGCTTGAATTGGAATGGAAAATTGTTAAGGATGAGTGGTATTCTTGGTATCAAGACGGTTTCTTCGACACCACAACCGGTTAAAATTTCTGCTTCAATTATGTTACGTTGTAGATTTATGACCTTTAATCGAGAACCATTGCACAGTTTAGGACTTAAATTACGAATAAGAATTATAGAAACACTTTGCCTTGAAATGGAGAAATGAGTCTGCTGGATTTTGTTGTTCTGGTGGAGAAGTGAACTTATCCCTATTTGAAGATCCACCGGAACCTTTCAAATCATTACTATTAGGAGAATATACACTTTCTAATCATTTTTAGATAATATTCGCGCTTTTAACAGTGCATTTCAATGACTTCTTTTGGGGCTCAACAAATACCCGAAGGCCCGTTTATGCCTACATTTAAAATTCAAGGCCAAGTATCACCTAATAGGATCATTGTTGCCAGAACGCGAACGAAGTCGCGGGCACAGCTAGTTTTAGAATAAAAACTTCTTTTTGACATGGCACGAGTTTGAGGTACGCAACATGCCTTACATAAGCGTGGTGATTAAGCATATATTAGGCATATCAAAACTATATAAAATCCGTTAAAACAGCGCGAAAATACGAAATTATAATTTTCGCCCCATATGGCCCCAACTTCTATACTTGACTAATATTATCAGTGAGAGTGACTTTGGTTTATAGTAGCATTTAAAGACTATACTTAACTTACTTTTTTTTGTCAACCTATAGTGTCCCACTGTTGGGCAAAGGTCTCCCCCAAACATCTCCAACCATCCCTATCCTTCGCAGTGTCCCACCAGCTACTATCGAAGGTGGTAAAAGATCATCCCGCCAACGCTTTCATATTTAGATAAAGACAATTTATAACATGCATTTACATAAATGGGGCCATAAACGCATATTACTCTACACAGTAGAAAATAAAAAGTATAAAATAATCAGTAATAAGATTTAAATATTTAGGTAATAAAAAAGCTTTTACTCTCTGTAGATCTAGTGATCAAGATCCAATTGGTTCTATTGAGAACTTTTTTTCCCAATAAATCTATTTTAAAAAACAACGTCACAAATTGGATCTATTGCATCTACTTACAAAATTACTAGATCCATATTGGTTCCATTAAGAATCTTTTTTCTCATTAAATCTATTTAAAAAAATTGCGTCACATTTTGGATCTACTGAGAATAAACTACGAAACTGACGTCATAAGGCCTGATTTTTAAATACAAACCACTTTTACAATAACTGGTAAATGAGAAGTCAGAATTTAACAAACCTTTTTACCTATAATTAGATAAAAATCTTTTTTTATCTTGCCATAATATTCATCTATAAATAGAAATAATTTAAACGCAATAGGTAGTTCTAATAAAATACATTTATTAACGTAGTTTATCTAGAAAATGGCCAACATTGATATCCCCATTTACAAGTTGCATCTGAGCAAACAAAATGCAATTGTCACTTTCAATACTGCTTTTACGTCGTTTGCACGATGACTTGTTAAATCTTTCCAGTCGATTACAATTTAAGGAAGTGATTGATGATTCCTGTTGTAAGATATGCAAAATTTGCGAAAATTGCACCTCATTTTTATTTATGTTAGTATTTAGATTGTGGTTCCAACCTTCCGCGGCATTATTGGTGCGATGACGCAGTCCATACACACACCAGATTTTATAATATTCATCTTTCATCCAATTATTTTCGAAATAATTAACGAATTTATTTAAATCGTTGTCAGGCATAATTTCTTTCTTAATATAATTCCAGCCCTCTTCTATACAATTTTTGCATATTTTCGAAACCCTCGGCGCGCGAGTTACACTCTCACTTGACGGATCTTGTTTAAAAGCGATTCATCTAGAATCAGCCCGAAGCTAAGCAAGAACTTTTTAATCAGAGTGAACAAATTATTGTTAGATCAAAGTAATTAATTTTGGATCTAAAGGATAAAAAGTATTACCACTGGAACCAAATGGATCTTGATCATTGGGTCTACAGAAAGTAAAAGTTCTTCTTAGAACCAAATCATCAAAATTGGATCTAAAGACAAAAGGTATTCTCACTGGAACAAAATAAATTTGATCATTGGATCTACAGATAATAAAAGTTCTTGTTAGAACCAAATCATCAGAAATGGATCTAAAGAGTAAAAGTTTTCTTAATGGAACCAAATGGATCTTGATCACTGGATCTACAGAGAGTAAAAGTAAAAAAGTACTTCTATTAGTTTTTATTTAAAATTTGTTTTATATCATTCAAATTAATAAGCTTATTTAATAAATATTTTAATTAATTATCTAAGTTTCTTTTGAAGACCCTTCTATTAAATAAAAATATAAATATTCTTGGTTTCTTTGAAGTGTTTTTCTAATTAGTTAATTTAATAATAAAATCAAAGGTTTTTAAATTGACTCAAATGTCAAAGTAGTTGTCAAAGGAGGTAGTCAATCAAAAGGTTATAGGTTCGTTAACGTGCGAGTGATATTTTTGCAATTAACTCAAATAGAAAAATATACATTAAGCCTACCTGTATTAAATCCCTACTCCCTACTAATATTATAAATGCGAAAGTAACTCTGTCTGTCTGTCTGTTACCTTTTCACGGCTAAACTACTGAACCGATTGACTTGAAATTTGGTACAGGGGTAGCTTATGTTTCGGGAAAGAACATAGGCTATGTTTTATCCCGAAATTCCCACGGGAACGGGAACTACGCGGGAACCGCGGGGCACAGTTAGTTTATACTAAAGTAATATTAACCGTAATATTTTACTTTTTTCATGTTACCGATGTAGCTTATTATTTCGTTCGTTGCCGTGTTTCTGAGGGACAGTCTTTACGGGTATCCCTTATAATACTCATATAACAAATATTCACTTATGTAACATCACATTAAGACGGACCAGACGTAGCTAAGTATTATTTAATTTAAATTATACTACCTGCTAGGCTAGCATGACTTGGAAAACGCGATAGATACAGTGATTTATTGACATCCAACTGTCAAAATATGATAAAATTACCGGCCATATTGAATTTTACCACGTGATTAATTTTATGACATTTGGTCTTGCTCGCGAAATCGATATAGCTATTTATTGACATCCAACTGTCAAAATACAATAAATATAGCCGCCATATTTAATTATTAAAATCGTACTACGCCATAATTCATTTGGTCATGATCGCGAAATCGATATTATTTCGTGGTGTCTATATATTTTATCACGCACAGTCATGCTAAGGGGGCTGGATGGCCGAATAGGTAGCCACCATGCCGAACTGCTATTCGTAGGTTCGATTATTTGTTTTTCCGTATCTACAAAAATATACCTTTACCAACCTTCCTCATTGAAATCACTCAAAAACTGAAACAATAAAGTGACGTTTCAGAGACCTAAAAGTATCCCGATTTACCACCCAACACGAGCTAACAAACTTGTTTCCAAATGTCGTGTAAATCCCGATGATAAGGCATGAAAAATCGCTCCGGGATCCTTTGAAATGTCCCCACCGTTTATCTTTTAGGATTTCACGAAATAAAACGGACCAAGTTTTGTAAACAACAATAATTTTAACTCTGAGTTTAAGGTACACTTTTGACTGGGAAATGGGACTTATTTTTGGCTGATTTAATGATGTTCCCGTGGGATTTTTGGGGTGAACAGTATATGTATTATGTGAAGAAATTAATATCATGAAAATCATCAAATTAAAGTTATTAAATATATCAAAATAAATTGGTAAGGTTGCGGGTTCAATTCCCGTGTGGGGTGAATATTCGTGTGAACCACAAATGTTTGTCTCGGTCTGGTGTGTGAATGTGTGTGTGCGTAGTTTCTGATACCCTAAATACTTACATGTTACGAACTTAGTTAGGGGTCAGTTACTGTAATGAGATAATGTAGTGAATGATTAATTATCCAGTTTCTACATTAAAGAGCACGTCATAATGGTAAATATTAGGTTGTCGCGGTTTTCTCGGCTACTTTTCTATTATGTTTCTTAAAGGATACCACACAAACACACGTGCCTTATTTCAGCTCTCTACGACCAGTAGCTTCGGCTGTGCGTTGTCTGTCAGTCAGTACATCACTCAGTAACAGAAAGGTTTTATATTATACACCCCTATATTGATATTAGGATACTTATTAATTTGAGGATATCAGTAGCATTAACTGAACCCCTATATCGAAGAATAAAATAAAAGAGGATGATCAATTTGGCAGCCATAGTAATACCAAAATAATGTTCACCTAATTACATAGTTGCTAACTGCGCGCGGCTCGCGGCATCATCGTAGGTACAGACTACAAAGTAAAATTATTTATTATTTAATTCCCTTGCGCTCGACCTCCCCGCCTCCACCGCCCCCCCGCCCCCGCGCCCATCTTCGTCGCAAGCGCCGCGGACGCTCAGCTACACCAACCAGTTCGTTCACCGCTCACGTGCCGCGAGGTTGTACGCAAATCTAACGCCATGTTTAATTAAAATTACTAGTTTTACCTATCAATTTACTTCTCGTGAGTACATACATGGTATGGTATCAAAACTCAGGGATAGACGCGGAAATGTAGTGAGTGTTTGTGTGTTGTTAATGTGTGATTCGGAAAATGGAATGCGACTGTTCCCAGAGCTAGTCCTAGGCTAGGACTCCTAGCGACCTGGCCCTGGCCTGGGATCAATAACCATTTAGAACTTCGGTGAAAACTAAAGGTAAATAATAATACCTACCTAAGTATTAACTTACAGTATTTTTTACGTACTTAAAAAGATAGGTTTTTATTTTTAATACGATTAATATTCTAGTACCTAATAATAATTATTATTACGTGTACTTACCTCACTACGTAACAAATCGTAATAAAAATAGGCAATTACCTATTATTGAATAGGTATTACGATATGACGGAACAGGTCATGTTAGGTATGTAATATCAATCGTAGTAAAAATGAATACTAACTTCTTAATTAAAAACACACCCAAATTATTGTAAATAGTAAACACCTACCTAGCCAATACGGTGGTCCAGGAGGTGATTTTCGTATAAATCCCTAATGTTATGTTACAAAGTGTTCGACCGCGGCCGATTTCTTCCATAGTTATACCTACATCATTTAGCCGGTTCTAAGCCCGTAAAGAATGAAGAAAGTTAGAAATGTAGAATTGTACGTGAGTAGGTATTTACTTATTCAATTGGGAATACCTGACGGTGGGAAAAGAGTCGGGTGGAGCTATTGGGCATACCCCGATCCGAGGTCCCTTACTGGCCGGTATAGGGCGGTGA
The DNA here is from genome assembly GCA_958496195.1 of Timandra comae. NCBI lineage: Eukaryota > Metazoa > Arthropoda > Insecta > Lepidoptera > Geometridae > Timandra > Timandra comae. The sequence goes on along the minus strand of OY292377.1, from coordinate 7,743,360 downwards.
TAACTGTCCCTAACCCGCCAGTTCAGGACCTAAAGGGAGGCGGTGATCCTCATTGGCGAATCAGCCGAGGGGGGTCATCGCGCCCGTCTGCGCGCGTCCGCCGGACGGCCCGGGGTCCCGGGACTCTGGATCGTCCCGTTGGCGCGCGCGGCCCCCCACATTTCGGACGCAGTTGGCTGTGCCCGTTAATGTGAGGGGGTCAGTGAGGGGGAGCTGGGATTTTCCTGAGCTCTGGTAAAAAGGGCGAGCGTCGGGGAGGACGCTTGCCCTCGGTACCAGTAGTCGGGGACGTCTTCACTTCCGGAGAGGTCCTCTCAAGGAGGGGGGCGCCGCCTTTAGTGTGGGCCCGGCGTTGGAGTGCCGTAGTAGAAATCCCCCTCGGGATCCTACGGCACCCCAATGTAACGCGGACGGAAGTCGCTGTGTTTTTAGTGGGTAGGCCCAGCCCTTCTGGCTGGGAGAGCCCTACATGCCCCGTGGGTCCTCCCAATATCGGCTCACGGTGGTATGCAGTTCTATGCATTTTCACTGCGTTAAAAAAAAAAAAAGGTATTTACTTATTAATGAACCTATCTTTTATGTTTTATTTGTATTATTCCAACATAATCCTACTAATAAATAGCTAACTAGGTAGAATAGAAAACCAATTTTAAAAACAAAGGTAAAGCCGGTTCGATGTCTTGCTAGCATCAGCTGTTCATCGCTGAACTCGCGTGAACTTTGCGGTGTGTGTTGGTAAAATGCAATGTACGTCGCTAGACGCTAGACTCTCTCGGGCACAAATCGCGTTGCGTTGCTGCTCTATGTACCTAGGTTGTTTTAGTAGGAACGTGGTAGTAATAGTAACATAAGTAGTTGCGAAAGAAAGAAAGTATTTAGTTATTTATGGATTTGATGAAGTTGGTAGGTACACACAAAGTTTGTTTGTTCTACAAACCCATTTTCTAAATAAATACGATATTCTCAAATATTTTTTACGGAATCAGCAGAAGTGTAAATTACGCGGGTAAAACTTAATAGTTTTAAAAACTAATAATTTAAAAAATAAAGCAAAGCCGTAAATACCGGTTCAATGACTTGCTAGCACAGCTATTCATCAACAAACTCGTGTAAATTTGCGGTGTTGCCACCCCACTGTTGTACAATTCGCGCGGTGTTGCCGCTCCGCTATTGTAGGACGTGAATAGCTTTTGACGAAATTAACAAAAACTTTGATTTACCATAACTTTTTAAATAAAGGCAAAAAATAAACATTTCCTTGACTATTATATTGTTAACCCTAATTTACATTAACTGTGAGATAAGGTATCGCATTTTCAAAATAAGGGTGTATATACTAGCTTTTGCCCGCGATTTCACACGCGTGGAATAATGACTCTAGCAGAATTTGGGTTTTTCCCCCTTTTATCCCTCTGGGGATAGAATTAATCAAAATCCTTAGCGGATGGCTACGTCATAACATCTACCTGCTTGCCAAATTTCAGCCCGATCCGTCCAGTGGTTTGGGCTGTGCGTTGATAGATCACTATGTCAGTCAGTCCTTTGAGTTATATAATTATATTTAGATATGCTTTTAAAACATAACAATATTTACTTGAAGGTTCTGTATATAAGTCAACGAACCAGGTTAAGTACCATTTGACCTACTTCAAAACAAGTTGTTACAAACACCTTATACTATTGCCCATCAAATAAAAAGCTATATAATGTCAAAAATTGTCGCTAAAATTTTTACGGCGCTAATGGGGCTTATTCCACTCAACCCCAAAACAATTGCTTTCGCATTATTTCTATCCATACATTCATTCCACTATTACCCCAAAGTGTTCATAAGGATCAAAATTGAATAAACAAATATTTACATACTTCAATTCCACTTACACCCCAAAAAAATCTGGTAGAGTCAACAGAAAAATTAAATAAAACACGTATATAATTATAACTAGCTTTTGCCTGCGACTTCGTTTGCGTGGAATAATTAAGAACTTTGGGATAACGCTAAATTTTAACAAGAATATCGCAAGCAAAACCGCGGGTTCCAACTAGTTTTACTTTTAATAAAGTTAATCGACACCAGCCGCCTACAATATTCAAATCGCGTATCAAACACACAAGAAAATAAAAAAAACATACAGGGCGAATAGAAAACCTCCTCCTGTTTTTTGGAAGTCGGTTAAATGAAGTGGATCAAATTACAACTTCAAACTAGAATGATAATAGTTTTTGCAAATATTACAATACTTACTTAAATATCTCAGAATTAATCTACAGTTTGAATTTACAAAAATATAAAATCACAGCTTTAGATTATTTTTTTTTTATAGTGAACTAATATCTGAAAAAAAAATCACAGCTTCAGATTAGAATATAAAATCACAACTTCTGACATAATTTTGGTGGAAAACTCCTTAGCTTAAAATTTACAATCACTCTTGAAAATATACTTTTCTTTACAGCGCGATTGCATTGTGGTAGTCGTGTCGTGGTCTAGTAATTCTTATTGCTTTAAATGTGTTTGTTTTTGTTGACACTACTAAAAATAAGTAAGGTAAGTGGATAAAAAATATTACGATTTTAAATCCTTCCTAAAAACGTCTTGGGGTAGTAGTGGAAATATTTTTGGGGTTGAGTGGCATAAGCCGCTAATGGATTAAAGTTAAGACAACTTCACTGAGTTTTAAGTGGGAAGATATGAAAAACATTGGTGCTCTTCAGATTTTGTTTTCGTGGAATTTGCGAGTAAATTATGAAATAACTTTTTGCTGAATAAATTCAATATCACTTCTTTAGCTTAGGTTTTAAAAGAACGAAGTGTGTAGTCGTCCAGTAAGTCGTACGAATAAAAATATTTTAGTCGTCCGTATTACTGGACGACTAGACAGTCTTTTAATTATATTTAATTCATATTTGAAATGAAAAAAATACGGACGACTAATATTGTCGACTAATCTTATTCATCCGACTAGCGAATGAATGACATTATATTAAACGTCCATTCTAGCGGACGGCTAGCGGCTAGCAGCCTTCAAAGAATCATATGACAAGGCTAAAGAGGCATTAGTTACATTTGACATAAATATCGAGACTTGCAAGGGAATCTAGCCTCGATAATAACATCAACATTGTCTACAATCTAAATAATATACAACTCAAAGATGACTGACTGACTGACATAGTGATCTATTAACGCACAGCCCAAACCACTGGACGGATCGGACTGAAATTCGGCATGCAGGTAGATGTTATGATGTAGGCATCCGCTACGAAAAGATTTTTGGAATATCCCCCCTAGGGGGAGAAAAGGAGGAAAATCCCAAATTCTGCCAAAAGTCATTATTCCATGCGGACGAGGTCGCGGGGCGCTGCTAAAAAAATATATTGATTGATTGAATAAAAAAAAACTTGATCACTACATAGCATAAAACAAAATCGCTTTCTCTGTCCCTATATCCCTATGTATGCTTAGATCTTTAAAACTACGCAACGGATTTTGATGCAGAATAGATAGAGTGATTCAGTGGGAAGGTTTTTACCTCATATTCCAACGGGAACGGGAACTACGCGGGTGAAACCGCGGGGCGTAGTTATATATAAATTTAAATTGGCTTGGTCTCCTTTCAAACAGTTTTGGGATTGGTCTGGTCCTGTCCCCTTTTTAATATAAACTTTGCACCTTTAGGCTACGTCACCTGTCCTTTGCCATTTTAAACTCCATATTTGAATTTAAGCTTACATACTACCTTCCTTTCTGTAGGTAAAAATATCTAGCTCTTGTAGTGTACAGTTGACTCTCAAAGTAATATGAAACTCCATATTCCGGAATAATATTTGGGATACACTCTAAAAATGTAACTTTAAAAGTTTGTATAGCAATTTGTATGATTCAGTCCGCTCCGTCCGGGCAAGATGGTTGGAAATGTATTAGATTGTTGTTCTAGAAGGTTTGGAATATTCGAGAAATAAAAATGTTTGTTTTAAAGTGAAGAGATTTTATTGTTTGTTCTAAACCAAAGGTTCTTTTCTTACTTGAATGTTAACTAATTGCGTTTTCTTTCCATTTTAGTTATCCTTACTTAACTTAGATAAAGATAAAGATAAAAGATAAAGATAGCCTTTATTAACAATCATATTACATTTTTTTTTTTTAATAACTAAGGTAAGTATGAAACTAAAACTTAAATATTCAAATATGTTTACACTTATTATCTACTTATTTCCCTATTCGACACCGGTTCCTTGATCGTCTTGCTGTACAGCATAGGCCTCCCCAAGAGTTCTCCATAGAGTTCTATCGTGTGCTCTTCTCATCCAAGTCATTCCTGCTACTTTTTTAATGTCATCTTCCCATCTGCATTGTTGTCTTCCTCTGTTTCTCTTTTTGTATCTTGGGCACCATTCTGTCACTGCTTTTGCCCATTTTTCTGTTTTATCCCTTATTAGATGTCCAGTCCATTTCCATTTCAGTTGTTTTATTCGGTATTTTATGTCTATAATCTTTGTTTGTTTCCTTATTTGTGTTAATCGTATTTTATCTTTTAATTTTATGCTTAATATACTTCTTTCCATTCGGTGTTGACAGGTTTCTAAAGATTTTATGTTTTTATTAGTAAATCCCCATGTCTGGCATCCATAGGTCATACTGGGTAGGATGCATGTGTTAAATATTTTCTTCTTTATTTTAATTGGTATTTCTGCATTTTTCATGACGTCTTTTAAAGCCCAGTACCTCTTCCACCCAATGTTTATTCTATTATTAATTTCTTTTGTTGTGAGATCTTTGGGAGATATAATTTGGCCGAGGTATGTATATCCGTTGACATATTCCAATTGAGTAGCGTTGTTAGGTTTAATAGGAACTTGAATGTGGTTAGTCATCAGTTTTGTTTTGCATGCGTTCATTGTTAGTCCAACTTTTTCGCTTTCGTGTATAAGTTGCTCAATCATTTCTTGTAAGGTTTCTGGATTTTCACTTAGAAGAATGAGGTCGTCGGCAAATCTCAGATGACTCAGTGACACTCCGTTAACATTTATACCATAATCGTCCCATTTGAGCTGGCGAAATACATGTTCTAGGGTTGCAGAGAAAAGTTTGGGTGATAGGGGGTCTCCCTGTCTAACTCCTTTTTTGATGGGGAAATGTTCTCCTAGCTTTTCTGTGCGTATTTTTGCTTTCATGTTTTGGTATATGTTGTTCAGTAAGCGGATGTATTTGTTATGGACTCCTTGTAAAGCGAGAGCTTCCCATATTTTCTGATGTTTTAGCGAGTCAAATGCTTTATTATAATCTATGAAAGCTACATAATATTTGATGTTATATTCATTACATTTTTGGATTATTTGTTTTATAGTATGTATGTGGTCGAGAGTGGAGAAGCCACTTCTAAACCCTGCCTGTTCTTTTGGCTGATTTTCGTCAAGAGTCTTTGTAAGCCGTTCTAAGATTATCTTGGAGAAAATTTTGTATATATTAGACATAAGTGAAATGGGTCTATAGTTTGAGATATCATCTGTTCTTCCCTTCTTGTGAATTAAGATAATCGTTGACGTAGTCCACTGATGAGGTATTTGTTCCGTAGTTAGGATATCATTAAACAGGTCGGTTAGTGTATTGGCGATAACATCATACGTTCCGATAAGAAGTTCATTAGAAATACCGTCTTCTCCTGGTGATTTATTCTTCTTTTGTGACTTTGTGGCTTTGTTGACTTCATTTTTTAATATGTTAGGGACAGTTTCTTCTGAATATTTTTCTTTTTCCTCGTTTGAAGTAGGTATTATTGGTTGGTCATCGTATAGTTCTCGATAGAAGTCGGTTGCGGTTTGGATTATTTCGTTTCTCTGTGATTTACGTTTTTTTGTTTTGTGATGTGTTACTTTATCTATCCAACTAGTACATTCTTGGAGTTCTTTCCATGCCTTCTTGAGTCCACCTGATTTATTTATATAAAATTGCAATGTTTCTGTTCTTAATTTTTGTTTGTGTTTTCTTATTTCTACGTTTATATTCTTACTAATATTTGTTATTTCTTTTTTATTGGTTTTCCTATTAATGAACAGAACATTTCTTTTTCTTATTAGGTCTCTTGCTTTTGGTCCTAGTCTGTCTTTTGATACCTTCTCTCTTTCTAGTTGTTTACTTGTTTCTTTCAATTCTTTTTCCAGAGTATTATATTTTTCTTGAATCGTTTTTATTTCTTTAATTGGTTTTATTTTATTCTCTAAGGATTCTAATATGTGATTTGGTATCGGTATTGAGATTGGTAGCTTTGAATTTAGTATGTGTTTCCTCTGGTTCTTTGGTTGAAACATAAGAAGGTGGCCTCGCAATATTCTATGATCGGTGTTAAAATTAAATCTGTTAAGAACTTCCACGTTTAAAAAAAGCTTCGGTTTATTTGTAGTGATGAAGTCAATTTCATTTCTAGTTAGGCCATTAGGAGATTCCCATGTCCATCTTTTCAGAGGATTTCTTTTATAGAAACTATTCATTATGCTTAGGTTGTTCTCTGTCGCATAGTTTATCAACCTCTGTCCGTTATCGTTTCTTTTGCCTACTGTATAGGGTCCTACTGTTTTGTCTTCATTCTTTCTCCTTTGACCAATTTGGCTATTAAAATCTCCCATTACGATAACGGTGTTGTGTAAATTTTCCATTGTTTTATTTAAACTTTCGTAGAATTCGTTTTTTGCCTCTTTGTTCGCTGTGTCTGTTGGAGCGTATATCTGGACTATTGAAGTTGGATTTTTGTAGCCAGGAAGAGCGATATTTAAAATTGCTATTCTGTTTGACACTCCTTTAAATTCTATTATATTGTTTTTCAGATATTTCTTCACTAAGAATCCTACACCATATATTCCTGGTTGTTCATTCTTGTAGTAAAAAATATGTTCATCATATTCTTCAATTTTTTCAGCGGACCTTCTGACGTCACTAATGCCGAGGATATCCCAGTTGATATGATTCAAAGCATTTTTTAATTCTTCAAGTTTTTCTTGCGTTTTTAATGATCTGGTATTTATTGTTGCTATGTATAATTTTTGTTTTCTTGTTCTTGTGTTTGTTTCGTTAAACATCTGTTTTCCAGTTGGATTTGGATCGAGATTGAGATCTTGGGGGGTGTGGTCTTTAACCCCGCGGTGACCAGCCGTATTGGGGTTTTCGTTGTATGTTTTAAATGGGTTTTTTATTCTAGTTGCGATTTCGTTACCGGTGTCTGCGGATTCCTATGGTTTTAATTGTTCAGATCGTTTTTCATTGAAAGATGATGATCTTACCCTCATATATTCAAATGCATTGGTTTTATGTAATTTTGGTGGTGCAATAATAGTTTGTGAGTTGCTGGCGTGTGTAGGAGTATGCACGATATTAGGTGATGTCGAGGCTTCTCGTTTTCTTTTTTCAGCATCAGTTGTATCTCTTACTATTATTTTATTGTTTCGGATGAAGGCGTCTTTTCCATTTTGTTTTTCTTGTTTAAGTTGGTTTTGTAAGTTTTTGCGTAGTTCTATTGTTTCTTTTGAAAAATCTTCCGTGATGTAACTTTGTTTTGGCATTTTCATCTTATTTTTCAATATTTCTGATTTCTTTAGGAATGACGTAAAAGATATGAGTAAAGGTCTTACTTTTTTCCCGTCCTGTTTCTTTCCCAGTCTATAATAGTTATTTATATCGGAGGCGTTGACATCAATATCTAGACTTTTTAGAATTTCTGTTATTATATTAAACAAATCTTGGCGGTTATTTTCTGTTTCTTTAATACCGTGTAGAATAAGGTTGTTTTTCTTACCTTTGTTTTCTAAGTATTTTACTTTATCGTTCAATCTTTGTACTTCAGTTTTAAGGTATTTATTTTCTTCCAAAATTGGTTGCAATTTTTCATCTATGTTGCGCATGATACTCTCGGTTACACTCTGTGTAATTGTTGCAGTTTGTTTATCGAGTTCCAATTTCACCATCTGGAATAGTTTTGTCATATCTTCCGATATTCCGATCGAGACCATTGTGATGAAAAAACAAACCGTTTTGTTCTGCGTAGAATGGAACGTAATTTGTTCGTTGTGTTGGCACCACTGAATGGCGTTGACGTTTTGTAGTGGCTGACAGATGATATGTCAAATATCGAATTATGAAATGTTTATAACCTCTCAAAGTGGAATCTTTACCGCAACAATATTTGATGAAATTGGGTGTATTCTTTGAGTTTTCTTTAGTATTTCCGTCAATCTTCTGTTTTAAGTGGATGTTATGTAGGACACGGTTGGTATTCGTTGTTTTTCACAGTGTTTTGCAATAAAAACTGGGAGCACTTTATAGTATACTATTGTCTATTTGACAACCGGAAGCCGAAAACTTACTTACTTAACTTACTTAATACTTAATATTATAAATGCGAAAGTAACTCCGTCTGTTACCTTTTCACGGCTAAACTACTAAACCGATTGACTTGAAATTTGTACAGGGGTAGCTTATGGTCCGGGAAAGAACAAAGACTATGTTTTATCCCGAAATTCCCACGGGATCGGGAACTACGCTGGTGAAACTGCGGGGCGCTGCTAGTTAATAATAAAGTGAATTGATTGTTTCTATCTAGGATATTTACCATGTATATTATTTATTTCGAGTTTCCGATATTTCGACGCTGTTCCAAGCGCCATGATCACAGTAAATCATAATATTTTAGTGATAATAACCATGATAACTATAAAAACTATATTGTTTCTATCTGGTTAGTTGTCTAGCCTATCTGTTTAGGCAATAAATTTGTCGATTCTATTTATATATATTTATATTTTTATGGAACTGTGTGTAATCACTACACTTATCTGATGCGGTGATCTAATGTTTCAGAAATATCAAATTTAATCCAACGCTTTGTTGTTTTTTTTTAAGAGAAGAATGTACACTTCTGTAAAGATATCTCACATGGGAATGTTACATAGAATAAGTTTTATTATTAGTATTATAAGTGAAGATATTGTTGAAGTGTCTAACTAAATAAATAAAATAAAATAAAATAAAAACAAAACGCTTGGACCTCTTATAGAAAACAACATAAAATTAGACCACAAAGACGCTTCTAATACCACTTTAACAGCCATTTTTAAAATATTTTATTAGCAAAATCCAGCTTAAAAATTCAAAATAGAACATCTGTCGTTATTCCAAAATTAACCATTTGGTTCTGTAGCGGTTCTGGAATATTCTACAATAAGACACAGATTGCACTATACCGAATGGAAATCCAGCGGTTATCCGATACGAACGAGATATCGATTATACTCGATAGTATCGATAATACACCGCTATTCGAATACTGCATACTGATGTCGGATAAATTGTGGACCATTGTTGTAGATGGTGCCTTACGATTATTCGAATTTATTATTTTGTTGTGTTCTGGGTTCGGTATTGGTTAGAAATACACGTGTATTTCTAAATTTTATAGCACATTTTCAAGGGGTTTAGATAAAAATGCCAGAAGCAATTCTTCATACAAACGTTACCGTGTTTCTTACCTGGATATATGCAATTTTATTTCATACAGTCGAAGCTACTGTACTTTTCCATAATATTGTAGTTTTACTCAATAGTCATTTTAAGTGGCGTATGAACCATTTTTTAAATACTGTTCAACATCATCAGCTCATATAAATGACTCGTGCCCCTCGGTGGGGACCTACGTCGCCACCGAGGGGCACGAGCCTACCCTGAATTAGGGTGATTAGGTCTTAGTCAACCACACTGGCCAGTGCGGGTTGGTCGACTTCACACACAACCTTAGAATTTCTTCCCAGGTGTGTGCAGGTTTCCTCACGATGTTTTCCTTCACCGTAAGAGCGTCAAAATCAACGTACTTATGAATTCGTAAATTGAAAACACATTGGTACGTGGCGGTACTGGTGGGATTCGAACCAGGCACCTTCCGATCGGAAGTCAACGGCCTTACCCCAATGCCACCGACGCTCTTAACTTAAACTAAATCATACTTAAATAAAATATCTCCAAATTCCTTATCACCTTACCTTCATAAGATATGAGACATTTCTGCCCAATTCCTGTGAGTCCCTGAGGTCTCAGACCATCGGTCATAGCGCGCCATCATGGATGACCAGACGTGACGCCATTACCGGGCACGTGACGTCACAGGAGGGACGATTAACCACACTCAAAGGTTAAATTACCTATTTGTGGGCGATTTTATGAGTTTGGATAAGGGGTTTCTTTAATATTTTGTACCAAAAAATTTCTATTCATAATTTTTTAAAGTAATTTTTTAATTCATTTTTACTATAAAATGACATTCATATTATTAAGTTATTTAATATACAGTTTATCATTAATTTACAAATGTGAAAGTAAGTTATTTGCGCATTTTTACAATCACAAAAAATAACAATAAAAAATATAAGTAAGTATGTGAATGAATACACATATATGGCTGTGCCCTATTTACTCGCCTATTACATATAAATCTCAATTGTATGACAATTTCGAAATAAAAGTACTTAACTATATTTAACATATAACCTATGTGTACCTATACAATTTTATTAACCGACGTTTTTAAACATAGTTTTTATAGTTATCATGGTTATTAGCACTCAAATTACGAGAATTATAATTTACGGAATATTTACCATGTATATTATTTGTTTCTACTCGTAGTTTCCGATATTTCGACGCTGGCTGTTGCAAGCGCCATGATCACGGATGGACTGAAACTCGAAACAAATAATATACATGGTAAATATCCCGTTTATTATAATAATTTAAGTTTTTAAACTAATTTTTATATATACAAATATCAAACAAAATTAAAATAAATAACTATAAAATGCAGTCCATAAAAACTCCACGATCAATTAAGCAGAAAATTGCATTAGTATTCCCAGTAAGTAATTACCTTCAGAGCTTGAAAATACTATTTATTTCAAAATACTCATTTGTGCAGACCGATGTTAACATTTTATAGACACTGAACGCAATAATGAACCTTTGGCAAATGGTTCTCAAAGTTTGGTTACTCGTTTCTAGAAATAAATAAATAGGTAATTTTATCTAAACTAATATTATAAAGAGGAAATATTTGATTGTTTGTTTGTAACGAATAGGCTACGAAACTACTGCTCCGATTTTAAAAAATTGACACTATTGGAAAGCCACATTATTCCGGAGCGTCATAGGCTATATTATATTTACGCGGGTGAAACCCCGGGGCGCTGCTATTAATTATATATATATTTTTTTATTGAAATGACTCGCCTCATTTAAATAAATAAATCTAAGATAATGATGATGATGATTATAATAAATAAAGTCCGTTGTCGAAAAGGCGATAAATTTCATAAGTGTCCGCGATTAGGGCACATTAAGGTCTCAGTTGTCATCCTATCATCATCGACAGAGTAAGATAGTTCCATATTCCGTGATCGACAGTCATTACGGGGTAAGAGCCCTTAAAAAAAAGATATTGCAGCAAGCAGAGAAAAACTACATTTTAGTCTCGATTAAAGAAAACCTATAACACAAATATTACTAAATTCAAACTCGAAAGAAAAAGGTGGCCATATAATTAAGTAAGTAATTAAATCAATCATAAATGTTTAATTTTAAACTTTGAGTATCGCAGACGTTTTATTGTTTCTTCGAATACCTTTTGTGTGAGTTAGTAATGAAATAGTAATTCACCAATAGCATACTTTTCTCTTTGACTCTCCAAATTATAAAAGTTTGTGTTTTTATCTCAAATTATGTATTTTATAAATTATATTTTAATTGAAAATTTAACATCAATTCTAACCTTTATCTTATTGACAGTCAAGTGATGTGACCCTTAATGCTATACTTAACTCCGGGTTCGATTCCCGTGAAAGAAAATTATGAGGAAAAATGTGTTCAATTTATTTCTGCTCTAATGTAAAAATGCCTGGACCAATTTTGATGGAGTTTTCACTGACAGATAGATATTTCAATTTTCTTTTTGTAAACTAAATAATCTTTATTAATGTAGTTTTTTACGACTACTGTCTTTTGTTATGTTAATTAACTAATGCAAAGACTACAACTTACGACCTCAAATTATTATAATAAACGGGATATTTACCATGTATATTATTTGTTTCGAGTTTCCGATATTTCGACGCTGTTGCAAGCGCCATGATCACGGATGAACCAGTTCATAACCATGATAACTATAAAAACTATAACTTACGACCTATTTCGGTAACAGTACAAAACAAAATTACTTATAATTCATTGAACTCAAACTAATAATAATGTTCACAAAGAAAACGTTACACCGTAGTGACTTAAATAGTTCCAAAGATGTCGTTTGAAAAGCATTTATAGTCAATGATTTGGAAAACTTAAATTTCACAGTTGGAAAGTTGCCTCCTCGAGTTGAAATAGTTAACTTGCTTTTTAGTTTACTTATTAGGTGGTGGGTGAAAGATAACTATTAATATCTTACTAAAATTATCTTCTTATATATAAAATTCTCGTGTCACAGTTTTCGTTGCCATACTCCTCCGAAACGGCTTGACAGATTCTCATGAAATTTTGTAAGCATATTCAGTAGGTCTGAGAATCGGCTAACATCTATTTTTCATCCCGAAATTCCTACGGGAAAGGGAACTACAAGAGTGAAACCGCGGGGCGCAGCTAGTATTTTTGTATAATTTGGAGGACACTTATTTTTTCTCGTGGAACCCTATTTAGATGGGTGCGAAGGTTTCTTTTATTTGGACCCCAAAAATACAGTAAGGTTTATTCATAGTTTAACTAATTTAGTTTGTTTCGTAATATAAGTTAAACCTTTGAGGGCTATTTATCAATGATGCATACGACAACTGGGAAAAATGAAGGTGTCCTCCGTAGCACGAAATAACATAATCATTCACTACATCATGTTATTATAGTAACTGACCCCTATTTAAGTTCGTAACTTGTATTTAGGGTATCAGAAACTACGCACACACTTATTCACACACACTCAGACCGAGACAAACATTTGTGGTTCACACAAATATCCACCCTACACAGGAATCGAACCCGCAACCTTATACAAAAAAAATGCATGAAAAGATTTAAGTTTGTGATTTAAATTTTTGGCCAACGAATTCATTACAGAATCCATGGTCACAGAAAGATTGAGCCAAAGTCAAAGATTTCATTACTCTTTTTAAATTTTCGATGATGTTTTGTTAGTTCTCTAATGAACACTAAAATATGTTTGCCGAAACACCTTATCTACACTAATATTATAAAGAGGAAAGATTTGTTTGTTTGTAACGAATAGGCTCCGAAAATACTGAAACGATTTCAAAAATTCTTTCACTAATGGAAAGCTAATTCATCAGTGCGTGACACAGGCTATATATTATCCCCGTATTCCCACGGGAACGGGAACTATATACTAGTTAGTTTCCAATAAATGTACCATAACATCTATTTAATAAACTCACCTAATATTTTTATTATTCAATAAGTTTTATTGTAGTACTATTGATTTGAGCCTCGACCTGTTTTGACCTCAAGGTAATTCGACCTTTCCTCCCGAGGGATCGACGGATTTTTATAACTAAGATATCCTTTGATATTTTTGTATGTATGTTTGTTTATTAGTATGTTACTTTGTAGGAATAGTAATTATATTATTATAGATTTGAGAGTATTTTTATTCACTTTCTTTTCCAAAATTGTATGTTCTTTTAATTCTTATTATTTAGTTCTTGGTTAAATCAATTGTTTTTAAGATTTAATATGCAAATTGGGAAGGAACTATTGTTTGATATACAGCGCAAGCTACTTCAGATGATAGGGCTTTATTGAAATTTGGCTTGTAATTATAACAATAAGGGATTTATTTCAAATCAAATTTTCATTTTTTTTTATTTACTAGCCGTGCCCCGCGATTTCACCCGCGTAGTTCCCGATCCCGTGGTAATTTTGGGATAAAACCTATGTTCTTCCCCGGATCATAAGCTACCCCTGTACCAAATTTCAAGCCAATCGGTTCAGTAGTTTAGCCGTGAAAAGGTAACAGACAGACAGACAGAGTTACTTTCGCATTTATAATATTAGTAAGGATTAAACAACTACTCGTATGTACAAAATTAAGTTATAAAAAACAACCAAACCCAGAGAAAACAACAAGTCTAACTGATTTACGATCTTTTCTTTGCCATAAATTTTCTTCGGCTCGGGTTTATAGACTTGTCTAGTTTAGCTAAAAGAAGCGAAAAAACATCTGAATTCTTAGATTTGATGTTAGGTAAAAGGTACTTTTTATATAAGAGTTATTAACAAAATTTTATTATAAAAAAAAAAAAAGAAGAAGCGCTCATGGCCCAGTGCTACCCGCGGATCACTTGTGATCCGTGCGGTTAAGCAACGTCTGGCACCGTCGTGACTGTGATGGGTCATTACTAAAAATAACTTTTAATTTCATGAGCGTTTCCGTGCTTCGGAGGGCACGTAAAGCCGTCGGTCCCGGTTGTCGTACTAACATCTTCGACAGTCGTTACGGGTAGTTAGAGCCCTCAAAAGTCTAACATTCAGTTTAACCAAAAATGTCGTATAGCCCTCTGGGTTGTGAAGGTCTGATGGCAGTCGCTTCACGTAAAATACTGACATTCCGCCAAATCTGGTTAAACTGAAAACCGACCCCAAATAGACATGGGATAAAGGTTCGGAAAAGAAGAAGAAAAGAAAAAGTTAATTCATAAAAATCGACTTATGTACTTATACCAACACTTTAAATATATTTTATCATTTAACTTTTAGTAAGGATTCCTAGATGGCAATGCGGTCACAATGCCAGACTACCATCCGCAAGGTTGCAGGTACGATTCCCGTGCGGGGTAATGTAGCCATGGGCATCAGTAGCTTACCATCTGGTGACACATCTGCTTGCTTGCCCCATAAAACATATAGCAATGCCCGGCGATTTCACCCACGTAGTTCCCGTTCCCGTGGGAACACGGGGATAAAATATAGCCTATATTACTGGCCGATATATTAGCTTTTCATTAGTGAAAGAATTTTCGAAATCGGTTCAGTAGGTTTGTAAACAAATCTTTCTTTTTACTTTACAACAAGTAGTTTATAACTTTTAGGGCCTACTTCACCATCAAGTAACTCTTCGAGTAATTACTCAAAAGTTTTGTCTTTTTCACTTGATATAAAGTTAGAAAGAGACAGAACTAACTTGACTTGGTGAGTAACGTTACTCGAAGATGGTGACATAGGCCCTTAGTATACAAAAAACTTTTGAAAATGCGTCCCTGAAGGTTAAATAAGGGACAAATATCTGTTTAAAAATCGTATCAGACAAGATGAAATATTTTTTATTATTTTCCCATAAAAATGTTTATTCGATTTTGTTTGTAGATACTTATTTTCTAAATAAACTTTGTGATGTCGTAAAACTGTACTGATTCTTACATTGTTGAGTTCAGATCTTGAGATAGAATGTTGGATGAGCTAGCGTTGGCTCTCTGGTTTATCCGGTTTAATTAATCGTAAAGTATGCTTTTACATTTTATATACTTATTTTTAAAAATACTGAGAGGTCTGTCAATACAAAGATGACGGATTGCGCTGTTTAGTACGCATATCGTTATTGTAATGTAGGATGTGTCTACGATATGAAAATTAGAGATGAAACCGTGGGGAACAGCTACTTTTTTCATAACTATTGAGGACTATTAGAATTATAGCTACGTTTTAAAAGATCTATCAATAAAATTAAAAAATATATAAGTATAATTTTTAAGTTTGGGCTTCAAAGAAACAAATATCAATGTCAAAGCTTACAGAAGAAATATAAGATTAATAAATTAAACTACATAAATCAAAATAGAAACTAAAATAACAAAAAATTCACAGGAATGACATGCCTTCTTTCCATAACACTTAGTGAATCTAACATCATACATTACATACATACAAAGAAACAGATGGCAAGCGCCTTTGTTTCATACTCCATAACAATATTTCGTAAGTTCACTCCCAGGTACAGTCACAGAAAAAACACGAATAACTCCTAATGTAACTTAAAGACGAAAACCATTTAGAATAACATATTTCGCTATTACACTCCGAAAGAAGATTTCGCCAATAATATTCATAAAAATATCAATAAAATTTTACGGTACTACGCGAAGAACCGTAAATATAGAAAAAAACAATTTTAACCGTTAAGTAAAACATCCGGTTAGGGGTGGAAGAGGGTTGAAGAGGGGGTGAGAATGAGTAGCGTTTCATAATGTATGTACACATTTGAAATGTAGACGCATCCGGTGGCCTAAGTAAGGGTAGAAGTATTGTAGTCTGTTTTTAAAGGGATTTAAAAGTTGGTTTTAAGATAGTTTTATTTTAAGCATATCTTAAATAAATCTTTTATTTACTATTCTTTCTTTTTTCATAGCTAATGTTGTTTTATACTTAGGATTTGTTTAGCGAATTACTATGAAGTTTAAGTGTGTTTGTAAGGATTTAAATTGGAGATTTTTGAGTTTTATATATTAACGGAAGGTTGCAATTTTCTGCTTCTTTAATTTGGGTACTCTTAACGTTTTTATTTTTGGCCAGACTTTTGTGTGCTCTAACTTCTCGTAACAACTGTGGATGATGTTTGAACGACAACCGGGATCAATAGATATAGTTATTATCAAAACTAGATGTACTCTACGTATTACGAGTATAAGCCTTTACCCGCGTTATTTCTTTATTAGTAGTTGCCTACGTCATAATAGCTATCTGTGTAACACAGTGTAATGTTCCCATTCCCGTGGGAATACAGGGATAAAATATGTGAAAGAATTTTGGAAATCGGTTCAGTAGATCCCGAGATTACCCCTTACAATTTAACAAATATACAAACACACAAACTTTACTTCTTTATAATATTAGTATAGATAAAGCCACGTTTCACTTGTATTAGCAAGTTTGAAGTAACGAGATAAAAGCTTACAGCCTAAAAAGTTTAAATAATTTATAAGAAGAAAGAGTTTCTTGAAACTTATTTAAAAACTCGCATTTTATTTGATTCATCGCCGTTTTACAATGAAATGTAATAGACATTTTCTTTGCGTTGGAGCTTAGAAAGCTCTTTTGTCAGTCCTAGTCTGAATGGAGCTTACGAGCTTTTACAGATACATGGAGTTAGAGTTGCTAAATGTACTGAATAGAGTAAATGATTGCTTGAATTATTGATTGGCTAAAATTACAATAAATAACAATTTAAATGCTTTACTTCCCTGGACGAGTCAGTCACTCATATAACTGTGATAATTACAGTTAGACTCTACAACTAGAATAGCGATACTTGAGCTTTTATCTCATTATTGCAATAAAATTAAACTTAATGTTAAAGATTTTTTCTATCTTTCCGACTACATTGTGTTCACTACATACTTATGTTGTATATAACAAAGTCGCTTTCTCTGTCCCTATGTCCCTTTGTATGCTTAGATCTTTAAAACTACGCAACGGATTTTGATGTGGTTTTCAGTAATAGAGTAATTCAAGAGGAAGGTTTTTAGTTATAATTGTATCCCCACATTCTCACGGGATCGGGACTACGCGGGTAAAACCCCGGGGCACAGATAGTTTATTATAGACTTATTATGAGAATTAACGTCCGTAATATATTTACGTACTAAAGTTAATTTATTGATTTTTAACACAAAGTTACATACAAAAGTACCTCAAATTATAGCTATTATGCAAATACGTGACATTACACATAAAATAAAAAATAAACAGTCATTTTTCCCGTCTGTTTCTTTATAAAGAACTCAAGTTCGATTACCGTATCCAGTAAAACTTACCAAGAAGTGATTGATCTGCGTTTGTAGACGACAAATAGAATACAATATACCACTTTAGATCTTATACTCAATTCAAAGACTATGAAATAGGATCTTTCCCGGTTTCAACCTAGATTGAAATCTATACTATTAAAGTAAAAAATATCCTAATTTATTTATCGGTTTATAAGTAATTATTATAAGTACTAGAAGCGCCCCGCGGTTACACCCGCGTAGTTCCCGTTCCCGTAGGAATATGGGGATAAAATTAGCTAAAAACCTTTCCACTGAATTACTCTATCTATTAAAACAAACCGCATTAAAATCCGTTGCGTAGTTTTAAAGATCTAAGCATACATAGGGACATAGAGAAAGTGACTTTGTTTTATACTATGCAGTGATATAGTTTATAAACGATCTTAGAAATTAATTAATTAATAGTATTAGATGTAAAACATTGACTGGATTTCATTTGGAGACTTATTTTGTTTTGCGCCTTGAGATTACCTTTGGATTTCAATAGCTGTAGTAGAAATTTTTGTTTAATGCAAAGTCTAAAGTCTTTGTTTATTTATTTTGTATAGGTCATCCACATTTACAGGGGGGCGAAGACAATACAACAGTAAATAAAAGCAATGGAATTGCCAGTGTAATAAAAAAATATTTTTAGAAATTTGGAGTCTTCGTGTTATTTTTTTAACTAATCGAAAGTAATTTTAACTTTGTACTTATTTTTAATCATTTCACAATTAAACAACTGAATATATTTTAATGGAGCAGAGAGGATAGATTTTATTTAAATTTAATCCTGATTGCATTAACTATTATGTGCTAAAACAAATGTAGAATAATAATTTTGTAAATATGAGTTTGTATGAGTTTGTATATTTTTATCAAAAACAATACAGGGAAGTACTAAGGACGAGGGCACAAGGGTCAATTTTGAAAATGCTTTTTACTTTTTCGCCTCATTCGTAATTTGAAAAGCGTCAAGTCACGCTATAAAAGACAACTTTCCTTATTAAAGGCTAACAAATAAAACCGGTACTAAAAGTAAAACTCCTTATCAGTTAGTCTCGGTTTTATAAGGGTATTAACTCAACAAAGGTAGTAGTAGTAGAAAATCAAAGGATTTCCTTGGGAGTACTAATTAAGTGATTAGAAAGTGTTCAAGTAATCCCATGGTGATTACAGAGGACAGGGACGTAGTTAGGAATGGGGATAGGGGCGACTATGTCTTTAAAAGAATCCATCTACGGATACCAACGGCTGATACTCACGTAATGATCTTTAGAAGAATCTATTCCTCTTTTCGTCGATTACGCAATGAAAAAATAATTGAAAATTTTCCATATAATTAATTTTGTCTGATAATTTCTAAAAAGGTGTTTCCCTTGTGTAATTACAATTAAAACACATGTAAATACTAAGTAACCATTTAATAAAATTACTAAAAATAGCATTTATGAAAAATAATATATCTGCAACGCAAAAAGTGGTAAGCGTTTAAAGCGGAATTGCGGAAATGTTCCTTTTTATTACCGGAACCGACAGGTTAGGAAACCTAGGAAAGAATAGGAAGTTGAACCTAGGAAGTCGAGCATAGTATTATTATGACTTCCTTTAGTACCACTAACGTTTCCCCTCAGACAATGGCCCTTCTCTTGACTTGCCGTGCGTGTCCCTACACCTGCAGACGCGAGGACCTTTACAAGGCCACTGATAGTGCCATATCGGTGGCCGAGTTTGGGTCCTCAAAAAATTGAGTCGATACGCAAAGAAGAAGAAGAACGTTTTAGGTCTTAATATTTTTCTTTCCAAATGAATTTTAAAAGGTACATAATTTTATTTTTAACAAAACATAAAGGAATAAATGAATTATAAATTGTTGTCGCCCTGGGCGTTCACCCCCTTAGTACGTCCCTGTCCAGGGACTCAACTAAAGCGAGAGATAGTGATGTGACTCTAATTGGATGGATGTGACTTGCATTTAATTAATATGTTGTTTTATAGTCTTGTCTCGTTTTTATAATGAAATCTACACTATTGTTCCATCACAAGTTAACGTTATAAGATAACTAGCTAAAAGTAGAATTTGTATACTAGCTGTTTTTGACGATAAGATAACTTTGTTTGTACGATTAGCGGACGACTAAATATTTAAAAATTTTGACTTAAAAATATTTGAAATAAAACACTTAAACGGATTTTTGTCGTGGTTGTATTTTGTTTTGAAACGTCAGAAAATAAAAAACAAAATACAACCACGACAAAAATCCGTTTAAGTGTTTTATTTCAAATATTTTTAAGTCAAAATTTTTAAATATTTAGTCGTCCGCTAATCGTACAAACAAAATTATCTTATGTGTAGTGTTCGTGTAAATCAAAGATATTAAAAATATTTGTTGATGAGCAATTTCTCTCTCTGTTTCATCGACAGTAAGTCTTTGATTTGCAGTAGGACTTTACAGGACTTTGCTTTCCGCTCTTTTATTTCAAATAAAAATTGCTACCAAAGGAATGTTGTACTATATTTTTTGTCAATTTCGAATAGAAAAAATATTTTCGTGTTGTATACATAGTTCGCTCAAGCTAAAACCGCACCACAGATAGTAGCTGAACTAATACGGTGGCTCAGCTTGTCAATTATAAACTTATGAGAACTCTTATTCAATGTGTTATTGAATCTCTTATTCAAATTAGACGACCTCGATGGCAGAGTGGTTACCATGCCGGACGGCCATCCGTAAGGTTGCGGGTTCGATTCCCGTGCGGGGTGTGAACTTAATATTTGTGCGAACCACAAATGTTTGTCTCGGTCTGGGTGTGTGTGAATGAGTGTGTGCGTAGTTTCTGATACCCTAGATACAAGCTTCGAGCTTAGTTAGGGGTCAGTTACTATAATGAGATGATGTAGTGAATGATTATTATGTTATGATGTGTAAAATGTTTTTTTCAATAACATAAACTTTGAAAAAATCTCAAAAAAACCGAAAAACTTTCTCCCAACCGAACCGAGTAAGCCAACTAATAAAACCATCACAGTACAATATCTTTAACAATGCCACTTAGAGAATGTATATAAAAAAATTACGGTAAATGTCTTAATAAAACAGGGGGGAGGGGGGTAGTTATTTTTCTTCGGTGTAGTTGAGGAAAAAAGGGATAAATTGCGTGGCTTGCCTCTGACAGAACAGTCGTTATGGTTGAATTTTATGTGAGGTACTTTATCACGGGATGAACCAGGATACAGAGAGTACTAGCGGTTCGCGGTTACGAGAATGAAATCTTTTTA
This sequence comes from Timandra comae, assembly GCA_958496195.1. Classification (NCBI taxonomy): domain Eukaryota; kingdom Metazoa; phylum Arthropoda; class Insecta; order Lepidoptera; family Geometridae; genus Timandra; species Timandra comae. The sequence continues at coordinate 7,722,251 of OY292377.1, read as the reverse complement.
AATTTAAATTGAGAATATGATTATTCTAAATTAAATTTGAGAATATGAATATTCTAATTTTAAAAACTTAATGAAACGAAGCAGATTCCAAATTTGAAAACGGCGTGACATTGAAAATAAGAATATTCCTAATCGCGCGGTGCCAATAAAAATGGAACATTCCAAATTTAAAAATAATTGAATTATAAAAGTTTATTTACAATTTAAGCCATCAATAATAACTTTATTTTTTTTTTATAAAGAATAAGTAGGCGTAATCACCAAGCTTGATTATTGCCTATTAGTTACATTTATCAGAATTATTTCAAACTAGCTGTGTCCTGTGGTTTTACCCGCATTGTTCCCGATCCCGTGGGAATTTTGGGATAAAACATAGCCTATGTCCTTTCCCGAACTATAAGCTACCCCTGTACCAATTTCAATTCAATCGGTCCAGTAGTTTAGCCGTGAAAATGTAACAAACAGACAGAGTTACTTTCGCATTTATAATATTAGTAAGGATGCACGGATGGTAATATCCCTTTTAATTTCATCCTTAAACACATATGTATCATATAAAACTAATTAAGTATATTATTAGATCCGGCACATTGCAATCAAATATTGCATTCTGCGAATCAATGTTGGCTAAACAAATTTTCGATATTACACACGCAAATTGGTTTCCAATATGTATTTAGTTTACATAGAATGACTTTTGTATCGATATACTACATTTTGTGCGTGATTTTAATATTAAGTTAATATTTATCATAAAACATAATTATTATTTTATGAGTAGTAAATCTACATCGAAAATGGTTTTAATATTATTTAAAGATCTGTACTTTTTTTCATTTGAAGATTATTTTTAGTATCTTAAGTTTGAATGTTCTTTTCAAAATATACATGGTTAGGTTGTATTTTGTCAAATTTTTTACCAAAACTAAGACTTGAATACCGTCAAATGAAGGAAAAAAATATAAAAAGATTTTATTAAATATTTTGAGTTTAACATATCATAACAATCATTCACTACATCATCTCATTATAGTAACTGACCCCTAACTAAGCTCAGAGACTGTATCTAGGGTTCAAATTATTATAGTTAACGGGATATTTACCATGTATATTATTTGTTTCGAGTTTCCGATATTTCGACGCTGTTGCAAGCGCCATGATCACGGATGAACTGGGGTATCAAAAACTACGCACACACTCATTCACACACACACCCATCGAGACAAACATTCAGTCAACATTTGACGACCTCGATGGCAGAGTGGTCACCATGCCGGACTGCCATCCGTAAGGTTGCGGGTTCGATTCCCGTGCGGGGTGAATATTTGTGTGAACCACAAATGTTTGTCTCGGTCTGGGTGTGTGTGTGAATGAGTGTGTGCGTAGTTTCTGATACCCTATATACAAGTGACGAACTTAGTTAGGGGTCAGTTACTGTAATGAGATGATGAAGTGAATGCTTATAACAGTCAAACTCACTCGATTCTCGAACCAAACAAAGTTAGAACCAATAGTAGGATCCCAAAACGGATTGTAAAGGATTTTTTCAGTAGACTTTTGTGTGATGACTTGAATAAATAAGGTTTTACTTACTTATGACCTTTTAGTTCAAGCCGAGAGAAAATTGCAAATCAGCTGATTTATAATACGAGGATTATATTAGGGGTGTATATTCAATTTTGTTGGTTTCTTATTTTTATATTATGGTTGACGCGCAAATGTGTTTTAAGTTTTCGTTTAAAATTTCTTTGAAGCATATTTGTTGTAAATTCGCTTATATTTATGTATATACTAGCTGCGCCCCGCAGTCTTACCCGCGTAGTACCCGCTCCCGTGAGAATGCGTAGCTCGTAGTATCATACAATCTCGGCACAATTCACCATCGTGTGTTAAAAAATTAAGTACCAGCGCCATCTGTTGGTAGGATTTGTGACTACAAAAAGTTACAATAAAACGTACGATTACTTATACACAATCCCATGGGAATTTCGGGATAAAAAGTATCCTATGTGCTATTCCTAGTTATAAGGAACATCTGTACCATTTTTAATCAAAATCGATACAGTAGTTTTTGCGTGAAAGTGGAACAAACATCCAAACTCACAAACATCCAAACATACAAACTTTCGCATTTATAATATTAGTAGGATTGTTGCACGACTCATGATGCGAAGCATCAGAGAGTGCTTTACGATCGAAAAATTTTTTTCGCCGCATTTCGGCGGCTATTTTTATTATTATAGCCTTGTTAGTTCACGGAATCAAGATATTTTGCATACTATTGTCGAGATAATTTAATGGAGATTAATTCCATACTTTCAAAAAATTGTTTACTGCAATAGAATTGGACAAAAACACCAAAATAGGTCAAAAAATTTTCCTGTCCGTCATGTGTGAAACCTGAAAACACTCTAACTTGTGAATAAATCCATTATTTGAGTTATTTTTTTTTTTAAATTCTAATCGACGATTGTAGGTCACTGAATGCGAATGATTAATTAATTCAGTGTATTTTTTTTTTTCAATATTTGATAATTAAATGAGCATTATGAGTCGTGCACTTTTGGATTTTACTGGTTTTAATATCTATTCTTTAGGTTTAATATAAATTAGGTAAGTATTTTATTTTTATATTGTAGTTGATGTGTTTAAAGCTGGCGTCTAAAATTTCTTAGAAATAGGGATCTTGTTGCAAATTCGCTTACATTTTTATGTACATTATGATTATAATATTTATTTCTCGGAGGTCTAGTGGTATATAATAAATGAATAAATGTGCACCTATTTAGCAAACCTAAGGTCCTGCATTCAATTTCTAAAATTAGTGATAAGTTTTTGATAAGAAAAATCACACCTCGATCGTAAATTTGATTTCTTCTGATTCATTTTCTGTCTTAATTTTATTTTTTAGCAATCTTGCAGCCGTACTCAGAGACGTATAACGTATAAGTTCTTAAACTTATGTGCCATAATATTTCTGTGGCGAGAATTGGAAGCTACTATTGTCATTGTGACTCCAATGTCATTTGGATACATTTTCAATAAACTGACAACCAAAAGATGCGATTACAGCGACGCTGTCACCGGCACAGAAAAGGTTGTCACTCTATAGTTAAAAATATTAGTATAAAATTACAAAAATATGCATTTATGAAACAAACTAGTCTAGTACATAAATAACGATTAATGCATGGATGAATTTACTACAAATAAATCGAGTAACACAAACAACAACAAAACATAATAAGATTTATTTATTAGGAATGCTACATTTTACAACACAAACTTATCAATGCAAAAAGCCCCTTATACCTAAACGCATAGAGCTTAAATTCGCCAAATTTGTGTATCATTTTACAAGACAAACTTGTCAACGCAAAACTACCCCTATATACAATGCTTTAGTGCTTAAAATCGCCCAAATTCTAAATCCATAGTGATGTCCATATCGATTATCGAGACATTGCGTCCGGCACTTACTAGGGATTACCCTAATTCGCAGTGCAAGTGTTACACGTCTGTGTGACGGGTGATCTGGACGCGTTTACACCGGTATGAACCTACTCGGACATTTATATTGCTAAGTATGAGGTCCCGTGTGCAAATCCTTTGTCGAGTGATGCCAGTTTGCTACAATCACTCAAGTTTAAGGTCCTATTCCTCCTCACTGTCCTAATTAGTAATAGAGACTCTTTAGAGAGACTCTGTACCCTGTGAATATATGTTTATGATACAGACAGAATACTACGCATAGGGCTCTTTAGCCATGAACAGAAATGTTCTATCACGAATTGTTCAATCACCTGACGCCACCTAAATCATCTTATGTAGATGTATAGGCCAATGATGATGATGATGTTGATGATGATACAGACAGAATACAATACAATTAAATATCGATTATGTTTATATATTAAGTCTTCTTTTGTACTCTTTGACATTATACGTGTCTAGTGTACCCTCAGCAAAATAATAAATTATTTAATAAAAAAGTCGATTGTATCGACCGCTCTAGCAGCACATTTGTTGTTACACTCCGGTGTAACAGTCGGCCGTCAGTCCACTTAAGCCGTATATTGACGGCGCAGGATTTGTACGTCGCCTACTCCATGTTCGGACGATCAATCTGACGTCACTACTACGTCATTTATATATTGTTTACTTAACACAAACAACTCCTTTGGATATTGGGACGTATTTTATTTGTTAAGATATATTGGGCGATTTTTGTGGGGTTTTTAAAAGAAATGGTGCTACTTTTTTGGTATTTCTTTTGCAATAGAGAGTCTAAGGAACTAGACACATTTATTCAGCTCCATTCAGCGTTTGTCCATACAAAACAAAAAAAGAAGAGAGATTGAATGGAGACCATTCAGCTGAATGGATGCGTACGCGTCTCCATACAAAATCGTTGTTTTGTATGGACAAACGCTGAATGGAGCTGAATAAATGTGTCTCGTCCCTAAATGTATCGTAGGTGGCATTAAATCTACTAGCAGGACACAGCAGTTTCACCCGCGCAGTTCCCGCCGTAAGATTGTGGGGATAAAATTATACCAAAAACCTTCCTCTTGAATCACTCTATCTATTAAAGAAAACCACATCAAAATCCGTTGCGTAGTTTTAAAGATCTAAGCAGACAGTGGGAAGCGATTATATTTTATACTATGTAGTGATACTAATATTATAAATATTAATTGTGAATTTGTATGTATTTATTTATTTATTTATTTATTGAAAAAAGACACAACAACAGTTTAACATATAAAGCATTAAAACAGAATACACATATTTAAAGAAGGGTTCTGATATGTATTGAATAAATTTAAGCCACTGGACTAATTTAGCTGATATATAATCCAGTAGAATTTTTGATACGAAATATCTGTACCGAAACAGATATTTCGTATCAAAAATTCTACTGGATTTAAGGGAGTACATAAAAAAAACCTATGTTTATTTATACCTTCGTTATTCTAATATCTAAATATATATAATTCAAAGGACTGATTGACTGACTGACTGACATAGTGATCTATCAACGCACAGCCCAAACCACTGGACGGATCGGGCTGATATTTGGCATGCAGGTAGATGTTATGACGTAGGCATCCGCTTAGGATTCCCACGGGATTGTAATTTACGCGAGTGAAACCGCGTGGCAGAGCTGGTTATTAATAAAAGGATAGAAATAATTTATACTACAATATGTATGTTAGTCTTTAAGGTATGTGTAAATTATTATGTATAAGTTTTATTTTATTTGTTATGATATTTTATGTTTTGTAATTTGACAGGCCATGCCTTGTCGTAACACAGTTTCAACTAGCACGGGAGGTATGGTCTCGAAAATTGCATCAAGTGTATTATTATTGTAGCAAATGCATTTTAATAAATGATTTTATTATTATTTTTCATATATTCATTTATTTTCTTAATTTTGTGTTTTTACAATATAAGTACTTATATAAAAAATAAAAACTTTTTTTTATTATTATACTGCGAAAGACTAAACCACCTGAGTCCCTGAAATAAATTAAAAAAGAACTCTAAATTGTCAAACTGCATTCCAAACTAGCTTTCAAAGTTTCCACCATAAAGCTCTTTACGACGTGAATACTAAAAATAAGCTCGTTAACATTGATGTACGAAAACCTCCAGATATATACTTTGCGTCTCAAAATCGTATCTAGTAAAATGAGCGCACAATGCGCTTGTTTCAAAGAGTTATTTTCAACTTTAAATTATCCGCGTAAGGTGCTTTTGCAATAAAAATGCTTGTAGTATAACCATAATACCATTATGTAGTAGTAGTGAGTGTTTGCGGACAGTTTCAAATATAAATATAATCATTCACTATATCATCTTATTATAGTAACTGACCCTTGACTAAGTTCGTAACTTGTATCTAGGGTATCAGAAACTACGTACAAACTCATTCACACACACACCCAGACCGAGACAAACATTTGTGGTTCACACAAATATTCACCCCGCACGGGAATCGGACCCGCAATCTTATAGGCAGTCCGGCATGGTGACCACTCTGCCATCGAGGTCATCGAAATTTATTTAGGACTAACGTCGCCCCGCGGATATTCTCGCAATATCCCGTGAAACATTTGGTATAAAATGTTGTTTGTGGCATTTCCCAAGCTCTAGTTAATCTTTATATCGGCTCAGTAGTTTTAACGTGAAGGCGCAACAAACAGACAGAGTTACTTTCGAATTTATTTCGTATAATATTAGTAATGATTGTACATCTTTGGTTTTTATAAATCAATGCTTTTGGTTTATAATACGATCTTTTTATACATGAGCTTATAAAATAGATCGTTTGTCATATAAAGCTTATTGAAAGTTGTTTTAGAGCTTTGGGAGCTTTAGAGGTGTATCGTTTAGAGCGGGATTCGATTACTGTTTATAGTTTGTTTGATATACGATTTTATTTGAAGTAATTTATTTAAATGCTTGGTCGGTTTTGTGGTCGAAATTTGATCGGTAGTATTATTTGACTTAAAAAAATAGGTTTCCTTTTTTTTTAATAAAATGTATTTGTGCCAATTATTGAAATAAAACACTTAATTTATAAGATTAACTATCATTTATTCACAAAATGAACAATTTAATAAAAAACATAATAAACCCAGGTTCAATTCTTTCTTAGAACAAAATTTTAAATCTTAATTAAGTGTATCAGTCCTAAAATATATCCATTAATTACAATATTATTCGATTAATAATACTTATAAAAATAAAATAAAAACTTTGAAAACATAACACTTTTTTCTTTTACGCAGTTGGGTAACTCAAAATATCTGTTACTTATCGTAAAATACTGTTTGGCCAAATCGGGCTTAGTTCAAAAATCGACCCAATTAGATATGGGGCGAAAGTAGAAAATCTTTTAAAATCTTTAGTTTGAGCAAATTAGTTTAAGAAAACATTTATTTAAAAAGTACTACGCATCATCTTATTACATACATACTTTGATGTCATTAAACATTAAGGAGACGATTCAGCTGAATGGATGCGTACGCGTCTCCATACAAAATCGTTGTTTTGTATGGACAAACGCTGAATGGAACTGAATAAATGTGTCTAGTTCCTAAGCGGAAGAAACTGCCTGATAAACATTCGATGTAGGCACTTATATCGGTATCGATATCATTAACTTTCGATGTGAGAATCCTTTCAGTTAGCGCAATATAAAATGTTTAATTTGATCTGATTTAGTCTATGAAATTGATATGAAGTCTATGAATTTGATATTGTATAATGTAAGTTATTAAAATAAAGATAAATTAATTTCAAGTCATGTTAAGCAGTGTCTCAATTGTTAATTTCTTTCCTTTTTATTTTATTTTAATAGATCATTTATTAAAATCAAACATAAACTTTGTTATTTACGGAAGAGCAGGATACTCTGGCGCAAGTAAATGTTTACTTAAAAGAGTATTCTAACAACTTGCAATTTATGTAATGTGTTTTGATGAAATAAATGGTTTTGTATTTGTATTGTATTGTATGAAAATCCAGCTCTAGATGTCATAAATAGTTGACCTTACAAGCTTTGGATATTATGAACGATAGATCTCATACACTTTCGATACATCACTCTATCCATATCACAAACCTTTAATTCTTTCCATTCAACATGTTCAAAGTCCTAACCTTTGATGTAACATAACTCAATGACGCATAGTACTCCTAAACTAACACGGTCTTATTTGCGTTACATTTTAAACCTAGTTTAACAAAACTTGGTTACCATTTGACATTTGTCAATCATATCTGTCACTTTAGTCTTTTGACAGTATTCAAAATTGTACTAGAGCAGATTGAAAAACCTGGTTTAGTGCTAAACCAGATTAAAATGCAACGCCAATAAGGCAGACATAGCCTAAAACTATAAATCATTACATATGAGTAGAAACAGTCGATACAGAGATAGAAGAAATTCCAGGTTTAACTCCAGGGCTGTTTTCTTCTTCTCTTTCCTTCTGCGGTCTTCTCTTTGGCCCTAGATACAGTTTCTGGAGCTGGCAAGCTGGTGCTTCTACGAATAAGTAGAGCGGCAGTGCGAAGAGGTACGTTGTACATACTATGCCGGCGTATAACATTATCTGTGGAAAAGAATGTGGAAGAATTTGAGATTTTCATCAATGTTTTAGATTTCATTTTATACAGATTTCGTGATAATTTCTGACAAATATGGTTCAACTAAAATCTGACCCCGATTAGAAACTGCGGTTTGGAAGATAATGATTCAGAATTTGTAAGCATCAATTGAGTAGTGGTTAAGGTTTTTGACTTCCAATCGAAACTGCTCGAACCCTTTTTTTTTTAACGCGGTGAAAATGCATAGAACTGCATACCACCGTGGGCCGATATTGGGAGGGCCCCCGGGGCATGTAGGGCTCTCCCAGCCAGAAGGGCTGGGCCTACCCACTAAAAACACAGCGACTTCCGTCCGCGTTACATTGGGGTGCGGTAGGATCCCGAGGGGGATTTCTACTACGGCAAAACAGCTCGAACCCTGCCACGTACCAAAGTGTTTCCATTTTTTTAATATGTATGTACGACGCTCTAATGGGTAAGGAAAACATCGTAAGAAAACTTGCATAGTTAGAACACTTGCCTTAAGATTCTCGGGTTATGTGAAGTCTTGACCAGCGTAGTTGACTAAAGCCTAATCACCCTCATTCAGGGTATGCTCGAGCCTCTCAGTGGAGACAAATATGACCTTATAATTGGCCATACCAAAATCTACTAATAAAAATAAGTCGGGTTTTCCTTCCTAACGCTATAACTCCAGAACGCACGAACCGATTTCCACGGTTTTGCATTCGTTGGAAAGGGCTCCGTGAGGTTTATAGCAAAGAAAATTCAGGAAAAGAAATCAACAGAAAAGCGGAAAATTCATACGAAATGTTACATAAAACGAAGCCATCTGGTGGCGAAACGGAGTTCGCCGGGTTTGCTAGCTAATCTAATATAACTTAGATTTTCGGATGGTAAGACTCAATATTATCTCCATAGATGTCCTAGTGGCTGCTCTAAGACCGCAATACCAAGCTTTCAAGATTTTCTACCAGTCGAGCCTCGGTAGATCAATTTGGAAGAGCGGTGCTACGGTGCAGCATAGTTTTGGGTTCAAGTCCTGGCTAAGGCGAAATATTGAATGCATTTTTCAAAAAATATGTAAATACCAATTGCCACCCTACTTACAGCAGAATAATCAGTAGCATAGAAGCTCCTCCTCAGCTGCCCTCCATAGGTCCTGAGGACAGTCGCGTGGAGCAGCATGGCGCAGTATGACAGTCTGCCCAGGGGCTGGAGAGGACCCCACTCCACTGAGCCTACGTAGATACCTGGAGAGGAAATGTTGGGTTTTATTGGTGGTTTGGGTTTGGTAAAGGATTCAAAAGTTTTTGTAAAGCTAAAAAAGATTACAATAGTTTTTTTTTATAAAATAAAGATCTAATCTCTTCAATAGATACTGGTCAATTCAATTCAGATAACTCTAATATCGGTCTGTGAAATCCCACTGTAGGCCTCTCTCTCAGATGGTATTTACAGTCAAGAGGAAATGGCATGATCACCATGACCACGCTTGCCCAATGCTTGTTGCTGATCTCAAACTTAAGATATTTTTGAAAAACACAACACAAATCAGCAGGAAGTTTTACACAGCCCTACTCTGCCACAGTCCATAACAATAAAGCTCCTCCAAAAATCCTTAATAGTATCAATAAAACCTCAACTTACGATTACACCGATAGAAGTATCCGATAACAAACACGCATATAGCTAGTGCGAAGAAGTTCTGGTTGAGCGCGTTGAACACAGCGGATTCGAATGGCGACGCTTCCCTGCTGTGGAGGTCCCAGCCCATCAGCACGGCGCCCATTGCTATAGGTACTGACGCCACGAACAGGAGTTTCATTAGCTGGAAGAAAAATTATTTATTTATTTATAGATATCTAAACTTAAAACTATTATTACAGGTTAATATCACCTAATTCGATAGATAAGCATTTTTTATATTTGCTATTTATAACATATTATATATAGAGATTTGTGGGTGAACTAGCTATAGGTCAACGTACGAACTTTCCTGTGAATTATAAAATAAGAACTTTAAATCCATCCAATTTATTGCGAATATGTTCGTATGTATTGTCATAAAGAAACCTTTGTGGTTACGACCGGGCTTTATTTTGATTTTATTGTTCTTGTAATTCTTTATTTTTGATTTTTTTTCCAAATGAAATTATTCCAATATTTTTCGATGGCAGAGTGGTCACCATTACGGACTGCCATCCGTTGCAACGGGTTCGATTCCCGTGCAGGGTGAATAAATAACATCAATAAAAACTTTGAGAATGTTTACTCGTATGTGGGTAGGTCATAGGGATGATGACCGCAAATTTTAGCGCAATCTGTTCAGTGGTTTGTGCTGTATGTTGATATATCAACGAGAGAGATATATTTGACGACCTCGATGGCAGAGTGGTCACTATGCTGGACTGCCATCCGTAAGGTTGCGGGTTCGATTCCCGTGCGGGGTGAATATTTGTGTGAACCACAAATGTTTGCCTCGGTCTGGGTGTGTGTGTGAATGAGTGTGTGCGTAGTTTCTGATACCCTAGATACAAGCTTCGAGCTTAGTTAGGGGTCAGTGACTATAATGAGATGTAGTGAATGATTATGTTAATGATTATGTTATGATCATCAGTCAGTCTACTCGATGTAAAAAAAACAATGCAGTAATATAAATACAAACACTATCAACATCATTAAAAACGAAAGTGAACCTTAACTATTAAACAGAATATACTGAAAATAAAGGTAAAGAAAATGATTACAGAGTTCAAATTAAATTGAACCCAGAGTAATATAATTAACAACACCTATAATTACTTTACTTCATAAACTTAACAGCAAATATTGCGTTGATTACAAAATTATTTTGGGTGATAAAAGGTGTAAAATTAATAATATAATTGAGTTTTTTAAGCTATTATAAAATGTAGGGGTCGATTTTGAAGAAAATTTTTTTCACGGTTTGCCGTAGGCATGTTTTTTTTAATTGTGTCAAATGGATTCTTTATGATGTATTTTTTTTTTAAATGTTTAAGTAAGTATATATATTTCATCCTTAGTTCTATTAAATCAATAACTATTTACAAATTGCAACTCTGTATCAAAGCCCAAAACGTCGATATTCAATTGTACGTTCAGCTATGTTTCGCAAATCATTAATAATTATTAGTACTAATGAGTAATACAGTGTTTGAATTTCCGAGGACGCAGGTTCATTGACCCGTCATTTTATTACTTTGTACGAATATTGTAATTGGTATTTAGTAATTGTATCGTGGAATGTTATGCTTCAAACTCCTCTGAAAGACACTTAGCCAAATTGTTTGGACGTAAACTAAGAAACTACTGATTGAAAACATAGTTTATTGTTGGAGAGCCCATTCAGTAAAAAATACGATAAAGACATTCGTAGAGTATCAGAAACTCAGTGACGGATTAAAACTTCATGATGCCCTAAGCAATCGAAGAGGCTGTAGCTTGAGTGGAATTTGGGGACGAAAAAAAAGGTCAGCTAACACTCCTCGCCATGTTCAAGGTAGGGCATTTGTCACTTCAAGCATAGCTACGGCCCTGGGACCCTATCCTTATGTCAACTAAGAAGTTTTTAGTTAGTAATTGATTTGCTTTGTTGCACTGATACTGATTTTTTTAATGCATCATTGTATGTTGTATCCTACAAAATGTAATTTGTTGTTTATTGTTTTAATTTTTTGTTTGTACTCTTTATATTTGATTTTGTTATGTATTGTTAAGTGTATTTCTTAATTGTACAGCTACTCTATCGCATTAGGTTTTTAACCTGTAGTGGTAGATGTAAGTGGATGAAAATAAATAAATAAAAGTTTTCTGGTGCTTCTGGTGCCCCCCCAGACGTGGTGCCCTAGGCAATTGCTTAATTTGATTAAGGGTTAATCCGGGACTACAGAAACTACGCATACATTAATTCACACAATGAGACCTAGACAAACTTTTAAGGAATCAACCCTTTTATTTGGTTGTTGTCAGTATATTTCCACTTATTCAGTCTAATTCAACCAACATGTTATGAATTGCACTACATTCATAAATTTTTAAGACCTCAAAATTATGGCTGATTCGACCATGTTTGTGAGAGAAAATGATTATGGCAAGTTAAAGACTTGCCCCGGCCTTTCCAGTACTTGAAACTACAGCTGATGATAATGATGAAGAGCATCCTTACCCAAGAATCCCCAAGATTCCACTTCTTCGCCTGTGCCTTGTGATAGAAGTACGCGGTCAGCACGCCCAGGTGGTACCCTGCCCAGTTCCCCTGGGCAGACACGTACGCGTGGTAGAACGTGTCGTTGTATCCGAATATGTCTCTTATTGATCTGGGAATAGAGGTCAAATTTGTAGTGGAAATGGAATAAAAAATATGTATCTGGGAAAGTAATATCAAGCTCTTTTGACACTTGAAGAAGATCTATTGACGATTGTCAAAGGACTATCAGTTTTGGTAAGTTTATTTTTTAAACTATTAATATTGAAAATTTAGCACGCTGAGGACTTTTGCCTGTGTGTCTAATCTTACAGGAAAATTATTTTCTTTACTTTACTTATTCACAATAATAATTATACTTTTACTATTCAACAAGGGGAAGAAGAATAAAAAAGTCCAATAAAAAGGATATAGCCTAGCTTTGAATGATCATAATGTTACAGTGACGAAAAATATGATATTAATCACCACGCTTAACTAAGTAATTAAAAAAAGAAAGTACCCAAATCAAAATAAATTAATACAACTAAAACTTATTTAACTCACTCAGGAAACAAGCTAACTCTGATAGGTAACAGCTTCATGAAGTAGCTCTGTAGGAACGGTATGATGAGACTGATGACCATCACCGCCGAGAGCACGGGGACCCCGGCCCGGGGCCAGCGCCAGATCACCAGGAGAATGACCAGGGTGATGAGGAAGAGTTGGGTGTCGGTGCCGAGGTACCTGTTGAAGTTTAGGAGTATTTTTTAGATGTTCAAATTTGAATAATTCACTTCAGTTGGGACTTGAACCTAGGACAACTGTATTTTATTTACTTTGCAACCATATTTGTCTGTTCTGGCGTTACGCGATACCGATAATACGCGCAAATATGGTTGCTGGGAAGGTTCATATCTGATGGGATATTGGAACGTCGCGTATTATAGGTCGCGTAACGCCAGAACAGACAAATGTATAGAAAAACACTTGACCGTTCACACTCAACCGATTATATGTACGTTAGTGCGTTGAGTATTGAGTGTGAGCGGTCCCTACGTGAACCGTAGCTTCGTTCTAAGAAAAAATAATTCAGATTATCTTAGTGTGTGAAATGCTATATAAGTTTAATGCAAATGAAAAAGTATTTTAAAACTATTTTAAACTGCGCGAAGGGAGATTGAAAATATTTTGAATTAAATCAAGCCAAATCGCGAACCCATTCGGAAACATTTGTTAAAAAGAATTGTCTATACTTAAAACTTTATTTTTTAATTGAATGCATTGAAAGTTATATTTTCTGAGTCCCTTTTATACAACTAAAAGATATACGATGAAACTTAGATTCACTTTCAACTCTATAATATTCAACACAAATAGACATGTTCACACAATTTCTTAAGCAGGAATCAAACCCGCAACCATTGTCACAACAGGCAGGATAGCAACTACACCACTAGGTCGTCAAAGTTCATCGCTCTTTCAATGTTAAGGCCGTTACACAATAACCTTATTCCAAATCACGTTCCAAGATTATAAAGATTCGTTTACATTGTGCAATAACCAAGGTTTATTTAATTCACGACTAAATATTAAAATGTTTCACAATTTAGTGCAAACTTTAGAGGGACCAATTGTGATAGGATAAGAGCTGGTGGAACATCGACCTTACTGATATTTTACCGAGGACTAACTAAACAAAAAAAAATATTGAGTTTTGGAATGATAAACTAAGCTGCACCTTACCAGTATATACGGTACTTGACAGAACGATGAAAAAAGAAATAATCTGGACAGAATTTTGATAAGCAAGCTATTGTAGCTAGTCGTATTTATCTATTACAAGAGTGGTGCGTTGCAACTCAACTCAAACTCATCCTGTTTGTCAAAGTCTAGTCATCAATAGGTAACATCTCATTTAAATAGGTTTAGTGGATTTGATATTATGAAAGAACGACAGACAGAGAGTCATTTTTTCGTATTTATATTATTAGTAAGTAAAGAAATATAATTATAGAACTAGGTATTTAAAAAGTAAGTGTCATCTGGTTAGCAGATCGGTGAAGGCCGATGTACCACCGGCTCTCCGACTATAAGGACAGTTTAAACACTCCAAACTTTGAGTAAACAGATGAAGATATAATCAAATAATATTGACCTCGGACTAGGAAAATTGACTAAACCCAATTTAGTAATGTTTGACTTGGTTGTTTATTTAGTTGTTGCAATTTGCGGTTAGTGGCAATTATTTTTGACATCTGAAAATGCCATTTTTAGGTGAAAATGTGGCGAAATTATTGTGATAATTCTTATCTCTATCTTTGATTTACACGAACACTACACATTGAAATAAAACACTTAAACGGATTTTTGTCGTGGTTGTATTTTGTTTTACATTTTCTGACGTTTCGGATTCTTTACAGAACCCGTGATCACAGAAGACTAAGATGGAAGACGTCTGTACAAAGTAATGTAAAAAGTTTACTACCTTCAATATTTTGAATATAATTTTAAATACATTGTGAATTTACCACAGATTCGGAAATACATCACCCGAGAAGAATCTGCAAGAAACTCGGTCTGGAATTATTTTTTATATCATTTTTTAAAAAAAATAAATTACAATGCATTTTAAAATCAATACATTTTTTTTTTCAATTTGAAACGTTCCTATTCACGCATATAGAACTGACAAGAATCCGAAACGTCAGAAAATGTAAAACAAAATACAACCACGACAAAAATCCGTTTAAGTGTTTTATTTCTATTCTAATCTCTGTTTCCTAAGCCTATTTAGACATGTTTTATGAGCGGGACTTGTACTTAAAGAGTACAAAATTCTTATTAAATTATGACTAGGTGCCGAAATGGAAACTATTCGCACCTTTTCCCATTTCGACACCTTCCTAATTGGGCATTCCAAAGGTACCGAAACGGAAAGGTGCCGAAATGAAACTAAATCATTTATCACTACATACTCGTAGTATTAAACAAAGTCGATTTCTCTGTCCCTATGTCCCTATGTATGCTTTGATCTTTAAAACTACGCAACGGATTTTGATGCGGTTTGTTTTAATAGATAGAGTGATTCAATGGGAAGGTTTTCAGCATAATTTTATCCCCATATTCTTACTACGCGGGTGAAACCGCGGGGCGCCGCTAGTTGTTTTTAAACTAAGAAGCGTCAAAATTCTAATACGGCATAAGTTTTTTTTTTTAATCTTCATAACTTCGTCCTTTATGAACCAATTTATTTTCCAATAATGTATACTTAGAACTTTCCGCGTGTACCCATATTCTTTAAAACATAATCATAACAAAACACATTACATTCTTAATAATTTACATACAATGTAGCCCAATTCAATAACAAACAAACAACGAGAATTCCTTAATATAAAAACGGATACAAAATCAATTAAAATGATTAAAGATCCGTAAAATAACACGGAGGAAGCAACCGTGATGCAACTCGCGACTGCGAAATTACTTTACGAGTTGCAATGGAATTGCGTTGTCTGAGCAATGTAGTGGGAATGTACTTTTATATGCGTTTAAGGATTTCAATTTATCAATTTATAGGTAACTAGCTGCTCCCCGCGGTTTCACACGCGTAGTTCCCGTTCCCGTGGGAATTTCGGGATGATAAATAGATGTTGGCCGATTCTCAGACCTACTGAATATGCTCACAAAATTTCATGAGAATCGGTCAAGCCGTTTCGGAGGAGTATGGCAACGAAAACTGTGACACGAGAATTTTATATACATATAAGATAATGAAGGCTTAGGTGGCTACTCTAAAAACTGACCTACTGGTGAGTAGCCACCTTGTGATTTTCTTAGTGGTCATCTCAGCCAGTACTTTAGCCGATTGTGGGTGAGCCAACTACTCCAAATTTTGGACGTCGTCCTCTCACCCACTTTATAAAACTTTTATAACGGATGATGTAGTTATCTTACTAATGACTATTGTGCCCTACAGTTTTGTCCATGTAAATCCTAATCCTATGGGAATTTTGAGATAAAAAGTAAACATCCTATGTGTTATCCCTGGTTAGAAGAAGTTGAATTTACCCTTCCACATTCATTAAAATAATTCATATAAAATGTCGCAGCAAAAAAAGTTTGCCAGGTCAACTACAAATGCCGTAAAGAAATCCCCCTCGGGATCCTACGGCACCCCAATGTAACGCGGACGGAAGTCACTGTGTTTTTAGTGGGTAGGCCCAGCCCTTCTGGCTGGGAGAACCCTACATGCCCCGTAGGTCCTCCCAATATCGGCCCACAGTGGTATACAGTTCTATGCATTTTAACTGCGTTAAAAAAAAAAGGTCAACTACAAATAATAAAATGTACTTACCAAGCCTGAGGCAAACAAAGATGCTCAAACGGAAACAGATTAGGCATCAATATGACCAGTTGCCACCAGTTTGACCGACACATCTCGCGTTCTCGCTTCACGACTGCATCCCACATGGGCCCAGAGCCGAGATGGGGAACCCACGTCATCGCCAGGCCCATCACCACTAGTACTGCTGGCATTAATCTGGGGAAAGAAATGATAGGTTAACATAACATAACATAATCATTCACTCCATCATCTCATTACAGTAACTGACCCCTAACTAAGTTCGTAACTTGTATCTAGGGTATCACAAACTACGCACACACTCATTCTCACACACACACACCCAGACCGAGACAAACATTTGTGGTTCACACAAATATTACCCCGCGCGGGAATCGAACACGCAAACTTAGCAGGCAAACCGGTATGGTGACCACTCTGCGATCGAGGTCGTCTAATACTTCATATTTTGGATATTTAGTGCCGGGCCCGGGTGACATTGAAGGCCGCTGAATGTGGATGAAACTAGTCAAAAAAAAAAAAAAAAAAGAGACGATATGCGTTTTATACGAGTTATGCGTAAGTGCCGATTAGTCGAACTAAATCCCTCAGCTAATTTCAATCACATACTATGTATAAATAAAAATAAACAAAGCACAATTGGAATCCTCTTCCCCGTTTTTCGAAACCAATGTTTCGCCAAAATCCAAGCGCATAACTTTAGACCGACTGCGCCAAATTGGATAATTCTTTTTTGTTGTGTTGTTCATAGACACGACAAGAATTATGTGTAAAAACATGTAGAAAACAGGAAAAATGAAAACCTGCTTTGTTTAGAATAATTTGAAATTAAAAAATTTCAAAATACTAAATCCCTTTTATTAAAAAAATTGGAAGTTGCTTATTTATCCCTTGAAATAAAGAAAGAAAGAAAATGTTTTATTTATCATAGCAGCGCCCCGCGGCTTCACCCGCGTAGTTCCCGTTCCCGTGGGAATTTTGTGATAAAAAGTATCCTATGTGTTATTCTGATGTATAAGCAAGATTATTGTAAAGTTTCATTAAAATCCATTCAGTAGTTTTTGCGTGAAAGAGTAACAAACATCCATACATACAAACTTTCGCCTTTATAATACTGGGTGGCGCAAAAGTAAAGACCCTATTTGGTTCAGCTATAACATTTTTTCTAAATTAGAAAACTAGATTTAGGTTTTTTTAAATGTATATTTGTGCCATTAAATTTCGTACCATTAGGATTTAAAGATGATGTCTTTTAAATGGTGACCTCCAGAGTTGATACACATTTGAGCCCTATTTATGACATTTTGCATAACTTGCCGTAACACTTCCTGCGATATGTTCGTTATTTCTTGACGAATGTTTTCTTTTAGAGCTGCGAGAGTCTGTGGCTTGTTCACATACACCCGAGATTTCAAAAAACCCCAAAGAAAGAAGTCTGGACTGGTCAGATCGGGTGACCTTGCAGGCCAAGGCAAATCGCCAAAACGAGAGATAACTCGGCCTGGAAAAGCGTCCCTCACTAAGTCCATAGTGTCGCGCGCTGTGTGTGCCGTAGCGCCGTCTTGTTGAAACCAGATGTGCTCCAGCCCCAATTCGTCCAAACTGGGTATCAAAAACTCACGTAACATGGTTCTGTAGCGTTCTCCAGTGACAGTTATCGCATTGCCTCCAGCGTCTTCGAAAAAATAGGGTCCGATCACTCTGTCAACACAGATGCCACACCATACAGTAACTTTTAGTGGGTGTAGAGGTGTTTCTTGAATAATGCGCGGATTATCAGTGCCCCAGAACCGAGTATTCTGCTTATTGACATGCCCTGAGAGATGGAAATGCGCTTCGTCACTCATAACCAATTTTGAAGGAAAATCATCCTCTTCAAGGTTGAGGTTTATGACGCGCTGGCAGTAATCTAGACGAGCTCGGTGGTCAGCAGGCAGCAGCTGATGAGTCATTTGAGTTTTATACGGGAACATCTTTAAGTCTTTCACCAAAATACGCTGCAGGGTCCGTCTGGAAATGCCCAATTGCGTGGCACGTCGTCTCGTTGATGTTTCTGGACACTCTTCCACATCTTCGCGCACAGCATCGATATTTTCAGCTGAACGGCCTGTTCTTGGTCTCCCAGACTTAGGTCTATCCAATGTTGAGCCAGTTGCTACAAGGCGTGTGGCAAAGCGTCGAATTGTGCGACCAATCGGTGCCGGACGGTGGGGAAATCGTCGACGAAATTCACGTTGTGTTCTTATCACTGATGAATTATTCCGTAAGAACATTGACACAATTATTCCGCGTTCTTGGGGAGTAAAACGGTCCATGTTTATTTTCAGTGTATTTTACATTTGTTCACTACACAATTTTCAACAACAGAATGACAGAAAATGTCATATAAAAAAAAATAAAAGTATTTTCTTTAGTGCCCGTACTTTTGCGCCACCCAGTATTAGTAGGATTCAACACAATACAATACAGTACATAAGTTTTAATATACACAAACAATATTATAATCAATGAAATGATAAAAAGAATTCAACTTAGTAAATTGCTGCAAGCTGCCTGTGAAATACGACTATCGTACGACTATAGTAGGTATATAAATTATGATGAAACTAGCAGCGCCCCGCGGTTTTACCCGCGTAGCACCCGCTCCCGTGAGAATGCGTAGCTCGTAGAATCATACAATCTCGGCACAATTCACCATCGTGTGCTAAAAAATTAAGTAACAGCGCCATCTATTGGTAGGATTTGGGACTACAAAAAGGTACAATAAAACATACAATTACTTATACACAATCCCTAAAAAAAGATGAAAGTATTCTATGTGTTATTCCTAGTTATAAGGAACATCTGTACCAAATTTAATCAAAATCGATACAGTAGTTTTTGCGTGAAAGTGGAACAAACATCCAAACTCACAAACATCCAAACATACAAACTTTCGCATTTATAATATTAGTAGGATACTCATCTATCGATATTTTTGCAACAATCATTTCAACCTTGCGTACTTATCATTTATTAATTACTTCTTTTAATATCATTAAAAAATATGTAAGTATATCAGTAATAGGTGACTTTATCATCCCCCAATATACACCCCGTACAATGTTCGCACAAAAAAACGTAGCCTTCCTTTTCCTTCACTATATTCAGCTTATAACTAGCAGCGCCCTGCGGTTTCACCTGCATAGGTTTCAATTTAACCCCCCCCCCCCTTTTCTCCGCCTATGGGGGAATTTTCAAAAATCCTCTCTTAGTGGTAGCCTACTACCCCCAACAAACCTATGTTGTGCCAAATTTCAGTTCTCTACGACCAGTAGTTTCGGCTGTGCGTTGTCTGTCCTGTCAGTCAGTCACTCAGTAACAGAAGAGTTTTATATATGTAGAAGATAGATAATTACCTGAACCACCGATTAACCAAAGCCATGGGAACAGTCTTCAAAGTGAAAGGATGTGTTTCCGCGTACACCAGCATCTTGTAAGCCATCAGGAACCCTCCCATCACGAAGAATATCTGCACGATCACGCGCGCGTTGAACAGCAGGCCTTTGAAGAAGTCGTCGTAGGACTGTGGAAGAGTGTAGAAATTAACATAACATAACATAATCATTCACTAAGTACATCATCTCATTATAGTAACTGTCCCCTAACTAAGCTTGGAGCTTGTATCTAGGGTATCAGAAACTACGCACACACTCATGCACATACACAATTAGAATTGAATTTTATATAGTGTTTCATATTATACTTTTAGGATTTTAAAAAATGCATTAAAAAATTTCGCCTCAACCACAACTTGAACCCGAAACCATGCTGAACCGTAGCACTGCACTGAAGCCTCGGTAGCTCAATTGGATTCAGAATGGTTCCGGGTTTAAGTCCTGTCTAAGGCGAAAAATTTTAATGCATTTTTCAAAAATATTATAAAAATGTGGTAGTAATGTATAGAATTTATAGTGTAGGGTGAATTTATAAGTGGGTGTGGTAGAGAAAATTTGGAACTAAAAGCATTACACAAAAAATCTCAAATAAATGAATGATTAATATTTTAAGTTAAATATAGAAAGAGAGAAAGCGTTGGCGGGATGATCTTACCACCTTCGACAGTAGCTGGTGGGACACTGCGAAGGATAGGGATGGTTGGAAATGTTTTGGGGAGACCTTTGCCCAGCAGTGGGACACTATAGGTTGACAAACAATATATATAGATTTTGGGAACAAAATTGTAAACCAAATATATCTTAATAATTTAGAGAAAATCCGAAACTTTTTAAGTCCTTTAGGGACGAAGGAAAATCTAAAGGGAATCTCTAATTCGTGAATCATTAATATTCTTAGTTGAACCTGTAGATTTTAGAAATAAAAGTGTATACTTTATTCAATAATTTATTCACTTACTAATTGAATGGATAATGTATTTCTGTACTTAGTATTTTAAAACCTTTCATATAGATACAATTTTCGAGCTAAGTCAGTTACTAAAATGAGATGATGTAGTGAATGATTATGTTATGTTATGTTTGAAAAATGTAATAAGATTCAACATAAAAATACCTTTGAGTTGGATAGTTCATTTATCGAAAAAGGCGATACGTGTGTGTGTATAGACTATAAAATATCACAGTAGGATCCATAATAGTTGAACTAACGCGAGTCATATCGCGGAACACAGTTAGTACACTAATAATAATATCACTATGCCCGCAGGGCACCTTTGAGGCGGGGTGTCGGGGAGTAGCGACCCCGCGGACCTGACGCGCTCCCGGGGGAGGTCACCATTCCTCACCTCCGCTTGCCTTCACTGGCCGGCGGAGTGAGCACTGACGAGGAACAGGTCCCCCACCTCCGTGCTTGTCTTCATTGGCCGGCCGGAGTGGAGCCCGCGAGAGCACTTTGGTGCTCGGAGAGTGAGGGGCGTTGCGTAAGTGGTGAGTTGGCTTAGCATGAAGCTGGACCCTCGGGCTCAGTGGATCGCGGTTTAAAACCCAGGGCGTCTGCTCCACTCTCAAAGCCGCTCGTTTCATGTTGCCCCCTTGTTGCGACTCGAGCGACTTGTTTGGGGGGCCCAGTTATAGAGCTGGCAAGTCTCCATCCGCCACTTCGTACATGTTTATAGCATTGTATCGGCGGGTGTCATAGTCCCCATAGTTCCCCAATATCCAGTCCATTAAACATCCCATTCCCATAACCCAGTCGTAGTTTTCCATATATTTGCAATAGTCCCAGCAGAACCGGAGACTGTCCTTGGATGCATTTTATAGTGTTATACAGGGATAGTCGCCGGATTGTGCATCCTTTACACAAGATTAAACATGTCAAAGGGCTTCCGTGTGTTGGCTTTGGCCCCATACTAGCCTTCCAAAAGACCGGGACTCATTAATAGTCCCGTGAATGGAATAGATATCACTATCACTACATAGTATAAAACAAAGTCGCTTTCTCTGTCCCTATATCCCTATGTGTGCTTAGATCTTTAAATTACGCAACGGATTTTGATGCGGTTTGTTTTAATAGATAGATTGATTCAATGGAAAGGTTTTTAGCATAATTTTATCCCCATATTCCTACGGGAACGGGAACTACGCGGGTGAAACCGCGGGGCGCTACTAATGAACAATAAATATGAATTGATTTGATTAACACGTTTGCATATTAAAGACGAGTAATAATAATATTTTGTACATTACAATACAATATAATTAACCAAATGGTCAGTGTAATATCACTAAATTGCATTAGAGTGGTGTCAGTGGCCACCCGCAAACAACTTAGTTTAACGAGCGCCCTAATTGGATAGTTAGGTACTCGGTTACAATAGGATGACCTGCCTGGCTTGGCATCTCTATCTATAACTAGCTGTGCCCCGCGGTTTCACACGCGTAGTTCCCGTTCCCGTTCCCGTGGGAATTTCGAGATGAAAAATAAATGTTGGCCGATTCTCAGACCTACTGAATATGCTCACAAAATTTCATGAGAATCGGTCAAGCCTTTTCGGAGGAGTACGGGAACGAACAATGTGACACGAGAATTTTAATGAGGAAGTAACTCTGTCTGTCTGTCTGTTACCTTTTCAAGGCTAAACTACAGAACCGATTGACTTGAAATTTGGTACAGGGGTAGTTTATGGTCAGGGAAATAAAATAAAATTTATCCCGAAATTCCCACGGGATCGGGAACTACGCGGGTGAAACCGCGGGGCACAGCTAGTAAGATTATAAAGAGGAAAGATTTGTTTGTAACCAATAGTCCCCGAAACTACTGAATCGATTTCAATTCTTTCACTAATACAAAGCTATCAGCGAAGTGACATAGTCTATACTTTATCCCTGCATTCCCACGGGAATAAGAACTACGCGAGTGAAACCGCGAGGCGCTGCTAGTACTTAATAAACAAACAATAGTTATTTATGGTACAAGCGAGGTAAGTTGGTGATTATTTCCGAGGCGCTATTGAGGCCCGAGCCGTCAGGCGAGGGTCTGAAGATAGCCGAGGATAGTAATCATCAATACTCGCGTGTACCATACAACGTTTTTCAACACATTTGCGAAGAAATTATAATTTTTCGCTAATAAATAAACAGTTTTTCTATTCGCGCGCATCCAACACAACAATGGTGATCAGCCATAGATTAAAAGAATATACTTATTAAAAAAAAAATCGAATGAACGAATGAATGGAATCGACCATAGACCTACCAAAAGTAAGGAAACATAGTTGAAGTTTGTTTTTAAAATGTATGGACACAATTTTTTTGGTATCGAAACTTTTTTAAAATGAAGCAATTTAAAAAAACAATCTATAACTCACTAGTGAATAAAACGTGTCATTATTCAACTGTTTTTGCACAAATAATAGTCCCTTTATGAGCAAGTGTGTTGAAAATAATATAACTAAACTAGTTCACATTTCATAGTTAAATCATTTCTTCACAAACGAAAGGAAATAGAAAAAATAACTTCACGGTTAAGTGAAGACGGTAGTAGGTCAATAGATGCAATGTAACGATCCGATCATTGAACCCGCGACTCGATAGTTTGCAACTGTCTAATAACAACAATTTATGACCTACTTTAATAGGTTTGTGAAGCGGTTAAGCTACGTTACGTTAAAAATAATAAAAATGTAAAAAAACCTCCTACACAATTACTGTCAAACCCCCATAACTTTTAAACGGGTCAACCAATTTTCATCAAATATGTCTAAGAACACTCGCACGTAAGTACAAAAAATTAAATTGAAATCGGTTCATCCGTTCGGAAGCTATGATGCCACAGACAGACAGGTACACACCAGACACGTCAAACTTATAACACCCCTCTTTTTGCGTCGGGGGTTAAAAATAAAGTTTTAATAAAATAGGGACGTATGGACAGACAGTTAAGACAGAAATGTAAAGGTTGTATGTCGAATTTCAACTTGCAGGACCAATTGATATCTTTGATTTACACGAACACTACACATTGAAATAAAACACTTAAACGGATTTTTGTCGTGGTTGTATTTTTAACCCCCGACGCAAAAAGAGGGGTGTTATAAGTTTGACGTGTCTGTGTGTGTGTGTGTGTGTATCTGTCTGTCTGTGGCATCATAACTCCCGAACGGATAAACCGATTTCAATTTAGTTTTTTTTGGATTAAAGAGGACTTACGTGCGAGTGATCTTAGACATGTTTGATGAAAATCGGTTGACCCGTTTAAAAGTTATGGGGGATTGAAGTAATTGTGTTGGGGGTTTTTTAAATTTTTAATTTAATTTTATGTTAAAAAAAATATCGAAACGTCAAAAAATGTAAAACAAAATACAACCACGACAAAAATCCGTTTGTGTTTTATTTCAATGTTGCAGGACGAACTTCAAATACTTATTTTAGTGTCTATGCATTGGCGAATTTTCTCCTCGAAGACCGAATTTTGACCAAGTTTTTTTTTGTCAAGGATGAAAAGTTTCGTACATAAATACTTTTTTATTTAAACTATTTTCTAAAAAAAATATCTATTTCTATGTCATTGCCAAGTCAAGTGCGTAACTTAATTACATAAGCACTTGCACCATTGTTTACTTGTATTACTCTATTTGCTGACAAATATTACATTCTATTTGAGAATCATTAACTTGCTTAATTCAAGTAAGTATAATTATTTGTTGTACTAAGAGTGTCACTTAATAAAATTGGGATTTTGTTATATCTACTAGCTATGCCCCGCGGTTTTGCCCAACTAAATCCCATTCCCGTGGAAATTTCGGGCCAATTAGTCCTAGTTATAAGGAGCATCTGTACCAAATTTCATCTAAATCGGTTTAGTAGCTTTGACGACCTCGATGGCAGAGTGGTCACCATGCCGGACTGCCATCCGTAAGGTTGCGGGTTCGATTCCCGTGCGGGGTGAATATTTGTGTGAACCACGAATGTTTGTCTCGGTCTGGGTGTGTGTGTGAATGGGTGTGTGCATAGTTTCTGATACCCTAGATACAAGTTTCGAACTTAGTTAGGGGTCAGTTACTATAATAAGATGATATAGTGGATGCTTATGCTAGTGAATGCTTATGCTTATGCTAGTTTTGTGTGAAAGAGTAGCAAACATACACACTCACTCAAAAACTTTCATCTTTATATTATTACTTATTAGTGTGATTCATATTTGGATTTTTTATTCGATTTGAGATCACCAACACGCATGAACACGGTAATACGTTCGTATGGAAAATTGCTTGTTATTCTTATTTACCGTATTAATATCTGCAGTGTGAGAAGGGTCTGATCAAAAATAATCTAGTACTCTTAAGTAAATTAATCGAAAACATATTAAATCAATTGCTCCAAATGCAATCAAAATCTATATACACCCCTATTTTGAATTCGAGATACTTAATCACACAGCTAATGTAAACGACGGGTGACAATATAATAGTGAAGTTAGTTTTTATCTTTTGCTTTTATTTAAAAAGTTATGATAAGTCAAAGTTTTTCAAAATCCCGCCGAATTTTATTGTTATTCTACACCGAACAACAGGCGAACGCTGCGATACACAGCTGAGCGCGGTCATCGACCCGAGCCGTCACAGAATACTTGATAGCTAGTATGCCGTCTGGTAATACGGCATTTATTTAGTATTTTTTAAAGATAAGTTATCGACTATCATTTTTGATATTTTTATTGGATATATGGATTCAGTTACTACTACAGATATTCTGATTTTAATAAGTCCCATCATTTCAAAATAGGGGTGTATACTTAGTTCCCTTATTGGATCAGCGTCGGACAATCGAGCGATCTGTTGTCCAACACATCGCTGAACTTGGACCTATTTGTGGTTAGATCTACTTATTTAAGATTTTTATATA
Source organism: Timandra comae (assembly GCA_958496195.1). Taxonomy (NCBI): domain Eukaryota; kingdom Metazoa; phylum Arthropoda; class Insecta; order Lepidoptera; family Geometridae; genus Timandra; species Timandra comae. Next base: position 7,696,213 of record OY292377.1, on the reverse strand, counting down.
TACTTATATATGTGTTATGTAACTTTGTCTAACTACTAATAAACGCCTTTTCGTTCTTTCTTTCTTATTATTAAAACCAAAAATGTTATTAAACATGTCTATAACATAACATAACATTCACTACATCATCTCATTATAGTAAATGACCAAAACTAAGTTCGAAACTTGTACAAGTTCATGTACAAAAATTTAATTATGTACTTAAATAATACTATCACAAATTCCTAACAACAAGATTTAAAAACATTTTAACTCCAACTAAAATAATGTCAACTCAAAATTCTAACACAATCTGTACATCTTAATTACAAATGATAAACAAACACACAACACGTACAGTTACAAAATGGTGACATTGGACAGAATATAATGTAGTTACATACACTTTTATTAACATTATAATGGTTCAAGATGACCCCTGATGTGAAGTGGTAGAACAGATGCTTGCATAACTTGTTAGAGTCCTGTTTTTGGTTATTTTAACTGAGATTAAACTCTTCAAAAATGTGCAGTGATAAACGTACTATTAAGTAATAAAAGTTGTACGACCTCGATGGCAGAGTGGTCACCATGCCGGACTGCCATCCGTAAGGTTGCGGGTTCGATTCCCGTGCGGGGTGAATATTTGTGTGAACCACAAATGTTTGTCTCGGTCTGGGTGTGTGTGTGAATGAGTGTGTGCGTCGTTTCTGATACCCTAGATACAAGTTACGAACTTAGTTAGGGGTCAGTTACTGTAATGAGATGATGTAGTAAATGATTATGTTATGTTATGTTATTTAAGTTATAGCCATGCAATACATACAACATAAACATCTTTCTCTATTTTTTTTGTATTACGACTTATACTCTTTGAGATATTTGTAGACAAACATACAAATATGAGTCTCACTTAACCACTCGAAGCCTCTAGGAATATGTATTTTTAAACCCCGACGCAAAAAGAGGGGTGTTATAAGTTTGACGTGTCTGTGTGTGTGTGTGTGTGTATCTGTCTGTCTGTGGCATCATAGCTCACGAACGGATGAACCAATTTCAATTTAGTTTTTTTTTTTGTATTAAAGGGGACTTACGTGCTTGTGTTCTTAGACATGTTTGTTGAAAATCGGTTGACCCGTTTAAAAGTTATGTTGATTTGAACGTAATTGAGTTGGGGTTTTTTTTTAATTTTTAATTTAATGTCTTTATCCAAGCGTGAGAAGGGGCTCGAACTGGTAATAAACTCGCCCGTAGGGTGAGATTCCTCTTTCATTCGACTCTAAGTCAAAAAAAATATAAAATGAACTTACATTTTCAATGAACTCCGGATTGGCTGTGTATCCATAGCCGATGAAGATCATCGAGTGAAGACCCAGTATCATCACCATCGTGTAGAATCTGGAATCAATTAACTGGTTAGAAAAATAATTATACATTTTTTACAATTTATTGAAAATGAGCGTGTATGCCTTCGTAATAAGATAACATTTAAAAAAAATACTATGTATTGACTAGCAATTTCCTGCGATTTTACACGCGCCAATTCAGGAACTGTGGTGTAAAAAAATGGGACAAAGGGTATCTTCTGTTTAAGTCGGTCTATAGTTTGGTAGATCCTCACAAATATTCACATGTTTACTCGTAATAGATGAAAGTAAACTAATAAGTAAATACTGTTACAATTTCTAAATGTTTTAAAAGAGAATTTTAAATAATTTTACCTGATATTTTAATATTACATATATTTCAGTAAGTATATACAAATAGTATTGTTTGACGTATTTTCAGATATTGTTTAATAATCTAAGTAATAATAATCTAAAATACCTCAAAGCCTGGAAGCATTTGAAGAGTCCTCCCTCAGCACTACCTCCATACTTCAAAGCCTTCCAGTTCTTCTGAACGCAGAATGCTAACATCAGCTTGCTATCTACAAAAAGAAGATTTTTCTATACTATATAATATTACTATCCGCGCACCGCTGTTTTACCCGCATAGTTCCCGCTCCCGTAAGAATGAGGGCATAAAATTAAAAACCTTCCTCTTGAATCACTCTGTCTATTAAAGAAAACTGCTTTAAAATCCGTTGCGTAGTTTTAAAGATTTAAGCGTACATAGGGACAGACAGACAGGGAAGACGGCTTTGTTTTACACTATGTAGTGATATTATAAAGAGGAAAGATTTGATTATTTGTTTGTAACGAATAATCTTCAAAATTACTGAACCGATTTCAAAAATTCTTTCACTATTAGAAAGCTAATTTATCAGCAATTGATATCAAAGTCAAAGTCAAAAATCCTTTATTCAGTTAAGGCCTCAATGAGGCACTTATGAACGTCAAAATTGATTCTACCACCGATTCGGAAATTACATCAGCCGAGAAGAATCGGCAAGAAACTCGTGCTGGTATTTTTTTTTAAATAAAATAAAATACAATCAGTACCTTAAAACTAGCACAATGTCACAGATAAAAAAAAAACAGAAAACAAATAATAAAATCTATAAATATAGACAAAATACTTATATGTACCTATATAATCAAAAAGTAGCATGTTGAGGTTGCGGGTGCAGAAATTTAATTCCAGACATCCCGGTCATTGATGTAGTCCGTAACCTTATAATATGCTTTGCTTATCAAAATGTTTTTAACGTGTGATCTAAACCTTCCATCAGTGAGCCCAGTCACTTTTTTATTATAAAATTGGGGGATTTTATTATAAAATTTAATACATCTATGAATGAAGGACTTTTTAGTCCTAGCTAACCTACATCCTGATATAGGCTATATTTCATCCCCATATTCCCACGGGAACGCGAACTACGGGACGCTGCTAGTATTTAATAATTTCGATCGATCATTCACCATTAATCAAATAAAAAATTAGGTCAATTGGATCGAGTTACGGAGATAAACTCTGTCGCAAATGGTTCCTTTTGACTTAATGTAACAGTGATATATTATTATTTGAGCGAGTGGTGTAGTTGGTTCTTTCCTGGCTATGTCATAGGTTTGAATCTCGATAATTATAATATAATCGATAATAATAATTAGAATATTAATTAATGGTCACGACAAAATTTTGTGTTCATGAAGATTGAACATGTGTGTTACCTTGAAGTTTTTTTTTTATTTCGTATGTGAATTAAAAATAACTTTGGTTGTATGTTGATCCGATTTAGTATTCATAATACATAAGCTTTGCTTAATTTCAGACTAGAGGCTAGTGTTATGTTAAAAACAATAAACACTTTAGTTAAAACTAGATACCTACTACAGACTAAGCCAAACTCATAATCATTCACACATTTTATTATCTTCAGCTAGAAACAACCTTTGAAGCATCAACACCAAATACATCTCTTGGTCATCTCATCTCGTTTTGACATCCTAACTCCTGTTATTGACCCTTTACTTCCAACTACTTCACGTCTAGGAAAACTTCTTTTTTTTTGTCCCGTCTCTCAATCCATTTTATTAATTACTAGCTCTGTCCGGCGGTTTTACATAGTTCCCGATTCCGTGGGAATTTCGGGATAAAATATATCCTTCCCCGGACCATAAGCTACCCCTGTACCTAATTTCAAGTCAATTAACATAAACATAACATAACATAATCATTCACTACATCATCTCATTATAGTAACTGACCCCTAACTAAGCTCGAAGCTTGTATCTAGGGTATCAGAAACTACGCACACACTCATTCACACACACACCCAGACCGAGACAAACATTTGTGGTTCACACAAATATTCAGCCCGCACGGGAATTGAACCCGCAACCTTACGGATGGCAGTCCGGTATGGTGACCACTCTGCCATCTAGGTCGTCAATTGGTTCAGTGCCGTGAAAAGGTAAAGGACAGACAGACTTTAAACTAGGATTAAACCTACCTTCGCCACTCTCTCTCTGCCAGAAGTAGTAGTACGCCGAACACCCCAGGTTGACCAGCAGTAGAGCCAGCAGTAAGGTGCCGATGATCCAGTCCAGGGCGTCCACTGGTGAGCTGTCGTTCTGGGTCTTACAGTACCGCACTGATAGTGAGTCGATCTGGGGAAGATTTGGTTTGGTAAGTTCCTTTACCATTTATAATATGAGTGGTATTTGTACGTGTTTTTGTAGCCTAATGTTTAATATCTGGGAAAATTAAGTAACTCAATTTAAAAGAGAATTCATCCTTTTTTTCTTGTGTACATCAAAACATGTTTGCAACACATACATTTAAAAGTTTAATTTTTCTAAAGGGCAAATGAGCTGTAAACTAAGCACATTATCGCACATGGTCAATTGGACATCTGACATATATAAAGGGTGTACGGGCATCCATGTCGGATACTTTAAGGGGGTAAAATATGGTATTTTTATCGTCAAATCACGATTCCAATTTTCTCTAGCTACCTCCATTACAAAATGGCTGCCATTTTGTAATGGAGGTAGCTAGAGAGACTATATTTTACCCCCTTAAAGTGTCCGACATCGATACCCGAACACCCTGTATATCTGACATAAGGAGTCACAAATGTGTATCTAGGCTATAAGGGATCAAGTCATCAGTTCAATAGAAGAAGGAGAAAAGATAGAGAGGCAATTCTTACTAGTTCCATCAATATAAGAATTTTGTAATACCCCAGCACAAGTAAGGCTGATAACAATATTATTATGAATAGTTATTTATGGTACAAGCGAGGTAAGTTGGTGATTACTTCCGAGGCGCTATTGAGGCCCGAGCCGTCAGGCGAGGGTCTGAAGATAGCCGAGGATAGTAATCATCAATACACGCGTGTACCATACAACGTTTTTCAACACATTTGCGAAGAAATTATAATTTTTCGCTAATAAATAAACAGTTTTTCTATTCGCGCGCATCCAACACAACAATGGTGATCGGCCATAGATTAAAAGAATATACTTATTAAAAAAAAATCGAATGAATGAATGAATGGAATCGACCATAGACCTACCAAAAGTAAGGCAACATAGTTGAAGTTTGTTTTTAAAATGTATGGACACGATTTTTTTGGTATCGAAACTTTTTTAAAACTAAACAATTTAAAAAAAAAACTATAACTCACTAGTGAATCAAGCGTGTCATTATTCAACTGTTTTTGCACAAATAAGAGCCCCTTTATGAGCAAGTGTGTTGAAAAGGTATTTTTCTTCAATTTACATACCTGCAGTCCATACCCCTGATGAATACTCTGGTTAAAGCAATCCTTCAACATTTCAGCAGTCGACTCAGTCGCGTTAGCGTGCGTCAGGTTCAGACCGCAATGCTGCGACGCACACACTCCTCGGTGCAGTTTGGAATGCATGTAATTCTTGTATGAGAGAGATGAGAAGTTCTGGAAAGAAAGGCTTGGTTAGTAGACAAACTAATTAAAACTATGGATTTGCAACTCAGAAGTTATAATTTTCATTAAATACAAGCATAAAAACTAATAAAAATCATGCTTAATTCAGGAATTGAACCTGGGACTTTGTTGGTTTGGTTGGCAGGTACTTTAGAACGCTGCAGACGTGGGTCCCAAGTCAAAATATAGATGAAAGGTAAACTGTATTTGCTTGATTAACTTTTTTTGCCTATAGCTTTTCTCATTAAATGACACGAAGGGCCTATTTCACGGTCTTCAAGTAAAGTTACTCACCAAGTAAAGTTAGTTTTGTCTCTTTTTACTTTATGTCAAGTGACAAAGACAAAACTTGTGAGTAGATACTCGAAACGGTACTTGAAGATGGTGAAATAGGCCCTAAATCTGTCAATGTGAACAAGCAATTTCTGAGAGAAGTGTGTTCAAACAGACTCCTCAACATTATAATAATAGTATATGTACAGATACATACATATACCAAAAACCTTTCAAAAAATTTCGTCATCAAACAACCTATTATCTTAAATTAAAATCTAAACACCAATACACAGAAAAGTGATAAACAAAATCTAATTAATAGTATCTCATTACATCGCGACGATCAATTTCAGTAATAAATACTGTATCTTGTTTATGTCTCTTGTTTACACTTTTAACGATTCAATACTCGTTTATCTAGTCCAGTGGTGGGAAAACTACGGCCCCCGGGCCAACTCCGGTCCACGGGCCATCTCCGGCCCACGGGCCATCTTCGGCCCGGGAAAGCATTTAATCTGGTCTGTCGACGGTCCTTTGACATGAATAGCCAGCGATAATTATATTTTGACGATCCAGAAGTATAAATTAAATCAATAACAGACGTTTAAGTAAGGCTAGATAAGCGTATTTCATTATAGTTTTTATAGTTATCATGGTTATTAGCACTCAAATTATTATGATTAATGGGATATTTACCATGTATATTATTTAGTTCATCCGTGATCATGGCGCTTGTAACAGCGTCGAAATATCGGAAACTCGAAATAAATAATGTGTGGTAAATATCACGTTAATCATAATAACTTGAGTGCTAATAACCATGAAAACTTTAAAAACTACTTCAAAAAATTTTTTTCTGAGTGTCCCATAACTCCGGCCCCTCTGTTTAAACTTTTTGGCCTCCGATAAAGAAAGTTAGCCCACCACTGATCTAGTCGCAAAGATTGATTGCTTTCTGTAATTTGGCAATGTGGACGGAGACGGTGTTATCCCTGATTGATGTCCCGAGGAAACAAAAGTGTTTTTAGGGAGGAAAAATAAGAGTTTAATGAGCCCGTTTTAATCATTGGTTTCGAGGAAATTTTGCTTGTTTTTGTAATGTATATGTATCTACTTATGCGATAAATTAAAACTTGTCTCAAATTGACAACAGCTTTTCCCTAAACGCTTATAAAAGCGTAAACGATACTTTTTTTTAACCCACGTCGTTCCACTGCTTTGCAAAGGTCTCCCCTAGACATCTCCAACAAACGATACTTATAACAGATTTTTTTTTACTGTTTCACCCTGCTATAAGTTCGAGTATCTCTAAAGCAGATGAACTGTTGTTGATGAGACTTTAACTCGCAGAGAACTAATGTTATAGCTACATACTTGCTTCTTTGCCGAAAATTATCTATTTGCAATAAAGTTAATTTAAAAAAATAAAAAACCGACTTCAGCACTAAAAAGTAAGAAAATAATTTAAAATAAACGATATTATTAATACATATTTACAATTTATAATTAGTAACTTTTGGAGTCAGTGCCAGCCCAGGATAGTTTTTTTCCTTATAAGATAGCACGAGACGCGCCTATAATATTAATGAAGGCTTTGGCTGTCACCGACTTCAAAAGTAACTAATTATAAATTGTAAATATGTGTTAATAATATCGTTTATTTTAAATTATTTTCTTACTTTTTAGTGCTGAAGTCGGTTTTTTATTTTTTTAAATTAACTTTATTTTAAATTTTTTAGTGGGAAGCAAGTCTCCTTCTACAAAAGACGCCTAAATTTTCATCCAGAAGAGCTTTTGACTCGTGGACCACTTGAATCCTTTTTTTTTGAGGGAGGAAGACTTTATGTCTTTCCTCTGTCCAGGGAAACGACGGAGTAAGTCAGACTCCGCACCGCAAAGATGGAGCGGCGACGCGCTTACCGACTAAAACTTCTTGGTGTGCCACCTCTGCGCTTATGGCCGAAACCGGAAGAAACGCGGCTGCACGCTACTACGATCCCGGACAGCGCCTCTACCCTGTTAAGGGTTTCTCCTCCGAGCTAGGATGTAGCTCTAGACGACAGATGTTGAGTTACCCCCTTCCGAAAATACCGCGCGCCACCTCGAGGCCTATATGGCGGCAGTGGATCTACCCCCGGGGATCACTGCCGCAGGTCGGGCGTATGGCGGTTGCAGGACAAAGTGGTAGTCCTGCTTCCGTCTGCCCAACTTTCTGCTGCGGATAGTATTAGTGGAGAGGCTTCGCGCTCTCTCTGCGCAGATTTTTTTGCGAGAGTACGACCTCACAAAAGGTAGACACTCCAATCCAAGACCTCTCCTCGCTCACCATAGCAGAGACTACATTTGGCAAGGAGAGGTCGTTTCCCGCGAGAGTTGCGGCGGCAATAGCCTCTTGCATGGATTTTTTCGCTGCTCTATAAATGTCGAGCAGTTCAACCTCAACGGGTACGCTTGAATCCTGTCCCATGAGCTGATGTTACTCATGATTCATAATCTAACTCAACCCTGCATTTTATTACTTTTTTTTAACTTCATCATCCCAATTAAACCATCATTTTATTACAAAACTTCTTTATAACCACAAAGGTATAAGAACTTTTTAGAAAAAAATTAACCAAAGTCAAAATAAAAACGAAAATAGAGGATGACGTTTATACTGTCTATTTATTAATTAAAATAATATATACAATCTAATCTGGTGCAGTGTTTGTTTGTAAATCTAAATATATATTTTTACGAAAAGTTTTATGAAAACGCTCTGAAGATATATGTGTAATAGGTACCTATAATAGGATAAAAAAACATTTTTAAAAAATGTTTTAGGTTCGGGTTTATTTCAGTGTGTGTTAACGAATTAAAAAACAGGACATTTTTATATCTAAAACCCATGAATTGTGAACAGCATTTGATTTAAATACGAAAGAATACAGCCAAAAAAATTTCATCCAGAAATTCTTATGGTATCAAGAATATCGCGAGCAAAACCACGGGTCACAGGTAGTTTTACTTTTAATAATGTCAATCGACACCCCAGCCTACATTGTTGCGGGTTTTTCCTCGATTTTTCCTGGATCCCATCATCAGATCCTGATTTCCTTGACATGGGACCACTTCGCGAATATCCGCTTTCTAATGAAACAAGAATTTTAAAATGCTCCATTCATGATTACAAAGAAATCGCGTAACAAACACACAAAAAAAAAAAAATATACACGTCGAATAGAGAACCTCCTCCTGTTTTTTTGGAAGTCGGTTAAAAATAAACCTACTTTTTAGCAGCTGCTTTACCATCCTACTAATATTATAAATGCGACAGTTTGTGAGTGTGGATATGTGGATGTTTGTTCCTCTTTCACGCAAAAACTACTGAATGGATTTAAATGATATTTGGTAAAGATGTTTCTCATACCTAGGAATAACACATAGGATACTTTTTATCCCAAAATTCCCACGGGATAAGATTCCACGAGAGTAAAACTGCGGGGCACCGCTAGTTACCTTAATAAACTGATAGAGAGGCGTGTCGTCTTCCATGAGCACCATGTCCACAATACAGTAGACCGCGTCTGGTCTCCGCAGGCACAGGTCGAAGTCATCCAGCTCGGACAGGGCTGGCATGGAGTGGTAGTCCAGGATCGACTCCAGGGGTGAGTCTAAAGACAAAGGAAAAAAATAGATTAGAAACTAATCAATATATAGTGAATAGCTGGGTCCACACCGGACGACCCACCGCGCTCGGTGAGGACGGTGTGGATCGCGCGCAGCCCATACATACTGTCGCGCTTTTGCGCTCCTGCCGCGTGCAATCAGAGCGCGGTGGATCGTCTGGAGTAGACCCAGCTATTCATTAATTCACTACATCATCTCATTATACTAACTGACAAGTGTCAGTACTTAATTAAGTAATTGAGTTTAACTTGTATCTAGGGTATCAGAAACTACGCACACACTCACTCACACACACCCAGACCGTAAATATTCGTGGTTCACACAAATATGTTGCCTAGAAAAAATCTCTTTTAGTGACATTCCTTTCATTTTGGATTACGTGAATACCCTCGAAACACGTACACTTAACGAACCTAGTTAGGAAACAAATGTCATTCAAACATATTTTGTGAATGACATAATGTGGTGCAGACGACACAGGTGTGTGTGTGAATGAGTGTGTGCGTAGTTTGTGACACCCTAGATACAAGTTACGAACTTAGTTAGGGGTCAGTTACTATAATGAGATGATGGAGTGGATTAGTGAATAGCTGGGTCCACACCGGAGGATTCATCGCGCTCTGATCGCGCGCGGCATGCGGCAGGAGCGCGATCATAATGTAGCAGGACGGTATTATGTTATTCCTTATAACTAGGAATAACATTTTTACCCCAAAAACCCACCAGATTGGTATTTAAGCAAGTAAAACGGTTTTACTTGCTTAAATACCAATCTGGTGGGTTTTTATTTATTATAAGCAATGTCCTGTGGTTTTCAAAACCACAGGACATTGCTTATAATAAATAGGTACAAATAACTTTTACTAGTGTTTGTAAACACAGTAAATAAGTCCGTGTAAGCCGGTCGGCTGGGCAGGTTGTTTCTCAATGGCATTCTACTGCTAGTAACTCGATAGGTATCTGGATAGGCCTGTTTGTTACCACATTTCTAGATTTATCTTTAAATATTGTGAGTGAAAATATATTTACACATCTTAGTAAAAAAAAATGTATAAGTAAGTATTACTACATAGTATAAAACAAAGTCGCTTTTTCTGTCCCTATGTATACTATCTTTAAAACTACGCAACGGATTTTGACACAGAAAAGTTTGTCTTAAACGGGAATCGAACTCGAAACCTTTGGTATAGCAGGCAGGGTCTACTGAACCACTCGGTCATCAAGTCCAAAGAGGTTTTTAATAAGATTTTTAGAAGGGTTTAATTAAAATGTCAGTCACCCTAAATTAATTAACTCTTTTTGAAAAAGGAAGGGGATGTCAATTTGACAGGATTTGTTTGTGGTTTCATCCGAATAGGATATATCGATTTAATTACGGATGGTTGTAATTTAATACGAAATATTATAATTTTAAAAGCTTTGTATGTACGTACTAAAATTTTCAGTATAAGTTTTTTTTAATAGTCATGGGGTGCACCTGTAGCGTATTTTTATACCTACTCAAAATTTACTCGAGAAATATTTTATTTTTGGGAAATTTACAAGAAAATTGAACTCATAACATCAATAACTAACACTGTTCACCCGATAACGGAAAATCTACGCAAAACCTGCACTCATACAAAGTAAGGATGAGTCGCTTTATTACTTACTAGCTGTGCCCCGCGGTTTCACCCGCGTAGTTCCCGTTCCCGTAGGAATATGGGGATAAAATTATGCTAAAAACCTTCCCACTGAATCACTCTATCTATTAAAACAAACCGCATCAAAATCCGTTGCGTAGTTTTAAAGATCTAAGCATACATAGGGACAGAGAAAGCGACTTTGTTTTATACTATGTAGTGATACTACAACAAAACAAAAAAATGATTAATATTTATGGTTTATTTTTGGAAAATCCACTAAGATGGGTCGCTAATTACCCGGCATAGGGAGGATTAATATTTATGAATTTATAATACAATGAACTCGTAGTAAATTCCACCGCGAAATCAGGATAGGATGATAATCACCCAAGTAGGCTCAGTAACGGATTATATCAATTACGATTCCTACATCAATAAAGAGAATTTGAACTTTATAACATTTATATAGGTAACTAGCGGCCCGCCCTGGTTTCGCACGGGTCCAATTTTCCCGTTGATTTTCCAGATTTACATAAGAACCTTCTCCACATAATAACAAATACAACAAAAAAGAATTAGTGAAATCGGTCCAGCCATTCACGCGTGATGCCGTGACCAAGGAAAACGGGTTTCATTTTTGTATATATAGATAATTATCAATAACAAAAATCTTAATCACCTGTAGTAGTAACATTGTCACTCCCGCACACTGCACCACAAACACAAAATATTATGAACCACCACATTGCTCGTGCGCACATCGAATGCCACCAACCACTGGCTCAGTCAGTCGGCCGGGTGTATGGCGCAATGGACTGCGAATCTATGCAATCAGTACCTTTGAAATATAGGTAAATAGACCTTGGAATGGATTTTGTATTGATTGAAAATGGTTGTATTTCTGGATGAGCAGTTAGTATTTATTTTCAAGAGCTAGGCTAAATTGACAGGACCATCATACTAGATGTGTGCTGCGTAATATAAACCAATATTACAAACAGAAAGTGTTTGCATTGAATAGGAAACAAAACTTATTTGAATATTAGATAGTTCATTTTGCAGAGATAGTTCATTTGCTACATCATCTCATTACGGTAACTGACCCCTAAGTTTGAAGCTTGTATCTAAGGTATCGGAGACTCTCACGGTGGTATGCAGTTCTATACATTTTCACCGCGTAAAAAAAGGGTATCGGAAACTACACACTCATTCACACACACACGCAGACCGAAATAAACATTTGTGATTAGTACAAATATTCACTCCGCACGGGAATCAATCACGAGCCTACCCTGAATTAGGGTGATTAGGCCTTAGTCAACCACGCTGGCCAAGTGCGGGTTGGTCGCAAGTCAAATTGCTTAAACATAATTCTGTTTTACCCTATGTACCCCTCTTCTCATGTATTTCACATTAGTATAAGTAAGTACTTATAATATATAAGAAACTGTTGCGTTAATTAATACAGTTGCTAATCTACAATGAATATATAATGTAAGGATATAACTAGTTATCAGTATATAATATATGGTAATAACCGACCATGTTAAGATGTAATTTGCAACGTGTAATTATCGTGTTACATCTTTATTTGTTTCCATTATACACGACGGCTTTTTTGCCGGTACGGTAAAAATGATTTAAAAAATCTACTTTATTTATTTATTAATCAAACATTATATTATATGTATGCACAGAAAATATTTGTGGATTACAAAAGTATTTACCTCTTACGGGAATCGAACCCGCAACCTTTTTTGACATTCCAGCATGCTGACCACTATATTACTTGGGTTGTCAAATTAAAACCAAATATAATATAATAAATCATAACCACACTATTTTTTTCGAATTTGTGACTTGATATTTTTTAATCATTTAATTACGAAATTACTTCAGGATCGGTATTTATACCGTAACTAGCTTTTGCCCGCGACTTCATCCGCGTGGAATAATGACTTCCGGCAGAATTTGGGCTTTTCCCCCTTTTCTCCCCTTGGGGGTAGAATTAATCATAATCCTTTCTTAGCGGATGCCTACGTCATAACATCTACCTGCATGCCAAATTTCAGCCCGAATTCAATCAGTCATCTTTGAGTTATATTATATACTTAGATACTACTGCGCACTGCTAATACTAATATTTTTACCGTATAACAGAACAATGAAAAGACACTCATGATTTAAAACGCGATACAGAATGAAATTATAATTACTTTAAACGGTTATTAAACGAAGTAGTCTCTAACTGCATACTGTGAAAAGATTTTGTCATAGAAATAATTAACTAGTGTTATTAATGCGGTTTTACTAACACTCTTTTTTAGATTAGTTTTAGTTTTTTTTTTAAATAATATCACAATAGTCCATTCTTGCAGTAAGTTCATAATTAACCAATAAATATCTACATTTCAATTTTTTTGGTGTTTTATTTTAATTTAGTTTTAATTTATTTGGGAAACAAAGAGTACAATCAATTAACTATGATAATAATTGATAATAAAGATAATTTGAATTTTGAATTTTTTGAATTTTATGCATGTATAACATTTTTGCCTTCATTTTTTAAGTTATGCATAAGACCTAAGTATTATTAGTAAAAGAACAATAAACATATTTTTTATTTTATTTTATTGTTTGGGTTTGGTCCTCAATATCCATTGACTTAAGAAACTACCTGGTTCAAACCCCACCATGTCTTATGTACCAATGTATTTTCGATTTTCAAATTCATATGTGCGTTTATTCGATGCTCTTATAGAAGGAAAACATCGTTAGGAAACCTGCACACACCTGCGAAGAAATTCTAAGGTTGTGTGTGAAGTCGACCAACCCGCACTTGGCCAGTGTGGTCGACTTAGGCTTAATCGCCTTAATGTGTATGCTTGAGCCTCTCGGTGAGGATGTAATGGAGCTGATGATGAAGATTCTATTTCTGTATGATAGAGAGCTAATAAATTAAAGGTTGTGCCTCGGAGCAACACCCACTTTTCTATTTTCTGAAACGGATGCTTAAATCAAAACAATTAAATTAAAAATTTAAAACACCCCCGACGACACAATTACTTTCAAACAACCATAACTTTTAAACGGGTCAATCGATTTTCATCGAACATGTCTAAGAACACTCGCACGTAAGTCTTCAAAACAAAAAAAAACTAAATTGAAATCGGTTCATCCGTTCGGGAGCTATGATGCCACAGACAGACAGATACACACACACACACACACACACACAGACACGTCAAACTTATAACACCCCTCTTTTTGCGTCGGGGGTTAATAATAAATAAGTATCATCTTAAAATAATATACCTTAGATAAACATGTCTGTTTGCCATCTAGGTGTTTTTCTATTTATACTAAGTATGTATTTACAAAAAAAGTATTATAAGCATCTTTATCCGTGGTCTAGTATAGTACACTAGCAGCGCCCCGCAGTTTCTCCCACGTACTACCCGCTCCTGTGAGAATGCAGGGATAAAATAGGGATGTCGACTAAAAAAATCTAATGAGTCCGTCAGATAGATTTCGCAAAAATATTGGACACGTAATTTCTCTTTATTGATACAAACAAATAATTAAGACAATATAGTGCATAGAAAACTCGTGTGACGTCACAGCTACGTAATTTTTTTACCAAGAATTATCGTCACAAGCCCCCACTCCTGAACTTTAATGCGTTATAACTAAGTCAGTTTTATTAATTTGATAAAACAAAAAAATACGTATCTAATATTTTTTCGAAATCTATCTGACGGACTAATTAGAATTTCATTTTGTTAACTTAGTCGACATATTATATTAAAAACCTTCTTCCTGAATCATTCTATTCATTAAAGAAAACCGCATCAAGATCCATTGCATAGTTTTAAAGATATAAAGGACAGACAGCGGGAAGCGACTTTGTTTAATACATGTAGTGATAATTAAACTATATTAAGTTTGGGACTAGATGGTGATGTGTGATATGTGTCCGGATGTATGTACGAGTATATCCGGATAAAAATAAGATAGAATTTCTATTATATAATTTCTATTAGTATTATTGTTTATTTTTATTCTATTAATAGACAATAATGTTACGAAGTGTTCTAGTTAGTTCGAGTTAAAGTAAGGGTAGGCGCACACATGCGAAGTATCCTATTTTTCTCTGTTATTTAATTAGTGTTGGTGCTTTTTTATTAATTTATTTTGGCTAACTGTATCACAAACATACAATAAACATTCATCATAATATATAAATCATAAACTACCACGTGAAGTAATGTCTCGATGACCACGTCAAATAAAGTAACTACATTTAAAGATATAAATAAATTGAATTAAATTAAAAAAATGAATTAAGTAAATTAAAATTAATGTACTTATTAAAAAAATATCTTTGTGCGAACCTGAAATAATAATCATAGTTTTGCTTTACCACTTTATAAATAATACGAGTATGTTTTTACACCAAAATGTCTATAAAACCTAAAATTTAAATAAAATATTGTGCTGTACAACTATGTAATTATAAAATCTATAGCTCTATGGACCTGATGGAGGCTCGACTAGTGCGATGGAGGTGGCTTTTTATTGGAAAGAGAAGATTTAATTGTTTTATTGTTGAATGAATAATAAACCTGACATGATGAACGAAGCTCTAAATAAGTATGACTTTATTTAAAATTAAAATATAATTAATGTCGTATTTTATTCTCAGTGTACGCTGTCCCTTAAAGGCCATTCACTTTGCCCAGCTTACTGTACACTAACTCGAGTTTACTTAAGTAAATGCCAAGACAAGTAATGACTCCAAATTGCAAAATGCACACTCAAGTTTTGTAATAACGATGCAGTTTCTCGAATATTATAACTTATATTTATATTTTCTACTTGATTCTAGTATTTATCTATACTAATATTATAAAGAGGAAAGATTTGTTTGTTTGTAATGAATAGGCTCCAAAACTACTGGACCGATTTCAAAAAATATTTCACTAATGGAAAGCTAATTTATCAGTGCGTGACAAAGGCTATATTTTATCCCCGTAATCCCACGGGAACGGGAACTACGCGGGTGAAACCGCGGGGAGCTACTAGTAAGTAATATTTTTATGTTTTAGATATTTATTTTTCTTATTTCTTAGTGGGTAAAAGTATTGGTATAAGTTTCTGTAAGTAATAAATGTTCAGGTATTATTTAATTTTAATATTTACTATTTTCTTTGCACTGTACTTAACATAATCAAGAAGAGAGGTCTTTGCCTTGCAGTGGGATATTACAGACCAATACTTTACCATCATTATAAAGATTGCGTTTCGACTCATAAGAACGGTTTTTTTTTAATTCCCGTTATCCCCACTGATGGGGCCAGATTTAGTAGAGACAACGGGAATACTCGACTATTTTAAGGACCAGAATTTTGTATTTTTATGCTAATACAAAACACGGGTGTTATAAAGTTTGACGGTAATGTCTATGTATCAGATTTTTAAACGCAAGTATCAATTGATGCGGTTTTGTAAATTGGTTACTGGTTTTCTGGCGGTAGTTATTAGACATATTTTATCAATATTTTACCTGTATACATACAAGTAGTATATAGTTCAATTACATTTTACATACGAGCCAAATGGCAACAAAAATGTTAAAGAACGAAATAAATTAAATACTTAATTACTATTATAATATAATAACGAACAATACTTGACAGGCAATAAAAATAGACTAAAAATATAGTTGCTAATTAGATTTCCATGCGATAAAAAATTCTGTATCAAATATATGTGAGTGTGTGCGTAGTTTCTGATAACATAGACACCAGTAACAAACGTATTTAGAACTCAGTATATACAAATAATTGATTAAAAGTTACTAAGCTAATATTTTTTAAGATGATTGATTGGAAAATGATGTTATGTTGTACCAATCTATGCATATTACAGAAACCTATGTACCTATTCATGCATACAATTATCCTATTTATCTACCAATTATTACCTATTATAATTAAAAACATACACAGTTATGTAAATGATATTCCCTTGAACTGGTTCTAAAGTAAATATTTCATGAAATTTGACCGAATGCGTAAATATTAGTGGTTGTAATGTATGTGCGTATGGGGAGATGTTGTGACCAACTTTGTGTACTTAGAGTGATTGGTCTAAGTTATAGCCGTACGGCTATAACTTAAATGAATATAGTACTATAATACTACATAACTTAAAAGAATGTAGTACTATAGAACTCTAATACTATAATTATTAGGCTTTGTTAAAATGTGGCTTTATTGGGGTTAGGAGTTCGATTTAGAGGTCAAATATTTAAATAAAGTTGTTTTCTTTCTTTCTTTCTATATGTATTTGGATTAAAAATTTGTACATAGTATATTTTTAACCCCCGACGCAAAAAGGGGTGTTATAAGTTAGACGTGTCTGTGTGGTGTATCTGTCTGTGGCATCATAGCTCCCGAACAGATGGACCGATTTCATTTTTTTTTTAAAGGGGACTTACGCGGGGGTGTTCTTAGACATGTTTGATTAAAATCGGTTGACCTTTTTAAAAGTTATGGGGGTTTGAAAGTAATTGTGTTGGGGGTTTTTTTAATTTTTAATTTAATATTTTTTTTTTACAATTAAAACATCTTTATGTAAAATTATGCCAATTTTATGTAAGCATATTTTTATTTCATATTTGAAAACGGTATTTATTTATTAGCTATTTTATTTGTGTTTGCCATTGTCATGTTTTTGCAAGAGTTTTTGGAGAGGGTGAATTTTCGATTAATCAAAAAAAAAATGTAAAAGTGCGAAACTTTACACCAGAAATCTACCTTTATTTGGAAACTAGCTGTGCCCCGCGGTTTCACCCACGTAGTTCCCGATCCCGAGGGAATTTCGGGATAAAACAGCCTATGTCCTTTTCCGGACCATAAGCTACCCCTGTACCAAATTTCAAGTCAATCGGTTCAGTAGTTTAGCCGTGAAAAGGTAACAAACAGACAGAGTTACTTTCGCATTTATAATATTAGTTAGGATTATAGAGAAGAATAAGCGAGAAAATAAAAAAAATAAAAATAATTTTATTTTTGTAATATACTAATACACCGTAAGTGAACTTTCCTAATAAGCTGTAGAAAATTTAATGTAGTAAACGTTACAAATAAATAAATAATAATATTTCTTTTCACTTAAACCACACATAACTATGTAGTTTCAATTTTCTTCAAGGTCACGAGCGTGTGAGAGAGACGGAACATTAGAAAGTGATATTAGAGCGAGACAAACAATACTTCTTAAGGATGATAAGGCTTTAGTAGTGGCGGATTTTCTTTCTATACATGTTGTATTCTTAATTATTATTGTTATAAAACATTTAAATTTACTCGTCTACTTATTAAATACTAGCGGCGTCTCGCGGTTTCACCCGCGTGGTTCCCGTTCCCGTGGGAATACGGGGATAAAACGATAATACGGGCCTATGTTACTCAGGGTGAATATAACTTTCTAATGGTGAAAGAATTTTTGAAATCGGTCCAGTACTTTTTGAGTTACGTGTAGATAAATGATTTGTATGTGTAGCATTTTCAAATGTATTTTGCATGTTCTTTGAAACTAGCAGCGTCCTGCCGTTTCATCTGCATAGTTCCCGCTCCCGTGTGAATGCGGGAATAAAATGCAAAAAATTAAAGACCTTTCTTTTAAATTACTCTATCGAAAAAGCCCGCATCAAAATACAGACAGCGGGAAGCGACTTTGTTTTATTAAAATAGCGATCAAGATGCTAATTATCACAAATTGATAAATATTTATGTTATTTAGATTCCTATTTTTAAACCATCGTCATCATCAGCTCATATATGTCCCTACCGAGGGGCTCGAGCCTACCCTGAATCGAATCGAAAGAATCCAACCGCAGGCCCAGTGCGGGTTGGTCGACTTCACACACAACCTTAGAATTTCTTCGCAGGTGTGTGTAGGTTTCCTCACGATGTTTTTCTTCACCGTAAGAGCGTCGAAATTAACGTGCTTATGAATTCGTATTTGAAAACACATTGGTAC
This sequence comes from Timandra comae, assembly GCA_958496195.1. NCBI lineage: Eukaryota > Metazoa > Arthropoda > Insecta > Lepidoptera > Geometridae > Timandra > Timandra comae. The sequence goes on along the minus strand of OY292377.1, from coordinate 7,677,262 downwards.
GTGGCGGGACTGGTGGGGTTCGAACCAGGCACCTTCCGATCGGAAGTCAACGGCCTTAACCCCTGCGCCACCGACGCTCTTTTTAAATCATAGGACAAGAAAATCCAGTCGATATGTGGAAAATTCATTTTGTTTCTAAAAGAAGGCACAATCCTGATGTAAAATGTGTTATTTTTATATATTTACAAACATACCTAAATTCAAATTCTAGATTAAGAAACGAGTCAATTCCGATAAATAAACATCGTTCCTACAGGATATTTTTAGAAGCTAATGATAAACAAAATTAAACTCTAAATCAATTTAGAAAAAGTTTAAATTGCATTGCGTATTGACAGTCTCTATCGTAACTTTTATCAAGGATTATCGCATCTGTTAACTTTTAAAACTATAGAGGGAATATAGCTAAAATTATAGAGGGCTATTCGGCTTGAACGCGTAAAGAAAAGCATAAGCAAGTAAAACAGTAACGTATTATATTCTTCTTCTTCAGCAGCATGTTTTAACCCCTTTCATATTTCTTTCCGCACTTATTTATGAAAAAAATCTAGACCATGCTGTTCCAGCCGCCTCTGCTATATAATAAGCTGTTATTTAATTGAAATAAAAAAAAAATATAATAAACTTCATCATCATCAACAGCCTACCTCAATAATAAAGTTACTTAAGCTTTTGTTATATAAAGTTTGTTTAAAATTCACTGCTGGTCTACCTAAATAGTTTCCATGTGAAAATCAAAAACGTGAAAAAGTTACAAAAGACACTTTTCCGAAAGAATGTTCATACTTGTGCTTACGTTCACCGTTATAAGTATTAGCTCTACACCGTTATTAACAACACCTCTGTTGGAACATAAGATTATTTTTCTTCACGGCTGTTATCGCGGACTAAGTTAGGTTTAAGTTCGAGTTTAGTCCAAAGTCTATACTTGTGTGGCCACTAACTTCACTTTTAATATTTTTTTGCTATTTTTTAGGGTTCCTTATCCAAAGGGTAACAACAGGACCCTAAGCTATTAACACAGTGTAATAATGAGTACTAAAACTTCGCTGTCTGTTCGTCTGTCTGTCACCAGGCTGTATCTCATGAACCATGGTAGCTAGACAGTTATTTTTTTACAAATTATATGTATTTCTGTTGCCGCTATAACAACATAAACTAAAAACAAAATACAATAAATATTTAAGGGTGGCTTCCGTACAACAAACGCGCTATATAAATTGATTCATTAGCTTCTTTTGCGTGAAAGAGTCACAAACATACATCCAGACATTCATACAAACTTTCGCATTTTCTTATAACCTACAAGTCACGAACTTTGTTAGGGATCAGTTACTGTAATGAGATGATGGAGTGAATGATTAGATAGAAAGAAATACTTTATTGTACATACACACACAAGGAAAAAGAACAGAAAAACAGAATAATTACAAACAAGTTAGTACATACAAAGGCGGTCTTATCGCTAGAAGCGATCTCTTCCAGACAACCTTTGTTAATGGACACAAATATAGAAATAGCGATAATTATGTTATGTTATCGATACTAATATTATAAAGAGGAGAGATTTGATTACTTTTTTGTATGTATGTTGGTAACGAATAGGCTCCGAAACTACTGGTCCGATTTCAAAAATTCTTTCACTAACGGAAAGCTAATTTATCAGTGCGTGCCATAGGCTATATTTTATCCCCGTATTCCCACGGGAACGGGAACTACGCGGGTGAAGCTCAACTCATACTCTCATCTCATAGCCACACTAAGCCTTCTCCGGAACATTATCTTACAACTTGCGGAAAGGTATTAAAACTTAAATGTAAATGAGAAGATGGTTCTTAAGTCCCTTTCTAACTTTACCGATTAGAAAGAGAGCAAAACTTATCTGATCTTAATCTGCGAAGGTGCATTCAGAGTTGGTAATATTGAAGGTTTAAACTTTTTAGTTTTAAACTCGAGTTTATGTAATGACAAGTAGAATTAAAAGTGTTTCAGTATTGAACATTTTATTAATCTTTTTTGTAAATTAGCCAGTTTTTCACTGCAATTTTACTCGTTTTTATCTGATTCTTTAAGTATATGTATATCTTCATCTCTTACGTTACTGAGTGATGTACTCACTGACAGACAACGCACAGCCGAAACTACTAATCGTAGAGAGCTGAAATTTGGCACGTGTGTTTGTTGGGGGGAGTAAACTACCACTAAGAGAGGATTTTTGGAAATTCCTCCCCTAGGGGGAGCAAAGGGGGGTTAATTGAAAACTACGTGAGTGAAACCGCAGGGTGCTGCTAGTTACTACTATTCTACTCCTATGTCCTTAGTTGAAACGTAATATTTTATCTGTCTACCTATCACAATTCAAGAGATACAGCCTAGTGACTGACAGACAGACGAACGGAATCTTAGTAATAAGGTCTCATTAGTGTCACATTACCTATAACCAACGTAGCATCAAAATGTTTACAAAGATAACATGAGTCAGATGATACTCCATTTGCTAAATTATAAAAAAAAGTTTAGAAGTTACTAGCTTTTGCCCGTGACTTCGTTCGCGTGGAATAATGACTTCCGGCGAAATTTGGGTTTTCCCCCTTTTTTCCGCCTAGGGGAGGAATTTCTAAAAATCCTCTCTTGGTGGTAGACTACTCTCCCCAACAAAAACACGTGCCAAAATTCAGCTCTCTACGACCAGTAGTTTCGGCTGTGCGTTGTCTGTCAGTCAGTCAGTACATCACTCAGTAACGGAAGAGTTTTATATATTAGAAGAAGAAGATAGAGAGATGAAGGAACAGATGAATACATACTACTTAACATAATATGTACATACTGGTCAAAATCAAGTTCTTAAGTCCAAAATTATTTGCAAGCGTAGAAGCTGACGAAAATTTAACCCAAAATAATAATACATTTTAATTTTACGAACCTTTTATTATAATATTAAAACACAATAAAGGCCGAAACATAAACGTTTTATATTTTACACGAAACACTACGAAAGACTGAATTTTTAATTTTACAGCTTTCCACTTACAAATTCTTAGAAATAAATTCTTCGGCTACATTCAGAAACTACACAATGCTTTGTCTCCCAAAAGCAATTACTTAAAAAAATCTAAATTAAAGATGTCTTCAAAATATTTAAGATACTATCTGTGCCCCCCGTTTTCAGCCGCGTAGATCCCGATCCCGTGAGAATTTCGGGATAAAACGTAGCCCATGTTCTTTCCCGGACCATAAGCTATCCCTGTTCCAAATTTCAAGTCAATCGGTGCCGTAGTTTAGCTGTAAAAAGGGAACAGATAGACAGAGTTACTTTCGCATTTATAATATTAGTAAGGAAGTAAGGATAGTAAGGAAGTAAGGATAGTAAGGAAGTAAGGATAGTAAGGAAGTAAGGATAGTAAGGAAGTAAGGATAAGACAAATGACGAATATCCCCACGCTTAACTTTGCGTATTGGTGATCTCAAAAGAACCATATTTTCAATATTTGGCAAAAATTGATTACTAAAATTGCACATGCATAACTTGAAAATAGTTTAAAATAAAGTTGCTTTTCACTTTTTGGTACGCCTAGATCTATTAACTGCGCAAAAGATCTTAATGCGGTTTTCATCAATAAAAAACTTGCCGTGCCCCGCGGTTTTATCCGCACAGGTCCCAATCCCGTGGTTATTTCGGAATAAATCATAGCCTATGTCCTTTCTCGGACCATAAGCTACCCCTGTACCAAATTTCAAGTTAATCGGCTCAGTAATTTAGCCGTGAAAAGGACAGACAGACAGAGCTACTTTCGCATTTATAATATTACTAGCAGCGCCCCTCGGTTTCACCCGCGTAGTTCTCATTCCCGTGGGAATACAGGTATAAACTATAGCCTATGTCACTCGCTGACAATATAGCTTCCCGTTAGTGAAAGAATTTTTGAAATCGGTTCAGTAGATCCCGAGATTACCCCTTACAATTTAACAAACACACAAACTTTACTTCTTTATAATATTAGTATAGAATACTAAGGATGATTCAAAAAGAAGATTAACCATAGATTTTTATAGCGGGTAAAACCACGGGGCTCAGTTACTAAACTACAACAATATACATATTTATACTTAGTAGACATTGTACGTATAGTTTGGCAGACACATAAAACCTCTTTTCTTTGTAATCAATTAAGCCAACCTAATTAGCGTTCGTAAACCGAAACGCGAGAACAATAGTACTATTAACTATTTAGTAACACAAGCTACAGAACCAATAGGCTCCATAATTGGATTATCTGTCTGTCTGTCTGTATCGATTGGACAGTCCAATGAACTGCAATATCTGGACATAAATTAGATTATCTTGATTTAGCTAAGTGGACGGGTTGGTTGGCTAAAATATGGGTGGCAGTTGATGGATAGATGTGTTAAACATATCAGATAGATAATAGTAAGTATCAAAATAAAGAGTATGGAAACATACACGAGAATTATTTAAGTTCAACTATATTTTTTCTACTAGTAGTAAAAAATCATCATTATTAGCTCATTATACGTACTTCAGCGAGGGCTTAGAGCCTATCCTGAATGAGTTCGATTAGTCCTTAGTCAACCACAGGCCGAGTGCGGTTCACGGAGAACACAACCTTTGAATTTCTAGAGTCACCAAGTTTTCTATGTCGGCGGCAAAAACTGGAAGCTCCTATTGTCATTTGGTTTTTTCAATAAAATTACAAATAAATGCGATTACAGCGACGCTGTCACCGGCACGGGGGCTTAAGTCTGCAATTTGACATTATTGATCAGACAATATGTTGATATTGAGGCACCATAACGAGAGTGTCAGAAATTTGGTATTCTGCAAAAATTATTCATATGGCTATGGTGTCTCCTTGGTCTTTGTTGCATATAAAAATTTTGACAAATAAACGACAGAATACTGTTTCCATGACAACCATCTAAGTTTTATGGTTGAGTCAGCGGAATATTTGTCACTACTTATGGGACAAATGCCAAAAAACGGCCATAAACTTGATGACTCTATCCTCACGATGATTTTGAAAACATATTGGTACGCGGCAATCGAAAAACCGTTTTAAAAAGTCTATTTCGAAATGAATCTGTTAATTTTCTTCGCCGATTTAAAATTAGTAAAGTAAACTTTCTTTTACAGTATCATTAACGGTTAAAAACTGAATCAGTGTCGGCTCTCTGAGACACTTGCCCGTGGACCTTTTACATTTGCTGTCCCATATAATTGCGCCCGGGGGAAATTTATCCGGTGTTTTATTTGAATCCACTTTAATCCGGATTTCAGACGCATCGGGACACCCGGATCAATTCGACGAATTAAGTTTCCCATTTTATTTTTTTCATCCGGTTTCGGTGTTTGAATTTTTAATTGTGTGATCGTTATTTTTAGATAGTTTTAGTTCTGTTATAAATGGTAGGTTTTATTTGGGCGCCAGGAGAGTATTGTTTCGGTGTATCGTATATTTTACGTTTTTAAGTGGATTGCGGATTTTGATACGGTTTTCTGTTTATTTATTTGTGATCGTTTAAATAATATCTATACTTGAATATTAGAGTATTTCTAGTTGAGAAAATTGTAAAATTATAAGGATTATGATCATGTCGTACCTATATATAATGTACTCATAAGAAGTCAGTTTTTCGCAATTAGTCGTCGATTCAGAATGGTGCATGCTGCCATATTTTGTTGGCTAGACTTTTGAGGCTCTAACTATCTGTAACGATTGTCGATGATGTTAGTACGACAACCAGAAACGGCGGTTTATGCTTGAAGAGTAGTATACGACTGTAGCTGTAGTTTCTGAGCTTACTGTTCTTTTGTTAGAAAATTAACATAATTTAGAATATCTCTATGATTTAAAAAGTAGACGCTTTATATCCCTAGATTCCCACCCCATCAACAAACACGAGAATAGCGCGAAAAAAAACAGCAGGACAGGTAACAATTCACATAAAACTTACAGGTAAATAAGTGGCTGTCAAATAACTATGTATCACCCGTATGTATCACTCATATTATTTATGTACAACGTATATGTATATTTGAATAAACAACCACTCCTCTTAAACTCGTATACAATTTAACACAAACCCCGGGGGAAATATTTCAAAATTCCCATTTTGTATGAACCGGTTATAAATTGTCCGGAATTCCCAAAGCCGGGAAAAATAAAGGATATCCCGTTAAAGATAAAGTACTTATGAGAAAAAGACTTATTGGGTAATTTGTTTATTAACGGGATTCTTTTATGTTTGGGATGTCTTTTGAATTTTTTGTCAATAATGGAGAAAGTAATATTTCATTTATAACGTACTTTCATTATTTGGGTAAAACAAGTGAATGTTTCCATGGATGTGTCTAAAACCTACCGTAAAGACAATTTTGCATTCAAGATTTTCGAACGCGGTATCTTTCTTCTAATATATAAAATTCTCGTGTCACAGTTTTCGTTGCCATACTCCTCCGAAACGGCTTGACCGATTCTCATGAAATTTTGTGAGCATATTCAGTAGGTCTGAGAATCGGCCAACATCTATTTTTCATCCCGAAATTCCTACGGGAACGGGAACTACGCGTGTGAAACCGCGGGGCGCAGCTAGTATTGTATAGATTAGAGTAGGCGTTAGTTAGGCTGTTACGTTCATTAAAAGAAAAAAAAGCTTATTTTAGGGTTTTTTGCATTGTCATGGGACTTACATAAGTATGCCGAATTTCAGCTCAATCGGATAACCAGAAATGGTCGAAAAATGGCTTGTAATTTGTTACAGACAACGGGACAGGTGACACTAAATAAAAGCTTGTAAAAAGGCACATTATATGCACCACGTTTGGGTCTTATGTCAGGGATATCAATATCACAATCTTTCATAATTTAATCCCGAATATGGGGCGAAATATGTTTAAAATTTGAAAATCTAAAGCTTGTTAAAAATCTTCATTTTCAAAAATACCATTTAGGGTATAACAGTCGCTTTCTATGTCCCTATTTCCCTATGTCCCTATGTATGCTTAGATCTTTAAAACTACGCAACGTATTTTAATGCGGTTTATTTTAATAGATAGAGTGATTTAGGGGGAAGGTTATTAGCATAATTTTATCCCCATATTCCTACGGGAACGGGCACTACGCGGGTGAAACCGTGGGGCGCCGCTAGTAACTAAATAAATGAACAAAGCTTGTCCAATAATGTGAATGATTCATATAAATCACGGCGGCACATATCGTCTCGTCAAGACTCAGGAAGGGGAAAAGGAAGCCGGGCTTATCTCTCGTCTCTGTTAGGCTATGGTACAGGCAGAGGGAGTGAGCGGGATGGAAATTAATAAATTTAGTTTATATAAACTAGCCGTGCCCCGCCTTTTCACCCGCGTATATCACAATCCCATGGGAATCCTCTCTTAGCGGATGCCTACGTCATAATATCTACCTGCATGCCAAATTTCAGCCGGATCCGTCCTGTGGTTTGGGCTGTGCGTTGATAGATCACTATGTCAGTCAGTTACCTTTGAGTTATACACCCTTATTTTGAAATTGCGATACCATATCTCACAGCTAATGTAAACGACGGGTGACAATATAATAGTGAAGTTAGTTTTTTTCTTTTGCTTTTATTTAAAAAGTTATGATAAGTCAAAGATTTTCAAAATCCCGCCGAATTTTATTGTTATTCTACACCGAACGCTGCGATACACAGCTGAGCGCGGTCATCGACCCGAGCCGTCACAGAATACTTGATAGCTAGTGTGCCGTCTGGTAATACGACATTTAATTTGTATTTTTTAAAGATAAGTAATCGACTATCATTTTTGATATTTTTATTGGATATATGGATTCAGTTACTGCTACAGATATTCTGATTTTAATAAGTCCCATATTTTCAAAATAGGGGTGTATACATATATGTATTTAGATATACCTATAACTAAAGATCTACAAATAATCATAAAAGATTTGAACAAAAAATGCCTTGCCCGTGTTAAATAAATTGTGGAAAACTCTATTTTATTTCAATTACAAAATAATATTTAACGATTGTCTGAACATCTAGACATGAATTGCAATAACTACGTTAAATAACAAATCTGTAGGTGTACCACAAAGCTGTATAAAATAACTAGCTTTTGCCCGCGACTTCGTCCGCATGGAATAACGCCGCGAACCCACCGCGACGCACGCTACGCCCACGGTCCACGGCCACGCAGCTCAGCTACGTTGAGCTATAGCCGGGTCAGCCACGAATGTATCAATGACGTCATTTTCGTGCGTAGCGTGTGCGTGTACTTCGGTGGGTTTGAGCCATAATGACTTCCGGCAGAAATTGGGTTTTCCCCCTTGTATTTCCTCTTGGGGGCAGAATTAATCAAAATCCTTTCTGAATGATATATATTTAGATAAAATGGCTTTAATACGATAATATTCCGATAATATTAAATCCGCTCTAACCTCATACCTTGTACCACAAACAAACCTACATTGTTACAATATACGTCGTTCATATTTGACTCGTTGTTTTCTGACGTAATTATGAACTCTTGAACATGTTACCATCATCTAATTTAAACTTAACTTAAACCGATGTACTAACAACACGTTTGGGAAGTCGACTTTACAATATTATGTTTCCTTTTGATTATCATAATTGAATATAATTAAGTTCTGTAGGGCTTCTTATGTACGCGTTATGTACTTAGGGAACCTATATTTGACGACCTGGATGGCACAGTGTTCACCATGCCGGACAGCCATCCGTAAGGTTGCGGGTTCGATTCCCGTGCGGGTAGAATATTTGTGTGCACCACAAATGTTTGTCTCGGTCTGGGTGTGTGTGAGAATGAGTGTGTGCGTAGTTTCTGATACCCTAGATACAAACTTCGAACTCAGTTAGCGGTCAGTTACTATAATGAGATGATGGAGTGAATGATTATGTTATGTTATATGTATTTATGTACTTTCAGAGGAAAGTAACCAAATATGGAATACCAGTTCTAGGAATATAAGATATTAGTATAGATATACTAGTATAGGTAAGTAGGTACTTACATTACATCATATTGTTGTTCGATAATTCGTCGTAGGAAATTTTAATTAGCAGAATTTTCGCAGAAATTCTAAGGGAAGGTTCATATCTGACGTAAAATACGTCGAGCGTATAATCATCGGTCGCACTAACGTTCGGTCGAGTGTGAACGGCAAATGTTTTTCTATATATTTGTCTGTTCTGGCGTTACGCGACCGATAATACGCAACGCATGTTCCGTCAGATATGAACCTTCCCTAAAGATATTGCGAAAACACGGATAAAACTGAACAAACAAAATTACCATTTTCATTCAAGTACTGAATGAATTACTGGAAAGATAAACTTAACAATGATAAGTAACCCAAATATTATGATAATTGTATCAAAATCTTTTTGTTATTTCTGTTACTAACACAATAGGCTAGGCCATGATGTAATAACGCGTTTAATACTTGGCAAAGAAAATATAATTTTCAGACACTTATTTTTACTTATAACTTTCAAAAATCCTATAATACACTTTTTATCATCCTAACTATCCTAATCCTAACTAGTCCTATTAGGATTAGGTTAACTAATATTATAAATGCGAAAGTATCTCTGTCTGTCTGTTACTTTTTTTTCACAGCTAAACTACTGAACCGATTGACTTGAATTTGGTACAGGGGTAGCTTATAGTCCGGGAAAGGACATAGGATACTTTTTATCCCGAAATTCCCAAGGGAACGGGAACTACGCGGGTTAAACCGCGGGGCGCTGCAGTAAATATTATTTATTTATATTCACACTATATTAATTAAATCAAAAACTACTTTTCAAAAACATATTTTCCCAATTCAAGAATAAAAACCAATGTAGTTTTTCTGTTAAAAAGTAAAGTTGAGTTTAAAAGTCGAAAGGAAACGTTGGTACCGCCTTCGTGTGGTTTAGACGCGACGAGATTTATTTCATTTTCAAAAGTAAAGATGACCATTGACGGGTCAGTTTAACTGATTAGTTGAACTGGCGTCCATCCAAAAATGGTCGTCAATCACCGATTCCAGATTCCAGTGGGGAAATATAGTTGGCCTAAAACTTTTGGAGTGACGTCACAGTTTTAAGTCTAGACTGATCAGTTCAACTGACCCTTCAATGGCCACCTTTAATTATTCCACAGTTCAGTGCCGAGATAACCATAAATAATAGCATAGAGGAAATATAAAATTTCTGTTTGTGACATTTTTGACGATCAAGAGTAGTTTGAATCTGCTATGCTGAAAGGTATGGGTTTGAATCCCGTTTAAGGCAAACATTTTGTTAAGAATTGAAAAAAAGCGACATCAGTCAGTGCTAATAATCTTTATTATTATAACTTCAACTAAGAACATATCTAATATTAGCGGCGCCCACGGTTTCACCCGCGTAGTTCCCGTTCCCGTAGGAATATGGGGATAATTATGCTAAAAACGTTTCCACTGAATCACTCTATATATTAAAACAAACCGCATTGAAATCCGTTGCGTAGTTTTAAAGATCTAAGCATACATAGGGACATAGGGACAGAGAAAGCGACTTTGTTTTATACTATGTAGTGATTCAAAAAATTAAATAATGACTAAGTAGGTGTTTATTATTGAGGCACAGTTCTTCTATTTCTTTAATATTTATTACAAAGGTTGTACATATATCTATGAAACGACTTTTAAGATTACACACAGATTTATCTTAATTAACAAGAAAACAATTAAATTCAACAAATTACCTATTATTAATACAAAGATATGACTCAAGTAGGCCGAAGCAAGGAGAACATGCACAGGCGGGGCTACAGCTCTGATAGTGCATGTCTATGTGGCATTTCTCCCCAAACAATGGCCCATCTTTTGACTTGCCGTGCGTGTCCCTACACCTGCACACGCGAGGACCTTTACAAGGCCACTGATAGCGCTATATCGGTGGCCTAGTTCTGGTCCTCAAAAATATGAGTCGACACGCTAAGAAGAAGACCTCCTACTAAGTATTCAAGGTATATTTAACCACTTCATCATCAATTCATTAACATACGAGTAACTATACTTTAATCACTATTAAAACAGGTCATATATAATAGAACTGTCATCACCGCTCGCGTGATCACTGGACTCCTTCTCATATTTCACTTGAACTTCAACTTTCTTCGTATATCTCCGTAAGACACTCAAAATATCAATTTCGGCATCAATTTTGTTCTCAACCGGTATCATTTTTAGTAACGGCACTAGTGATAGAGCGAAATTTGTATCAGAGTCAGTGTTTATATTCTTTTCTGTATTAGTACTTGTATTAGCCACTTCTTTGATCTTTTCTATCGATGTTTCAACGAATTCTTTAAGTTTCTTCACTTGTTTGGCCTTACTTTCAGCAAACGTGGTTCTTTTCGGCCTCTTAGGTATATGTACGTAATTATCAGAAGATTGTACGTCTTCTGTATCCGCTGCTGTGTCTTGTCCTGTGTTAGATGTGTTTGTATCAAGTAGAAATATAAGTTGGTCGTTGTAAACGTATTTTCGTTTCTTTGAATTTGTAAGCGGGTCTTTCAGTTGTTTTACTCCTCTAGTGAAACATGATCGGAGGTTGTTCCAGCGTTTTAGGACGTCCATGCCTGGAACATAAATAGTTAAGTTAATACAAGCGTATTATAGTTAACTAGTTTCACCCGAGTAGTTCCCGTACCCGTAGGAATACGGGGATAAAATATAGCCTATGTTACTCAGAGTGAATGTAGATTTCTAATGTTAAAAGTCGGTTTTTCCAGTTTCGGAACCTATTTTTTACAAACAAACAAACAAATAATTACTTTTTATAATATTATACGAATAGTTCCTATAGATAACTAACTGTGATCCGTACTCTATTATATTGCTCTAAGATTAATTGTAGGCGTTTAATAAAAGTCGACAAAATGTCCACTTCATTTATTCGTAATTCATCACTATTTATGCAATTATTTTGCCGATATTAAAAAACACATAGAATAACATAACATAATCATTCACTACATCATCTTATTATAGCAACTGACCCCTAAGTACCTACGTAACTTATATCTAGGGTATCAGAAACTCACTCATTCACGCACACACCCGAGATATAAACATTTGTGGTTCACACAAATATTCACACCGCACGGGAATCGAACCCGCAACCTTACGGAAGGCAGTCCGGCATGATGACCACTGCTATCTAGTTAAAATACCTACTAGTTATCAAGACAGCGAAATTTATATACCTAAGTCCCAGTAATATTCCCACACAGACACATCACAAAAAACAAAAACACATGGTTATAGCGCGTCAGAAATCGAACCTGAGACAGAACGGAGCGGGTTTTAAACTGCGGTTTAGTTAACGGTCAACAATCATCAACACGAAAATAAACTCTAAACTAATCTGAATAAGATACAAAATCGCTCACCACGCGCTTCTTTCTCCGACTCATCCATTTCCCCCCAAGCTTCGCTGTAAACATTCTTAGTAACTTCTTCCCAAAGTTTCTTCTTCAAAGCGTGGTCATTATATTCCTTCACGTTTTTATCGTATAAAGCAGGTCGGATTCTGACTTCTTCTATCAATATTTCATTGTCAATCTCTTTTATGTAACTTCTGCTCATTTTTACATATGTTTACAATCACTAAAACAAGAATAAATTAAAAAAAAAACTTCTTCAAAACAAGCTTTTTTTATCTTTTATTGCATTGTCATGGGACTTACATAAGTATGCCAAATTTCAGCACAATCGGATAACCAGAAGTGGCCGAAAAATGGCTTGCGAGATTTGATTACAGACAACGGGACAGGTGAAACTAAATAAAAACTTGTAAAATAATTCTCTCTCTCATTCTTTGAAATTTATCTCGAAAGACAACCTTACCGAGTTTCTTAGTTCTTCTCAGTAGAGGGCGCTTTGTGAATCTAGAATCTGAAGTCTATTTAGTTAGTATTTGATAATCTTTATTTAGGTTATGGCAACTGTAAATTTTAAGTATTTTACAAGCTAAAACGTGTAATTTTGGTTTATAATTGTAGTAATATTTGATCAGTGATTTAAATAAACTAATTTTATGCAGAATCTTATATGTTTTGACACGATTTACATGATTTTAACACGCACAACAATATAATATACTGACAGACGCTCAAGTCGGTGGCCGATTGCGAACTGACTGTTGGAAAGACAAAATGTCGGCTCGTGCGATGTTGCCGCTTTGGACTTAGTTCCAAGCGAGTTATGATGGCGCGTTTACACGTATTTTTATTGTAGAATGTGTGTCGTTTTGTCGTTTGATAATTATTGTCGACGTTACGTGTTGTCAATTTATGTACAGAAAAAGTGATTTGTCTTCTATGGGTAATGCTCTGTCCTTTTTATTCTTTTTTTATAATGTGTTTTAGTTACTAACTTTCTTATTTTATATTTATATTCCTTCCTATATTAATATTTATTCAGACACTTCAACAATATTTTCACAATAAATTACAAATAATAAACTTTTTTAAACTGTAATTATGATTTTAACAAACTTAATATTTTCAATGTAACACTAAAATTAGTTTTGTTAATATGTAAAATTCAAAATAAGTAACGACACGTCATTTTATACTGTATGTACGACAATAGTCTTATCGTTTCACAACAAGTTGTGAACTCACCATAATACCACGGTTCGTATTCCATTGAGCTGTTGCGACGTTGCCATTTTACGCATGCGATGCGATAAACAGTTGTTTTGTGCTCGCCCACGACCGATAAATCGGTGACCGCTTTTTGTAGGAGCAAAATAGAACGTACCGATAGCAATGGTGTAACGCACGCGTCACAAAAAGTCGGTTATAAAATCGGTATAAAAAACTGACCAAGTGCGAGTCGGAAGGAACGAAGGGTTCCGTACAAAAATGGCATTTTTGTATAGGAGCCCCCATTGCGTAATAATTTTATTTTAATTTTATTATTTACTAGCCGTTTAGTTCCCGCTCCCGTGAGAATGCTAAAAAACCTTCCTCTTGAATCACTCTACCTATTAAAAAAACCGCTTTAAAATCCGTTGCGTAGTTTTGAAGATACATACATAAGAACAGACAGACAGCGAAAGCGATTTTGTTTTATACTACGTAGTGATACTATTTGTTTACCTACTCCAATACGTGATATGTGTCTAGATACATATTTTTGTTATTTCTTACATAATCCCACGCCATCAGCCGTAAGATGACGCGATGTGGACCATATGTCCCGGCGCCGCTGGACCGAGCGAGAAGCACTAGCTGAATTGCGGGGGCTTGGACGGACTGCAGGCGGGATTACAAATCATAATCCTACTAATATTTTAAATGCGAAAGTTTGTAAGTATGGATGCTTATTACTCTTTAAACCAAAAACTACTGATTTAGATTTTTGGTACAGATGTTCCTTATAATTAGGAATAACACATAGGATACTTTTTAATCCGAAACTCCCATGCGATTGGGATAATAATACAGTCTGGGTCTCAAAGAATGAACGTCGAATGTGAATCTAACACCGATTTATTATTACATCAGCTGAGAAGAATCGACAAGAGACCCGGGCTCGTTTTTCTTTATAAATAAAGCGTAAGTACTTGTACAAATAGTAGATTAATCTATTTTCATAATCTGTATGTATAAAAGGCAACTGTTACATACACATCTCAAATCACTAAAAGAATAAATAAAAAATGTATCGCTAATAAAATCTTTAAAACCCAACTAACCCAAACTTCTCCGACAAATTCATTCCTAGCCAGACAGACAGTCCCATAAAATCTCAATCCTTTACAGACAATCACTCATCTCTAACAGAATTCCAAGATGGCGGTCAAAGCAACAATGTCAAAAATGTGCGGGTAGTGTGACATCTCCCGCGAATAGTGACGCTCCACGCCCATAGAGGGACAATTCTACTTGTTCGTTATTCGGACTCGGCAGTCACCTGATTACGCGCTCCGGTGATTCCATAGGGATGGGGTAAAGTCGATAGAATAATATCGATATTGTTTTCTTAACTTTTTGTGTAAAGTATCAAACAATATTATTAACGGCCTTAATGTCAAGTAAATGTATTTTCATTCTTCAGTTTATACTGTGGTCTAAATCTATGTCTATCGGTTGTAAATCTTGAACACCAGATTGGCCTTACGGCAGCCATTACTCACATCTAGAGAAACAACATTTGGTTAGACAACAACCACACTCGAATCTTAAATTAGATAAAATCGGCAAGAGAGAGATACAAATACCTCATATTAATTTCTATCAGACAAGAACAAGATTGAGGTCAAACAAACTGGGGACACAATATAGGTCTTTCACAATCGCTATTTCAAATGAATACTAACAAATTATCACTTTGTAGCTATTGAAAAAATGAAAATAAATATTTTCCTCTCATCGACATCCACAGTTTCCCATCTCTATGATCGTCTGGCAGCTTTAAGTGAGCATTTGGTCGGGTGGGCCAACCCACTCAGAGCCGGCCACCGATGTAAGAATAAACATTATTTTTTTAAATATTCCCGGCCCTTGCACATTCTCACAAGGTTTACATTTTATCTTTCTTCCATCCATTCACATGGAAAACGGTGTTAACTCTATCTTTGTAAAGCTTTCGTCCAGGGGCCAAGTCCGCTATTTGACATTATTTGATCAGACTAAACGTTGATATTGAGACACCATAACGAGAGTGTCAGTTTGGTATTCTGCTAACATTTATTAACAATACATTTGAGTAACATTATCAAAGCATTGTAATTACCAGACTGGCCTCTCTATGTGCAAAGGCGTATGGTTAAGGCCCTTGACTTACAATCGGAAGGTGCCTGGTTCAAATATCTCCACTTACCAATGTGTTTTCAATATTCGAATTCATATATACTTTTATTCGACGCTCTTACAGTGAAGGAAAACATCGTGAGAAAACGCGCACACACCTGGGAAGAAATTCTAGGGTTGTGTGTGAAGTCGACCAACCCGCACTTGGCCAACGTTGACTAAGGCCTAATCGCCGTAATTGAGGGTAGGCTCGAGCCCCTCGGTGGGGACATACATGAGCTGGAGACGATTTGTCCTGTATGATGATAACATGTGTAAGAGAGGCGAAGCGATGCGAAGGCTTTTTTAGCTATGCTAGGATAGCTTTCTTTAATTTTATCAATTGAAAAGATGGTAGTAGAATTTTAGTCTGGTAATGCTAAAGGATGCGGGTTGTATTCCCACTCCAGACAAACATTAATATAACATTATCATTCACTATATCATCTCATTATAGTAACTGACCCTTATCTAAGTTCGTAACTTGTATCTAGGGTATCAGAAACTACGCACATACTCATTCTCACACACACCCAGACCGAGACAAACATTTGTGGTTCACACAAAATTCACCCCGCGCGGGAATCGAACCCGCAACCTTACGGATGGCAGTTCATCATGGTGACTACTCTGCCATCGAGGTCATCATTATCGCTGTAAAACACACAGACCAAGAAAATCAGACGTTCAATTTTACACAAATATTTGTCTTAAGCGGGAATTGAACCCATAATCTTTGGTATATCAGGCAGTCACTAGCACTACCAACTAACACCACTTGGTTGTACTAAACTACTTTTCATGCGAACCGTACAACCGAGACGTTAAATTCAATAATAATTTAGTAGTTACCTACTTGAATTTATAATTTGGGCCCAAATTTCTATTTGATATTGACGCGGCACCCTTTCAAAATGTGATTAGGGATATTCTTATTCAAAAGGGTCAATTTGATATTGAATTTACTTCGTTAATGATGGATAAATGTAACGCTGGAAATGGGAATAGAGAGAGAACATTTGTGTACACGAATATGTCTGTTCGTCTCTGTCGGAGTAGTTTCTATCTATTGTATTTATAAAAACGTACACAAGGACTCGTATGTTTATCTTTTTTCTAGTATGAATAATATAAGTTAATTTAAATAAATAAGAAACCGACTTCAGCAGTAAAAAGTAATAAAATAATTTAAAGTCATTTTTGGAGTCAGTGTCAGCCAAAGCCTTCAACCCTACCCTCCTCCTGTTTTTTTGGAAGTCGGTTAAAAAGTTATGCTTAGTTAGAGACTTGGTGGCGGTGTGTAATATTGTACAAGTATGTCCCGGATATTATTTAAAAATATTATAAGTAATATCTTTAAAAATAACACGTAAAACAAATATAATCTAAAGCCTCTCAGAAAGACTAGATATACAACGGCCTTCAAAGATATTTTCACTGCCAAATCCGTACCTAAAATTCACGAAAACTATAAATTAATTTGTAAACTTTTCAAGTGTACATTTACACCGCTCAATTTAGGCTGTTAATGAGTACGTTACACAGTGGTGCGGTAATTGAATAACCCACGTATAGCTGTGTAATAAATCGACGAGCGAGCAGAACCAACCGCGGATTAGCGAGCTACGGTAAAACTGGGTTTAATATGGCCCAGTTTACACTGTAGCGTAACAGTTTTGGTTAGTTATTAATTTAAGTTTGTGTTAATTATGGTTATTTATACTTTTTTTTTAATATACAAGTAAAGGTTTGTATGTTGTGTATTTCTGTATATTTTACAATATTTTGAAACAAAATATTTAACAACTTTAACGATTTTAAGAAGATGTATTTTAGTACCATAAACAATGTAAAGCCTATATGACTAACATTCTTAGGGTCTGTACTTGCGATTTGTAAAAGATTTATGTATGAGCAATTTCTTATGTTACTGTTTGGTAGTGGATTATATTTATAACACAGATAAACAGAGATATGTACTTCAGAGGATACGTCACTAAATAAACGAATATCATTGCGGTTAGTAAATAAGGCTTCCGACTTAAGCCGACTAGCGACTGGTCGAAAAGCTCGGTAGCTCAACTGGAAGAGTGGTGCTACGGTTCAGCATGGTTCCGGGTTCAAATCCTGGCCGAGGCGAAAATTTTGAATGCATTTTTCAAAATTCGAAAAATTGTGTGAAAGCACTATGAAACTAAATCCAATTAATACAGAAATCTTTTTGCGAAAGTTCTTATGAACTGACCACTTACACGTATGTACTTACGAGAACAGCGAGCGTTTGCTTTTAATTTCTTTAATAAGTTACAGTTCGGTGTAACCGTGGTAGTACCGAGCTTAAACACCGTTCCGGTGAATTATTGAGGGTTTAACAGGTGACGTAATAGACCGTAAGAACGTTCCCGTTAACGTTTTGTTCCCAATATACGGGATCCGGGAATACGGGACAAATAGCGTATTAATTGCCCGTACTATCCAATTAGATGTATTCATCAATAGCCCGGGTGTTGATCAATGTTTCATTAGATTATTGAATTATTGATAATCGCATTTCAATGGGACATTTGTTGATTGTGTTATTAGCTGTTTGAGCTGGTTTTACTTGTAAATACAACGAAATCACACTAATATTATACAGGGGTTTGTAAGGTGTATATTTGTTACTTCTTCACGTCTAATCGGCTGGAGGGATTTATATGTGGTACAGATGTCCTTTATAACTAGGAATGACACATAGGATACTTTTTATCCCGAAATTCCCATGGGATCAAGTATGTTACATTAAAAGATAGATCGGAATTCGTAGTTTACAAGTTTTACATGATCTTTGATTGCAATAGCATTGAGAGTGGCTTATAGGGACTACTGTATCTAAGAATTTTGGGCCAGATGTCCACTCATAAAATTCACTAGGGGTCAACTGATTCGAATCAAATAATTAAGGATAAAAATATCTAACATTTGATTTGGATCAGTTGACCCTTAGTTAAAAGTGTAACAGATAGACTGTCGACAGACAGACAGACCAGTTGTCCACTGATAAAATTCACTAAGGTTCAACTGATTCGAAACAAATAGGTAAGGCTAAAAATATTTAACATTTGGTTCGGGTCAGTAGACCCTTAGTTAATAGTGTAACAGACTGTTACACTTTTAACTATGGGTCAACTGACCCGAATCAAATGTGTAAAGTAAAGATATAAGTTATTTTTATCTGTCTAAATCTCAACATTTTATTCACACATTTCAGCATCAATTTAACATCCAAATAGTACATTTTAAAGTGTAAATTCTTCCATATTTCGTGTAAAGTATGAAGTATTGCTATTTTGTGAAAACATGTGAAACAAAACGCTTGTTAAAAATATGCAAAGTAATGGACGTGGTCTCCTTTAGTTCTGGTGTATGGATATAGGTCTTTTGGGGATACCATTAGTTTGAGGAAATTTGGGATATGTTGAATAAAAATCCTTACTAATCCTTAATATTATAAATGCGAAAGTAACTCTGTCTGTCTGTTACCTTTTCACGGCTAAAGTACTGAACCGATTGACTTGAAATTTGGTACAGGGGTAGGTTATGGCCTGGGGAAGGACATCGGCTAGGTTTTATCCCAAAATTCCCACGGGATCGGAACTACGCGGGTAAAACCGCGGGGCACAGTTTTTTTTTATTTAAACAATTTGAATAATTAAACCTTTTAATTCGGGCTCTACTTAGATCCTAGTGAGTGAGATTTTTGCCCTAGTATAGGATCTTAAAGAACGATATAAATACATTTTCAAAAATCATAGCCACCCTACAACCACGATGCTCGCGCAAAAATAGGAAAGAATTTTCGAAAAATACATTTTATATTCTGTTCACACATTTTACAGCGTTTGCGGGTAATCGCGGACTTTAAGGCATTATTATTTTATACTAGTGACCCGCCCTGGTTTTGCATGGATATAGCCTGTCAGCTTATAGCTTCCTCGAAAATGTATATGTCCAATAAGAATTTGTTTCCAAAGTTATGAAAATCCGTACAGTCGTTTATCGTTTGATTAAACACAGATACACAACTAAAATACACCTGTAGACTCGAGGACCTTTAGGCCAAGGCCACTGATAGTGCCATATCGGTGGCCGAGTTCTGGTCCTCAAAATATGAGTCAACACGCAAAGAAGAAGAAGAACTAAAATATTGATTATATCATATCGAGATATACAAGTGAAACAGCGGGGCATATAGATACCGACGTACATCACTACATAGTATAAAACAAAGTCGCTGTCGCTGTCTGTCCCTATGTATGCTTAAATCTTGAAAACTACGCAACGGATTTTGAAGCGGTTTGTTTTGATAGATAGTGATTCAAGAGGAAGGTTTTTATTATAATTTTATCCCTAGTTTCTCACGGGAGCGGGAACTACGCGGGTGAAACCACGAGGCGCCGCTAGTTGTTAGCTATAATTACCAGTTTTTGTTAGTACAAGCTGTGCCCTACACAGTTTTACCCGCATTTTCCTTTTTTTTCTCCGCAAATAATCATTCACTCCATCATCTCATTATAGTAACTGACCCCTAACTAAGTTCGTAACTTGTATCTAGGGTATCAGAAACTACGCACACACTCATTCACACACATACCCAGACCGAGACAAACATTTGTGGTTCAACACCTTACGGATGGCAGTCCGGCATGGTGACCACTCTGCCATCGAGGTCGTCAAATGCCTATACGTCGTATAAACTTTCTGCTTGACAAACTGCGCAATCCGTTCAATGGTTTGAGCTGTGTGTTGATCAGTCAGTCAGTCTTTTAATGAAACAGATTCTATTCAAAATGTATAATGTAGGTACAGATAAGAGGTTACTTTAAGCCCTAACACAATATCTAAGGAATACTGAATATCTTACTTTACTTATTTAGATGTTAGCATAGTATAGCGAAAAATGTAGACAAAATTATTTTTTTATTTTAATTTATTTGGGAAACAAACAGTTATTACTAGATCTTAATAATTAAGTACAAATATTACACATAAACCAGTGAAGTTTCCACTATTATATTTTATTTCATTTTCATGATGATAGAGATATCATGTTTCTTAGTAACATTTATTGCTTTAGATATACACGATCGATTTCTAGTTAGAAATATTGAACATTATTATTTTTCAAAACTTTGGGGCTCGATTCCCGGAGTGAGTGATAGTTTTTTTCTAAATCTATGAATGCAGTTTTTATTTTTACTAAAATTGATCTCATGGATCTTTGTATCTCTTATAGTTTTATACTTCCCCCCACTGAACGTTCTATTTGGGCCACCCTGTAAGTACAAATATTATAATAATACATATAAAAAATCATAAAGTAAGTCATACAATTGACCGCCTTATCTAAACCTTAAAAGTGATTTTCAAATTCTTGGCATACATCAGTTATCATATCTTCTAGATAACCTAAGGATCTCGATTACACTTAGCTCCTATTTCACCATCTTCATGTAAGGTTCCGAGTACGTACTTAAATAAATAAAATAAATAAATAAATAAAAATATGTTTATTGTTCTTTTACAAATAATACTTAGGTCTTATGCATAACTTAATTAACTAGAATAATAAAAAATAATAAAAATAAGGATGGACAAAAATAATTAAAAGAACAAAAGGAAGTGACTCAGCCGTGTGCCGACTGAAACATGTTTCAGCCGGCGCTGTTTTTCAGTCACCCCTCATCCCCTGAGCTGTGGTGCGGGGGTTACAGTTTACGGAGGGCTCACTTGACTGTTTCTATAATATAATTTAAAACAAGAAATAACAATATTTATCATTCTTAAAAATATTAATAATAATAAAAGAGAAATTTGTTTAAAAGAAGAAAAAAAAATGAAATAAAAACGATCCATTTACGGCTATAAGATATTAAAAACATGTATGTGTGTGTGGTTGCGTGTGTGTGCTTGCGTGTGTTTGTGTACGTGTGAGTGTGTATGCGTGAGAGTGTGTGTACGTTAGGATGATTTGGCTTATATACGTCATTTTATTTAAGGGTTAAAGGAAATAGTTTTTTAATTGCAAATTCTTCACATAGGTATATCTTAAATTTTCAGCAGCAAGTTGGCGTTTTAATAGAGCAGATTTGTATTTTATTTTAAAGCAATGGACACTGATATTCGTTTTCAAAGGTGGAGGGAGGTCATTCCATATTTTTGCTGCTAAAAATTTAAAACAACCCCTATACCGTGATGAGCTGTGAGCTGGTATTTTGAGTAGGTTTTCTATAGTAGAGCGGGCACTTCTTAGTTTTCTTATCCATATTAGCTTTTCATATAAATATTCAGGTTTTTTGTTATAGATTATACGTTTAACGGTGCATGCATATTGTAGCTCTCTTCTGGCCTGCATATTTAATATGCCGCACTTGTTTAAGTGAGGGGTTATATAATCTCTTTTGGGGACGTTAAGTGAGAAACGAATGCAGGCGTTTTGTACTCGCTGTATAGCACGCTCCAACTTGAGGCTAAGCCTGGGACTGTAGACTGTGCTACAATAGTTAAAGTGGGAGAGGACTAGTGTCTCTGTTAACATGAGGCGCAATTCCGTTCTTATATAAGGTCTAATTTTGTAAAGCGTCTTAAGTTTAAAAAAGGCTGTTCTAATTTTATTATTAATATGAGTAACAAATTTTTGCTCACTATCTAACACAAGACCTAAGTTACGTGCAGATTTCACCTCTCCAATTACAGTGTCACTTATTTTAATCATGTTTACACAGTCTGAAATGCACTTCGTTTGGTGTTTAGTACCTAGCACCAGCATCTGTGATTTGGAAGGATTAAGTACTAAGGAATTCTTTTTTGACCAGTCGTGAATATTATTTAAGTCAGCATTAATTTTGTCTATTGCCTGTTTGATATCTTTTCCATGGAAAGAGTAGTACAGTTGTGTATCATCGGCGTATAAATGGTACTTACAGTGTTTTATGTGTAAAGGTAAGTCAGCAGTGAAAATTGAAAACAGGACTGGAGAGAGCAAGGAACCTTGAGGAACCCCACGGTCTATAGGTAGCAGGGAAGAGAATTTATTTTGTCCGTCATGTCCGTCCGTCATAACCATTTGCTTTCTATTCATTAGATAAGTTTCAAACCACCGGCATGTGTTTAACGAGAAGCCATAGTGCTCAAGTTTTGCTAGAAGGAGTTCCGGATGTACGCAGTCGAAGGCTCTGGAGTAGTCTAATAGCACAAGTATGCTAGTCTGGCCCAAATCAGAAGCTTCGGTTAGATCATCTGTGATATGAAGTAGAGCGGATTCCGTACCATGGCCTTTGCGAAACCCTGACTGGTATTTTGGTATGACGTTATTGTTCTCTAAGTACTTTACCATCTGGTTAAGGACTACTTTTTCTAACACTTTTGACAGTACAGGCAAAATAGAGATAGGGCGGAGATCACTGAGACTATTGACACTATTCTTTTTTGGTATTGGTTTTATCAAAGCTATATTCCATTTGGATGGGAAGGTGTGAGTATCGAGCGATCTATTTATTATTTTAGTTATAATGTGCAGAGTTGCGTCTAAGGTCAAAGTGATCATATCAATATTAATTTGGTCATATCCTGCGGCTTTCGTATTAATATTAAGGATTATGTTACGCACCTCTTCTTCCGTCGTCGATGTTAACTCAAAATTTTGTTGGTGTGGTATTTTGTCTACAGAAATCTTTTGTATGTCTTTTTCGTCGAAATCTGGTAATGTTAAAAAGTGGTTGTTTATTTTATCTGGGTCAGCAAGATATGCAGGTAAGGGTGATGTTGAGCTGTTATTAATAAGAGTAGAGTTTTTAATATTTTTCCACAACAGAGCCGGTTTATTAATATTATTGTTGATTGAATGATTAAAATAGGCCTTCTTTTCCCTTTCTCTAGTTGTTGTTACAAGGTTTCTCAAGCTTTGATAGTACTCTTTCGAGCTTTCCGTTTTTGTTTTATGAGATTTTATTAAGGCTTCTTCTCGTAGATGCATCATGAATTTCAGCATATCTGTTATCCATGGTTTAGGTAGGTCTTTCAAAACTGTTTTTTTAACTGGAGCATGTAAATCAAACAAATTGATAATATTTTTATCAAATGTTTCAATCATTTGATCAACATGCTCTAAATTTTCGATAGCGTGCCAAGGAATTAAGTAAAGATCTTTCATAAATGACTCTAAATCAATATCCCGTAAATAACGTTTATATTTGATACTTTTTGGAAATTTTGGTTTTTTTATGTTGTAATCTACTAGAATCATAGCATGGTCGCTTAAGTCTTTATTGTGTATGACATTTATACTCATGCATTTAGACGGGGTATCGGTTATAACAATATCAATTAGCGTTTCCGAATTATCTGTGATCCTAGTTGGTTCTTTGATTAATTGTTCAAGATTATGTTGATGACAGAATGAGATAAGATCATGGGTTTGTAACGATTTTCCATTTAGAAGATTAATGTTTAGGTCGCCGAGTAGGCACGTGTAGTTGCAATATGCCATAGAAATTATGGATTCGCTGAGTGCATCTATAGCGTCGTTGACATTAACGGATTCGGGCCTATAGGCCGTACCGATTGCCATCTTCGCTCCGGGCAGTTGCACTTCAATCCATAATTGTTCAAGGGCTGAGGTTGGATGTTGTCTTACGCGTGCTATAATTCCCTGTCTGATATAAAAGCCGACACCCCCACCCCGCCTTTTACCTGTTCGAGCTTTGTGTACGAGTCTGTAGTTGGGTATAGAAGGTGCGAGAGTTTCCTCCCCTTCCCTTAGCCACGTTTCATTTACCGCAAGGATATCAGGACTGTAATTTGTAAAACTTTCAAGTAGCTCATCTGTACCGGTGTTCAAAGATCGAGCATTCAATAACCCTAGTCTCAAACATTTTTTAGAAGGTTTAGCCATTAAATGTAACATTAAAACATTTTAAAAAGGTTTGAAAACATATTAAAATTGAGTGAGAATGTGTGTATGTGGTTGAGTATGTAGATGTGAGTTTTGTGTGTGTAATAAGTGTGTTATTGACAATTGAATTGTGTGTTTTACAAATTAGATTAAAAAATAGTAACAGACGTAATAAAAAGTAATAATTTGGTATAACAATGTAGGAACTAGGTTTAAAAATAATTAATATATGGTAAAAATGGTAACGAAAGAGATCAAATATCACATTTTGCCAAAAACCCGCAACAAGTCCCCTTCCGAACACAATCGACACCTATCTTTTCCTTGCTCTTTCCGTACGTATATTTTACCTTCACGCGTCCATACGTATTTAAACATTAGTTCGCGGGCTAAGACACGAGCTCTCTGAAATAGGTGGCGGTTGTGTCTGGTCAGGCGCTCATTGACATATATCGGGCGAGCTGGCCCAGCTAGTTGAAGGCCGTCGGTGTTCAATCCGCGGCGGACGCGCGCGGCCTGCAGTAACCTGTCGCGTGTGTCGCGGCGCGCGAGACGCACGACAATCGGTCGCGGGCGGCCCCCGGCCCCGGCGGCGGCGGCGTCGTCTCTCTCCTCTGTGCGCCTGGGTCCAACACGCTCCACGCTAACAACATCCCGCTCGTCGAGAGACACATTTATTTTATCACCAATGGCCATAATAAGGTGCATAGTGTTTTCATTTGGAGATTCCGGGCACCCTGATATCTCTATGTCGTTGGCCAGCAGACTTTGTTCTTGCTCCGATAATTTCGAGTTGAGTTTTGTGATTGTCTCCTCAAGGGCGGAGGTATCAGGAGCGGTATGGGAAGGTTTATTTTCCAAGTCTAGTACTCGGGCTTCCAGCTGTAGTATTCGATTGTGCTGTGCCTTGACAGTTTCGGTCAGGGAGGTGATGGCTTCTCGAATTCCGATCATTTGAGTATGAAATAAGTCGGACATGTGTAGTTTTAACTCCTCCAACATATAATCTCTAAAACTTTCCGAGGTGAAGTTGTTTTCATCGTGTACGGTGTGAGATGCTGAAGGTGCAGAGTGTTTTACGCGTTGGGTGATATTATCATCATGTTGATTCGATTGCATTTTAATAGCCGGCTCGTCAACAGTCATTGTTGTCGTGTTACGGATTGGAGTGTTTATGTTACACTTTTTGGGTATTTTATTCAGACACTCCGGACACTGCCACTGATCTTTTCGTTGCATCAGGGAATAATATTTATATGTAATATTCGCACAATCTAGGTCATATTTCCCTTTACATTTCATGCATTGTAGAAATTCTCTCTTAGGCAGTGTATTTTGGCATCCAGCACATTTCTGAGGCGTATTCATGTTGTTCATAATTTTTGTGAATGTTTGTGTTATTAAATTGTTAATAGCGCCCTCTTACGGATTTGGTAGTGAAGTTTCAGTATGTTGGAAATCGAGAATCAATTGAGTTATGACTTAGTTTGGCAAAGAACTGCTAGATGGCGTTGTTTTGCGTATTGAGCAATAAGTGCAAGTCATTATCGTATTATTTCAGAATAATATAAAAAATATGTTGTTTGCACTGACCGTTATTGTCCTTTGCCATGGAGCACCAATTTCTTAAACTTCTAATAAGTGTGGTCTCGATTTTCTTCAAGATTTCCTGTTGTTAACGCTTTGGCGCGCTTTTCACACAAACAAACACTCACTTTCCTTTTTACACTTAAAACTTATTTTACTGAAGAGAATAAGTCTTGCCCACAATATATGTGATAACTTGAAAGTTAATATTGTATTTAAACACTGTTTTAGGTTGATAAATTAACTTTTATAATAAATATTGAATAAAATTCACGGAGCTAATGTTTACTCGCGGACGTGGCGCCCTCTCCTTCAACTTACAAGTTTTGTCTTTGTCACTAGATATAAAGTAGGAAAGAGACAAAACTAACTTTACTTAGTGAATAACTTTACTTGAAGGTCGTTTAAATAGGCCTTTAGTTTAGTCTCAGGTAGACTCGCTTCGGCCATTTTCGAAACCAAAGTTCGAAACCAGTTCTTATATTTTAATAAGAATTTGTTTCGTCCTTCGAAACTGGTTTCCTATATCGTCTGAATTTCTGCTATTTTGTTTCGTCTACACATTTCCGTGCCCTGTGTCGACCATAAATATCGTCGATTTCAATCTATCCGTATTCGATCGCACACGCAGATTTCGCACTTCGTAACTGATCTGAATTTTAAATTTACGTGAAAATGAATACTACTTGTAAAGGGAATTGAATCAAATTGATTTAAATATTTGTTTAAGATAGTGTTTAAAGAAATAAAAGACTTTATTGTTAATTTAATTTATCGGTCTTGTCACTACATAGTATAAAACAAAGTCGCTTTCTCTGTCCCTATGTATGCTTAGATCTTTAAAACTACGCAACGGATTTTGATGTGGTTTTTTTTAATAATTTTATACCCGCATTCTCACGGGAGTGGGAGCTAAGCGGGTGAAACCACGAGGTGCAGCTAGTTAATATTTAGCACGCTCTAGAATCGAACCCACAACCAGAACAATTCAGAAAAGTAACCACACAGCCGTCTAAGCTATACAAAACCCGGTCAAATATCGATCCTATAACCTCTTACATCGAAGGCGTACTAACAACCACTTAGCAGTGGAAGTTATAGATATATAAAGTAGAATAGAGAGGCATTGTTAGCGACAATAGTTGTGAATTTTCAATGAATATCAGAAGCAGCTGATCTATAGCTCGATGATAAATCATAACAACTGCGGTCGCCTTACGATTGTGGGTGGTATAAGTGATAAGATTATAGCGTTTTTATAGTTATGGTCACATTATTATTAATCACTACATAGTATAAAACGAAGTCGCTTTCTCTGTCCCTATGTATGCTTAGATCTTTAAAACTACGCAACAGATTTTGATGCGGTTTGTTTTAATAGATAAAGTGATTCAGTGGGAAGGTTTTTAGCAATTTTATCCCCATATACCTACGGCAACGAGAACTACGCGAGTAAAACCGCGAGGCACACAGCTGGTAGGATATATTATGAACTTGAGTTCATCCGTGATCATGGCGTATTAAGCAGTGTCGAAATGTCAGTAAATCCAAATAAATAATAATACATGGTCAATATCCAGATGATTATGATAATTTGAGATTATGGCGTTGGACTCATAACAAATTCATATTAAAAAAATGCCCCGCTGTTTCGCCCACATAGATCCCGATCTCGTGGGAATTTTGGGATAAACGGTATAAATGTGCTAATCCTAGTTCATCATTGAGAGGCTCGAGCCTACCCTGAATTAGGGTGATGGCCTTAGTCAACCACGTTGGCCAAGTGCGGGTTGGTCGACTTCACACAACCTTAGAATTCCTTCCCAGTTGTAGGCAGGTTTCCTCACGATGTTTTCCTTCACCGTAAGAGCGCCGAATGCACACATATTATGTACAAATGAACTCAAAAATTTAAAAATACATTGGTACGTGACGGGGCTCGACCTTCCGATCAGAAGTCAAAGACCTTAACCTCTACGCCACCGACGCTCTTAATCCTAGTTACTTATAAGGATACTTTCATCTAAATCGGTCAGAAGTTTTTGCATGAAAAACTAACAAACATATTTTAGCGTTTATAAACTTTCGTACTTATACAATTAGTAGGGTAAATTACCGGTGTGAAGTTGGCAGCCATAATCTAGCGGCCTATAACCCCCATAGGCTGCTAGATTATGGCTGCCAACTTCACACTGGTGGATAAATTGTGAATTCAGACCGCGATTAAATAATAATGACAAATAATTTAATAATATTATAATTGCCAGTAAGTAAACTGAGCTAACAATAGCCTTTAATTATCAACAACAGAGGTCTAGGTCGGGATCAAGACTCTTACACCTTGAATAACCATACGAATTATGTTAATTGTATTAAAATACTTTTCTATAAAATTCAATAAAAATAATTTAAAAAAATATCTCGTCCTGGGTGTGTGCGTTATTAAGTGTGTGCGTAGTTTTTGATACTCTAGATACAAGTTTCGGACTTAGTTAGGGGTCAGTTACTATAATGAGATGATGGAGTGAATGATTATTATGTTATATTATTTATTGACTTTAGACTTCGGATCAGGTTATATAATCAGCGTACAAACGAGCGAAGTCCGAGAGAAGCGTGCATTGTCATCAAATCTAAACATTTGTACAACATATTTGCTCAATAGATGTAGATATCTGTTTCAAAATTAAGTTTTAAGATTCCAACCGAACAAACATAATAACGGTGTCGACTAAATCCCAATAGAATTAGGCACCTAGCTGTGACCTCACACGAGTTTTCTTTGCACAGTGCAAAGAAAAATCGTCTTTATTATTTGTTCGTATCAAAAAGGAAAAATTCGTGTCCATTTTTTTTCGAAATCAATCCGATGGACTAATTTTATTTTCAAGTCCCTATTAGTATACATTCCAAGTTTAATAATTTAAAATAAAATATCTTATGAATTGGACCACAGATGATATTTTCTTCTAACTTTAAAGGAAATTGGGTTAGGATCGTTAATCACAGGAAGTGACGTAGGCATGGGCTAGGCTTCCGGTTTGTAATGTAACCTCTTCGGTTTTTTTATTCATTCTGTCACCCGCCATCTTGGATTTTAATAGAATCTTTTGACCATAAACGGATTTCACCTCGATTTGAATATGAAAGGGATGAGGGTAGTTTTATATTAAGTTTATCTTTTAAGGGATAGTTTATGTAAACCTTTACTAAAGGTGATGGAAAAGAAGTTGGAAGTTCTGGGTGGAAGTAGGTTAAATTCAATGCATTTTTACTAAGTTTTTAGTTAGTTTTTGACATGCGAAAGTCGCCTTTGTTACTTTGCGAATAAGGTTCAAAATGTGTAAACGCGATTGATGTAGATTTTTAATGCTTTTTTCTTAGTGTTTTGATAGTTTAAACATGCGAAAATAGCCCTTGTGTGTTATGATATAAGTTTTAAAATGTAATGCATTAATAAACCGATAGAGTTAGAGAGGAAATTTCTAATTTTGCTGCAGTTAACGCTGAAACACAATATTTTCATGAACACTGAAAACATAGTCGTTAGTTGAAAAATCTCTTTTCTCAATTTATTTTTCGAATTCTTTATAATTTTTGTTTGAATGCTACTTTTTAAACCCCGACGCAAAAGAGGGGTGTTATATGTTTGATGTGTATGTGTGTGTGTGTGTGTTTCTGTCTGTGGCATCATAGCTCCCGAACGGATGAAGCGATTTCAATTTAGTTTTATGTATTAAAGGGGACTTACGTGCGAGTGTTCTTAGACATGTTTGATGAAAATCTTAAAAGTTATGGGTTATGGTTGACCAGTTTAAAAGTTATGGGGGTTTGAAAGTAATTGTGTTGGGGGTTTTTGAAATTTTTAATTTAATGTTATTTACTTTGATATTCTGGTATAACCTATTTTATAATCATCTATGGCCAATGCAAGTTTTATTTTTTGTTTAAGTATTAGTATCGAACATTCCGCCAGAAGATGGCGCTGATTCGATACCATACAAAATTAAATCTGCGTTATCGTAAAGTTAACTTTTCTAAACTAATATTATAAAGAGGAAAGATTTGATTGTTTGTTTGTATGTCTGTTTGTAACGAATAGGCTCCGAAACTACTGGTCCGATTTCAAAAATTCTTTCACTAATGGAAAGTTAATTTATCAGTGCGTGCCATAGGCTATATTTTACCCTCGTATTCCCACGGGAACGGGAACTACGCGGTTGAAACCGCGGAGCGCTACTAGTCGAAAATAAAACTCGCACTAGGTACACTGAAGTCTTGCTTAAGTTTGTTTGTATGTCCTTATTTATAGTTTTGAGTGAAATAAACATTTTAACCGATTTTAAAAACGAAGTGTCTAGTCGTCCAGTAATTGTATGAATAAAATCAACAATCTTTTCTGTGCCGGCGGCCAAAATTGGAAGCTCCTATTGTTATTTTGACTCTAGTGTCATTTGGATACATTTTCAATAATCTGACAACCAAACGATGCGATTACAGCGACGCTGTCACCGGCGCAGAAAAGGTTGTGACTCAAAAATATTTTATTCGGACGATTAATAAAATCTTATTCATCCGACTAGCGAACGAATAATTTTTTCGAATATTAATCATCCATTCTAGCGGCCGCCTAGCAACATCCTTAAAAAAGCAATTTACTTGCAGTCTGACTTGTTAATAAATCGTGATGGGTGGCTGTTACGGAAGTAGCTTATTATTTCATGTGCGTTTCCGTTAAGACAAACTTACGTGAGTATTTATAACATTACATAATCATTCACTACATCATCTCATTACAGTAAATGACCCCTAACTAAGTTCGTAACTTGTATCTAGGGTATCAGAAACTACGCACACACTCATTCACACACACACCCAGACCGAGATCAACATTTGTGGTTCATACAAATATTCACATACATTTATAAGTATAATCTTGTGTATTAAATAATTTCGTTCAGTCGTTTCTTTATCCTCACTAAGTACTGACTGACTTATTAATTTTAAATTATTATGTGTTTTAAATTAAATTATGTTTTGGTTTTCCTATTTGTTGGTAAGTCATTTACTTGTGAATTTTATTTGTTTTTATACTGTTTTCTAATAAGGTAAAGTTTCTGAAGCATATAATTCTACTAATATTATAAAGAAGAATGTTTGTGAGTGTGGATGATAAGATGTGTGGATGTTTGTTCCTCTTTCACGCAAAAACGACTTGAATTGATTTTAATGAAATTTGGTACAGATGTTCTTCATACATAGGAATAACACATAGGATACTTTTTATCCCAAAATTCCCACGGGATAAGGTTCCATGCGGGTAAAACCGCGGGGCACAGCTAGTAAATCATATTATGGTTTTAGTAATTTAAAAAAAAAAAATTAAGTTCATTCGATTATTATTGGGTGATAGACAACCAAAAATAGTTTCCATAAATATATTTAATCCTTATAATATTTTATATACGAAAGTAACTCTGTCTGTCTGTTACCTTATCACGGCTTAACTACTGAACCGATTGTTTTATCCCAAAATTCCCACGGGATCGGGAACTATGTGGGTAAAACCCCGGGGCACAGGTAGTGTAGTGTAATATAATGTTTAAGTTTGGTTAATTTAAGTATTTTACTGCTTTTTGAAGTCAGTATTTTTTTTCAAGATATTAATTGTTGGACAGAGTGTCATTTGTTATATTGACAATCGCCATAACTATTAAAATAATCATGTCATTGGTACAGTCTCGGAACGAAAAGGTTCGTCAATTTTCAAATTGATTCGATTAAAGTGTCGTGATGACATATTACCTTTTGAAACTATGTTACAAAATAGACTCGAATTATTGAAAATAATGTTCTACTGTTCGTTGATAAAGTTCAAAATTATTCCGATCAGTGTTGTTTGACTATTTATCTTGTCAACAAGATGTTTATGTTTTATAAACTAAAACCTTCTTGTTGGTTCAACCTGTCATTATCATCTCTGTTAAAACTATTGTCAATAGGTCAATGTCATCATTGCAAAATATCAAAGAGGTTTTTATATGCCGCGCGCACAAGGCAGTGTTTAAAAAAGGATAGAAAGATCAAGCAAATCCTTATTCGATAGCAAACGTCATATTATTTATTTAAATGTTAGCATCACTGTTTCTTACGCTGGTATGTTGGTATAATTGTTTCTTGCAGTACTTAGTGCAAATGAAAACCGACTCTAAGGTGACGAACCTTTTCATTCCGAGACTGTACAATCATTAATTATGAAGGTAAATATACCTTTTTTAATTCTGAATTAATGCCCCGCGGTCTTCCCTGCGTTAAATTTTATTTTACCACCTTAGGGGTTGACTTTTGGAAAACTATTATTCTCTTCGTTATGAGAGGAATATGTACCTATGTATGCGATTTTCGTATTACTCCCCGTAGGCCTATTGCCTATAGTTATACATAACATGACCATTTTTTTTTGTCAGAGTGTCACATCTGCGGAATTAAGTAATAAAAAAAGTTAGGTATTAGTGTTGTACAAGTTTTTTTAATATAGAACATAGAATAACTCAAAATAATCAAAGCAAATACGTAGTAACGTGAATTCTAGTTTGTATTTTTATATTTATCGGCTGAACAAATTTGTTTTAAAATATAATTTCGAGCGAGAAAAATACATTTTAAATTATTGTTTCGTGTGTTTGCAAAAGTCCGCATCAAAATCCGTTGCGTAGTTTTAAATATTTAAGCATACAGAGGGACAGACAGCGGGAAGCGACTTTGTT
Organism: Timandra comae; assembly: GCA_958496195.1. Lineage (NCBI taxonomy): Eukaryota > Metazoa > Arthropoda > Insecta > Lepidoptera > Geometridae > Timandra > Timandra comae. The sequence goes on along the minus strand of OY292377.1, from coordinate 7,644,099 downwards.
TTTAACCCCCGACGCAAAAAGAGGGGTGTTATAAGTTTGACGTGTCTGTGTGTGTGTGTATCTGTCTGTCTGTGGCATCATAGCTCCCAAACGGATGAACCGATTTCAATTTAGTTTTTTTTTGTATTAAAGGGAGCTTACGTGCGAGTGTTCTTAGACATGTTTGATGAAAGTCGGTTGACCCGTTTAAAAGTTTGAAAGTAATTGTGTTGGGGGTATTTAAAATTTTTAATTTAATGTTTTTTCTCCTTCGACTTGAACCAAAGATTGTACCTCAGTTATTTTGAGCAGGGCTACAGTTCAGCACGATCCTAGGTACAAGTCCCAGCTGAAATAAAAATTTTCAACGCGTTTTATAAAATCTTCTATTTATGTATATAAAAATCAATTGCTGTTCGTTAGTCTCGCTAAAACTCGAGAACGGCTGAACGGTTTATTTTATCTTGATCTTGAAATGTTCGTGGACGTCTAGGGAAGGTATAAAAGATGAGAAAAATTCGAATGATTGCCGAGAACGGGAACGGGTACTACGCGGGAGAAATCACGGGGCACAGCTAGTACCTAATAATACACAAAAAAATCTTAATTTTGCAGGAATAATTTCAATTACAAATTCTGAAAATGCACCACACAATAGAAGATTAAAATCTCATCCAGGAAGAGTTAAATCTCACCCTGTGATAGACACCCTGATATCCAGTTTGAATAATGATGAGTGGCATGGTGATGAAGAGGCATGTCTTCGGAGAACTCTTGAGATGCTGTACGGAGTCAAGAATGGGAGTTTATGGGCTACATGGTGTAAGTAAGGTTTCACTAAGTAGGTACATACATCACGCATTCACTACATCATCTCATTATAGTAACTGACCCCTAACTAAGTTTGAAACTTGTATCTCGGTATCAGAAATTACGCACACACTCACACACACACACAGACCGAGACAAACATTTGTAGTTCACACAAATATTCACCCAGCACGGGAATCGAACCCGCAACCTTACGGATGGCAGTCCGGCATTGTGACTCTGCCATCGAGGTAGTCAAGTAAATGATTTAAATAACTAATAAATAAATGATTTATTTACTTTTGAACCATTATAATTTATGACTTATAAAACCAAGAAAGAGTACCTACATGTTTTTATTTTTCGATTAAAAACGAATACATTTTAAGCATGTAGGTATTTATAGAACTAATATTGTTTAATGATTTATTTGGAAAACCAACAGCTGTAATAATATAAATGAAACTTAATCTTGGATGTATTAGTCATGCATAATTGACCCAATAATTATAAGTCAAAATTTTATCTAACAACTACTTAGTAGCGCCATGCGGTTTCACTTGCGTAGTTCCCATTCCCGTCAGAATCCAGGGATAAACTATATCCTATGGCACTCGCTGACAATATAGCTTCCCGTTAGTGAAAGATTGTTTTAAATCGGTTCAGTAGATCCCGAGATTACCCCTTACAATTTAACAAACACACAAACTTTACTTCTTTATAATATTAGTATAGATAGATGAAATGGTGTAGTTACTGCCTGCTACACCAAAGGTTACTGGTTCGATTCCCATTGAAGGATAAACACGTAATATTTGTGTGCATGAACCTGAACATGTCTGTTTGTTTTTTCCTATTACTGGTTTGTCACCACATTAGATTTCACCTAAATTGGTCCAGAAGTTTCGGAGACTATTAAATACAAATAAACAGAAAATATTATCCTACTAATATAATATAATAATAAAAAGCCGAATGTTTGTGAGTGTGGATGTGTAGATGTTTGTTCCTCTTTCACGTAAAAACTACTGAATGGATTTGAAAGGAATTTGGTACAGATGTTCCTCACAGCAAGGAATAACATATAGGATATGTTATTCCTTATATCCCAAAAGTCCCACGGGATAAGGTTCCATGTGGGTAAAACCGCAGGGCACAGCTAAGTAGTCTTTCATAGTCGCGGGATTTGACATAAATCGGTTCGGTACGTACGCATAAATTAATTTAAAAAATCTTTCCTTTTTATTTCCAGTCTGGGACTCAATGCAACCTCCAACGGGAGTGTTCCACGGCACCAATTACCACCTCGGGAACTACGACCAGTGTATGACACCGCCCGCCTCCTGGGCTGACCAGGGTCTCGCCTTCCAGTACTGTCTGGTCGACGTGGATATAGGGGCAGCTCTGCCGAATAGACATTTTGAAGCTGATGATAATGCTGGAGTGTTTTTGAAGGTAGGTTCGATTTTCCTAGGGTCTATACTTGTCACTGAATGCAAAACAAATTATCCTTGATTGAGCTGAAATTTTAAGGCTAGCAGAGAGCTATTTTATTTTAATATGGTGGGCTGCCAAAAAAGTAAGGGGAAAACTGTTGTTAGGTACTTTGTAAACCCAGCAGTATATACAAGCCCATGAGGGGTGGATGAGGGGTGATATCATATAGTAAGTAATTCAAGCTTCTGTTGTTTTTCAGACAACATCAAAATACGGTCGAGAAAACAACAAGTTGACCTTCGGAGTATGCTTACCCTCTAGTTGCAGTTCTGCCTCCATCCCGAAGGTATTTTAATTAATTTTACTTTATACTAGTTATGCGTGTCGATTTAAGTCCACATAGTGCGGGGGGAGAAGCTGCGCAAGCGCATCTTTATTTTGTATTATCAAGTGAAGAGACTCTCGTGGTCATCTGATGGAGCGCAACCCGCCTGTACATTACAGACACAGTGTACAACACTGTACTGCGCTCGTCACCCCGAGACATCAGTTGGTGAGTCTCGTGTGTCCAGTCATTTCACTGACTACATTGCCCTTCAAACTGGAACACAGTAATGTTACTGCTGTTTGGCTACAGAATATCTGGCAATGTTATTACATAAGATCCCTACTTGGTCTCACTTATCCTCCTGATGAAGGCCATCGTATGTGGCTAAAACTAATCGGGATTCAACTTAAATCGTTACTGCATGACCAGTATGAAATAATTAAAATGCCTCCTCAAACGTTTCGTTTAATAATGAAATCTCGAAGGTATACCGCCACATTCACCAGCTGTCCTATTTGCCTGATGGTGTGATCACAGTGGATCCTAAAGAGTGCCAGGACCCACGGAAACCAGAGTTTAAAAATCCCAGTCGAAGAGTGTTTTGGTAAGAATTTCGTTCATTTACTTTTTAGCAGTATCCTACGAATACATAAAAAATATAAACACAATTGAGGGGGAAGTTAGTGTCTGTGAAGTTACCACCCCACCAAAATACTTTTCTACAGTATTCGGCATAGTTGTGATGGTTTATCTTCACCATATCTTAAACGGTTCAGTAGAATTTGCGAGAACGTGAAATAGTCACACACATGCATCCATACGAACTTTTAAATCAATGTTATTTGGTATTTTCGTCTAGCGGCCCGCCCTGGCTTCGCACTGGTCCAATTTTCCCGTTGATTTTCCAGATTTTTTTACATAAGAACCTTCTACAGTGTATTAGAAAACTACAAAAGAAAAAAATAGCCAAATCGGTCTAGCCGTTCTCAAGTTATAGCGTCAGGAAGGAAAACCCGACTTATTTTTATACAGGGTGTCCCGTAAGTAGTGGACCAACGGGATGTGGGGGATAGGGGAAACCGTTACCTACCAGAATCACTAAAATTTTTGTTTTCTCTCAAAAATTTTCTTTTACTTTGATATTAGTTAAAATAAAAAACTACTCATTTGAAACCACAATGTTATACTTTTTTGTAATCCTTATGATATGTAGATGTTTTTAAAATAAAGTTCCACAAGGCTACCATACATTTTTTTTTACACCAGCTCAGCTCAAATACCACTTAGAGTTTCATTTCACCTATTTACTAAAAAACGTTATAACTTCAAATCTATGAGGCCTAGGACAATAAATTTTGGTGATTCTGGTTGGTAACGGTTTCCCCTATCCCCCACATCCCGTTGGTCCACTACTTACGGGACACCCGGTATAGCAGATAGCCGTGTCATATCCTAATATTTCTTACAGGAGCTGTATAAAAATATTATTGGCTTTAGCTATAATTTCAACATGCTACAATAGTTTATTTAATAAAAGAAATACAACTTTAGGTGAGTACATAACAATATTATTTACTATTTAGTAGCGTCCCGCGGTTTCACAAATGTAAATTCCAATCCCGTGGGAATTACCCGATAAAAAAATATAATTTCGATTATTTTTATATTTTGCCCCACTTACTAGGCACTCTACAAACATATTTAAGTACTTATAATTAAAAATGTTGACCTCATCTGGATTTTAATTTTCAACAGAATAAGTACGAGTACCTAGTATGTTAGTTAAGAGCAACCAGCGCCACGGTTCGACATTGTCCTGGATGCTGGATTCAAATCCCAATGGTGAAAATGTTAACAATGTATAATTTTATCTTATCTAATACATAAAATTCTCGTGTCACAGTTTTCGTTGCCATACTCCTCCGAAACGGCTTGACCGATTCTCATGAAATTTTGTGAGCATATTGAGTAAGTCTGAGAATCGGCAACAATCTATTTTTTATCCCGAAATTCCCACGGGAACGGGAACTACGCGTGAGAAACCGCGGGGCACAGCTAGTAACATCTTTCTCATTAACACTTCAGTTTACCAAATTTAAAAACAAATTTCAGTATCTCAACTTTACCAATTAATTAAAATAGTAACTTATTTATCAAATGTCAACTACTTTGAAACAAATGACTCAATAGCATTTACTTTTAACAAACTTTACAATTCAAAGAAACTATTTTTACCTATAGAATGTTTTAAAGTTAATTTAAATATTTTAGTTTTTATTTAAGTTGTATAAAATAAAATAAGACTTATTTATAACATAACATAATCATTCACTCCATTATCTCATTAAAGTAACTGACCCCTAACTTAGTTCGAAACTTGTATCTAGGGTATCAGAAACTACGCACACTCATTCATACACACACCCAGACCAAGACAAACATTTGTGGTTCACTCAAATATTATTATTTAAATAAATACGAAATGATGCCTAAGCAAAGGGAAGCTGGTTCGATTCCCGTGCGAAGTAACTATTTTATGATCCACAAATGGTTGTAAAATCGCCACTTAATGCAAGTTCAGATCCCAGTTCAGTTAATAGCATCATAGCTCTCGAACGGATGAACCGATTTTAATTTAGTTTTTTTGTATTAAAGGGGACTTACGTGCGAGTGTTCTTAGACATGTTTGATGAAAATCGGTTGACCCGTTTAAAAGTTATGGGGGTTCGAAGGTAATTGTGTTAGGGGTTTTTTAAATTTTAAATTTAATGTTTTAATACTTATTTTCAGATTCAATAACCAAACCATTTTGTCTTCGATCTAATTACAAAGATTTATTCAAAAGTAGTGACGAGGATATCAGAGCTATGCATGGCATTAGATTCTTGACTGCTTTCAGCATCGTTGCTATACATGAAATTCTGGTCATAACTTGCGTTCCTTTAATCAATAACTTTGATATGGACAAGGTTTGTATTGTTTTATGTTTATTCTCTTTCCAAATCTATTCCACACATTTTCTTTTACTGTTTGATTTTCTTGTGCATGAGGTTTCTTCCTCGGCAGTACTATATATAAGGTTCAAATTTTTTGGTACAAACTGAAAGTTAAACTATGGAAATTTGAATGAAAAAAATTGTGTACGAACTGTATCAACAGGCAATAAGCCCAACTTATGTCGCCCCGGTTTAACTCGCGTAGTTCTCGCTTCCGTGAGAATGCGGGCATAAAATTATACCAAATACCTTCCTCTTGAATCACTCTATCTATTAAAGAAAACCGCTTTAAAATCCGTTGCGTAGTTTTAAAGATCTAAGCATAAATAGAGACAGACAGCTTAGACAGCGACCGCGACTTTGTATTATACTGTGTAGTGATAGATATACAAGTAGAAAACCTTCATACACCTTAAGAAATTCTAAGGTTGTGTGCTCCGTGACCAACTTCACATACAACCTTCAGAATTTCTTCCAAGGTATGTGCAGGTTTCCTCACGATATTTTCCTTCACCGTAAAAGCGCGTTTCTGAACGATGGTTCCTTTCATCATCATCATAATCAACAGCCTGTATTAGTCCACTGTTGGACATAGGCCTCTCCCAATTCGCGCCAATGTGCCCTGTCGGCGGCACGTCGCATCCACTCTCTCCCGGCTACCCTGCGCAGGTTCCTGCATAGTTCCTTTAATTAATATAAATGTAATTCTATTACAGAGATTAAACCAGGATATAATAAAATTAATTTACCATTCAGATGTGGTTGTCGACACATTTTTCGCACTATCGGGCCTCTTGCTTGTAAAAGGCTTAGTTTCAAGAAAACGTAATTTATTGTTTGTGTTATTGAAGAGATATTTAAGGTACCTAACTGTAATATTTTTTTATTAGATTTTTATGTAACTGGCACTATGCCGGCGATTTAGCCGAGCGGTTATGCCGTCGGCAAACTCGGCAGCATTTTGACAAGTATTGGAGCTACCGGACATTGCTGCACATAACTGTCGTAGTAAGCTGGTGATTGATTTGACTTGACAGCCTTATGGTGCCGACGGCTTACACGCGCGATAAAAGCTCGCGGCAAAATCTTAAATTTTAAGTTATCTGAGTTCTTATTTTATTAGTATCTGTTGCTGCATGTCTATTAAAAGCTTGCAAATGGCTGAACCGATTTTGATTTGATTTTGTTTACGAATGTTTAATTGCCATTTATTTTTCATCCGTAAGGTTGCGGGTTCGATTCCCGTGCAGGGTGAATATTTGTGTGAACCACAAATGTTTGTCTCGGTCTGGGTGTGTGTGAATGAGTGTGTGCGTAGTTTCTGATACCCTTGATACAAGTTTCGAACTTAGGGGTCAGTTACTATAATGAAATGATGGAGTGAATGATGTTAATGTTATGTTAATTTATTTTTAGACTAATAGGTCCATACGCAGCTGTTATACTATTTATGACGTACGAGTTTCCGTACATGGGCTCGGGACCTGTGTACTCAAGGATAGTCCAATTGGAAGATGAGGGTATATGCCAAAATTATTGGTGGAAGAACTTGCTTATGTTAAATAATAATATTGAGAATTTGGTGAGTTGTTTTTAATTATGTTTTTTAATAATTTATTTTACTATCAGGCTAGAGTTATAAAGAAGATAGTTTGACAAAACTAAATCAGTCAACTATCTTTGAAAACTGACCTTTATCTAAGTTTATTAAACGCACACTCAAACAAACAAAAAACATCTGTGGAGCTCATAAATATTTACCTTTCTCGGGAATCGAACTCACAACCATGCATTTGTATTGCGACTTGAACTTATACTGCCTTATTTGCGTTGCATTTTTAGTCTAGTTTAGCACTAAACCAGGTTTTACAATCAATTTTGAATGAAGTCAAAGTGACAGATTTGACTGACAAGGTGTCAAATGATTACCAGGTTTTGTTAAACCGGAGTAAAAATGCAACGCAAATAAGGCAGATAGAGTTATGTACAAATAATAATAAAATGAAAAAGTATTTAAAAAGCTTTATAATTCTGTCACCAATTTAAAGTATTTTTTATATGAAAGAATATAATATACTTTCCAGTTAGTCCTTAAAGTACATCGTTGCATTATTTACAGTCTTCTCGTGACCAAGATCGGTGTAACCCGGTTGAAACGTCGAGATAAATAATAATCTGGGGGCACGGCAGTGCCCCCCGCCAAGTCGAGCGCGAAGCAAACACTGCCGTACCATCCTTTACAGGAACCCTTTCGTCGCATTTTCAGGCCCCTATTTGAGAACCTCTGGATAAACCCAGAGCACTGAAATTTTCGTCATCCAGTAAGCTATACAATCACATACTTAAAATAAAATTTCAAGTCTGTAGGTCATTTAGATCCGAAGTTAAGCGAATGCAAAGTTTCGTATTTAAGACACTCACTCACTCACTCACTCACTCATGATCATCAAAATAGAACTAGTACTTCCCATAAACTTAGAGAGCTGAAATTTGGTACAGAGTTAGGGTTTAATGGCCACATATAGGGAAAACTATAAAAACTAGGATAATCGAACGGGAACGGGAATTATACAGGAACGGGAACGGGAATTGTAACTCAAGAACGGCTGAACTGATTTGGCTGGAAATTGGTGGGGAGGTAGCTTAGAACCAGGAAAAGGACAAAGAATAACTTTAATCCCGAAATTCCCACGGGACTGGGAACGGGAATTTAAAAATCAAGAACGACTGAATTGATTTGGCTAAAAATTGGTGGGGTGGTAGCTTAGAACCAGGAAAAGGACGTAGGATACCTTTAATCCCGAAATTCCCACGGGATTGGGAACGGGAATTTATAACTCAAGAACGGCTCAACTGATTTGGCTGAAAATTGGTGAGGTGGTAGCTTAGAACCAGGAAAAGGACGTAGGATACCTTTAATCTCGAAATTCCCACGGGATTGGGAACGGGAATTTATAGATCAAGAACAGCTGAATTGATTTGGCTGAAAATTGGTGGGGAGGTAGCTTAGAATCAGGAGAAGCACATAGGATACTTTTTATCCCGAAATTCCCACGGGAACGTGAACGGGAACTACGCGGGTGAAATTGCGGGGCGCTTAGTAATAAAATACTACTCCTAGAAAGAAAAAAATGTGTCAAATAAGAAAATCTAATAACAAAAACAATATAAACTTGTTTCAACAAAAAAAAAATGAAATCCCACCAAAAACATTCTGTAAAAAACTAGCCAAGTCTCGATGGAGCTGCTTGTTTATCTCTAAAAAGTAATGAAATCTAGACAAAGTCGTGCCAAGTGTAAGGTTCCTTACCGCGATTTCTTTATTATTATAGTTAATGTTGTGTGACTTGGCCGTTGAACATTGTTTAAAACGTTAGTAGTGGGTACAAGTCAATTTTGTATACACGTAATGTTGTAACATTATTAAAATACGCAGCTTTATCAAGCCTACAATTGACTGGATATTGAATCAACATTTTTCAAGTGGCAATTTTCTATCGTCAATGGGTAGCGGTTCTGGCGACAGATTGGTGCAATAGTGTCATGGAGCACCTAGTTTTGTACCCTTGTGTACAGTTGGGTACTTGTGTACAGTGTATCCTTCAACGGCCAAGTCACACAACATTAACTATAATAATAAAGAAATCGCGGTAAGGAACCTTACACTTGGCACGACTTTGTCTAGATTTCATTACTTTTTAGAGATAAACAAGCAGCTCCATCGAGACTTGGCTAGTTTTTTACAGAATGTTTTTGGTGGGATTATGTTATACGCGATTAAGACCTGTAAATTGTGCAACGATGAATTCCGATCGCGAAAGTTTAAAAAGTGTAGTCCTTAAAGTATTTTTTTAAATAGAAATCGTTTTTTTTTACAGTGCTACGCAGTATCTTGGTGCGTACCAACAGATTTCAGACTATCGGTGCTCGGTACATTCATATTCTATATTTACCAGAAAAACAAAAAGTTTGGAGTCATTGCATTCGTAACAATAGCCGTTACAATGCTGTTAAAACTAGGCTATGTCGTATATGCTAATAGCCTGGATTTTGTACCTCTTAAAAGTTTTATGTAAGTATTATAAATTATTACTTGTAAAATCGAATATTTCTTAAACATTAACACACCACTATTTGTCTTTTTAGTCTAGATTTTTTTTAATTTAATGTTATTTTTTTAGATTATTCATCAAAGTAAGACATATTCCGTATATTAACGAAACTTACTTCAATTTCGATTCACGAGTGGGTCCCTACTTCGCTGGTATGGTAATGGGATACATAATGGCGATATACAAACCGAGAGATCACAGGAATGTCATTAGTAAGGTAACTGTTATTATAACTGTTTATCTCGGTCTGGGTGTGTGTGTGAGTGTGTGTGTGCGACGTGCGTAGTTTCTGATACCCTAGATACAAGTCACGAACTTAGTTGGGGGTCAGTTACTATAATGAGATGATGGAGTGAATGATTATGTTATGTTCATTATGATATAGATATGGCATAATTGAGGTACTAAGAAACTGTTTTCTTAGTTGGTATTGGTAGTAATTTGTAGTCTATAGATAATCCAGAACACTTTCTATAGAAAAAAATGAGTTAAGTACTTACGAGTCGGGCTGGCGAACTAAAGGTTCCGTACAAAAAAAAAACATGTTTGTTCTAATAGAACTACACAATGTCTGCAATAGAAATATCACATGTGTAAGTTTCAATTTTCAAATAATTACCTTAGAAATTGAAATTGAATATGATATACTGCCTGGTGACAAACGGACAGACAAACAGACTGTGAATTCTAAGTAATAGATTCTCAAACTAAAAAAAAAATTTTTTTCACAGATACTTTATAATTGATCCATTATTTTACAGAAATACTCGCTAATTGGACTTATAATATCATTAACAGTAGGACAATATGTGTCCGGATTATACTATTTCTACGGCAACAAACAATATGTTAGACTAGAGGTCGCCACCATCGCAGCTTTGAACAGGACCCTCTGGGCTATGGCTGTCTGTTTGATTATTGGTGTTTGTGAATATGGAACTATACGTAAGACTTTTTTATTTGCGATTTAATTTCATTGCTAATATAGAGTCACCAAGTTTTCTGTGCCGGCGGCCGAAATTGGAAGCTATTGTCATGTTGACTATAGTGTCATTTGGATACATTTTGATTACACTGACAATCATCTGACAACCAAAAGATGCGATTACATCGACGCTGTCACCGGCACGGACAAGATTGTGACTCTATACTTTGAATTTTACAAAGCCCTTATAACTTGTTGACGCGTTATTGCGTCGTAGTATTTTTCGTAAGTGGTACAGGTACAGGGTGTAATTTTCTTTGAAAAATCAACTTGTTCGCTTCCTGGGTAGTATTGATTTTTAATAAATCGTTTGATTCTGTTTTATTTTCTATCAAAATCCGCCTCTAGTGTCTTTAATTTGACTTCTTTAAAAACCATATAATTATTATTTTATTTACAAATTAATGAAAATACATCTATTTATATAAAATTTGTTTATTTTCCAGCAAACCTCACAAATTTCCTGGGTCATCCATTCTTCACTCCGCTCTCCAAACTATCATATTGTGTATACCTGACACACATCATCGTCAATATGTACAGAATGTTTTCTACTAGAAGTTTGATGACACATACCTTTCCAAATATTGTAAGTAATTTTTCATTAAAATGTATATGGATAAGCTTATAGGTATGGGTGCGCCAAAGTTCACCTAAAATTTCAACTCCGATAATTGGAATTCCGAAAATTTTCTTCCTAACATTTTTCATCCTAACAATCACAATTCTTAATTACTTTGTTCCTAATGTTATAATTCCGAAACATTCAACTGCATAAAGTCAGTAGCAATAAACATCTTTTACACTTTTATTTGCTTTCCTATATTTTCTTAACATAACCATCGTTCATACTATTATTCAAAGTCATATTTTTTTTTGTTTAGATTTATTTTTATTTATAACTAGCTGTGCCCCGCGGTTTCACCCGCATAGTACCCGTTCCCGTGTTCCCGGCAATTATTTGATTTTTTCTTACCTTTTAAACCTTCCCTAGACCTCCACGAACATTTCAAGACCAAGATAAGATAAATCCGTTCAGCCGTTCTCGAGTTTTAGCGAGACTAACGAACAGCAATTGATTTATATATATATAGTATATATAATCAATATTATATAAGTAAATAAATTTTTCGTAACTTTGTTTTCACATAACATGTAGGTATAATATATAACGCACGAGCCGAGCGAGCAAAACCAGAGTCCTGCTCCAATCATTCAGTCAAGTTCCAGAAATGAATCGGTCCTATTCCTAATTATTGGTTTAGGTTATGTTAGAACTGTGACCCCAACGCACAGCCGAGCGAGCGTAGCGAGCGTGCCGCGGCAGCGGCCGGCGAAGTGCCAGAACCGTATTGGTCCTTTAGTTATTGGTTTTGTTACGGTTACGGTAAACTCCCAGGTCATAAGCATAACTGTAAACGAGTCGTATAATAATCATTAAAACTATAAATATCATCTTCTACCCACATATATTTTTTATTACACTTGGTAAATGTTTCTTTCTGAGTATGAGTGAAAATATTATGGTGAGTATGTTTAGGGATAAAAACGTTATGACAAAAAACAGTAGGAGTTTAAATATATTTACATTAAAGATGTTATTAATTACAATTTTCGGAAACATCAGTGTTATGAGCATCGCCGGTAGCACTACAAATAGTATGAATTAAAACTTTAGGATGAAATTTTTTAGGAAGAATGATCATTCGGATTACAAATAGTTAGGAAGAACAATTTCGGGTAAAGAACTTTAGGTGAGCCAATATGGACCCTATAGGTATGAAGCACAGCGGGTCAAACAACAAAGCAGCAAAGACCACTGAGACACCATAGCCATATTAATAAATTTTGCCAGAATACCAAACTAACACTCTCGTTATGGTGTCTCAATATCAACATATTATCAGGGCCCAATTCTCTAAACTATTAAGCCGTGATAATGCTACTCAAATGTATTTTAATATCAACATTATGGCTGTTTTTTTTAACATTTGATGTCCTTTTCGTATAAAAAAAAATATTTTCTTAGTGACAACTACTCCGCTGACTCAATGGCTCCATAAAACTCAGATGGTTGTCATGGAAACAGTATTCTGACGTTTATTTGACAAAGTTTTTATTTGAGTTTTGACAAGCAACAAAGACCACTGGGACACCATAGCAATATTAATAAATTTTAGCAGAATACCAAATTTCTGACACTCTTGTCATGATGTCTCGATATCATATTGTCTGATCAAATAATATCTTGACCCCCTGGTATGAAGCGTAAATATTCCAGTTCTAATCGAGGGGTACTTTCGATCTAGTAGATTAAGCAACGTCAGACATCTCTGTTTTCCCCTAGTTCAATTGATTGAATATGTGAGAAAAAACTCTCATTAGTTTAGTTAATGTATTGCTGAAACTTTCATCAAAATCATCAGAGCCTTTTTGGAAAAAGGTGTTATTACAAATATTTTTCTTTATGGGATAGTTTAAATTTTCTTTTAAGTAAACTCCTTCAACATTCATTAACGAAGTCTTATTATTTTCAGTTAATAAACACATTCGGAAACACAGTAATGGCGTGTATCATAAGCTTGGTACTCTATTTACTTATCGAGGCGCCATTGGTTAATATATCAAACAGAATGTTTACTGATAAGTAAGTACTTTTATATCTAACTAGCTGTGCCCCGCGGTTTCACCCGCGTAGTTCCCGATCCCGTGAGAATTTCGGGATAAAACATAGCCTATGTTCTTACCCGGACTATAAGCTACCCCTGTACCAAATTTCAAGTCAATCGGTTCAGTAGTTTGGCCGTGAAAAGGTAACAGACAGACAGAGTTACTTTCGCATTTATATTATATTAGTAAGGATAAGGATTAGTCGTAATAAGAGTAGTTATAATTGCAGCTAAAATATAACTACTAAAGATTACGTGTTCGATTCCCGTACCAAGTATTTATTCGATAAGCAAGGATTGTCATCCAGACTAATAAGTGTACGCATTGCCGCGCAATCATTTAAAATGACTAGGATAAAAAGTGGCAAGACTTGACACACATAACAATCATCATCAGCTCATATAATGTCCCCACCGAGGGGCTCGAGCCTACCCTGAATTAGAGTGATTAGGCCTTAGTCAACCACGCTGGCCAAGAGCGGGTTGGTCGACTTCACACACAACCTTAGAATTTCTTCCCAGGTGTGTGCAGGTTTCCTCACGATGTTTTCCTTCACCGTAAGAACGTCGAAATTATACATACAATATTGCAAGTTAAAAATATTTTGTTAAATACAAAATTATATTGTTAAAGTACTTAATTAATTGTTTTCTTCAACAGGAAACCCGTCCGATCAGAAAAGGAAACATCAACAAATGGATTGGTATACAATGGAAAAATAAAATCAAAAACTTATTGATACTATTTAAAAACATAAAGTTAATATATCTTAATTCTTTTATTAAAATAAAACAAATATAGTGTAATTATTAACAGAGTTTAATTGAATTTATTTTTATAGTGTACTAGCGGCGTGCCGCGGTTTCACCCGCGTAGTTCCCGTTCCCGTAGGAATATGGGGATAAAATTATGCTAAAATATTTCCCACTGAATCACTCTATTAAAACTAACCACAGCAAAATCCGTTGCGTAGTTTTAAAGATGTAAGCATACATAAGGACATGGGGTCAGAGAAAGCGACTTTGTTTTATACCATGTAGTGATTCACTCAATATTTGTGATTTTGAAAAATGCATTCAAAGGTTTGGAAGATTGGAAGAGCGGTGCTACGGTAAGCGAAAATTTTTTAATGCATTTTTCAAAATTAAAAGAGTTATTTATGCAGTTTTGCTAAAAAAATTAGGTCCTAAGTAGTCGGTACATATCATATATTTTTCCTTATAATATGAGTATTATGTGTCAGATCATTTGTATGGCCATTGATCCCATTTATTTGGTCTTTCAGTGGGCTGCTTTTCCTGAAAAAATATAAGTAAGTACTTATTTAGTTTTAAACCAAAATCAGTTAAGAATTATGATGAACAATAATGATGAAAAGAGAGTTTCATTTTAACTTAAAATAGATAGCAAGAAGCCTCTACGAATATATTCTTTAGCGTTTTTGACGTAAGAAGCACGTCTGCCCTTTATGCAGTGGTCCTGAGCGATGAACTGTCGGCAATTTTCTCGCCCAAGAAAAGGACAGTGAATGTATACATTCCATGTAAACGAAAGAGATGCACATATTAATAATTACTCGGTGGTAGTGTAAAGGCGAGTACCTATCCTAACTATTCTAACTAATATTATCTAACTTCTAACTAATATTATAAATGCGAAAATAACTTTGTCTGTCTGTCTGCTACCTTTTATGTGTACAGGGGTAGCTTATGGTCCGGGAAAGGACATGTTTGCCCGAAATTCCCACGGGATCGGGAACTACGCGGGTGAAACCGCGGGGCACAGCTATTAATAATATGTGCATATCTTTTGTTTACACGGAATGTACATTCACTGTCCTTTTCTTGGACAAGAAAATTGCCGATTGTTCATCGCTCACTCGCCCGCGGTGGGACCACTGTATAAGATACAGTGTACAACACTCACTTATTAGCGTTGCATTTTTAGTCTGGTTTAGCACTAAACCAGGTTTACAATCAATTTTGAATACTGTCAAAGTGACAGATTTGACTGACAAGGTGTCAAATGCTTACCAGGTTTTGTTAAACCGGACTAAAAATGCAACGCAAATGAGGCAGTCACAGTATTAAGGACCGTGTCACTGTACATTAGTTAGTTGGTGCACGTTAGCACTGAGGTAAGGCATAAGCTTTCTGTTAATAAACCCTTTAAATAAATAAATAATTACCTTTTATAATTAACGATATTGTTTACGGGCGCTTCAATAGTAAACCAAAGAAGGAAACTCAAAAACTTCGCAATCGATATATATCCCAATCCGTTGATAATCTGAAAAATAATATCTTATTAAATAAATATAATCATTCACTCCATCATCTCATTACAGTAACTGACCCCTAACTAAGTTCGTCACTTGTATCTAGGGTATTAGAAACTACGCACACACAAACCCAGACCGAGACAAACATTTGTGGTTCACACAATATAAAGCCGAATGTTTGTGAGTGTGAATTTTTGTTCCTCTTTCACGCAAAAACTACGGATTACGGAACTACGGAATGGATTTTAATGAAACTTTGCAATAATTTAGCTTATACATCAGAATAACACATAGGATACTTTATATCCCGAATTTCCACGGGAACGGGAACTACGTGGGTGAAACCGCGGGGCGCAGCTAGTATGTAAATTAAATTTAGAATAGACAGACAATAACTATACCGAGATAAAACTGTTCATGCACAATTGAACCCACGACCTTTGGTAGCGCAGAGTATAAAGAATATCGTATGGCCACAGGGCGAGATTTTCTCACTCTTTGACATCTAGGATGCCATTCCATCAGAGCTATGCTATTGGACCAAGAGCCCGTGAGTGCCTGGCCTTCGGTATTTAACAAAAGCTGACAGTTTTTCTATGTGTGTCCCTAGTACAGGTAAGAATGATCCCCACCCATGAAGATGGGGCTACAGCTCTGATAGTGCATGTCTATGTGGCATTTCTCCCCAAACAACGGTCTATCTCCTAACTTGCCGTGCGTGTCCCTACACCTGCACACGCGAGGACCTTTACAAGGCGCCACTGATAGTGCCATATCGGTGGCCGAGTTTCGGTCCTCAAAAATATGAGTCGACACGCTAAGAAGAAGAATAAGCTGAGGCAGCGGTGGCTTTGGCAGGTAACAGGTAACGAAGGGATCATTCTTACCTGTACTAGGGACACACATAGAAAAACTTTTAGCTTTTATTAAATACCGAAGGTCAGGCACTCACGGGTTCTTGCTCTATATGCTACGTTGCTACGGATGTGGTTAATATCCACCAAAGGTTATGGGTTTGATTCTCGTTCAATAAAAACATTTATACTGTATATAATAATCTATATACCTATGTATAATAAAATTAAC
Source organism: Timandra comae (assembly GCA_958496195.1). NCBI lineage: Eukaryota > Metazoa > Arthropoda > Insecta > Lepidoptera > Geometridae > Timandra > Timandra comae. Next base: position 7,627,415 of record OY292377.1, on the reverse strand, counting down.
ATGGTACTTACCAAACCGATAGGTTCATAGGTAATAGGCGACCTTATTGAGTACAAAGTCTTATACAATATAGCCAAATGGTACATATATGATCCATAAGACAACTTGCCGAGAAATATAAATAATTTGTTCGAAAGTATGAAATTTATTAACGCTAAAAAAAAACAAAAATCAGACAATTAATTATTATATTTGCACTAACAGTCAAATGGTTAAGGTCTGGTAAATTAGGTCTTGAATTCGATCCCGACCCATTGCACTATTGGCGTGAACCCGCTCCAGATACAAGCATTACTTTTTCCGTGATAACCATTTTAGTCGAACGGATTGCGCATTTTCGTCGAGAAAAAAGGACGATCGGAGCTCGGGCGTTTAACGCTACTTTGGCCTTGACTGATGAACGTTTCAGTGGAAGTTTACAAGGCACAGTCGTAATTCACATAAAATATCGTACGTTGACCTGTAGCTATCTCTGTCGCACCTACGTTAATTATAATGCGTCTTGCTCGCACGGATGCAATGGCGATATATATTTAGATTAGTATAGATTACTTACGTAAACTTCCATATTCGCAACCAGCTATGATGCAACACACCCCTATAGCCCAAAGGGGTTTGTCTATCGCCCCGTATACAGTCGTCTTCATCACATCATATTTATCATAGCATAATGATCCAACTACGAACATAGCCAACACCATCATTGAGGAACCACCAATAAAAAGTAGGATTGATAGTTTCTGGAAAGGAAAACATTTTTACTAGCAGCACCCCGCGGTTTCACCCGCGTAGTTCCCGTTCCCGTGGGAATTTCGGGATAAAAAGTATTCTACGTTCTTTCCCGGACCATAAGCTACCCCTGTACCAAATTTCAATTCAATCGGTTCAGTAGTTTAGCCGTGAAAAGGTAACAGACAGACAGAGTTACTTTCGCATTTATAATATTAGTTAGGATGTTGAATTTGGCAGCACCGTGAAGTCTCTGGAAATTTGGGTCTACAAAAGGTCCTAAGTTTCATTGCTTAGACCTTTTTTAAGTCAAAAGTTCCCCAGTTTTAATACTAGCTTGAAAAAAAGCAAAGATCAGATTTTTGGTTGAGATTTTTATCTGAATCGGCTCAGTAATTTTAGGCAAATGAATAGGCCCAAAACAACTGGACGATTTAGATGAATTTTGTAACGATTTTTCCTATAACCAGGAATAACAAATATGATAGTTCGTTATCCTAATATTCCCTTAGGATTGGTATTTAGGCGAGTAAACCCAGGAGTCACTGTTAGTTAAAAAAATTCGACATTTTAAATTCATTTTATTATTTATTACTTATTCTGTACTATTTATTTAATATAATTCTTGTTCATAGACTAGTTAACTATTAAAAGTTACCTTAGATAACGAATCCCTGTATTGTTGGGGCTTATATACCGTCAGTATGTATCCAAAAGCGAGGCCAACTAGATAAGAGCTGACTCGGCAGTAACTGTTCAGATATACCTTTTTGAGGTACACATTCGCTTTCAAATCTAGAGATAAACTGGAATATTAAAAGTATTAATATTATATTCATGTTTGTTAGCTTTGTTTAATCTATTTTTACTAAATAACATAACATAATCATTCACTCCATCATCTCATTATAGTAACTGACCCCTAAGTTCGTAACTTGTATCAAGGGTATCAGAAGCTACGCACACACCCATTCACACACACACCCAGACCGAGACAAACATTTGCGGTTCACACAAATATTCACCACGCACGTGAATCGAACCCGCAACCTTACGGATGGCAGTCCGGCATGGTGACCACTCTGCCATCGAACATATAAAAGTATTATGTTTGTTGGTTTGTATAGTATAACATAATCATTCACTACATAATCTCGTAAGGTGTCGTCCACACAGCGAATAGCCACCGCGCGAATTTTATTCTCACGATTTTTATACCATGATCAAAATACGCCTATTACGCACCACTTATAAAATTCCGATATTTGTCATACTACTTTATACTGCGCAAAACATTCGTGCGGAAATAAATCCGCACCGCATCGCTTTTGCATCAAAACACAGATCAATTGCGGTTTTTTTTCCGCGCGAATTTTATACCGCCAGTACGCTACTCGTATTGTATTGAATGTGTCACAGAATTGCGAGAAAATGTTCGCGCGGAAAAAATTCGCTGTGCGGACGATGCCTTATAGTAACTGACCCCTTACTAAGTTCGTAACTTGTATCTAGGGTATCAGAAACTACGCACACACTCATTCACACACACCCAAATTGCGTTAATACTGAGACCATTTTTCTTTAAATGTGACAATTCAAGAATAAAGCATTTTCATAGAATGTTAAATATTAAAAATCTCAGAAAAAACAATTACGTTTTCTCGGAATTACTTTCAGATAAGGTAGCTTAAATATATTTCCGAAGAATTAGCTGAGTACCGTGAAAATCCCGGAAAATCTTTTGAGATAAAAATTGCAATACACACACTGAATTTTATTATTAAACGAAACGTACGATATTATTTTTTAATATATTAATGTGACGGGCTGTGCGTAGGTACCCATTTAAGTCGAATCCCTCGACTAGTTTCAGCCACATTATGAAAGGCCACCTTTCATCAGGAGGATGATTGAGATGCGCCCGCGGCAGCGTCTCGCTCTGCACTCGATGAAGGCCACCGAATGTGGCAAATTTAGTTGAGGGATTCGACTGAAATCGGTATGTACGCACAGCCCGTCACATTCATTGAATATACATAACACACACTAAGTGTTTGGGGTTCATAAATGCTTCTCGATCTTCTAAAAATATTCCAGTTATAGCCTCATATAATTTAAAAGAAAAAAGAATAGCTTTGTTGGCATTTGTCTTCCATGTACAAATTGGTACTTACTTAAAAAATAAATAAATAATTAGTACTTACTCATTATCATATTGTAGCAAAGGCGGTAGATTGTTCCAATAAATTATATTTGCAGGAATAATTATGGACATTGCAAAAGTAGTCACCGACAATATCTGTCTATGGTTGGGATATTTCTTCCAAATATACATGAACAATATCCCGAATATCGTCAGTTGGAAGTCACAGGATATGTACCAGGATACAATGTAGCACTGAGATATAAAGGATAAATAAGTTTAATAATAATGATAAAGTTACTATAAACATACATCAGTTCGGCACAGACCAGCCGGGCTTGCATGACTTCGAAAACGCGATAGATAAAGCAATTTATTGACATCCAATTGTCAAAATATGATAAAAATCCCCCGCTATATTTAATTTTACCACGTGATTAATTTTATGACATTTGGTCATGCTTGCGAAATCGATATAGCTATTTATCGACATCCAACTGTCAAAATATAATAATTATAGCCGCCATATTTAATTTTTTCATATCGTAGCACGCCATAATACATGTGGTCATGCTCGCGAAATCGATATTATTTCGTGGTGTCGATATTTTTTATCACGCACAGTCATGCTACGGGGGCTGGATTCAAATTCCAGCTAAGGTAATTTTAAGTAAACCTATATTTTTGGGATACCGTAAATTGTAACACATATGTATATTATTCTATTACATTATTATCATAATGGATTTTAATGTTTGTTTAGTATTAAAAGAAGCGTGTTTTTGTTTTATTTTGTAAGCACAAAGTGTTTCTTTGAAGCTTAGATCCAAATAAATGAAAGTTATTTTAGACTTTATTACTATGTAGCGATCCGCCCCGAATTTGAACGGTCATAAATTAGGATTTTTGAAAAATGCATTCAAAATTTTCGCCACAGCCGGAACTTGAACCCGGAACCATGCTGAACCGTAGCACCGCTCTTTCCAATTGAGCTACCGTGGCTTCAAGGCGACTGGTCGAAAATCTTGAACGCTTGGTATTGCGGATATTATCTTAGAGCAGCCGCTAGCGACATCTATGGAGATAATATTGAATTATCTTACCATCCGAAAATCTAAGTTACATTAGATTAATTCGGCAAGAGATTCACTTTTTGCCAATATTTAATTTATTTATTTTTTAAAAATGCATTTTTCAAAAACTTAAAAAAAGTTGTGTGAATACACTATAAAAATAAATCGGTCATAAATTAACCAAGAATCATTTTAGATAATCCATGTTGCATCTCTCATGTGTGTATGTTCATTTGTCGTATCATGCCTTGTATCATTGAGTCATTATTTTGTCACGTCTTCGTATCTTGTCGTATCGCGTGCCGGTCTCGTTGTATCGTGTCGTTTTTTATTGTAATGTATCTATATTTTCATATAACATAACATAATCATTCACTACCTCATCTCATTATTGTAACTGACCCTAACTAAGTTCCAAACTTGTATCTAGGGTATCAGAAACTACGCACACACTCATTCACACACACACCAAGACCGAGATAAACATTTGTGGTTCACACAAATATTCACCCCGCACGGGAATCGAACCCATATCGTATATTTTTACTTCCTGTTCGTCTGGAGATGTCTTTGCAAGAGGTATTTGTATACCAATAGACCTATACTAAAACAAATGCCATAATTACTCAAACTTGATAATATTTTAACATAAAACTCACCATATGATCAGTGCGGAACACATTGCCGACCATCAATAATCCGATCCACCAGTTATCGAGACAGTCTTTGTGACTCTCCCTCAGAAACTTGGGCCAGAAGGGTCCTGAACCGACGTGCTGGGAGACTGAGGTCGCGTACAGCAGTATTATGGCGTAGGGAGAGAATAATCTGGAATAGACAAATTTAGAATCGATAAAAATGATGGTTTAGGCCTCAAAGAAGCATTTTTGAATGGACAAATAACATAAAATTATGAAATAAAATGAGAACAAAGAGCCTATGGTTATCCAACGGTAAACACAGTAATGTTTAGCAATTACATTCTAGAATCACGATCTTAAGCTTTGAAGAAAGTTCTTATGTAAATGTTTACGAAGCCAAAAAATCTATAATTACAATATATTCCTCGAAAATTGTATCTTTTTTAATCACTCCAACACAACTCAGGTATTTAGGGAATTTGTTTCATCAACAGCCTGTATTTGTCTACTGCTGGACATAGGCCTCTCCCAACTCGCGCTAATGTGCCCTGTCGGCGGCACGTCGCATCCACTCTCTCCCGGCTACCCTGCGCAGATCATCGCTCCACCTAGCCACAGGACGTCCTACACTTATTTGTTTATAGTGTGTGTAAAAATCTTAAGAATAAAAAAATTACCTTAAATATCTTTTGACTATAATACTGAGACCACTAGATTTGGTAGTGAGCAGTCTTTTCATATTCAATATACCAGACAGAATTAAAAATGTATCTATTACGAGGTCTAAATGGAGTAAACTTCTTGCAGTTACTGTTGCAAAAGCCTGAAATAAAACAAAGAAATTCGTGATGGTTAAGCTCTTTAACCTCCATTCAGAAGGTGTCTGGTTAGATCCCACGTGTTTTCTATTTTCGGGTCTATAAGTACTTTTATTTGGCGTTCTTATGGCGGAAGAAAGCATCGTTAGAAACCTGCACACACCTTCGAAATTTCAAGATCACGATCCCTGAATATAAGCATTACAAAAGAGAAAGACTGTATATGTAAATGAGAGGTCCGCAGACCAAAGCCTCTCCCCTACTTCGAATATTACGTTATCTCTTAACAACTGATGCACTTGTGTTTCTTCTGAATTGCAAGTGTCAATAGGCCACAATAGTTACTGTACCACAACCTTTTCTTTGCCGGCGGCCAATATTAGAAGCTACTATTGTCATTCTGATTATGTCATTTGGATACATTTTCAATAAACTAATAACTAAAAGATGCGATTACAGCGACGCTGTCACCGGCACAGAAAATATTGTGGTACATAAATAAACTGTTTTAGTATTGACTCCCCCAGGGTTCGACATTAAATCTTTACCTTGTCAATAGATACATGATTGATAACAGGCAGAGAATTTACACCAGTCAAATAATGTAAAACTATTATAAATCCGGAACTAATTGCTCTTATACCATTCAGTGATAAAATTTCATCCTTATCAACTTTATGAAGTGCTTCATAGTTCTTCGTAGGATTGAAAGGATGAAGTAACTTTGATACTGCAAAATATCAATACATATTATAATTATTAACAGCGGCTCGCGGTTGATCTATCTATTACATACTAGCTGCGCCCCGCGGTTTCAACCGCGTAGTTCCCGTGGTAATTTCGGGATAAAACATAGCATATGTCCTTCCCTGGACCATAAGCTACCCCTGTACCAAATTTCAAGTCAATCGGTTCAGTAGTGAAAAGGTAACAGACAGACATTACTTTCGCATTTATAATATTAGTTAGGATTAGAATTTTAGTTTACGAAATAAGAACTTTGAGTTATTTCATTATAATATCCTGATTATATAACACAGTTCCTGTATTATTAAATTACATTTTAATGGTTTTTGTATCGGTAATTATTCTGATTGTATTTTCATGGTAATTTCCCAATATTGTATTAGATTTTGTATGATTTTTTAAACACGTACTTGATATTCCAAGGTTTTAACATGACATAACATAACATAACATAATCATTCACTACATCATCTCATTATAGTAACTGACCCCTAAGTAACTTGTATCTAGGGTATCAGAAACTACGCACACACTCATTCACACACACACCCAGACCGAGACAAACATTTGTGGTTCACACAAATATTCACCCCGTACGGGAATCGAACCCGCAACCTTACAGATGGCAGTCCGGCATGGTGACCACTCTGCCATCGAGGTTTTATTTTAAATCCTACTTATGAATGCGAAAGTCTTTATAGATAGATACTTTTGGAATTTCATAAAAAAGTATTGAATTTTTGAAAAAAAGTATTAAAAAAGAATTGAAAAGTTCACTACAATTGTATGCCACAAGGTAAATTGAGTCTTTATTACGATTTTACTTACATATATAAGTATATAGCTGTGCCCTGCAGTTTTACCCGCGTGGAACATTATCCCGTGGGAATTTTGGGATAAAAAATCCTGTGTTATTCCTAGGTATGAGGAACATCTGTAACAAATTTAATTAAAATCCATTCAGTAGTTTTTGCGTGAAAGAGGAACAAACATCCGCACATCTAAATACCCACACTCACAAACATTCGGCTTTATAATATTATTAGGATACAAAATTATATTAACCAAAAAGATTTGTTGTGTCTTCAAATAAATGAGCAGTTATTGCCAATGATGTCGTAATAATTATAATAAACCTAAAAATAAAAACTCTTTGTTAAACAGTTGATAAAATTTAAGAAGAAATAAAATAACTACTAGTTGACCTAGTCTAAAAGTCCTTATATTTATTATCCGTTAAGCAACGTCCAGCTGTGTAATATAATAGTGATGGGCGGTCATTATCTTGCACTTTAACCAAACTATTTACAACTGGAATCAATGTTAGATTTACGTGCTGTCTGAAGCACGGGAACGCTGAAATTAAAAGCCACTTCAAGTAATGGCTTAAAGAAGCGTTTCCGTGCTTCGAAGAAAACGTAAAGTTAATTCAGTGGTTCTAAAACCTTCGGTTCCGGTCGTACCATACCTACAATACGGTTTGTTATAGAGCCTTCAGAAATAGTTGTTTTATCAAAAATATCGCGGCTTGCGCAAAGATACCAAATAAGACTAGACTGACATGTTAGCTGACCAATTAGGATTAACATGATCATTCACTACATCATCTTATTACAGTAACTGACCCCTAACTAAGTTCAGAACTTGTATTTAGGGTATCAGAAACTACGCACACACTCATTCACACAAACACCCAGACCGAGAGAAACATTTGTGGTTCACCCTTTGGAATCGAACCCGCAACCTTACGGATTGCAGTCTGGCAAACGGTCCACTTCTTACCAAAGAACAGTACTTACCAAAACAAATAAAATCCTGTCGAATATTCCTCAGTATGAGATCCAACTCTCTGGCAATTATCCGCTTCAAGACTTACGTTACTAGTAGGAAGATGACTGATCTCCACCATATGTTGGGTAATTCTTACTATTAATTGTGGTTTGCATGAAGAGGGTAGGCAGATACCGACACTGTTCATATAGAATCTGCGGCCGCATTTTGTTTTTGTCTGAAAAGTAAGAAAAATATCAAAATTAAAACAAAATGATAATTAAAAACCGCTTTATGAGGGTACCTAAAAGAAATACTATAAGTACGCCATCTTGATAGTCGGCCATATTGAATTTCACTTTGAATTAAACAAATGGCACATATCATATATCGCCACCTACTCTTAAACCAAGCTTGTTATTGGATATTAGATAACAGATAAACTTACATATCTATGTCAGCTAGGCTAGCATTACTTCGAAAACACCATAGATACAGCGATTTATTGACATCCAACTGTCAATATTTGATAAAAATACCCACCATATTGAATTTTACCACGTGATAAATTTTATGACATTTATAATATAGACAAAATATAATAAATACCACGCCATAATTCATTTGGTCATGCTCGCGAAATCGATATTATATCGTGGTGTCTATAAATTTTATCACGCACAGTCATGCTAGGGGGGCTGGACGGAAGTCCTAAGGTTACTGATCTGTGATATTCATACATCATATATTCGATTGAAATTCATGGGCATCCAACTAAAACTAATTCTAACTTGTGTATGATCCAATAATAGTACGGTATGTTTTATTACTTTTTTGTAAATCTAATAATTTTATGATCTATTGCAAAAAATGTGTACCTTTTTGGTTTTCTCATAATTGCTTTAATTATATTTTATTTGCAGAAATTTATGTAGAATAATGATTAGGATCTAAGTTTCTAAGTTTAAATGATGTCGATGATTTCAATTATCTCTATATACAAGGTTTCCCGAAATTTTAATTCCAAACGAAAAAGAGGGGGGGGGGGTAAGCGGGAGCCTCACGATCCTGGCAAAACAAGAAAAAAAGCTAAGTCCATTTTTTTTAATATTTGCAATTTACTAAAATTTAAAAAGTTACACGGGCCCACATTTTCAAGTACTACGATGGCATTTGTGTTTGTATTATTATATATAGCCTGGATATGCCCTCTATCGATTACATTAGGGATATCACAATATCCGGGGAAAAAATATTTATATCTTGATGATTTCTAAAAACTTTCACAGAAAAGATAATTCAACTCACTTTGACACATTGTAGTGAAAAAAATGTAGGATAATCATAGTGGCATGTTATTTCAAAAGTTGGCGCATTTATTTGTGAATCCAAAACGGCATAATACATGCAATATTTTTAAAAATGAAATAAAAAAAATATTTTGAAAAAAAAGGGACTTGGACATATTATACACCCCTATTTTGAATTCGAGATACTTAATCACACCGCTAATGTAAACGACGGGTGACAATATAATAGTGAAGTCAGTTTTTTTTATTTTGCTTTTATTTAAAAAGTTATGATAAGTCAAAGTTATTCAAAATCCCGCCGAATTTTATTGTTATTCTACACCGAACAACCGGCGAACGCTGCGATACACAGCTGAGCGCGGTCATCGACCCGAGCCGTCACAGAATACTTGATAGCTAGTGTGCCGTCCGGTAATACGACATTTATTTAGTATTTTTTATAGAAAAGTAATCGACTATCATTTTTGATATTTTTATTGGATATATGGATTCAGTTACTGCTACAGATATTCTGATTTTAATAAGTCCCATCATTTCAAAATAGGGGTGTATATACACAGTTTATGAAAAAAAATATCAGGAATTATCCAGGGAGGAATCACGAGTCTACGTTTGTATGGAAAGCTCCAGCCAGCTTCACCCCTCTTCATTACATCACTTACCCTAACAAACTCTTCAACATTACTATAAGGATCAACTTGCTCATCAATCGACCTTCGACCTTCCTCAGACGTGATGTCCACTAAGCAGTACTGCATCTCAAGGTCCGGGGTTCCTTCCCAGGGTGGGTGCAGACATTGGTCGAAGCTTCCGAGGTGGTAACGGGATCCGTAAAGGGACGCTACTGGTAGCTGATTCGAGTCCATGTCTAAGCAAAAATGTACAACTTAATTAATACTTTTTAATCCCCGACGCAAAAAGAGGGGTGTTATAAGTTTGACGTGTCTGTGTGTGTGTGTATATATGTGTGTGTGTATCTGTCTGTCTGTGGCATCATAGCTCCCGAACGGTTGAATTTAGTACTAAAGGGGACTTACGTGCGAGTGTTCTTAGACATGTTTGATGAAAATCGGTTGACCCGTTTAAAAGTTATGAGGGTTTGAAAGTAAATGTGTTAGGGGTTTTTAAAATTTTTAATTCAATTGTTTTTGAATAAATAATTATCTTTACAACATAATGGCTTTTTGGAAAATACAAATGACTGTCCCTTTAGACTGCTAAACAAAAGGTCATAGGTTCGATTACTGTGTGATGTGCATAAAATATGTGCTTTACAAATGTTCTCTACTCCACATTTTAGGCATTTTTTATATCTCGGAATAACAGTTTTTTTATAAAATAACTAGCAGCGCCCGTTCCCGTGGGAATACGGGGATAAAATATAGCCTATGTTACTCGGGGTGAATGTAGCTTTCTAATGAAAAAAGAATTATTAAAATCGGTCCAGTACTTTTTGAGTTTATTCGTTACATACAAAAATACAAATCTTTCCTCTTTATAATATTTATAGAGTACTAGCTGCCGTGCTAATATTAAATGCAGTAATCGACATTTTATCGAATTTGTTTTTTTTACAAAAATGATACCACAAGACTCGTATCTACCTGTTGGGGCGAAAATAATAATTTAAAAAAAATTGGTTCTTACTAAAACGATAACGACAAATGCAGCATATGGGTCAATTTCATGTGACTTACAAGTATAAACGCAGCAATATCCGAACACAAGAATAAAACACAGTATTTGTGTCTTTTATACAAGTTTAAAACGCAGTATTAATTGCTTACTAGGCTTAAATGCAGTATTTGTACACTTAACTGTGTTTTATTTAGCAATTTTTAATAATAATATTGTAGTTTCAAAATTTAAACGCAGTAAAGAACAATACTGCGTTTTAGCGTTGTACCACTGACGCGTTTATGTGTGCGGAGGGTGTTTCAAACGCACGTACTGCGTTTCGCGTTGGTAAGCGTGCCTCAGTCGGGAGTGGTCATTCAACGGCGCCGGACGAAGCTACTCATTTCATCGCAAAAAGAAATATTTTTCGGTAAGCGCTTATTAACTTACTATTTATTTTATGCACGTTATATACTAACCAGCTACTAATCTTGTAATATCCCTTAACAATTTAATACATTACTCGTGGTTGCACTTTTTACAAATACCTAGTTTACTCAAATTATAATATAGGAATATAATATTCCCGTTTAATAATTGCTATTTAGGCATGTTATGCTTATTAAGAGTAAGGGGGAGAATGACAATAACATCTAGTCAGCCCCAACTGTCAACCTCACCTGCACGACCCGGACGTTTGGAAACGAACATTCAGGTACGACGGCTTTCAGCTATTGTGGTGCTCCCTGCTGGATAACTGACGAGGCAATGACGACCGAGCTGTGGCGGGATAACCACTCACCTGCTCGGGCAACTGAGCAGAAGAGGCTGCAGCGACCTTGGGATCTAAATAATTCCTAAATCGTCTGGCGCAGAAGGCAATGGGAAACCACTGCGACTACATTCCCAAGAAAGTCACATGGAAGCACAAGAAAATGAGTCACGATCGCCATGCGAGCCGATTAGCAACCGGCGCCGTGCTGCGTCCGGGGCGTGCGGTGTGACATTAGATACCGGCCTTGGAGGGGTAGCATTCCAGGCCCCCCAAGGAAATTCTGCTACTGGGAACACCATCAAGCTACGACGACACCAAATGATAGGGACATGGAATGTGCGCGGCTTAAACCAACCCGGGAAACTTACCGTATTGGAACTAGAGTTAGTCAGAGTTGGTGTAAACATCTGTGGACTTAGCGAGACCTACTGGAGAGGAAGCGGTCATTTATTAACAGACCACCACGTCATCTACTTCTCTGGCAACGACAGCATCAGCAGTAACGGTGTGGCCTTCGCAATACCTTTACAGCACAGAAACTGCTTGATGGGGTATGAGCCTGTAGGTGACCGGATTATCAGCATCAAGATAAAGGCTTCATCGATGAATCTTAACCTAATCCAGGTATATGCTCCAACCTCTGCCGCCGGTGATGAGGTTATTGAGAGATTTTACTCCGAGTTAGGAACTGTCATAGTGAAAATATCGAACAGAGAGTTATTAGTCCTCATGGGTGACCTAAACGCTAAGATCGGAGAAAATGTTCATCAGCTAGCCAAATGCGCGGGAAAATTTGGACTTGGGAAACGGAATGATCGAGGTGAACGCGTAATACAATTTGCTTCAGAAAAAGACCTGGTAATTGCAAATAGCCTCTTCGAACATCACCCTCGAAGACTGTACACTTGGGTATCGCCTGATGGGAATACCCGCAATCAGATTGATTACATCATGGTTCGGTCGCGATGGCGATCGTCGGTAACAAATGCTCACACATTGCCTGGAGCTGATTGCGGGTCAGATCACCAACTGTTGATCTCTAAAATTAAACTCAAGCTGACAGCGGCTAGATCCACCAAAAAGCCAAAAAAGTTAGAAGTGAAGGATGCTGAGAAATTCCGTTCAACTATTAAGCATAATTGGTCACAATGGACTGAAGCAGATCTAGTCAACGAAACATCTGATGCACTATGGGACCGGGCAAAGAGGCTTATTACTACAGCTGTCTCAGAATCCGCACCTTCGACCAAACCACACCAAAAGCAGTACTGGATGACTGATGGTACTTTCCAGCTTGTCAAGAAACGGCGGACAATGAAAGCAACCGGAGCGGAAGTCAATGATCTGAATAAAATGTCGGCACAAATACAACTGAAATGCAGACAAGATCATAATGCCTACTTCCGTAATATGTGCAAGGAAATTGAGGCCCATGCACATAGATATGAATCCAGGGATTAATTGATTTGATTTAACTAAAATGACTGCTAAAGGGCCAAGTTTTTTTTAAGTTTTTTTATTTTAAAATTTGCATAGCATTTTTTTTTGTATTTTGTGCGAAAGCAATTTTGATTTAACTTTGATTTTGATTTTTGTTATGTCTTTTATAAAACTTACTCGTAAATAAATGTTCGTGAAGGTATTTTAACTACTACTTCAATTATTTTATTTAATAAACTACATTTTAGACATAAAACACTAATTGTTATTTATTACTCACTTCACTATACCTACAATCTCCCCAAATTTATATATTCGAATGCTAGTACAACACGCAGTATATAACAATTCCTAAGATAAAATGCAGTAATAAGCACTTATACTGCATTTTGCTTTAAAATACAATTGAATGACTACCTAGTAATACATAGTTAAAGTGCAGTATTCAACATTTATATGAAAATTAAATATATTTTTCGCTTAATTATTTGATGTAATGATTTGTTTTCGTTTTTTATACTATAATAATAATAAATCAAAAACATTTGTCTGCACATGACGTAAAGTTTGTAAAAATACCTTTTACCGCGTTTATCTCGAAACCGCCATTTTTCGAGTACTGCATTTAAAATTACGACGGCAGAGTAGCTCCCCGCGGTTTCACCCGCGTAGTTCCCGTTCCCGTGGGATTACGGGGATAAAATATAGCCTATGTCACGCACTGATAAATTAGCTTTCCATTAGTGAAAGAATTTTTGAAATCGGTCCAGTAGTTTCGGAGCCTATTCATTACAAACAAACAAACAAATCTTTCCTCTTTATAATATTAGTATAGATAGATAATGTTCTTCGGTGTTAAATTAAACTACTTAAATATTTACGAGTACGAACATCAAATATTTTACTATTAGCTATTTAGTGTTAATTTTAACTAAGTTTTTTGTAAGTTTACCTATGCTTTTAAGTACCTACAGGTAATACTTTAATCTCAAGTGAATCTAAATTATTATGCTTAAAATATAACTTACACCAATTAGCCCAAAGCTTCTTCTCCTGGACACCTCGGAGCCACCTTCTCATATCCTCGAAACAGGCTTCATCATCAGACCATTTCTCATTTTCAATTCTTAATAATAGATTTTCTGATACAATTGAATTTTTGAAATTATTTTCTTCATTGTTGGCAGCAACGGCAGTTTGTACTGAAAAAATATTTTTTTCAACACACTTGCTCATAAAGGGGCTCTTATTTGTGCAAAAACAGTTGAATAATGACACGCTTGATTCACTAGTGAGTCATAGATTTTTTTTTAAATTGTTTAGTTTTAAAAAAGTTTCGATACCAAAAAAATCGTGTCCATACATTTTAAAAACAAACTTCAACTATGTTGCCTTACTTTTAGTAGATCTACGGTCGATTCCATTTATTCATTCTATCAATTTTTTTTTTAATAAGTATATTCTTTTAGTCTTTGGCTGATCACCATTGTTGTGTTGGATGCGCGCGAATAGAAAAACTGTTTATTTATTAGCGAAAAATGATAATTTCTTCGCAAATGTGTTGAAAAACGTTGTATGGTACACGCGGTGTATTGATGATTACTATCCTCGGCTATCTTCTGACCCTCGCCTAACGGCTCGGGCCTCAATAGCGCCTCGGAAGTAATCACCAACTTACCTCGCTTGTACCATAAATAACTATTATTTCATTTTACTAAAAGTTTATCCGTCCCGTGGGACGCCCTCCCGCCAGGACCTGCCGGGCTAGCATGACTTCGAAAACGCAATAGATAAAGCGCTTTATCAACATCCAACTGTCAAAATATGATAAAAATACCCGCCATATTTATTTTTACCACGTGATTAATTTTATCACATTTGGTCATGCTCGCGAAATCGATATAGCTATTTATCGACATCCTATTGTCAAAATATAATAAATATAGCCGCCATATTTAATTTTATCATATCGTAGCACGCCAAATATCGATATTATTTCGTGGTGTGTCGATATATTTTATCACGCACAGTCATGCTAGGGGGGCTGAAGAAGAAGGTGGCGGGTAGCGGCTGGATGCGCAGAGCTGAGGACCAGCATTGGATGGTTACGGGCTGACGATGATGATGATGATGTTGATGGTTGTGATGATGATGAAAAGTTTATACTTCCATTCGAATTTTTCATCTCAGCTGGTAATCGAACCTAGATCATGCTGAAACACCGCTTTGAACCACCTGAGCTACCGAGGCCTTAACCTATAGCCTTCCTCAATAAATGGGCTATCTAACACATTAGTTCCTGATAGTTCCTGAGATAAGCGCGTTAAAAAAAAATACTCATCAGCTTTATTATATTAGTTTATTAACAGCGTCCTGCGGTTTAACCCGCGAAGATCCCACTCCCGTAAGAATGAGTGGATAAAATTATGCTAAAAACCTTCCCACTGAATCACTCTATCTATTAAAACAAACCGCATCAAAATCCATTGCGTAGTTTTAAAGATCTAAGCATACATAGGGACAGAGAAACGCGAAAGCGACTTTGTTTTATACTATCTAAGAAATAAAAAAATATTTATTTCTGATAACTGTACACTGAATTACAAAACAATTTCATAACAAACGAAATAAAACCATGTGTACATCGAGATCAAAAAATGGTTCACGCTCAGCATTTGCTGCAGCTAGGCTGCTGCGCTGGTTTTCACGGACGCATGGTGAACATTTTTTGGCAATAACAATACAACTTACACATATATCTTTAAATTTATACATAAGTACACACACCATATAAGGACACAAAATGCAATGTATACTTATATGATTTTAAGTAATAACAATACATAATTATAGGTACACTAGCAGCGCCCCGCGGCTTCACCCGCGTAGTTCCCGTTCCCGTGGGAATTTTGGGATAAAAAGTATCCTATGTGTTATTCTGATGTATAAGCAAGATTATTGTAAAGTTTCATTAAAATCCATTCAGTAGTTTTTGCGTGAAAGAGTAACAAACATCCATACATCCATAATTACAAACTTTCGCCTTTATAATATTAGTAGGATATTCAAATTTATAATATAGGTACACATACAACATAATTTAGGGACACAATGTAGTGATTAAAATGTGTGAAAAACTATAAAAACTAATTCTCATTGTTTAATCACTTGGTTTTATCATTATGAACTTCGTTTGTCATACACAATTAAACATATACAATTATAAACTTTTATAATAAAAATTTACGCAAAGGTCATTCACCTATACCTAGTCAGGCTAAGTATTATCTAAACACTAGCTTTTGTCCGTGACTTCGGCCGCGTGGAATAATGACTTCCGGCAGAATTTGGGTTTTCCCCTTTTCTCCCCCTAGGGGGGGAATTTCCTAAAATCCTCTCTTAGTGGTAGCCTTAGCCGTGACTTGTATCTAGGTTATCAGAAACTACGCACACACTCATTCACACACACACACCCACATTTGTGGTTTACACAAATATTGACCCCGCACGGGAATCGAACCCGCAACCTTACGGATGGCAGTCCGACATGGTGACCACTCTGCCATCGAGGTCGTCAAATAATTCCAGAGGCATGTTTGAAAATTCAATTTAATTCAATTGGATCGAAACGTTGAGTGTTTAAAAAATACATTGCTTGAACCGGGTATTGAACCAGGAATCACCGAATTTGAAACAAGTTCAATTTATTAATACATTCGGATATTTGTAGTTCACACAAATATTCACCCCGCACGGGAATCTAACCCGCAATTAAAAACAAATATTTGAATTCCTTTGCACAATTAAGTACTCACCATTTTACTATAACTACATGATTTAAATTAAAACTAAAAAAAAGTCATTTACTTACCAAAAATATATAGAAACAAAAACTTAGGATACATTACGATTGTAAAAAAGTGTTAGAAAAATACATATAATAAAATTAATGACCAACAAAACAATACTAGACAAAAAATAGGAAACAATAAATTAATAATAATTTTGTAAATAAAGAATATACAATTATAAAAATATATTATATAAAAATCGCACGTGTTAATATGAGGTAATAAATAGTAGAACTGAATTCATATTATATTGTTATAATGGCCTTATTACATACATTTAGTCAGATATCCTCAAACATTAACATTTAAATTAAAAAAATATAAAAATACATTAATTTATTTCAAATAAAATCAATCTAAATACACAAATGATTAAAATAATATAAATGTCACAAGTTATAAATAAATAAAGCTAAAACTGGTTTTTGTTAATATTTTATGTATAAAAATAATTATTTTAATTATAACTGTAAGAACTTTGACTTTCCAAACGGGTTTTTCATTCTATTCCCTTGTAAAACATGTGTTTTTTTATTTGTAAGATGATCAAATATATTCGTCATTATTTTTTTAAAATTCAAATCAGTACATTTCGTAACATCAACGCTTTCAATCAAACAATTACAAAAAGTTAAAGTATTGACATTTATTTTATCATTATGTTAAAAGTTTAACAATCACTGACATAGAAGCAGAACAAATAAAAAAACGAAAATTTTAAATTATAATTAGCAAAAACATCTGTGAATACAGTGATCATCAAAACCTTGCACCAATTTTGCCAAAATTATGTACTATGTAATTATCATAGTAAGTTTATATACATCCGGACACATATCTCACATCACCATCTAATCCCAAACTAAACAAAGCTTGTAACTAGACAATGAATAAATAATACTTCACTACATAGTATAAAACAAAGTCGCTTCCCGCTGTCTGTTCCTATGTACGAGTCTCTTCTTCTCTTCTTCCAAACCTTTATCCCATGTCTATTTGGGGTCGGTTTTCAGTTTAACCAGATTTGGCGGAATGTCAGTATTTTACGTGAAGCGACTGCTATCAGACCTTCACAACCCAGAGGGCTATACGACATGTTTTTGGTTAAACCAAATGTTAGACCTTTGAGGGCTCTAACTACCCGTAACGCTGGTATTTCTATTTTTTGAGAATATCTATCTCACTGATGAAAATATTTATTCAGTGAAGAGGATAAACGCACTCGCTTGATTAAAACGTATTGGTGATCTCAAATCTAAACATGTTTCAAAAATAGCAAACATGAATCTCTCGATTCGGGAATCGAAGCCATACTTAGCAGTCATAACTTTGAAACCTGAGCCCAATCAAGGAATATGTTATATCAAAAGGGATTTTTTAAATAAAAAATGAATAAGTATACTATTAATATAAATGTTTTATTTTCTTACAAAACTAAATAACAATATTTACAACTTCCGATTCATAAACAAACAACATCACAACAGTCACAAATTAAGAACACAACCATATTCAGATACAGACTCAACAATAGCCAGATACAATCTTAACAATAGCCAGATACAATCTCAACAATAGTCAGATACAATCTCAACAATAGTCAGATACACTCTTAACAATAGCCAGATACACTTTCAACAATAGTCAGATACAATCTTAACAATAGCCAGATACAATCTCAACAATAGTCAGATACAATCTCAACAATAGTCAGATACAATCTTAACAATAGCCAGATACAATCTCAACAATAGTCAGATACAATCTCAACAATAGTCAGAAACAAATTCAATCTATGCTAGATACAAAAACATGAATAGCCAGATACTAATTTAACAATAGCCAGATACTTATTTAACAATTCTCACACACAATATACAGTTACAAATTCACAAAAGTCAGATACACATTCAACAATTGCCAGATACAATTTGGATAACTGCCAGATACAGATTCAACAAGTTTGGCACTTAAAGATATTTTCCACAAATTTTATTCTACTTTATTACCACCACTAGGATCTTTAGGATAAACTTAAGGAAGAAGGGGACAATCAATGCCCACGCGTGAGTTTCATGTCTATTTACAAAGTAGAAAAATTTTGATAGAACTTTTTTTTATGGAAAATATTCATTTCGTCTTCAAAGGTATTTGATATTTAGAAGTAACTATTTTTATTCAGGTATTTTTTTTATTTCGGAGGGCAAATGTAAAAAGAATATTAAGAATAGATTTAAATCTTATGCGATCCCTTCTTAGTATGAATAATAGTTTCGTAAACAGGTACTTTGAAAGGTACGGGCTTGTCAACAGTAACTATTACATGTTTTACAACTTCAAAAGGTACTTCTTTTATCTTAGGCACATGTACCTCTTTAGTCACCGGGTAAGGTACCGACTTCTCGACAGGTATAGATACCTCTTTGATAACAGGTATTACTACCGCCTTAGGAACAGGTATTTGAATAGGTACTGGGTGTGGAACAGGTATTAGGATTGGCTGATTGATTTTGAACTCTACGTTCTTAGGAATAGGGACTACTACTTCTTTGTAATGTTTTATTGGTTCTGGCGTTTCTTCGTCGATGTGTTGGTGGACTGGGTATGAATGGGCTTTCAGTTCGTGACCACCGAAGCTGTGACCACCATCGTGACCACCGAAGCTGTGACCACTGTCATGACCACCGTCGTCACTGTGACCACCGAAGTCGTAACCGGAGAAGTCGCTGGCTTGGAACTGTAAAAGAAGAAAAAAATAGATTATATTTCTATAGGTACTAATAACAGTGGAGCCCCGCTGTTTAACAGTGTGAAAACTTATCCCATGGGAATTTTGGGTTAAAAGTATCCAATGTGTTATTCCTAGGTACGAGGAACATCTGTACCAGATTTTATCTAAATCGGTTCAGTAGTTTTAGCGTGAAAGAGTAACAAACATCCATACATTCATCTATCCAAACTTTCGCGTTTAAAATACTAGCTGTGCCCCACGGTTTCGCCCGCGTTGAACTTTATCCCGTGGGAATTTCGGGATAAAAGCGTTCCTAGGTATGAGGAACATCTGTACCAAATTTCATTAAAATCCATTCAGTAGTTTTTGCGTGAAAGAGGAACAAACATCAATACATCTAAACATCCACACTCACAAACATTGGGCTTTATAATATTAGTAGGATGAGTAGGATTATAAAGTTGAGGAGTTTGTCTGGTTGTACGCACTAATGTCAGAAACGTTTAAATTGAAATTTATTTTGTGATGGATAAACCATTAATCCAGTTAGGCTATAGGCTAAAACACCGTACGCTACAACTAATAAACACGGAGCTAACATGGGTTTAACCGCAGGGCATAGCTAGTTTAACAACCTGCGAATACAATGCATAATTCTACTAATATTATAAAGACTCACGCAAAAACTACTGAATGGATTTTAATGATGGTACAGATGTTTCTCATACCTAGGAATAACACATAGGATACTTTTTATCCCAAAAGTCAAAGTCAAAGTCAAAAATTATTTAATCAGTTAAGGCCTCAATGAGGCACTTATGAACGTCAAAATTGATTCTACCCAAAGAATAAGGTTCCACGCGGGTAAAACCGCGGGGCAGCTAGTAGGCTATGAAAAGTGACGTTACGACAAATAGAAGTGGAGCTAAAATGGGGATAAAACCGCGGGAAACAACTAGTTCAAAACAACCTTTGAATACAATGCACAATAATAACGTTCTAAAAGACGATTCTAGAAGTCACGTAACTAGTTAAATAACCGTTACACATCAAGTAACGGTAAAAAAAAACTATACAAAAAACGTTTTTCGATCGTTGGTCAATCGCTACGGCGCACTTTTACTTATATTTCTTTTAGTTTTATTTATTTTATTTCTGAGTGATATTGAATTATGTATAACGGTTGGCCTGAATGGTTTGTTACGTAAATATTATGTAAAATTGGGTTTAGATAAGTAAATAAATTAGTGATAAAGTTAAAAGCTGTGGCCTGACCCATTTGTGATAACTTTAATTGCTACGGTTCTTATTGGTTGTAGCATGTTAGTCTGTAGCCTATAGTTTAGTATATAAATTATTACCTTGTATATTATTTATTTTGAGTTTTAAATAAATAATATACATGATAAATATCCCGCTAATTATAATAATTTGAGTGTTAATAACTATAAAAACTATACCTATAGCCTAGGGTCTTGCCTATAGCCTAAAGTCTTTTTATAGCCTATAGTTTAGCCTATAGCCTGTAGTCTAATTTTCTTTCAATTAGACCCTGTAGTTTCTGAGATTAGCGCAAAAAAAAACAAAGACTTTATTATCATTGAAACGTAAACGGTTAAAACCGATATAACAGAACATAATTAATCATTCACTACATCATCTCATTACAATAATCCCTAACTAAGTTCGTAACTTGTATCTAGGGTATCAGAAACTACGCACACACTCATTCACACACACACCCAGACCGAGATAAACATTTGTGGTTCACACAAATATTCACCCCGCACGGGAATCGAACCCGCAACCTTACGGATAGATATAGATTTGAGTACTTTTTAAAAAGTCTAAAAACGATCATAATCATAATTAAGACCCAAACAAAATAAACATTTCTAAATTCCCAAATGTCACAAAATTACGCCAACTAAGACCTAAATACTTAGTAATAAAATTCAATCAATTGTAGTCTCGGGTTCGAGTCCCGGCCCAAGTAGATGGCACCACCTGATCTCCGGGAGTACAATAAAACAGCTATATAGGGCGGTAGTAACCTCGCTTTACGATGCTCTATATTTTCTTTTACCGAAAAAAGTATATTTTATTTGTTTAGGGTACCGCTTTTTAATATTAAGATTGCCCCGCGATTTAGTTCCCGATCCCGTGGGAATTTCGGGATAAAACATGTGCCACAAACATAAAAGAAGATGTCTGTAGTTTCTAATACAGTAGATAAATACTATTACTACAGTGATTGATTTATTGTGAAGATTTACTACTACTGTGCCCCGCGGATTCACCCGCATAGTTCCCAATCCCGTGGGAATTTCGGGATAAAACATACCCTATGTTCTTTCCCGGACCATAAGCAACCCCATTACTAACCAAATTTCAAGTCAATCGGTTCAGTAGTTTAGCCTACACCTGCTCACGCGAGGACCTTTACAAGACCACTGATAGTGCCATATCGGTGGCCGAGTTCTGGTCCGCAAAAATATGAGTCGACACGCAAAGAAGAAGTTTAGTCGTGAAAAAGTAACAGACAGACAGAGTTACTTTCGCATTTATAATATTTGTAACGATTTTAAATGTTGAATTCATGAATTGAAAATGATTTTATTTCAGAACTACTACTATAAAAATGAAGACTTTGAAACTATATACTTAATTGAATAAATATTTTTTGAATTTTGAATATGTTTATTTTTAGCTTAGTCGGGATTTGAACCTTGGACTGTACTGAATGGAAGTAAAATTAGTAAATAGGTGAAACACTATAAAAATTCCTTTAAAAAAACATCATTTTGTAGTGTGTACTAAAATCATTTTTTTGTATGATTAAAGTCAATTATACATACTATGTATCCTAATTGACCCCCGACGCAAAAAGAGGGGTGTTATAAGTTGGACGTGTCTGTCTGTGTGTGTGTGTGTGTATCTGTCTGTCTGTGGCATCATAACTCCCGAACGGATGAACCGATTTCAATTTAGTTTTTTTTTTTGTATTAAAGGGGACTTACGTGCGAGTGTTCTTAGACATGTTTGATGAAAATCGGTTAACCCGTTTAAAAGTTATATGGGTTTGAAAGTAATTGTGTTGGGGGTTATTTCAATTTTTAATTTATATTTTTTTCTTAATAAGTATGAATGCGTGTACAATCATTTATTTAAACAAATCTAAACAAATATAAATGATTTAAGACAGAACTACAGAACAATAGGACACTTGCTTTGTTCAAACATAATTTATTATTACGTACTTCATTACTTAGGAATGTTAATTAGATCAAGACCACCTGCTTATAAAGAAATTCAGTGAAGTTAGTATTTAATCAAAATCTATACTAATATGAGTTTGTTTGTTGGTCTGATTTGGAAAACTTTTTTGAGGAAGGTTCATCTCATCAGTCCAAGGGCCTATTTCACGACCTTCAAGTAAAGTTACTCACCAAGTAAAGTTAGTTTTGTCACTTTCTTACTTTATATCAAGTGACAAAGACAAAACATGTGAGTAGGTACTCGGAACGTTACTTGAAGATAGTGAAATAGGCTAGAAGACTAGCAGAGAAGCTAACGCGAGTTAAATCACGGGCTAGTATTCGGGTGCGCCAAAGTTCACCTAAAATTTCAACTCCGATAATTGGAAATCCGAAAATTTTTAGGAAGAATGATCATTCGGACTACAAATAGTTAGGAAAAACATTTTCGGGTAAAGAACTTTAGGTGAGCCAATATGGACCCCTAGTATTCGTATAATAATAGAAATCACATAATGTTTTACTCAGCTCAGCTTGTGTGTATGAATGAATGTGTAAGTCGTTTTTAACTTCGGCAATTATTTTAGTTAGAAGGAAAAATAAAAAACTGAATAAAACTAAAACGAATATCGAATATCTGCCATAGTGTTCGTGTAAATCAAAGAAATTAATCCTACTAATATTATAATTGCGAAAGTTTGTATGTTTGGATGTTTGTGAGTTTGGATGTTTGTTCCACTTTCACGCAAAACCTACTGTATCGATTTTGATTAAATTTGGTACAGATGTTCCTTATAACTTGGAATAACACATAGGATACTTTTTATCCCGAAATTCCCATGGTATTGTGTATAAGTAATCGTTTGTTTTATTGTAACTTTTTGTAGTCACAAATCCTACCAATAGATGGCGCTGTTACTTAATTTTTTAACACACGATGGTGAATTGTGCCGAGATTGTATGATATTATGAGCTACGCATTCTCACGGGAGCGGGTACTACGCGGGTAAAACCGCGGGGCACAGCTAGTAAATAATATAAGTATTTTTGTACGGAACCAAACGACAAATCTAAGGCATTGTACACAATACATGTTTTTCATAACGTTTGATATTAGGGCGAGTGTATAATACGGAATCGGATTTTTTAATATAATACTCTTTCTCTACATGAATATTGAAGGTGATATTAACTTTAGCAACTTCCTTGTGAGATGTAGTATTTTTGTATGGGTGTGACGAAAATAAAAAAAACGTGTGGCACTCGGGGACTGCCGCGGTAAAGCTATTGCATAGCAATTTTATCAACTAATTGTTTTTTATTTTTGTATTGCAATCCTTAGAAATTTTGATGTCGTACTTGGGACTTCATACAATAAAAACTTTGTCTACATTACTATAAAAACTTTTTGGAAAATTTACAAAAAAAAAGTTTTCGATAAAAAAATTATAAAAACGTGAGGTTTTTTCGTTACGGAATTTCTGAATTCGGTCCCCGCGCTCAAGGCCCTCGATAGAAGCTATGCAATAGCTTAAAAACCGCGGTATTACTCGTAGGTGCCTACTAGTACAAAAACATAAAAAACCCCCAATACAATTACTTTCAAAAACCCGCATAACTTTTAAACGGGTTAACCGATTTTCATCAAACATGTCTAAGAACACTCGCACGTAAGTCCCCTTTAATACAAAAACTAAATTGAAATCGGTTCATCCGTTCGGGAGCGATGATGTCACAGACAGACAGATACACACACACACATATACACACACACACAGACACGTCAAACTTATAACACCCCTCTTTTTGCGTCCGGGGTTAAAAAGCAATCACTAAAAACAATAAGTACAAATCTGAAAGTGTTTCTTTGGAAAATTAAAGCTCAGAAATTTAGAAAAATCATGATCAGTGAAGATTTATATAATACTAGCTGTGCCCCGCGGTTTCACCCGCATAGTTCCCAATCCCGTGGAAATTTCAGGATAAAAAGTATCCTATGTTCTTTCCCGGACCATAAGCTACCCCTGTACCAAATTTCAAGTCAATCGGTTCAGTAGTTTAGCCGTGAAAAGGTAACAGACAGACAGAGTTACTTTCGCATTTATAATATTAGTAAGTAAGGATTTAGGTAGGTACGTCAATAAGTTCATTGTCCTGTAAGATCTCAGAGCAAATGCCTATCTCACAGAGAACACGAGTTTCACTACAGTCAATATTTCAAGATAATGTGGGTGTGTGTGTGAATGAGTGTGTGCGTAGTTTCTGATACCCTAGATACAAGCTTCGAGCTTAGTTAGGGGTCAGTTACTGTAATGAGATGATGTAGTGAATGATTATGTTATGTTATGTTAATTTAAATGTCCTTACTTGTTGATCTTGCTGTAAGTTTTGGAAGCCGTGGTTGTATGGATTCCATTGGGACTGTGCTGATGCTGCTAGCACTAGAACGGACAGGACCTGCAACAAAAATAAAGTTGATTAAACTGTTAATAAAAAAATAAATCAAAAATTTAAACACCCCCAACACAATTAGTTTCAAACCCCCATAACTTTTAAACGGGTCAACCGATTTTCATCAAACATGTCTAAGAAAACTCGCACGTAAGTCCCCTTTAATACAAAAAAACATTAAATAAAAAATTTTAAAAACCCCAACACAATTACTTTCAAACCCCCATAACTTTTAAACGGGTCAACCGATTTTCATCAAACATGTCTAAGAACACTCACACGTAAATCCCCTTTAATACAAAAAAACAACAAATTAAAATCGGTTCATCCGTTCCGATTTATCATACAGCCACTGAACCGATTGCACTGAAAGGCACGCAAATAAATTATCATGATGTAGACTTTCTATCGAATCATTTAAAGACGTATCTGCTTAGAAAAATGTGGAGTCAGTTTAAAAATGTGGCCTCTAGGCTTCTAATCACTACATAGTATAAAACAAAGTCGCTTTCTATGTCCCTATGTCCATATGTATGCTTAGATCTTTAAAACTACGCAACGGATTTTGGTGCGGTTTGTTTTAATGGAGAGGATTCAGAAGGAAGGTTTTTAGCATAATTTTATCCTACGGGAACGGGAACTACGCGGGTGAAACCGCGGGGCGCCGCTAGTCTATATATAAAATCAAACTTAGCTTATCTACGCAGCCCAATATTAATATTCAATCAGGATTGATTTTATTCATATTTTTTACGTTTAGTTATTTTATTGGCAACCTAACGTCAAATGAATTTCTTCAATTTCAATCGTAAGACCACCTTACTCGTCTGGTCACTTGATCACAAAAATTAGTAATAAATAATATTGGGCGTTAATCGAATTAATTCATTTGACGTTTCCCTTTCCACATTGACATTCCCTCCATTTTCTCATTATAGTAACTGACCCGTAAGTTCGTAACTTGTATCTAGGGTATCAGAAACTACGCACACACTCATTCACACATACACCCAGACCGAGACAAACATTTGTGGTTCACACAAATATTCACCCCGCACGGGAATCGAACCCGCAACCTTACGGATGGCAGTCCGGCATGGTGACCACTCTGCCATCGAGGTCGTCAAATAATTGTCGACGCTTTGCTTGCTTTTCTCGCTCAATAAATACACATACTTGTACCACCCCATCACAACAAAGAAAAAACGTAAAGAAAAAGGTATCCAGTTATTATTTTGCCAGTGATATCTATAGGAAACTGACCTCGGCAGCGTCCATGTGTTGAGCTGATAAGCCGCCGACATCTAATATACGAGGACCTCACGCTGTTGTGCCCGCATTACTTCGTACTAACTCCATGTTTTGGGACGATTACGGGATAATTTTTACTGGTAATACTTAGGACTTGGTTTCGTGCAATGTCTACTGTACCACAATCTTTTCTGTGCCGGTATAATCGCATCTTTTGGTTGTCAGTTTATTGAAAATGTATCCAAATGACATTAGAATCAAAATGACAATAGGAGCTTCCAATTTTGGCCGCCGGCACAGAAAAGATTGTGGCACAGTACTTTGTATTATGCTCTTTTGAAATGATAATTGGTATGTGTGTTGAATATACTCGTAGATAATTTGTCCATTGACACAAATATTTCTCTTAACAGGAATTCGAACCTAAAACCTTTGGTATAACAGGCTAGCACACAACGATATTTTAGTATTCTCGTTTTATTCGAGTATTCTCAGATGTATAACTTATAAAAAAGAAATAAAAAGACTTCAACTTTCAACGTTTCAATGATAACATAAAAAAGTATTAACGTTAAATATTTACAGTGATATGAAAAGTTTGCGAATAAAAATCTTTTTGACTTTTACAAATATCTTTTTCTCGGTAACATCACTACATAGTATAAAACAAAGTCGCTGTCTGTCTGTCCCTATGTATGATGCAGTTTCCTTTAATAGATAGAGTGATTCAAGAGGAAGGTTTTTAGGGAACTACGCGAGTGAAACCACGGGACACCGTTAGTCACTACATAGTATAAAACAAAGTCGCTTTCTCTGTCCCTATGTCCCTATGTATGCTTAGATCTTTAAAACTACGCAACGGATTTTGATGCGGTTTGTTTTAATAGATAGAGTGATTCAAGGGGAAGGTTTTTAGCATAATTTTATCCTTGCATTCTCACGGGAGCGGGAACTACGCGAGTGAAAACACGGGGCGCCGTTAGTTTTAAAATAAAATAATTTATCATTTTTCTAGACATATCATTTTGAATCTATCTTGGGAACCATTTCTCATGAGGTTTTGTAGATGACAAGAGAGCTTTCAGATTTAATTTTAAACTGTAATGAGTTATTGTTGTTTTGTTTTAACTAGCTGTATCACTCGGTCTTATTCGAAATAACACCTATACTAATATTAAAATGTTTATTTTATCCGTTGACTTAGATTTTGTTTGTTTTTGTATGTTTTATTTACATAGATTTAATTCAATTAAATTTATTTAATAAACATATTGTTACAATAAAAATACATTTAGCGCAATTATCGAGACTTTACCTCCCATACTAGTATAAAACTGTGTTATGGCAAGGTAATGCCTCCTATAATATAAAAATTAAACCCGTTTCCCGTTGTCACGCCATAACTTGAAAACGGCTAGACCGACTTGGCTAATTCTTTTTTTGCTGTGTTTGTTATTGTCAGGAGAAGGTTTTTATGTAAAAATATCTGGAAAAGCAAACGGGACTACCCGTGCGAAGCCGGGGCGGGCCACTAGTATAAAATATCATAACAAAATAAATAACTCACTTAGATCACAGCAAATTACCGTTTTTCTGAAAACTAATGACCATTAGTTCGCAGAAGTGTTTCCTTAAATCCGATATTAAGGACTTATATTATTTATATGACTTTGTGCGAGTAAAACTGCCAGTTATGCTATAATTTTATTAACTACTAACGGCGTCTCGCGGTTTCACCCGCGTGGTTCCCGTCCCCGTGGGAATACGGGGATAAAACATAGCCTATGTTACTCAGGGTGAACGCAGCTTTCTAATGAAAAAAGTGTTATTAAAATCTATCGATTTTTGAGTTTATTCGTTACATACAAAAATACAAATCTTTTCTCTTTATAATATTAGTGTAGAAGTATCAATGATTCTCTTTTAATAAATTATGTTTTTTATCCCCATGATTAGCACGCCATAGCCACCCTACAGAGGTAATATTTTTGAGTTATGTTAGGGTGGTCACACTACATTATATAATATTATTTTGAGTGGACTTTATTGCCACAGTCCTAGTTGCTATAATTTTTATATTACGACTGGCTACACTATATTTTTACCTTTATTATACCTAAAAAGTATTAAATAATTCTAGACCCAGCGGTATTACTTTGAAACCCGTTTGGAATTCATAATGTGAAAGTAGTAAAATATTTATTTTCAAAATTTAATTTAGGGCCGATTTTTCCATCGCCAGATAACTTTTATTCGACGAATAAAATTGACGTTTGACAGATTTTGTATGGAATAACTGTCAAAATTTCAAAGTTATTCGTCGAATAAAGTTATCTGGCGTTGGAAAAATTGGCCCTTAATGGAATAAATAACCTAACTAATATTATAAATGCGAAAATAACTCTGTCTGTTACCTTTTCACGACTAAACTACTGAACCGATTGACTTGAAATTCGGTACAGGTGTAGCTTATAGTCCGGGCAAGGACACAGGCTGTTTTATCCTGAAATGCCCATGGGATCGGGATCTATGCGGAAAAAACCAGGGAGTATAGTTAGTTGAGAATAAAATAGACCTTAAAGACGAAAGACTTGTAGCCCATGAAACCACGGAGCAAAGTTTTATGGCTGTACTTACCTAAAATGATCATTTACATTATACGTTGGCACAATTCGGTGGTCATATTTTAAATCCACAAAAACGATGCTCATTTTTCAAACACAATAATTTACAACTTTAAAAAACAATCGGCCAAACAATAAATAGCCATTCGCTGTTAGAACCGAATACACAGAAACGCCTGCCTGAATAGTGCGAGCAATTCTACCCGTCAGGGTGATTGCTATGACAACAATTCAGGCGATGTATTTTATACCGCTTTTTTCGTTGGTATTTTATTTTTATTTATTTATTTGAAAACAAAAAGGATTTTAACTGGTAGTATTTTAACTTTTATTTTCAAAAAGTATGTATTTATTTCAGTTTTTATACATTTAGTGAAGGATTTCGCTCAATGCGGCGGTTGGGTCAAGGACCATATACAGAAGGCAGTGATTTTGGATACGGCACGTATCGTGAGGAGGTCCCTCTCTCTGCAGCCCTAACTGTCGGTAGTTTGGACCCTAATCTGCTATAGGTGGCTTTAATATTAAAAGATAAACTAGGATAAACTATTACACAATAAAATCCAAACTTAATATTATAAATGCGAAAGTAACTCTGTCTGTCTATTATCTTTTCACGGCTAAACTACTGAACCGATTGACTTGAAATTTGGTACAGGGGTAGTTTATGGTCCGGGAAAGAACATAGGATACTTTTTATCCCGAAATTCCCACGGGAACGGGAACTATACGGATGAAACCGCGGGGCACTGCTAGTAAAAAATAAAAACAACCGAGAAATGTTTAAAATGTTGCGCTACTATTTCAAAAATCTTGTTAGAAGCTAAAATATCTGAATAAACGTTTCAGATAATGCGAATTGTTCAATAACAATAAGATTTTTTTATAATTTCCGATTGTTTTTACTGTCTACGTAAGACAATAAAACAGTATCCTATAAGATCCGCCTACAACAAAAGCCTTTCTCCCATTGATGGTATTAGAATAATTAGTACAATGAAGTAGAATAGCATGCCTATTGAGTGTTGGTGATACCAAATCTGAGCCATGTTTAAAAATTGTAAACATGCATCGCTTACATTAGTAATTGAAACTTAATTTGACTGATTTGAATTACATCATCTCATTATAGTAACTGAC
Organism: Timandra comae; assembly: GCA_958496195.1. Taxonomy (NCBI): domain Eukaryota; kingdom Metazoa; phylum Arthropoda; class Insecta; order Lepidoptera; family Geometridae; genus Timandra; species Timandra comae. The sequence continues at coordinate 7,597,047 of OY292377.1, read as the reverse complement.
CCCTAAGTTCGAAACTTGTGGATACGGGACTTACGGATGGCAGTCCGGCATGATGAACACTCTGCCATCGAGGTCGTCAAATTAATAAATTGGTCATTTAGTTTTCAAAACAAAATACACTGATGATATGCATGTTCTATTACTATTCTATAGTCAGTTTCTTGTAAGCCTCTCCAATTTTGATCATTTGTGCGTACATACATACATATATTTGACTGAAGCGAATATTAGACTTTTTTGACCGGAAAAATGTCATGGAATCTTTTTACGTACTTATTTCAAGATTACAACCGTTACTCAAAAATATTTACAACTTTTACAGAGATTTTCTTCGAGTTATTGTGCAAAATATTTTTTTTATGTATTTTTTTTCAACCCTTACCGGGGTGTTGCGGTCACAGAAACCTTAACACATTGTTTTTTATCATTAAAAAAACATAATATCAAAAATGCAGAGTTATGAGCCAATTTTTATTTTAGACCTTATTTTACTGGACTAAAAAGTTTAAAGTGGAATGTAATGATTAATTGAGCCCCGCAGTTATGACCATTTTTTTTCTTTTTGAAGTGAAAACTTCTTTAGCGGCGCTGAGCACTTTTTTTGTATGGGTAAAAACTTTCAAACTCGCGTCAGGGTCACGTGATGCTGATCGAAAAAGCGTAAGATCGAGGGGAAGAGAGAGGAACTAGTATCTCCCACTCTTTCTACCGTGCCTGAGTGTGCTGCTCTGTTTAGGCGGCACAGGGCGCTTGCGCGAATGACCGTGTGTGTTTATGTACAGCGTCCCACGCGTATCCAAGGATGGTGACAGATAAATAACAACATATAAATTGTCATATTTGTGTACGATAGCGCAATAAATAAACATTGTTTTCTACCTCATAAATGATAGTACTTTTATACTTATAATTAAACACAACGTTAATATTGAAGTTTTCACTTCTGCCGGCACTCCCGGAGTGCTATTTTTTATTTTTAACCGAAACCTACGTCATAATAGCTATCTATCTGCGTGTCAATAGCGCAATCCGTTCTATGGTAAAACATTATTTATATAGAAATTAAGAGCGCCCCACGGTTTCACCCCCTGTCGGACCAGTAGTTCTTGAGATTAGCGCGTTCAACCAAACAAACAAACTCCTCATCTTTATATATTAGTATAGATATCGATATTATAAAACGAATTAATCCGAATTCCCGATTCCAATACAAATAAAATATATCAATCCATTTTCACACGCAAAGAACACTGTATTATCCATATCACAAGCACATATCACTTTAAAAATATTTAAAAATTCACTCACGGAAGTAATAGCTAGACACATTTTGATGCAATCCGTCGTAACGTGCAGGGAGAAGTGATGACACAATTGGAACTGTTTCCAGTTTTATAGTCAAGTGACTGGGGACACTAATGTTCTGTGCAGTTCTAGGGTTCCGCAGTACGGAGGGGAAAACGGTTAGGTATGATAACAATCGATCTTATGATCATTTTATAGCTACTGACCCCTAACTAGGTTTAAGTCCTTATTTCACCTGACTAATTTAGACGTTCCAAATTCAATTCAATTTATTAATATTTTCTTATTTTGTTACAATTTATTTGATGTGGTTATTGAGACATTACCTCCCGTGGTAGTTACAAATAAACTGTGTTACGGCGAAGTAAGGCCTCTTAAACCACGTACACAGAATTCAGTAACTGAATTCGATCAAGTATAGAATTTATGAAGTTAGGATGCTAATTAGCATTCTAAATCGGAAGAAGTGTGGCTTCAGACTGACTAACTTCCTGATAAGAAAGCGATTTAGAACGTCTGAATTTAGTCAGGTGGAAATTCCACCTTATTCCACAGTGGAATAAGGCTTATTGGTATGCATGCAGCGAGAGGTTATATTCCTAAAATCGCCCCAAGAATATCCACTCACATACTGCGGGGACTAGGAAATTAAAATATCCAAGATACTGACGCTACAATTTTAAATGGAAGTACCAGTCAAACATAAACTAAAGGAGCTGTTAAATAAGTTACTCCGATTCGACAAAATCTCTTCACACCAACAATTTTCTTTAATTAGTTTTTGATTCAAACAGCACTTATGAATGGCAAAGAAATTACAAAGAAAATTCATTCTATTTTCTTTAAGAATTCGCTTAAAATCTGTTCAGCCATTCGTCCTAGCGAGCGGAAACAAATGGAATACAGTCGTTACTTTCATATTAAGTTAAACCATTATAAAATATAATATTATTATTATACGGAACCCATTTAACCAAAACAGCATTCTGATGCGAATCAAATCATTTATTTTGTGTTCTACATAAAGACAAAATTATAAAGACCTCTCTTTCCTCACATTTATTTCAATATCGGAGTTCAACCAATTTCGGTCGATTATATCACTATTCTACTTTTACTATTGTCTATTTATTTGCGATTTTATTAGATGGACAAGATACATTGCTGCGTATATTTGAAAAGTAAATTGGACATTTGTTATACGAGAAACAAAGAAAGCAATGTATTGCGAATTAGATTTGTTGTGATAAATTAATGGAAATTGCAATTTTAAGCTTTTTTCTTTCGGAAGTTTTATTTTGGAGTGTGTAAAGTTTTAAGTGCTAATGAAAGTTTGTATTTTTTACTTGTGTGTGTAGAAAGGTAGGATGTTGTGTTTGTTTCATTGTATGTCTTTATAAACATTTTATATGTTTTTTTTAAGTTTCATAGGCACTCAATCGATCTTCATGAAAGTTTCAATAAGTTTCATAAACTATTTACAATATTGTACATCCTAGATATCTAACAATTACTGTAAGCTTTTGCTAAACCCAGAAACCTAGGTTCGATTCCTGGGTCAAGCGTTTTGTTTGCTATATTTAAAACGTATCTTGCTTTTGGGATCACTATTTGCTGCCAAGCGTGCGAACGCTTACTCCTGTACTGGGATCTTATTCAATTCAAATTTCTTCTACAAATCAATGTCAGAGTGGTCACCATGCTGCACTGCCATCCGTAAGGTTGCAAGTTCGATTCCCGTGCGGGGAGAATATTTGTGTGATAATAAAAATAAATAAGTATGATTAAACAAAGTCTGGCATCACCTAAATAATGATGGGTGGCCGTTGCATGAACGTTTTCGTACTTTGCACCGCACTTTTGGGTTCACGTATCGCCTTCTGTGTTGTAAAGGTCTGATGGCAGTCGCTCCACGTAAAATACTGACATTCCGCCAAAGATATTTAAACTAAAAATCGACCCCAATAGACTAAAGGCTCGGAAGTAGAAACTTCAAAAATTGGTTCAAAAGTAGTATACTTTGTCATGTAAAGTTATATCAAGGTCGTGACAGTAGAAAAAAAAATCCAAATTTCAAAACACATCGGTACGTGGCGGTTATCGAACCAAGTCCCAAATTGGCGACGCTCTTAAATAAAAGTACATAATGAATTCGGAAATCAAAAACATAACATAACATACATAATCGGCGTAGGGGCCAAATCGTCCCGATCTAAAACTGTGACCTGGGACCGGTTCCACCTTTTCTAATTTGATAATATGCAACTGGGCCCACATCATTCACTACATCATCTCATTACAGTAACTGACCCATAACTAAGCTCGAAGCTAGTATCAGAAACTACGCACACACTCATTGGCACCTGATGGAGATCGAACTAGCGCCTTTCGAATGGAAGTCAAAGTCTTAACGCTACACCATAGGCTCTCGAATACCCCCTACTAGCAGCGCCCCGCGGTTTTACCCGCGTAGTACCTGCTCCCGTGCGCGTGCGTAGCTCGTAGTATCATACAATCACGGCACAATTCACCATCGTGTGTTAAAAAATTAAGTAACAGCGCCATCTATTGGTACTATTTGCGACTACAAAAAGTTACAATAAAACATACGATTACTTATACACAATCCCATGGGAATTTCGGGATAAATAGTATCCTATGTTTTATTCCTAGTTGTAAGGAACATCTGTACCAAATTTAATCTAAATCGATACAGTAGTTTTTGCGTGAAAGTGGAACAAACATCCAAACTCACAAACATACAAACATTCGCATTTATAATATTAGTAGGATAGGATACTATACTATACCATACAATAGCCAATTATAATTACTTAACCGAACATTGTCTAAAATATAGCACTGTGACCAAGTTATCTGAATCAAATCGATCTAAGTAGTGTACTGTGACTATGAAACCCCGGAAATGGGGGATATTTTATTTAAGAAATTATTTAAATCAATATTTCCGAGATGCGCGGGGTGAATATTTGTGTGAACCACAAATGATTGTATCGGTCTGGGTGTGTGTGTGAATGAGTGTGTGCGTAGTTTCTGATACCCTAGATACAAGTTACGAGCTTAGTTAGGAGTCAGTTACTATAATGAGATGATGTAGTGAATGGTTATGTTATGTTATGAGGCCCAAGATCGAGAGTCATGGAAGAGAAGTAGGAAGGAGAAGCCTTTGCCCAACTGTGGGACAACTGTGACTAATAATAATAATAATAATAAGCCCGCAGGGCACCTTTGAGGCGGGGTGTCGGGGAGTAGCGACCCCGCGGACCTGACGCGCTCCCGGGGGAGGTCACCATTCCTCACCTCCGCTTGCCTTCACTGGCCGGCGGAGTGAACACTGACGAGGAACAGGTCCCCCACCTTCGTGCTTGCCTTCATTGGCCGGCCGGAGTGGAGCCCGCGAGAGCACTTTGGTGCTCGGAGAGTGAGGGGCGTTGCGTAAGTGGTGAGTTGGCTTAGCATGAAGCTGGACCCTCGGGCTCAGTGGATCGCGGTTTAAAACCCAGGGCGTCTACTCCACTCTCAAAGCCGCTCGTTTCATGTTGCCCCCTTGTTGCGACTCGAGCGACTTGTTTGGGGGGCCCAGTTATAGAGCTGGCAAGTCTCCATCCGCCACTTCGTACATGTTTATAGCATTGTATCGGCGGGTGTCATAGTCCCCATAGTTCCCCAATATCCAGTACATTAAACATCCCATTCCCATAACTCAGTCGTAGTTTTCCATATATTTGCAATAGTCCCAGCAGAACCGGGGACTGTCCTTGGATGCATTATATAGTGTTATACAGGGATAGTCGCCGGATTGTGCATCCTTTACACAAGATTAAATATGTCAAAGGGCTTCCGTGTGTTGGCTTTGGCCCCATACTAGCCTTCCAAAAGACCGGGACTCCTTAATGGTCCCGTGAATGGAAAATACATAATAATCTAACCACCGGTAGTTTGGGCCCTGGCCCGCTACTGGCGGCCTTCTATTTTTTTTGTTTTTATTTTTTATAAGTATATGTATATTTTAAAAACTTAAAAAATAAGAAAATAAATGTATATATGAATAATAATTTCTCGATGGCTTGTGAAAGAAGAAGGAAATAATATACTAAGAGCATTTCTTATATTCTTCTTCGATAAGTCATTTTTTTTCTTTTTAGTAGTAATCTAATTAAGTCTTTTAACCAAGCTATGTTTGGTGTAGGTTCACGTCAATAGTGCATTAAGCGGGGATCGAACCTACGATCTCTTTATCACCAGACCGGAGCTTAGCCCGCATAATAAAAACTAGCAACATCTCGCGGTTTCACCCGCGTGGTTCCCGTTCCCGTGGCAATACGGGGATAAAATATAGCCTATGTTACTCAAGGTGAATATAACTTTCTAATGGTGAAAGAATTTTTGAAATCGGTCCAGTACTATTTGAGTTTATTCGTTACATACAAAAATACAAATCTTTCCTCTTTATAATATTAGTGTAGAAAAGAAATTGAAAACATATTAAATATACCAGATACAATAAGCTGCTAAAACCCCTCAAAATGTCAATACCATATAAGTTGACAAAGTCTAAATGTAACTTAAAAATGTCCCCCTAATTATCTATATAATAGTGTCACTAGCGCACACACAATAAACTTCCGGTAAAAGGCACAGTTGCGCCCGCGCAGGCCCACGCCACGTAATAACTAATTGCGAGCACTCTTGTTTGTCTGTTTGTTTGCATAACATATTATATAGAATATAGTAATGTTTCAACATCATCATCAGCTCGTGTAATATCCTCATTGAGGGGCTCGAGCCTACCCTGAATAATTAACCAACCACGTTGGTACCCTGAATTAGGACGATAATGCCTTTTATCAACCACGTTGGTACCCTGAATTAGGACGATAATGCCTTAATTGACAAATGGCCGTTCCAAATATTCGATCGATCTATGATCTTGCTTATCGACAGTTACAAAACTCTGTATATATATATAGGTATCATTTGACCGTCCCAATAACCATATTAATGATATGTAGTCTTGTCTCAGAAGTGTGTCCACCATTGGTTATTGGGATGGTGAAATGACAGATAATAAGTACAAAGTTTTGTATCCGTTGACTAGCAAAATTATAATTGTTTCCGTGTTCCCGGCAATTATTCGAAGTTTTCCCACCTTTTAAACCTTCCCTAGACCTCCACGAACATTTCAAGACCAAGATAAGATAAATCAGTTCTGCCGTTCTCGAGTTAGCGAGACTAACGAACAGCAATTGATTTTTATATAAATAACTAGCTGTGCCCCGCGGTTTCACACGCGTAGTTCCCGTTCCCGTAGGAATTTCGGGATGAAAAATAGATGTTGGCCGATTCTCAGACCTACTGAATGTGCTCACAAAATTTCATGAGAATCGGTCAAGCCGTTTCGGAGGAGTATGGCAACGAAAACTGTGACACGAGAATTTTATATATTAGATATAGATCGATTGGATATTGGGAACGTAAGTTAGACCTGTGATGACTTAACCCAGCGCCCTAATATAGTGTAGGCTCGAGCCCCTCGGTGGGGACATATTAGTAGCTAATGATGTTGACGTATAAGGTGAAAATACTTATTGGCTTTATATTTCGTACACTTAGGTAATCTGAAAATACATCACCAGTAATAAATCCAAGACAGTTTAATCACAGCACTGCTCTAAAGCCACTGAGCTAAGTAATCTATAGGTACTAATATTATAAAGAAGTAAAGTTTGTGTGTTTGTTAAATTGTAAGGGGTAATCTCGGGATCTACTGAACCGATTTCAAAAATTCTTTCACTCATGGAAAGCTAATTTAGCAGTGCGTGACTTAAACAGACAGACACACAGAGTTACTTTCGCATTTATAATATTAGTTAGGATTTGTATTTAGCTACTAGGGTAAATATCTCTTTGGTTGAAAATCTTTAATGATAGATTGTCTTAACAACAGCCTACTGCATCTTATGAACGTCTCTACAACGTTCGGTTGTTACAAGTAAGTACTTATTATTGACGTATCATAAAGCAATAATAATGTTGATATTGACCTTCAGACTCAATGTTCATAGATTGTTATAATAATAATCGTATAAAAGTTGAGTAGTATGTTTGTTAGAACATAACTTGATAAATTGTTTCTCTGGGGTCTTTCTCATAATCCATCTTATTGTCGAAATGGCTGGACCGATTTTGATGGGGCTTTAGGAGAACTGAAAATGTAAAATTTGGTTTAACCAGTTGAGGTAATCTGATCACTTAATGACACGATACGACACAACAGACAACACGATAAAAACATCTACACGTCTACACGACCTAGATGGCAGAGTGGTCACCATGTCGGACTGCCATCCGTAAGGTTGCGAGTTCGATTCCCGTGCGGGGTAAATATTTGTATGAAATGTTTGTCTCGGTCTGGATGTGTGCGTAGTTTCTGATACCCTAGATACAAGTTTCAAACTTAGAGGTCAGTTACTATAATGAGATAATGTAGTGAATGATTATGTTATGTCATGTCTACTTCACTAACAAAAAAACAATATTAAGTTATTTAAACTAAAAATATATCTAAAACAAATATCAGATACAATTGATCATTATTATTGAATTGAATAGAACATTATGATTAGTCAGTCGGGATTACCTATTGTCTATGTAGTACATAATGAAGTCACAGACCATATTTGGACCCTATAACGTCTTTTGGATAACCCTGTGACGTTGATATTATTATTGTTTTAAATCAGTACTGTAATACACCTATAGAAAACAACAGTGTTAATTAATTTAATTTAATTGAAAATATTCGTTATTTGATGTGAAAAGCTAACGATTTATTTTAAAAAAGAGTGCATTTTTTAATTTTAAAAATAGTGTCTGTTTGATTCTATATTCAAAATTTAAAAAGTGACATTTCATTTTTTTGCTGTTTCGATTTTCGTTTTGTTTAAAAAGAAGTCTCTGTTCTATTTTCAAAAAAGGGCTACATAGTTCATCTTTCGTTCTATTTTCAAATAGTTAAGAAGTTTTGAATTTAGAAACCACAATTGCGAACTCGAAAATGAATTTAAACAATTTATCATTATTGAAAATGATAATCAGAATGCTTGTGATAATGATATTTTTTGTGATTATCTTTTTAATATCAGCCTTGCTATACAGTTCGAGATATTGGCCAGATGTTTATAACTATATAAACGCGAATATCACGATTAAACGAATACCAACAATAGCCGAATTGAATATCACGATTATTGAAGTTGAATATACAACTGAAAATACATTTGTTACTGACTATACTTATTCTTCGACGGTTGACGAATTTGATTTTAATATTGACGAATTTACTCAGATAGAAGATTTACTTCAAGATGGGAATGAGAAAGATGGGAAGAGAAAAAGAGATATTCCTATCGAGAGTTTTGATACTGATGTTTTTGGATTACTTAGTAAAACTAAATTGGAAGAAGATAGGAATGGAAAAGATGAGAAAAGAAAGAGAAGAGACATTCAAGATGGGAAAGGAAAAAGAGATATACCTATAGAAAGTTTTAATACAGATATTGTTGAATTACCAAGTAAAAGTGTGGTTGATTATTTATTTATTGAAGATACGACTGTTGTTAATGGATTTGTAGAAACAAAAATAGTGAAAGATTTGATTGATGAAAGTAAATTGATTCCTAAGAACGTTGGCGATGTTGAAATTATGGATCATCTTAATGAAATACCTAGTGGTGAATTGGTAAGGATTTTTATTTATTTTTTTAGCTTAAATAAAGAAATAGAAAAAAAGGCTCTTAGAAACAAATTGAAGGAAAATTTTGAAAAAAGAATATCTGTATTCACTTGCGCGATACAGGACTCTTCAGTTTAGTTCCTATAGTTGCGGATAGATGTCGCTGTTAGTATTTAGTTTCTATGTGGCGTGTAGATGTCGCCACATCTTAAACGCGAGTGAAACCGGAGGGAAAAGCTAGTCTATATTTATATAATTAAGAAAACAAAATTAAAGCTAATATCAGAAGCTACTGGTCCAAATTGAAAAAATGTTTTAGTGTTGGATAGCCTATTTATTGAGATAGGCTATAGGCTATAGAACATCACGCTACAACCAATAAAAGCGGAACTAACATAGGTAAAACCGCGGGACACAGCTAGTATTATAAACCTTCTTACATTATGACACAAAAGAAACTTAGTTGCAATCACTATGTAGTAATAGAATATAGTAATTAATGAAATAAACATAATGGGTGTCGAAATTAAGCTCATTGTTAAAAGTTTCGGTTCATCTAATGAAATATTTGAGCAATTATTACGATACTAGCTGTGCCCCTCGGTTTCACCCGCGTAGTTCCCGATCCCGTGGGAATTTCGGGATACAACACAGCCTATGTTCTTTCCCGGATCATAAGCTACCCCTGTACCAAATTTCAAGTCAATCGGTTCAGTAGTTTAGCCGTGAAAAGGTAACAGACAGACAGACAGAGTTACTTTCGCATTTATAATATTATAATAGTAGGGATGAAGATGGGTTTAAAAAATGTATGATAAGTAAAATATCTTGATATATACACACTAAATGCTTTTAATGAAGTAGTTATAATGATAATGGAAGAGTGTTCACCATGCCGGACTGCCAATCAAAGGAATACTGGTTTGATTCCCGTGCGAGGTTAATATTTTTGTGAGAGTTTAAGCACATAATTTAATGGCTTAATGCACGGCTTAGTGCCCTTAAAACATAATCTATTACACTAATCAGTTTTAAAAAACATTTGTTTAGAAAACTAATCTGATATATAAAATTCTCGTGTCACAATTTTCGTTGCCATACTCCTCCGAAACGGCTTGACCGATTCTCATGAAATTTTGTGAGCATATTCAGTAGGTCTGAGAATCGGCCAACACCTATTTTTCATCCCGAAATTCCTACGGGAACGGGAACGGAAGCTAGTTATTTTATATTTTTTTTAGTTTCGTGTCAAAGTATCATTTTCATGGTCTCCAATTACATCTTGACACTTTAACAGCCGTTAAAAAACTATTAATATTATGACGCTTAATTTGACGTCTGTATACACAATGGTGTTTCAACATGATGTCAGAAGGTCTTATAACTTACTAGCAGCGCCCCGCGGTTTCACCCGCGTAGTTCCCGTTCCCGTGGGAATTTCGGGATAAAAATATCCTGTGTTCTTTCCCGCTAAGCTACCCCTGTACCAAATTTCAAGTCAATCGGTTCTGTAGTTTAGCCGTGAAAAGTTAACAGACAGACAGACAGAGTCACTTTCGCATTTATAATATTGGTTAGGATTAGGACTAGTTAGGATAAGGTATGGTGGGTAGGGTACTAAATTAATGATGTTTCGAAGGTTTTTTAGTTGAATTTTATTATTAAGAAAATATAGTATGAACATTCAAAATTTTCGCATTTTCTCTATAGTCCCCTCAAGGTCTATTCCCCTTAGCTGGGTTTTGAACCTAGGACCTCGTCAAACCTTGTCAAACAGTGAGAATAGCTCCTACTCGAACCCATGTTGGTGATCTCAAACTGGAGCCATGTTAGGATAATAGCAAATATCGATATGCATCGTTTGACACAGGAATTGAATCCGGGACGTACTCGTAAGACATAATTAAGACATAATCTTCTTCGCTTAACCTATAACATTAATTAATACTACACATGTTACAAACACGTAGCTTATCTGCACATTCCTATTCTCAACAATGAGATGCGGAACTAAGTTTATTTTTAATTCTAATTATCTTAAAATCGCATCATCAACACTTAGTATTCAGAAAATATCATTAAACATTTTTACCTTAACTGGAACTTGAACCAAGAACCACACACAAACCGTGGCGTTAGTCTAACCAACTGACCTACATATCTAAGCTGTGGAAAATCTTGATTCACGGCAGCCATTAAGGACATCTACGGAAAACAACATACATTTCAAATCTATTATCCTTTCAAGGATGTTTTTCTTTTTTATTATCCTTCAACACAAAAAGTCCATTATCCATGAAGTATAAACACAATTGACATGATTCTTCAAGTACATGACAAATAATGTGATTCCTTATATCAAACGCAAAAGCTTAATTGCCAAACGTCTAAGCTTTAAACCTCTTTGTCAAAGCACAACAAAGCTTGAAGGAATAATTGTCAATTAAGAATAATTTGCGGTCATTCCTCAAAGTCAGAATAACCACGATTGTTCAAGGTAACCATTAGAATGTTTAAGCCATTTTCAATTATAAAGTTAGGCGGTTAAAGTCTGATTTCGAAGTACGCTGACCTTCTCTTTAGGTGCGAAGATTATTTCTTATGCATTCGTTAGAGCAGGCTTTAAGAGATACTACGTCTCAAAAATGTACAAAAAATATGTTATTTTTATTTGTTTTCTCAGTATTTTTGAAGTGAAATGTGATTGTGATACTTACATTGAGTGTTTCAACGATTTTTTCGAAAGCTTTTTTGCTAAAGATGCAGAAAAAATAGAAAATGTTAACGCAACAAATTTACCAGAAAATTTTGATCAAATACAAGACATACACGTTAACGAGCTGAGTAAAGTTTTAACCGAAATACAAAGTTTCATACAAAGTGATACAGCACATAGAATCCAAACGGAACCAGACTTGCCTATTTTGGAAAAAGTTAATGGTAACACCAAAATTTACGTGCAAAGATTTAATTATAATGGCAATTTTGAAAATATATTTACTCCTATAGAATTTGAAAGAGAAGAAAGTGTTTTGACAGAATCTCCTGTCAAAGTTGTAATACCTGTTGAAGAAAATAAAAAAATTAATAACAAAATTAATGAAATATCAAATACGGATGATTTTAATGCATACTACGATATAATAGATGATAACTCCACTGATTATCCAGTCATAGATTATGTAGAACTTTACAAGGACACTACTAATGAGGAATTAGTCTATGACCCTCCATCGACAACTGTTAGTATTAAAGATGAAATAGAACGAAAAATTGAAGAACTTAATCTTGAAATTGATGAGCCATTCGATAAAGATGCTAATGTAAGTATTGATAAAGTAGTAATTGGTGTAGCAATATTTTTAACTAATGGAATTTCATCCCAGATTTGATATGTGTGTCTGTATTATGGAGCGGTGTAATTGTCATCAGTCCTCCACAAGCTACAAGGCCCTAAAAGGCATTGTTGGTTAAACCAAATGTTAAACTTTAGAGAGCAAACATTTTAAAATAAATAAACGCTTTATTTCGTTAATACGCTTTGAAATTTTTGGTTAAATCAAATGTTGGACTATTGAGAGCAAAATTTCAAAAATAAATGAGCTCTTTTCTTATCAAAATAGACGAAACGTCAGAACCGTAATCGAACTCAAGGTAGCGCAATCACTACACTATAAAGGTCGTATCACAAAAAGTAAACTACTCAAAAGTTGGTTATAATTGAATTAAACCGTAATTAAAATTCATTTGGTCGGTAAACATACATTATTGGTGTGGGAACGCAGACATATCATTAAGTATATTATAGGTATAGAGACTGTGGTTTCGTGACATACGGACAGGCAAGACGACCAACATCGATAACTGTTTTTTCTTCTACTTCCGAACCTTCGTCCCGTGTCTAATTGGGATCGGTTTTTAGTTAACCCAGACTTTGGCCAAAAATTTGTATTTTACGTGAAGCGACTGCCATCAGACCCATTGTGTTTGTGTGGTCTAGCTACCTGTGACGACTGTCGATGATGTTAATACGACAACCGAGACCAACAGCTTAAAGTGCCCTCCAAAGCACGAAAGCACTGTTGAAATTAAACGCCACTTTAACAACCACCCATCAGGGAGTTGCTTAACGGCCAGTGTTTTGCTGTTAACACTGAGCTATGAACTAACTCATAAATATATGAATTAATATCATAATGAGCCAAAGTTTGTTTACTTTCCTCGATAGTTATCTAATTTTTCAAACACAAAATCATTTTTCCATCCAAACCAGCATTTCCTAATATTAGAAACAAACAAACAAACTCTTCAGCTGTGAGTCTATCTCACAGTGTGTCTCACAGCCATTCAAACGGTCAACGTTCACGAGTCGTTAAAAATCAATCATTCACTAAAATACACTCGGCCCGCACGTCACAAGCCGATATCAATTTTCTATTGAAGCCCTTGACAGATGATATTTAAACTTTTCATGTGCATTCGAAAAAATGAATTTTATGGCCAGTTCACGTTGTTCAAGTCGATTTAATTTATTTATTTTTATAAATTATTGAAGTACGTTCCTTCCTTTATTTTTTATTTCAATACATTAACAGTTTGTGTTTCTTATTAAAAAATGTCAATTTAAGTAAAATAAAAAGGTAGCTTTCCTTTTTAATCGACATAAAAAGAGGCGTTTTTTTTTTTTTAATTTGTAGACCTTCACCTTCTTCTCTGCAATGAAACGTTATAGTTGCGTCCATTTTGCGGCAACTCTACCATTTATGAATCGATCTAACATTTATGAACCGATTAAAAAAAAAATTTAATCGGTTCATAAATGTTAGATCGATTCATCATAAATGATAGAGTTGACGCAAAATGGATTTTTAAAAATTCAATTCAATTTAAAGTAAAAATACTCTTCATTGCCTTTCTTTATACAGATAGACAACTACCAGTAAAGGCCTACCAGTACTACCACTGAACTGGAAAGCCACTAGTATATTGTAAACCGTACATTATCTCATATTTATTTATTTAGCTGTCTCCACTCGATGACAGTGTGTCACCGCATTGTGCCTGCGTTATGAAACGAGTGATTTTAAGTGGATTTAAAATTTTATGGAATTTAGTTTAATGAAAATTCGTCTTTTTGCGTGAGAATTATAAATTGTTTTCGTGCAATTGTTTTTGTGAAATGTATTTGTTATTTTTTAAACATGGTTGGGTTTGAAATTATTTATTAAAGCAACAGATGTGATTAACACTTTTATATCAAAATAGCTGTGCCTGGCGGTTAAACCCCCGTGGTACCTTATCCCGTGGGAATTTTTGGAGAAAAAGTATCTAATATTACTCCTTATTACATCAGCTGCCTGCCAATAAAAGTCCCGTCAAAATCGGTCCAGCCATTTCGGAGAATAGCCGGAACAAACAGACAGACAAAATTTAAAAATATGTTATTTTGGTGTATGTACCGTACCGATTAATAACAAGAGAAAGAAAACACATTTAACATTTACGAATATTTATTTATAACTAGTAGTTCCCGTTCCCGTGGGAATTTCGGGATAAAAAGTATCCTATGTTCTTTCCCGGACCATAAGCTACCCCTGTACCAAATTTCAAGTCAATCGGTTCTGTAGTTTAGCTGTGAAACGGTAACAGACAGACAGACAGAGATACTTTCGCATTTATAATATTAGTTAGGATTAGGCGCATTAACCTAGCTCATATCAGTTTTTTAGGCTATCAAAGACATAATAAAATGCGATACAAAATTAGGAATAAGTATGAAAATCTAAAAGCCCTGGAATTGTAGTAGGAATCCTACTTAATGTTATAAATGCGAAAGTTTGTATGTTTGGATGTTTGTGAGTTTGGATGTTTGTTCCACTTTCACGCAAAAACTACTGTATCGATTTTGATTAAATTTGGTACAGATGTTCCTTATAACTAGGAATAACACATAGGACACTTTATCCCGAAATTCCCATGGGATTGTGTATAAGTAATCGTATGTTTTATTGTAACTTTTTGTAGTCACAAATCTTAACTTTTTAACACACGATGGTGAATTGTGCCGTGATTGTATGATACTACGAGCTACGCATTCTCACGGGAGCGGGTACTACGCGGGTAAAACCGCGGGGCGCTGCTAGTTGCTTTATATTCCAAAAAAATATATAACGGAACTACACTCAAATATTGTGAAGGAAGCCACAGGCATTTGTCTAGTATACGTTAAGCGAAATAATTATTATTTTATCATTTCATCGTAAATACAGATTATAACAAGTCTCACAAGTGACGTTATTCCGAAGATATATTAAATACTAGCTGTAAGACAATGTAGCGATAGCAAAAAAAGTGTTTACTACCAAATATTTACAATACAATATTCACTAAGAAAACTTGGAAAAATATTGAAATAAAACACTTATACGGATTTTTGTCGTGGTTGTATTTTGTTTTTCATTTTCTGACGTTTCGGATTCTTTACAGAACCCGTGATCACAGAAGACTAAGATGGAAGACGTCTGTGCAGAGTAATGTAAAAAGTTTACTACCTTCAATATTTTGAATATAATTTTAAATACATTGTGAATTTACCACAGATTCGGAAATACATCAGCCAAATCCATCTTAGTCTTCCGTGATCACGGGTTCTGTAAAGAATCCGAAACGTCAGAAAATGTAAAACAAAATACAACCACGATAAAAATCCGTTTAAGTATTTTATTTCAATGTGTAGTGTTCGTGTAAATCAAAGATATCAATTTGTAAAAATAGGTTGAAGAGGTATCAGGAAATCGAACTCACTACAATTAAAAGTAATCGCCAGGCCCACTTTTTGAGATTCATTTATTCACTAGCTGTACCCCGCGGTTTTACCTGCGTTAATCCCGATTCCGTGGGAATTTCAGCACCTATTAAAAGTTAGGAAAGGTTAGCATATGTTACTCATTATAACATAATTTATTAGCCCGTAAAATATTGTCAAAGTCCTTTGTCAGTTCCTTCCAGTAGAGTGTGGGTTTTGAATATCAGTCAATTTGACTATTGTTATAAATCCTATTACTTATTTGACTTTGACTTTAATTCCTCCACTCGTCTCAGTCTTGACAGAAAGTTTTACAGTATAGTAAAAAAATATTCCTTGTACTTTCTCTGCTGTCGGTACCGGAGTATGTGTAATGAGTTGGCGAGTGGTTGATAGCGGTTATCACGCAATACAGAATCATCCATCAACGGACAAAGAACATCTTTAACGTTCATTTACGAAGTAATGAATGCGGTATTTTGTTGGTGTTTATTTGTCGTGATTGTTCTTGGGTGCTAAATGCATAAAACGGGAAACAGGTGTTTTTCTTTAATTTTGTGTAACGTTATTAATATTTAGTCTTATTTTTAAAACCAAATGTATAATTCTTTGAGGCCTAAGCTGAATAACATAACTGTGACTTTTAATTTATTTCATAGTTTAGAAATAGGAGATTTGAAAAAATATAAGTCTAATTGTGACTGTGATGCTTCAAAGCAGTGTACTACTACTACTTACTGTCGTGCCCACTGTGCCCTTACACCTGCACGCAAGAAGACCTGCCTGCCTAGCATGACTGTGCGTGATAAATGATATAAACACCACGAAATAATATCGATTTCGCGAGCATGACCAAATGAATTATGGCGTGGTACGATTTGATAAAATTAAATATGGCGGCTATATTTATTATATTTTGACAGTTGGATGTCAATAAATAGCTATATCGATTTTGCGAGCATGACCAAATGTCGTAAAATTAATCATGTGGTAAAATTAATTAAGGCGGGCATTTTTATCAAATTTTGACAGTTGGATGTCAATAAATCGCTGTATCTATCGTGTTTTCGAAGTCATGCTAGCCTAGCTGATGAAGGCAACTACCGCTGGTGTAGGTGTAGCTGGATTTTGGTCCGGGAATATTTAGTAATAGTTTTATCCTCTTTGTGGCCAATGACACGAAAGAAGAAGAAGAAGTTTAGTTACTTCAGGAAACCAACACAGAACATAAAATATCGTTATCCTTTATAATCAAGATTAGGACATAGGTTCCAAAAAGTATTGCAAACAATTGTTCCACTCCTAACACATAAACAGATCTACAAACACACAAAACTATAAAGAAAACATGGAGCTGACATAAAAGTTATCTGACATACCACATCCATTACTTTAACACATCACCGCGGCCGTAATGGACCCCTCACGAGACCGAAGTATCAGTAATTATAAGAAGAAAAGATTTTTCCTCGTTCGATAATATATTTATATTGTTCACGTAATACTCTATGTACTTATTGTTATGTAGTAATCGTGTTATTGATTGGTTTACTTGGAAGTATGTGGTTAACGTAAAATATAGTATACCTACTTACTTATACACCCCTATTTTGAATTGGAGATACTTAATCACACAGCTAATGTAAACGACGGGTGACAATATTATAGTAAAGTTATTTTTTATCTTTTGCTTTTATTTAAAAAGTTATGATAAGTCAAAGTATTTCAAAATCCCGCCGAATTTTATTGTTATTCTACACCGAACAACAGGCGAACGCTGCGATACACAGCTGAGCGCGGTCATCGACCCGAGCCGCCATAGTGATTGTCACAGAATACTTGATAGCTAGTGTGCCGTCTGGTAATACGACATTTAAATAAATGTCGTATTACCAGTTATCGTATTACTAAATAGTATTTTTTAAAGATAAGTAATCTATCATTTTTGATATTTTTATTGGATATATGGATTCAGTTACTGCTACAGATATTCTGATTTTAATAAGTCCCGTAATTTCAAAATAGGGGTGTATAATACTAGTGGCCCGCCCCGGCTTCGCAAAGGTCCAAGTTTCCCGTTTGCTTTTCCAGATTTTTTTACATAAGAACCTTCTCCTGACAATAACAAACACAGCAAAAAATGAATTACCCAAATCGGTCTAGCCGTTCTCAAGTTATGGCGTGACAACGGGAAACGGGTATCATTTTTATACATAAAATTCTCGTGTCACAGTTTTCGTTGCCATACTCCTCCGAAACGGCTTGACCGATTCTCATGATATTTTGTGAGCATATTCAGTAGGTCTGAGAATCGGCCAACATCTATTTTTCATCCCGAAATTCCTACGGGAACGGGAACGGGAACTACGCGTGTGAAACCGCGGGGCGCAGCTAGTATTATATAGATTATAATATTGATATCTTTGATTTACACGAACACTACACATTGAAATAAAACTATACACCCCTATTTTGAAAATATGGGACTTATTAAAATCAGAATATCTGTAGCAGTAACTGAATCCATATATCCAATAAAAATATCAAAAATGATAGTCGATTACTTATCTTTAAAAAATACCAAATAAATGTCGTATTACCAGACGGCACACTAGCTATCAAGTATTCTGTGACGGCTCGGGTCGATGACCGCGCTCAGCTGTGTATCGCAGCGTTCGGTGTAGAATAACAATAAAATTCGGCGGGATTTTGAAAATCTTTGACTTATCATAACTTTTTAATTAAAAGCAAAAGAAAAAAACTAACTTCACTATGATATTGTCACCCGTCGTTTACATTAGCTGTGAGATAAGGTGTCGCAATTTCAAAATAAGGGTGTATAGATTATAATAGTCGTAGATATATGTAGGATGAAAAATATATAAGTCGAATAGAGAACCTCCTGTTTTTTTGGAAGTCGGTTAAAAATGTACTTATTTATAGTGTTTCATACAAAATTGGTGTTTGGAAAATATATTCAGCATGGTCTTGGATTCGAATCTCAGCTTAGGGGAATATGTTGAGGGTATTTTTCAAAATAGCTATATACGTTGTGAGTTAGTTTGTGTATCATCTTGAAGTAATAGTTATTGATTCACACAAATATTTCCCCGCACGGGAATCGAAGCCGCAACCTTACGGCAGTTCGGCTGATGATTCACACAAATATTCATCCTTGACGGTAATCGAACTCACAACCTTAGGTACTTAAGGTCTAGGTCTTTTTTAATATATATCACTACAAATCATCACCACATTTAAAACAAATATAACAATTTCACTTGAAGTATAAAGTATTATAAAATTAATTAAAATGTCTTCTTTCTGAGCGACAGTAAAAGTACCGAAATTCCCCCGTCAACAATACAATCTCATAGTACAAAGACGTCACGGTTCCTGTCATGTTTTACACCCCCCTGGAGGGCTGTAATATCACCTAGTACGGTATTATTTATGACATATCAAGTAGAGCGTGGTTACAAAGTTACGGATATAATGGTTTGTTTATTAATTATTCTTGTTTTGTTTTGGGTACTGGAGATTTTTGTTTGGGAAAGTTCTGTTGAAATCTGTTTAGATTTTTGTGTGTGAATGTGTGAGTTTATGATACTCATGTGTCTAAAAGAAGATGGTACTGTGATTGCATGTTATTTATTTTAGTAACTGCACCCTAAGGTTCACCTATACATATATAGGGTATTACCACAGAATTGGGAATACTCTATGGTAAGTAAAGAAGTCTGACAGACGCGTGATATTGTCGCCGCAAAGGTGTGTCCCATACGACACCATTCACCAGTAGGGTTCAGAACCGGGAAATCCCGGAACCGAAAATCCCGGGATTTCCCGGTTCTATAATAGTAGTCAAAGAACCGGTTCTCAGTGAATAAGAACCGGGATTTTCGGTATTTTCGGGAAATAACGAATCATGTTAACTATATTATCATTTGTTTGATTTTAATCTTCTATAACAGCATTTATTTTTTATATACAAAATATTCAAGCTAAAACCATATTCTCATTAAAATGTTGTATCTGTAGGTACGTGGTAGATCATTATTCCATCATAAGACAAAATGTGGTACTTAAAAAGCTTACGAACACCTTCTCACAATTGCAACTACTAGCGTAGAGCCAGAAAAAAAATTCTCCTCAGCTGGCCTTTTTTGTAACAGAATTAGATCTCGATTAGGTGATGCAACTATAGATGCGTTGATCTTTTTGAAGACACATTACCAAGAGAACAAGAAAGTTTAATTATAAGGTCTTATGTGTACAACTTTATCAAAAATGAATTTATAACTGTATTTTAATCATCAACAGCCTGTTTACGTCCACTACTGGACTTAGGCCTCTCCCAACTTGCGCCAATGTGCCCGTCGGCGGCACGTCGCACCCAATTTCTCCCGGCTACCCTGCGCAGATCATCGCTCCATCTAGCCACAGGACGTCCAACACTACTTTTGCCGAGTCGCGGTGTCCACTCTTCTGCTCCAACAACCATCGGTTCTCCTACAGATGTGGTCAGCCCACTGCCACTTCAGAGAGCTAATTCCTTGAGCTATGTCGGTGACTTTAGTTCTCTGTCTGATCACTTCATTGCGAATGCGGTATTTCAGAGAAACTCCGAGCATAACCCTCTTCAGAACTCTTTGAGTGAATTTAAATTGGTGGTCCAGCCACGTGAGTGTCCACGTCTCGGGACCGTAGGTCATCATTGGTAGGACGCACTGATTGAAAACTATTGTTTTTAGGCACTGTGAAATATGCGATGAGAAAACAAATTCGAAACCCGGCCTGTTCGAGGGGCTGAAATTCGTCGAGTCTTCTTGATAGACGAATTGAGACAACCCTCGAGAACAGCTTGTAAACATGGCTCAAAAGCGAGATGAGTCTATAGTTCTTCAGCAGGGTTTTATCCCTTTTTTTGAAGTAGAGCACCATCACGCTTCTGTTTCATGCATTTGGAGTTCTCCCGGAGAGATGACATTGTAAAACAGCTTTTGCAGTTTCCGCAGCACTGGCCTGCCTCCTGCTTTAAGAGGCTCAGTCGTGATGCTATTTTAATGCATTAAAACAATCAATGCTTATCTTGTCATTTCAGAATGCGCAATATGTGTTATTTAATATAAATAATATTTTTAGACTGTATTTACCTCCAAAACTAAAGAGAAGAAAAAAATCCCGAAAGTACCGAAAATCCCGGGAAATCCCGGTTCTGATTAGTACTGGTACCGAAAATCCCGGTTCTGTTATTTATACCGGTTCTCGATACCCTATTCACCAGTATTGTTCAATTTTGCGTTATAGTATGTCAATGTGTTGGTCACTGTCAACTGGCGACACGCGTTCCGATATAACCAGAGAGTAGATATCATTTCTATACTTACCATAGAGTATTCCCAATTCTGTGGGTATCTCAAACTACGGACACGCTCAGACCGAGTTAAAGATCTGTGAATCACACAAATATCTATTCTATAGACGGGAATCTTTGGGTTCAATAATAAAACAATCATAAACATTGACGTCAAAAAGTGGCTACTGCATTAAGAATCTATACCCCATTTGAATAGGGTAGTTTCCTTCAGATAGATTTCGAAAAATATTAGACACTTTTTTTTTGTTTTATCAAATTAATAAAACTGACTTAGTTATAACGTATTAAAGTTCAGGAGTGGGGGCTTATGTCGTCAATTGTTGGTGAAAATTGAAACAACCTGTGACGTTTCATGAGTTTTCGACGCATTGTATCGTCTTTATTATTTGTTTACATCAAAAATAAAAAATACGTGTCCAATATTTTTTTGAAATCTATAAGACGGACGGATTTTTTACTCTTAAACTGTTTCATTATTTTCAGATATCAAGTTGTCACGGCAAAACATCAGGCGTTAAGCAGACGTTCCCCTGGATAGCGACTATATTCATAAAGGAGTCCCCTGGGAACCAGTACAACTACTACTGTGATGGGGCTTTGGTAAATGGGAATCATTTGATAACGGGTAAGGAATAAAATCACTACATAATATAAAACAAAGTCGCTTTCTCTGTCCCTATGTCCCTATGTATGCTTAGATCTTTAAAACTACGCAACGAATTTTGACGCAGTTTGTTTTAATAGATAAAGAAATTCAGTGGGAAGGTTTTTAATTTATCCCCATATTCCTACGGCAACGGGAACTACGCGGGTGAAACCGCGGGGCGCTGCTAGTAAAATGTAAATTAAATATCCTAAACTGACGTAAGAAGTAAATAACTTTTCATAAGCTAATCTATTTTTAACCCAGTTACGCTGTTACTCATTACTATCCTGTGACTCAGTCAAAAGAAATAAGCTCCAAATAGTCACTGCGTTTTTCTAGCGTGTTTGTAATCTCAAATTTGATCCATGTTTGAGAACATAGGTTCCGTGCTCATTAAGGAATCGATAGGTGCAAAAAATAAATATCACTGAGAAACGAAATAAGCCAAAAATAAATAAAAATAATAATCCTTACTTCCAAAATTCACAAACACACTTTTCGATTCCTATTTGCGAAAAAAACTCAAATCCAAAAGTTAAATATTTACCGTTAAGGTAAGTGATTATCCGTGTTTTGATATAAAAGTTACTTTTTGGTTTATTAAAGTATCGGAAAAGTGAATTATGAAGGAATACGTCCTTGAAGAAGTTAATCTTGTATATTTCTCAAAAAACTTCGCTTTATTTGTTTTGGATATGTTATCCTTAAAGGTATAAGTTGGTGGCCGGCTGCAGACAGCAGCATCAGACCACACGTCGCCGCCTAACGTTAGGGGAACTTAGTTAGGGGTCAGTTACTATAATGAGATGATGTAGTGAATGATTAATTGAAATCTCCCAATTTTAATATGTGACCTCAGTAGAGTAAAGACTCGCGAACACCACCTACTTTGAAGAAGGTGTGACTTTAAACTTTCTAAACCTTTCGACCTAGACTCCAACAATAGCAGTTAGTGTTAAAACAAAGAAGCTGTATAATAATGAGAGGTCCCACCGCCTCCCTCTCCAGAGATTGGATGGAAAAACAACGGGAAGAAATTAAAGTGACGTTAAAAAGAACACGGGTTTTTAAGGTACCGTTTTCAGGTTATGAAAACCACTTGAAAACTACGTGTTTTAATACAATTGTATTCGATGTCTGTCCATCCTACTAATATTATAAAGCCGAATGTTTGTAAGTGTGGATGTGTGGATGTTTGTTCCTCTTTCACGCAAAAACTACTGAATGGATTTTATTGAAATTGAATACAGATGTTCCTCATACCTAGGAATAACACATAGGATACTTTTTATCCCAAAATTCCTGCGGGATAAGGTTCCAAGCGGGTAAAACCACGGAGCACAGCTAGTTGTAGATATTGCTGAAAAAATAATAATTTAGGCGATTTATTAGAGCAACAGAAGAAAAAAAAAGTTTTTAGAACTTTTGTCTGATTTTTAGTATAGAGATCATTCAAAAAGTACCGGTCGGATTTAGACAAACTTAAGTTGGATAAATCGATCAAGATTTTCTTGAAGAAAAATCTCATAGTATACATGGTGGCCCAAATAGAATGGTCAGTGGGGGGGAAGTATAAACCTATAAGAGATACAAAGATTTGTTCTTAGAAACCATGTCATCGATTTTAGTAAAAATAAAAACTGCATTCATAGATTTGGAAAAAATCTATTACTCTCTCCGGGAATCAAACCCGAAAGTTTTGAAAAATGTAATGTTCATTATTTCTAACTAGAAATTAATTTTGTATGTCTAATGCAGTAAATGTTACTAAGAAACATGATATCCAAAATGAATTCGGGTTCGATTCCCGAAGTAAGTAATAGTTTTTTTCTATGAATGCAGTTTTTTTTACTAAAATCGATGACATGGTTCCTAAGAACAGATATTTGTATCTCTTATACTTTCAGAATTCCCCTCACTGACTGGTCTTTTTGGTCCACCCTGTATAAGTATACTTTTTATCACAAAAATAACACCCCGGAAAACAACTAGATATGATTCTCGCACAAAAATATAAACTTCAATAAACATAAGAATCAAAACAGGAAAGAAATGCCAATTGAACTAAGTCATCTATTTTAAAAACCGTTAAACTCTAACCTCAAACTCATACAGAACCATTAATGTAAAATTCTTTGAAAGAATTTATAATTTCTTCGCCGACGTCATAAAAAGGAAGGGGCTAATTTCATTAGGGGATGCTTAGGGGATGCTTCCATTGCAAATAATCGCATTAAGTCTGCTTCTCGGACAACTATGGCTTTCTGATATTCCGTTAAACATTCTTTCAGTATACCTAACTTGATAGTTTGTAGGTATGTTATATAATAGGTTTTTAGTATTTTCTTTCTTAGCAGATACCTACCAGATTCGATTCAGTAGCTAGAGTTCGTATTGATAAATCAGTCAGTTAGTTTCATTTCATATAGATGTATGTACACACGTTCAGTATCAAAATAACATAACATTATAATCAATCACTCTATCATATAGCCTTTAAATAAGTTTATTAGCTGTATCTCGGCTATAACTCACATCACCCAGACCGCGATAAACATTTACGGATCTCACAAATATTTATCTCCTACGGTAATATATAAATAAATACGGTAATAACATTAAAACATTCAAATATTGAAACCTTTTTTTTGCCCTTGATGCACCATTTTGTGTACTTAACAAATTACAATCTAGCTATAATTTCACTGTAACTTAAACTAATAAAATTACCTTTTTATGGCTTTCCAATTTTATCTATTTTAAATATTATATTTTCCATTTTTCAGCCGCAAGATGTATGCAAGACTCCAATTCTACAATTAAACCTGAAGATGTGCTCGTATTCCTCGGCAAGAGATCTCTACAGGCTGTGGGTGATAACGAAAAAACTGTTAAGGTAATAACATAACATAATCATTCACTACATCATCTCATTACAGTAACTGACCTCTAACTAAGTTCGAAACTTGTATCTAGGATATCAGAAACTACGCACACACTCATTCACACACACACCCAAACCGAGACAAAATATTGTTTTAACTCTATTCTAAGATTGGTTTAGAAAACAAAAAAGCTGTAATTTCTATGATAGCAATCGGAAAATCTTAGGTAAAATAAATTAGCATTTATTAATGACAAATGGTCGAGTCACCATGCGGGACTGCCATCCATACGGTTGCGGGTTCGATTCCCGTGCGGGGTGAATATTTGTGTAAACCACAAATGTCTGTCTCGGTCTGGGTGTGTGTGTTTGAATGAGTTTCTGATACCCTAGATACAAGTTACGAACTTAGGGGTCAGGTACTACACCCCTATTTTGAAAATATGGGACTTATTAAAATCAGAATATCTGTAGCAGTAACTGAATCCATATATCCAATAAAAATATCAAAAATGATAGTCGATTACTTATCTTTAAAAAATACAAAATAAATGTCATATTACCAGACGGCACACTAGCTATCAAGTATTCTGTGACGGCTCGGGTCGATGACCGCGCTCAGCTGTGTATCGCAGCGTTCGGTGTAGAATAACAATACAATTCGGCGGGATTTTTAAAATCTTTAACTTATCATAACTTTTTAAATAAAAGCAAAAGAAAAAAACTAACTTCACTATTATATTGTCACCCGTCGTTTACATTAGCTGTGAAATAAGGTATCGCAATTTCAAAATAAGGGTGTATAATGAGATGATGGAGGGAATGATTATGTTATGCACGTTTGCGAAGCACATTCTAGATTCTTCACATTCTTTTCTTAACTTGTTCTTTCGAACTTTTATCCCAATTGTTGTTGGTTTTTAGTTTAACCAGATTTGACGGAATGACTGCCATCAGATCTTCACATATTATGATCTAGTCTTCTGATTACAGATAACAAAAATTCTGACCCACGAGAACTTCACCTCCAACGATGGAATCTTCGAGAATGACCTCGCAATACTGACCTTGGAAGAAACTGTCACCCCTAATGATGTGATTAGACCAGCTTGCTTGGACGAAGAAGGAGGAAGTGTGGATCAATCGGCTGTAAGGGGATTTTGTATATGTATGAATGTAGTTTTTGACCTCATGGTGATGAACTGATTAATGTTGACCTAATGAGTGTTGAACTGGTGTACCAATCTCGAATGCCTTAGTGGTTCAGTGGCAACCTTAAGTGCTAGGAGTCCTGGATTCGATGCTTAAATGCATTAAGAATTTTTGTATTTGTATTTTCTGGAGATTTTAATGTTTATGATACAGAGCAGGGGATTCACCCCGTTAGTTGGGTTCCTTGTCCACGTCTGCATACTTGTCTTCATACCTCGACAGTCTAGTGGCCATGTCTGAGATCTGGAGTTCAATTACAGGGTCGAGTGATGCATGTATGATTTTTCTTAAATTTTAGACCACTTAAAATACAGGTAACCCTAGTTAGAATCAGATACTAGACGAAGGTAATAATAAAATGATTTTATAATGTTCCTCGATTAAAAAAGGAGATTATATACTTAAGTTTAACTAAAATAATGTCCCTACAACACTTATATTTCTCGTTCACAGACCACAGCGTGGACTGTCACTGGTGACCTGACTCCTGTGTACTTCATAGACAAGAAATCTGGATGCGACGGGGAAGGGAAGAACATTATCTGTGCTACTTATGGCAATGGTAATATTTCCTTAAATATTATTATTTTTAATTTGAAATGGCACACTGTTTGAATAAAATTAAGTAGTTTTTTTTTTTAATCTTCCTTTTTTCATAAACATCCCCGCGGTTTCACCCGCGTAGTTCCCGTTCCCGTGGGAATTTCGGGATAAAAAGTATCCTATGTTCTTTCCCGGACCATAAGCTACCCCTGTACCAAATTTCAAGTCAATCGGTTCAGTAGTTTAGCCGTGAAAAGGTAACAGACAGACAGAGTTACTTTCGCATTTATAATATTTAAATCTTCCTATTTTTGATAAACATTGAAGTAAACTTTTCTTTGGCATCACACATCGCCAATCCTCATCTAAGTAATCCTAAACTGAGCGAAGCTTTTACTTTGAACACTAGGATACTAGGTAACGGATAAACTTTGTTGAAAATGCATATTATTGTACTTTAGAATAAACAGAATCACTCAGACAAACAGACATGTTCAAGTTCATACACAAAAACTTTTGCCTTGAGCGGGAATCGAACCCGAAACCTTTGGCGTAGCACTGGTCACTACACCATTCAGTCGTCTAATAATAAAAATCTAATTATTCATTTATAATTTTCAGAAGTACCACTTTGTCCTAACTACGGCGGCATCTACATAATAAGGCGCTCAAAGTTGTGGTACCTGCGCGGGATTCGAACCGGTGACCCTACGGACAGAGGCATATGTTTCAACAAAAATGTTCAGTATACAAATTTGGAAAACTACCAGGATTGGATTGTTAGCAATATTAATAGTAAATAACTATAAGTTCTTAATTTTGTGACGTTTTTACCTAAAATGTACCTAATTATAATTACTTAATAAGATTTTATAATAATAAAAATAACTTTAGAACAAGCTTTTTATTGATGACCATAACATGAGGGTATATGAAAATTTTACTCGTCCGCCATCTTTGATACATCACCATATTTGAATTTAGTTGACGTCAGTTAGTTCATTCATTCATTCACTACATCACTCCATCATCTCATTATAGTAACTGATCCCTAACTAAGTTCGTAACTTGTATCTAGGGTATCAGAAACTACGCACACACTCATTTACACACACACTCAAATCGAAACAAACATTTGTAGTTCACACAAATATTCACCCGCAACCTTACGGATGGCAGTCTGGCATGGTGACCATTCTGCCATCGAGGTCGTCAAATTATTATACTTACTAGCTGTGCCCCGCGGTTTCACCCGCGTAATTCGGGAGAGAGAATTTCGGGATAAATCATAGCCTATGTTCTTTCCCGGAATAAAAGCTACCCCTGTACAAAATTTCAAGTCATTCGGTTCAGTAGTTTAGCCGTGAAAAGGTAACAGACAGACAGACAGAGTTACTTTCGCATTTATAATATTACTAGTAGGGAAGTAGGGATTTCATTTCCTACTCATCATTCCTATGACGCAGACAAAGCCAGTGTACAACTATTATTGCGATTATGTATTTAAAGTACATAAAAACAACTTGTTTACCTGTATTCCAATCATGGCGTGACTAACATACAATACTATAGGTAATTGATATTTAAATTATGTAATAGTTATTTTCCATAGTGGTATTTATATAAACGATATTAGGTATTAGGTAACATAACGTTATTATCACTACATAGTATAAAACAAAGTCGCTTTCTCTGTCCCTATGTCCCTATGTATGCTTAGATCTTTAAAACTACGCAACGGATTTTGATGCGGTTTATTTAATAGATAGAGTGATTCAGTGGGAAGGTATTTAGCATAATTTTATCCCCATATTGCTACGGAACGGGAACTACGCGGTGAAAACCGCGGGGCACAGCTAGTAATAATAATATATGGTAGTTTATCTTCACTATAATATTATAAAGTCGTTTTCTCTCTCACTGATAACATCAGAGAAATAAAGCTACCTCACACGGGAATCGAACCCGGAATAATAATTATGTTATTCAGCTGGAAAGTCGTTAAAGTTTTCTGAAACCTTTTATGAATTAAATAAAAAATAATAAAACATATTTCAAAATAAATAATATTTAATTATGGCACTTAGTGAAACAGTTTATTTACTTACATTTATTTTACATAAATTATATATACATTTATTTTACTTATGTATATAGAAAATAATTAAAAACAGACTTATATAAAACAATTATATTATATATAGGAATGTATGTAAGTACATACTTTTATAATATCATTTAAAGTGTACAGTCAACATTAAAAGTATGTAAATTCAATAAATTCCAGATAAAAAACTTTTTTCTTCTAAGTATAATTAATAGGTATTACACTAACCCTCCTTCAAGCGCAGTTGGATAAAAATATAGTTCGGAAGCCTTTTGATATGTTACAAAAAACATTTTTTTTGGGATTTACAAAATATAAAACAAACAAAAAATATCAGCTGGTATTTAAACCTAGGGTTTGGGTACCTAGCCTAGGTACAAAATCCAGTCGACATACAATATTAAAAGAGCATATTTTTAAAAACTCAGTATCTATGTGTTAATTTAATTTTACATTAATAACATTTATTTATATGTTTAAAACTATTTTCTAAAACTTTATAACTAAGTTCCGCTACCTTTTCTAAACTTAGGATCATGAGGTATCAAAACTTCATGCATTTTGCCAAGCAATTCCCTCCCTTCTTCCTCAGGGAATAAGGTACTATTATCCGTATCAAATACTACATCACTCACCAAGCGTTCTCTTAAGAAATTATTGCCTAGATTTTCGAAAATTACTTGATCATTTTCGATGTTTTCTTCACAACAACGGTGAAAGAATAGATGGATAGCTGGTCTGCCTTGGATACAGCTTAGGACTACGAACAATGTCAGGGTTACCAGGACACAGAACGTAAGAATTCTCCACCACATTTTGCAAAATGAGTCCCGGAATTACTAAAATGAAATACTTAACTGTTCAGAGGAGAAAGATCAGATTTTCGTATTGAAAACGAATTACTAAGAAGATTTTTTTTAATGTATTATGTGCCGAGAAAGCTTTGGCGGGATGATCTCGTCGCCTACGACAGTAGCTGGTGGGAGGCTGCGAAGGATCGGGAGAGTTGGAGATGTCTGGGGGAGACCTTTGCTCAGCAGTGGTACGATGTGGGTTAATAAAAAAAAATG
Organism: Timandra comae; assembly: GCA_958496195.1. Classification (NCBI taxonomy): domain Eukaryota; kingdom Metazoa; phylum Arthropoda; class Insecta; order Lepidoptera; family Geometridae; genus Timandra; species Timandra comae. Next base: position 7,567,339 of record OY292377.1, on the reverse strand, counting down.
TATTAAAATCTGCGAAACTACTGAACCGATTGTCACGAAATTTGATACAGAAATTCCTTATAAAAATAATTAAAATATATGACAGTTTTTATGCCAAAATTCCCGTGGGATTGAGATTTATATGGGTAAAACCGAGAAGCTTGCTTGTTTATAACATCACTGTCCTTATATGAATATGAATCACAATTCAAAAGAAAGTTTCTTTGTATTCGTATGATCTAATTACATTATATTTAAGTATGTACTTCATAACAAACAATATCTATTATTATATATTACCATATGACTCCTTATATCTATGTACGTAAGGTATACTATTCAACAAAGTTTAATTTAAAAACTTATTTATGAACACGTAAAAAGTACTGGCCATTAACATTTACAAAAGTAGGTTAGAAGAGCATAACTAATGTGTTCTATATTCAAAAATTTAAAACGATAAATAAATCTGTCATAACATCATCATATAGGACGAAAAAGTTTATAAATATTCTTTAAAATACTGTTATTCTATGACCTTTTTTGCGTAGTTTATTTAAAAACTACCCTTATTCCTTTGATCGCGATATAACTTGAGAACGACTGCATCAAATTGGATACTTCTTCTAAGTATTCTTGATTTTTAAGACAGTATTTGTGTGAAAGAAAATTCTGGAATATCCACGGGATTATTGAATCTGTGTGAAGCCGAAGCGCGTTGCTAGATGCCTTTAAAAATCCACTCGGTTTTGTTCAAGTTTATGACTATTTATAACACACTTCAAATTCCTGTGTTTAAATCACTCGTTACAATCCATAATTTGCCTTTTTATAGATAGTTGTAAAGAAAACTTGTATGACTTTTATCTTAAGATATTCTAGTTTTTGTATGCGTTTCTTTAATAACCAGACGCAAATAATCCTTATTTGTATAAGACTTAAAGTAATTCCAAATCAAATACTTCTTTTTATTTGATTTTAGTCCATTAATTAAATTATTGTTTATCCTTGCAATAACCTTCGTGTCCATACAAACATTTCTCTGTATGACTTTTATTAATTGATGCACATTATTGTTAAATCCACCAAATTAAAACAGCACTGAAATTTAGTAAAGGCTTTACATATTCAATTGGATTTAACTTTTATAAACTCCAATTAAGTATTTGTATGAATCCCGAACAAATACTTCATCCTTTTGTATGACTTATTTGAAATCACTTTTTTATTTAGTATAATCCATGAAAGTTTTAAACACCACTTCACAATTCTTTAATTAAATGTTTCACTTATTAATTTTCACTTCATTAACTTATATGAATCCCATACAAACACTCCAATCAATTATAGCTTGAATTTACCCACAAATTTGCATAATCCAACAAGTTTTATACACCATTGATTTTCAATATATTCTTCAATACAAAGTGCATATATAAATAGTATATCACAAATTAATTTTATTATTAAACAACTATAACTTTATAATATTGTATGAGTCCTGTATGAGTGTGTGTGACAGCACTGACGCGAGCGCAGTTCACTTAACTATTGTTTTTAAATCACTCACGTAATGGTCTTCGATTGCTTTGTTGACAGGGCGCGGCAGACGGGCGTTTAACTTAAACAAATATATTTATTTAATAATTAACGTTTAACTAAAAGCCGTGCAAAATCTCGGGAATATACTACCTAATAAACCTTTCTCTATTAATTTCGATGGTAGAGTGGTCACCATGCCGGACTGCCACCCGTAAGGTTGCGGGTTCGATTCCCATGCGGGGTTGAATATTTGAACCACAAATTTTTGTCTCGGTCTGGGTGTGTGTGTGTGAATGAGTGTGTGCGTAGTTTCAGTTACTACAATGAGATGACAGAGTGAATGATTATGTTATTTCATTTTTTAATTTCAGTTAATTTATTACACAACCGAAATGAACTGTATATTTTTCGAATAAATCCTTCGCTAGTTTACACTAAACTTTTAGTAATTTTGTTTTGAATGAACTTTCTTAATATTGTAAAGAAAATAAAGAAAATTTTATACTTCTAACTATAGTTTTATACATATGAGTTATAGTTTCACAATGTCCGTCAGTCAGTGTAACATAAAATATACATAGTAACAAGTAAATAAAAGTTAGAAACTTTGTCAGTGAATATATTAACTTAGTTTTTTCAGTTTTTTATTTTGTGGAACTATTTTCCGAAGCTTGTATATCAGTAAGAGAAAATCCTTAGGGATCATGCATAGCTACTTTGAAAAGTAGTCTTATTTTATCTTTTTCATTTTATAAGTCCAAGGTAGAAAATCAATTTCTCATTAATAAATAAATATTACGAATAAGTCAAATCACTTTAGTGTTTTTTTTTTCTTCCAGTCCTTGTTAATTTGGGATGGGTTTTTAGTTTAACCAGATTTGGCGAAATGTTTACTAGCCAGCTAGGCTAGCATGACTTCGATAACGCGATAGATACAGCGATTTATTGATATCCAACTGTCAAAATTTGATAAAAATGCCCGCCATATTTAATTTTACCACGTGATTAATTTTATGACATTTGTTCATGCTCGCGAAATCGATATGGCTATTTATTGACATCCAACTGTCAAAATATAATAAATATAGCCGCCATATTTAATTTTATCAAATCGTACTGCGCCATATTCATTTGGTCATGCTCGCGAAATCGATATTATTTCGTGGTGTCTATATCATTTATCACGCACAGTCATGCTAGGGGGGCTGGATCTTTTTTAGGACGATTGTCGATGGCGTTAATATGAAAACCTATATCCAGCCCTCCGCTACAGGCACAATGTATCAGTAAAATATTGGCAAGTAAGTACACTATTTGTTTTGTATTCTGCGGAAACTTGTAATTGGCCATCCTATGTATGTAACTAACTGTTACATGTATTTAATTATTTTCTATGTTTAATTAATTCTAGCTGTAAGTTTTCCTAAAATAAAATAAATAAATGACTAAAAAATAACGCATTTTAACTTTAAAAAATATGCTATGACATAAAATCCACAACTAAAAACCCGCTCGTCTGCAATACCCGGTCCATAACCATCGAATAAATGAGCCATGGTGTCTGTCGGCCATTCGTATGCAGATCTCCCTCCAGGCTCGGAGGCGATGCTCCGTGCATATTAAATGTATGGAACACCCGTACACATAGATAATATTAGGTATTTTAATATCAAATACCGCGCCTACAGTCACGTTTAATGGCGTACTCTATATTCAATCTTATGTATATGTGCTCAAGATCGATATTCATATAGTAGTTATGAATATAAATTGCGTTGATACTTTTCCGGAGTATTTTTGGGAGATTTTCATATTTTAGTGTAGGTTTAGTTTACTCACTTACCCTCTATCCTAATCCTAATCCTAACTAATATTATAAATGCGAAAGTAACTGCCTGTCTGTTACCTTTTCACGGCTAAACTACTGAAGCGATTGACTTGAAATTTGGTACAGGGGTAGCTTTTGGTCCGGGAAAGAACATAGGATACTTTTAATCCCAAAATTCCCACGGGATCGGGAACTACGTGGGTGAAACCGCGGGGCACAGCTAGTGTTAAATAAATAGGTAGGTACGTTCTCAAAAATAGATCTAACGATATCAATGACAGCTGTGTGTATGGAGGCGAAAAATTAACCTAACCAGTAACTAGGTCTCATTTCTGTGAAAATTGGTGTTTCTATTTTCATTCAGAGCTTTTCTATCACTCCGGTAGGTATGAATTCAGAATTCAAAGGTGAATAAATCAAGTTACAAACGTAAAAAGTACTAATTTCAAATTAATTTGACAAATCTATGGTAATACACATGTTTTGAGTCACAACCTAGATTTAAAACCTTTGTATTTATGTGTTGTATTTATTTGGATGTGATTTGTTTTGTGCATCAAATATAATAAATAAATACTAGATGTACCCTGCAGTTTTACCCGCATAGTTCCCGATCCCGTGGTAATTTCGGAATAAAACATAGCCTATGTTTTCCCCCGGACCATAAGCTGTCCCTGTACCAAATTTCAAGTCAATCGGTCCAACCGTTCACGCGTGATGGCGTGACCAAGGGAAATTCATTTTTTTATATAAGTACGTATACATAGATTATAACCTACAACTACATACTTCTATACTAATTTTATAAAGAAGAAATATTTATTTTTTGTTTGTTTTATCCAGAAATAAAATATAAAATACTTTTCATCCCAAAATTCCAGAACTAGGTTTATGTTAGATAAAAAATGGCATTGTTAATAAAATTAAACTAAATAAAAGTAAATAATAAGTAAGATTGTTGATAAAATAACATTTAATTAAAATTTTAAAAAACCCCCAACACAATTACTTTCAAACCCCCATAACCTTTAAACGTGTCAACCGATTTTCATTAAACATGTCTAAGAACACTCGCACGTAAGTCCCCTTTAATACAAAAGAAAACTAAATTAAAATCGGTTCATCCGTTCGGGAGCTATGATGCCACAGACAGACAGATACACACACACACACACACACAGACACGTCAAACTTATAACCTTAACCCCTCTTTTTGCGTCGGGGGTTAACAAGTAAATAATAAGTAAGATTGATAAAATAAAACCAAGTAAATATAAGTTAGATATCATAACATAACAAAGTTGTTATGCAACTCTTGTCGACGTAACGAGACCTTCATTACCATGGAAATGGATTTTGAACCAACTATTGTTTTCCATGAAATTATTGTTGATAACGACTTTATACTACTTTTATATGAATCATTGGCATTTTTATTACAACAATTGATGTGTTTTTTCTCTATTTATTTCCTTTACTTGGATTATAGGATACAAGCGGCGCCCCGCGGTTTCACGCGCGTAGTTCCCGTTCCCGTAAGAATATGGGGATAAAGTTATGCTAAAAACCTTCCCACTGAATCACACTATCTAATAAAACAAACCGCATCAAAATCCGTTGCGTAGTTTTAAAGATCTAAGCATACGTAGGGACAGGGACAGAGAAAGCGTCTTTGTTTTATACTATGTAGTGATAAGTTGAGTTCATGTAGGTTTTTTTAAGATTTTCTGCACTAATATTATAAAGAGATAAGATTTGATTGCTTGTAACGAATAGGCTCCGAAACTACTGAACCAATTTCAAAAATTCTTTCACTAATGGAAAGTTAATTTATCAGTGCGTGATATAGGCTATATATTTTATATCTGTATTCTCACGGGAACGGGAACTACGCGGGTGAAACCGCCGGGCGCTATTAGTATCTTATATTCATTACTTTGGGTACAAACATACCAAGTATATCTTAAATGAAAATCTTTACATAGTATAAAAGAACGGATTTTAATGTAGTTTTTAGCAATAGATAGTGATTCAAGAGGAAGGTTTAGTAATAAAACCGTGGAACACACCTAAGTATTTATATCTGTTCTGTTATCCGAACCTTTATCCCATGTCTATTTGGGGTCGGTTTTCAGTTTAACCAGATTTGGCGGAATGTCAGTATTTTACGTGAAGCAACTGCCATCAGACCTTCACAGCCCAGAGGGTTATACGTCACAGTCAAGACGGTGCCAGACGTTGCTTGACCGCACAGATCACAAGTGATCCGCGGGTAGCACTGGGCCATGAGCGCTTCGTATTATATCGTACTAATATTATAAATACGAAAGATTGTATGTTTGTGAGTTTAGATGTTTGTTACCCCTTTAAAGCAAAAACTACTGTATCGATTTGGATTAAATTTGGTACACATGTTCCTTATAACTAGGAATAACACATAGGATACTTTTTATCCCGAAAATCCCATGGGATTGGGATTCACGCGGGTAAAACCGCAATCAATTGCAATCCACCGACTATTTAGTCTCTCTCAAATTAAGATGAAGATTGTATTTGATTAAAATTAATCAAAGGACAAGATTTATTGTATTTGTAACTGAAACGAAGAGGTCCTGAAGGAAATTGATTGTTATTAATTACTGATTAATGTATTGGGTTCATTGACGACCCCGATGGCAGAGTGGTCACCATGCAGGACTGCCATCCGTACGATTGCGGGTTCGATTCCCGTGCGGGGTGAATATTTGTGTGAACCACAAATGTTTGTCTCGGTCTGGGTGTGTGTGAATGAGTGTGTGCGTAGTTTCTGATACCCTAGATACAAGTGACGAGCTTAGTTAGGGGTCAGTTACTGTAATGAGATGATGTAGTGAATGATTATGTTATGTTATTGATATTAAAATATACAAGCTTATATTTAACAGCTAGCTATATCGACACACCCAAGCTGAGACAAAAAAAAGGAACACATAATATTTACCTCGTACAGGAATCGAACCCGCAATCCCTTGTTTAGCAGTCAAACACTTATATTTGGAACGTAACTACTGGGGCCTAAGTCCGCTATTTGTCATTATTTGATCAGACAATTGTCGATATTGAGACACCATAACGAGAGTGTCAGTTTGGTATTCTGCTAACATTTATTCATATGGCTATAGTGTCTCAGTGGCCTTTGTTACTTGTCAAAATTCAAATAAAAACTTTGGTAAATAAACGTCAGAATACTGTATCCATGACAACCATCTAAGTTTTATGGAGCCATTGAGTCAACAGTGTAGTTGTCACTGAGAAAAAAATGACAAAAAATTAAAAATTAAAAAAACCCCCAACACAATTACTTTCAGACCCCCATAACTTTTAAACGGGTTAACCGATTTTCATCAAACAAGAACACTCACGTCTAAGAACACTCGCACGTAAGTCCCCTTTAATACAAAAAAAAAACTAAATTGAAATCGGTTCATCCGTTCGAGAGCTATGATGCCACAGACAGACATATACACACACACAGACACGTCAAACTTATAACACCCCTCTTTTTGCGTCGGGGGTTAAAAAACGGCCATAATGATATTAATAATTACATTTGAGTAGCATTATCACAGCATTGTAGTTAACAGAATCGAACCCCAGTTATTAGGTACGAAGCAAAGATCATGATAGGAATTCCTCAACAGTTTTTCATGGAACCCAAACTAACTGATAAATGTTAACCTTGGCACGACCTCAGCCTGATAAGGAAAGCGTACTAGCGTGAGGAAACGATACGCACAGAATACTAATGAGTTGTGCCAATACCTACCTTATTTGTATGTAGTATAGTGTTGGTTTTAGTACCGCCAGGTTCGTATATTTTATTAGATTTGAAGACCACTGCTGGGACGTCAAGCTAATTTTATGATGATCAAATTAATACTCATTTTTCCGAATCTTTCAGTTCCAGATACGACTTTTATGCCACTATTATCATAATGGGGTCGATTTTTAGTATTTTTTTGGTGGGATAACAGTATTTTTAACCCCCGACGCAAAAAGAGGGGTGTTATAAGTTTGACGTGTCTGTGTGTGTGTGTGTGTGTGTGTATCTGTCTGTCTATGGCATAGCTCCCGAACGGATGAACCGATTTCACGGGACTATTAAGGAGTCCCGGTCTTTTGGAAGGCTAGTATGGGGCCAAAGCCAACACACGGAAGCCCTTTGACATATTTAACCTTGCGTAAAGGATGCACAATCCGGGGACTATCCCTGTATAACACTTTAAAATGCATCCAAGGACAGTCCCCGGTTCTGCTGGGACTATTGCAAATGTATGGAAAACTACGACTGGGCTACGGGAATGGGATGTTCAATGGACTGGATATATGGGAACTATGGCAAAAACAAACTAAACCTTATTGTTATTCTTCATTTATCAATAAGAAGCTAAAAGAAAAACAACACATTTTCAAATTAACCAATTAAAAACACCATTGACGAAAAATCAAATACTAAAATAAAAGTATTATACCCAGTTAACACTTCACAGTAAATCTAATACAGGGAAAGTACACAAAATTCGCGAAACACTTAAACCAACAATATTAAATTGAAACCGAAGCTTGTTAATTGAACAGAATTGATTAACTCCGCCCCAAACGTACCTACCTATTTACTTTGAAAAGGGTTTATAATGTATTAATTAATGGAAATACGTTATTTTATCTCAATCCCGTTATATATCGTGCTTTTGTTAATTATAAATAAATATATTTTATCTATATATATAAAAATGAAACCCGTTTTCCTTGGTCACGGCATCACGCGTGAATGGCTGGACCGATTTCACTAATTCTTTTTTTGTTGTATTTGTTATTATTAGGACAAGGTTCTTATGTAAAAAAAAAACTAGAAAATCAACGTGAAAATTGGGCCCGTGCGAAGCCGGGGCGGGACGCTATTTGTTTATGTTTTTCAAGGACTTTCTTTTTGGCAAAGATCTAGAGAACCTTCCTATTATAACTCTCTATTTTTCGAACCTTTATCCCATATCTATTTGGGGTCGGTTTTCAGTTTAACCAGATTTGGCGGTGCCTTTAAGACTTTTTGGCCTTCATAAATAACTAGCTGTTCCCTGGCGGTTTTACCCACATAGTTCTCGGTCCCGTGGGAATTTCGGGATAAAACATAAAATTTTGGACAAAAAACGTTTAGCTGTGAAAACAGACAGACAGACAGAGTTACTTTCGCATCCTACTAATATTATAAATGCGAAAGTTTGTATGTTTGGATGTTTGTGACTTTGTTCCACTTTCACGCAAAAACTACTGTATCGATTTTGATTAAATTTGGTACAGATGTTCCTTATAACTAGGAATAACACATAGGATACATTTTTATCCTGAAATTCCCATGGGATTGTGTAAGTAATCGTATGTTTTATTGTAACTTTTTGTAGTCACAAATCCTACAAATAGATGGCGCTGTTACTTAATTTTTTTAAACACGATGGTGAATTGTGCCGAGATTGTATGATACTACGAGCTACGCATTCTCACGGGAGCGGGTACTACGCGGGTAAAACCGCGGGGCGCAGCTAGTTTTTAATATTAGTAAGCTTAGGGATTAAGTACTTACCTACTTGTGTAAGCTTTTTGACTTGTATATATATACTTATTTAAGACTTTTAGGCCTGGTTAAATCATGTTTACAACTAAAACTATCTAAAGTAACAACAATAACACAACATAATCATTTTAAAATACAGAAACTTTCACATATAACTGTGATTAGCGCAAAACTGTAATCTAAAACACTACACTTGTCAACACAAGTATCTTTAAATCGTCAAACAAATATCACTTTTAGTACTATGAGATAAAGTTCAAACTAACCGCACTTATAAGTTTGTTTTCTGTTTCATCACGGTGTCCACACAAATATAACTAGTAACTGTGTTAAACTAAAATAGGTCTTATAACTAAGAGATAAGAGTGATGTAAACTGCAAAGTTATATTGGTTTCTTGCAACAAAGGCACTTTGAAGGCCTCTAATGAAAGTTCTTGAAAATGTATCTTCGTAAAGCTCCTGTTTCTAAGCTTATGGTAATTTTTGTTTGAGAACTTAAATTATAAAAGTTTTGATTTTGATTATTTTAGGCGCGAATCCAAATAGGTTCAGCTATTTGTCTATTATATGGTTAGTTTAATTGTTTTGACCATAGAATAAGGTTCACGACCATGATGGTCTCTTATTTTGAAGTTTAGGGACATTTTACAACCGTTTTTAACCCCCGACGCAAAAAGAGGGGTGTTATAAGTTTGACGTGTCTTTGTGTGTGTGTATCTGTCTGTCTGTGGCATCATAGCTCCCGAACGGATGAACCGATTTCAATTTAGTTTTTTTTTTGAAGTTTTCACTTCTTTAGCGGCGCTGAGCACTTTTTTTTGTATGGGTAAAAACTTTCAAACTCGCGTCAGGGTCACGTGATGCTGATCGAAAAAGCGTAAGATTAAATTTTAAAAAGAAGTTTTCACTTCTGCCGGCACTCCCGGAGTGCTACCTTTTTTTTTGTATTAAAGGGGACTTACGTGCGGGTGTTCTTAGACATGTTTGATGAAAATCGGTTAACCCGTTTAAAAGTTATGGGGGTTTGAAAGTAATTGTGTTGGGAGTATTTTAAATTTTTAATTTATTTTTGAACTACCTAGCTGTATTGGTTGTAGGTCGTAAGCCTTAGACATTTGGGTTCATTCTCTAAGGTCGTAGCATAATGGTAGATAACCTAGGTATATAGGTTATTTACCGACCTAGATGGCAAAGTGGTCACCATGCCGGAATGTTATCCGTAAGGTTGCGGGTTCGATTCCCGTGCGGGGTAAATATTTGTGTGACAAATGTTTGTCTCGGTCTGGGTGTGTGTGTGAATGAGTGTGTGCGTAGTTTCTGATACCCTAGATACAATTCACGAACTTAGTTATGAGAATAGAAGAAATAATGAGATGATGTAGTGAATGGTTATGGTATGTTATGTTATACAACATATAAATGGCCTATCCAACAATTAATTTCTTAAATCGAACCAGTATTTCCTGAGATTTGCGCGTTCTATCAAACTAACAAGCTCTTCAGCTTTATAATATTAGTAATAGTATAAATCTTTTTCAGTAATAGAATAGTATTGAGCAGTTGGAATATATATACAAAAGACCAACTTCCTTTTAGCACAAAAGCCGGCCAACCCAGCGGTTGTCAAACGTTGTACCCACTTCACCCAATTTAATCATTCTACTACTTCTTATAATAAAAATAACAGTTAATTTTTACAACACCAGCCTCAAGTTGTAAGTCTCAAAGAATGTACATATAAAAACTAATGGGCTAGAAAACTTTTAGATAACCTAAGTTATTGAAACAGACTTGGCTAGCGTCTAGCCAAATTAAATAATGTGCAATATCGTGAAAATGAAAATAAAACAGTTTTCGTTCATTGTTTTTAAGTGCCTACTTTAATAAAACGGCTTTTTGCTAATAGTAATTAGGGTTGTAAGAGGTTTTGGATTCGATTCTCATTTTAAGCATTTGTTAAAAAAATACGTTTTTATGTATTTTACGTTTGTGGTGCAAGTGTGTGTGAATAATATACAATTAAAGTAGATATTTATAAGAAAATATTTGTATATGTTACTTTTCATGTCAATTTTACCTAATGTATTCATTATTGAAATAAATGTCCTAAAACACTATTATTTGGGCCTTTATAAAAACTATTTGCAAATGCTTTTTGGAGATAATTTCCCCCAAGTTGGAAACCACTGTATAATCTAAACGAAAAGCCGTGTTAACTAAATCCCATAGAAAAAACCGTTTTCCTTATTAAGAAGATTAATTAATATATATTTGTCTTAGTAATATATAATAGTAAACGAACAAACACCTTGTCTGATTCTCTGAGGATTTAATTAATGTTTTTCCGGGAAGTCTGTGAAACAACCATTGTTGGTTTGAGCGGGAGTTTAGTCTTCACGACACGATATTTTCCTAATCGACTTAAGTATAGAAAAAAAACTGGCCAAGTACGAGTCGGTCTCGCGCACGAAGGGTTGAAAAACGACAAAAAAAACATGCTTGTATGGGAGCACCTCTTAAACATTTATTTTATTTTGTTTTTAGTATTTGTTGTTATAACGGCAATAGAAATACATCAGTGAAAATTTCAACTGTCTAGCTATCACCGTTCTTGAGATACAGCCTGGTGACAGACAGACGGACGGACGAACTCGTCTCAGTAAAAGGTCCCGTTTTTACCCTTTGGGTACGGAACCCTAAAACGTAGCTATAGAAAAAGAACTAGAACAATATTTGTACTTACTAATTTCTGAATCTAATGAGTGAGTCCGTGCTCCGGTAGGCATGAAAATGTTCCAATTGTCGTAATAACATCATCGTCAATTTTTACGGGGAGTAAGAAAGAGCACACCCAAATTAGAACGGTTCTATTGAGTAATACTAGTCCCCTTAAAAGATAGTTCTTGTAATTAACGACCTCGATGGCAGAGTGGTCACCATGCCGGACTGCCATCCGTACGTTGCGGGTTCGATCCGTGCGGGGTGAATATTTGTGTGAACCATAAATGTTTGTCGGTGTGTGAGCTATTGAGTCAGCGGAATAATTGTCACTAAGAGAATACCAAAATGACAACAAATGCCAAGAAAACGGCCATAATGTTGACATTAAAACACATTTGAGTTACACGCTTAATAGTTTAGAGAATCAGGTTAGGTTAGGTTAGGCCCAGTAAGTTAACTCATACAAATCGTACAGTTTAATAACGAGGCACCTCCGTGTTACACTAATGAAATCTGAAGTTAGAGAACTCGGTACTTATTAATTGTTAGTTCGGTCCGTAAGTAGATACACTAGGAGGTTTACTTCAACCGAAATAATGTTACAATTCAATATATTTAGAATGGGTTTCTTAGACGAATCATTATTCAATTTCATTCCTTCATTTGTTTTAGGGCCTTGATGAAGTACTTATAGATGTTGAAGTGTTTTTATAAAACTAAGTCTCGGTTATAAATACAAGACAAGTACTAACTTGAACCGGAAAATTGACAATTCGATGGCAGAGTGGTCACCATGCCGGGCTGCCATCCGTAAGGTTGCGGGTTGGATTCCCGAGCGGGGTGAATATTTGTGTGAACCACAAATGTTTGTCTCGGTCTGGGTGTGTTGTGTGTGAATGAGTGTGTGCGTAGTTTCGGATACCCTAGATACAAGTTTCGAACTTAGTTAGGGGTCAGTTACTATAATGAGATGATGGAGTGAATGATTATGTTATGTTATGTTATGTTAAAATAGGTAGGAATGTTTTCATAAAACCAGGAATAGAAATATAGTCATGAAATTTATGTTAGCCGCCTTTTATACGGAGATCAATTTAACAAAAGATGTTTTTTTCTGTGTTGATGAATGTTAAGTAATTTTGTACTTTGTCAATTAAGTTACGCGTTACGCACTTTTTCTAACTTTATTGCGCGATGATGAAAGGCCCAGGTAATTAACTGGTTTGTTAACTGTCTCTATGCAAAAAATCACTTAGTTTAATTCGTTACGGTGTAAGTTGCGTGAATAGATAAACGTACCTTCGAATATTGTTTATTTGGGTTACTAATTTTAAATGCTACATTGGTTTTGCAGTGAAGTAAGAATATTAGCCCCGCGAATTTACTCAGTACGAATCTTACCCTGTAGAAAATTTCAGATAAAATAATTATAGTCTATATTATGTCCTTTCCTAAGCTCAATGTTCATTAAATTCAATGCAGTAGTTTAGGCTTGGTTTATGTTTTAATTTTATTAGTAAGAATACCATGAAATGTGAATGATTATGTTATGTTATGTTTATCATAATCAATAAACATAACATTACATAACATAATTCATTCACTACATCATCTCAATATAGTAACTGACCTCTAAGTTCGTATCTTGTATCTAGGGTATCAGAAACTACGCACACACACACACCCAGACCGAGATAAATATTAGTGGTTCACACAAGTATTCACCCCGCACGGGATTAAAACCCGCAACCTTAGGGATGGCAGTCCGGCATCGGACACCACTCTGCCATTGAGGTCGTCAAACCTACACTTATTGTACACTAGATGCGCCCCGCAGTTTCACACACGCAGTTTCCGTTCCCGTTCCCGTAGGAATTTCGGGATGAAAAATAGATGTTGGCCGATTCTCAGACCTACTGAATATGCTCACAAAATTTCATGAGAATCGGTCAAGCCGTTTCGGAGGAGTATGGCAACGAAAACTGTGACACGAGAATTTTATATATTAGATTTTCGTAAACTTTTATCCCGAAAACCGGGAAAATGGGAATAATACATATAAGTAGATATAATTAATCATCACAAATACCGAATGTAACATATTATGCGTTGTCAATATACTCGTATTCGTGAATGATATTAATGATGTGTGCTTATACCACGCACGTTGGATTAAATGAGAATTACTTGTGATAAATGAATGGTTCTTTTAGTATGTATAACACTAGCTGTGCTTCACAGTTTTACCTGTTTTGTGAGTGGGAAGATTAATAATATTGTTTAGTATGGACCCATTCAGTTGACTAGATTTTACTACTATTCATCACTACATAGTATAAAACAAAGTCGCTTTCTCTGTCTCTATATCCCTATGTATGCTTAGATCTTTAAAACTACGCAACGGATTTTGATGTGGATTGTTTTAATAGATAGAGTGATTCAGTGGAAAGGTTTTTATCATAATTTTATCCCCATATTTCTACGGGAAGTACGCGGGTGTAACCGCAGAGCACCGCTAGTAAAGCTATAATAGAGATTTTAAAAGTTAATGAATTACTTAAGTCTTGTTCTGATAAAAATTTCCAGGATCATAAAATACCTGCCCCCCTAGCATGACTGTGCGTGACATTATATACATTATTACACCACGAAATAATATCGATTTCGCGAGCATGACCAAATGTCATAAAATTAATCACGTGGTAAAATTCAATATGGCGGGTATTTTTTTTTCTTGACAGTTGGATGTCAATAAATCGCTGTATCTATCGGGTTTTCAAAGTCATGCTAGCCTAGCTGATGAATGTAAGATCACTACAAATGGATTTCTTAGTCGGAAGCTGTATGCCTGCTGCTACCTGCTATGCTGATGGTTACGAGTTCGAATCCCGTTCAAGACAAACATTTGTATGCATAAACATGACTGTCTGGGTGTTTTTGTTTCTTCAATTTGACTCAGAAATCCTAAAGCCGACCTCGATGGCAGAGTGGTCACCATGCCGGACTGCCATCCGTAAGGTTGTGGGTTCGATTTCCGTGCGGGGTCAATATTTGTGTGAACCACAAATGTTTGTCTCGGTCTGTGTGTGTGTGTGTGAATGAGTGTGTGCGTAGTTTCTGATATACTAGATACAAGTTTCGAACTTAGGGGTCAGTTACTATAATGTGAATGATTTTAATGATTAAATCCTCCGGTTTGGTATGCAAGCATAAACAGTAGAGTAGGTATATTTTTTTCCAAAAGATTAACAAATAAAACAAATATTTGTATTCTTATAGTATTTAATTACCAATATTTTATATTTACATAGGTGACATCACAATAACTAACTACTCGTAAATTAAATCAGAAGTGATCTGTCAGTCTTTCTATTTCGTAGAGATCACCGATTATTTCTTCCACTTTCGTTCCTATTTTCTTGGCAATCTGAAAAAAAAGATTTAAACATTAATAGTACTTATGAAAAGAAATTTATATAATATCTGCGGGAGTATGTACGTATATGTGTGTTCGTGTGCGTGCTAGGTCGTATGTGCGTGTTTTCCTAGGATGCTCGTGTGACTGTGTGTATGTACATACACATACACTCATTGGTATGAGTGCGCATGTGTGGGTATAATTGTGTATACATGTAAGGGGTAGCGTTGGTTGGTCCCCTTAGGTGCCGTAGTGCATATGAATGAAAAACTCGTTCTTCTTATAAATGGTGTTATTATTATATTATGGCACACGGCACAATGTTTTACTTATTATATATAGTCACTAGTCAATACAATAGAAGGATTACGATTATTACATCCGCCATTCACGGTAAGTCCTGCGCAAGAGAGTGTGTCAGCGCGTTAGGGACGTGACACCGTACGAGCTAGGCTAGTGCAGTGCCACGTCCGGTTAGAAACAAACATTAACAAACAAGTGCGACGATGTCGCCACACCACCCCCCCACGGAGAGAGGTAACTAATCAAAATTTTTAAAACGGACCCGTCGGCCTGATCTTGTGACGTACGGTTTAGCAGGAAGGTCCGTAGAAGTAGGAGCAGGAGACTGTGTAGCAGGAGCGGCGGGTGGAAGCTGAACTGGCGGAAAGTCCAATCGAGGCGGCGGAGCTGCTGTTGACGGCGGCTCAGGGATCGCCGGGGTGTGGTTGGGCCAGTCTAAAAGCTGTTCCACGAAAGCTGGTTTCAGTCGATCGACGGATACTACAGCAGGTTTGCCTTTGAGATCGATGGTGAAGGTCTTGCCATCTTTGGATCGGTCGATCACGGCATGTGGACCTGTGTAGGGAGGTTGCAAGGGACGCCGTACGGTGTCGTCCCTCAGGAACACATGAGTGGCGTTTGAAAGCTCCTTAAAGACGAAGGATGCACGCTGAGTATGTCTAGAGGCAGGAGTGGGTCGGATGTTCGACATGTGACGACGTAACCTAACGACGAGGTCTGTAGCGTCTTCAATCCTCTCAGGACCGGGGACTGGAACGAGCAGTTCACCGGGGAGACGCAGAGTTTCTCCGTAGACGATTTCAGCGGCTGAAGCTTTGAGATCCTCTTTAAAGGCTGTGCGCATTCCCAGGAGCACGAAAGGAAGAGCTTGGATCCAGGAATTTCCGTGGCACATTAGAGAGGATTTTAGCTGACGATGTACCCGCTCTATCATGCCGTTTGCGGCTGGGTGATAGGCGGTGGTTCGTATGCGTTGGGTAGCGAAGTTTTGAAGCAATCGCTTGAACAAATCGGACTCGAACTGAGCGCCACGATCTGTTGTCAAAACAAGAGGTACCCCGAAGCGAGCGATCCATTCTCTGGTGAACGTGTCTGAAACTTCCTCTGCCGTTGCTGTCCGCATGGGCCATACTTCGGGCCATCTAGTTACCCTGTCGATAGCCGTCAGGCAGTAACGGTATTCGTTACAGACGGGCAGTGGGCCTACGATGTCCATGTGCACGTGCATGAAACGACCAGATGGGGTGTTGAAGTTGCCCAGGGGTGCGGAGTTGTGCCGAGAGATCTTGCTGCGTTGACACGCTAGGCAAGTTCGGGACCAGGTGCGGCAGTCCTTGTTGACGGAAGGCCAAACATAGCGGTCGGTGACGAGGCGAGTAGTTGCCCTGGAACCGGGGTGGCTCATGCCGTGAAGTTTGTCGAAAATGGTTCGACGGAACTCGGGAGTGATGTAAGGTCGAGCTTTTCCGGTAGAGGTGTCGCAGATCAACGACAGTCCGGTAGCAGGTATGTCGACCTTTGCGAGTTTAAGGCTCGTCGTCTTTTCGCGCATGAGTTCAGCGAGTTCTTGATCTTTGTCCTGGGATATGGCGAGCGCTTCGTACTCTTGCTCAAGCGTTATCGCCTCTATTCGGGACATAGCGTCAGCCACGACGTTGTCTTCACCTTTGATATATTTGATATCAGTAGAAAACTGGCTGATGAATGACAGCTGATTAAGCTGGGAAGGAGGGAGCTTATCACGACGCTGTGCGAAAGCGTACAACAGCGGTTTGTGATCCGTAAAAATGGTGGCATGTTGAACTTCGAGAAGATGGCGGAAATGCTGTACGCTTTCGTACACCGCCAAGAGTTCCCGATAGTATGCTGGCCACTCGGACTGACGTGCTGTGAGTTTCTTGCTGAAGAAGGCGAGAGGATGCCAATGACCGTCGATTTGCTGTTGCAAACAGGAGCCCACGTGTACGCTGGATGCATCTGTGAATAGAGCTAGTGGGGCGTTGTTCGCCGGGTGTTGGAGAAGCGTAGCAGTGGACAGGCTCTGTTTGCAGGCGCTGAAAGCTTCATGCAGCTCGGGCGTCCATGGAAATGGCTTTGCGCCTTTGCTGTTGGTTGAAGCGACGGCATCGACGAGAGAGGCTTGAAATTTTGCGGCCTGGGGTATGAAACGGCGGTAATAATTAATCATACCCAGAAAACGCCTCATGCCCTGGACGGTTTCAGGTGGTGAAAAATTTAATAGGGCACGTACGCGCTCTTCAGGGGGTCGTGTGCCTTCGGCGTTGATGAGGTGACCGAGGAAGGTAACTTCCTCGACACCGAGAACGCATTTTGAAGGATTTATGACGACCCCGTAATCCTGGAAACGCCTGAAGAGCGTGCGAAGGTGTTCCAGGTGGGTGGTCTCGTCTGGAGAAAAAATCAGCACGTCGTCTACGTACGGGAAACAGAAATCAAGACCCCGTGTGACCTCATCAATGAAACGCTGGAACGTTTGCCCCGCGTTCCGGAGCCCGAAGGTCATGAATGGAAATTCGAAGAGGCCAAACGGGGTAATGATGGCTGTCTTCGAGATATCACCTTCAAAAACGGGGATTTGATGATAGGCCTTAACAAGGTCACAGGTGCTGAAAATCTTGGCTCCAGAAAGACCGTGAGAGAAGTCGTTGATGTTTCTCACGGGGTATCTGTCAGGAACGGTCCTAGCGTTGAGGCCGCGGTAGTCACCGCATGGCCGCCACAGGCCGTTCTTCTTCAGAACCATCTGCAGTGGTGATGACCAGGCACTCTTGGATGGCCTGGCTATACCGCATTGCATCATGTCCTCGAATTCCTTTCGAGCTGCAACAAGTTTGTTTGGTGCAAGGCGGCGAGGACGACACGATACGGGAGGCCCTTCGGTTGTTTTGATGTAATGCACCGTGCTGTGTTTCACTTCTTTGGGCAGACCCGGGGGGCGCGTGATTTCTGGAAATTCGGCGAGCAATTGAGCAAATACTGAATTTCCTGAGGCCACGGCTTTAACGCTGACTTGCGAAATCTGAACAGAGGTGGCGCTGACGGAAAGGTTGGAGTTTCCATCGACGAGGCGCTTATTCCGGCAGTCAGGGAGCAGGTTGTAGTGACTCAAGAAGTCTGAGCCAATGATGGGGGTGCTGACATCAGCGACAATGAAGTTCCAATAAAAGTCCCGGCGTAGTCCTAAGTTGAGATGGAGAGAGACTGTACCATATGTCTTGATAGAGCTACCATTAGCGGCGCTAAGGTCGAAGTCGCTGCTATCAAAGCGACCCTTCAGTAGGCGCCGGGGGAAGCAACAGAGATCTGATCCAGTATCTATCAAATACTGGTGCTTAGATTTCTGGTCGGTGACAAAAAGTCGGCGGCCGGGATGTGAACAATCAGTAGCCGCCGCTACTGACTGTCGTTGGCGTTTTCCTGCTGATTAGGAGTCCAGGAGCAGGGTTTGGTACATTTTAGTCGCTTTGCTGTCAAACTTCCTATGGTACCAGCAAACTGACTTGTCACTGTTCGCTGGTGATCTGGTACGTGAACGGTTGCGGTTAGATGACGTGGAACGGTTCTGAGAGCGGCTGGAATGCTGACCGGTAGAAATGGCAGCAACTTGTTTGCCTAACTCTTCCACTCGTTGAACAAGAGACTCGAGAAGTGTTGCTGAAGTGGATGGAGCAGCACACGAGAAAACTTGACTTCTGGGTCCGGCTATCTCCATAACCTTGTCAGCCAGTTCTGACAATTTGTCTAAGCTGAGCTCCGGCTGTGAAGCTAAAATAGCTTGTACCTGTTGAGGAAGATGTCTAAGCCATAGTTGTCGAAGAATGTTGTCATCTGACAAAGCTTGTCCGGATAGTGATCGAAGATGCCGGAGAAATTGTGAGGGGCGACGGTCACCAAGCTCTTCTTCGCTTATTAATTGGCGAACCCTCTGTTCTTCAGACATGGATAGTCTTCTAATGAGCTCTTCCTTAAGTTTTAAGTACCTGGTTCCTATGGGTGGGGGCGATGTAATTAGATCTTCAACCTCCCCAACGAGCCGCTGATCCAGTTGAGATATGACATAGTTGTACATTGTAGTATCTGATGTGATTCCAGCAATGTCGAATTGAGCCTCGACCTGCCCAAACCACACCGCCGGTTTGTCGGGCCAAAATGGAGGTAGCTTTACTGCAACCCGGCATACCTCAGGTTTATTATTCAATTTTGAGAGAAGAGTGGCCTTCTCAGCTTCCAACCGCTGTATCTGATCCTGTAATTCTTTGCTCTCAGCCATGCTGTGGTGTTAGCAAGCAAAAAGACCAAAACACCGCTTAAAAAAAATTTAAAACCCGTGCAAAAAAAAATATATGTATATAAACCCGTGCAAGTAGTAGTAGTATTGGTGTGGCAAAATCGACTCACTTTTACAGCAAATAATGTACAAACAATAAACACACACAAAAATAAATCAAAAATATTTGTTAGTACAAACCTATTAAATAAATTCAATAATTTGGTTCAATGCCATACCAAAATAAGTAAAAAAAATAAATGTGTTAACAAATAAATCAAAAATATTTGTTAGTACAGTCCCACAAAATAAATTTAACAATATTGTTAAAAGCTGTACCAAAATATGTTAAAAAAAAAAAAAATTTGTTTATACAGAGCAGAATAATGAAGTTAAACTGTCATACCACATAAAATATGTTATATCAAAATTAAATAATGAATTTTGTGCTCCGTTATACCAATATAAATCAAATTATGAAATTGTAACAAAGAAAATTGTGCAAATAAATCAAATAGGTACATGCAAAATAGCCTAATTAACACCCAATGTACAAAACATGTATGCACACACAGTAAATGCAATAAGTAAACACACAAAATAAATGTAAATTTGTAGAAGTTGTAAACATGTAAAATTGTTATGTTAATAGGGTTATATATAGCAATATTGTCTCTTAGTTCCACGGCGAGGGTGTTTTCTATTAGTTGGGTTAGGTAGCTATAGCTCTGGGACGCAGACTCACTCGATGAAAACACTTAGAAAAAGTTTGGATTGTACATACCGGGTTATGTCACTCACTCTTAACCAAGTTCTGCTTGGAATTAGTTATGTCCGTGTATGCAGTCGGTGAAGGTCGACAGGGGCTTTGCCCACCGTGGGTGCTGGAGTAAGACTCGTTGCGTTGGCGCGTGGGTCAGGATCCCTCGTGCCACGTGTTGACCGCTGGTGCGGGCGACGTGTTTGATACGTCGGAATCGCTGTCGGCGGCTTGTTGTCGTGTTGGCACGTGAGGATATCGCTGTAGGCACGGTTTGTGCTGGCGAAACTTAACGGCGGACGGACGATTTTCGACGTCAAGGGTCACCACTAAGGGGTAGCGTTGGTTGGTCCCCTTAGGTGCCGTAGTGCATATGAATGAAAAACTCGTTCTTCTTATAAATGGTGTTATTATTATATTATGGCACACGGCACAATGTTTTACTTATTATATATAGTCACTAGTCAATACAATAGAAGGATTACGATTATTACATCCGCCATTCACGGTAAGTCCTGCGCAAGAGAGTGTGTCAGCGCGTTAGGGACGTGACACCGTACGAGCTAGGCTAGTGCAGTGCCACGTCCGGTTAGAAACAAACATTAACAAACAAGTGCGACGATGTCGCCACACATGTGTATGCGTATGTATGTTTGGGTGTGTATGTGTGTGCATTGTTAGCCTGCATGAGTGTGTATGTGTGTATGCGTCTTCATGCGTGTGTGTTTCTGACTGTGCCACCGAGTGAATGCGTGTCAGTGTATGTTTGCTTGTGTATGTGTTTCTCCAGTATGTATGTGTATATACATACCTCCTCCCGCTCCCGATCAGCCATGTGCATGTACTGGTGTACAAGGTCCCCGTCCAGCATGCCTCTCGCCGCACACCCGCCCACGCCGCGACGGCTCGAACGGTATGTCCTGGGGGAGAGAAGGGAAGTGAAGTTACTTGGGGTGATATGGAGAGACATAATGTATGCTGGCTTGGCGTATAGTGTAACACAATTATGACACCAGCCGGGCTAGCATGACTTCGAAAACGCGATAGATAAAGCGATGTATCGATATCCAACTGTTAAAATACAATAAATATAGCCGCCATATTTAATTTTATCATCGTACCACGCCATAATTAATTTGGTCATGCTCGCGAAATCGATATTATTTCGTGGTGTCGATATATTTTATCAAGCACAGTCATGGCTGGTGACAAAAAAATTGAAGAATACTTTCGTTTCGTTTATTTTTGTAAACATTTATTCAATAAACAGACAATCATTTAATAAAGTATTTATTTATGTGACAACCAAAAGAACGCTGTCACCGGAACAAAAATGTTTGTGCCAAAATAAATGAAGCGACTAGACAGGACATACGGTAATTTGGTTTAACATAAAACTGACATGAATTAATCGTGACATGCACTGACTTGACATAACATGAAACGCCTCACCACAAACCTGATATAAACGAACATAACTTCACACACTCTGACTTGACGAGTCTCGACATAAGCTTGACATGACTTGACATAAGCTTAACATGACTTGACATAACCTGATTGAAATAAAAGACTTAAACGGATTTTTGTCATGGTTGTATTTGTTTTACATTTTCTGACGTTTCGGATTCTTTACAGAACCTGTGAGTCTTCTGTGATCGACATGACACAGACACAGATGACGACAAAAATCCGTTTAAGTGTTTTATTTCAATGTGTAGTGTTCGTGTAAATCAAAGATATCAATATTGACATAACCTGGCATGGCTATCTAAGTCCATCCATACCTGAACCCCCTGGGGTTGAGCCCGGCGAGGTGGCAGCAGTAGTTGTTCATGACGTTCTGCAACATGAGCAGCCGCCGGTACATCTTCTCTGACAGTGGCAATAGGTAGCCCACGCCGCCGTCCAGCGTCGCTGTGATTACATAGAAAATTGTTAAATAAAGATAAAAAATAGGACAGAGCAATGAGTGGGCCTGCTTTAAAGGTGCAGATAGACTTGAGCATGCACTTGTAATGAGCATTCGTGCGAATTTTACGTTACAGAAAAATACGAGAACATTTTAGCGAGCATTCTATCGATTCATTCATTATCTCTGGCGAGCGTTCTGGCGAGCATTGCTTTGAGATTTTTGCCAGCCAAGCTTCGGTCATCGTTCCGCGCCCCACCTGACATCCAAGTCTGTCATTTTCGTGAAGAATATTTTTTGATGAGCATCGACTAGAGCGTTCACTAGAATGCTCGTGAAAATGTTCGTAGCAATGTTTGGCTCTATGCTTGGTTCATATCAAACAAATATAAAAGTGGCGAATGCTCGATGTTCTGTTACAAGTGAATGCTCAAGTCTATCAGCACCTTTGGAGATAAAAAACGCTATATTTTGAAGAGCGCTTTCAGACTAGCGAATTTTTTTCGCGATAAGCTCGTGGGTTAAGGCCAAAGATAATGGAGGAGACCATTACCCAGCTGTGGGACAATATCTGCCTTATTTGCGTTGCATTTTTAGTCTGGTTTAGCACTAAACCAGGTTTTACAATCAATTTTGAATACTGTCAAAGTGACAGATTTGACTGACAAGGTGTCAAATGCTTAACAGGTTTTGTTAAACCGGACTAAAAATGCAACGCAAATAAGGCAGTATAAGTTTAAATATGTATACTAACTGAACATAGTAACGTGTCTCCGATATTGCTCCCCGACGGCGGCGATGCGGAACATCGCGTGCACTTGTTGACCGAGGTGGTAGTCGCTCTTCTTGATCAGACGCTGGCCTGCACATACAACATTAGGGACATTCTTAATTTAATAAATTAATGTGTACGTTTTGATGTAACCGCACAGCGTTTTTAATGATATTGATGTGCTTTGTTTAAATGAAACGAGAATAGTTTTTGCTGTAAATAATTTGAATTGATATAGTATTATTAAACGAAACGTACGTCATTATATATAACTATATAATACAACGGGATGTTTGTAAATTTATTATTAAGATTAAGATGAATATAATCTGTATAATGTAAACGTACCCCCGTAGCTCTCCCGCGCCTGCGGCTGGTACATGTAGAGCGCGAAGTTTCCCTCCGCCTCGCTCACCAGGAACCCCAGCTGGGTGTTGTCCACCATGAACTCGATGTCGTAGATCTAGAGGGAATGGATGTCGTGGAATGTGACTTTTGGCGGTTTAAATTGTGTTTGTATGGTTTGGCAAGTGAAAAAGTGTTAATAATTAGAAGGAAGAAAAAGAAGCTAATGTTATAGAGCTTGTAAAGGAAGACTCGACTGAATTGATCAACATAAACAACTATATTCTCTTCTTCTGTAGGAGTCTTGGGACGCGTTCAAGGCCTGAATTCAGGAGGAAAAGAAAGAGTAGGAGTAGACGGCAGAAAAAGGGTGGGAAGGGAGAGTAATAGAAACAGAAGATGAAAGGAGAGTTGAAGGAGCAAAAGTATGAAAAGGAGGTGAAGAAAATGGAAGAGAAGAAGTGAAGAGAATGGCAAAGGAAAAGACGGAATAGGTAAAGAAATAGGAGAGACCGAATGTAAGAAGGAAGAAATGAATGTATTGGAAAAAGAAGAGGGGAAAAGAGATAGGAGAAAGAGGGAGAGAGGAGAGCAAACATCATGATAGAAAGAGGACAATATTCTTGTTCCTTTATAAGTATATTAGTATATATTTGTCTAGTATAGTATATGTTGTATATAATGTGTATACCTGAGCATTCCTCAGATCCCTGGAGACGAGCGAGAGCGTCCTGTGCTGGTGCTGATAGCGCAGTAACGACACGCTCTTGTACACGTCACATACTACAATGAGGTTCTTCAGCGCCAGCAGACGGTGTACGTAGATACCGGTGTCTATGAACGCTATTCCCACTAGGTCGTTGTCTTTGAGTTGCCAGATGTAGATCTGAAAGGAGTTTTTACTTAAAGATCTGGCATATGGAGAGACAAATAGCTGCACAATCCAGCGGCGGATCCAGGGGGTGGGTCATGGGGGTCATGACCCCCCCCCCCCCTGAGCAGGTTCCAGGACTAAGGTGGACCACTAATTGATCATAATGATTTTATTTATAAAAAAAATTGTCACCATACAGAGGCGCCAGGAGGTGGTCACATAGTCGTGGTCACAAAAAAAACCTGGTATATTGTTATCAAAACTAAATTATAAGTTCTTACTACTTGACCACGACTATGTGACCCCCTCCTGGCGCGAAAGCTGGATCCGCCCTTGGCACTATCGGAGTGGAATTGAACATGTTTAATTGGCCTATTCAGAGTAGGCTCGAGCCCCTCGGTGGGGACATTGTGAGCTGATGATGATGAATTGGTATCCCGGAGATGCACGACTCACGGGGACTATACGTCATCAACCAACCAATACGGGTAACTATGAGAATTCGCGTGAAACGCTCTCTCTACCTGTGACAAATAGGCAGCGAGTTGCTCACTGCGATTGTAGCTATTTTACCTGAGACGAGTGAATTTTAATTAGCAAATAAATAACATGGCGCATATCCTATATGTGATATCTTTTAATAAGCCATTAGTACCACACTATAAATTAAATAAATATACATAGAGAATACTCGCTAAGAGACACAGGGTTTCATGGTGTCGTTTAAATTAGCATATTGCAACAACCTCCCTAGAAAAATACCCTTTTCAAAGTGTATGTTTTCCCCTCCCCTATTTAGTGAGATATTTACCTTCTGTCCAACAGCAGACACCAGATATCCAAGGACTTGCGTAAGCGCTGTGACTGGTCCTTTCTGCTCCTTCGCATATAGCTCTTTGAACCTGTTCTTTGTCAGTGGCTGGCCCGGCTCGGGAACCACGTCGATTATATCGTATATTATTATCTATGGGAAAGGTATATGAGGGTAATTTTAAAAAATATGCAGCAAGGCCTTGCCTTCTTTAAACACTATATAATCCTATCCTTTCTTGGTACTTACCCTTCCTCTAGAAGAGATATCTTCGCTGTAATTGTAATTCGTTCCTATTGCAATATAACCTCTAAGACCAGATCTGAAAAAAAAAAATCTTTATCAACCACTTTATCATGATTGAAAAAGTGTCTTCTTTGATATAATTTTCATTCTTCTTTTTAAGAATGCTATATACATAAGTCCAATAGCGCATGCTATTGGACTTTATATCAACCGACTTAGAATTTTTAAAAACTTTTATTATGGCATGAAAATTGTGAACTTATCACCTGATTTATAAAAGGGTTTTAAAATCACACTTTGTATTGTAGAAAGTCATGAGTTATGAATTAGGGACAAAAGAATCCTACAAAAACTTACCTAGTCCCCTCATAAGACAACGACACGTTTTTCAAACAAGTGACGTGTTCCCATTCATCCAGTTCTATCTTAGTGTTCGGGATGATCTCCCAGGAAACAGGCGAGAAGAGCATCACTGAGAAATGGTCTTGCATCGGGTAGGGGAACCTAAGGGATGGAAAATGGGATTTTAAAAAACCCTTTCAGTTGAGAAGAATTCCTAAATATTGAGTACAAAATCCGATCGCGCGATCCGAGGCGATAAATCGTGATACATTCGGCGCAGCGGCTTTGTGTTACGTGAGCGAGAAATCGCGATACATACAGGAACAACTGAAACATACGAAAGGTACAACTTGCCCGGTGGGAGGCGAAGAAATTAAATCACTTCACAATTTCGTTCTCACGTAGGACAAAGCAGTTGCATCGTTTCAATTAATGTGTTATATCGCCTGGGATATGCGACCGAGAAGCTACTTTAAAAACTGTACGTACCTGTCGCCCTTGTTCTCGGTGGTGCGCTCCTTGTCCTCCCCGTTGAACTTGTAGTAAGTGGTGGTGGGGCGACGCACGGAGCCCACGAGGCAGTACGTGCGCGACTCCACGTGGTACGTCACGTGGTGCGGCGTCATGCGCAGCGGGACCTTCCGCGCCGGCCACGCCGCGTCGTACGACAGGTGGCCCGCCACCACGCAGATACGGAGCTCGCACTACGACGGGGGATAGTACGACAGGTGGCCCGCCACCACGCAGATACGGAGCTCGCACTACGACGGGGGATAGTACGACAGGTGGCCCGCCACCACGCAGATACGGAGCTCGCACTACGACGGGGGATAGTACGACAGGTGGCCCGCCACCACGCAGATACGGAGAGAGCACTACGACGGGGGATAGTACGACAGGTGGCCCGCCACCACGCAGATACGGAGCTCGCACTACGACGGGGGATAGTACGACAGGTGGCCCGCCACCACGCAGATACGGAGCTCGCACTACGACGGGGGATAGTACGACAGGTGGCCCGCCACCACGCAGATACGGAGCTCGCACTACGACGGGGGATAGTACGACAGGTGGCCCGCCACCACGCAGATACGGAGCTCGCACTACGACGGGGGATAGTACGACAGGTGGCCCGCCACCACGCAGATACGGAGCTCGCACTACGACGGGGGATAGTACGACAGGTGGCCCGCCACCACGCAGATACGGAGAGAGCACTACGACGGGGGATAGTACGACAGGTGGCCCGCCACCACGCAGATACGGAGCTCGCACTACGACGGGGGATAGTACGACAGGTGGCCCGCCACCACGCAGATACGGAGCTCGCACTACGACGGGGGATAGTACGACAGGTGGCCCGCCACCACGCAGATACGGAGCTCGCACTACGACGGGGGATAGTACGACAGGTGGCCCGCCACCACGCAGATACGGAGCTCGCACTACGACGGGGGATAGTACGACAGGTGGCCCGCCACCACGCAGATACGGAGCTCGCACTACGACGGGGGATAGTACGACAGGTGGCCCGCCACCACGCAGATACGGAGCTCGCACTACGACGGGGGATAGTACGACAGGTGGCCCGCCACCACGCAGATACGGAGCTCGCACTACGACGGGGGATAGTACGACAGGTGGCCCGCCACCACGCAGATACGGAGCTCGCACTACGACGGGGGATAGTACGACAGGTGGCCCGCCACCACGCAGATACGGAGCTCGCACTACGACGGGGGATAGTACGACAGGTGGCCCGCCACCACGCAGATACGGAGCTCGCACTACGACGGGGGATAGTACGACAGGTGGCCCGCCACCACGCAGATACGGAGCTCGCACTACGACGGGGGATAGTACGACAGGTGGCCCGCCACCACGCAGATACGGAGAGAGCACTACGACGGGGGATAGTACGACAGGTGGCCCGCCACCACGCAGATACGGAGCTCGCACTACGACGGGGGATAGTACGACAGGTGGCCCGCCACCACGCAGATACGGAGCTCGCACTACGACGGGGGATAGTACGACAGGTGGCCCGCCACCACGCAGATACGGAGCTCGCACTACGACGGGGGATAGTACGACAGGTGGCCCGCCACCACGCAGATACGGAGCTCGCACTACGACGGGGGATAGTACGACAGGTGGCCCGCCACCACGCAGATACGGAGCTCGCACTACGACGGGGGATAGTACGACAGGTGGCCCGCCACCACGCAGATACGGAGAGAGCACTACGACGGGGGATAGTACGACAGGTGGCCCGCCACCACGCAGATACGGAGAGAGCACTACGACGGGGGATAGTACGACAGGTGGCCCGCCACCACGCAGATACGGAGCTCGCACTACGACGGGGGATAGTACGACAGGTGGCCCGCCACCACGCAGATACGGAGAGAGCACTACGACGGGGGATAGTACGACAGGTGGCCCGCCACCACGCAGATACGGAGCTCGCACTACGACGGGGGATAGTACGACAGGTGGCCCGCCACCACGCAGATACGGAGAGAGCACTACGACGGGGGATAGTACGACAGGTGGCCCGCCACCACGCAGATACGGAGAGAGCACTACGACGGGGGATAGTACGACAGGTGGCCCGCCACCACGCAGATACGGAGCTCGCACTACGACGGGGGATAGTACGACAGGTGGCCCGCCACCACGCAGATACGGAGCTCGCACTACGACGGGGGATAGTACGACAGGTGGCCCGCCACCACGCAGATACGGAGAGAGCACTACGACGGGGGATAGTACGACAGGTGGCCCGCCACCACGCAGATACGGAGAGAGCACTACGACGGGGGATAGTACGACAGGTGGCCAGATACAGAGCTCGCACTGCGTTAGGGAAGGGGTACTACGAGAAGTGGTCAGATATGAAGCTCGCACTAGAAACGGGGGATAGTACGACAGGAGAGAGGTTCTAGATGATGCGTGTGTATGTTGATGGGTTGATAATGTGGCTTTGTGTTTGTGAAGGGCATCATTAAGTATAAGTCAAGAACAGATATGGGCCTAAAATATAGCCTTGCGACATTTTTACGAATCATCCTTTCGATTGAACATCGTTTATTGTAACGTTTTACTGTAGTAAGAACTTTTATTTTAAGGAACTTTATTATTATCTCGGACCAGTTTATAAACTAGCGTTAAGTGAGTCAAAAGCTTAGGGGAGGTCGCAAAACATTTTCTTCTCAAACATCAATGATGTGAGTCAAAAGTTTAGCCCTGGCCATTATAATTATATGAGAAACTATTACTCTCTATTATTTAGTTGAATAACTTTGCTATGATATGCCCTATACAAGGCAATGGTCCCACCGCGGGCGAGTGAGCGATGAACTATCGGCCTAACAATCGCCCGCGGTGCACCACTGCCAAAATTTTCATATTAGGAGATTGGTAGGTTTCCAAACATATAAAAGTAGTCTTTTTTCGTTTTTTAATCATTTGTAGAAATGAGTTTGAGTGGATGAGTGGACTACAGATTGAAATTATGTATCGTATGTGTGTGTGTCTGTATGTCACCAAACTTACCTTCTCATTGAAGTAAAGGAAGCCGTGTCGACAGTTAATATTGTTGAAGGGTGCGAAGCATCGTGCGGGCGGGAATTGATCCCGCACTCTGTGTGCTCGAAGCTCCCCTCGCCACGTCACAACTAGCATCGCGCCGCACGCGAACACGCCGCTGTATCCACCCACGTTACCTACACACTCATTCAGTCTCACACTCCACTCAAACTACCACTCACTAAAGCACGGTTGTAATTCACATGAAATATCGTATGTTGACCTGTAGCTATCTGTCTCTGTCGCACCTGCGTAAATTATTATGCGACCCGCTCGCACGGATGTAATGGGCGAGCGGGACGCATTATAATTTATGCAGTAATATTATAGAGCTGAAGAGTTTCATTAGTAGTAGATTCTCATTCGACTTTTGCATAAGTACTTCTTAGAGGCCCTAACTGAACAAATGATTTCGAATTTTGAGTTTGAACTCTCAGGAACTACTGGTCCAATTCGAAAAATTCTTCCAGTGTTAAATAGTCCATTTGTCGAGGAAGAGGATAGGCTGTTATCACATCTATACGACCAATAGGAGAAGAGCTTACGCTAGTGCCGCTAGTCAAACATATAATTGAAGTCTACTTACTGAAGTACCGTAGCTGTCGTACGGGGTAATTTTCAGTGGTATTGACAGCAGATGACGTCATGTGCATCCCGAACGGGAACGGACACTGAACCCGCGAGAACCGCAGCTTCAGGTTACCGCGCGGGTACTTAAACGCCTGCGACAAGACATTAGTATTAAATGGACTAGACAAATTCTAACGCTGGTATGGGTGAAATTTATACAGATGTTTGATTGTGAGTTGTGTGATGTGTGTCTACCTTCATTGTAATTTTTTAGACCTTTATAAAGAGGATGTGGACAGATAATAAATATATTATTTGCAAAGATGCTTGATTCAGAGTTAAAATATTGAAGCTGAATATTAAGTTACATGTTTAAAAAATAATTTAGAAATTAATACCATATCCTCACCTCATAAATGAGCAGATCATTCTGTCTGAGCACAAACAGATGCACTCTCCCAGCCTTGTGCCCCAGTCCAACCACCAGCAATTCTTTTATCGTGGATTCCCCCACTGCCCCTCCTAAAGCCGCCTCCTCTTCTTGAAGGTCCTCACCTTCATGGAGGGAGGAAACAGACTCCAGGGAATCCGTTAGCACCTAATGACACCAATGTACATACATGTAATGCAAATGCAATAGAGTAAAGGAAAATAACATGTCGTCAATGGATTTAGTCAAGGGATTTCACCAGGTATAAATAGCAGTATTGATGTTGAGTAGGCAAGAACGTTTGAATCTCTTAGTAACGCGGAGAAAGATTCACAACGGGTTGAGAGTGTTGTATTTTACGAAGCAAATACAAAGGGAGGTTTTATTTTAATTTAGGCCTACTTAGCTGAAGTTCATGTTCTGGTTTGTCTTCGACCCCCCTTTTTGACTTTTCTGTATACTAACCCTGAGTCCCAGCCCCGCGTCGCGGTAGATGCCGTAGAGGCGCATGTCGGGCAGGCTGTAGACGTCGAGGTGGTGGCGGCGCGCGACCACGACCCACCAGGACGCGCGGCGCTCGCCGAGCGCGCCCGCCCACCACGCGCGCGACCGCCGCGCCGGCCCGGCCGCCAGCGCCTGCTCCGCCAGCAACATCTGCGGGACGGCGGTACTCACTAGAACCTCATAGTCGCTAAGGCCTGATCACCCTAATTCAAGGTGGGCTCGAGCCCCTCGGTGGGGACATTAATAAATGAGCTGATGATCATGATAATACAACAGATATCATAGAAGAGACTGAAGTGACTAGAACTTTGACTACGGCTTTCGGACTCACAACGCAGAGAATTTAGTAAAGTCAATTAGAATTAAAATTCTGAAAAAAATAACGTTTTGCGCGTGGCAAAGAGTAAGCCCTTCCGACTGCGGAGAGCTGTAACTGTAGAAGACCGAACCCGATACTTAATTTGAAGAAAAATAGGAACAACAGAAAAATTAAGAAAAGAAATTTCGTCAATGGATACAGTCAAGGGATTTCGACAAGTGCAAGTAAAATATCAATGTCGCGTAGAAAAGAATGATCGAGTCCAATCGTGAAAATTAACGCAGCGAATGATTCCCACACGAGTGTGTATCTTTAAGAAAAAACACAATGAGAGAGCTTACGAAATGAAGTAAAAAATTGCCTTGACGACACCATGGCTAAAAAATAGTGGCATTCGTTGACTGCATTTTTTTTGTTCATTTTTTTGCATTTTTATCACGCAGCAAGCGCAATTAATAATTATGATTCCAATTACATAATATAATATTATCCATAATATAATAAAATCAAATTGAAAATTAACGCGGGAAAAGATGCTGAACGGGTCGAAAGTGTGTGAAAATACAAAGAGAGAGCTTAAGCAAATGTGTATTGAGATAGAAAAGTCTTGTCTTGACGACACAATGGTTAAAAATGTTAGTGTAAAAAAAACCTCGGGCTCGAAACTACATACATTTAGCTCGAATATAGGGAAGTAGAAATACCAATATTTTTTTTATCTACGTGAAATTGTATTCGTGCGTAGCATGTAGTGTTCATGACACTACACGCGTATAAAAAATATCATAAAAACAGTTTCTTCTTCTTTTTTTCTACAGGAGCATGTATTGGCCCACTTAACACAAATACGTACAAGAATCTATCTAAAAACATAACATCTCAGAATTCTCAGAGTATATCAAATTAATTAACATCTAATACTCACACTAGCCATAGAAGCGGGCGTCTGGTCACCTCCATACAACAGTTCGTCTTCATCGTTCAGTTCGTACACAGTACCGGGTTTGAATCCTTCTGCTTTGACATTAGTCTTCATCTTACCTGTAAATTCGCCTTTCACCTGAAATATAGACACGAGTAATTTTTATGACTGAGTTGAAGATTGGTTGGTGCCAATCGTTTTAATTAAAAACTAGTTGGTGCCAATGAAAAATCAAGGTCTCAAATATAATTAGAGTAGGTCTTCATCTTCTTCTTTCGAGTCAATAGCCAAAAAGGATAAACCTGAAAATAAATGTTCTCGGACTAAAATCTGGCTACGCCTATACCAACGCTAGTTGCTTTCATCAGGTCTTCTCGTGTGCAAGTTGAAGGGCACAGCGGGCACGACAGTAAGTATTTTTTTTAGTTGGTTAGAATTCGTGTCACGAGTTAAAGATTAATCATATAAATAACATAACATAACATAACATAATCATTCACTACATCATCTCATTATAGTAACTGACCCCTAACTAAGCTCGAAGCTTGTATCTAGGGTATCAGAAACTACGCACACACTCATTCACACACACACCCAGACCGAGATGAACATTTGTGGTTCACACAAATATTCACCCCGCACGGGAATCGAACCCGCAACCTTACGGATGGCAGTCCGGCATGGTGACCACTCTGCCATCGAGGTCGTCAAAAATTAAAGACTAGTTGGTGCCAATGACATAAAACAAGGACTGATGAGTGCCAATAAAGTAAATTAATGGCTGATCGGTGCCAATAGCATACACGACAAGGTCATTCCCAGCCACCGATATAGTAGAATCATTTTATTTTATTTTTTTATCCGGAATAGGCTTGCACTTGACTGTAACTCGCCTGATGGAAAGCGATGATACAGCCTAAGATGGAGTGTGCTCGCCTAGAAGGTACCATTCACTTGCGACTTAAAAAGATTGTATGTTTCAGGGAACAGAGAAGCTGGCAGGGAGTTCCACACTGTCGCTGTTTGCATGATGAATGTGGAGAGAATCAATTGTCTTGTAAAGATCACCTATAGATGTAGAAAACCACAGCAAATAGTAAGGCTTCTCTGGCCATTGTCTGGAAGGAAAAGCTCCATAGCTTCATTACTAACCTGTACATTTTCGGTGTCTGGCGCGGCGAACAGCCCGCTCATGTCGCGGTAGACGGTGGCGGCGACCGCGGGCGAGCGACTGCTCACCGACTGGCGGGTCGGCGCCAGGCGGCCTGACTGCACCAATAAATATACATGGTGATATTTTTATATGGGTAAGGTTGACGAAAATTTTGATCCCGTGGGATTGCCGGGATAAAACATAGCCTATGACTTTCTGAGGACCA
The DNA here is from genome assembly GCA_958496195.1 of Timandra comae. Lineage (NCBI taxonomy): Eukaryota > Metazoa > Arthropoda > Insecta > Lepidoptera > Geometridae > Timandra > Timandra comae. The sequence goes on along the minus strand of OY292377.1, from coordinate 7,533,874 downwards.
TAAGCCATCCCTGTAAATTTCATGTCAATTAGTTCAGTAGTTTAGCCGTGATATGGTAATAGACAGACAGACATACTTTTGCATTAATAATATACTAAATTCCCACGGGAACGGGGCGCTGCTACGCCCCGTTCCCGTGGGAATTTCGGAATAAAAAATAAGAAGTAGGTATATCGAAAATGCGGAAAGGAGTTGTGATGTTGATGTTGATAAAAACTAAAACTGCATGGATTTTTGAACAACTAGCAACCGCCCCGCGGTTTGACCTGCTCCCGTGAGAATGCGAAAATAAAAAATGCTAAAAACGTTCCCATTGAAACACTATCTATCGAAAGAAACAGCATCGAAATCCGTTGCGTAGTTTTTGAGATCGAAGCATACATAGGGACAGACAGCGGGAAGCTTTATAGTATGTAGTGATCCTCCTAGTCTTGCATCGAATCAGTTTCCTTACCATTCCATGCGCCCCTTTAAACTCCCTCAACGCCAGCACCAACACCTTCCCACAAGTGGAAACCACACACACGTAGGGGTCGGCCGCACTCGCGCTTGACGCCGTCCAATCCAACTGGATGGACTGGACTTGGGAACCGTCTGGGTAAGATAAAATAAAAAACTTACATAACAAACACCCTAGTGGTACCAATGACCCCACTTGACCCTCGGATCCCATTTGACCCACTGATCCCACTCGACCTACTGATCCCACTGGACCCACTGATCCCACTCGACCTAATGATCCTACTGATCCCACTTGACCCACTGATACTACTCAACTCACTGATCCTACTCGACCATCTGATCCCACTGATCCCACTCGACCCACTGATCCCACTCAACCAACTGATCCCACTTAATTCACTGATCCCACTCGACCCACTGATCCCACTTAACCTACTGACCCCTGTGCACCGACTGAATATACTGTTAAACATGAATTCAATCAGCCTTCAATTAAAAGTAACACTAACTTTTCAACAGCCTTATAGCGACAGTAGTAACTTGCACCATGAACTTGTTGTTTCCCAAGTTGCCGGCGAATATTGTAGGTGAGCCAGTTAGGAAACCTGAATTGTCTACTTCGTTGATCTCTTGGCCTGTTTGTAGTACCTGCGGCGGAAATGTATGTAGATGTAATATTTAGGAGACAAATTGGATGTGAGATATGGAATTAGACTGCAGAAATTGTGATTGGAAAGATTGGTTCAGAAAAACACAATTGGCTAATGTGGTTACATACGATGTAAAGTCTTGGGAAAATGAGAAAAGCAAAGTTGTTCCATAAAAAAACGAACGTAAAATGACAGTAAAAATAGTGACGAACATTAGCCATTGAAAATTGTGACAACGATGTAAACTGTGACATTAATGAATAGGTCAGTTTCATATTTTACTAACCATAGTAGAATCTTCTTGTGAAAGCAATAAATAAGCATGTTCTGCCTCTGAATCTCTCTCACCAGTATCTCCGAATACCGACCACATGTCCAAAGAACCTGGAATAAATATTTAATAGTATAATCTTCAATATTAAAGAAAATAAATAATATTACGAGATAGCTCCATTAATAGTTCTCATTATTACTTTCTTTCTATTGCAAACAAGCAATAATTAGCGTTCGAGTGTGTTCATGATTACGTGAGTGTGTCCATGAGTGTGTGCGTGTGCGTGTTACCGGGCAGGTCGAAGGCGGTGACGAGGTGCGGCGTGAGCGCGCGCTGCAGCACGGTGAGCGCGCCGTTCTTGTCCCTCCCCGAGCACGTGACGAGCTCCAGGCGCGCGCCCAGCGCCGGCTCGCCCATGGACGCCGACCCGATGGGGCAGATGTTCAGCAGCGAGTCGCACACCTAGCATACACGAGACATGATTCCACAACACTTTTATTGAGGCATTCTCCTTATACTCATATACATTTTCACTCAGCTCCTGCCCTGCACTTCGCGCTGCCGGAAATATTTCCCTAAATACTTTCGAGGCAGTATCCACGCGAGTGAGTGTTTACCTACACTCCCACTCGCGCTGCCTCCGTTTGACTTCCACACGCAAATCGACACTAGCGGGAGCCGGGCAGTGGCAGCGGCGTGACGAGTGGCAGCGCGAGTTACCTATTAACATTCAGTTATTACCCACTTCCCTACCCTGTAGGGACGACTGAGTGTAAACGGGAGGTCATATTTTAGCTCGATAGTCACGATGCTAGACGAACAGCCGTGAACTGAATCAACTCAAATTCAAATGTATTTATTTAACTCGCGTTTCGGTAGCATAATAAAATTATAAAAGCAACCTTTTTTGAATTAGGGAACTCCAAAAAAAGCTTTTTTAAATGATCGGACTGGGAATAGCCTTAAAAAACTTACCTCAAAAACGTAGCTAGTCAATTGCGTAGACGTCCTAATATCGCTCCCATACACTTCCAACTCATCCTGATCGCTGATATCAATCACGTTCGTCGGCAGACATTCACTCAAATCGTCGACCCGACGTCGTTTAGCTGCAGACTCATCCTTTTGAGGGTCCTTGGCTGCTTCTTTGGCTGCTTCTCTTTGGGCGTTTTCGGCCGCTGAAATTATGTTCTGCTTAATTTTTTTATTGAAAGGATTGAGTGTGGATTTTTTAGCAACTGAAATAAGCAGATCTTCTAGGTTATAGGGAATGGGGTCGGTATGGAATGGGATTCGTATGGAATGTGATATCTAGGAAATGTAGTCTGGAATGGAGACACTAGGAAATGGGGTCGGAAAGGAATTGGATCACTAAGGAAAGGGGTTGGAAAGAAAAAGGATCACTAGGGAATGGGGTTGGTAAGGAATTGGATCACTAAGGAAAGGGGTTGGAAAGAAAATGGATCACTAGGGAATGGGGTGGATACGGAATGGGGACGGTAAGGAAAGGGGTCGGTTAGTAGTGGAAACGGCAAGGAATGGGGTCGGTTAGGAATGGGGTCAGTTAGGAATGGTGTCGGTTAGAAATGGGGTCGCTAGGAATGGGGTCGGTTTAGGAATGGGGTCGTTAGGAATGAGATCGGTTAGGAATGGGGTCTGATGGGAATGGGGTCGGTTGGGAATGGGGTCGGTTGGGAATGGGGTCGGTTGGGAATGGGGACGGTTGGGAATGGGGTCGGTTAGGAATGGGGTCGGTTGGGAAAGGGGTCGGTTGGGAAAGGGGTCGGTTGGGAATGGGGTCGGCTAGGAATAAGGTCGGCTAGGAATGGGGTCGGTAAGGAATAAGGTCGGTTAGGAATGGGGTCGGTTGGGAATGGGGTTGGCTAAGAATGGGGTCGGTTGGGAATGGGGTCTTTTAAGATTGGGATCTTTTAGGAATGGGGTCTTTAAAGAATGAGGTCTTTTAGGAATGAGGTCGGTTAGGAATGGGGTCAGTTGGGAATGGGGTCGGTTAGGAATGGGGTCGGTTGGGAATGGGGTTGGCTAAGAATGAGGTCGGTTGGGAATGGATCGGTTGGGAATGGGGTCGGTTAGGAATGGGGTCGATTGGGAATGGGGTCGGTTGGGAATGGGGTCGGCTAGGAATAAGGTCGGCTAGGAATGGGGTCGGCTAGGAATGGGGTCGGTTAGGAATGGGGTAGTTTGGGAATGGGGTAAGTTAGGAATGGGGTCGGCTAGGAATGGGGTCGGTTGGGAATGGGGTCGGCTAGGAATGGGGTCGGTTAGGAATGGGGTCGGCTAGGAATGGGGTCAGTAAGTAATAAGGTCGGTTAAGATTGGGGTCGGTTAGAAATGGGGTCTAATGGGAATGGCGTCGGTTGGGAATGGGGTCGGTTGGGAATGGCGTCGGTTGGGAATGGGGTCGGATGGGAATGGGTCGGTTGGGAATGGGGTCGGTTAGGAATGGGGTCGTTTGGGAATGGGGTCCGTTGGGAATGAGGTCGGTTAGGAATAGGGTCGGTTGGGAATGGGGTCGGCTGGGAATGGGGTCGGTTAGGAATGGGCTCTTATAAGAATGGGCTCTTTTAGGAATGGGGTCGGTTAGGAATGGGGTCGGTTAGGAATGGGGTCCGTTGGCAATGGGGTCGGTTGGGAATGGGGTTGGCTAGGAATGGGGTCGGTTGGGAATGGGGTCGGTTAGGAATGGGGTAGTTTGGGAATGGGGTCGGTTAGGAATGGGGTCTTTTAAGATTGGGATCTTTTAGGAATGGGGACTTTAATGAATGAGGTCTTTTAGGAATGAGGTCAATTAGGAATGGGGTCGGTTGGGAATGGGGTCGGTTAGGAATGGGGTCGATTGGGAATGGCGTCGGTTAGGAATGGGGTCTTTTAAGATTGGGATCTTTTAGGAATGGGGTCTTTAAAGAATGAGGTCTTTTAGGAATGAGGTCGGTTAGGAATGAGGTCGGTTGGGAATGGGGTCGGTTAGGAATGGGGTCGGTTGGGAATGGGGTTGGCTAGGAATGGGGTCGGTTGGGAATGGATCGGTTGGGAATGGGGTCGGTTAGGAATGGGGTCGATTGGGAATGGCGTCGGTTGGGAATGGGGTCGGTTGGGAATGGCGTCGGTTGGGAATGGGGTCGGTTGAGAATGGGTCGGTTGGGAATGGGGTCGGTTAGGAGAGGGGTCGTTTGGGAATGGGGTCCGTTGGGAATGGGGTCGGTTAGGAATGGGGTCGGTTAGGAATGGGCTCTTATATGAATGGGCTCTTTTAGGAATGGGGTCGGTTAGGAATGGGGTCGGCTAGGAATGGGGTCGGTTGGGAATGGGGTCGGCTAGGAATGGGGTCGGTTAGGAATGGGGTCGGCTAGGAATGGGGTCGGTAAGTAATAAGGTCGGTTAAGATTGGGGTCGGTTAGAAATGGGGTCTAATGGGAATGGCATCGGTTGGGAATGGGGTCGGTTGGGAATGGCGTCGGTTGGGAATGGGTCGGTTGGGAATGGGGTCGGTTAGGAATGGGGTCGTTTGGGAATGGGGTCCGTTGGGAATGGGGTCGGTTAGGAATGGGCTCTTATAAGAATGGGCTCTTTTAGGAATGGGGTCGGTTAGGAATGGGGTCGGTTAGGAATGGGGTCCGTTGGGAATGGGGTCGGTTGGGAATGGGGTTGGCTAAGAATGGGGTCGGTTGGGAATAGGGTCTTTTAAGATTGGGATCTTTTAGGAATGGGGTCTTTAAAGAATGAGGTCTTTTAGGAATGAGGTCGGTTAGGAATGGGGTCGGTTGGGAATGGGGTCGGTTAGGAATGGGGTCGGTTAGGAATGGGGTCGGTTGGGAATGGGGTTGGCTAGGAATGGGGTCGGTTGGGAATGGATCGGTTGGGAATGGGGTCGGTTAGGAATGGGGTCGGTTGGGAATGGGGTCGGTTAGGAGTGGGGTCGTTTGGGAATGGGGTCGGTTAGGAATGGGGTCGGTTAGGAATGGGCTCTTATATGAATGGGCTCTTTTAGGAATGGGGTCGGTTAGGAATGGGGTCGGCTAGGAATGGGGTCAGTTGGGAATGGGGTCGGCTAGGAATGGGGTCGGTTAGGAATGGGGTCGGCTAGGAATGGGGTCGGTAAGTAATAAGGTCGGTTAAGATTGGGGTCGGTTAGAAATGGGGTCTAATGGGAATGGCATCGGTTGGGAATGGGGTCGGTTGGGAATGGCGTCGGTTGGGAATGGGGTCGGTTGGGAATGGGTCGGTTGGGAATGGGGTCGGTTAGGAATGGGGTCGTTTGGGAATGGGGTCCGTTGGGAATGGGGTCGGTTAGGAATGGGCTCTTATAAGAATGGGCTCTTTTAGGAATGGGGTCGGTTAGGAATGGGGTCGGTTAGGAATGGGGTCCGTTGGGAATGGGGTCGGTTGGGAATGGGGTTGGCTAAGAATGGGGTCGGTTGGGAATAGGGTCTTTTAAGATTGGGATCTTTTAGGAATGGGGTCTTAAAAGAATGAGGTCTTTTAGGAATGAGGTCGGTTAGGAATGGGGTCGGTTGGGAATGGGGTCGGTTAGGAATGGGGTCGGTTAGGAATGGGGTCGGTTGGGAATGGGGTTGGCTAGGAATGGGGTCGGTTGGGAATGGATCGGTTGGGAATGGGGTCGGTTAGGAATGGGGTCGATTGGGAATGGGGTCGGTCGGGAATGGGGTTGGCTAGGAATGGGGTCGGTTGGGAATGGATCGGTTAGGAATGGGGTCGGTTGGGAATGGGGTCGGTTGGGAATGGGGTCGGCTAGGAATAAGGTCGGCTAGGAATAGGGTCGGCTAGGAATGGGGTCGGTTAGGAATAGGGTAGTTTGGGAATGGGGTCGGTTAGGAATGGGGTCTTTTAAGATTGGGATCTTTTAGGAATGGGGTCTTTAATGAATGAGGTCTTTTAGGAATGAGGTCGGTTAGGAATGGGGTCGGTTGGGAATGGCGTCGGTTAGGAATGGGGTCTTTTAAGATTGGGATCTTTTAGGAATGGGGTCTTTTAAGATTGGGATCTTTTAGGAATGGGGTCTTTAATGAATGAGGTCTTTTAGGAATGAGGTCGGTTAGGAATGGGGTCGGTTGGGAATGGGGTTGGCTGGGAATGGGTCGGTTGAGAATGGATCGGTTGGGAATGGGGTCGGTTAGGAATGGGGTCGATTGGGAATGGCGTCGGTTGGGAATGGGGTCGGTTGGGAATGGCGTCGGTTGGGAATGGGGTCGGTTGGGAATGGGGTCCGTTGGGAATGGGGTCGGTTAGAAATGGGGTCTGATGGGATGGGGTTGGCTAGGAATGGGGTCGGTTGGGAATGGATCGGTTAGGAATGGGGTCGGTTGGGAATGGGGTCGGTTGGGAATGGGGTCGGCTAGGAATAAGGTCGGCTAGGAATAGGGTCGGCTAGGAATGGGGTCGGTTAGGAATAGGGTAGTTTGGGAATGGGGTCGGTTAGGAATGGGGTCTTTTAAGATTGGGATCTTTTAGGAATGGGGTCTTTAATGAATGAGGTCTTTTAGGAATGAGGTCGGTTAGGAATGGGGTCGGTTGGGAATGGGGTCGGTTAGGAATGGGGTCGGTTGGGAATGGCGTCGGTTAGGAATGGGGTCTTTTAAGATTGGGATCTTTTAGGAATGGGGTCTTTTAAGATTGGGATCTTTTAGGAATGGGGTCTTTAATGAATGAGGTCTTTTAGGAATGAGGTCGGTTAGGAATGGGGTCGGTTGGGAATGGGGTCGTTTAGGAATGGGGTCCGTTGGGAATGGGGTCGGTTAGGAATGGGGTCGGTTAGGAATGGGCTCTTATATGAATGGGCTCTTTTAGGAATGGGGTCGGTTAGGAATGGGGTCGGCTAGGAATGGGGTCGGTTGGGAATGGGGTCGGCTAGGAATGGGGTCGGTTAGGAATGGGGTCGGCTAGGAATGGGGTCGGTAAGTAATAAGGTCGGTTAAGATTGGGGTCGGTTAGAAATGGGGTCTAATGGGAATGGCATCGGTTGGGAATGGGGTCGGTTGGGAATGGCGTCGGTTGGGAATGGGGTCGGTTGGGAATGGGTCGGTTGGGAATGGGGTCGGTTAGGAATGGGGTCGTTTGGGAATGGGGTCGGTTGGGAATGGGGTCGGTTAGGAATGGGGTCGGCTAGGAATGGGGTCGGCTAGGAATGGGGTCGGTAAGGAATAAGGTCGGTTAAGATTGGGGTCGGTTAGAAATGGGGTCTAATGGGAATGGGGTCGGTTGGGATTGGGTCGGTTGGGAATGGGGTCGGTTAGGAATGGGGTCGTTTGGGAATGGGGTCGGTTGGGAATGGGGTCGGCTGGGAATGGGATCGGTTAGGAATGGGCTCTTATAAGAATAGGCTCTTTTAGGAATGGGGTCGGTAAGGAATGGGGTCCGTTGGGAATGGGGTCGGTTGGGAATGGGGTTGGCTAGGAATGGGGTCGGTTGGGAATGGGGTCGGTTGGGAATGGGGTTGGCTAGGAATGGGGTCGGTTGGGAATGGATCGGTTGGGAATGGGGTTGGCTAGGAATTGGGTCGATTGGGAATGGGGTCGGTTGGGAATGGGGTCGGCTAGGAATAAGGTCGGCTAGGAATGGGGTCGGCTAGGAATGGGGTCGGTTAGGAATGGGGTAGTTTGGGAATGGGGTCGGTTAGGAATGGGGTCTTTTAAGATTGGGATCTTTTAGGAATGGGGTCTTTAAAGAATGAGGTCTTTTAGGAATGAGGTCGGTTAGGAATGGGGTCGGTTGGGCATGGGGTCGGTTAGGAATGGGGTCGGTTGGGAATGGGGTTGGCTAGGAATGGGGTCGGTTGGGAATGGATCGGTTGGGAATGGGGTTGGCTAGGAATGGGGTCGGTTGGGAATGGATCGGTTGGGAATGGGGTCGGTTAGGAATGGGGTCGATTGGGTATGGGGTCGGTTGGGAATAGGGTCGGCTAGAAATAAGGTCGGCTAGGAATGGGGTCCGTTGGGAATGGGGTCCGTTGGGAATGGGGTCGGTTGGGAATGGGGTTGGCTAGGAATGGGTTCGGTTGGGAATGGGGTCTTTTAAGATTGGGATCTTTTAGGAATGGGATCTTTAAAGAATGAGGTCTTTTAGGAATGAGGTCGGTTAGGAATGGGGTCGGTTGGGAGTGGGGTCGGTTAGGAATGGGGTCGGTTGGGAATGGGGTCGGTTGGGAATGGGGTTGGCTAGGAATGGGGTCGGTTGGGAATGGATCGGTTGGGAATGGGGTCGGTTAGGAATGGGGTCGATTGGGAATGGGGTCGGTTGGGAATGGGGTCGGCTAGGAATAAGGTCGGCTAGGAATGGGGTCGGCTAGGAATGGGGTCGGTTAGGAATGGTGTAGTTTGGGAATGGGGTCGGTTAGGAATGGTGTCGGCTAGGAATGGGGACGGCTAGGAATGGGGACGGCTAGGAATGGGGTCGGTAAGGAATAAGGTCGGTTAAGATTGGGGTCGGTTAGAAATGGGGTCTGATGGGATGGGGTCGGTTTGGAAATGGGTTCGGCTAGGAATGGGGTCGACAAGGTACGAGGTCGATAAGGAATGGGGTCGGTTAGGAATGGAGACGATTAGGCATTGGTCCGTTGGGAATGGGGTCGGTTGGGAATAGGGTCGGCTAGGAATGGGGTCGGTTAGGAATGGGGTTCGTTGGGAATGGGGTCGGTTAGGAATGGGCTCTTTTAGGAATGGGGTCGGTTAGGAATGGGGTCGGTCAGGAATGGGGTCGGTTAGGAATGGGGTCCGTTGGGAATCGGGTCGGCTAGGAATGGGGTTCGTTGGGAATGGGGTCGGTTGGGAATGGGGTCGGCTAGGAATGGGGTCGGTTAGGAATGGGGTCGGTTAGGAATGGGGTCTTTTAAGAATGGGCTCTTTTAGGAATGGGGTCTTTTAAGAATGGGTTCTTTTAGGAATGGGATCGGTTAGGAATGGGGTCCGTTGGGAATGGGGTCGGTTAGGAATGGGGTCGGTTAGGAATGGGGTCGGTTGGGAATGGGGTTGGCTAGGAATGGGGTCGGTTGGGAATGGGGTATTTTAAGAATGGGAACATTTAGGAATGGGGTCGGTTAGGAATAGGGTCAGTTAGGAATGGGGTCAGTTGGGAATGGGGTCGGTTGAGAATGGGGTTGGTTAGGAATGGGGTCGGCAAGGAATGGGGACGGCAAGGAATGGGGACGGCAAGGAATGGGGTCGATAAGGAATGGAATCTATAGGGCATGGGGTCAGTATGTCATACTGACCTGAAAGCAGTCTTTTATGCAATAATAAAAGTTTCTTAAAGTGACTAGATTTATAGTTGCACAGTAAAAAAAAAGTATGGTTGGTTCGACACTTTGAAAAGAGGCCCTGTTTGAATATTCTCCTTAAAGGAAGATGCATATTTTGAACAAAATACTATTGCCACGCAAATCTGAAAAATTCTGCATACAAAAAGTAAATATAACTTACCTGACTCAGATTCTGTCAAATCGATCGTGGCTTCTAGTGGCTTGTCGACAGAGAAGAGCATCCTATTCTCCCTCTCTGTCACTCTGAGCAGGAGAGAGTTACCGAGACGCGAGCCGAGGAAGAGGAAATCTTCTTCTATGACACACATCTGTGGAATGTTGAAGTAGTTTGTGGTTTAATTGGTGTGTGCGTTTGTTTATTGGATGGCGGGAACAGGCCGGTTTGGGCGTGAGGAGTGATGTGACTGGATATAATTGAGCTAGTCCACCGGTCGGTGTATTGACGGGCCGAGCCGCACCAGACGAGTCGTGTGTGGGGGCGGTGGTGTCATCAGGCGAGGGGCCTGTCCGTCTGGAGGCAAACAGTTTAGAAGTGCAACAGCGCGACTGTGCCACGCCCGCGACCTACGTTAGGCCCGCTTGCGTTTATTACATTCGTTTTTCAAGGCTGTGTGACAGGCTAGCACGGACCGACATGAACCTGGAAACGGCTGAGGGAGAGACATAATTCAGACGCGCAGGCATCCACGGGTTTGGCACATCCCACCCGACTCGTAAAACACGAACCGTGAGAGTGTTTAAAACCCAGGAACTCTATGAATACTGACACAGGAGGTGAGCACGGAGGCGGCGGCCCTGTCGAGATGGAAGGCGCGCACGGAGCGCACGGAGTCGGCGAGCAGCGTGAGCACGTAGAGCTGGCCGCCGCGCAGCGACAGCGCCAGCCGCGCCTCGCCCAGACCCGCCACGCACGACCCGTCCAGCGTGATGCACACGCCCTCCTGGATCCCTACACACACACACACACATGTACACACGCCCTCCTGGATCCCTACACACACACACATGTACACACGCCCTCCTGGATCCCTACACACACACACACACATGTACACACGCCCTCCTGGATCCCTACACACACACACATGTACACACGCCCTCCTGGATCCCTACACACACACACACATGTACACACGCCCTCCTGGATCCCTACACACACACACACATGTACACACGCCCTTCTGGATCCCTACACACACACACATGTACACACGCCCTCATGGATCCCTACACACACACACACATGTACACACGCCCTCCTGGATCCCTACACACACACACATGTACACACGCCCTCCTGGATCCCTACACACACACACACATGTACACATGCCCTCCTGGATCCCTACACACACACACATGTACACACGCCCTCCTGGATCCCTACACACACACACACACACATGTACACACGCCCTCCTGGATCCCTACACACACACACACACACATGTACACACGCCCTCCTGGATCCCTACACACACACACACACACATGTACACACGCCCTCCTGGATCCCTACACACACACACACATGTACACACGCCCTCCTGGATCCCTACACACACACACACACATGTACACACGCCCTCCTGGATCCCTACACACACACACACACACACATGTACACACGCCCTCCTGGATCCCTACACACACACACACATGTACACACGCCCTCCTGGATCCCTACACACACACACACACATGTACACACGCCCTCCTGGATCCCTACACACACACACATGTACACACGCCCTCCTGGATCCCTACACACACACACACATGTACACACGCCCTCCTGGATCCCTACACACACACACACACACACATGTACACACGCCCTCCTGGATCCATACACAACGAACGAACAATTTTTTTCAACACCCTTGCTCTTAAAAGGGCTCTTATTTGTGCAAAAACATTTCAATAATAACACGTTTTATTCACATGTGAGTTATAGATTTTTTAAGTCGCTTTGTTATTAAATAATTTTCGATACCAAAAAAATCGTGTCCATACATTTTAAGAACAAACTTCAACTATTGCCCTACTTTTGATAGGTCTATGGTCGATTCGATTCAATCATTCATTCGGATTTTTATTATTATTTTCTTCGCAAATGTGTGTTTTCGACATTCTATGGTACACGCGTGTATTGATGATTAGATTACTATCCTCGGCTATCTTCAGACCTATCTTCTCGCCTAACGGCTCGGGCGCCTCGGAATTATTCACCATCTTTACTCGCTTATACCATAAATAAATAATATTCTAATACTCACTCAGTGGAAAGTTGGTAGTATGCGTCGCTATACTGTTGAGTGAGACGCCGTACGGCGGGACGGATTGATTCAAGTATATAAGTGAGTTTACAGCCATGATTAGACAACCGCCTGTGAAATAATTATTAAAGTTACAAAAAACAAGTTCTCTATGACACAGTTAAACATGTTCATGCCGAGTAATGTATGTGGGTGTGTGTGTGATGTGCCACATGTGTATCATGTGAAGTGTGTGTGTGATATTGTGTGTCACGTGATTGTGACACATGTGTGTCATGTGATGTGTGTATGTGTGTGTATGTATGTGTGTGTGTGTGTGTGTATGTGTGTGTGTGTGTGTATGTGTGTGTGTGTGTATGTGTGTGTGTGTGTGTGTGTGTGTGTGTGTGTGTGTATGTATATGTATGTGTGTGTGTGTGTGTGTGTGTGTGTGTGTGTGTGTAGGGACACATATGTGTCATGTGATGTGTGTGTAATGTAGCACATACGTGTCATGTAATGTGTGTGTGATGTGACATTGCCATGCGATGTATGTGTGATGTGACGCATTGTGCCATGTGCTGTGTGTATGTAGTCTCGTGACGCAGTTCGCAGTATTACCGAGCGGTTTGTGTATGGGCACGGCGCGCAGACAGTCGAAGGGCAGGCCCTGCGTCTGCCAGATGACGGGGTGCACGCGCGCCGACATGTTCAGCGACACGCCCGCCATCGCGCACGTGTCGGCGCGCACGGCCGTGCGGCTGGACACAGGACGAGTGGATATATGTATTAGGTATGTAAAGCAAGATTTATACCAAACCACTGTAAGAGTAGGTTTACACGAAGCCAGTACTGGCACTAGCCGTCATTGATCAACACTGGCTTGTTTTTGGACACATATAAAGTTTATAGGCAGAGTTCTGTGTACACTGGCCAAAGCTGGCTGCCAGCACTGGCTAACAAAACACTGGTCAGTTTTACCAGGTCCCGCTACCCCCGCGCCAGTGTGCGGACGCGTGAAGACGCATCGTCTGATCAACACGGATCCAATGTTTGTCTAAGCAATGAAGCGCCAGCGTTACTGGCTTCGTATAAACTGATCATAATGATGCTTTTGAAAATTTTGCGACGGTAACTTTTTAAATATTCTTAGGTTTCATTTTTGGTTACAGCCCGATCCTTCAATCCCAATCACCATTTACAGTCAACTCATTATTCAATCGTATATAATCCATTAAAAAAAACATATATAAAACATACTCACCCAGCAAAAGTCCTAACCGGTTCATACAACAGTAGCAGTGTGGGTTCATAGTATCCGTACAAGAACTGTATGTCCAGTATGTTGTCTATCTTCTCGTCCAGATCTTTGAGAACTATCACGTAGGACGCTAGAGTAGGGGCACGGGTTATTTGTTGGGGCGGTTGCTGAAAGGCAAAGTGTAGTTATGAATTATTTTCTTTGAATAATACAAGTAAAATTAAATAATTTCACTTATAGCAAGTTCAAATAAGTACCCTTCAATGTCTAAAAAATTTGGTTTAACCAAAAATTATAGTGTTATTAAGGCCTGACCTGATGCCATTTGCTTCCACCTAAAATACTATCAAATCTGGTTAAACTACAAGCTGACCCCAATAAAAAATAGGATAAAAATTCGATAATTAACAGTTAATTTACAGATAAAAATTATAAATAATCTACAGTGAACAAAAAACACGACTTACAAACTTCTTAGTATCCGACAAAGGCTTGGAATCCAGTGGATCCCCATCCTCGGAAGTGAGATCTTTCCTGAACGGTAACACTGCCAGTTTCTTGCCGTACAACAACATCACAGCACACCGGCCTTCGGGGTCCACTCGGATCCATGGTATGTGCGGGTGGATTGTCCATCCTCCCTGGAAAGTGAAGTTAAATGTTGGTACCTGCGTAAATTATAATGCGTCCCGCTCGCCATCGCAGGTGCGACAGAGATAGATAGCTACAGGTCAACGTCCGATATTTCATGTGAATTACGACCATGCGATATTATTCTTTATTTGTAGTAAGTACATTTACACATACAACACAACATTGTAATTGAATGTGTTGAACGTGAAAATTATGGACAACTTAGGTCTGAAATGATTATGTATTTATTTATTTATTATATTTGATGCACAAAACAAATCACATCCAAATAAATACAACAATTAATTATACTATTATTGATAATACAATAATATTTGAGATGTTGCTTCTGGTTGTTGAGCTAATATTATTTGTTATGGGTAGTTAGAGCCATTGAAAATCTGACAGTTGACTTGACCAAACACATTATAGCATGCTAAAAAGCCTACTGGTTATTAAGTCTTTCCTGCTTAAAAAATATTAAAACTTTTGAGGGTTTTATCTCATTAATTTTAGTACTAATTCTGCTCTTAGTACCTATTTTATATCCTTTTTTAACCATAAATTTCATGATAATCAGTTGGCAATTTAAGATTTAAGGTGCAATAAACAAACTCTTTTATTAATAATATAAAATCTCATAAAAAATAATTACCTTCATATCTTCCTCTTCAAAATAATGCATACTGAGCGTAACCAAATTATTAGTATGTATATCATATTGGACCACAGATAGCTTGGCTTCTTTAAATGAGAGGAGTAGCAAGTCCCGTCCTGCGCTCGGACATTTGACGGACGCTATGGACATTATATTACCCCAGAGAGTGTAGGTTGCTAGACATTCTAGCTTCATTTTTGGTGGGATTGGTTGGCCCGCTGTTGAAAGAAAAAATATGTAAGTTTAATTAAAAAAAATTAGGTATTTGATACATTGTCAATGAACTTAATTTTTACTTTATTTTAAAACTTTGGAGTTTAGATATTACTGAAGTTATCCTGAAAGATAATTCACTATTAAATACCTTGATGCATTTCTGGTGTAGCCAAATTTTCTAAGGTACAAATTAATTATGTCAAGCAATATAAATGCCTAGAAAAACTGTTTTTAACTATATAACACTGTTAAAGTACTAGCGTAGAATGATAACAGATAATATAGAGACACACACACAATACAGGAATAAACTCATTTTTATTTTATCTAAGATAAATAGGTGGTCAAAAATTATTACCGGCATTAACTTCCTTCGTCGGTCCTTCGGGCACCAAGCGAAATACTTTGATAATATTGGCGCCAGCGGTGACCAGGCACGTTTCCTCATTGTTGAAGAAACAACAGCTCACAGCATGTTCAACACCCGTCGCAGGGTGAGTTTGTCGACAAATTGAAAACATTATAAACTTCGTTTGTTTTCTCTTATAGGTTATATCACTAAAGTTGCAAGAACTACTATAATATTGGTTAAAATAAGAATTTAATGTGTGTATTGCCGTGGGGCAAGATCATTTCTTTTAGTTTGTCTTATAATTCTGTATTATTTAAATAAATACTTTGAAATTACACAAAACAACACCAACCCAACACAACAGATTATCAAGCAAGCAAAGCAAGCAAGACAGTGCTGCCAACTGTTTGAAAACTTATGCCCAAAAGCAAAATATACATAAACTGGTAAGTTTTTGGGAAATGAACGTATGAAGTATTATAACAATAAAATCCAAAAATCTCTTAGTTATGTAAGAAAATCAAAAGTTACTTCGTCAATCAATAATGATATAAAATACTGAAAAAATTGCAATCCATTAACTCCTTCTATACTTTTTTTCCGATAGCGGCTGGATGCGCAAAGCTGAGCTGAGGACCAAGTGTGGTGGCGCGGCATGTCCAGCAGTGGATGATTTCGGGCTGACGATCATGATGATGATATTCTTTTCCCCTAAGTTTAGGAAGAAAGCCTTTCTGCTGGCATCATTGAAGCAAGCAAAAACATACCATAGTTAATATAGAGAATTACTATCAAATTTTATCAATCAAGCCATTTTTTATTGTTTTTTTTAATATTTTTTTAGTACAGATGACATAATCTCATTCGTTCTCCATATGTTCTCCATTCATTCCATTCTTCTGTCACGTCAACAAAACAAATATGTCCGTCTTGTGATTGTGTCCGTGACCATTACAAAACAATTTCCCAACGATATGATATCATTTTTCTCTAAACTTTCATTAAATAATTCACAAAAACCACCTATCGAAGTTGCAAAGCCCGCTTATATGGACAAAAGTGCGACGTTACAGGAGCTCGGGTACAAAGACGAGAATGACCTGAGAGAAACAATATACGGTTTGTTTTCATAAACTTATGTGTTTTTCCGTGGATATTGGGTGTTGGATGCTTTTATCTGTGTTCTAACGTGTACTGTGGTGTTTTAGACTTTTTGAGGACGATACGGGACCCTGAAAAACCGAATACTCTCGAGGATTTGAAGGTTGTGTACGAAGAAGGAATATTCGTGAAGGAACCGACTGCGGACAAAGTACCTGTGATTAGAGTGGAATATAATCCTACAGTGCCCCACTGTTCGCTGGCGACCCTTATCGGCCTGTGTATAAGGATTAAAATCCAACGTTCGATACATCATCCAGTGAAACTAGATATTTTCATAAAAAAGGGCGCACATACGACGGAAGATGAAAGTGAGTAGTAATCTTTCAACCTTGAAGTGAATGCGAGGGTTAGCGGGTCTATTATTACAGTAGTGGTTCACACTGTGTTGATCCTTATTTTAAAATAGAAACAATACAATGGTAAAAAAATAAGTCTAGTCTATATATATAAAAGAAAGTTGTGTTAGTTACACTATTTATAACTCAAGAACAGCTGAACTGATTTGGCTGAAAATTCGTGAGGAGGTAGCTAAGAACCAGGAGAAGGTCATAGGATACTTTTTCCTGAAATTCCCACGGGAACGGGAACTACGCGAGAGAAACCACGGGGCACAGCTAGTTATTTATAGTTCTTTGTTTTGAGCTGCATAAATGTGTACCTACTCATTATAATAGTTAAATATTGACTTTGAGTGTACACAGTCAATAGTAGGTACTTATTGTTGTATTAAATTGCACTACATTGTGGTTAATGCATTCTTTATTCATATTTGTGTAGAAGTCTGACAAAATAGGTCTTATTTATAAGAATTCTACAACAATAGTAATGATATTTTGATAAGATCCCTATCCTATCCTAATGTAGATGAAAAAAAAATGAAAAAGTATTTATTTACAGCATTAGACAGGGACACAGTTTTTTTAACAGAGTTATATAAATACAAATAAAAAAAGGAAAACAATAAGTGCCTAAGGCTGTTAGTAAAATTAATCTAAGTACATATTTGCTTTGGTTTCTGCACTAGGCAAGCCTGTATTGCGAAACATGTGATTTACAATACTACAATTTCTTTCTCAAGTTACATTTTGATCAATTTAAGTATTACAAAAAACAGGTAGTATAATAGAAGATTTTCTTAATATAAAGATGACTAGCTATTCCATATCGTTTGACCATAGTATTTATCTTTCTCAATAAACAGCCAATCAACTGCTAAACAGAAACAGTTAAATTAAGAATAACTATTAAATTAAGAATAACTATTAAATTAAGAATAACTATTAAATTAATAACTTGATAATTTATTAGTTAGAAAATGCTATTATTTAAGTTTCACCTTACCTCATTTCTGTGAGAATTTTCAAAAGAGTTTTAAGAAAATCTCTATAAAATTTCTTTCCAATCAAATAGTTTTGAGTAAAATATTCCAAGAGATATAAGAAAAATCTGTTTAAAATTTCTTCTCAATCAAATACCTAGGTAGTTTTGAGTAAAATATTCCATCCATGCATTCTCACAAGCTTTCTTTATAAACATGTTATTTTTAGTGAATTTAAATTATGTTTACCAACCAATTTAGTAAAGCAAACCTATGGAATATTTTGTGTTTTGGTTGTTTTCAACTCAAATAAATTTATTAATTTATGTGAGTGTATATTATGCATAAAACAAAGTCATGTTGTTTACACCATTTATAACTAAACTACTAGACCAATTTGAGTGAAATATGGTACATATGTTCCTTATAATCAGGAATAGCATAAGTACAGATTTTTTAAAATAAAACACTTAAACGGATTTTTGTCGTTGGATTTGTGTCGATATTTTGTTTTACATTTTCTGATGTTTCGGATTCTTTACAGAACCCGTGATCACAAAATGTAAAACAAAATATAAAATCCGTTTAAGTGTTTTATTTCAATGTAGTGTTCGTGTAACTTAAAGAAATCATTATAATATTAAAAATGTCACCCTTCTTAAAATAAAAACACAACAATTATGATTGCCATTACTAATGACCTCAAATTGTTATGTAAACACTTATGTAGTATCTTTGTTTTCTATATAAACAATACATTATATACTTGGGTATTCAAATCAGTTATTATTGTACTTTTGTGTGAATAGACAGATTATTTAATACATAATATTTATTGTTATTTAATTCTTGTACTGACTGATGTACAGTTCAAGCTAGTTGGTTTAGAAGTGAGAAATTGTGCACAAGAGTGTCTTGAAATATTAATAAATAGAAATTCTGTAAATAAGGTCTAAGAAAGTTTTTTTCTGTAAAATTTGTTATCACAATTAAAAGGGAATTCACGTAAGTTTATAAAAAAAAATGTAATGTATTAATAATCATAAAATACCAAGATGGCAGTTTGTTTGAAAGTGCGAATCTCGTGAACATTTACAAAAAAGAAATGTATTATCATCAGGATGACAGATTTTGATCTTTACAAAAAATAACTCATCAGATATAGTCCATTTTTGAAGATAAAATAACATTAGCACCATGAGAGTGAGGTAGAACAGTCGTAATCACCATACTTATCTAAAGTTTTCTTGATTCCAAACCCGAAATACCTACCATCCCTAAACCATCAGAAACAACAAACGAAGAAAATACTTAATTTTCTTTTTTCTGTTTCAGTCAACAAACAAATCAACGACAAAGAGCGCATCGCGGCAGCAATGGAGAACCCAAATCTGAGTAACCTTGTCGAAAACTGTATCGCAGACGAAGAATAACCAAACATGGCTCCCGACATAGCATTCTCAAACATCAGCGACAAAAATGAATTCACAAAGTTTACCAAATTCCTAGCTTACAAAGGAGTGCAAATAATAGTGGAATCACGCAAAGGTATCAAGATTGAACCGCACAGCAAACCTATAACGGATACTGACTGGTTCAATTTACAAATACCGGACTCTATAGAGGTTAATCAAGCTACCAAAAACGCTTTGCCCTCAGACAAAGTTCTAGAAACTATCAGATCGCGGTTACATGTAGAAATATCTGTGCAAACGGAAGATGGAGACGAAATGGTACTTGAACTATGGACCTTAGAACTAGACGAAACGCAGTACGATACTTCTTTAAAAGCTATGAACACAGTGTATTTTCGCATGGGAATATTGCTAAAATCACTTATTACTATTACTAGAATAACACCAGCATATCACTTGTCAAGAAAGCAAAGGACTGAGTCGTTTACAATATTCTACCGAGTGTATAATGGCGAGCCTAAACTGAAAGCTTTAGGAGAATCCATTAAGAAAATACAAGCTGGCACCCTCAAAACACCGTTAGGAGGCATATGCTTCTCAGTGTCGTATCGGACTAACTTCTCCATATCACCGAATAGATCGGAGAAAAATAAGATTCTATTATTGAAAAGCGATCATTTTGAACTCAGTCCGAAGCACGTAATTTTCGAATCGAAGAAAAAGAAAGAGCCTAAAGAAAAAGAGTGTAAGCCTGTTAGACCAGTCGACTTGAACAGACCTTTGCGGCTGGCCGCATTTGTCGACGAGCTGATCATACAGAGAACTATTGAAGAGTTCCTCAAACACATGCCCATTCCAAAGACCAGACCTTGCCCAAAGCCTTTGGTCGTAGAAAAACCGCCAGAGACAAAGAGCACGCAAGATTTAGACATAACAATACCAAAGAGTCCAACATCCATAGAACTGCCTCCGAAAAGGTTCGCAGGTTTACGCAACAAAAATGAACCGCCATTGAAGTTGTTGCACTTCCCTTTCGCCGATGATCATCCTATCAGAGAACTGGCAGAGTTTTACAAAGACTTCTTCAACGCGCCACATTTGAAATTGTACGATGATTTGACGAAACAGAGTAAGAGTATTGAGTCTTATAAGGAAGATATTGAAATGGCGAATAATTTGTCGAAAGATTTGGAGATTTATGAGAATTCTGTGTCTGAATTTGATGAGCTTTTGGCTGATATGTGTCGGTCTGCGGAGTGGAGCGGGAATTGAGGGAACAGGACATGGGAAGACTGATTTTGTTATGCTATTTGGGCTATGGTGTGTGGTTAAGGATGGTAGTGCATTGATTTATTTCCAAAAACTTTTGAGTGTTGTGTCTTGAAAAATGAACTGGACATTGTCGTCTTTTGTAATTATTTTTCACTGTAATATTGTCTCTATGTTTACAATTGTAAATATATTTTAATACAATCAAATCATTTAAATATTTTAATAAAAATATGCACCTTGTTCGAGTAGGTATATTATTATGTGTACCTGTTACGAGGATATTTTGTAGTACCTAGTTTTAATGTTGTCTTAGTCCTGAATATTTTCAGTTACATTTGGATGTTACTATACTTGTTTTGCTCATGTATTTAATTGTTGTACATAAATTTGATGGAAATAAACATATTCGTATTACATTTTGTTGTGTATAAATTGTAACCCATAGGTGTTGTGCGTAATAAAAGGGACAAAAAAGAGGGTAGACGGATATGTCTGCTCTTAAACAATTATCAAATCTACCCGCAGTACAGTCCAACAGTTCATCCGTGATCATGGCGTTCTCAACAGCGTCGAAATAAATAATGTATGGTAAATATCCCGTTAATCATAATAATTTGAGTGCTAATAACCATGATAACTATAAAAACTATATAGTTTTAAAGCTAGGGGTCTTTGAAGATGATTGAGTGAATGATGATGTTATGCTAAAGATACATGCCGAACATTACTTATTTTCTTAAAAATTAAATGTATGGGCCAGAAAGAATCTAGTGATCATATTCTAGTCTAGGGCATGCTTGGCCTGTGTAGTGTTAGTGACCTTCAGTGTGTGCATACTTGCTAGTTTGTCAGGTACCCGGTTCTAGTCTCGTTGAGAGCCCACCCTCACCTCTTGGGATCCTCCTTTCAGACATAAGGGGTAGGTACTTATGCGGTTCTACACATTTACACAACAGAAAAAATGTGCTTCTCTATACTATATTACATACAAATAATTTACGGAGACGCTAGCGTGTTTTAACTGTGTCAACTAATAGTAGAGGTACTGGTGTAAAAATAGTATGTAGTAATTCTCATAGCCAAGCTAATATTTGTGAGTTCTAGTTTTTTTATAAGTAGGTAGACCTAATTTCCGAGACATCTAGAGACTATTTGGGCATGGTGAGTAGGTGTCACATTGAATTGAACCTGGGACCTCAGACAAGACATGCCACTAGCTAGTTCACTGTGTCATGTTGTGTGATATAAGCATCAACTTTTGGTTTATAAAGTTTAACTTTTCTTTAGGATATGCAAAAAATAAAACACCAAACTACTTATAACATAAGTTTATTTAGAACTTCTTGAACGATTTCTTGGAGCCCTTGCCCTTGGAAACCTTCAACACGTTGAATCTGACGGTCTTTGAGAGCGGCCTGCATTCGCCGATGGTCACAATGTCTCCCAATTCAACATCCCTGGAATATACAAAGAAATTTGGTAAATAAAGTGTTAATGGAGGCAAAATTGTGTGGGAAGTGTTAATAGATCAGATTTAATGGGTTAAAGAACACGTTCTTCGTCAATTGGTATTCGGAAGACCGTCGTGTGAGTATCATCATTTAAATTATGTTTATGTACCTATCCGAAAATCCTTCTGTAGAACTCTAGACGATATTAGTACAGTGAGGAGGAATAGGCGCAATCGGCGAATGAAAGTTTATACACCCCTATTTTGAAAATATGGGACTTATTAAAATCAGAATATCTGTAGCAGTAACTGAATCCATATATCCAATAAAAATATCAAAAATGATAGTCGATTACTTATCTTTAAAAAATACAAAATAAATGTCGTATTACCAGACGGCACACTAGCTATCAAGTATTCTGTGACGGCTCGGGTCGATGACCGCGCTCAGCTGTGTATCGCAGCGTTCGCCTGTTGTTCGGTGTAGAATAACAATAAAATTCGGCGCGATTTTGAAAATCTTTGACTTATCATAACTTTTTAAATAAAAGCAAAAGAAAAAAACTAACTTCACTATTATATTGTCACCCGTCGTTTACATTAGCTGTGAGATAAGGTATCGCAATTTCAAAATAAGGGTGTATAGTTTACTAGCTGCGCCCCGCGGTTTCACACGCGTAGCTCCCGTTCCCGTGGGAATTTCGGGATGAAAAATAGATGTTGGCCAATTCTCAGACCTACTGAATATGGTCACAAAATTTCATGAGAATCGGTCAAGCCGTTTCGGAGGAGTATGGCAACGAAAACTGTGACACGAGAATTTAATATAAGTACTAGCGGTCCGCCCCGGCTTCGCACGGGTCCAATTTTCCCGTTGATTTTCCAGATTTTTTTTACATAAGAAGCTTCTCCTGACAATAACAAACACAACAAAAAAAGAATTGGCCAAATTGATCCAGGCGTTGTTGAGTTATGCGCTTACCAACACATTTTGCGATTCATTTTTATATTATAGAAGATTAGATTTGTACATACATTCTTCAAATTTATAAAACAGATTTTTTTTATTGATAGAATCGAGATCGAGGCAAACACACAGACACTATGCCCTCAAATATTTGTCTAGGGCGGGATCGAAATTCATGCACATTGAGCTGAACATTACTTCAGAAATTGTTGCCATTTCCTTTGAATACAGTCCCTAACAATTTATTGCCTTCAGATACTTAGTATCCTTAAATCCTTACAGAATTTACGCATTCAACTACAGGCTAAATAACCAAAATCTCACCTGAAGCAAGGCGACAAATGAACAGACATGTTCCTATGTCTCTTCTCGAATCTGTTGTACTTAGGTAGGTAATGCAGGTAGTCGCGGCGGATGACGATGGTGCGTTGCATCTTCATCTTCTGCACTACACCGGTGAGGATACGACCACGGATTGACACATTGCCCGTGAATGGGCACTTCTTGTCAATGTATGTGCCTTCGATCGCCTGGAAGTTTTTAGGGGAACAGGTTAATTTAATGAAGATAATTTTGCTGTATGATTTTGTTTAGCATGAAAGGCCTTGATAGGGATGATGACTGTTTTTCGTCTATTGTTTGTAGATTAGGTAATTATTTAAAATATAGGAAGAACACACATTTTTATAATTTCTTACGTATAAAAAAATATATGGAGATGTAAGTTGAAATGGTGCTTGATGTAATGTTTGTGTACATTTTATACACAACTGTTCTATCACGAATTGTTCAATCACCTGATGCCACCTAAAATATCTTATGTAGATGTATAGGCCAATGATGATGATGATATACAACTGTTACGTAATGAGCACCCTAATCTCCAAGGTTTTAACTATAATACATTTTTTGGTATTTGAATAAAACCGAAAAAATAATGTCCTATACTTTTGTTACCTGACCAACAGACTATGTAATTTTTTTTTACCCCAGCATCTTCCCTATTTTTTTTTTATCCAGTCATCATCCCTAATACAAGAGGTTTTGAATAATGATCAGATATGGGTTAAAACACTTTTCATCTTCATGTTGTAATTCAGAAGACCGTCGTGTGGTATCATCATGTCACTGTTCAAAACATTTCATTTTTATATCAAAGATGTTTTTTAATTACGGAGAAATACAAATAATTATAACTTTAAACAGACTGAATTTCGTTTTCTTTTTACTATTACTAATATTACTATTGCATTTTATGAATATTTTACTCAAATTATTAATTTAACTTTACTTGAAGAGACATTTAAAAGATATTATTCTGATTATTTTTCGGTTCCGCAAGTCCTAGTTCTGTAAAGACTATAAGATATTTTTCTTTCAAATTCATTTCATAATTCTGATTAAAAAAAACAGTAAAAAATCAGAAAAAAAATAAAATTCAATCTGTTTAAAATACAATGAGAATGAAAGACCAATGATACCCTATAAATATTACTTAGGCACAAAGTGAAGTGTTAGTGCAATGTTTTAATGTATGAAAGTTAAATTAACTTAGAAAATAACTGTGAATAACCCTTATGTACATTTTATTTACATTTAAACAATATGAATAAATGAGGTGAAAATGAAACATGAAAAATGAAGACTGCATAATAGGAACTCATGTCCTTTACTCTTTTACTAACAAAAAGAACTTTAAAATTACTTAAAATAGTGTCTGAATGAAGTCTTTATTTTTTTGCAAATAGAGAAAGCTTAAAATTACTCTAAAAATTGTATTATTTTAGACTATTTTATAAAACAAATAGAATTAAATAGAGTTCCTATTACATAATGAGAAATGAAGTAATTAAAAGTTTGAAGAGAGTAAAGTCTTATAAGGTAATTGTTAACCATAATAATATATTAGAGACGAGTTACAACTAAAGTTAGAGACCCATCTTCTTGTGACCACAGCGACGCCCCAAGCTTGGAAAGCGAAGAGATGAACTAAATGATTATTGACAACTTGTAGTTAAAGCGACCCTAGATATAGCTTCCAAACAGTTTCTATGTTAATGTTTTTAAACTGTTTGAAATAAACAATGTAGACTACTTTGTTATAATTGTTTTATTTACGGTAGGAATTGTGTGAATATGGTTATTGGGCAGTATTTTATGTGAAGCGATTGCCATCAGACATTCACAACAATTTTTTTTCGATATATTTTTTAGATTTTTAGAGTGAATATTAATACAATTTACACCCTATTACTCATAATAAAACAAGTATAACATATAAAGTCAACAATAGACACCATAGACCACCAAGCTGCCCGAGCCAACGACACCGTCCCATAGACAATAAAAACAGACCTCGCGCGGAGTCTTGAAACCTAGACCGACATTCTTATGATGTCTCATGTCCTTCCTCTTCATGCCCCCCTTCTTGTTGAGGAACACTGTCGCTTGTTTCTGAAACGCTTTCTCTGTCTACGGGGAAAAAAATAAAAGATTAACACACACACTCCATGCTTTTTTACCTCACGCGGGGTCTTGAACCCAAGTCCGACATCTTTATGGTATCTCAAGGGTTTGCGACTACGCTTCAGTCCAATACCCTTTTTACGGTTCAGGAAAACTGTTGGTTGTTTTTGGAATGAACGTTCCGTCTGGAATTTGGAATTGTTATTAGTAAATTCGTAAAATTCTGTCGTGGTATGGTGATTTTGACTTCAAAGTTGTGGTAAACATAACCTAAAATGTGGAGGGAAAATTGTGATTGAATTTAAATGTGAGTTTGTAGGAATAAAGAATACATATTAACTGCGTATAGAATAAATAAATGAACAATATTGATGGTAAATGCTGTTTAATAGATAACCTATTGCAGAACATGGTACTTTTCTAGAATTTTATTTTCACAGCTTTACAACTATGAAAACGTGTGTTTTATAAACTTTTAGGGACAACGTGATAAAAAGAGTAATATGGTATTGTTCAATTTAGGAAATATTTCGTCAAAATCATACAAAATCCCATGTTTAGCCGAACATCCACGTGCACAAACTTTAGGATCACATTTCACTTTATACACTTGAAATTTTCACAGATATTAATTTCCATTTGTTTTCTTGATAAATTGTTGACACTTTTTAGCTCATATTCACTGTAAATATTAATATTTTATATTATTTTTTCAATAAAAGCCGAACGTACCTGGTCTGCCATCTTGCTTGATAACGAAAAGAAGTACTTAGTGTTGCCGTTTTCTAAACAAAAAAAGTTACTAATTATTTAATAAATATTGCCAGTATATTTTATGATTCAGAAGAAAAGAATATTTTTTTCATTTCAGATAATGTGCTTCGTAGGTCGTAGATCAAAATCTAAATCTGGGGGCACGGCAGTGCCCCCCCGCCAAGTCGAGCGCGAAGCAAACACTGCCGTACCATCCTTTACAGGAACCCTTTCGCCGCATTTTCAGGCCCCTATTTGACAACCTCTGGATAAGCCCAGAACGCTGAAATTTTCGTCATCCAGTAAGCTATACAATCACATACTTAAAATAAAATTTCAAGTCTGTAGGTCATTTAGTTCCGAAGTTAAGCGAAAGCAAAGTTTCGCATTTTAGACAGACACTCACTCACTCACTCACTCACTCACTCATGATCATCAAAATAGAACTAGTACTTCCCATAAACCTAGAGAGCTGAAATTTGGTACAGAGTTAGGGTTTAATGGCCACATAAAGGGAAAACTATAAAAACTAGGATAATCGAACGGGAACGGGAATTATACGGGAACGGGAGTGGGAATTGTAACTCAAGAACGGCTGAACTGATTTCTCTGAAAATTGGTGAGGACGTAGCTTAGAACCAGGAAAAGGACATAGGATACCTTTGATCCCGAAATTCCCACGGGATTGGGATCGGGAATTTTAAAATCAAGAACGGCTGAATTGATTTGGCTGAAAATTGGTGGGGAGGTAGCTTAAAACTATTAGAAGAACATAGATTACTTTTAATCCCGAAATTCCCACGGGAATGGGAACGGGAATTTATAACTCAAGAACGACTGAACTGATTTGGCTGAAAATTGGTGAAGAGGTAGCTTAAAACCAGGAAAAGAACATAGAATACTTTTAATCCCGAAATTCCCACGGGATTGGGAACGGGAATTTATAACTCAAGAACGGCTGAATTGATTTGGCTGAAAATTGGTGGAGAGGTAGCTTAGAACCAGGAGAAGCACATAGAATACTAAAGAATAGAATTTTCATCCCGAAATTCCCACGGAAACGCGAACGGGAACTACGCGGTTGAAACCGCGGGGCGTTTAATAATAAAATACTACTCCTAAAAAGAAAAAAAATTTGTCAAATAAGAAAATCTAATAAAATAAATCAATATAAACACGTTTCAACAAAAATAAATGAAATCCCACCAAAAACATTCTGTAAAAAACTAGCCAAGTCTCGATGGAGCTGCTTGTTTATCTCTAAAAAGTAATGAAATCTAGACAAAGTCGTGCCAAGTGTAAGGTTCCTTACTGCGATTTCTTTATTATTATAGTTAATGTTGTGTGACTTGGCCGTTGAACATTGTTTAAAACGTTAGTAGTGGGTACAAGTCAATTTTGTTTACACGTAATGTTATTACATTATTAAAATACGCAGCTTCATCAAGCCTACAATTGACTGGATATTTTTTTTTGGATTGAATCAACGTTTTTCAAGTGGTAATTTTCTATCGTCAATGGGTAGCGGTTCTGGCGACAGATTGGTGCAATGGTGTCATGGAGCACCTAGTTTTGTACCTTTGTATACATGTGTACCCTTCAACGGCCAGGTCACACAACATTAACTATAATAATAAAGAAATCGCAGTAAGGAACCTTACACTTGGCACGACTTTGTCTAGATTTCATTACTTTTTAGAGATAAACAAGCAGCTCCATCGAGACTTGGCTAGTTTTTTACAGAATGTTTTTGGTGGGATCTTTTTTTACTCTGCGAGTACTTGACAAGGTGAACAATGAAATAAAGTTTAAATTTTGCGAGTATGGTTTGGTGCCTCTGGGCTGGGACCAACCAAGTTTCAGATCTTATGCGATCTTGAAATATTAGATGAGAGATTGCTGTTTCTCTAACCCCTCATTTACACTAGGCTGCAATGAGCAGGAAAGTGACGAAGAAAGTGGGCAGCGGCATGGGCAGCGGCACTTTCCTGCTCATTGCAGTATAGTGTAAAAAGCGTACTGCCGCAGAAGTATTTAGGGAAATATTTCCGGCAGCGCGAGTAGCAGTAGCAGGAGCATAGTGTAAATAGGGTATATAGGTAAGTACATATAAGAAGTTTTAAAGGTGATATTGTTATATATCACCTTTATTAGTAAAAAAAAGTATAACAGATTGGCTTATAGTCAATTTTATTGGTCATATTATTTTGATGAGGGATATTGGTATTATGTCACTTAATAATATGACTGGGGGGGGGGGGATAATAAGTGTGGATGGATGTGGAAGGTGAGTGTAAAGAGACATAAAAAGATAGGCTAGGCTTTGAAAGGACTATGTGGAAGAGCATGGAATAAGGATCACGACCCAGATTCTCTCAAAAGAAAAGAATGAATGTGATGTTCAGAGTTTACGGCTCATAGTAACACGAATAAGAAAAAACTGCGGAATATGTCAAGAAGGCGTGGCCGGCGTGATGATAGTATGCAAAGGACAATGCGCTTAGCTCCCAATCCCAAATGACGTCAGCCAGTTGTATTCTGGCTTTTTCTGTGTGTAGGACTAGGAATGAGTGTATAATAGAGTCACCAAGTTTTCTGTGCCTCTCTTTCTCATAAAGGCGTAAATCCAATCCATATCTGAATCAGTTTCTGATGGAATATTACATGAGTACGTTAGAAATTGGATTTTATTTACTTCCTATTATATCATATCAAAAGTAAATTATGTTTATGATATTAAAATATAGGATAAAATTAAAATACACATTATTTTAAATAGAGTTTTATTTAAAATATCGATAATTTATAGTCCGTGGTCACGATGATACATCGACCATCACTAAACAGGTCGACATGCCCATAAAGTATGACATTAAAATGTACTGACTGAGGTACTAAGAAATTCAACTTTATGAGCGGAATTTATTTATTTAGTTAGATTCAACTATATCTTCACTTATAATATTAATAATAAAATTTATTCTATGTAATATTCCCGTGTGAGATATCTTATGATAATTTCACTGACAGCTGTCACAGAGATCATCCTATATTACAAACCATAAAAAGGTAGCACTCCGGGAGTGCCGGCAGAAGTGAAAACTTCAATATTAACGTTGTGTTTAATTATAAGTATAAAAGTACTATCATTTATGAGGTAGAATACAATGTTTATTTACTGCGCTATCGTACACAAATATGACAATCTTACGCTTTTTCGATCAGCATCACGTGACCCTGACGCGAGTTTAAAAGTTTTTACCTTAGATAATCTATGTACGGATAGAATCTGCGCTATCAACCGCGTGTCCATTTTATGTTAAGTGTCAGTGTCTACAACTGCTACTAGGGAAGTGCTTAGTAGTATAGAGCATATCGATAAAAACTTGCTCATAACTATACACCCTTATTTTGAAATTGCGATACCTTATCTCACAGCTAATGTAAACGACGGGTGACAATATAATAGTGAAGTTAGTTTTTTTCTTTTGCTTTTATTTAAAAAGTTATGATAAGTCAAAGATTTTCAAAATCCCGCCGAATTTTATTGTTATTCTACACCGAACGCTGCGATACACAGCTGAGCGCGGTCATCGACCCGAGCCGTCACAGAATACTTGATAGCTAGTGTGCCGTCTGGTAATACGACATTTATTTTGTATTTTTTAAAGATAAGTAATCGACTATCATTTTTGATATTTTTATTGGATATATGGATTCAGTTACTGCTACAGATATTCTGATTTTAATAAGTCCCATATTTTCAAAATAGGGGTGTATAAATGAGAACTTTTTAATAATAAAAAATAATTTATGATTAAATTATATGCTTTATTGAAGATGGACATAAGTATATAATATTTTTAATGAAGTATATTAATGATCTTTCGAAAATAAAAAAATAATAATCAAAACAACAGTGAAAATAAATCCAACGAACATATTAATACAACATAATATAAAACAATAACAAAATGGCTCGAAGAACTTGGAAATTAATAAAATCAAAACAAAAATGCAATTCTAATCTTACAAAATATTGACTTAGGGCCTATTTCACGATCTTCAAGTAAAGTTACTCACCAAGTAAAGTCAATCTTGTCTCTTTCTTACTTTTTACAGGGTTACTGGTTAAGTCGACCTATTCCCGTCAAGGGCGTGTAGTGTACATCGTTTCTGACTGATTTCCCCATGAAACACCCTACACTAAACCTTACCGTTTTCGAGATATTTCAATTTATTTGTTTTTATAAAAATCACCGGATCTTCGGCTATAAGCTTAGATATTTTCAAATGCGTATGTCTTATTACTTGATTTTAACGTTTAAAATAAGGTGCTTTGTGACCCCAATAACAAATATTGTACCTAAAATGAATAAATAAGTAGTTGTAGACGATTAAAACTTATAAAAAATAATACAAATCAGAAAGTTTATTTCTCGTTCAAGGATATCTAGAAAAAAAAATATGGCACCTGTTTGGCAGATATACCTAAAAATATCTACGTTTCATCAGCTATCCATCGAGGTATAACAATCTAGGGTTTTCAATCAATCAACAATCGAAATTTTGTACAAAACATGTAGTTTTATAGGCTACTGGGGAGGATAAATAAAACAATAGGTCAGCATACAGAATAAGATATTAAACTTATTAAACTTTTAAGTACTACACACACCATTTTTGAGTCTAAATTTCGTGTTCGACATGTCCGCCCCTGCGTTGCACACATCTTCGCATTATTTTGCGAAGACCAGTTTTCACTACTCCAGTAGTTAATTTTGTTCTTATTTCATTGGTTGCACTAATGATTCTGTCTATCAGTACTTCAATCGATGAAATTGGGGTAGGTATACTTCAAGTAGGTATTCGAAGTGTGGACTCCATTTTCACCTTAAACTTCATGGATTTGACGACATAATCTGTGATCTATGGCAATATTTGTCAAAATTGCTTGATTTTTCACGTATTTCCATTGGATTTTATTTTTGTCGTAATTAATTAATAATGCATTTCTTTACACAAAAAACAGTTTATATGGGTTATAATGAGCTCCTAAAACACCCCTAAATAAACAGCATCATTAAATTCAGGTACCGGAGATCTATAGTCTTACCATGTTCAAAGTATCGACCATATTTATCGACACATTTGTTGTACATCACTAACTTCTTGGTATAAAACAATACATTAAATATAACTAAATTAAACCTTTGAAATCACAACTATGTACCACCGGTTGAAAGTGATATGATGAAAAGTGTTTATTCTACAAGAGAAATGGATATTTTGCTTTAAAATGAGTTATTTCAGATAAAAAATGCCAACAAAGACTAACACGTGAAGAGATAATTCTGGATTCTTTACTCCTCCTATAGTTGTTCTGGATTTGCAAAACACAGCACAACACGACATAGTTTTAGTATCTCACAAGATTATTAGGCTTTACGATGATATTTTATAACAATTTTATTTTCAAGTATTATACGTCGCAATGTTGTGGCCGGCTAACATGTGAAAATTGGTGTTGACGCAGCGTTGACAAGCTTACATTAGCCTTCTCGTTTGCTCTATATGACGATCCGTGTAATAGAAAGAGAAACTCGATAATGTTGACAGATTAACGTCAGCTCTAAGGCGGCTTCTTCAGAGACCAGAGAGAATCTTGGTCGTGATCCTTATTCTATGGTTTTTACCCATACAAAAAAAGTGCTCTTGTTGTTACTCTTGTTGTGTTTGTTTTACCATGATAACATGCTCAGCGCCGCTAAAGAAGTTTTCACTTCAATAAATAAACTGACAACCAAAAGATGCGATTACAGTGACGCCGTCACCGGCATGGAAAACTTGGTGACTCTATACATAAGATTCCTGTTTCATATTTTTTTTTTTTTTAATCTTTATTTAATTATAGAGGGTTTGTTCAGTACAAGAACATGCCACCCTCATAGGGGCATTCTAGATACTTATAATCTACGCTTAATTCCTACACTAACTAATTTATACAATGATTTGGCTTCCTTCGACAGGGGAAAAGCCAAAATACTATTTATTAGGCCTACATCCAGCAAATTCAGTCCATTTTGCTGTAAAAGAATATACCTTTCAACTTCGTTCCGGACGCACTCCGATAAAATATGCGTAATGTCTTCGACGATATTACATTCGGCGCATAAAGGTTATTTGAAAGTATTATTTTTTATAACTGTATGATGAAATTGATGGCATAATTCTCGTTAATTTTAAATTAGCAAATTTTTATTTAAAAATTTTACAAAATAATTTTAATTCTACTATATTTTTGATTATTTCTGCTATAGTAATTTTTGTAAATATTTTATGTTGCGCCTGGTAACACCAGTCATGCAAATGTCAAAACGGCGAATTGTTATGAAAAATAGTTGTCGATTTTATTTTTCACATTTTCGCCAATTATTTTAATTTTACTTGCTAATTTTTATTTGTAATAATATATTTAGTTTCTGTCGATTCCGTTGTGATGTGAAAAGTGTTTTCAATAGGTTGCGATTGATCTAGTATTGTCCGTAATGAGATCAATTTGGTATTTTGTCATGGTCAAAAAGTTTTTTAATTTTGATTAATTTGTGATGGAGGAAGTAAGGCAGTTGGTGCAGGAAGAAGGCAGAGAAGCGAGGAACCTGATCGCCTTCCATGTCGCCGTGGATACACCGAGTAAATAACGTTTTTGATAACATTTTTTATCGTGGGCGGTACTACTTAGATACCTTTCCTTCAAATAATAAAATACAAAGGAACCTTATTTCGAATATTTTTCTAACAATAATCTTCCTGTACTTGTACCTACGTAAGGAGACTTAGATAAGATAAGCAATCAAACTAGTTTCACAAAACATGTGTCCTTTATCCTGTCTAAATATTATTTTTAGACATTTTTGTAGGTATTACGCACTTAATCAACTGCGTAGGTCTGTTCCTTTACCCCTATAGTCCAACCCCTCAACCAGGGTGGTTAACTTATATTATTTTCTTATTGGTAATACAGAAGTCCATGCTTCTTTTCAATCTTTCATGGTCTAATAATTTCATCAATAAATTATTTTATATCTCATACAGATGGTTGTTTACCATTTGAACTAGTTGTTTTATTACTTCTTATTAATAAAATTGTTGTTGCTACATTTATTTTAGTAGATCTATCTAATCTATGACTAATATAAAGATGTAGTGTTTGTTTTGTTGAACATGCTAATCTCAGGAACTACTGGTTCAAATTGAATGATTATTTTAGTGTTGGATAGCTTATTTATCAATGAAGGCTTAAGATTATAACATCATGATACTACCAATAGGACTGGAGAAGCAGTAATTGACTGCAAGACACAGCTTGTTACTCAAAATTAAAAAAAACATTAATTTATTCAGGTAAAGCCTTCAATGAGGCACTTATGAACTTCAAATGTGAATCTACCACCAATTCAGAAATTACACTACAACTAAATATTATATATAACTAGCTGTGCCCCGCGGTTTTACCCGCGTAATTCCCGATTCCGTGGGAATGTGGGGATATAATTAAAAACCTTCCTCTTGAATTACTCAATCCGAAAACCGCATCAAAATCTGTTGCATAGTTTTAAAGATCTAAGCATACATAGGGACATAGGGACAGAGAAAGCGACTTTGTTTTATACTATGTAGTGATGTTTATCAGTCAACATCCCAATTACCTATTATAACCTTATCAATACCTCATGTTTACTTGTAGACAAGATTTTTTTCACAATAACATCAAATTTGCATGAAAAAAATACTAATACTATGTATTTTCATTACCACCAATAAAATAATATGTAGTTGAGTCATCTTTACTGAGTTGTAAGCATAATACATTTATGATTTAATACTTTAATGTAAGAAATGATTAGCATAATGCAAATTGCTAAAAGACATAAACACACAATCTCACAAAGCCTTCCAAAGATTCTTCAAGATGTCTACTTACATAAATATCAAAGAACTCTAATACCTTACCGTGTTGAAATAAAATCAATACTTATGTCTCACTTTGTCATGGTCTAAAAATAGATACCGTATAAATAAATCACCAATACAGAGTACTAGCAGCGCCCTGCGGTTTCACCCGCGTATTACCGTAAAAATGTCGGAATAAAATTATGTTTAGGACCTAGGTATTTCACCATCTTCAAGTAACTACTCACATGTTTTGTCTTTGTCCCTTGATATAAAGTAAGAAAGAGACAAAACTAACTTTATTTGGTCAGTAACTTTACTTGAAGTTCGTGAAATAGGCCGTTAACCTCTTGAATAACTCTATCTATTAAAACAAACAGCATCGAAATCCGTTGCGTAGTTTTAAAGATTTAAGCATACATAGGGACAGACAGCGAAAGCGACTTGGTTTTATACTACCTATGTAGTGATTCTGGGGAATTATGTTTGATACAAATATTAATATTTTTATAAGTATTGAGTTTTACTTATTTCTTGGTACTGTATTGAATATGTATTTTCTCTTTGATGGGATTTACTGGGAATGAGAGATGTGTTTATTTTATCACTAGCAGCGCCCCGCGGTTTCACCCGCGTAGTTCCCGTTCCCGTGGGAATTTCGGGATAAAAAGTATTCTATGTTCTTTCCCGGACCATAAGCTACCCCTGTACCAAATTTCAAGTCAATCGGTTCAGTAGTTTGGCCGTGAAAAGGTAACAGACAGACAGAGTCACTTTCGCATTTATAATATTAGTAGGGATTAGTAGGAATAGTTGGGATTTTATATTAATTTTATTGATTTGACAACCAAGTGGCGTGTAGTTAGTAGTGACCCCGACTGCTATGTTAAAGGTTATGGGTTCGATTCTCGGTTGAGACAAACATTTGTTGTATGGGGTTGTATGGTTAGTGATAACATTAAAAGCGATATCTGTTAAGTATGTACTCTTAAGTGGGCCGTTTTCTGCATTTAGTTCTCAACTTGTCACTAATTTACGACCTTTGTGATATGTGTGTGCTGTAATATTTTTGGTTAGTTAGACTATTGAGGTCTCGTAACTACGCGTTACACTTACAACTGTCGATTTCGTTAGCTAGTAGGACAACCACTTCTTTAGCTTAACTTCCGAAGTACGATTTTGAGACTTGTAACTGTTGTAATTTGGAAAGAAAGAAAAACGAAATCTTATTATGTCTGGTCTTGAAGTATTCTACGCAGATAGGCTTGTTTTCTTCGTCCATCAATTACTACTTCTACATACTTTTTCACTTATTTTCCACTGAGTCCATTAATTACTACTAGTACTTATATTGTAATAACGGCGCCCCGTGGTTCCATATGGGGAAAAAACTTTCCCACTAAATCACTCTATCTATTAAAACAAACCGCATCAAAATCCGTTGCGTAGTTTTAAAGATCTAAGCAATACATAGGGACAGAGAAAGCGACTTTGTTTTATACTACTTATGTAGTGATTTATTTTCAAAATTTCTAATTTTTTTATGACAATTTTCATTGTTTTTGTCCCAGATCGCGTCGCCCGTAAGCCTCCCAGACAGGGTGCTCCGCCCCCACGCCGCACGGCCCCCCGCGCCGCGTCCCGTCTCCGCTCGGCCTCCGCTGGGCGCGATAAGCGGTCTGAGCTCAGGGCCCGGTACTGGGCCTTGCTGTTTGGAGATCTGCAGAGAGCTGTGAGTATCTTTCAAGCTTCAAAAAAGGGGTGGGTTTCGTTAGAGGGCAGTTGAAAGTAACTTCAATAATAGAGGATTTTAAATGGGCTATTTTTCTGTAATTAGATCTCTATCTTTCTAGTTTGCGATTCATCCGTATCTATTTTTTCTTGACTTCTTTATTTGTTTTGGAGATTTATACCGACTCCCAAAAAGAGGAAGTACAAATGTAGTTTTCCGATTGGGTCCTTTGTGTGCAAAAGAGGAGGTTCTCATCTCATTTCAGTTCTAATTTCTACAAAATATTTTTTAAAAGTTTTAAATCAGCAGATTTTTTTTGTGAAAATAGTAGTTGTAATGAATAATTATGCAATTTTGCGATAGTTTTGCTTAGCGACGTAGTAGTTATTCATTACTAAGTATTTTATTAAGTTACAAGCCCTAGTGTACTTCACTCGGTAATATTCACATTGCAATTTTTACGGCCTATAAATAGTTTCAAGGCCAATGTCGATAACACATACTGTTTCCAAACAAACGTAGATCAATAATATCGTGACAGCTCACTTTCTCTTTGTCAGATCGGCGAAATATACAACACAGTCGAAGCCCACGAGAACCTTAACGAGTGCCAAGAAGTTATATTAGTTTTAGAGAACTACACAAGAGATTTCAAAGCTTTAGGAGAGTGGTTTAGACTGAAATGGGAGTACGATAATACTCCGCCGCCACAGCGACCACAGAGCTTAGCTTGGGAGATCAGAAAGACTGATTTTGTACGGCCAGAATCGAGGCGCACACACTCCGTAAAGAGCTCCCCCTCAGTATCGGGAAAGAATAGTCCGTGTCTCTCCGGACACAACACGCCCAGCGGGAAAAACAGCCCGAACTTAACAGGGAAAGCGAGTCCAGGTAGCGGTAAGATAAGTCCCAGGATCTCGGGACATTCCAGTACTAGTCCCAAAGGCAGCATCGAGTTTTTCAGCTCGAAGATCACATCCAAGATTGCAACTAAACCTGAACCGAAAATAGGTAAGGAAAATAGACTTTCGGACATTAAAGAAAAGGATTTGAAAGAAATTGAGGAACCGGACAAGAAGAAAAATAAACAGCCGTTAAAAAACGAAGATATTGATGCAGATAAAGTAGTTGTGGAAATAGGTAAAGCTAAGGAATATCCGAATGCGGTACCTAAGCAAGTAGTCATAAAATCGCCTAAACGCACAGCATCGAATGAGGAAAGCAAGACCACCAACCATCAGATTTCCGATCAAGCTAAAGCAACAATTGCAAAGCTAGACGCAATGGAAAATGAATTTCTTGCCAAGCAACTGACTGAAAATGCAGCTAAAAATGACAATATGTTGAATGCAGATCTAGAAATAGATAACATAGGTCAAAACAACAAAGGTGATGCAGTTAGTGATGCACCTGTGGTCGATACGGAAGTAAATGACAAAGAAAGTGTTTCTACAGAATCTCCAGTCAAATCTGAAGATAACTTCGCCGATATATCGGTTGAGAGTTCCAAATCTTCTGATGAGAAATGTTCATCAAATGATAAGGTTAATGAAAACGGTACGAAAAAACTACCAAATGGAACCGAAATTAAAACATATGATGACAACTTTCAACCCATTATCTCAATAGTGGATAAAAAGTCAGATCTGAAGGAACCCATTATCACACAAGTAGATAAAAAGTCAGATGTGAAAGACTGCGAGTCCAAAGAACCTAAAGATTCTAATGGTGTAGCTAAAATTGAAAATGAAGTCGCTATTAACACCAATTCGAAAGAAACTACAGAAAATGGTTCTGCTAAAGATTCTACAAAGGATTTAACAAATAATTTGGATTGCAAAGCTTCCATAAAAGACACAAAGAAAACTGATTCCAAGCTGTCCAATGAACAGAATAATAACAGCGATAACAAAGATTTAAAAAAAGATGATGTCAAGAAGACAGATTCCAAAATAATAACTGAGATCAAACCACCTGTAAAACCAGCTTATTCACAAGCTGCTGCTAAGCCAAAACCAGTGACTGCTAAGACAGAAGTTAAAACACCTGTCAAAACAACACTACTGCGAAGCAAGACTGTTGTCGAAATGCGTCCAAGTATAACACCAAAATCCCGTCAGTTTGTTAATAGGAATCCAAAAAATAAATGTAGTTATCCATTTAATTTGACTACTGGTAGGACAAGCTTGTTTGATGCCCCTAACAACAAGGTTATTACTATTAAGAAGCCTACTAATAGACCTCAAATGGCTTCGGGAGATTCAAAAATTCAACCTAAAGACCTAAAAACCCGACCACCGAGGCCAATGTCTCTTAAAATAAATGAAAAAGGCGATGAACAAGATAAAATGAACCGTAGTTTTGAGAAAATCAAAGATTTTGATGATTACAGTAGTACTGATACAATAGTCACACAATTGGAAATGTCTAAAATAGAATCTAGTGAAAGTCTAAAAACTCTAGTCCCGGAAAATGGTCAAGATATTGCCAATTCACTTGAAATTCTAAACATTGATAGTAGTAAGAATGATAATGAAGGTTGGTTGACGGTTAAATCTAGACGTTTAAGTCGAGAGTCGAAGAAGTCAAAATCACATTGGGCGAACAGATTTCGACAACCGTCAGCAACAACCAGTCTACCCACCTTAAACATGATTGAATCTCCAAAATCTGAAACCAATCCTATCGAAACCTCCAAATTAGATCGTGCCAAATCGGAGCAACCACAGAATGTTCCCGAAAAAGTAGTCAAAGAAGCCACCCAACCAAAAATTGAGAAAGTTCGAGACACTTCTATGATACGACAGAAATCGGACGTGACGGGGTTAAAAACACGTACGTCTAGAAGCAAGGCTTTAAAGAAAGAGAAGAGTAAAGACAAGAAAGGCTCCGAACTAACTAAAAATAGACTCCATTCGTCACTAGAAAGTTTGACGACAGGCCTCGCGAGGTCACAGGAGAGTACAGAAGAAGCTTTCGACTTCGATAAATGGAAAGCTGAATTTAAATCTACTTTTAAATATCTAGAAGAAGACGATCAAATATCTAATCATAACGAGATATTGAAAACTGCTGATCCTTCAGAGATGTCAGAAATAGCCGAAATGACATCTCAAATTGAGGAGAACGAGAGGAAGATAAGTTTGGCGTTGGATTTCCAATGTGAAGTTGATCAAAGGAAACTTTCTGAGGAAGAAGACTTGTTGAACAGGCAAATAATGGAACTGCAAGATGTTTCTGACGTCGATTTGGACACGGAAACTGATGATACTGAGGTATGTATTAACTTTTCTAGTGAAATTATCTTTCAAAGAACAGGTAACAATTTTATAACTTCTATGACTCAACAGACTGATGCAGAAATACTCTGCGAAGATTCAACTGTTACTTCGGACTGCCAATCTACCGAAAACCTCAGCGTTCTGACGGCCAGCCTCGAAGACCAGTATGAAACCGCACTAGCCGGGATGTCTTGGGCAGAGAGAGTGGATACCCTCGGTGCCCTGGAGGCCTTAGTTGCTAGAGATCCTGGTAAGTAAGAAATTACATTACACACGATTTCAACAGATTTTGAATCCCACACTCTTCATTCGAGTTCTAGCTTTCATATTATAAATATACACATACACTTCTTGTTTCGAACCTTTATCACATGTCTAATTGGGATCGTTTTTCAGTACTCATAGCATTTGACTACTTCCATTAGACTTCCAAAACAGACGGCACACGAATTTCAGGTTATACTAAATGTCAGACTTATAGTGCTTTAACTACTCGCCACGGAGGCGATGATGTAAGAACGACATCCATCCTGTTTGTACGCACGATTAATCTTTGTCAGGTGCTCTGAGTCAGAGTGTGTGTTTGTATATGCGTGTAGGTCGCGCAGTCCAGCTGCATGCGAAGCTCTCCCGAGGCCTAGCGCGGCGCGGGTCGCTGTCGGACGCGCTGCGCCGCCTGCAGGCCAAGCAGGCGCGCGCCGACACGCAGCGTGCGACGCTCGCCACGCAGCGACGGCACAGGGTGCACGCCTTGTTAGCGCGCGTGCACGAGGTCAAGGTGAGATACGTCTACTGTCGCGCGGACAGGGTTGTGGTGTGATGGATTGAAATCTGACTTCGATCGTCTTTGCAGATGGCGAAGAACCAGCTGATCGAAGAGAAGAGACTGCGTATGGAAAGACGATTGCAGAAAGCGGCCGAAAACCGTGATCAACATTTGAAAGTGAGCTGACAGTTCCATGTTACTTAATTTTAATTTTTATGTTAATTTTACCTTGAGCTGTTTTCGAATGTCATCATCGTCTACATTTAACTTTCCAATTTTCAGGATATAGTTCGCAAAGCTCACGACGAAGAAGAGAAACTAAGAGAAATCGCGTTTATCAAACAGCTGGAAGCCGAAAACAGAAGGCACGAGTTCTTGGATCAGTGTCGATCTCACACCATTAGATTGCGGGAAATGAGACGGGAGAGGCTCGATAAACTGGTAACGTAATTTCTGTTGTTTTAGCTCATGAATGTCATTTATGTAGATTGCGAGAAGCATGGGACCGAGGAAAGATCCCTGCGGGATACCACTTGATATAACATAGACAATGTAGTTTTTGCTTTGCTAAAATCTAAGTAAATTACACCAATCAGAATTGAATGTATGCTAATAAAATTATTTGTTAATATCGTGGTACATAATCCTTTTTACGAACGGGTGATTAAAGCTGTTCTTTGGAAAGGTATTAGGCCAGATTTTCGACAAATATAGTAACGTCTTTGCGTGTGTAGGCGGCAGCGGCAGCACGCGAAGCAGCTGTAGGTGCACGTCGCGCCGCGCTAGAGGAAGCGCGCTCACACAGAGTAGCACTGCTCTTACAGCGCCGCCAGCAACAACACGACAGACAGCAGCGACTGCAGCAACAACGGCAACAGCAGCACCGACACGCCAACCAGGAGAAGGTACGTATTAGGGACTCTAGCGTCCTAATTGGCCATGATTGCACGATGCGATTTCATCGTACGATCATTATCAATTAAAAGGACGGTTTCGGAAAGGGAGGTTGCGTAGAGAAGGCTACTGAGTGGTTGTGTGCAGGCGGAGGGCGTGAAGTCTCGTCTGTCGGCGCTGGCGCTGGCGGCGGAGGCGGAGGCGGCGGCGCTCCGCAGCCGGATCCGCACCAAGCAGCGCGCCTCGCACCAACGGCTGCAGGTCCATCTGCAGGCCATCCGCGAGCGCGCCACCGGGCCCCGACCGCCCGTACGTACACACACACATACATACATACATACCCACATACACATTCACGCACATACATCCCTCTATCAGTAAGTCACCGGGCCCCGCCCGCCCGTACGTATTCATTGACACACCACAACATCACCTATTTATAAGCACACATTATACATTTCACCACACATACAAAGGCATTCGATAGGCTTGATTTCGTTTTTGGCTTAAGCTATGCTAGTAGAAATAACTTTACATTACAATGAGAGGCTTCCTTTATTTGAATGCGTATTTTACACATAAAACTTATACACAAACGATTATTGTCTTTACAATTCCACAAAATATATTTAAGTGTCCCCCAAGGTATTGCTTTGGGTCCTCTTTTGTTCCTACTCTATACAAATGATATTTTCACTCCTTACTAAATGAATTATAAATAAATAAATGAATTTTGATTGTAGACGACCTCCGAAAGCCAAGATCAAGAGCTAAAAGAAGAAGACCTTGCAGCCGCGAGAATAGAACAAGAGAGGAAAGAGAGAGATAGACAGAAATCTATTAGAAAAAAAGCACGGAAACTGAAGCAGAAGCTAATGGAATCGTAAGTATTTTATACTTCAAAGTCTTTTCGTTTATTTAGGTACTTTTTCATACAACAATGATTATATGTATCCACAGGGCT
This sequence comes from Timandra comae, assembly GCA_958496195.1. Classification (NCBI taxonomy): domain Eukaryota; kingdom Metazoa; phylum Arthropoda; class Insecta; order Lepidoptera; family Geometridae; genus Timandra; species Timandra comae. Next base: position 7,492,422 of record OY292377.1, on the reverse strand, counting down.
AAAGAAATAAACCCACCAGACTGCACAATCAACAGAATACTGTACCCACCGGCAAACAAACTGTACAAAGTGATCAATCAACTATCAAACATAATAGAGCCATTAAAATACACTGAACCAGAAAAGACTATACAAAACGGATTAGCTGTTGAAGAAAATGAGAAAAAGAAAAAAGGCAAAGCCAAAAGCGACGTCAATGATAATAACTGTGATGACGGGAATAAACAGGAAACTAAAGGGAAGAAAAAGAAGAAGAAAAATAAAGGCAATGACGGACATAAGTTGAGCAAATCTAATTCTATTTGTAGCTCTTTGAGTGATATGAGCAGATCCAGTGTTCGGAGTGAGCAAGTTAAAGCGTTGATCGATGTGCAAGCTTTGGAGAAATTATTGAATGAAACGCACAGGATTTTGTTGTCCACTGATGTAAGTATTGTTTATTAACTTACTCTAAAGTATCTCTATTCTGGACCCTTCGATCTTAACTCCTTTAAGTTAAACTTAAATTGCACCAGTTTTGGAAAAGACTAGTCAAGCTTTTAATTCAAAATTGTAGTCTAGTCAGTGTATCAATTAGATGTCAGAGTTTTAAGTCAGTTTTTACGTATATTCTTCGAGCTGCGCCCCGCGGTTTTACCCGCGTGAATCCCAATCCAATGGGAATTTCGGGATAAAAAGTATCCTATGTGTATCGGATACTTTTTATCACGTACTGTATCGATTTTTTGTATCGACGATACAGTAGTTTTTGCGTGAAAAAGTAACAAACATCCAAACTCACAAATATTCGCATTTATAATATTAGTAGGATAATTTAAACATTTCCTATTATGTATTGTTCCAGAAATGGCCAGACTCAGTGATGGCTATCAAGTTGTACGCGATCAGAACATTAGGACAACTGATATCTTTAGCGGTGGAGAGGGAAGATTTGGCTGCACAGTTTCCTACCAAGTAAGTTTTAAAATGGAAATATCTTAGAAGAATTTTATTACGAGAGCGTCGGTGGCGCAGGTTTTAAGGCCGTTGACTTCCGATCGGTGCCTGGTTCGAACCCCATCAGTCCCACCACGTACCAATGTGTTTTCAATTTACGAATTCATAAGTAAGTTAATTTCGACGCTCTTACGGTTAAGGAAAACATCGTGAGAAAACGCGCACACACCTGGGAAGAAATTTTAAGGTTGTGTGTGAAGTCGACCAACCCGCACTCGGTCTGTGGTTGACTAAAGGTACAATTCCAAGACGGGCCGCAGACCGCAAACTGCAACTGCAAACTGCAAGCAACAACACTTGTTTCTATCAACATCTATGAAATTGATAGAAACAAGTGTTTTGCGGTCTGCGGCCCGTCTTGGAATTGCACCTTTAGGCCTGATCACCCTAATCAGGGTAGGCTCGTGCCCCTCGCTGGGGACATACATGAGCTGGTGTGGTTGTGTCCAGGAGCGTGTGGCTGTGCGTGGTGTGGGTGTCCCGCGCGTGCTGCTGGCGGCCGGCCGCGGCCGACGCCTTCCTCTGGAGCCCGCACGCGCTCGCCGCGCTCGCTCTGCTCGCTCACACACTGGTGAGTCAATTTTATTTACCTTTTGATACCTAATGTAACCTATACACGTTGGCCGAGCTGAGGCCAACGCGAGCGAAGGCAAATTAATAGAAGGCAAGTGGTACTGCCTATACACGAGTCGAGTGATGGAAAGTCAATGCAAAATATTGTATATACGTTGGTATTGGCGTTCGCTCGGCCAACGTGTATAAGCTGCATTAGATTCATCTATGTCGAACAATATTTTGTTTTTACGTTAACTCATCCCAGGCAGCCTTTTAGCTTCACAGTATGAGGTGTACACAAGTACCTGTGTTGAGTATTTGCCAATTGACATTACATTTAGATGGCGCTGCTGTCACTAAAGTGTATAACTACCGATTACATTAAAAAAATAGTTTCGATGCCTACACTTCTGTTGAAACAATAAATACCAATATTTATTTCTCAGTTTACAATTAAACCGATTATATCAGTATATCCACTCGTTATACCAGCGTTAAATCGCTCGACTACTCGACTTGCTAGTTAAAGTTAAATGGGGAACAGCGCCATCTATGGATTATAGTTTGAACTAAGTAATGGCTACGTGATGGTTCGATGTGTCAAACTACTTTGAGTGTGTTAAACTTATTGTGTAACGCTACTCCTAGATGGCGTTAGTAGTTACTTTAGGTTCAATTGAAGAGGATTTTATGGAGAGTTATTTTTACTCGATATTATTAAATTTGGTCAAAAAAATAATATATTAATAATAGACGTAGAAATCTATTATTGAAATGAAACAATAAATATATCGCTAAGTGCCTTTAATGAAAATTAAGATTGCTAAATCGATATTTATGAAATCAAGTGTTAGAAACATTGTGTCATACCTATTCGTTAACTTTTAAACAATAAAAAGAACGGATAGGAAATGAAAAAATAAGAATATCTAGGAAAGAGTTACAAGTTTCATCCAATTCAATCATACCTTTTATGATTGACAAAAAACTTTTTCAATTCACTCCCAAAAACAAAATAAAAATAAACTATAAAAACGCTAAATTAACTTTTATCTTCCTTAAATTACGGCTCAATATTGCGCAACAAATAACACTATCATAAAAGTACTATCTCTCTCTCTTTCTAACTTCGTACGAATGAAGGAGATGGGTATATAGCTGAAATGGATTACCCCTAAGTGATGACGTAATGGTAAAGGGGTAAACAGTTTTTTCGGGTAGTTGATTTTGATGGCTACCTTTGGATTTGGACAAACTTGTAATCTAGTAATGTATTGAATTTTTTATGTTTGTTTCTAAGTTTTGTTTAAACTTGTTGTTTTTCATCAGGGATTTGTTTTGCTACTCAACATAACATAATCATTCACTACATCATCTTACTAGCGGCGTCTCGCGGTTTCACCTGCGTGGTTCCCGTTCACGTGGGATACGGGGATAAAATATAGCCTATGTTACTCTGGGTGAATGTAGCTTTCTAATGAATTTTTTTTTATTAAAATCGGTCCAGTACTATTTGAGTTTATTCGTTACATACAAAAATACAGATCTTTCGATTAGGCAAAAATCCGTTTAAGTGTTTTATTTCAATATTATTGTATTACTAGCAGCGCCCCGCGGTTTTATCCGCGTAGTTCCTGCTCCCGTGAGAATGCGGGGATAAAATTATGTTAAAAACTTTCCTCTTGAATCACTCAATCTATTAAAACAAACCGCATCAAAATCCGTTGCGTAGTTTTAGAGATGTTAGCATACATAGGGACAGACAGCGCGAAGCGACTTTGTTGTATACTATGTAGTAGTAATAAAACAAGCGGTGCCCCGCGATTTCAGTCGGTTTTAAACTCAATTTTTGTAAATCGTAAGTTCACAATAACAAAAATCGAAACACAAACTTCAAAGCGTAAAGTACAGTCGTGTACGCAAGTTTTGTGTACAGTCACAGTAATAAAGTGTACTAGGTACAGTCGCGTTCACTTAGCGTGTTGTGCGCGAGTGTACCTCGTCCCGTGACGTGTACTGTATTGACGGGAGTGACGGCTCACGGCGCCTTATGATGGTAGGGTTGGTACTTGAAGTTTGGGATTGAATTTTGGTGTAAATCTATTTGTGTATTATTTAAAATTTTATAAATGGTTTCGGGTACAAATGAAAGATTAGTCAAAGCCACTGTTTAAAAAGTATCTGACGTGCTTTTCCCTTATAGAAAACTAGCTGTACCTCGCGGTTTCACCCGCGTAGTTCCCGATCCCGTGGGAATTTCGGGATAAAACGTAGCCTATGTTCTTTCCCGGACCATAAGCTACCCCTGTACCAAATTTCAAGTCAATCGGTTCAGTAGTTTAGCCGTGAAAAGGTAACAGACAGACAGAGTTACTTGTGCATTTATAATATTAGTTAGGATATTATTATATTCGTATACTCGCTTGTGCATATAAGGAATATTTGTACCAAATTCCACCTAAATCAAATATTTCGGCAAAATTGATCCTGTACTTACTATGCCTATTCACCAACAAAATATCCAATATTTCCTCTTTCTTCAAACCATCAGTAAGTGAGTACCTATAGAAATATATATATATTCTTTTCTCTTCAAAATACATACCTATAGAAATACGTATAGTTATGTATCACCAACCCTATAAAGTAAGGTCGGTAGCGCGGTAAGTGGGTGGCCGCCCTAAACGCTACGTTAATGCATCTCTAGCGCTCGTTCGAACGGGGGAACGTACTCGACTGGAACGGGATACTAAATATGACTTACTTTTACTGGAATGGATATTAGTACTATCTGTAGTTTTTTTGCGCCACAGTGGTGGTAAAAAAGTGGATTATAAAAATTAAACCGGTTTAAAAATTTAAATTGGTTTTGGGGATGGGGATGGAACAGAGTGTAAAGTTCCTCATCCCCATTGAGTCGTGAAGATCCTCCGACCAAGGCATTGTGTCTGGTTGGCAGCTGCCTACAGTTTCTTGTTTATTAAGTTGGTGCCTCCAATAAACTACTCCTCTGTCATTATCTCATTTTTTATGTTAAAAATAACTACAAAATGACTCCGAATACGGAACTGCAATTTTAAATCATTATTTTTATTATTACTGCACCGAAACGGTCAGATGATACCTTTATTATAAATGTTCTGAGCAGTTAACTTTGATATTAATCCATAGCGTTACTATTCGATCCACGCGGTTTTACCTGCTTTGACCCAAAGCGGCTGTGACTTCATTCGGCAATTCAATGTTGTTTTTCTGGTAATATTCTTTCTATATAGTTTTTATAGTTATCATGGTTATTAGCACTCAAATTATTATGAAATCGGAAACTCGAAATAAATAATACGAGAATTTTAATATTCTTTCTAATATTGAAGAAAATATATGCAGAGTCTGCAATGTAGACAAATAGATGTATCCGGTTTTGCTTACATCATAAAAGCAAAACTACAAACAAACACACAGTCATATGATTATGAATGTTTGAAACCCGAAAAAGAGGTTAATAGTCCCAATGATACTTGTAAGTAATTTGTAACTGATATGCGATGCGTTTAAAATTCAATTAATATGTGCAACTGATCCGCTTTCGTTTTTAAATATTGTTTTACTTTCTCTTCTTAAAATACATAATCCAAATAAACATTACTGTGTTCCAGTTTGAAGGGCAATGTAGTCAGTGAAATTACTGGGCACACGAGACTCACCAACTGATGTCTCGGGGTGATGAGCGCAGTACAGTGTTGTACACTGTGTCTGTAATGGGAGACTCACCAACTGATGTCTCGGGGTGATGAGCGCAGTACAGTGTTGTACACTGTGTCTGTAATGGGAGACTCACCAACTGATGTCTCGGGGTGATGAGCGCAGTACAGTGTTGTACACTGTGTCTGTAATGGGAGACTCACCAACTGATGTCTCGGGGTGATGAGCGCAGTACAGTGTTGTACACTGTGTCTGTAATGGGAGACTCACCAACTGATGTCTCGGGGTGATGAGCGCAGTACAGTGTTGTACACTGTGTCTGTAATGGGAGACTCACCAACTGATGTCTCGGGGTGATGAGCGCAGTACAGTGTTGTACACTGTGTCTGTAATGGGAGACTCACCAACTGATGTCTCGGGGTGATGAGCGCAGTACAGTGTTGTACACTGTGTCTGTAATGGGAGACTCACCAACTGATGTCTCGGGGTGATGAGCGCAGTACAGTGTTGTACACTGTGTCTGTAATGGGAGACTCACCAACTGATGTCTCGGGGTGATGAGCGCAGTACAGTGTTGTATGTACACTGTGTCTGCGCTAGACGAAGCAGGCACAAGCTGAACATGAGTCGAGCTCGAGCCGAGCACAAATTCATTCAAAAGCGCGTCCGTTCGATGCTTGTACAAATTTGTGCCCCGCTCGAGCTCGGCTTTCCTAGCGTAGACGCATCTTTATGGGCAGGCGAGAGTCTCGTCACTCAATCATAATAAAAAAAGATTAATCTAAAAATTCATTAAAATATTTATAAGAACTAGTATAGTCAGAGGTTTCATTCATTGTTACATTGTCGTCACCTTATTGTAAAGGAAATATTTAAAACCACAGAAATAAAAGAATATTTGGAACATAAAATGCGGCGGTCGTGTTTGAAACAAAATTTAGTACGTCCGAGGTCTTGTAGGTATCCGAAACCACATCCGCAAAACATTAAAAAAAGAATATTATTTTTTTAACGCGGCAACAATCTCTGAATTTGTCCAAGAGAATCGGTTAAATATCTAATTAGGAGGCAGATTTTTTTTATTACTTGCAATAAAAGTGTACGGGTTTTTAACTAGCTATGTTCGCGGGTTTGCTTGTTAATTTTGTTGTGATTAATTTAAAATTAAATTTATTTTTACTGGTTAGAATCCTGATCAAACGCAATTTCAAAACCATTTTGATACTCAAAGTTTTAGTCCGTAGTAAAATAATATGTCGATTGAGTAATTTTTCCTAACTTAGTATTCAGAGTATTTTCGCTGATTATATAAAAATATATCCAGTATATTTAGAAAGACAGACCAAAAACCGTTGATTTTTATATGTAAGGATGCGGTAGCGAAATCGGAATGTTGAAGTAATTTTATGATATCGAAACAGGAACGAGAATTTCAATTGCGTAAGTTTATTTGGTACGTGAACTCGCGGGTTTCATTGCAAGTATTGTCACCAAGGTTGTGTTAGTAAATGTAGAGTAATATTCATTAGTATAAGGTCTATTTTTCATTAGTATATCTTTTTTATTTGTTTCCTACTGGTTGACAATGGTCTGATAGTTCTAATTCAGGGTAGGTAAGTTAGGTCAAAACCGAGGGGGACGTATATGACGTGATCATTATGATGTGTTTAGGATTAATTCTCTAAGATGATGTCCTATACTTTGATCTCATATTATGCATTCATGATGTCTCGTTGTCTAGTACCAGTAATACAAGATTTGCTTAGTTTCGGACTAGGTGGTGATTTGTGATAAAAGCAATATTTTGTGTCGTATTTATAAATGGACAGTTATTCGCAATTAGACCTCCCTAATTGTGCACATTTGAGTGTTTCATGTGCTATGATACTTAGGGCCTATTTCACCATCTTCAAGTAACGTTCCGAGTACCTACTCATAATAATAATCCCGTAAAAAGATATTAATGATAAGCTGCTCACATGTTTTGTCTTTGTCACTTGATATTAAGTAAGAAAGAGACAAAGCTACCTTTACTTGGTGAGTAACTTTACTTGAAGGTCGTGAAATAGGCCCTTATCCCAATATTTATTATAATCTAAAACTTCAAACGCTTCGCTAAAAACGAGAGTAAAACGAAGGAATGCAGTTTACTCAATAAAAGTCATTTATTAGCTACAAATGTGCCTCAATATAATGTTTTTTTAATGCTATCTCCATCGCCATCTCGCAACGGTGTGATTCAGTCGTTAAATCTATTTGTTTATGAGGTCCTGCCGCGGTACAATGTAGTTTCGTGCCTTCGAGGTGAGGTGTTTTAGTATATTTAAAATGTTTACTTTAGCTAAAATAAAAGAGGTTTTTATTTTAATTTAAATATGAGGTTTGGATCGCCAACGTTGAAATTGTATTTATAAGTTATGCGTATTTATGGTAATAAAATCTAAAAAGGAAAATCTATCGTAAAAAATATGCAATCTTTTTATGTTATTTCTGAAAAAAATAAGACAACATTTTGCTCACACAGGCTATCAATTAGAAAACCGTTCAATAGATAAAAAAGACATTTATTTTAATACAAACATTAATTATAAATCTACATAAAAACCTAGGTGATTTTATTTTTCTAAAAATATAATTTCTATAAGAACTTATTTTAGCTATAAAGTTGAATTAATCTTCCAGTAGCTGTCCCGTACTCCGTACTATTCCACTAACTCGCCCTCAACACGCTTCCAGTACCGAATTCCAGTAGCCATCCCGTTCCAACGCTCCCTCCGTCTAATGGTCCCGTCTCCTGATATAGCGCTCTCCCGTAATATGACTCTCTGCCCCTTGTTTTATTACATTCTTACACCTACACTTACATAACTTGTGCCTTCCGCGCTGAAAAGTTTGCTCGTAAAACAATTAGAAATGCTAAAATAATATATATATAACTAGCTACGCCCCGCGGTTTCACACGCGTAGTTCCCGTTCCCGTGGGAATTTCGGGATAAAAAATAGATGTTGGCCGATTCTCAGACCTACTGAATATGCTCACAAAATTTCATGAGAATCGGTCAAGCCGTTTCGGAGGAGTATGGCAACGAAAACTGTGACACGAGAATTTTATATATTAGATAAATTCTGGGATAAAATGATAAGAACCTTTAAGGTATTTTAAAAAAATGCATTCAAAATGTTCGCCTCAGTCGGGATTTTGAACCCGCTTTTTTAAAATACATACCTAAAAGTGTCTGATACACTGTAAAAAAAAAGAAAAATAGCCTGTTTCAATGCTTGTTAGAAGAATGGGTTATCCTAAATTAATTAAACATTAATCATTTACTACATCATCTTATTATAGTAACTGACCCCTAACTGAGTTCGTGACTTGTATCTAGGGTATCAGAAACTACGCACACACACACTTATTCACACACACACCTAGACCGAGACAAACATTTGTGGTTAACACAAATATTCACCCCGCACGGGAAGCGATCCCGCAACCTTACGGATGGCAGTCCGGCATGGTGACCACTCTGCCATCGAAGTTGTCAAATTAAAAAAGTATTTGTAAATTAATCGATGTAAAATACAGTAAACACATCCTAATCCTAACTAATATTATAAATGCGAAAGTAACTCTGTCTGTCCGTTACTTTTTCACGGCTAAACTACTGAACCGATTGACTTGAAATTTGGAACAGGGGTAGCTTATGGTCCGGGGAAGAACATAGGCTATGTTTTATCCCGAAATTCCCATGGGAACGGGAAATGCGCGGGTGAAACCGAGGGGAACTTGCTAGTATTAGTATAATTATTTTATTTACATGTATTGTTTCCCCAGGAAAAAGACCTCCAAGCCGACTCTAAAGAGATGGACCTAGCAAAACACACAAGCGATTTGATCTCAGTGACGTTCGATTCCGTGCTATGCGCATCGAGACTGCATACTGCGGGCACTAGCAGTGAACAGCTGACTGCTACCAGAGCCAGGGTCCATGGGATGATAAGGTAAGTCGATAGATAAATTAGTCTGTGAAATAATCAGGTAAGAAAGAAATAAAGTGTTTTTCTCACACGGAAACAAATAAATTGTAAGTTACCAGATTTAGTCTTGACGGAGTATATGTCAATAGATTTTTTTGATTAGGCTTAAGTCATTTTCAGAATATAGGTTTTTTGTTTATGTGGGTTGCACAGCACTAGAAACCTTGGGTTAAATAAAAACCTTGGATTAAGCAAGGGAACCCTTCAAACTGAATTTGATTTGCTTGTGTCTGTGTGTGAGTGGGATGAAGTCAAATAGTATAAGGGTATTTAAAATTGAAACAGATAGCGGACCATATTTCTTGTAGTCTAAGTTTCTTGCCCATTCTTCTTAGTTGATGTAGTTTCCTAATCGGTTGGTTTAATTCTTCTTAGGGCCGTTTTTTCCATCGCCAGATAACTTTATTCGACGAATAATTTTGAAATTTTGACAGTTATTCCATACAAAATCTGTCAAACGTCAATTTTATTCGTCGAATAAAAGTTATCTGGCGATGGAAAAATCAGCCCTTAGTTGATGTAGTTTCCTAAGTTGTTACGGAATAAAGGACATTTTTCCTGCTCTAAGGTTTGTTACCCGTATTCTATTTAATAATTATGTGTTATTTTATTTGTTAATTAATCTCAAGACTTCTATTACGTTATATACGTAACTTCTTCTTCTATAAGTAAGTGATTTGACATTCATAAATGCTTCATTGCGGCTGAATGAATCACTTGTAACTCTTTTGAGTTGGAAGTTTTTATACAGTCCCGCTCACTCATTTGTCCCCTATATCTAAATCACTTAAAAAATTCTAACACCTGTACATGAAAACTCAACAATCCAAACCCATTCAGGTGTACAACACACTCCCAACACATGTCAACATGTCACACAATACGCGTCACCCGACATTGCAGTTGATTAACGTTGAATTTTAGCTATTCAAGTGCTCGCGTTTGTTGTGTGCAATCGTTTTTAATTAAAATGCGATGCGTTTGGTGTAATGTATTGTTTGAATGGGGTGTTAGTTGTGTTGACAGGGTTGTTTTTGAGTTTTATTTTCTTTGGCTTTTCGCACCAAAATCGGGATTGATGGTTGGGTTTTCGCACTAAAACCAGGATCGATGGCTTTTTGACAAAGTCGTAATATCATAACTCTAATGCAGGGTAGGCTTGAGCTCTTCGGTGGGGACATGTTTGAGCTGATGATGATGACTTTAGATTTTCAAAACGGGACTGACGGTTTAACGTCCTTCGAAGTACGAAAACGCACATGAAATCAAGTAAGGTAAAGGTAAACGTTGCTTAACTGCACAGATCGCATCCAAGTTATGCGCGCTTCAAAGTTGATTAAAAGTTTGTAAATAATTAGATGAAAGAATAAAAATATTTCTGTGTCTGATAGGTATTCATTTTTTTTTAAAACCGCGACAAAAATCCAGCTTTATATTAACAAGCAGTATTCACGAAAATCAAAGAAATAAAAAAGACTGGAATAATTGATGAAGTCAAACAAAACGCATACAAGACAAAACTACAAAAATCAAGTTTCATACAACAAACAAACACAACAAATGTCCCCGTGCTTCTATTCATAGCTAACAATGGGCATGTGAGTGACTCCGCTATTGTGGACATATGTGGTCCGAGTAGCCCCGATCTCCCCTATGGAAAGAAAGTGTATTGAGTAGTGATAGTGTTTGGATGTCTGTCTGTAAATGGATTTAAATAAAATACTCAAGAAACTGTTAGGAATAATCAAATTACTTATATTTTGCTTTATAGTTATCTGACACGAAAAAAATTTCGTATAGCCCTCTGGGCTGTGAAGGTCTGATGGCAGTCGCTTCACGTAAAATACTGACATTCCGCCGAATCTTGTTAAACCGAAAACCGACCCCAAATAGACATGGGATAAAGGTTCGGAAAAGAAAGAAAGAATAGATTCTAATTATTATAATTAACGGGATATTTACCATGTATGTATATTATTTGTTTCGAGTTTCCGATATTTCGACGCTGTTGCAAGCGCCATGATCACGGATGAACTGATAATATACATGGTAAATATCCCGTTCATTATAATAATTTGAGTGCTAATAACCATGATAACTATAAAAACTATATTGAATAGATTCTATATGAATATTTTTATATATATATATTTATTTTTGAAATATTTAAGCGTTTCAACGCTATCAAATTATAATTTTACCTATGTGTGAGGAGGACCTCACTGTACTAATATAATACCATCAGGGACAGACAGAAGCCTGCCTTTGTCTTTCTAAAATATTGTAACAAAATCTCAGTATCTCTTACTATTGACAAAAGGGTACATAGGGGTAATAATGACCCCGCAGTGAATTGTCAAATGTAACGAGTGGAGGGTTGGACGAGTCGATTACACGGGATTATATATCGATTTGATTGACTACCAATTGTTTGGTTAAAGGGTTAGGGTATGTGTCTTAATTATGTTGATCTAGCAGCGTCCAGCGGTTTCACCCGCGCAGTTCCCGTTCCCGTGGGAATTTCGGGATAAAAAGTATCCTATGTTCTTTCCCGGACCATAAGCTACCCCTGTACCAAATTTCAAGTCAATCGGTTCAGTAGTTTAGCCGTGAAAAGGTAACAGACAGACAGACAGAGTAACTTTCGCATTTATAATATTAGTTAGGATTTGAGTAACGTATAGTTTTGTTTGTGGCTTGGACCTATTGAAATGACAGTTAAAGAACTGTTTAAAATGGTAACTGTTTGGAATAAGGTTGTAGAATATGTTCTCTTTTAATTCAATGATAAAATGACGTTTTTGACGACCTCGATGGCAGAGTGGTCACCATGCCGGACTGCCATCGGTAAGGTTGCGGGTTCGATTCCCCTGCGGGGTGAATATTTGTGTGAACCACAAATGTTTGTCTCGGTCTAGGTGTGTGTGTGTGTGAATGAGTGTGTGCGTAGTTTCTGATACCCTAGATACAAGTTTCGAACTTAGTTAGGGGTCAGTTACTATAATGAGATGATGTAGTGAATTATGTTAATGATTCCTAAAATTACTTAAAATTTTGAATTAAAGCATAGCCTTATATCCTTTCTTGTGTATCAGAATATGCTAAATGATGAAAGGGACAAGGTGATAAATGAAAAGGTCACATATTGGCCCAGTAAGTTTTTTTTTGTGTTGCCTTTCTTTATTTGATAGGATATTTTTTCTAAAGTTTCCATAAAAAGCTAAGAGACGGACCTCATTTATAAATACACTAGCGGCGCCCCGCGGTTTCTCCCGCGTAGTTCCCGTTCCCGTAGGAATATGGGGATTAAATTATGCTAAAAACCTTCCCACTGAATCACTATCTATTAAAACAAACCGCATCAAAATCCGTTGCGTAGTTTTAAAGATCTAAGCATACATAGGGACAGAGAAAGCGACTTTGTTTTATACTATGTAGTGATTAATAAACTTTGATAAATCTGCATCAAAAAGTACTAAAATACATAGTACAAAAGAATATGCTAAGCACAAAAATCTCAAATGAACACACCACTTTCAATCCCTCTTTGTAATAACGGTAACAATCGGATCGAATTAAACACTCGATGGTATCGCCCTCGACTCGATAAAACAATTAAGTTCTCGATATTCGAATAGAGTGCATGATTGGATTGCTCTTTCTCAGATTTTTAATGGAATCTCAGCGTAGGAAAGGAGTGCGATGGAGCTTGTAAATGTTGAGGTTTTCAACAACTTAATAGTGACGTTGGTCAATCTTCTTTTTCTCTTTACTTTTACAAAAACTACAAATATCCGGTATGATAATAATGATCACTGTTTGTTAATGAAAGTAGTTTGAAAATATTATTCAAAATAGTAGCGCTCCGCGGTTTCACCCGCGTAGTTCCCGTTGGAATACGGGGATAAAATATAGCCTATGGCACGCACTGATAAATTAGTTTTCCATTAGTGAAAGAATTTTTGAAATCGGACCAGTAGTTTCGGAGCCTATTCGTTACAAACAAATAATCAAATCTTTCCTTTTTTATAATATTTTATTCAAAATTTAACCTCAGCTGGGATTTGAACTCGGGATTTGGGCAGTACTGTGGCGAGCTCTAAACCAACTGTATGACAATTATTTCTGATACACCAACATGCATAAGTACTAAACTTTTTACATTACTTTGTACAGACGTCTTCCATCTTAGTCTTCTGTGATCACGAATTCTGTAAAGAATCCGAAACGTCAGAAAATGTAAATCAAAATACAGCCACGACAAAAATCCGTTTAAGTGTTTTATTTCAATGTGTAGTGTTTGTGTAAATCAAAGACGTCAATATGCATAAGTATTTTCCATGACGGTTATGTCAAGATGTTCCAAACATAAAAGTAAAAATGTTCGCTATCTTTTAAAAGCTTTTAGGTGTATGATTTTGCAGACCATGCGATGGTAATTATAAAACGGATCCTAAATTAAAGTTATATTGATGACCTCTGCACTAAGGCAATAAACATCGTTCCTAAAGTACCTATGCTCCGTCTACCCCACAACACTGTAAAGTACAGTTGTACATCGTAAGTGTAATTACAGCAATGGTCCGTACTACCCTCACTTCCTCTCTCTTTGTACTTTCAAGTGATCGGTTATAGATGTATTGTAGTTTTTTCAAGATTTTTCGAATGGTTGGTACTAAAATTGTATGCTTTTAAGTCCTCTGGGCTAAAGTATAGACTGCGTCTATACTTTAGTCTTTTAAAGTATTTTTCCTAGAAGTATAGGTATACTTTTGAAGATATGAGTTGGTTAGGTAACTTACTTAAAATAATTTGACTTAAAGATACATATTATATTATTATTATTTATTTATTATTAGCCATAGCTGTCCCACAGTTGGGCAAGGCAACGCAACATATAATAATAATATTTAATAAATAACAAATTAAATTAAACAAATCAGACACATTGATCCATATTTTTCTTACACTACAACACATTAATTAGGTATTAATTTTAAACACTTTTAAAATTATTATATTAATGCAGTCCACATTAAATAATTTAATGATTACATTACATCGCTCAAAAAAGCTTAAATCTTTAATTAGTAAAATCTGAATACCAAACCATATTAGCAATAAATAAAATTCATTTTCATTCAAATCAATGTCATTTATTAAAACATCCATTAAATACGTGCCAATATTTCCTTTCAAACATTTTCCTATTATAAAATCAAAGTTGAAATTTAAACGTGGCATGTCACCCTCAATTTCGGGAGTTGACAAATCAATCGCTCCTGACCTGATCCCGCTAATGCCCTGTTATTAGACAGCATGTCGCCCATACTCTGACCACGCCCGCTATTACGTAAATTAAAAAGTCGATCTTCGTACCGAAATTAACGCGCGGTGCGTTGGGGTGTGGTGCGAGTTTAAGCGAGTGGGAAACGCTTGAGAAAGTTAATATATTTTAATAAAAACTGACTGAAACGTGAAATTAACATAACATAATCATCTAACTAAGTTCGAGACTTGTATCTAGGGTATCAGAAACTACGCACACGCTCATTCACACCCAGTCTGAGATAAACATTTGTGATCCACACAAATATTTACCCCGCACGGTAATCGAATCCGCAACTTGACGGATGGCGGTCCCACATGTTGACCACTGTGCCATCGAGATCGTCAATTGTTGATGACAGGTATTATAATTAATTCTAGGTATTATCGAAGCAACAGGTTAATATCCTGTATCTAGGATATCATAAAATAAACGCATCCAAATTTTTACGATGACGTGGGAAATTCAGGATGAAAAGTGTAAATCTAGGAAAAATAGAGGATGAAAAATAGAGTTAAAAAATAAATCTAGAATCCGAAATGTTCTTCGGACGGAAAGAACATAAGTTTTGTATAATTAATAATTACCAACATTCCAATTAAAATAGGAAAATATAAAAATAAACATGAAAAGAAACACTTCATTAGTCAACAATATTTTCAAATCGCTATTTGTCCGCCCATCCAAAACCATCCCCATAATTTGAGGAGGACATTTTTAATTTATTGAAAAACATCCACATTGGGGTGTTCACTGATTATTATTTGAACATCAATATTTATTTTTTATTATCTATTGATGTTTTTACACATCTGTGTACTTAATATGGATGAATATATTCTTAAAACAACATATCATAGAGAGTGAACTTGTTGACAAATTAAAAAATAGTGAATGATTATGTTATGTTATTATGTTATTCTGTTTGGATATATTTTAGGATGAAATGTAACCACCTCTTTCTTGTTTAAATCAAATGTTAGAACCTTTGAAGGTTCTTCGAACTCCTGTCGACGATAGATAGATAGATAATTACTTTATTGTACAACATAAACACCACATTATGAGAATACAAAATTCTAACAAAACACTTTGTCACATTAAGAGAGTTGCACAATGGACGGCCTTATTGCTAACAGCAATTTCTTCCAGGCGATGTTAGTACGACAACCCGAATCGACTTTGGTACGGAGACTTATGAAATCAAAAGCCTTTTGGTAACGGCCACCCATCACTATTCTATCAGTGCCATACGTTGCTTAAATTACTAAACATACCTTTTTTGAAGAACATAATATGAATAATAATATAATTAATTCAATAATTCAATCTGTTAGGGGTGAACTGGGGTCGTTGGGGTCTCGTATTCAATTTGAGAGTTACTTTGGTACTCACTAATAACGGGTGACATGTATGAGTGACGCATATTGAATTAATAAATATGCGAGTGTATTAATAGACAATCTAAATATATATTACTCAAAGGTGACTGACTGGCTGACTGACATAGTTATCTATCAACGCACAGCCCAAACCACTGGACGGATCGGGCTGAAATTTGGCATGCAGGTAGATGTTATGTCGTAGGCATCCGATAAGAAGGGATTTTGGAAATTCTCCCCCTAGAGGGAGAAAAGGGGAAAAGTCCCAAATTCTGCCGGAAGTCATTATTCCACGCGGACGAAGTCGCTGGGCGCTGTTAGTTCTGAATAAGACGCCTACCTGGGCTAAGAATTTTGATAGAGACAAAAAAATAATTGTTGCATACATTTTTAAATCCTATAACATAATCAATCACTCTGTATCTTCTTCATATTATGTTTCCTAACTATTCTTCTTATATCTGTATCTAGCTTGGGTATCAGTAACTACGTGGTACTTTTGTATTTTATTTTATTTAAATAAAAATACCAGCCCGAGTTTCTTGCCGATTCTTCTCGGCTGATGTAATTTCCGAATCGGTGGTAGAATCAATTTCGACGTTCATAAGTGCCTCATTGAGGCCTTAACTGCATAAATGATTTTGATTTGACTTTGACTTTACGCACCCATATTCATACGTAGATAAATAACAATCTTCAAAACACTATCAAGATCTTAGCAACGTTATAATATTAATAACGGTATTTGTATAAAAAATAGACTCTTAACATTTCCTCTAGTGTATTGGTGTAGCAAAAAAAACTACACGTGCCGTAACGGACGTTCTCCTCAAGGGACATACCTATATAAATATTATAAATATATGTATCAAAGGATTCTCTCCCCTATTATCTTTACTATAAGATATAAAATTCTAAAGCAACAAAACCTAGTCTGTTTCATAGTTGCAAAAAATGTTTGAGTGTAAAGCATGCGATTTTAGATTTTATTGTATGAAAGTTAAAGTTGAAATTGCCTTGTGTTTTTCAAATAGATGTTATAAGCTGATGGCAGAGACACGTGCCCACAAAATTGCTAACAATTTTGTGCATTTGACAAATTAGATTGTGGGTATTTGTAATTGATTTAAAGTGTACGGATACTTGTGTGAAATAATAAAGGGTAGATTATGATTAACACATTTGGGTGTGTTTTTTGAAATTATAGTGTAGTGTCAAATTTTGAAGTACATTCACCTGCAGCTATGTTTATACTTAGACGAATTTTCATTAAAAAAAAAAACATTTTTTTTTCCATAATTTCCATATAAAAACAACTCCTCTATAATTAACTATATGTAGAGTATAAGGAACTATGAACACTCATTCATACATAAAAAGATATTTTATGTATTTCTGATTTTTAAAACGCCTTTACGACTTGAATTATTGATTTGGTTAGTTTTCATTTTAAAGCGTACTAAAACAATACTATATACTGAAAAAAGCTTTTTTAAAAAACAACTAAAAGTAAGTAGAAACGAAAAAAAAAACAAAAAAGTTTTTAGAAAAGAAGTTCAAAAACACGCCATACGCACACAACACACACATATTGCGCTAATAGTCCAATATTAGCCAATAAAAATATATTTCCACCTGATTTAACTGCATTATGCACAATCACAATGTCTGAAGTCGACGCTAACACGCCATATGTGATGTTCGTCGCACCGTAAAATCAAATCAAAACACGCTGGAGAAAAAAACGGCACTTAATTATGATTGGTCCATTTGAGTCGCACCTCCCCTTGGTGTGATGAAGAGTTATTTTTGTTTTATTACCAACTGATTTTACAACTACTACTATAAGCTATGTAATGTATCTGCGGGTTTGGTAGTGTCAATCTTGATCTGAATTTAAGGAAAAATATAAAAGTAGTTTTAGTCGGTTCAAGTAGCGTAGATCCCGTGAAAAAATATCGGTCATAATGAAGTGTTATACGTGTCTATCTAGTCTATCTCTAAAAAGTAATGAAATCTAGACAAACTCGTACCAAGTCTAAGGTTCCTTACTGCGATTTCTTTATTATTATAGTTAATGTTGTGTGATTTGGCCGTTGAACATTGTTTAAAACGTTAGTAGTGGGTACAAGTCAATTTTGTTTACACGTAATGTTGTAACATTATTAAAATACGCAGCTTTTATGTGGCTCCCTTTATGTGGCCATTAAACCCTAACTCTGTACCAAATTTTAGCTCTCTAGGTTTATGGGAAGTACCAGTTCTATTTTGATGATCATGAGTGAGTGAGTGAGTGAGTGAGTGTCTGTCTTAAATACGAAACTTTGCTTTCGCTTAACTTCGGAACTAAATGACCTACAGACTTGAAATTTTATTTTAAGTATGTGATTGTATAGCTTACTGGATGACGAAAATTATAAAAAAAATATAAAAAAAATACAAATAGGGGCCTGAAAATGCGGCGAAATGGTTCCTGTAAAGGATGGTACGGCGTTTTTAATTTTGGCCGCCGGCACAGAAAACTTGGTGTCTCTATGCGTAAAATACTGTCATTCTACCAAATCTGGATAATCTAAAAACCTTACTTAGGTTAAAGTTTCAGAAGACACATAATCATAAGCTATCATAACCAAAGGATTACAATCACCTATCACTATTACCCTACATTCCTCCCATCACACACACAATATCTATAATTAAATAATTTTCAAACATAAAAACTGAATTACTGGAGTCGCGTGCCGTAAATGTGGTTTGTGTGTATACCGCGGGGACCGGGGTTCGATTACCGTGTAGTGTACGTCCCATGTGACGAATGTCTGTCATGCCCTCGGATATGTGGGGGCATGTTATGAAGTTGGTTCTCTGAGGGTTTGGCTATGGCAAAAAACTTTTGGATTTTGATAAATAAGTATGATTTTAAAATATTGCAACTTTAATAATAATGCAATGTTGAAAATTTCCTTGGATATATCCCTACTTCCCTACTATAATATTATAAATGTTAAGTAACTCTGTCTGTCTGTCTGTCAGTTGCCTATTCACGGCTAAACTACTGAACCGATTGACTTGAAACTTTGTACAGGGGTAGCTTATGATCCGGGAAAGAACATAAGCTATGTTTTATACCGAAATTCCCACGGGATCGGGAACTACGCGGGTGAAACCGCGGGGCACAGCTAGTATTAAATAAATCTTTAATTTTTGCTTCTTTTCTGGTTCTTATTTGTGTATTTTTATTTCATTAAAATAAAGTCTCTTCTTATTTTATCCGTTGTCTAGTATCTATTCTTTACTTAGTTCAGGACTAGATGGCGATGTGTAATTATTACTATAAGTGATTAATTTTACCCCAAATTGACAATCAAATTCATATATTTATTGAATAAAATCAACTAAATGCAGATGCAAAATATCCCTAACAACATAACGAGCCAATCGACCACAATGGATCAAAACAAATAATCGCAATTTAAACCCTCTAGAATTAACACAGCTTGACCGCTACTGGGACCATAAATATCATAATATTCATAATACATACTACAATAGTTGTAGGGATGTGTACTATAGCCCAGCGGGCGACGCCGCGGGATACCGTCTATAATGTAGACGTTAGGAGGCGTTGGTGTGTGCCATGCTGCGCTCAACGAGGGTATTGTGTTAGCTGTGTCTAAGTGGTTGTTTAATCGGAGTACTGTTTTAATACATTAAAATGTGTATTTAGATAACTTCTCTTAAAAAAAAATCTTCTCTTTAACTAAAATTTATATTTTTCAACGGTGTAATACATTTACATTCTTTTTCTCTTAAAACCTATCAATTTTATGCTTCGTCCTTTCAGAAGCAAGCCATAATTTCCACTGCCTGTTAAAAAATCTACTCAAAAAGTGATTCTCATGAAACCTTATTAAAATTTTGCACACTTTCAGAGGCATGCCTTTTCCTCCCTCTTGTCTCTAAGTTTGTACTAAAGTGATATATGAAACAAATTCCTTGTCTACTCAAAAAAGAGATCTTTTTTCTTAAAAACCATCAAATTTTCATCCCCAACCAGACCAAAGCATTCCTTCGTCGTTTTAAAAGCATGAACATATTCATATATCCCCTCTTTATCTCCAAGTTTTATACTCAAGTGGCGTGTGAACGTCCAGGTGTATGTACTACGGAATCCATCCGTGAGATACGTCACACTTGCCCTAACCAATTGGGGGTGAAATTACAGTCACTGTGATTCTGTCAAGGATTTACAGTAAATAATTTTGAATATAGAATAATAAATAGTTTTGTTTAATCAGCTGTGTTGTTTGGTCTGAATTAATTTTTAATTTTGTTTTGCAATTTGAATTTGGAGTTTGATTTAGAATTTAGAATTTGGAGTTGTTTGTTTGGGTTTTCTTTGTTTTTTTTTTAGAAATTGGTTTCTTCGTTTGGTGTTATTTTTTTGCTGGCAGTGCTGTGTGTCGTTGACAATACTGTTTCGGAGATAGGATATAGAGACAGAGAGAGAGAGAGTCCTGTATGTTACAAGCTTTAATTTTATTAGATTCAGGCATGGGGCTGTGTGTTGTTTTATTATTTTTTCAGTTTGCAGTCAAGTGTAAGGCTATTTTAGTTAAAAAAGCTATTCACCATACTTTTCAAATACGACAATTTGAAAAGTATAGTTTATATTTGTTCTTTGTAAAGAATTCTCTCTGTATACATATTAGCGGATTAAGTATTATTTTTATTTATGTTCAAAAATCTTTACTAACATTTTACTTTAAAAATAATCCCCACACGTCATCGTCATATTTATTTGTTTATAAGCAACAAGACACCATACCACTCGCAATTCAAGCTCCACTGTTTGCGCGAGTAATTCGATATTGTGCTTTTTTAACGGAATAATCGAATCGGACATTCATAAAACAATCTAATACATCGAATCATGTTATTATCGCTTGCAATCTCTAAGTACTACTGACGTCATTGGAGATCGTAGTAGGGGTGTTGGAGAGAGATGGCGATATATAACTTTGTGTATGTGTGAAAGAGATGTGAGATGTGCTCGAAGTGTAGTGGCGTTTTAGCGACAGATTGGCGTGCACATGTCGCGTTGCGATGTTCTTTTTGCTAAGTTCGTTTTTGGGATGGGGTGTATTTTTATCGATATGTTAGCTTTATTTTTGAAAAAGACGAATATGTAAATGCTTAAATATGAAGTTTAAAAATAAATAAAATTCTGTGTTACACGATTTTTAAATTTTATTTCATGATTTTCATCGTTTAAGTAAATTACTTTAGTAATTGTGTTGAGACCTAGCTATAGCTCGCTGTTTCTGCCTTGTCGTGTTCCAATTTCCATTCTTGAAGATTAGCTACATCGACTAGTGCTAGTGGGTTGAAAAAACAATTTCTTTTGTACAAAAACAAGTGTAACTATTGTCCTGGTTCCAAAATTTTTACTATGAAATAGTTTTTATGAGATAAAAGTTTATAAGAGCAAAATCAAATTAGTTGTAATTTCAATCCCACCAAAAACATTCTGTAAAAAACTAGCCAAGTCTCGATGGAGCTGCTTGTTTATCTCTAAAAAGTAATGAAATCTAGACAAACTCGTGCCAAGTCTAGGGTTCCTGACTGCGATTTCTTTATTATTATAGTTAATGTTGTGTGACTTGGCCGTTGAAGGGTACACATGTACACAAGGGTACAAAACAAGGTGCTCCATGACACCATTGCACCAATCTGTCGCCAGAACCGCTACCCATTGACGATAGAATATTGCCACTTGAAAAACGTTGATTCAATATCCAGTCAATTGTAGGCTTGATAAAGCTGCGTATTTTAATAATGTTATAACATTACAGATTACGTGTAAACAAAATTTATTTGTACCCACTACTAACGTTTTAAACAATGTTCAACGGCCAAGTCACACAACATTAACTATAATAATAAAGAAATCGCAGTCAGGAACCCTAGACTTGGCACGAGTTTGTCTAGATTTCATTACTTTTTAGAGATAAACAAGCAGCTCCATCGAGACTTGGCTAGTTTTTTACAGAATGTTTTTGGTGGGATTTCATTTATTTTTGTTGAAACGTGTTTATATTGATTTATTTTATTAGATTTTCTTATTTGACACATTTTTTTCTTTTTAGTAGTAGTATTTTATTATTAAGCGCCCCGTGGTTTCACCCGCGTAGTTCCCGTTCGCGTTTCCGTGAGAATTTCGGGATTAAAAGTATCCTATGTGCTTCTCCTGGTTCTAAGCTACCTCCCCACAAATTGTCAGCCAAATCAGTTCGACTGTTCTAGAATTATAATTTCCGTTCCCATTCCCGTGGGAATTTCGGGATTAAAAGTATCCTATGTGCTTTTCCTGGTTCTAAGCTACCCCTCACCAATTTTCAGCCAAATCTATTCAGCCGTTCTTGAGTTATAAATTCCCGTTCCCAATCCCGTGGGAATTTCGGGATTAAAAGTATTCTATGTTCTTTTCCTGGTTTTAAGCTACCTCCCCACCAATTTTCAGCCAAATCAGTTCATCCGTTCTTGAGTTATAAATTCCCGTTCCCAATCCCGTAGGAATTTCTGGATTAAAGGTATTCTATATCCTTTTCCTGGTTCTAAGCTACCTCCCCACCAATTTTCAGCCAAATCAGTACAGCCGTTCTTGAGTTAAAAATTCCCGTTCCCATTCCCGTAGGAATTTCGGGATTAAAAGTATTCCATGTTCTTCCCCTTGTTTTAAGCTACCTCCCTACCAATTTTCAGCCAAATCAGTACAGCCGTTCTTGAGTTAAAAATTCCCGTTCCCATTCCCGTAGGAATTTCGGGATTAAAAGTATTCCATGTTCTTCTCCTGGTTCTAAGCTACCTCCCCATCAATTTTCAGCCAAATCAGTTCAGCCGTTCTTGAGTTACAATTCCCGTTCCCGATCCCGTATAATTCCCGTTCCCGTTCGATTATCCTAGTTTTTATAGTTTTCCCTTTACCTGGCCATTAAATCCTAACTCTGTACCAAATTTCAGCTCTCTAGGTTTATGGGAAGTACTAGTTCTATTTTGATGATCATGAGTGAGTGAGTGAGTGAGTGAGTGAGTGAGTGAGTGAGTGAGTGTCTGTCATAAATACGAAACTTTGCTTTCGCTTAACTTCGGAACTAAACGACCTACAGACTTGAAATTTTATTTTAAGTATGTGCTTGTATAGCTAACTGGATGTCGAAAATTTCAGCGTTCTGGGCTTATCCAGAGGTTCTCAAATAGGGGCCTGAAAATGCGGCGAAATGGTTCCTGTAAAGGATGGTACGGCAGTGTTTGCTTCGCGCTCGACTTGGCGGGGGGCACTGCCGTGCCCCCAGATTTATTAAAAAAAAAAAATCAACATCAAACTATCGATAACTACATAAACATGTCCCATCCCTACCCCATAGATGTAGCGTACCAAAGGGGAGCCCGGGGCGTACAGAACACCACTTGTTTGTGCGATTTAATTTCATTTATCAACGCATTACTTACAGAGAGAATTACTTACCGGGATTACCCCGGCTCACCCTGCCCGCCTTATGTAAATAACAATTTTAGAGTTCCATCAGCCGAATCTAATATATAAAATTCTCGTGTCACAGTTTTCGTTGCCATACTCCTCCGAAACGGCTTGACCGATTCTCATGAAATTTTGTGAGCATATTCAGTAGGTATGAGAATCATCATTTTTCATCCCGAAATTCCTACGGGAATGGGAACGGGAACTACGCGTGTGAAACCGCGGGACGCAGCTATTAAATATATAAATAATACCTACGAGTAAAGTTACGCAAACTAAATTATATGTAGTTACGAAAAAGTATTACATATGTAGTTATTGAAAGTCTTTGATGCAGTACCAAAATGTGTTGGTTATTTTTTAAGTTATGTGTGTAATTTGTTTTTATTTTATTACATTTTTTTATTTAATTTAGTGTGTGGTTTTTTTTAATTTTATTATTCTTTCTTTTGCCTGCTTTTGTTACTGACAAATGGTTGTAAGTAATAAAAAAATATACCAATATACAAATGGATTCTAGCTGTGATTCGCTGTTAAAATTTAAAGAGACTGGGGCAACTATTGTTTGAAAAATCCTGTCTGTCTGTCTGTTACCTTTTCACGGCTAAACTACTGAACCGATTGACTTGAAATTTGGTACAGGGATAGCTTATAACCCGGGAAAGAACATAGGCTACGTTTTATCCCGAAATTCCCACGGGATCGGGAACTACGCGGGTGAAACCGCGGGGCGCTGCTAGTCTTTTATAAAAATAACCATACAATAGTCTGCAATAATCTGTTAAATACTGAATTCTGAAACTACTGGTCAGGATATATTCTAATTAAACAAAAAAGATACATTACCAAAGCGATTGATGTTGATTCTGTTGTTCGATTGATCTATGTTGCGCGGTTATTGTTAAACAGAAGAAAGAACAGGTTATTGTAAAACAAATACGGATTTGTTTGTTTATTTTATTTTTTATTTTAAATTACAATCAATAATTTAACTAACAATAATATGCGGAACCCATACCATCACTACCCGACTCGTACCCTGCTATATTTAACTCTACCCAAACCAAGGGCCCAGTTTCCATCTGTATTTGTTTGAAATGCATTTGAATTTTTATTTGCGTACATTAAAATGTAATAAAATTGATGTCTCTATGAAGCGTCACTCCTTCGCATAATAATTCGGTGTTAGCGAGTCCATTGTTGGTGCTATTTTAATGTTTTCGACACCTGTTTTTAGTTATTTCGGGGATATTAGATGATTAATTCTGCATATGATTAAAGTGTTAATAGCTGTGTGGAGTGATTTTAATAATTTGATGTAAATTTTCTTTTTTTTTCTATACATACCCCTTTTTAGATGTGTTTGTAGTGATTTTGTTAATTTCTGTCGATCCAATGGGAGTTCTGGGATAAAGGGCAGTCTAAAATATCCCACGTAACGTTATTGAAAGATCAGTTGAATTAGGTCTGAACACTCAAAGGTTGAGAATCATTACCTTTTCGTATTTTCTAAACAGTTATGTGAGTTAGTGACACTCTAACTTCTCCCGATAAAATGGGATTTCATAGCCTTTACTAAAGGCCACCGTACATATGTATGTGGCTGATACTATTCCAGAGATTCTCTTAAAATATCTAAGTAAAATGTATACTATGATAAAAATACAACATTTAAGTGACATCGTTGTATTTATAAAGGACTTCAAACATACTCTTCAGCCTTATAATATTGGTACACATTTATAAATTAATCGCATATAATTCGACGTCCTCACCCGCTAATGTAAGTGTCCAATCAATCGTCACATCAAACCACAAACATCTCAATTGAAACCACTTAACTTTAAAAAGAACACATCACAAAGTTAAAATTGAAGTTCACAGTTCTAAAACGAAAACTTCCTTTCATTTCCCGCTTCCCAATTAAAATAAATCCGAATACAAAATTAACATACCTCACACATAAGTATAACCATGATTTTAAGCGCCGACCAACTTTAGTAGACCTTTCTACACATCCCTTTCATAAGACAAAGTCTTTACCTCCAAGCCCTTCCAGAGCTCATCTTACTCTGGACGTTTTAACTCTCGACCAATATAAAATGAGCCCCAAATATGTTAATTGCCCTTGATATTGTATGAAAACTGTTGAATTTGGTAGCTCAATCCAATTTGGATGTTTTAAGCTCGCCGAAGACACGAGTTTGTTAATGGGTACGCGTATATTACGTTGTAAAAGACGCCGAAATGCGTCCGCGCAGTTTATCTAACTGAAATTAAGAACGAAAACATTTTAAACGAGCCATAAATTTTTAGTCGAGCGGTCGAGTGAGTTTGTGCGTGTTGCCAGTGTTTGGTTCGATTTTTGTTTTCCTTTTTTTTATAGTTGTAGTGTTAATGAAGTATTCCTAGTTTATTTGTTGCATACTTACTTTAATTTTTTTATTGCATTCTCGATTTTTATGATATGGTTTTTACGATTTTATGCTTACATATTAACGGTTTTCGTATTAAACTCTTAAATAACACTCTTAAATATGAAAATGCGATTAATTTGCAGTTTATTGCACAACCATTTGCAGTTTCTTCTTTTTATTTTATAACAAGTTTAAGATCAAAACCGGCCACTGATCTGAATGTTACATATTCAAATAAATAAGACTAATATTTCTGCGCAAAAAGGACACGCAAATATTTAACCAGTATACTTACCTAAGTAAGCAATTTTATAACTTTGATAAAATCTCCTTAATTTTCGGGTAATTTTCTCGCACCTGGCAACCCAGTAAGTTGTTTGATGTGCAGGCGCCGCTCGCGAGCTCGACTTCCATTAGCGCGTTTGAATTTAGAACCCGCGCTACCATTGGTCGACACCTACAATGAATCATTGGCGCCAACTATTACCATAATATGTTATACGGGATGTTATAGTAAATCATAATTTTATCTTTTTTCTATTTTAAGACTTTTTTCTATAATCTGTATATCCATATATAGCCTTCCCAAATAGATAGGCTACGTTTTATTGTCCTCGATAAATGAGCTAATCAATACTAAAGTCTCAAATTGAACCTAGTTTCTGAATTGAAATAAAACACTTAAACGGATTTTAATCGTGGTTGTATTTTGTTTTACATTTTCTGAAGTCGTACTATAACAAAGCTGAAGAATTTTTTGGACACGTCCAATATTGGTATTGATTTGTTTTTGAATGTCTACGAACTACACAAAAAAAAAACATTTTACATTTGTTGTCTAATAGTATTCATAAGCTTTGCTTAGCTTGGGACTAGATGGCGATGTGATATGTGTCCCGATATTTTTTTTAAATGCTTCTCGATCACCCTGTATAAGTAACAATAATAGACACAAATCTCCGTGCTCCTCTAATGCACTGTATTGATTTATATTACGGGCACGGTGCACTTATTTATATTGTAACTAGCTGTGACACATGGGCTTACTCGATACTCTGATTCTGTAGAATTTCGGGAAAATTACAAGTAAAAGCTTCGCTAAGTAAGATCAAGTATAGTTAAAATTGTAATATAGTATAGTAATTATAAGTAAGTATAGTTTTGACCGTGTATTAATGTAATAATTTTACCAATTGTTATCTATTTTAATTTGTACTGTGCATGTAATCAAATAAAGCTTTATTTTATTTTTATTGATATTTCTGACATTGAGATATCATGTTGTATGTTAGCTGTGCTCCGCGGTTTTACCCACGTAGGTTGGTAGATAAGTCCGTCAATAACGGTTCATCATCATCAACAGCCTGTATTAGTCCACTGCTGGACATAGGTCTCTCCCAATTCGCGCCTATGTGCCCTGTCGGTGGCACGTCGCATCCACTCTCTCTCTCCGCGCAGATCATCGCTCTACCCGCCACAGGACGTCCTACAATACGTTTGCCGAGCCGCGGTCTCCACTCGAGAACTCGTCTGCGCCAACGGCCATCGGTTCTCCTACAGATGTGGCCAGTCCACTGTCACATCAGAGAACTATGTCGGTGACTTTAGTTCTTAGAAACTCCGAGCATAGCCGTCTCCAAAATAGCTCTCTGAGCGGCATTAAGTTGGTGGACCAGCCTTACTGTGAGTGTCCACGTCTCGGCACCGTAGGTCATCACTGGTAGGACGCACTGATTGAAAAGTTTTTTTAAGGCACTGTGTAATTTGTCTATACTAATATTATAAAGAGGAAAGATTTGTTTGTTTGTTTGTTTGTTTGTTTGTTTGTTTGTTTGTTTGTTTGTTTGTTTGTTTGTTTGTTTGTTTGTTTGTTTGTAATGAATAGGCTCCGAAACTACTGGACCGATTTCAAAAATTCTTTCACTAATGGAAAGCTAATTTATCAGTGCGTGACACAGGCTATATTTTATCCCCGTAATCCCACGGGAACGGGAACTACGCGGGTGAAACCGCGGGGAGCTACTAGTGTTTTATAAAGTGGAAACGACCATATAATTAAATGAACTAGCACTTCTAGATCATTCATATTTCATAGAAATATCTTTAAAATATTGTCTAAGTATAGTAGTCTATATATAGTTTTACGATACAAAGTATTAATTAACACTTGCAGCGGTTTAAATATAGTTATTTTGTCATCGCTACCGTTTATAAATAGATAAAAAAATAGTTTGAATTACTGCCTACAATTGGATCGTTTCGCTTATTAATTCATTTCATGCTGATAAAGTTTGCATTTTTTCATTAAACTATTTAATGTATCTGACTTTACTACCACAAGGTGATATTATTTATTCTTTTACACATAAAGAAAACAGTTTTTTGTTTTGTAAACTAAAGTGCTATCTTCGCCCGTTAAATTAATTAGATTTTGTAATTGGTCATTAAGGTTTAAACATTGTTTCAATTTACTGTGTCCGGTTAGGCTTGTAATAACATTTATTACAGTTTAAGTTTTCATTTTAAGTCTACTTTATTTACTTTTAATTCCTGAGACAAGCGATAGATATTTGTTGTTTTCCAAAACGTGTAGTATGACTAAGTAGGAAGGTGGTCATTGCCACTAGATTGTAGACTCTTCTTCTTTGCGTGTCGACTCATATTTTTGGGGACCAGAACTCGGCCACAGATATGGCACTATCAGTGGCCTTGTAAAGGTCCTCGCGTGTACAGGTTTTTTCAATTTAATATTAAAGGGGACTAACGTGCGAGTGTTCTTAGACATGTTAGATGAAAATCGGTTGACCCGTTTAAAAGTTATGGGGATTTGAAAGTAATAGTGGTGGGGGTTTTTAATTTTTTAATTTAATGTTATTAATAACTAAATCCGTGGTATTAGCAGGTTCCTCTTTTTAAAGTCAGATTAAGAAAGACACACTTTAGGGCAATCTATCTTCTTCCAACAATTTAAGTCTACCACCTCGAAACTAACTTAGAAATTGAAGATACAATATCAAGGTTGCTTAAATGCTTCGTGTAAATAAGCCTTCACTTATTAAGTACAACCGTTATCGGAACATGAACTGACCTTTCAAAGGTTTAACGCTACGAATATTTAAGATTACCTTATCTATACTCTACCGAAGGTACATCGAAATATTTACATAAAAATTTAACTTTCAATCTAATAACAACCTTATAGTTAAAGAAACAAAGGTTAAATTGGAATGTACAGTTTAAAATAGTTGAATAATACGTTACGCCTCAATGGCCAATCGGAAAACTGTATTACGAATTCCAATTTTGAATTCTTTGCGTTCCAACGGGCGCCATGTCTTTTATTTGACGTTTTTTCTCGGCGCTCACGCAAGAGACGTGACGATTTTTTTTGTATAATTTTATATGTTATGTAATTAATTGTTGCTATCGAATTTTTATGTAGGTAAAGTATTTAAATTGGGTTCCTTTGATTAGAATGTGCCGCAAAGGAAGTGAATAGAAATAGGTTGTGAGTGAATATTGTCCTATGATTTTTTAAGGTTTAGTATCTCTTTATAATTACTAACAGTGGGACCATATCATCATCAGCTCATATATGTCCCCACAGAGGGTCTCGAGCTTACACTGAATGATCAGTCCTTAACACAATCACAAGCCGAGTGCAGGTTGGTAGACTTCACACACTACCAAGAACAATTCCATAGCATATGTGAACAGGTTTCTCAACGATGATTTCCTTCACCGTCGACATCGTAGATAATAAACGAATACAGGGTGGCCCAAATAGAATGGTCAGTGGGGGAAGTATGAAACTATAAGATATACAAAGATCTTAGGAACCATCGATTTTAGTAAAAATTAAAACTGCATTCATAGATTTAGAAAAAACTATTAAAAACTCCGGGAATCAAACCCATTAGTTTTTAAAAAAAATATGTTCATTATTTTTAACTAGAAATCTAAAGCAGTTAATGTTACTAGGTAAAAGATATCTAAAATGAATAAAATGCTTTCAAAATTTCCAGGTTTGATTCCCGGAGTGAGTAATAGTTTTTTTTAAATCTATAGATGCAATTTTTTTTTTACTAAAATCGATGACATTGTTCCTATGAAAAGATCTTTAGTATCTCTTATAGTTTCAGACTTCCCCCCACTGACGGTTCAATTGGGGCCACCCTGTATACGAATTCGAAATTGGAACACCCACTTGTAACCTTTCGACGATATAAGGTTTAAAGCATAAAGTTTTTTTATAATAAAATTTACTCCTGCTTACGTATTTCTATGCTCACTGTAGTGTCTAAACCACGTTTTTTTTGCAAGGAATTGTAAACAATTAAAAAGTTATAGAGTTGACTTTTTGTAACGGGCATCGTGTGACTGTGTCACAATAAGTGGTTTTTGTTTACGATTTGCAACAATTGTTTATTTTGTAGCGGTTTTAATTGTAACTGTTTACTTTTATATTTAATTGAGAGGTTTTTAACTCCGACGTAATGAGAGGTGTCATGAATCTAAGGCGACTCTGTTTTTTTAAATGAAGAATGTTTAATTCTGTTTTTAGTAACCAAGATAACTAATAGCCTACTTTATATGATGTTATTTCTGGTCATAAAAAACGCGTCTGTAAATGAGTAAATTTCACCTTTTTTTTTTTCAAAAACATTGTCGTATACTACCGGGAAAGCAAATCTAGGTATATATTATTTTTTATTGTATAAAACTCTTCCGTTACTGACTGACTGACAGACAACGCACACCCGAAACTACTGGTCGTAGAGAGCTGAAATTTAGCACGTGTGTTTGTTAGGGGGAGTAGGCTACCACTAAGAGAGGATTTTTGGAATCCCCCCCCCCCCCTCTAGGGGGAGGAAAGAGGGTTAAATTAAAAACTACGCGAGTGAAACCGCGGGGCGCTGCTAGTGTAAGCTAAAATAATTCAGTAGTTTTTACGAAAACAAACGAACAAAAATCCATCCTTACGCTATTATAATATTAGTATTTGTTATCCAGACGTATCCCGGTTTGTTTGTCTGTTTGTTCTTTGTATTCAATTTTCTTGTCCGACCGCTTACACTGAAGATTAAACCAGAGACAGCGCAAATCTGCTAATTCAAACTGTGGCCAACCCTCTCGGGAATCGATCGGGACTGTGGTTGTCAAAGTTTGGATGGAATCTAATATTATAGGTAAACCAGTGAAGCCCCGCGATAATATAACAAATTAGAAAGAAAGAAAACATTCAGACACCACAAAAAAAAGAGAAAAAAAAAGGAATAAAATAAAAGGTGTGCTGAATAGATGTGAAATTAATCGTGTTTTGTCGCAGTTTCAATATTTGTTTTACATTTCTAACGATTCGGATTCTTTACAGAATTCGTGGTCGCAGAAGACTTAGGTAACCAGTTTACTAAAGTTAAATTTGTGTGTAGTATTCACGTAATTAAAAGAAAAATATGCATTAATAATTAAAAAAAAATAGATAAGTAATGAAGTTTCTGTGTCTGATTCTTTTGGTGAGTAAAATGCATGGGTTTTTGATGTCTGATGGTAGTCAGTCTACATAATATATGTACATACAGACATTCCGCCAAATGTGGCTAAACTGAACACTGATCCAACCAGACATGGTATAAAGGTTCTGAAGAATAACAACATAAACTAATCATTCATCTCATTACTGACCCCTAATTAAGTTTATTACTTGTATCTAACACAAACACACAGACCGAGATAAACATTTATATTTATAAATCCCGGTTTCCACCAAAACTGACATGAGAAACTGGGACTAAGGTACAAAATAGTTAAATATAAATCCCGGATTCCACCAAAACTGACATTTGAAACTGGGACTAAGGTACAAAGTTTGAGCACCACCGTCCGCTTCGCTGGCAGTACAGTTAGCGCAAATATTTAGACAAGATATAATTGGATACTCGGTACGGTACAGTGAAGATGCTTGCTATGCCAAGTTTTTAATTTGGTGTATTTTTAAGCAATTTTTTCCCTTATTGAATGTTGGTGTTTGCATTGAAATATTATTGAATTTTAACGAGCTTGTTAAGCCTATTTTTTTGTGGGGTATAGATCAAAGTAGATTCTGTAGGGGTAGGTATAATAAATGTATATGTAGGTCCCATCGGTGTTGAATAAGCAAGATTTTCTATCCTAGAAAATAGCTCTTCGTCATTTATAAGTGCTACTTTGAGATCCAAACTTAATAATAAAATAATTTTGAATTTGTCCAAAAAATTAAAGTAAATACAATTCTTTACTGGAGCATTTTCATTACTTTTCCAATTATGTAAAGAAAATCCTTGTTCGAAGAACCTGTTGATAGTTTCCAAGCTTAACGCTTAATCCACTGCAGTTTGCAAGTTTTCATTTTATATTACTCGTTTCTACTAAAACTTAAGCTTATTTATTTTTACTCGTAAGTGTGCAGTTCGTTAATTTGGCTTCTATGTGCGTGATGCGATATGTTTCATTATCATCACCACCATGTTTGGTTAGAATTTCGAGGACTCTCACAAATGTTCATCTAAATCAGGAATCAAACGTTTGTCACTTGTATCTAGGGTATCAGAAACTACGCACACACACATTCACACACACACCCAGACCGAGACAAACATTTGTGGTTCAAACAAATAGTTAACCCCATACGGAAATCGAACCTGCAACGTTACGCATGACAGTCCAGCGTCGGGCCGGCTCCAAACGTTTGGCCCGTATATTTGCTCCAACGCTACTCGTCCAACGTGTGGATCTAGAAAATGGCATTGGTCCCAACGTTGGGACGAGCGTTTCCACAAGAATCCCGAGTTTCTTGCCGATTCTTCTCGGCTGATGTAATTCCGAATCGGTGGTAGATTCAGTGACGTTCATAAGTGCCTCATTGAGGCCTCAACTGAATAAATAATTTTTGAATTTTGAATCGAAGCCACGACTTTACGAATGGCAGCCCGGTATGGTGACCACTATGCCATCTAGGTAATAAAAAATAAAACAGAACCTTTTCCATTCGTAACCGTTTAAAAAGTCCTTCCAATAACAAACATAGGAGCACACGTTTTAATGTCCCTACAGTAACCTGCCAGGTCCGTGGTTGTTCCCGGTTTATCCCGATTCAAAATCAACAAGACATGTTTGTGTTTCATCGGGATTTGCTCGCCACCACTTAAAGGGTTCATGTTTGAATACTGGATAATGATGGCTACGTGGCACAGGGATAGGGTTCGGTGTCTGGCTGTGGTCTTTTTGCAATGTTTTCATTTTTGTGTTTGTTTGTTTTGATGAGTGGTAGGTATTATTTGGAATATTATTTTTAATTATTTGTATCAATATTTCCATTTATGATATGTTTTTTAAATCTTTATACCCGGAAAAAAACATTTTATAAGTAAACATTTGGCAATAGCTCCAATAGCTGAAACTGGCGATCTTAAGGTCATAAGTTCGATAACCGCCCAGTGCACTTTTGACGTAAACCCACTCCAGACACAAGTATTTTAAGTTATTTTGAAGCTTGAAGAAGTTAACAAGGCTACTAGTAATATGGCTTATTGTGCTTATATTATAAAGCCGAATGTTTGTGAGTGTGGATATTTAGATTTGTGGATGTTTGTTCCTCTTTCAAGCAAAAACTAGCGAATGGATTTTAATGAAATTTAGTACAGATGTTCCTCATACCTATGAATATTACATAGGATACTTTTTATCCCAAAATTCCCACGGGATAAGGTTCTACGTGGGTAAAACCGCGGGGCACAACTAGTTGTGCTAGTAAGCTTATAGAAACTTCGTATAAACAAAAACATTAATTATAATTATTTAACAAACGGGATGTTCGTACGTACTTATTAAAGTACTCTGCACTGATGAGTGCAGAGCGAGACGCCGACGGCGCGGGCGTATCGCACTCCTCCTGATGAAGGCCACCGGACGTGGCTGAAACTAGTCGAGGATTTCGACTTTAATAAGTACGTACGAACATCCCGTTTGTTAAATAGTTATATACGATGACGTACGTTTCGTTGAATAATAAAAAAAAACATTAATTGCTTTACGTATTAACCGAAACTCTCTTGTTACAGCCTCCTCTGTCTGTCCGGGTGTATATCAAACGCTGAGAAGGCAGGTGAAGCCAGGGAGAGCATTCAGACTCTGCTAACTTTGTGCGCCGACCTCTGCGTGCCATCGGAATGTGATACTGTGAGTATAATATAGGACTTTATTGTAGTGGTTTCTAATAGATAGGTATTCAGAGCAAACTTCCACTTGAAAAATTCGCCAGTAGACAAAATCTGAAATTTTAAGGAATATCGAATGCTGAATGGATTTTGGAGAATTATGAAAATACCTAGAACTGTATCATTTTCATTTTATAAAACTCTAATCTTCTAGCCATAAATCGAACCAGTTGATGAAAGGTTATGTTGTTGAGGTGGTTCCATTGTCACCAAGTCATGATCTGATGTAGAAATGTCATAAAAATCGAAATTAGCTATGTATGACATAATTTACGATTTTCCGTAATTTTCCTAAGAAATTTATAATAAATCGGTTTTTATGTGTATACCTATATAATTAAATCCCCGTTCTTCTTATAACACTTCACCTTTCCCCCAGGGCCCAGAACTATCATCAGCCAGCCAATCCCTCCGCTGCGCGCTCGGCACCAGTATCTGTGGGTCTCGTGACGAGTTCTGCATGCTGTTCGCGGCCGGCGCTGAGCTCGCCAAGAGCGGCAGCTTCGTGCGAGCGGCGCGGACCACGCATCTGTTGAGGGCCATCGCGGAGTTCGATCATCTCATTGTGCAGGTTAGTGCACGGTGGTTAGTCTTTTAGGGAGTTTCTGCTGATGGGAAGTTGGGAGGACAGTGAATGGGCCAATCACAGTGCTGGAAATCTTTATGAGATTTCGAGTGCGCATGTTTGTAAAAAAAACGTAATCTATTTAGATAAAATTTGCTACAGACGTTTCTTGTTATATCCAGGATTAACATAACTAGGATAGGATATCTTTCTCATTTAATGAGATCAACCTATGCACTCGTATTTAAGTGGACAGTTTTCGTTCTTTTTTTTTGGGTCCTTTGTGCGTGATACGATATTTTTGGTCATGACTTTTGAAGAGTCTAATTTACCCGTTCGATTCAAATACTAACAAAATATTGGTTCCCTTTTTCAAGTCCAAAATACGTTGTTTACGTACAAAAAGTAACCACACTCTCCCCATCTTTACCTCAACTAACCTATTCAACTCGCATATCGTCTATATTTGTTCGGCACTTAATTAGTGGTCGCGAGTATCATTGGCGATCGTTTGTTACTCAAACAGAGCGAGACGAGCGAGCGAACGGGTCTCTGTTGGGAATATACTTGGATAGGGGGTTGTATTGTAAAGACGGTATACAGATGACGGTTTGACTATTAAAAAAAAAATTAAATATATATATATCCTGCATTAACACAATGAATAATTATTAACAAATAATAGTATAAGCTATTTAAGTGTGGTACAAGTTTGTATCAATACAGTACACATTTTAACATGGAAGTACCTACGTTATGTCTGACTATCTCCGCACTAGGCTAGGCCTGTATCGCGGAGATATTTTTACGGTTAACAATGTATATAAGTTCTAACCGTTAAAATATACTAAACTATATATCTGTATAACTGGATGTGCACTGCAGTTTAACTTAGGTTAATAGTAACTGTGCCGCTCTTGTAAGGCTGTAATGTAAGAAAGGTTAATCTTACATAGCCTTTCTCGATAAGATTAGGCGTATGCTGAGACGCAGGCGACGCAAGTCCACGCAGGGCAGAGCAAAGCAGAGCAGATTTTGTAAAGCATGGAACGTCGAGAGAGAGAGAGCAAGACAGACATGCTTTACAAAATCTGTTCTGCTCTGCTCTGCCCTGCGTGGACCTGCGTCGCCTGCGTCCCAGCATACGCCTAGCCTAAATGGGCTTTCTAACACTGAAATAATTTTATTTGAACCAGTCATTAACTACTGGTTTAGTTTATTAGTTAGCGACAATTTCTAACTTTCAGACCATTTTCCAAAATACCGAATCTCCCCATAGCTTAGTAATATCATAATTGTATTAAAGTTCAATCTAAAATGCTCTCCCGAAACTAAACACTTGAACTAAGTTTGTTATCGTTGCACAAGTAGTACACCCCACGGTACAACGTAAATATAGCATGTCTGTGTGTATGTGAGTACAGTCACAGTTGGAAAACATTCGTCAGTTTTCAAATTCATTTCTTTCTAAGTGTAGGTATCAATACTACCAATGTGTTTTCGATTTTAGAGTGGTCACCATGGCGGATTGCCATCCGTAAGGTTGCGGGTTCGATTCCCGTGCGGGGTGAATATTTGTGTGAATCAGAAATGTTTGTCTCGGTCTGGGTGTGTGTGTGTGTGAATGAGTGTGTGCGTAGTTTCTGATACCCTAGCTAGATACAAGTCACGAACTTAGTTAGGGGCAGTTACTATAATGTGATGATGGAGGGAATGATTATGTTATGTTATACATACGTTTATTGGTCGCTCTTACGGTGAAAGTAAACATTGTGAGGAAACCTGCACACACCTGCGAAGAAATTGTAAGGTTGTGTGTGAAGTCGACCAACTCACACTCGGCCAGAGTGGTTGACTATATGTCATCACCCTTATTCAGGGTAGAAACGAGCCCCTCGGTGAGGACTTGTATGAACTGATGATGATAGTATGACAACTAGGTTCAAAATAGTGTAACACCTTTGAACTACGTCTAGCGACGCAATATGTCATACTCAATCATTAAAACAAAGTATCGTTAATACTGAGCAAACGAAAATAGATCTTACGGTGACGAACCCTTCTTACCGTGACTGTACAATGTAACTATATGAGTAGGGGTTCTGTATGTATCAATTTGATAAGTGGCTCTGTGGTCGCGTTATGGGATACAGTTTTTTTATTTATTGCTATAAGACTGCTCGGAATAGACGGTGCAGGAATATTTTATTGTATTTTATTTAACTCGGGCTCGAGCTTCGGGTTAAACAGTGGGGCCCAGCTAGTCTATATCTATCTATACTAATAAAAGATAAGATTTTAATGTGTGATTTTTGAACCGATTTAATAAAATCTTTCACTAATAAAAACCTACATTATCATCGAGTGACATAGGCTATATTTTAACCCTGTATTCTTACAAGAACGGAAACTACGCATGTAAAACGCGCTACAGCTAGTTGAATCACTACATAGTATAAAACAAAGTCGCTTTCTCTGTCCCTATATATCCTTAGATCTTTAAAACTACGCAACGGATTTTGATGCGATTTGTTTTAAAAGATAGAGTGATTCAGTGGGAAGGTCTTTAGAATTTTATCCCCATATTCCAACAGGAACGGGAATTACGCATGTAAAACCACGCGCTACATCTAGTTCAGTAGTTATACACAAATATGGTGGAAGTTAGCACATCGGCACGGGCGAATAGTTTCCTCAACTCGCCTTGTTTGTTCATAGTTACCACCATTGGATATTTGCAGTAACGAGTAACTACCGCTGGTAATATGTAGGAATGTTAGATATATCTGTTAATTAACTTCAAAGTTTACAATGTGCTACTGTTTCTTTATTTGTGGCAAAAATGTTCTTTATGTTTTTAAAATTGTCTTCACAATTTTTTATCTTCAAAACTAATGGATGACATACCATTTTGCAGTGTTTAATGGTTATTTCCATTAAAAATCTTCCTTAGTACTAACCTACAGTAGAAAACAAATCCGCATACATTTTTTTACGGCTCTAGCACCAGTAGTTTGGACTGTGCATTTATAAATCAGTCAGTATAGCCAAAATTTCAACGTAAACAGTTCAGTGGTTTCAGCTGTGTGTTGCCAGATCAGTCAATCAGATAATAACTATGTCCTTTTTATTAAATTAAATTAATTGTCATTTATTTCAGATCAATTCAATCCAATATTTGTTAGTCTTGTATTTATTAACGTATCCTACATACGTTATACAGATTCCAAATTATTGTCAATATTGCAAAACTTGTATACAACTCAAATACATTTATTTGTAGAGTCTGTATCAGGCGCCCCATCTATGGTTGTGTTAACAATTAGAGTCGCAAGTGTACTTGAAGTAATGCACTGTTTGTAGAACTGGAGGTTGTGTGTGATTGAGTTTGTGATAGTGGTAAGGAAATATTGAATTCTTGAATACAAAATCTTTGTTATTTGGAATTTATACATCGAAATGTGAAGAATAACTGAAAATTCTGCTCCCTATTAAAGGCGTGGGTGTCATTTTTGAAGCTATGATTAAAGTTATATCGTGTTATGATAAAAGTATGTAATTGTATGTAAGTAATTATGATAAAAGTTATATCTTATTGACACTCTACCATTTAGGTAGAGTGATCCACATACTTATGTGGTTTTGTATTGGTAAAAGAATTTCAAAATCGGTTGAGCCAGAGATAACCCTCTACAATTTTTACCTTTTTATAATATTAGTAAAATGATGATAAAGAAAAATATATCTTCATCAAACACCATCATATTTCAATACAATACAAACCCATAGCTAGTTCTATGCTATACCTATAACCAAGCCGACCTGTCGACATCTATACCATACAACAGTCGACACGCGACCCCGCCTACTAATCCATTAGCGTTTGCACTCGTATCGATCGAGCTCCGAGACTCTACTGTCTGTTCATATACGTTTATGTATGTGGAGTTTACAATACATAACGTTTGTTGAAGTGACTGTGTTGAATTGAATTTGAAGGGGTCGTTGTTTTAAAGTTGATGTTAGGATGTAAAAACATGTTAGTTTTTTCGGAATATACTATGGAATCCTTCATGTCCTATCCAAATTCTATCCTATGGTATTAAATAAACGATGGTTACAGTTTTGCACAAGCGTATCATTGGCCATTCTTTTCTCTAGTCGTGTTAATAATAAAAACGCCAATGTCTGTATTGGTGTATATTACTCTCTCACGTAAATCACCTATTTGATTAATGCTCGCGTTTGTGATCACCAATGTCCTTGCTGTACTCATGTGATCAGTGAAAAAGAGACCTTTGACCTGCAGTATAAGTTTAAAAGCATTCAAAAACATAAATGCACACATATTATGATTTATCAAAAATTATTCACTTCAAAAACAAAAATCAGACCCACGCCATCCACAAAATCCCTCATCGACACGTATTCCCTTAAGACCTCATACTTTGATGTCTCTATACCATCACCGGTCCGTTTTCATACAATTAATAATGTAGGGCCCACCACAGCCCCCGGGGACGCACTTAGTAATAGATATTAAACACAATTATTGTTTTATTAGCTTCATGTGGTCACAGATGCGCTTCTGTCCTTAGGGTGAGTAAGATATGATTGATTGTCTGTTTGTCTGGGGTTTGTTTTAGTCGGGTTTTGATGTAATTAAAGTTTGATATTTGCGATTATCTTTATGATGTTGTAGTTTGTTAGTTACTGCACTATTGTTGGGTTCAGTTTTAGATGTCTAATATCCATTGTAGTAAAAACAATCTACTGGTTTCTTTCTCGCGTTATTACTTCTGCTCCACTGCTATTGACCTTAGCGTGATGTTGAATAATAAATGTACTGTATTTTATTAATCTCTCTCTCTTTTCCGAACCTCTATCCCATGTCTATTTGGGGTCGGTTTTCAGTTTAACCAGGTTTGGCGGAATGTCAGTATTTTATAAATCCAACACTTAAAAACAATTTTGAGTTTAGTCCCTGAAAGTAGGCGCTTTCATTCTTGTCATAAAAAGGCTATCCAACGCTACAAAAAAATCAATTCCAAACTAAGTTATTGCGATAGGCGCTTTCATTCATGTCTTTAT
The DNA here is from genome assembly GCA_958496195.1 of Timandra comae. Taxonomy (NCBI): domain Eukaryota; kingdom Metazoa; phylum Arthropoda; class Insecta; order Lepidoptera; family Geometridae; genus Timandra; species Timandra comae. The sequence goes on along the minus strand of OY292377.1, from coordinate 7,452,555 downwards.
AACATTTTATCAATTTCGTCTTTCTTTCTTCTTGTGTAATTTTTAAACCTTACTATTCTACTGTTCATACGTATACTGTGTATAAGTCCTGTTAACCTTATCTATAGTCCATTCATTTGGCCGTGAGACAAAATGTAAACAAACCATGAAAAAGGTTATTTTGTATGTCATGTTTTATCAATAATACATAGACTACTCCCTACTGACTACTTGATATTTAATTAATCTTTGAAATATAGAATATATAACATACTAGCTTTAGCCCTCAACTTCCTTCGCGTGTAATAATTATTTTGACACGCGACTTCATTTACGTAGAAGGTGAAAAAATTGTTATTCTGTGCCGCCGTGCACTAGCCGGGTCGCCTTGTCGTAGTAACTATTTAGTTATCTGTGGCCTTGATCATAATTTTGCTGTAATGTTATTTTAAAACTAAGATATCTTCTAAGATACTTATTGAAATCAAATCATGGAAAAGGCAAATGTCTTTTAGATTAAATACTTTTTCAATGTAAGCGCAAAACATGTGTTTTTTACGACATCACATTAGAAACCCCTAATTTATCAGTGTTTCTCTACAATATCATGCATGTATTATACATATAAACTTTCCTCTGGTATCACTCTATTAAAAAAACCGCTTCAAAATCCGTTGCGTAGTTTTAAAGATTTAAGCATACATAGGGACGGACAGACAGCGACAGCGACTTTGTTTTATAATTACTATTTAGTAACCATAGATGAAAGATTGGTTGGATACCGCGATACCTGATGAGATGCATATATTATTAATAGTTACTCGCATGTTCACATTGCCAGCGAGTAACTATTATGATCACAGATGAACAGTTCAGTTCATCCGTGATCATGGCGCTTGCAACAGCGTCGAAATATTGGAAACTAGAAATCACTACCTTTGAGCAATTGGTAGGGAATAAGACACTTTGGCCATAAAATACCTGGAAATTTAATGAAATACCGGTAATGCGTCTCGGAGATTCTGCGGCCTAATTTTGTACGTCTGCTTGGTGGTCTATGAACATCTATGAACACAGCGAAACCAATTCTTCATCTAAGGTAGTAATAGTAATGACGATGATAATTGACATTACTAAAACCTAAAAATGCTGTGGATCTCAAACTATGGATACATTTTAATACTACTAAATGAAGGTGAACAGTCATTTTAAGTAATGAAAGTAAAATTAATAGTTTTCGTATTTAGCCGGATTGTACCCGTCATTTTTACTCTTGATCAACTTGTTGACGTGTTGAGTGTTTTCTTCCCGATTATATAGTAAAGTATATAGTATTTTTTTGATAATTCTTTGTTTAAAGTAATTATTGTATTATGTTTTATATTCAGTTATCGTTAACTTTCTGTTATCTGAACCTTGATTTTGATGAAAATAAGTGAACCTGGTTCAAACAGCGCTTGCACTTTTACTTCGCCGAAGATCCAAACATACACCAAGGCTTTCTACGGATAAGGAGACTGTTCAATGTTATTAATATATTTAAATACGTAGAAGAGACTTGGCCCAAAGATTCGTATCCCTAAAAAAATTATATTGTATATAACGACTTCACGAGCCTCCGTTTACCGATTTGTAAAAGAAAAAAAGGAAAATCCATGTTGGAGCTCTTCTTCTTCTGAGGATCACCAATAAATAGTTGTTTATTTATTTTGTAGTAAAACAATTCAGGTGCTTACATGAATTGTTTTTACTTGTACTCAACTCATCCTGTTTCTTACCTTTTTATTGATTTTTACACTAAACTAAATTACTTATAGACGACTTATCAAAGATGCCTACTTAGTCTTATTTTACTTTCATATTTATAACTCTAAAAAAACAATATATTTTTCGCCTAAAAGGGCTAAAAGTTTGACAACCAGTATTTCTTTGTTTACATTTTGTCTCACGGCCAAATGAATGGACTATAGTCTCCTCAATTTAGTCCACCATAACATGATTTCTCAACCAAATATCCCCTTTTTACTAAGTTAAGAAGTTCAAACCGAGAGCACCTCACGTCAGACGGTTAATAAATCTTATTTTGGTCAGAGCGTCTCGTTCGGATGTTCGCGTGTCCAAACCTCATCCGATTCGGTTCAGTTCACTTTCTCAGATACAACGGGGCTACTATCAAATGGAGATTCTTGAGTGGTTTTACCTTTATTTTTTTGGGTGTTGATAGTAATATCAATTTTAGTGGATTATTATTAAGGATCGTTTTGGCATCTCGTCGGATTTCTAATTTGATTCTTATTAGAGACAGTATAAGTACAACTATAAGTACAGTATAAGGTGGTGGGATTAAACCGTATTTTTTTTATGCTGAACAGAATCTTGATATCGATTTGGATGAAAACTGAAACTGCATCAGATTTTATTGAAAATACTTTCTCCTGGCTAGGAATCAAACCAATTTTAAAATCAATTGAGTATTGATCGACCGATCTAAGTTAATAATTTTATTAAATTCAAAATAGAATAGAATAGAATATATTTATTTAAGAGACCAAATATACAATACAAATAAGACAATGAATGCCTCACTAGGCGAAGCCTGTGAATGAAATGTCGGTTTTTATTCAAATATGGCTGCGATGCACTTCCATTTTCAAATATATTTTTGTACCTACCTGTATTTCGTCACTACAAACTCATACACACACACATCACCTACCAAAAGAACAATTTTCATAGTAGCACCACTCACTATCCCAATCACAAGTACGTTCGTGATCTCGCATACTTATTCAACGCACGGATTCGCCTGTGATTTGTACGTCCGTTCATCCCCTATTAGTCGTTGGCCCTTGCAAACACATTCACCTCAATGTTGTTTCTTTCGGATTTTCTTTGCTCATCTCTTTTTTCGTTAAGTGAATTCTTAAATTAGGTTGGTTGGGTTGTTACTTGGTTTGGTTTAGCTGTTTTTCTTTTTGGGTTATTATCGTTGTTTTTTTCAGTATTTGTAAACACATTACTATCTTGGTAGCCAATACAATTGAGCTAATAAATGTTTGCAATGTATTCACATCTCAATGGTATGGGATATCGAAGTCACGAACTATCAATCGCCAGAATTCTTAGCCATTAAGTTATTGCCATTAAAATAAGCTTTGACAAAAAAAAAATCACTAACTGAAGGCGTGGAGCGTATAAAATGGAACCTAATCATTCACCTACAAGTTATTTACCTAGTCTCTAATAAGTAAATGATGAACCTTGTACTTAAAGTAATTAACCCTATGCATCTCTTCCTATAGGAGGCGTTCGGTGAAGGTGGGTGGCCGCTGGAGTTCAGGGCAGCAGTGGCGAGGCTCCTGTCGCAGCATGCGCCCAATGACAAGGAGGCGCCCAGGACTGCAGCACTCAGTAAGAAATCTTGTGTAATTTTAGATGAGAAAGTTCGTCATAAATGTCGATTTGTAAGTTACTTTCGACGAAAGAGGGCGGAATATCGAGCCGTGTTTGGACATTTGTTTTATTTATTTTCGTTCATTTCAATTTCTTCTTAAGCTCATATACTTTCTTATCAACTTTCTTGTATAAATCGTATTTAATTTATTAATAACCTAAAAATTTACATCCTTGACCTATCAAGTCTTCAGAATTTTTTGTTCAGCAATTTTTTCAAACATGGCTCATGTGTGAGACCACCAACACGCAATAGACTAGCGTAGATATTATATCTCACCGTATTGTCACCAATGAACAACATACCCTTTGCCGTGTAGTAGAATCTTACAAGCTGACACTTTACTCTTTCCTCCAGGACTGAGCAATCTCCGGCTGGACCAGAGTCTGTCGGAGACGATGGTGCTGGACCTCATCGTGTTGGTCGGCTTCGTCGTCGTCAACAACCCGCAGTTACACGTGAGTGTTTAATTAATTTGTTGATTAATCTACATCTACACTAATATTATAAAGAGGAAAGATTTATTTGTATGTAACGAATAAATAATAAATAGGCTCCGAAACTACTGAACCGTTTTCAAAAATTCTTTCACTTATGGTAGGCTAATTTATCAGTGCGTGTCTTAGGCTATATTTTATCCCCGTATTTCCGCGGGAACGGGAACTACGCGGGCGAAACCGCGGTGCGCTACTGGTTGGCACTATAAAAATTTTATTGATCGGTCAGGCAATGGAAGCGGCTTTATTTTATGTTATGTCAAGAAAGGTTGAAACTATAATATTTGTGTTAATCTGTACCTATACATAAAAGTTAAAAGTTACTGGTGACTGACGTAAATGACTGTCCATCTGACTGGCAGACTGATCAAGCCACTAAACGGATTGTACGCAAACAGCAGATAAAATTGCGAGGATATAGATAGCTATTTCAAAAACTAAAACCTGACTGCTGCTAAAAATAACGTTCTAAAAGTATGAAACAAGAAAATATTACAGAAAAGTTCTGAGAATAGAAAAAAAAACTTGTCACAATTTTAAGCATATTTTTTTTCAATAGATTTTATTTTTTTATGATTAATTTCTACAGCAGCCAGTTTTATATCATCCCTTGTTAAATAATTACATATGAACATTTCCAAAAATCGAACTCGAGACCTCTCACACAAAAGACAGCTCTCTTACATCCTAACCATATAAAAACATAAACACATACAGACCAATTGACCGTTACATTTGTCCATTCCCATGCGGGCACCACCTGCGTTCGACACGTGTATAGTATTCCTGTATTTCTCTTATTAGCTATGTCTATAACGTACTTTTATAATTGTTTCTTTGTTTTAATTAGATAGATAGATTAGGTTTTCTTAAAAAACGACCGTTCTCAATAACCATATTAATGGTGATCACAATCATAAGGCAAGACTACATATCTATACTAATATTATTGAAATGTTAATAAAATTTTGTGCCTTCCATGATTTATTTATATATCTGTGGTCATATCTTATTGTATCTACATAATCTATGGTAATGCTCCTTTTTCTCTCTTCTTTCCGTGACACTACGAATGTACTACATGTTTCAATATTATTTCGTAAAATAAACGATTATACCACAGTAAACCTTCTTCCAATTATTTAAAACCAACACATTTTATAAAGAAGTAAAGTTTGTGTTTGTTCAATTGTAAGGGGTAATCTCGGGATCTACTGAACCGATTTCAAATATTCTTTCACTAATGGGAAGCTATATTGTCAGCGAGTGACATAGGCTATAGTTTATCCATGGGAATACAGCCACGGAAATGGGAAGTACGCGAGTGAAACCGCGGGGCGCTGCTAGTCATTGATATGATTGGGAAAATTTTACAGATATAGTTTTGTATGTGTTGATAAGCAAGATCTAGATCAAATATTGGGAACGGTCGCTATCTGTCTCCCAGGTATTAAATTTTAGGCCAAATATGTATTATTATGTATATAACTAACGCGGCGCCCCGCGGTTTCACCCGCGTAGTTCCTGATCCCGTAGGAATATGGGGATAAAATTATGCTAAAAACCTTCCCACTGAATCACTCTATCTATTAAAACAAACCGCATCAAAATCCGTTGCGTAGTTTTAAAGATCTATAAACATACATAGGGACACAAGGACATAGGGAAAGAGAAAGCGACTTTTTTATACTATGTAGTGATTTACAAATACTTTTTGAGATAACTTAGTGATTATGCTCACTGTACAATGTCATGTAGGGATTTGTTTTATGTATAAACAAACATATATTTCAATCTTTATGTTTCTTGATTATTAATTCAGAAATAGACGCATTGGTTTTTATGTAATTATAAATATACAAAATTATAATGTTTCATCGTAATAGTTAAATGTTAAAATAAGTCATTCACGATACGTTCAAAATTGGCACTCGCGATTCGCTTTACTTGAGGATTACTCGCTATACAACATAGTATTTTTAATTAAGATGTTGTTGTATATTTTTTAATTCGGTACATAATCTCCATAAAAATGTTTATAATCCATAAAACTTAACATCAATATCGAATTAACAAAAAACTATTAGTTCATTACAAACAAAAAACCAATTAAAGTTTATACGGTAGCTTTTAAAACTGAAATTAGTTTAACGTAACAATATTTTCGTTGCACCTGGTACTATACAAGGCTTGCTATAATGAACAAGTAAATTATTCAAAAACTTGTAAGGATATTGTCTTGAGTTCCCACGGTCACAGGTGTCCAAGGCTTGTTTCCGCAGGGCGTTACACTAGGCCCCATGTTGTACCTTAGATACATTAACGACTAAGGCCATTGGACATTAACTTTAGTCGCCCTCACTTGTTGTTTTAATAATTTATTTTATGACTTTTAACGCGTACGAAGTATTTTGGGGTGATGCTTTTAGTGCGACGTTCTTAATAGCAGTACTTTGACAAAGTTGTGACACCTGTGGTAAAGTTAATTACATAGTAACTTTTGCTATGTATATTGTTTTATTTTGTATTTTGGGGTGACTTTGTATGGTTTTAATATATGTGGTTAAGTGAAGTGAACTGCTAAATATAGTACAATAAAGTACATTTCCATGTTCACGGACAATTAAGTATTTCTATAGGGCTTCGGGTTTGATTCCCGTGCTATAAATAACTAAATATTTGTATCATCCACAAATGTTTCAAATGATTTTGCTGCAATCAATGACGACCAAGACGAGATACTTTGTCTAGGATCTATAATGCAAACTCTTCTTAGTTTAGATCTAAATAGGGATGTGTTGGACATAATTTCACCAGTCAAACTATTTATAACTACATATTATCATACAGGAGATGATCTGCGAGAACTGGAGCGTGATTAAGACGCTATGCACTCTCCCCGCCAACTGGCTAGTGTCACCGTCGCACTGTCACTCGCTGCTACCCACACTGGCAGTGCTGGCAGAGAGAGCTGACATCGCGGAGATCATCGCTTCTGAACTTAGCATGAAGGTTGGTATAGGTTTTGGGGGTGAAGTCTAGTTAGGTGTGACACGATTTGTTATTAAGTTATGTTAGATTTTCAGAATTGGTTCACAAATTAGATAACACGTGTAAGAATGGCGTTTTATTGGTAGTATATTCGTATACTTTTCTCTTTCGCACCAATTAGTCTAATCTTTTTTTGTAAGCGTTTATTTTTTTCTAATTCAATTAGTTATTCAATCGCGATCTTTTATTGTTCTTAATATTTTATGTCAGTGAAAACGAATGCATTATAAAAATAAAGCAGTAATTATAAAGTATAAAATGAAATAGCGCAACTTTAAAATAAATAAAGGTTCCACTAAAATGAAATCAAAGTACAGTAAAATAATGTTTTTGAACCTTGATGTAAATATGAATTAAGAACATTAATAGATAGGCATTAAATTAACACTCAAATTAATTATACCTATCTCATTATTAATTCCCAATCAAACCAAACCAGAAGAATTCAAACAAACAGTCATTCATACCCTCCATAACGTTAGATCTCTCATTGAGACAAGGGAGTACAGAATCAATCCAACGTACTGAATATTTGATCATATCGCCCAAACGGGGCGCAGTTGTGTGCGACAGATGATGCTACTTAATGTACTTATACATCATTGATTAGTGTGTTGTTTTCAGTTTCTTTTCTTAGAGTTTTAAAATAGGTTTAGCTTTTTATAGGTGTTTTGTAAGGAGGAAAATGCTAAAATAGAGCTTTGCTCAATCGAGATAAGTATTTATAAAAACAAAAGCTTTTTTTTTCTTTTAATTTTTTATTGTAAACTGTTGTCGTAGTTGCCTTTTTATTGTTACAAATGTTGTGGACATCTATAATCTACATGTGTATCAGAACTTTCTCTACTATATCCTCTGTAACCTATCAATGCTCAATATACATGTTGTTGATGTTCCTAAAATAAATTAATAAAGCTATTAACAGTATTTTTGATGCTAAGTGGTAGTGTTCATTATACCAGACACATAGGGTTACGGGTTCGATTCTCGTACCAATAATGAAATTTAGATTATCTGGTATTACGTACTTCTGTTACTCTCTAAATATGCTATTATACTTAAGCTATAGTTTTTTTAAGATAAAAGGAGACGTAAGTTCTAATTGATTCATCAATATTTCATAATAAAACAATAAATAATCAAAATATCTATCCCCACACAGATGCTAGAAGAATACGTTGAAAGTCCGGACGCGCAGAAAGTGAAACTGATACAAGTACTGAAACAAGGGAAGGAGAAAAACAAGAAGCCCATGAAGAATCAGAAAAATGAATAAACAATCAAGACAATGGTAATATAGAACTTTATAGACATGATACACTTCGACCTGACAATGTGAGATTAGAAATTGATAACTTTGATATAATGTGCTTATGTTACAATAACAACTTGGTAACTCGGACAAAAGTCCCTAATAAAATAGAGATGAAAAATGAATTCTTACTTAATTGTGACATTTTACCAAGTCATGATTTGGTATGATAATCTGGATAAGTAATAAATTAAAGATACTCTTGATTCTTAAAGTGACGATTCAAAAGTTGCTTTAATTTTTGTCAAAACAACTTTGTAACTGTTACTTAATCTGTGACATAAATCAAATCATGATTTGGTATTATCAATCAGAACAAGTCATTAAAGATACTCTTAAGGCCTATTTCACCATCTTTAAGTAACTTTTCGAGTAAATACATGTTTTGTCTTTGTCACTTGATATAAATAAGTAAGAAAGAGACGAAACTAAGTTTACTTGGTGAGTAACTTTACTTGAAGGTCGGGAAAAAGGCCCTCAATTTCAAAAGCGACGATTCATAAATTGCTTTGATCTTATACAATGCCAATGAAAATGGAAAAGACTTAAAGAGATACTTAAATTGTGGAGTTGTGAGCAATTGAAATTGCCACGATGAAGTTATTGTAACTGTATTGTGTATTGATAGACTTGGTGGTAACAGAGACAGGATAATTGGTACTTATATCTAGGAATTTAAATTATTTTTGGTACCAACAAAATCAATGAAAAAGAAATAAATCTCTAGCAAAAAGAGATGGCTCAGCTGCTGCTATCTGATGCAAAAATCCTAAGTAGCGCTAATTTTTAGCCACTTTTTACTCCAATGATGTTTTAATCTAATTTAATTTTATTCCCTTTTTTCTTTTTTTTTCCTATGTTAAATATTTCTGTATCAATGTATAAACTTTTCCTGTAAAATTTTTCAACATTGTACAGCTTAAATTGAATTCTAAATGATGTATTAATATATATATAATTGTTGCTGAATGCACATGTTGTTGCGTTACGGCCCAGATCGAAACTTGTTGTTTTTGTACTAAATGTTGTATTAGGTTGTAATGTGTTTTGTGCATCTAATAAATAAATAAAAAAAAAAAATAAAAAAAATAAAAATAAAAATCAAAATGTGTGTAAAATTGTTCTTGAGCTTAGCGCAATAATACAGACATTCCGACTGACGTTTACCAAGGAATTCTTATGTGTTTTGATTAATATTATGATATCTTCAATTCAAAGCAATTAAATTAGCTGAGTTTCCAATTTTATTACAAACTTTGTCTTAGTTTTAACCCCTATTTTCTTATTCTTGGACTTTGGAATAAATATCCAATTGCCTATTTTTTGTATAACTTCTTATCCCAATCGGTTTAGTATCATATACTCGTATCTATCCGTCCACACTTTCATATTTATTACTACCTCTTAATGTTAATAATTGTTTGTTCTAAGTCATGCTATTTCTTTTTCTACGTCATCTTGTTATATGATCTCTTCTTTTGTACTCTTACTCCGTCTTCCCTAATAACTTCCTTAATCTATTCTTGTCATTGCATCAGTTCAGTATAATTGATAAGGGACTCTTTATCATTATGTGGTACCCTAGCTTGTTGAAGCAATAAGTCATGTTATATTAATTTATACTTTTCTATCATTTGTTTTTTTTTTTCGTTTCTAACTGTTATATTATTAGGATTATGTCCTCGACTAGAGTTATTAATGTCTGATTTAATGCAATCAAGTACATGCAATTGTAACTAAAATGCAATGACGTTGTCTACTTATTTAATTAGTGTTATTAAGTTGTTGAATATATCTTTTTAGTATAAAATATGATTATCGTTATACAAAGTGCTAATGTCTATCAATACACAACAGTACATAAGGTTATGATAAATGTAACATTATGTTTAATGATAGATTTGATGTTGTTAAAGTTTTGGTGTCTCCTATTCTTGATATAAAACACGACAGTGACAAAACTCTTGATGATACAAAACTTTACTATGAAAACAATTTCGATTACGTCATTGATTCCAAACAAAATATTTTCTATGTAGTGATTACTGTAAAAGCCAATGGCGAAGTAAGTATGTACAATCTTAATCTGTGTTGTATTTTTTTTGTATTGGCTACTTTATACGGTAACTAAATTTTGGTTGGACTTCATTCTGTAGAAGTAATGTTTCAAAGGAATTGTTTATTTTAATACATTATTTAGATCTCTATATTTAGATCTTCTAGTTGTCAAAATTGTGTGTCTCAGCCAAAGTAGCCGATACGAAACAAAATTATTATAAAAGTTAAAATATTATCACAAATAATACAATCTGTTGTCGATGTTATAGTTAGAACTTGTGAAATTGTACACTTTTTCAATGTAAAATTCTATTGTATATTTTTCTATGGTCTTAGTATAGATGTCACGAATTATTCATGCTTTTTCTCAAACTTAAACAATTGGTATTTGGAAATCTAGTCTTAATTGCCTAGTTTCTAGAGTTGAGTTTTCATTGTAGTCTTTCTTAGAGTCTAGAAAATAAAATTGAAATTTACAGGGTATGACACGTAGAGAATGCTTTCTTTTATGTTCATAGAACTTTTTTTAGTATATCTCTATAAAATATATTTAGCTACTCGACAATTTAGATATTTCTTATAAGGAAATTTATTTTTTACTCAGTATCTTATGAGATTTGAAGACTACTAATATTCCAGTTAGTTCGAGGTTTCCAAATATCACCTGCTTTGTAACGATACTTTCGATGTCTATTAGTTGACCGCTTGGATGTAATACAATGTGTTGTAATATAAGGTAATCGTTCTTAAAGTGACAGATGTTCTGTGTTGTGTCTCTCGGTGTATCTACGACTCGATGTTGATGTGAACATGATTTGAATGTGTAAACAAACGCCAATTTACTACCCTTACTGTTCGGTTGGAAGTTATTCTATCATTTGTGTAACTTAGAAAGAAATGTTGTGCTAGTGGTGTGCCTTGCGGGACACTCAGCTGGAATCGATGGAGGTCAATGATAAAAACGTATTTTAAGATAAAATAACGTTAGGAAGCTGTGATAAAGCGGAGGGTAGGAAATTTTTCCTTAAATTATTAAAATTAACATGTTGCATACGTGACTTACTTAATCGAAAGCTTTGGTCGATCCGAGATCGGCTACATTGTATCTTATTTTCCATTATAATTTAGTTTGTGATAATTTTCGACTACCTACTACTAAAACTGTGATTTTATATATTTTTTTAGTATAATTACTGCTTGAAACGTAATATATTTTTTAATTAGTTAAAATGTATGCAGTATTTAGTTGTCTAATGTATTTTATCTGTGATTTCATTTATTTAGCGTTTATAACTTCGTGTGTAACTTTGTTTGTGTATTTTTGTGTAAGTGGCGAATAAATATTTGTGTAACAATATGCTCCGTGTTTTATTTTAGTGGCAAGGTTAAATATTATGAAATTAGTATCATTATACTCGTAACAGGTCTAACTGAAGGTGTAGTTTCTAAAAGCTTAAATATATTTTTGACTGTATTTCTATAATATAATAATTAGATTCACTTACAATATTTTAATGTGTTAACACACTTTTGATACTGACTACAAAAATGTTCGATTCAAATATGCAACCATATTTTTTTAATAAAACACAAGGGTGCTTTAGTCAAATGATAAAATCACTCCCTACAGCGGAAGACATTTTTCTATCTCATCGCCCTCAGGCTATTATGCATCATTTTTCTACAAATTTGCAAAAGCATCACCATTCATGGGTATTCTCGTGTCTCTAATGTTGTAATTCTTTGAAAATTTTCAAATGTATGGCTGGGTTGAAGTATTGTGGATTTTGATATTGGAATTAGGGTCTTTTAGAGATGATTGGACTATAATTATGGGCAGTTAGATACTGTAATTCCTTAATGACTAGTGCAGCGGATTTAGCTGCGTTGGGTTTTATTATACTTATGTAGTTGAAAATCTTCAAGTGAAAGGTTCTTTATATGTTGGTGAAAACTGCATGCAAATCTTTAGATCTAAAAATCTAAGCGTACAAACAACGGGTCAGCTGGTTCTGTATTCGACCTGTATACGAGTATGTTTGTACATCGGCATTTTCTCAAAACTATCGATTCAATCTTTTTTTTATAATCATTCACTACACTACATCGTCTCATTATAGTAACTGACCCCTAACTAAGTTCGTATCTTGTATCTAGGGTATCAGAAACTACGCACACACTCATTCACACACACACCCAGACCGAGACAAACATTTGTTGGATCACACAAATATTCACCCCGCACGGGAATCGAACCCGCAACCATACGGATGGGAGTCTGGCATGGTGATCACTCTGCCATCGAGGTTGTCATCTGGATGAAGCTTTTCATACTTTCATGCGTTGTAGCGTCTTCCGTCATTATTTCTGTGTGATCGTGCATCTACAGCTATAGGTACAGCAGTTCGGATTTATTATTTACTAGCAGCGCCCCGCGGCTTCACCCGTGTAGTTCCCGTTCCCGTGGGAATTTTGGGATAAAAAGTATCCTATGTGTTATTCTGATGTATAAGCAAGATTATTGTAAAGTTTCATTAAAATCCATTCAGTAGTTTTTGCGTGAAAGAGTAACAAACATCCATACATACAAACTTTCGCCTTTATAATATTAGTAGGATAATATTTATTTATTATAATAGTCAAAAATAAAATGTAGGGCAATTCAATATTCGGGGCTGTGATGGAGAGCGGGAACCAACACTGGCGCGGGACTAATGGGGAACAGGGAATGTGTGGAGTAAGACATACATAAAATAATCCTAACTAATATTACAAATGCGAAAGTAACTCTATCTGTCTGTTACCTTTTCACGGCTAAACTACTGAACCGATTGACTTGAAATTTGGTACAGGGGTAGCTTATGGTCCGGGAAAGAATATAGGCTATGTTTTATCCCGAAATTCCCACGGGAACGGGAACTACGCGGGTGAAACCGCGGCGAGCTGCTAGTTTAAAATAAATCCAAGTCCCTGTGCGTAGCACGTAGCATGATCGAGTTGCTAGATAAACCTGAAGATGAAGATTATGACGTTAGTGTTTGGATTTTTTTTATCAGGAATTACGAAAGTATTGACAAAATAGTATTCTATCTAAATAAAACTATTTATAAAGAATTCATCGTTTTTGATCGAGTGACATAGGTATAATATAGATACAAATTATTTATTTAGAATATTTTAGTACGACTATAGGGATGTCGACTAAAAAAATCTAATTAGTCCGTCAGATAGATTTCGCAAAAATATTGGATACGTATTTTCACTTATAGCTCATACTTAAAAAAAAAACTATTACTAGCAGCGCTCCGCGGTTTTACCTGCGTAGTACCCGCTCACGTGAGAATGCGTAGCTCGTATCATACAATCTCGGCACAATTCACCATCGTGTGTTAAAAAATTAAGTAACAGCGCCATCTTTTGGTAGGATTTGTGACTACAAAAAGTTACAATAAAACATACGATTACTTATACACAATCCCATGGGAATTTCGGGATAAAAAGTATCCTATGTGTTATTCCTAGTTATAAGGAACATCTGTACCAAATTTTATCAAAATCGATACAGTAGTTTTTGCGTGAAAGTGGAACAAACATCCAAACTCACAAACATCCATACAAACTTTCGCAATTATAATATTAGTAGGATTGATAATATTAAATATTAATATATGAATGATAATAGTGGGATTAAAAATATTTTTGTCGATTAAATTAGTCGAGTAACAACAGCGGCTCTACGTGTTTCCTGTCCGTATGTAGATGGTGTTGTCAGTTTGATGCGGCCTTGTATAAACTGAACGGGTTTATGTAACATGAAATACATATTAAATAACTGTTTTATACATTCCTACGAACAAACATCTTTTAGATACGTAAGTAATATACATATTTACTATTGAAAATCAAGAATTAGGTTCAATTACACGATTATAAATTAATGTAATATAATTTTGATTAGATCTTTGATTTACACGAACACTACACATTGAAATAAAGCAATTAAACGGATTTTGTCGTGGTTGTACATTGCTTTGTATAGACGTCTTCCATCTTAGTCTTCTGTGATCACGGGTTCTGTAAAGAATCCGAAACGTCAGAAAATGTAAAACAAAATACAACCACGACAAAAATCCGTTTAAGTGTTTTATTTTAATTTTGATTTTTTGTTGTGTTCGTTAAAACGCCACTGGAAAATTGAATCCTTGGGAAGAAGTTATAAGTCTGAAAAGTCGTAGAGGATCGCAATTTGTGTGAATAAAGCTGCTGCCGGGCTAGCATGACGCATGAAAACGTGATAGATATAGCAATTTATCAACATCCAACTGTCAAAATACATATGATGAAAATATACGCCATATTTAATTTTACACGTAATAAATTTTATGATGGTCATGGTCATTTGGTCATGCTCGCGAAATTGATATAGCTATTTATCGACATCCAACTGTCAAAATATAATAAATATAGCCGCCATATTTAATTTTAGCAAATCGCACCACGCGATATTCATTTGGTCATGCTCGCGAAATCGATATTATTTCGTGGTGTCTATATCATTTATCACGCACAGTCATGCTAGGCAGGCTAGCTCAACTAATACTTATGTTAAAAATACAAATAAAAATACTATTTTTAATATTTTAATGTTTTAGATTAGTATTATAAAAATAATCTTCAATTTTCCTAGTTTCTAAAACTCAAACCCCGTTGGTTTCCTCCCGCACGATCCGTCCCCAAGGTGCGCGCTAAAAGCTTTCAGTACAGACACACACAACGTATTATTATTGTTTTATTTTTAGTTTGATTGACGACCGGGTTGTAGGTATGAGTACGCACGTTACATTGATGTACCGGCACATGCTTTTACAGTTTTATGATGATATTTTTGTAACCGATAAAGGATGGAATATTGGATAATTTTTTGGTGTAGTCTTTTCTCCAATGAGATTCTCTTTTATGGAGGTGCCTTAAATGTACACTAATATAAGTACATACCTACATACATTAATCTATTCATGTCATTGAGCAACGTTATTGAATGACTGGTCTATCAACATGAATCTCAGACCACTTTGCTTTGCTTGAGTTGCGCTGAAATGGCCGCTGTAAATTAATATACCAATAGAAGAGTTGCTACTATTGTGACTGAAACCAAAAGGCAGAGTACAATCTCCGAACCATGAATCATAGCAAAATTTTATAAGATCTATACATTCTAAAGGATGTCCCATCAATCTAAATATATATATGTAACTCAAAGGTGACTGACTGACATAGTGATCTATCAACGCACATCCCAAACCACTGGACGGATCGGGCTGAAATTTGGCATGCAGGTAGATGTTATGACGTAGGCATCCGTTAAGAGAGGATTTTTGGAAATTAGGAGAAAAGGGTGAAAACCCAAATTCTGCCGCAAGTCATTATTTCACGCGGACGCTGCCAGTAACTTATAGCTTTATCAACACGTTAAAAACCGCATACACTCCTAGTTAAATAGAACTATTATAAACCTATAAATGTTTACATTTATACACCACGACGCGTGCCCGTTATCCTATAGATAAGCTATCTCTACATTTTGTTGTAGATAAACTAAGTACGAATAAAATTAACGAACCATGCACTTTGAATGGTATTTTATGTGTTAGACTTTATTTGATTGTTATCTAGTGGATTAAGGTTAATAAAGAATAATATTATAGTAAAATAGGTGAGTATAGGGAAATGTCGTGGTGAGTATTTTTTTTTCAGGAAAACCAAAGAAATAATTAATTTCTCTATCATCTTCATATAGTGCCTATAGTAACTGAACCTTAACTAGACTTATTTCTATACGAATTTGACTCCTAACTAGGTGTATTATCTGCATCTAGGGTATCAGAAACTAGGCACACGCTTTTCATTAATTTTTACTTTCTAAGCGATCACGCTCCATCTTGGGCTGTATCATCGCTTTCTTTCAGGCGAGTTACAGTCAAGTGCACGACTTATCCGGGTAAGAAAAAAGATCAAGATAAACATTTGTGGATTACACACACATTACCTCGTACGGGAATCGAAAGAGTATCTCCTTCACGTCATAAAATGTAAAACAAAATACAACCACGACAAAAATCCGTTTAAGTGTTTTATTTCAATGTATCTCCTTGTTTGGCAGTTCGAGATGATGATTATTCAGCCATTCGAGGAATCAATCTACGAAATCCTGAAAAGTGAATATTCTCCAAAAAAATTAAGAAAGTAGGTATTTATTGACGACCTCGATGGCAGAGTGGTCACCATGCCGAACTGCCATCCGTAAGGTTGCGGGTTTGATTCCCGTGCGGGGTGAATATTTGTGTGAACCACAAATGTTTGTCTCGGTCTGGGTGTGTGTGAGTGAGTTTCTGATAACCTAGCCCTAGATACAAGTTTCGAACTTAGGGGTCAGTTACTGTAATGAGATGATGGAGTGAATGATAATTAGAGGCGAGTTTACATCAGCGCCGTGAATTCGCAATGTGAACGCTAGCTGTTCAAACTATGATCACAGTTTTGCCCTACCACTACCTACAATAAGATTACCATTGTCATAGCAATGATTTTATTAGCGTATCATCTAATTACTGAGATGGTATCGTCGCACATGGCGAGGAGATCGGAGGGGAGATACTGCCATGGTAGGGCGTATGGACACAGATTATAGCAGAGTCACTGCGGGGAAGGTTTTGCAGTTTTACAATATTCATATTTACTTATAGGTAAATTACCCGTTCTGGTTAAGCATTCGTAGCTACAATTTACGTTAAGAATATATGCGCAGACAGATATATTGAATCTCTTTACCAATTATCCTGAAGCTGGGTGTAAGGGAAAGCCTATACTGAGACGCACGCGACGCAGGCCGCACAGAGCCTCACAGGGCAGAACAGGCACGTGCGATGCAGACACGTATGTCTGTCCTGCTCTCTCTCGCGACGTTCCATGCAACACAAAATCGCGCGCGCCTGCGTCGCCTGCGTGTCAACATACGCTCGCGCTAACTGTCAATCTAAGAACGAGATCTCTTTTAAGTCGCGAGTAAATCGTTACCTTCTAAGCAAGCACGCTCCATCTTAGGCTGTATCATCGCCTCACATCAGGCGAGTTAGGGGCCAGTCATTTTCTTTATTCTGCACTTTTTTTAACGTTTTGCTGTATTTAAATCTTGTTTTAAGTTATAATTATAAATTTTCTTTGATTGGCAATGAATTATTTTTATTTATTTATTTGGCAGTCCATCACGGTGACTCTACCAGTAACATAATCATTCACTCCATCATCTCATTACAGTATCTGACCCCTAACTAAGTCCGAAACTTGTATCTAGGGTATCAGAAACTACGCACACACTATAGGTAATATTATAATGCGTTTTATCAATTCGTCGTAGCGTCCGTTCCCCACACCCGGGCACCCGTCTGCTAATTACTTAGCCGTAGTCAGTTGACACGCGATCATTGATTTGTTGACCACACTTTATGACTTTTGAATATAGGGACATCCTACTAATATTATAAATGTGAATGTTTGTATGTGTGTTACTTAATCACGCAATACTTAGGTAATAGCTGAACGGATTCACAAACACATATTTTTATACAACCGCGCTTTTAAATTAGTAGTTACAATATTCCTAAATGGATTTAGAATTTACTATAGCTAGTAATCCCTACTTCCCTACTAATATTATAAATGCGAAAGTAACTCTGTCTGTCTGTTACCTTTTCACGGCTAAATTATTGAATCGATTGACTTGAAATTTTGTACAGGGGTAGCTTATGATCCGGGAAAGAACATAGACTATGTTTTATCCCGAAATTCCCACGAGATCGGGAACTACGCGGACTACACATTTCTATAAGTAGGTAATAAAACTAATCCATGGAATTCACTAAAGAAATCAATGCCAAATATGTTTTATGGCATAAGTAAAAGAGTGAATAAGGATGACTTATTACTTGAATTTAAACGCTTGCCTCCAAGAACCACTATTAAAGTAAACTACCAATCATAACTATATATCAACCTACGTATGTCAACCGCAGCTGTACATCCATCGCCCGCAGTACGATCGTGGCCCAAAGTCAACATCGCCATCAACTGTGCAAACAGTAACATTATATTTCACGAGCGAACCCGCGGGATCCGGTGACATCCGCACAGAACAAACAGCCTGTAATGGATGGGCGTATGAAATGCTTGTGAAAATAGAAGGGTATAGATTATGTAGGCTAGAATTGTGGTTTGTATAAAATAACTATAGTTATTGAAATAAAACACTTAAGCGGATTTTTGTCGTGGTTGTATTTTGTTTTACATTTTCTGACGTTTCGGATTCTTTACAGAACCCGTGATCACAGAAGACGAAGAGGTTCTGTAAAGAATCCGAAGCGTCAGAATCAAAGATATGAACTATAGTTACTTTTAATTTGATTATTGAGATTTCAACACTACATTTGGTAAGTATTATCGTACTCACTGTACTAATATCATCAGTGAGTTCTAAATTTCTAACTGAATTGTTTATCTCGGTCAGGGTGTGTGTGTGAATGAGTATGCGTAGTTTCTAATACCCTAGATACAAGTCACGAACTTAGTTAGGGGTCAGTTACTGTAATGAGATGATGTAGTGAATGATTATGTTATGTTAATTGCCAATATGATAAATGAACTTTATCATAATAATTACTTCCTTTTAAACTTTTTGTAAACATATAAAATAGATAAATACACCCAACCCGACACAAAAAAACTATTATGTTCGAAGCACACACCTTGTTTTGAGCGGGATTCGAACGCGTCACTTTCAGCATAGCAGGAAAGAAAACTTCACCACTTGGTCATACAATTTAAGATCGGTCTATGAACTAGCAATTCTCGCAGTTTCATACATAGTCATATTGTCATAACCACTTTGCATATTATCATATTGTACATTAACTTCTTTTAAAACAAAACATTGATAACCATCCCCGATCGCCCACCCCATGGCAGGCCCACCTGGCGGTGACGTCACACCCCTGACAGACAGACACATCAATTATATGAAGATTAACTTTACAACGATCGGACGGTGATTAGACTGGCCGCGCCTTTACGGCAATCACTGGTTAATAAATGTTTAACTTTATGCGGTTATTTTGTAGCCAAACTAATATTGTATGGAAGTATAGTTAAGTTAGTTCGTTTGTGTCTAAAGGCTGTTGAAGAAGTGAATTGATTTTGATGTATTTTGAAGACTAGGTATGTGAGAAGAGAGAGTAATTGTATCTCTCTTGCTGAGGATTTTAATAATGTGGAATAGGGCTATGGTAATGACCACGCTTATATGATGAGTGTTATTTATCAAACTTAAGCCGTAAATGTTATAATTGAAAGTAAATAATTATATAGAATTGCTCCAAGTAGGAATGAAACGGAAATCGAGAGGAAATTTATTTGCAGTGTTTATTTCATAAGTGGTATCTATCTTAATTAAGCGAACAGAATAATTTAGTTTTATGTTACTATCTAATATTGTAGATTTAAGTATTTATTTAAATTTATTTTCTTATTGAATTTAACAATATTTCAAATCCCAACCGATAACAACTAAATAATTGAAACATCTAAGTACAACAATGCAAATCCCGTTAAGTGTGTCCCGTGATCCCGCGGGACGGATGCGCGGCCACGTCCCGGATGCGAGGGGAACTAAAAAGCATATTTATGTTAGTTCCCGGCTCGTTCGGGGGTCTCTTCCCCTTCAATCGGTTTAGGGAGGGCTCGTTATGACGAATATTTTTAGAAGGTTATCGCCGTGAATGTACACTTTTAGAGTTATCTTACAGATTCCTTATCATCTTTCTGCCCATGTATGGTCGGCCGATACAATGCGGTTTTCTCTTATATTCTTCTCTGAAAGCTGTAATCTCAACATTCACGCTTTTCTTTCGTTTCACACAATCTAGTCCTGTTTTCTTAGATTTCACGATTCATATTAGGTACTTATACATTTTATAGAAACTAATTGTTTCATAAAAGCTAAATAGGTACTAGAATTATGCATTGAGGCTAAATATGTGAATTATGTATTTATAATATTGAAATTAACGACCAATCAGGCCTAATTGTTCACAGCTGTTTTTCTGTAATTCTCTGTAACTCGCTCAAAAAATTCGTCGTAAGGAGACCCCTCACACTACGCACTTAACGCACTCAGCGTTGTGGATTTTCTGTGTGGGACATTCGCACTTACCACTGCACATATATTTTAGTATAAATGCCATTATATTTGACTACCCTCTACTTTTTCATATTTAAAATTAAAATAGAAATAAGGAGGTCGGAGGTCGTGAAATAATAAATTTAACGTGACTTAGGCCTGTTTTTTCCATCGCCAGATAAACTTTATTCGAGGAATAACTTTGCAATTTTGACAGAATATACAAATTTTCATACAAAAACTGTCAAACGTCAATTTTATTCATCGAATAAAAGTTATCTGGCGATGGAAAAATCGGCCCTTAGATGGCAGTCGCTTCACGTAAAATACTGGTGTTATGCCAAATCTGGGTAAACTAAAAAGTGGTTCCAATAAGAAAAAACAAATTCTTCTTTCGAACCTTTGTTCTATGGCTAGGGTCGGTTTTTAGTTTAATCAGATTTTGATGAACGTAGATCTTTACACCTCATAGAGGTCTAACTGCCCGTATCGAAAAATCTATCAATCTTACAAAACTACTGGACTGATTTTTATGGATACAGATGTTCCATATAACTAAAAATACCGATTTATTTGATTTATCACTACATAGTATAAAACATAGTCGCTTTCTCTGTCCCTATGTCCTTATGTCGTCATGTCCCTATGTATGCTTAGATCTTTAAAACTACGCAACGGATTTCGATGCGGTTTGTTTTAATAGATAGAGTGATTCAGTGGGAAGGTTTTTAGCATAATTTTATCCCCATATTCCTACGGAAACGGGAACTACGCGGGTGAAACAGCGGGGCGAACGCTAGTAAGAAATGTGAAACAAAAAATATTTGATGTCTAATTTGATTAAGATTTTTTTGACCTTTGCCCAGCAGAGGGACGATGCGGGTTGAAAAAAAGTAAAGTACTTACTTTAAAAACAAACTCGTGTTTTTACCAAACATCATCACCAAAACTAGATTAGTTCTAAACAAACAAATTGACGTGTATCTAATTACGTTATAGTTGAGTGATCATTAAAATTTAATATTGATGGCTCGTGGTCATTAATATCACTGTGACAGACAGACAGACGGACAGACGACCCCATTTGTCCCCAAATTGATATTAACACTAGTTGACATTATTCAATAAATTTACGTCGGTCATTAGTTGATTTAAAGTAGGTTTTATAAGTAATGTAATGTAATCAATCACTCTATATTTATATACCTAATTGACACTGAATTATATACTTATCTTGTTTGTATAGAATTATTCTATGTATTGTACTAATGGACCCACCCGGTTCTAATTAGTTGTTATTTACTAGATACAGGTATGAGCAGTTTTTTACAGTTATATTCAATACTTTGTGAATAAATTGCCAGTTCGATACCCGTGCGGGGTGAATATTTGTGTGAACCACAAATGTTTTTCTTGGTCTGGGTGTGTGTGTGTGTGTGAGTGTTTGTGTATGAGTATGTGCGTAGTTTCTGATACAAGTTACGAACTTAGTTATCAGTTACTGTAATGAGATGATGGAGTGAATGATTATGTTATGTATGTTATATATACTTAAACATGAAAGTTTCTGTAAAAGTTTAAAACCTAAAACCTAAAAAGATAAAACCACGGGGCGCTAGCCAAGTACAAAATAAGTACAACATTGCACAAAACAAAAGTATTATTTTTGTAATCAAACCCAGGTACCTACGTCCAGCCCGAGGTGAAAAGGCAGTGCAATCAGCTAATTGGCACATAATCCAAAGGGTTGAACACCCCCTGTAATGCTCTCACCCTCAACCCTTTGGTGCTAATGTAATGAGGTATCGTACTTATGTATCACTAAGTGTAATGTTTGTTTTTTTCCGAATTTTATTGAATTGAACCTGTTACCTTACTTTGTTGTAATAAAGTTTCTAACTAAGTACATCTTGAGTCACAATCCTTTCTGTGCCGGTGACAGCGTCGCTGTAATCTCATCTTTTGGTTGTCAGTTTATTGAAAATGTATCCAAATGACATTAGAGTCACAATGACAATAGGAGCTTTCAATTTTGGCCGTCAAAATATTGTATGTCAGTTTCCGACTTAAGTGACTATAAGGAGTCCCGGTATTTTGGAAGGCTAGTATGAGGTCAAAGCCAAAACACAAGAAGCCCTTTGACATTTTAAATCTTTTGTAAGGAAATCGGCATGTATTATTGTTAATTTAACTTTATAAGTAAAATAAATTGATTTGATTTGAACTCATCATTCATATCCATCACTAGCAGTTCCACCCACGTAGTACCTGCTCCTGTGAAAATGTAGGCATAAAATTATACTAAAAACCTTCCTCTTGAATCACTCTATCTATTAAAACAAACCGCATCAAAATCCGTTGCGTAGTTTTAAAGATCTAAGCACACATAGGGACAGACAACGGAAGCAACTTTCTGTTCCTATGGGAATACAATAACTTATAACATATCCCCTCCTCGATAAATGGGCTATTTAACACTGAAATATTTTTTTAAATCAGCCCAGTAGCTCCTGAGATTAGCGCGTTCAATCAAACAAACTCTTCAGCTTTATAATACATATTAGTAGATAATCGTAGTGATGTAGTGATGATACTATACCTTAATTAGCTAGTCAATATCCCCACAGCACACGCCACAATATCCCTAATGAGGTTGCGTGACGCCAGATGGCGGTACGTGCGCTGCGCGTGCGACGGTCGCCCAACTGGCGTGATACTCATCATTACAGGGTATCTTATTGGTTGGTATCACGATATGGCACATCACTAGTTATGTATTATACTGTGTTTTACAAATTAAAGAGTTAGTGTAATACCAATGAACTAACATTTCATTAATGAACTTAAATCGATACCGCGTAGGTAAGTACGCATTACAACCAATTAAAATAATTAACATTTCCATAAAAATACCAAGAAACTTATATACTTACCTAAATAAAATATCACCAAAAAACTGGCAGATTTCCACAAATTTTGCAACAGAATGTTGTTTCTATAAATTAAAATCTTATAACCAAATTTATATCGTGAAGTTAATAACTACTAATTCAAGATTTTCAACATTTGAAATGTGACCTCAAAATCTCAATTTATTCAGCATGGTCCTGGATGCAAATCTCAGCCAAGGAGAACGTTTTCAGAATACGTAAATAAGTGTATGAAACTCATAATTTTTTCACACTAATTAAATTATCTAGGACACACAAAAAATATATTAATAATGAGTGTGTGCGTAGTTTCTGATACCCTAGATACTAGTTACGGACTTAGTTAGGGGTCAGTTACTGTAATGAGATGATGTAAGTAGTTAATGATTATGTTATGTTAAGTCCAGTAAAACTGATGTTTTTTTTACTGGACTTATAATATCATAACTTGTTAATTGTGATCAATTTGCGGTCTTTAAAAGACCTGACAAGACCTGGAAGAGATCGCTTCTAGCGATAAGGCCCCCTTTGCCCTTGTACTTTTCGTTTTTGTCTTTTCCTATTTTCTGTATCCTTGTGTGTGTACTATGAGCAATAAAGTGTTTATATCTATCAAACTCCAAGGTTACATTAAAAATTCCCATTCTTCCTTCCACACTTCGTAAGTGATTGCTAAGCCATCCCCCTGCACCATCAGACTCCGCTCCGGGAGCGAGGCACGCGTCAGTGATCACCCCACCACTCGATCGCACTGTCAATATAAATACCAGGTAATTAATATAGCAGTAACAATAGTGTGTGTATAATATTGATTAGTTTGTTAACCGACTTCCAAAAAACAGGAGGAGGTTCTTTATTCGTCAGATTTTTTTATTATTAATTCTACTACTTACGATATAAGTACCTAAGTATTATTACTAACCGTGCTTCGGAGTTAAATTTGCACTTGAGTAGGAACACGATGATTTTACTATTAGAATATCTCGATAAATGGATAAATAATAAAAACAGTTCTTGAGGTTAGCGTGTTCAACCAAACCAACAAACAAATTCTTCAGCTTTATGATTAAACCAAATAATAAAATCAAAAACAACCAAAATATTTTTCCTAAAATTACTTAGCGTTAGTCAACTAATAACCGCTTTATATTATTAGAATAGAATCCGATCACCTATCGAAAGTTTAATGAGTAACTAAGTTTCGTCATATACTTACGAGTATAATCCTACTCACAATTGAAGAAAAAACAATGACAAAATAGGTCAACTAATCACCCCATTTTAACCTCCAATCAATATTCCACCCCGCCTGTCACCGTTCATCATCATCACAGTTTCCATACCAATGATTCAAAATAAACAATTGCTGTCGTATTGTGCGACCTCCTTCAATAAGTGATGCCCTATTGTCGAATGTCATCCTATTCATATTTCTCGGGATTTTGAGCTATTGTAAACTTTTGATTGGATGGTTTGTGTTGTGAGATTTTTGTGGTGATTAGACTAATGAAATATTTACTTTTATATTACTAGCAGCGCCTCGTGGTTTCACCCGCGTTTTCTCTTTCCCGTGTGCACACCGGGATAAAATATATAGCACATGTTACTCAGGGTGAATGTAGCTTTTTAATGGTGAAAGAATTTTTGAAATCGGTACTGTCGTTTTTGAGTTTACTCATTATAAACATACACACAAAAATACAAATCTTTCCTCTTTATAATATTAGTGTAACTAAATAGATTATAAATTCTTACTGATACATATTATTACTTATGAATGTGTTGGATGTGTGTTACTCTTTCACGCAAAAGCTACTGAACCGGTTATAATGAAATTAGGTACAGAAGATTGTCGATTGCCTTCTCAAGCGTGAAAATGCTCATGAAATTAAAACTCGTCATAACTTTTATGATGGTATCCGACATTTATTTGTAATTTGCGGCTGCTAAATCTTCATGGTAGACCAAGATCAAACTTTAAGACGAAACTAGGACAAACAAGAAAACTAAAAACTGTTTAACAAATTAAAAACAGTAGTAACAACACAAACCTTTTTGAGGTACCTTGTGAGGCATTAGTGAAATGCTTTTAGGTTTATAGGTCAAACTCGATCTAGATACAAGTGTCAGGCACACTGTAACATACAACAGAAGGGATACTACAGAACAAGCTTGGATATGTTGCCTATTTTTCAGTGGTTTGTGTGAAAAGAAGTCTTTTCAATTCTTAATCATAACTCTTAGTAAATAAAAAAAACTAAGTAAGTATAAGTAGTAAAGTAACTTCAAAAATTACGAAGTAATTTGTAAAAGTGATGCGAATTTAAAATTATTTTTAGTGTTGGATTGCTCAATTTTCAACAGAAGAAAATGTACGTATAACACTACGCATCGAACAATAGGAGCTGACCTAACGCGGATTAAACTGCGGTTGCAGCTACTTTTAAGTCTTGTAAGTATACATAAAACAATTAAATTAAAAATTTAAAAAACCCCCAACACAAATACTTTCAAACCCCCACAACTTTTAAACGGGTCAACCGATTTTCATATGTCTAAGAACACTCGCACGTAAGTCCCATTTAAAACAAAAAAATTATAAATTGAAATCAGTTCATCCGTTCGGGAGCTATGATGCCACAGACAGACAGATACACACACACACAGACACGTGAAACTTATAACACCCCTCTTTTTGCGTCGGGGGTTAAAAACAACCTAAATGACTTGGATCAAATTTTAGAAACTGTATCAATTCTTTTCGTGTGTTAATAAATACCAGTTGAAGGAAATATGAGATAGGTATTTAACATCAACTTCTAAGTAAAGAAGTTTCGTATCTGTAATCCTATTACTCGTTGAGGTTAAACATTAGTAGAACGTGACAGACACACAGATGTAACGTTACATTAGAGGTTCCATTTAAAGTAGGTGTGTATGTATGTCCATTGTTTTATGGTCATTCCGTATGATTGTGGTACTACATTATACGGAAATGTTAAGTGAACAATCTCTCAAGGCTTGTTGTGAGCTTTGCTTTCCTAATCTTAATGTTTTAAAAGGGTTCGAAATTCAGGAATTACGTACAAGTTCATAATTTACTTGCTGTGATAACAGGTTTAAACGGAGCTAGTTCCTTCCTATTGGTTCTAGCGCAATGTAGAATTGAAATAAGTACTTACTTAGTCCATTTTTCTATAGTAAGCAAGTTATTTTCGAGAGAATATAGGTTATGCTCTCGAAAATAAGCTTTCCTCGAAAAATAGGCTATGAGTAAGTACTCGTAAACCACTAAAATATTATTTACATTCAACCAAACAAACTCTTCAGCTTCATAGCAATCCTAACTAATCCTAATCCTAACTAATATTATAAATGCGAAAGTAACTCTGTCTATCTGTTACCTTTTCACGGCTAAACTACTAAACCGATTGACTTGAAATTTGGTACAGAGGTAGCTTATGGTGCGGGAAAGAACATAGGATACTTTTATCGGGTAAAACCGCTGGGCGCTGCTAGTAGAAAAAAAACAGCACCATAATTAAAACAATTTAAAAACATACCCCCTCTAAACTCCAAACAAACAATTGGAAACTTTAATAATATGATAAACAGTTGGAATCGCTTCCCAATATCGAGCTGAAGTGTTTGACCGTCGAGTGCTCGGGTGACATTCAAATGGAGCTCATATCCTGACGGCGGAAGTCAACTCTAGATGGTTACGTCAAACTGATTCGGCGGAGCTGGATTTACATATAGATTGTTAATAATATTGATGGTAACTTTGGCCTGGGTTACTTGTAAATTGGTGAAAAGTTAAAGCGTGAATTGTGAAATTGAAACAAGTTCATTTATAAGATTTCTCACTCAAATGTCCGTAGCCTCCTAGTTCTACCAATAAGTATGTTTACTCGATGACCCTAATGTAGAGTGGCCACCTTGCTGGACTGTCAAGCATACATAACATAAGATAATCATTCACTACATCATCTCATTATAGTAACTGACCCCTAACTAAGTTCGTAACTTGTATCTAGGGTATCAGAAACTACGCACACACTCATTCACACACACCCAGACTGAGACAAACATTTGTGGGTCACATAAATATTCACCCCGCACGGGAATCGAACCCGCAACATGCTTGTTTCCCGTGTGGAGTTATTTGTGATTTTGTGCCATCCTCGGATGTTTATATCGGTCTAGATCTAGATGTTGGTAGTTTCTAATAAGGACAGGTAATCAACTTAGAACTCTTAGGTGTAAGTTACAAGAAGGTTATACATATAGTGATTTATTATATGACTTCTTCAAAGTCCACATTACTAACCAAACCAAAACCGAAATTCAAAAGATAAACACATGTCTGTTAGGAATCGAACCCGGAACTATTCGGTGTCCCTGTATAAAGGCCGGCTCCGACAACACCAGGAGTTATAAATACTTCTGTTTGAGATGCACTCGAGACGAGCGCGCCACTTGAGAGTTAGGGCAGGGGTGAGGGCTTGGGAGACTTGGTTTTAATACGAGATAATTTTTGGGTCTCGAAAATGTGTGGCTCTGTGAGACAAAATTCTTGTATGGGTCTCAAAAATATGACAAACTTGCTTTCTTTATTTTTTTTGATAACCTGAGAAAGAAATTGGTCTCAAAAATGTGACATGGTGAGGAAAATTCTTATAAATATGAGAATGAATTAACTATACTTTACCTAATTCTACGTAGCTATTTTTTATATTTATAAGTTTTAAAACCTTAATCGCCAAACGATATTGAGACGAACTTACTAAACCGGGTGAATGGCAAATAAATAGCTCTTTCACAACATTATTACTTTGTACCATTATAGAAAACTACTAATTGTGAGCACACAAAAAAAAAAAAAATTGAATTGGTAATTAGAAAGAGATATCAATTCCCGATACTTTAGTGATAGATTTGGATAGAATGTAGGTACATATTTCAAGTTACCAAAATCTCCTCACACACTTTCAAGTCACTAAATCCTCTTTATGCAATGTCTTTTTCAACCAAACCATTCCCCATCCCTATCTCAGTAAGCTTATCAGACGACGGAACTCAAAAAAGATGGCGCCGGCGGCACTTTGATCAACAGACGTGGGAATGCGCTTGCGACCGAGATCTTGTACCGCGCTGCGCCTGTGTCGGTCAATCGGAATACTTATATCAATATTACTTATACTTACTTACATATCGTTACGGTGGTACATATTTTATGGTTGGTGGTGGTAGGTATGTTTATGGTATGTACTTTTGAATCTGTAGCTCTGCCTCGAGGTTTTACAAGCATTTTCTTTTTCTTTCATACCGGATGCCTACGTTTCATAACAATCAAAATGTCAAATGTGTGACCTCTTTGAACTTTGTGTTGATTAATTGATCAGTCAGTCAGTAACGGTTCCCTTATAAAGAGGTACTTACATAATACAAGTACTTAAGTACTTTTGTAGTCTAGAATTTAGAACGCGAATCGAAGAATTATTATAGCCTTTGAAAAATCATGAAGGGTCACTAATAACTACACTATTTTCTCGAAAATCAAAGTGGAAAGTATTACAGGATCATGAACGCAAGTAAAACCACCAAACAAACCTAGTCAATAATAACTAAAATTAAACCCGCTATCAATCACTAAGTGGTCCTATGTTTGGAAACACTTAAAATCTCAAAATAAACTATTATATTTTTAGTATAAACATCATCGAAATCGTGTAAGCATGTCAAAAAGATAGATTTTAATGTGTACCGACGAGAGATTCACTTACGGATATTGTTTTTAGTTTATAGTAATATGTGATTTACAGATTTTGATTGAATTTAAACATATTGAGGAGTTATGAATGTGTTTATTTTTCTGTTGCATTTTCCAAACTATAAAAAAGAAAAGAATACCAGCAAGAGTTTCCAACCATATTTTCTCGACTGATAGGTATAATTTCCTACTAATATTATAAATGCGAAAGTTTGTATGTTTGAGAGTTTGGATGTTTGTTACTCTTTCACGCAAAAACTACTGTATTGATTTAGATTTTTGATACAGATGTTCCTCATACCTAGGAATAACACATAGGATACTTTTTATTCCAAAATTCCCACGGGATAAGGTTCTACGCGGCTAAAACTGCGGGGCACAGCTTAGTCTTAAATAATTCCGATTACATGAAACTAATTCGTTTCCAAGAACTAATAAATACCACAAAAATTTTGTTCTTCACATTAATTTTATCACAAAAAAATTAGAATAAGATACGTTGTACACGTTTTATGATAACTTTTTGTGTCGAAACCTGCGCATGCGACGGTGTGCGTCTGCCAGCCAATGGGAGTGCGGGACGCCCACAGATTAAACAAGGCGTGGTCCGATTTATAATACCACTAAAATATGGGATAACGATTCGAAAATGAGAGTTTATTTGAAGGAGATTTAAGGTCGAAAGTATACATAATAAAAGAAATATGTATTTATAAACAAGTTTTGCATAAAAACATTACAAATTCGAATAGTATGTAAGTACTAAAACGAGTTTTGCATAAAAACATGACTATTTTTTATTGTAATCATAAACTTGGAATTATAATGCATTTTGATTTAATTAGGTCTCTATTACAGTATAAAAATAAAGGTCGTAGCGTGATGTTATATAGCCTATAGCCTTCCTCGACAAATGAGTTATCCAAACCTAAATTAATTAATTCTGAGATTAGCACGCAACAAAGTAAATGCCTAAGTATCTATCTATATTTTTAACATAACATAACATAATCATTCCCTCCATCATCTCATTATAGTAACTGACCCCTAACTAAGTTCGTAACTTGTATCTAGGGTATCAGAAACTACGCACACACTCATTCACAAACACATACATTTTGATTAAGAACATTTTGCAAGTTTGTTATTACCAAACAGCGTTCGGAACTTGAAGTGGACTAACTATCGTACCAGGGGCGTAAAATTATCGTACATGTCTATTATATGGCGTAAAATTATCGTACATTTTAGGATAATGTCTATTATAGATAAATAAATCATATAAATTGTAATATTGATATGCATGCAAGTATTCTATAGTTTATCTTTTTTAAACCACCGCTGTCAAATCAACAGAACACTGAAACCCAAATGTTTTACACGTGGTATACAAACCTGAACTGATTCCCTTTCCACTTTAAGTTCAATAAACGCGCCAAGCTTAAAATTCACTCAGACAAAATTTCACTGTTCCCATGCAAGTTGGGTATGAAACACGAAAAAACTTTGTATTTATAAAGAAGAAATGGATATGAATGGGTAGTGAAATAAAAAATTAAATAATTTCTTTTATATATCAATATACACTTATACTAACCAATAAGAAAGCGTGTACAGCAGGCGCTGGATAAAGTTACAGTATCGGCAGTGGTGAAACTTAGTAGAGCGGATCGTAAGGACCAATAGGAATAGAGAACTTGTATTTCCCGGTATTTTCCCAAGATTTTATTGGACAAAATAAAATCATGCTACTGCGATTTAGACTATCAACGCATGAGTGAAATAATATAAATTCTCAAATTTTGCATCATGATAGAAATTATCGTACAATCTGCGTACGATAATAATATGCCATCGTACATCGTACGTAGGCACAAAATTATCGTATGTGTACGATAATTATCGTACGGTTCCGAACGCTGTTACCAAACATTGCTCAGGTTTGAGGTCACCAACACGCTTTGGACCAGGCGTGGTGATTGAGAAGCCTTTGATTTGTAGACGAGTCTAACAAGAGCACATTTTTCAATAAACTTTTTAAATATCGTGGCAATATCGTCAAATATAAAAGTAGTTTAAAAAGAGAATCTAAAATGTTTTTATAATAATTTGTAACTAACATCCCAATAAAAAAAACATTTTAAATTACTGCAAAGTCATACAGAAAGAAAATTATGTCAAAATATTTTTATATAGGTTGTAACTTTTAAAAGCGTTCGTAGTTTTTAATGAGCTTTATTTCTATTATAATAAAGTTGCTTTTTGTAACAAAATGTTATCATTAGATATAATCTACGATTTCATAATGAATGGTTTTCGCTCCGTAATTTTGTTCCATTTTATTGATACAAATTATTATTAGAACTCATTTTCTTTTACTGATCTAATTATGTTTTTTATTTTATTATATGAACATTATTTTCACTAGGTATGTTTTGTGGTTTTGGTTGCGTAAATTACAATCCTGTAGGAATTCTACTAAGTAAGTACTTACTTATTATTAAAACGCTAAAGTTTGGATGCATAGATAGATATGCAAAGAACTGAACCGATTTTCATGAAATGTACAGGTTTTCTTTGTAACTAAGTAGGAATAATACATATTTATCTTTTTACCCTTTAATTTCCACGGGATTGGTATTTTTGATTTTGGACACGGGGCATTGAGAAATTCCTAATTTATTCTTATAAAAAATTCTGGGTATGTGACTTCAAAGAACTAAAGCGTGTTTTTTAGTTTTTGAATTGAACCTTTTTAGCTGCGTTGAGTGTTTTTGTTAAGGAAAAATTCACGGAAAACCTTTGATTTCGAGTCACGGATGATCTCAACATGCATGACGATGAAAATCACTGTCTTACGGCCATCTTACGGCTCTGTTTATGATCGACTCTTTTTTATTTCTGTTATCTATCAAATTGCACTCAGCAAAATATTATCATTGAAACTAATCTTAAATTAATACAAAACGGTGTTTAAAACAATTCTTTTGTTTTACGTTTCACAGTTTATCAATCTGTCAAATCTGACATTTGGAAGGCAGCCATTATAGTGTCGGCTTGACCAATGGCGGCGCCCGCTTTGAATTTGGAACGCTTTGTTTTGTTTCTGATTGTAGCTTTGGAGAACAAGAATTAAAAATATTGTTCTGTATGCTTAAAAGTATTTATATGGTAAACCTATTACAGTAAATCCATCTGTCTGTCTACGAATATCTGATATCTTTGCCTGAATATATGTAAGTATATAAGGAACTTCGTACATTTTTTCAGCTCTATTCAGCGTATCTGGGGGCACGGCAGTGCCCCCCGCCAAGTCGAGCGCGAAGCACACACTGCCGTACCATCCTTTACAGGAACCATTTCGCCGCATTTTCAGGCCCCTATTTGAGAACCTTTGGATAAGCCCAGAACGCTGAAATTTTCGTCATCCAGTAAGCTATGCAATCACATACTTAAAATAAAATTTCATGTCTATAGGTAATTTAGTTCCGAAGTTAAGCGAAAGCAAAGTTTCGTATTTTTGACAGACACTCACTCACTCACTCACTCACTCACTCACTCACTCACTCATGATCATCAAAATAGAACTAGTACTTCCCATAAACCTAGAGACCTGAAATTTGGTACAGAGTTAGAGTTTAATGGCCACATAAAGGGAAAACTATAAAAACTAGGATAATCGAACGGGAACGGGAATTATACGGGATCGGGAACGGGAATTGTAACTCAAGAATGGCTGAACTGATTTGGCTGAAAATTGGTGGGGAGGTAGCTTAGAATTAGGAAAAGGACATAGGATACCTTTAATCCCGAAATTCCCACGGGATTGGGAACGGGAATTTTAAAATCAAGAACGGTTGAATTGATTTGGCTGAAAATTGGTGGAGAGTTAGCTTAGAACCAGGAGAAGAACATAGAATACTTATGATCCCGAAATTCCCACGGGTATTGGAAAGGGAATTTATAACTCAAGAACGGCTGAACTGATTTGGCTGAAAATTGGTGGGTAGGTAGCTTAAAATTAGGAAAAGGACATAGGATACCTTTAATCCCGAAATTCCCACGGGATTGGGAACGGGAATTTACAACTCAAGAACGGCTGAATCGATTTGGCTGAAAATTGGTGGGGTGGTAGCTTAGAACCAGGAGAAGCACATAGGATACTTGTGATCCCGAAATTCCCACGGGAATTGGAAAGGGAATTTATAACTCAAGA
Organism: Timandra comae; assembly: GCA_958496195.1. Lineage (NCBI taxonomy): Eukaryota > Metazoa > Arthropoda > Insecta > Lepidoptera > Geometridae > Timandra > Timandra comae. The sequence goes on along the minus strand of OY292377.1, from coordinate 7,419,057 downwards.
ACGGCTGAACTGATTTGGCTGAAAATTGGTGGGTAGGTAGCTTAAAATTAGGAAAAGGACATAGGATACCTTTAATCCCGAAATTCCCACGGGATTGGGAACGGGAATTTACAACTCAAGAACGGCTGAATTGATTTGGCTGAAAATTGGTGGGGTGGTAGCTTAGAACCAGGAGAAGCACATAGGATACTTTTTATCCCGAAATTCCCACGGAAACGCGAACGGTAACTACGCGAGTGAAACTGCGGGGCGCGTAATAATAAAATACTACTCCTAAAAAGAAAAAAATGTGTCAAAAAGAAAATCTAATAAAATAAATCAATATGACCACGTTACAACAAAAATGAATGAAATCCCATCAAAAACATTCTGTAAAAAACTAGCCAAGTCTCGATGAAGCTGCTTGTTTATCTCTAAAAAGTAATGAAATCTAGACTAACTGGTGCCAAGTCTAAGGTTCCTTAATGCGATTTCTTTATTTTTATAGTTAATGTTGTGTGACTTGGCCGTTGAACATTGTTTATAACGTTAGTTAGTGGATACTAGTCAATTTTGTTTACATAATCTGTTGTAACTACTTATGTCTGTTAAGCGAGATAATAACCCATACTGGTATTGGTGATGGGCCGCTAGTGTCTCATTTTAGGCTGTTGTTGATAGTGCAACATTTGCATTCAGCATTGAATCAACGTTTTCCAAGTGGCAATTTTCCATAGTCAATAGGTAGCGGTTCTGGCGACAGATTGGTGCAATGGTGTCATGGGGCACCCGGTTTTGTACCCTTGTGTACCCTTCAACGGCCAAGTCACACAACATTAACTATAAAAATAAAGAAATCGCATTAAGGAACCTTAGACTTGGCACCAGTTAGTCTAGATTTCATTACTTTTTAGAGATAAACAAGCAGCTTCATCGAGACTTGGCTAGTTTTTTACAGAATGTTTTTGATGGGATATCTATTAATTTTGTATGGAGACGTGAACGCATCCGTTCAGCTTTCACAAATCCATACAGAATCATTGTTTTATATAGTCAAAAGCTGAATTGAGCTGAATGAGAGTGAGTAGTCTCTAATCATGTTATATATTTGTGCTGTAAATAATTTTCCACCATTATCAGACTAAATAAAAGTAGGTATTTCTATGACCTAGCATTTCCATAGCTTTTATTTATTGTCATAATATTGTCGTCTTTGGGCCTATTTCACGATCTTCAATTAAAATTCCGAGTAGGCACACACACCAAGTAAAGTGAGTGTTGTCTCTTTCTTACTTTCATCAAGTGACAAAGACAAAACTTGTGAGTAAATAGTCGGAACTTTACTTGAAGATCGAGAAATAGGCCCTTAATATAATGACATCTTTATACATAAGTCATATCAACTTTTTATGTAACTACATATTATTTCCTCAAATCAAAATGGCACTTACTTTGAACATGAGGCAATATAATATTATGTTATTTCATATTGATGGGTCGAAATTAGCCGCCCGATGGAAATTGGTCTAATTTGGACCCGAAAAGTACAATGATGGTTAAAAGCTTTTTGTGCCATCTCACCCTATGGAGGAAATACACGGGGTAATTTTAAAGTGTACACTCGTTCACACAAGTGGTTTCGGAATTTCTTCAATTTCATTAATAAGACTTCTCTTTAGCAGAAATTTTATGTATAAATAATTTTGATGCATCTTTGACAGTGATTGGGAGAGAGATTATTGGACTTAGGGCCGATTTTTCAATCGTCAGATAAAAGGCCGAATAACTATTCGAGGAATAAAGTTATTAGACTGTTTATCAGAGGAATAATTATTTTGAATTTTTCATTTAAAAATTATCTAGCGAATAGTTATCTATGATTATTTTGTTGCTGACTTCACACTAGCTAGTGCGAGCGAGATACATATATGCAATCTTATGTGCGTTAGACAAAGACAGAATTTAGTTTGATATTTTGACAATCTCAAAACTTTGACTTTGACAATCTCAAAATTCTTTCAATTGATTGAATTGAATTTTTCGTTTATTTGTTTTATTTTATCATTAATCAATGAAAGTAAATAATCTACGGTTTCCTTTTTTAATCGAAATCTCCTCCAAAATTCACTTTCATCCCATTTGCTAAAGTGATCGGGCCTCTCTTGTAAAACGCGGGTTTTCCGCTCAAGGTTTAAAATAATAAAGAATTTCTCGTTCCTCTTCGATAGCCAAGTCGTCAATGGTTTCAAACACACCATCATGAAAAATCACTACCTAAACTTAAAATCTAAGCTTAAAATAAGTCGTCTTGCGTACGTTTCAGTTCAAAACTAATGAAAACTATGAATGAAAATCCTAGTATTCGTAGTGTTCGCCGTCGATAACTGACAGATAAACCTCTATCTGGCCCACAAAGTAGCAGATAAGTTTATTCCTCAGATAGAGGCTTTATTCGTCAGTTAACTACTATCTGACTATTGAAAAATCAAGAATCCTGTTATCCATCGAATAAACGCTATCTGGTTGTTTATCTGACGATTGAAAAACCGGCCCTTAGTGGTGTATATTGAGAGAGGCATATGTCCAGCAGTGGACTGATAATGATGACACATTTTGTTCTTTTGCTTGTTGTACGTTTAGGCTTTATTTACCACTCAAATGCATTGGTAAGATTTTTGGGGAATCTAAAACTACCCGTAACGACTGTTGATAAAGTTAATATGACATTCAAAACAGACGGCTTTAAATGCTATTATATGCTTTATATGCTAATAGAAAGAAAAGAGTAAATTATGGGCTCTTAATTGAAATAAACTATTTTTAATACATCAGTAGTTTTGACCCCTGTCTCTAGAAAAGTGATAAAAAAAACAATAATAACTTTTGTGTGCGACAGTACATTATTTCTCTTGATTTTGCCGACAATATTTTGACAGGCAATTTTTAGGGTACCACAATATGAGTTAAAAGCTTTATAATAGCAGAAAAAACTTACTTTATATGAAGACATAGTATGAGGAACGTTTTTTTTGATGTGTAGGATAAAAAAAAACTTTTTTAAGAAAATTAGCCTGACTTTTGACTTTCTTCGTTTATTTAATATGCTTTCACATAGTTTTTTATTTTATTATATCTTTTTTTATTGCTAAGTGGGTAAATTATAAAATGGGTCACCTGATGGTGGGTGACTACCTTTGTCACCCATGGACATTTGAAACACAAAAGTCACAGGTGCGCTCGTTTCTTGAATAATTACGAATTTACGTAAAATTAAATGTGAAATGGTGTCAACAGAAAATCTCTCAAAATCTTTAAGGTGAATTTAATGAAATCTTAAAAGATAAGCTTAAGCTAAAAAGCTAATCAATCGTATAATAGTTTTTATTATTTTATGTCGCCTATCCTTTGTATTGGTGTCGAATAGCGTCGATGTCATAAAGAAAAAAGAAAATTACTTGGTTGAGAGCCTTAAGTAAACCAAAAATCGCGGGAAAGGGCTAGTAATTACATTCATAACTATTCCTATAATTTGCGTGTGAATAAATTTCCATCGATGGCGTTAGGTGTTGATGAGAACTTCATTATGAAACATATTGTAACTGAATTCGGTACGCTAGCGTTTACTACGTGAAATGTTGCTCTACTTTAGATAAATTAATCAAAATAAAACTTTTTGTAACACACGGGCTCTTATTTGTGCAAAAACAGTTGAATAATGACACACTTGATTCACTAGTGAGTCATAGATTTTTTTTTAATTGTTTTGTTTTAAAAAGTTTCGATACCAAAAAAAATCGTGTCCATACATTTTAAAAACAAACTTCAACTATGTTGCCTTACTTTTGGTAGGTCTATGGTCGATTCCATTCATTCATTCTTTCGATTTTTTTTTAATAAGTAGAATCTTTTAGTCTTTGGCCGATCACCATTGTTGTGTTGGATGCGCGCGAATAGAAAAACTGTTTATTTATTAGCGAAAAATGATAATTTCTTCGCAAATTTGTTGAAAAACGTTGTATGGTACACGCGTGTATTGATGATTACTACCCTCGGCTATCTTCAGACCCTCGCCTGACGGCTCGGGCCTCAATAGCGCCTCGGAAGTAATCACCAACTTACCTCGCTTGTACCATAAATAACTATTAAGTAACTGCTTTTAATATTATAGATCCAAATTGCGATGATTATTCCAAACTGCTTAGCAAATAGTTGCAGGTTCGATTCCAGTGCTAGGTAAATATCTGTGTTGACAAACTAACTGAGTAGCCATGAGACCAACTTTTTGGGAATTTCGGCATAAAAATGTTTTTATCTTATTAGGTTTTGTTTCTGTCTGTATCCATATAGGTACTAAATCGAACCAGTACCTATTGATTTAACCTACTTATACTTTCCCGTTACAAACACACAAATCTTTTTTCTTCATATTAATATTTATTAACACAGTTATTACATATTTTACTCTACTCTATTTACCATCATTTACGATATTAAAGTCGAAGTAGAGCATCATTCCACCCTCCTCTTCCTGTACTCCCGTTCCCGTGTCGGATCGGTGTCGGGTCGTGTGAACTCGGCCCGTGACCAACGCGCACGTGTCACATACGACAACAGTATTTTCGAACGCGGTGTTTCACAGTTTATATTGGTATAATGTGGTAAACAAAGGTAAGGTATTTTAATTTAGGGAAAATGTTATCTACCTGAAAATATAAGTACATAAATGGTACATAAAGCTGCCTGAAATAGGTAGACATGTATGCATTCAAGATTTTCGCCTCTGATGATATTTGCATCCAAGCCATAGATTGAGTTACGTGAGAAGGCAATTTACCGCAATAAAAAAAAGTAGGATGGAAATTTTTAAATCAAAATTTTATAGTATTTCCCACACTTAAAGCCGCGAACCCAGCTATAGCCGAATCAGCCGCGAATGTATCAATGACGTCATTTTCGTGCGTAGCGTGTGCGTGTACTTCGGTGGGTTTGAGCCTTTAGTGGTTTGAAAATGTATTAATTCGAAACATGTAAAGCTGGCATTTAAAGTTAATCTAGTGTTCAAGATTTTCGTCAGCTGATACACCTATGACCTCGGTAACTTTGTGGTTTAAAGCTGCAGGCTTGGGACATTCCCGGTTCACATCCCAACGTTGGTAAAAAAAGTTTTATACTTTCAAAGCTTCAACAAATTTTCAAGACATTACAATGTAAAACTTCACAATGAATCCCAACATTCCGATCGTCATTAATCTAATCATCACAACACGGTAATGGCGCCCGCCGCCCGCCGCTTGCCGCGTGCCACCAACACGTGACCACCAAATTGGTAGTATTGTTTCCACCGCTCGAACTTACAGCGAGTGTACTGTGACCATTGATGTGCAAAAACTCAAGATATATTAATCTGTAATCGTAAATGAGCGCTATGCTCTAAATTTATGGGGACGTTTGTTGAGTTTTACTGTATATCATAAAATATATCTGAAATCGTAAATGAGCGCACACTGCTCTCAATTAATGGGGACGATTTTGAGAAGCTGAATGTACAGGGTTAGTGGTAACTTACGACCAACCTGAAATGTCGAATATCTCGGAAGCGAAATATCAACTTTCGGATGAGGTTTTCGCACATTACTGCGCTTATTTCAAACAGTTTATTTCAACGTTTAATTATTTTGTGTATGGTTTAATTTGCAATTAGTATGTTTATAGTAAAACGATAATTTAATATGTTGTAGTGACTTGAAATGATGAATGTTTGCGGACAGTTTCATATTTGTTCAGGATTGTACATCTAGGGTTTTTGTACATCAATGTTCTACACCCTAACTTTAAAATAGGGTCTAAATGTTTGAATATTGTAACGTTTATTGGCGAGCTTAGAATTTTATGTGGGTTTTCCGTTTTGGGACTTTGTAAGTACTTTTGATAATAGGAAATTTAGCTGTATGTGAGAAATATCTTTTAAAATATGTACTTACCTATATTGTTGCAATGGTTTAAGCTAAAATTAGTCGAAAATTATAATAGTTTTAGTACTTAATTAAAAGTTTTTTTTTTAAATAAGTAATTTCCAAAGTAGCTTTCCAGTTCTAAGTTTTGCCTTAATGCATATTAAACTGCATCTAGCAACTTACAGATTACATTCGCATTTAAAGTAATTTTATTACAATTTTCGCATAAATAAAAAAACTTAATTCAATATTAAAGTATCGTCCTATAAGATACCACTGCAAAGCAATAGGCCCCTCTGTAAAAACATTATTTACGAGATACAAAACCTAAATATTTATATTGTTCCTGCCACGCGCCATATTGCATAAAAATTGGCGGGAATCTCCATTTACAAGATGGCGGGTTTTCGCGGTTATTTTTTTGGAACGATGATAAATGGCTCCGCTAATATTTCCGTTTCCGGCGCTAATGGAGGGGATAAAAATATGGATATTGATGTTTGAGGTTTGTGATTTTTTGGGATAGCGGAAGACATTTTTATTTAATGTCAGTTATTATAGTACATAGATAAGGGGCGTCCATTAATTACCTGAGGTGTTCTAGGGGGGGAGGGGGTCAAGCTAAATCTTTCCAAATCTCACTTAGAGAGGAGGGGGGTCTTGGCAAATATCACGTAATTTTTTTTATAATATAAAAAAAATATATAAGTACTTCATTTTTGTTTGTTAGTAATTAATTAATTTTGATTGTTTGATTAATTGTAATTTTAAATTACGTTAATATTCGCAAATTCTAGTCTGCTAGTCTTCAATAAAAGTACTTATCTAATAGAACAAGTTTTTTTTTCAATAATCCAACACGTTTACTGTTCAAATAGAAGTTTTCAAGAATCTCGCGATTAGGGAAGGGTAGGGGAGGGAGTTAAGGAAAATCTTACGATATCTCACCAAGGGGGGAGAGGGTGTCGAAAAATTGCCAAAAACGCCTCACGTAATTAATGGATGCCCACTAAGTACTTATAAATAATATTTGAATAATAATTTAAATAAGTATATCGTGGTATAATGATGATGATGATGTTCGTGGTATGAGATCCGACTTCTAGGAGAAGTTCTTTCTAATTGATATGAGACTGAGACTACGTTTGCCTTGAGTAGGAATCGAATACGTAACCATCGGCATAGCAGCCAGTGTTGCTACCAACTACTTACACTACTTGACCGTCTAATCCAACATTACAGGAACAACAAGCTTAGTCCCAGGTTCGATTACTATACAAACACACACATTATACTGTTAATACAGAGACCAATCAATATAGGGATTATATTGTGACGTCATGTAGTAGTCACCACTCATGTCATCTGGTAACGCGATTGTGGAAATTAATGGGTTTCGATACGAGAGAGAGACAGCACATTTTTAGATTTATTATTTATATGCTGTGCCCCGCGGTTTCACCCGCGTAGTTCCCGATCCCGTGGGAATTTCGGGATAAAAAGTATCCTATGTTCTTTCCCGGACCCTAAGCTACCCCTGTACCAAATTTCAAGTAAATCGGTTCAGTAGTAAATTGTATAATACATAATACATAAGAACTTTCTCTGGAGTAACTCTATATACTGCTTAAAACAGCATTAAAATCCGTTAAGTAGTTTATAAGATGTGCGAATTGACTTCAGATTATAAATAAGAATGTTTTTAACCCCCGACGCAAAAAGAGGGGTGTTATAAGTTTGACGTGTCTGTGTGTGTGTGTGTGTATCTGTCTGTCTGTGGCATCATAGCTCCCGAACGGATGAATGGATTTCAATTTAGTTTTTTTTTGCATTAAAGGGGGCTTACGGGCGAGTGTTCTTAGACATGTTAGATGAAAATCGGTTAACCCGTTTAAAAGTTATGGGGTTTGAAAGTAAAAAAAAAAAATGTGTTGGGGGTTTTTTAAATTTTTAATTTAATTTTTACTATATTTTAAAGCTGACCATGAAAAAAATATAAAAATAAAAATTCAAAAATTACCAACCCTATAATGTTTTTCAACAAAGACATTTTATTGTGTGTTCCATAAGCACGGATTTTTTATATCAAAAAAATATTTAGTAAATTTATGCTCATTTTTTTTGCATTATTTTTTGATAAAATATCAAAATATTTCCCTTCAACATACCACCATCCAATACCCAATACATCGATAAAGATTAAAATAAATCTCATGAATATTTCATAATACTCATTGCGGCGGAAAATTGTGTGGTCTGTCTGTGTGTACAGCACATAATGTAGTCGTAGTGCATTAGGGTAATTGGTTGTAAGCAAATAGTGGAATGCAGGGGAGGACTTGTTGTGGCGAGGTATGGTGATGGTAAGCTAGTAATAAGGATTATTTTAGAGTTGATTTCTAGAGTTAGTTTAAGGTGTGTTTTTGAAGGCAAGGTCTTTAAAATAGGATTAAAAATAATATCTAGGTTTAGAGATAGTAGTAGTACTTACATGGAAATTAAGATAGTTTTAGAAATCAAATAAATAAAACTTTATTTAATCCTTTACAAGACATTTTTAACATTACAAAAATGTCTTGTAAAGGATTAAATAAAGTTTTATTTATTTATCTAGAGATAAAACCAGTAATAATAGCATTATTTTGTAATTGATATTTAGTGCTGGATGTATTGTTTCTTTCTCAGATTTTAATATAGTGTTTTGTTAGAATTTTGCATTTTCATAATGTGGTGTTTAAGTTGTACAATAAAGTAATTATCTATCTATATACCTATACTAAATGTGATCCATGGTGTTTTCTGTATTCTTTTCAAGCGAATGCCTGGACCATAATAATCTATTTGCATACATTTCAACGAGATCCATTCAGTGATTCGATCTTTGTTGATAGATCAGTCAGTCAGTCAGTAACGGTTGCCTTTTATTTGAACACTAGTAGCTCCCCGCGGTTTCACCCGCGTAGTTCCCGTTCCCGTGGGATTACAAGGATAAAATATAGCCTATGTCACGCACTGATAAATTAGCTTTCCATTAGTGAAATAATTTTTGAAATCGGTCCAGTAGTTTCGGAGCCTATTCATTACAAACAAACAAACAAATATTTCCTCTTTATAATATTAGTATACACACATCAAAAGTGTCTAGGGATCAAGCATTTTTATGCGGATTTCTTGAGATTGAGATGTGGCTTTGTAATAAATTTATGATTTTATAAATTTATATGGATCCTTTTTGGTGCATTTCATAATTTGAATCAGGAACTGTGAATCAAATTCGAGTAAAAGATGAAAATCAGCTGTCAATATTTTCCCTATAAAAACATACAACGCATTGAAGACATTATTAGTGCTACTGTTTCCCTACTACTGATTAAAACCAACGTTATTATGGAGCGGCGACGTCATTTAAGCAGGGAAGAAATGCTCAGAGCCGTGGGAATGATAGAAGCTGGTTCCCGGCAACGTACTGTGGCTTTAGCTCTGAATACAAGTCAGAGTGTTATCAGTCGACTTTGGACACGTTACCGAAGCACTGGTACCGTGGCTGAGCGCCATGGAGGACGGTATCGCTGCACCACACGGAGACAAGACCGATACATTCAAATCTTAACTCGAAGAGCTCCAACAATAACCGCCATGATGTTAGCCGTGCGGCTTCATCACTCTTCAGGGAACTTAATTAGCGACCAAACAGTCAGAAACCGCTTGCATGAAGTGAACCTTCATTCCCGAAGACCGCTACGGGTACCACCTATAGCAATGCACAATCGTAGGATTCGATATCAATGGGCTCTTGAACACAGAAATTGGGCAGAAGAACAATGGCGTTTCGTGTGCTTTTCTGATGAGTCTCGTTTTGGTATGAGACCGGATACAAGACGTATACGACACTGGAGAACCCCTGGACGCCAACAGCGATTAAAATCCTGCCAGGAAGTCCATCCTTATAGTGGTGGAACCATCATGGTATGGGCGGGTATTTGGATCGGCGGAAGAACTGAGTTGATTTGGATCAGAGGCAACCTCAACGCTCAAATTTATGCTGAGACGATTGTATCAGACGTCATCGTTCCTCTACAAGTGCAAATCGGTCCCTTATTTCAGTTAATGCATGATAATGCACGACCGCACACCGCAAGAGTTGTAAGACAGACTCTCGCCGCAGCTAACATCAATGTCCTGCCCTGGCCTGCTCAGTCGCCAGACTTGAACCCGATTGAGCATGCATGGGATATGCTACAGAGAAGAGCTCTGCCGAATATGGAGGGTATCCAGTCGCAAGAAGACCTTTTTTTGTTGTTGCAACGAACATGGGCGGCCATTCCACAGCGTGATTTGGATGAACTCATTTTGAGTATGCCAAACCGATGTTCTTGTGTTGTTAGTGTTCGCGGTAGAAACACGGATTATTAATTGTTTAAGTTACCCAATAAAATTTTAAAGAAAACTGTTATTTCAGTCTTTTTTTCGAACTTTAATGTTAGTGGTTCAAATGTCAAAAATCCCTTTATTAGGAAAATGGCAAATTTCTTTATTAATGCAAAGGTGACTTGGTTTATCGTTACTGTGACAAACGAAAACACTTTATTTGATGAATCCTTAAAGAAAATTTTAATTAATATCAATCAGGAGAAAAGTTATTGCAAAAATATATGTTGATCCCTAGACACTTTTGATGTGTGTAGATAAAACTATACAGAATTTTATGCGTGCAAAAACCTGTAAGTTGGAATATTAAATTAATCCAATAAGAAATAATTAACTTGTAGCATTTAAACCTAGGTATTAAAAGTAGCTCCTTTTATTGACTAAACAATGTAATTAAATAAGGTTATTTGATGGAATTAGCTCAGTATTAACTAGCTATTAATAGCATAATACTGTGGAATTAGAATGATATTGTAAGACATTTTTTATCAAATTAGTTTACTTAATTACATGATGTCATAAAAAACTATATTACTTTGCATACAATGTTGCATTGGTGTAACTGAACCAAGCTGTCTCATAATAAATTTATGGTTATTATAGATAATAACATCTAGATACTAGATAATAAAGTTAAGTTATTTGGTTGAAAACACGTAGTAACTACACTAACGAAAACACAGATCATGGAGTCAGTTAATCCGTCCTAACGAAAAGTTGAGCCTAACCTAACACTTAGTTTAACCAAAATTGCCGTATAGCCCTCTGGGTTGTGAAGGTCTGATGGCAGTCGCTTCACGTAAAATACTGACATTCCGCCAAATCTTGTTAAACTGTAAACCGACCCCAAAATAGACATGGGATAAGGGTTCGGAAAAGAAGAAGAGTTTCTTTTGACCTTAAGAGTTCATAGTTCAAAAATTCACTTAGAGTTGATTAGCCTATCACTACATAGTACGAGTATAAAACAAAGTCGCTTCCTCTGTCCCTATGTATGCTTAGATCTTTAAAACTACGCAACGGATTTTGATGCGGTTTGTTTTAATAGATAGAGTGATTCAGTGGGAAGGTTTTTAGCATAATTTTATCCCCATATTCTTACGGGTACGGGAACTACGCGGGTGAAACCGCGGGGCGCCGCTAGTTTATCTATAAGCTTTAATAATGCCCCATCACCATCACTAAGAAAATGTTAAAACAAAGCAAATTAAACAGTTATTTTCAGTTAAATAATGTTTTATTTCAATATGTTAAATATTCGCATAAATCAAAGAAATCAATAATTAAAAGTTCTATTGATACAAGACGACGTATAAATAGCAACCTTGAGTATTGAAGGCGGAGTCATTACCACCCACAACGAACTAAGTACCTAATAAATATTGGATTTTATATGTATGCGAAATGGAGCTTACATAAATAATACTAAAGAATGTAATAAAATATTGTGCAATAAATAAATTCAATAACTTTATTTTTACTCATTTTTTATTTTTTTGGATAGATTTGTAGTTGTAGATGACTGGACGGCTTCTGTAAAGAATCCGAAATGTCAGAAATATAAATCTTAAACGGCAAAAAAAACCGTTAAAATGTTATTTCAATAATATTGTTCGCGTAATTTATGAACTAATAAATAAATTGAATTTAGTTTAAATCAAAGAAATCATAAGTATAATTCTACCTATAGTATAATAACCTATCAAAAGTATTATAACCTATCACCATATTTCCATTAACAATGCCTCTATAATCTAATACAATAATATCCTTTGAAAGGATTAATCCAATGTTATTTTTTCTTCCAAATTCGTCCCCCTATGACTAAGGGTGGTCTGTCGCGTTCATTTCATTCATAGATTGTTGCACCCTTATTGATTATTTTACATGTTTTCTTAAGGGTTTTACATTTATTTTATGGTTTTATGGTAATCGGGATTTGGGAATTAGGGGGTCATTTTAATCAGGTGCAATTGATTGATTATGCAAGTTGTTTTTAATTTTATTGCTTACCTTATATTTATTTAATTGTTTGCATGATTAACAGGTCTTAATCGCGTAACATAATTATTATTTACCTCGACGTTTCGACCGGGTTACACCGATCGTGGTCACGAGAAGACTCAACGTCGCTTCAAAGTGTTGAAAAAAAATGATTTTTTTCCTAGTAAATTGTTAAGATCAAAGTAAATTGATCGGCCCAGCATTATTAGACTTTAATTGAAGTTGGTAATGTTTAATTTTCATACATAATAATTAATACGTAGATTAAGATTGTTATCAATAACATACAATAGCTTATGATCAACTATTTCATACCATCCGAGATACAGTTATTACTAGTTCGGATGGTAGGGACAACGTTTTGTTAAATATAGCCATTATTACTTTGTTAAAGTAAAAATAAGTGCACTAATATATACTTTATTATTCTTACTAAGTGTATGTATAGTTGTGTCATTAGGCTAAGTTTTCTTTGAAATAAAACTTTTTATTTATTTATTTTATTTATTACATTGTCTACTAAACGCAATCTTTAAAACACAAACCCAAAAATATAGCCGTATCACCGTCCAAACATTAATAACAATATAGAAAATGCTTCCCGAATCAAATAGGTATGCACAATGAAAAGGAAACGACCTAGGATGCACCCTTGCGGCGGACCCCAATGCATTAACGACAGTTTTAATCAAAAAATCGTGGGTGTGAAATCCAAACAAATAGGGGAATACATTTTCCCATAACGATAATGAAAAAAAACACAAAAATATACTCGTATTTTAGTTAAAAACGGTGGTTTTGTATGCGGACGCGTGCGACTCAATCAAACGCATATCTAAAATAAAGGAAATTGTTTGTGTCAATAATTACACTGATTTAAGGGAAGCGTTGATTTTTGACAGCGATGAGATTGACGGTTTATTGTTTTTGTGATTAGAGAATGGGGTTTCTGTTTGTTTGGTGTTATAGTTTTATGGGAAATGTAAACTGATATTGTCCATTATGATTAACGGACACCCTTCACTTATTATCTGTTTATTAATTCAACAAAAGGTGTCGTCTATTAGAAAGATTTTTAGGAATATTGTTTTTATTTATTTCATGTCAAATATCTAAGTAGTATCTATTTAGTTATAACTAATATTTTAAAGATTTTAGTTAGTAAATATATTTTTATTAATACTTATTTTCCCCGTATATTTTTAATAGATTACATCGTGTTATTAATGCAAATTATTATACTAAAAATAGTAACTTAATTTTAAAATCAATGCTAATGAAAAGGTACGTACAAAAATGTGATCAAACCGACACAGACTACAATAATGAAGTGTAATTGAATGAAGCGCGCGCGCAATGAGCCGCGCTAACTCGCCCGCTAACTGCGCATATGTCGAGTGTAGTACGGGCGAATGGAGTTGGTACTTTGGATATTTAATATGATGAAAATTTGATATGATTATTAGATATACATTAAGTGCATTGCAAAATATAATTATTATTTAAATAAAAATATTATTTTTATTAATAAAAACCTCTTTTAACCGTAGCCTTGATAAGATGTAAACATACTATATATGTATAAGTAGTAAACAATGTTTTCCTCTATATTTTATTTTTAAATTACTGAACAGTGAAACAGTCGGTTTAACCACGGACTAACGTGTTTAACTAAAAAATAAAACAGCTTGCAGAAATTAGACTTAAATTAAAAAGGTATAATTGCGGAAAACTCCCCGCTTGTATGTATGGATATTTTAATTAAATACTAATTTATTAAATTCAAATTAAATCATGTTATTGTTGCCTTTAAGACAGCCACACACCAAGTATCAAAAACATTATCAACACCAAGTACCAAAACGATACGAGTTCACCCCTCACAACACTCGGGGGTGATTTGACGGACAACTAAAAGAAAATATTTTCAATGAATCATGAATATATTAATTAAATAATGGAATATTCATTTTATTATAATGTAGTAATGAAACGAATATGTCAGTTATTGTGCAGTGAAAAGTGTTTTGTTGTAATTTTAATTGAAGGGTTAATATAATTGTAATATTATAATTTAAGTTTTTATTAACAAAGTTTTTATTAAAAAAACAAATTACGAAAATATTTTTTATTTTTATATATTTTTTTTGTTGTTTGTAATGTTAATAAAATATTTTTTTAAACTTTCGCAATCGGCATTCATTGTTTGCATGATTAACAGGTCTTAATCGCGTATAACATAATTATTAAAATTACCTCGACGGGTTACACCGATTGTGGTCACGAGAAGACTGGACTGCTTTTAATAATTATGTTATACGCGATTAAGATCTGTTAATCATGCAAACAATTAAAATATTATTTAAAAAAAAATACTATTTCATTAGCCATGGTGTTGTGTTTCTATAAAAAATAGTACTTATACAAAAGTGAAATTAACTTTGCAGCTAAGATCCTTAAGACTTCGGTAGCTCAGGCATGGCTTCAAATCCCAGTTGTGGTAAATATTTGGAATGTACTCGTACCTACTTAGAATTAAGTAGATATGTAAATGTAATTAATTAATTAATTAACCTGTAATTGTGAATACAGTCAACCTCAAGGAGGCCATTAACATTGCTTAATTATCATGTATTGCTGTATTTATGTTGGTGTAACCCTTTAATAAACAAATAAATATTAAAAACAAATGTATTCTAAATAAATTACACATGCATCTCTCCCTAAAATATAAAACACATCCGAACTAAACATGTGTGTTGATGATGATTGATAAAAAACTATCAATAAATTGATATTAATGATCACTCACATTTTGTGTATCATCTCGTTAATGTAATGTTTGAGCGATTTTAGCAAAGGGATAAAAGTGTTTGGAAGATAATGATTTTTGTCATGAATAATTATTATATTTACTAATATCATTTTTAGTGCTTCGATGAGGACTTAACTGAGACACACAACTGAGACTGACAAAGTCGCTTTCTCTGTCTCTATGTATGCTTAGATCTTTAAAACTACGTAACGGGTTTTGATGCGGTTTTTTTAATAGATAGAGTGATTCAGTGGGAAGGTTTTTAGCATAATTTTATCCCCATATTCTTGGGAACGGGAACTACGCGGGTAAAACCGCGGGGCGCCGCTAGTGAATTATAAATGCGAGTTTGTATGAATGTGTGGAAGAATGTTTCTTACAATTCACTTGGATATAAGTAACATAATATAAAGCTCATTTTTTTTAAATATTAGTGAGTAATCTTACCCAAGTTTAAAGATCAGTCATTTATTTACGAACTAAAAATGAAACAGCAAGGTTTATATCAAGTGATTTTGAAGACTAAGAAAATTTCGGAAAATTACACATATTCTTAACGAATTTTAATAAGATATAAAATGGCAGTGAATAACTCTTTATCCTAGTACAAAATACATTTCAAAACATCAACAAAAGCCAAAGAAATAAAAGAATCACGTCATTTTTATAGGTCCGAAATACCTGCGTCACAGCGCACAACTGATAATTTATACCCCAGATAAGTGAGACGCCTCGAGGAATGTCCGTCTGTCTGTCTCTCTCAAGGTCTTACCTACCATATATATAAAGATTTTTTAGGTATATCTAAAGTTTACAAGCAATGTCGGTTGCACAATTTGCACATGACTCAAGTGGCAAAATGATAAAGGGTATCGGATTCGATTCCCTTGCGAGAAACATACGTATTTGTGTTTCCTATTAGTCATAATAAATATTCGTGTTCTTCTCAGCGTGCGAAGTATTTATTACATGTATTTGATGACATAACTATTAATAGTAGTCTTCACCACTCATATTCATGATTTTTTGTTTATAAAGATTAGCCATAGTGTGCTACATATGTGCACACGACATGACCCAATTGACCAGATCTTTGGCACAGAGGAATGGTTGCAGTTTCGAATCTTGAACGAGGAAACTACCTTTATTATTCAAGTGTTTTTTTAACAAGCTTACTGCACGTAGATGTCTTAGTGGTGACTTCAAATCGAAGGGTGTCAGGTTCGATTTCAGTCACGTATCAATATCTTCAACTCGCACTTGGCCAGTGCCTATCTAGGCATCCTCAAAATATGGTCTTCGCCTATTAAAACCCATAAAAAATACTTCAAAAAGCAATATTTTTGAAGCTAACACCTCACCTTACCATACTCACATCAATAATAACTATAATCCACCTATACCCCATAAATCATGTCCATTTGTACGAACGACAATCTATCGTAGATAATTCGTTTATCGCAAAGTGTTTAGTCAAACAAAGTTAAAAGGTATTACAAGTATTGACTACCAAACCACCATATGTACATTTATTACATTTATTGTACGGCATATGTTACAATAACAAATATTTACTTAAACAGGTAGCGTGTTTTATCTGGTATTTGTTTAAAGATATCGGACTGTGTGATGTCACTGCAGAGTAAAGGTCTCTACTTTCATATTAAGCACTGTGCCCCGCGGTTTTACCCGCGTGGCACATTAACCCGTGGGAATTTTGAAATAAAAATATCATATGTGTTATTCCTAGGCACCAAATTTCATTAAAATCCATTCAGTAGTTTTTGCGTGAAAGAGGAACAAACCTCCACACATCCACACTCACGAACATTCGGCTTTATAATATTAGTAGTATATAATACGTAATAATCAAGTTTCTGGTCAATGCAATTTAGGCTTTGTATAGATAAATGAATAAGTCAACCTGAGTACATGTTTCTTTTAAATTAGGACAAGTATTTACTATTTAGTACTAATTATTGCTCGCGACCTCGTCCGCGTGGAATAATGACTTCCGTCATACAAAATTTCATCCCTTATTTAACCCCTTGGGGGTAGAATTAATAAAAATCCTTTGTTAGCGGATGCCTACATCATAACATCTACCTACACTCCAGACACAAACATAACTTAGATTAGTAAGAGGGGTAACACTATGTATACACCCCTATTTTGAAAATATGGGACTTATTAAAATCAGAATATCTGTAGCAGTAACTGAATCCATATATCCAATAAAAATATCAAAAATGATAGTCGATTACTTATCTTTAAAAAATACAAAATAAATGTCGTATTACCAGGCGGCACACTAGCTATCAAGTATTCTGTGACGGCTCGGGTCGATGACCGCGCTCAGCTGTGTATCGCAGCGTTCGGTGTAGAATAACAATAAAATTCGGCGGGATTTTGAAAATCTTTGACTTATCATAACTTTTTAAATAAAAGCAAAAGAAAAAAACTAACTTCACTATTATATTGTCACCCGTCGTTTACATTAGCTGTGAGATAAGGTATCGCAATTTCAAAATAAGGGTGTATATTCGTGGTTGTAGCCTAGTGATTTGGGCTTTGTATACATGATCAGTCAATTAGTCCATAAAAAATACATGCTTCGGAGTAGCGACGCGTTGGTATTTAGTTGTTATACTAACATCATCAATAGTCGTTAGGTACTGCCAAAATTAGATCCCTCAAAAGTTTAATAAAAAAACATCGCATTAAAGGACCCAATTAAAGATCTCTAATTGCACAAACCAGCACTTACAAGCAAACAAACACGAATAAAACTTAAAATAATTTTATTGAACAACATATTTTAAGGCGGTATCTACACCAATAAAAGTCAGGGCTTATATCCATCGGTGGATATAAATAAGGCGCAGTCTACACAGGCCGGCCACTCGAATCGTAAAGATAACGCTATGTTTACAAAACGTTCCAACTATGTTATCAACTGTGTGTACCGGCCGTTATCATCGATCATGACTGTGTATGCTTACCTTTATCAACAGATATATTGCAAACTTAATGTGCTAATGTACATACAATAATGAGCTTTGTTTTTAATGCGTAAAGGTGCATGTGGGTCGCATTTTAATTGTGCTTTTTGGGAATAAAAGGTATTTGTGTTTTGAATTTTTGGAATTGTTTCCAGAATTAATTGATGAATAACAATTAAATTAAAAATGTAAAAAACCCCCAACACAATTACTTTCAAACCCCCATAACTTTTAAACGGGTTAACCGATTTTCATCAAACATGTCTAAGAACACTCGCACGTAAATCCCCTTTAGTACAAAAAAAGTAAATAGAAATCGGTTCATCCGTTCGGGAGCTATGATGCCACAGACAGACAGATACACACACACAGACACCCTCTTTTTGCGTGGGGGGTTAAAAATAAGAACTTAATATTTAAAATGATATCGTATTGTGCAGATAATAATAAATATGGAAATTATTTTCGATTATACAAGTATTTCTAACAATCTTATGAACTGCCTTGCAAAATCCCAGACAGGTTCCGCATTCGATTCCTAACGACACATGCTTGCTGTTTTCTAAACATACCACGAATTTTAGATCACCAACACACATACGACATGCGTGGTGATCCCTACAATCCTCCTTCTAACTTCTTCATCAGCAGTTTGATTTTAGAAGACATTTAAAAAAAAAGGCTATAACAAAGGAGTCCTTATATCTCCTACGGGCGTTAAGTAAAGCTTACACCGTACCGCCATTACGTAATACGTTCGTAAGGAGCGTCTTAAAAGAAAAAAACATAATCTTTGTAATTTCGGTCACGTACAGAGAGAAAAGACGGTAGCGATTACAGCTTTATGGGTTGATACGCACTGGGCGTAGAAAACGCTGCGGTATAATTTTAGTAAAGATTTTTTTCTTTACGTTGGTATTGCGTACCACAGTTTTGACATTACTTAAGTATACCTTTACTGTGTGATTTCTTTTCGAGTAAATTTTTAAAACTTTTCATGATAAAATTAAAAATAAAATAATAAAATTGAACAAAATTAATAGTTTTGACATTACTTAAGTATACCTTTACTGTGTGATTTCTTTTCGAGTAAATTTTTAAAACTTTTCATGATAAAATTACAAATAAAAATAAAAATAAATACCTAATAAATGAGTATTTATTAAAATCCTAGCTTTTACACATTGTTTTACCCGCGTTAGTGAATAGGCTAATGCATATAAAGCATAATAGTACTTATAGGTGTACTTAGTGTAGTATCTTAAATAGCATATATTTTTAGTACCTAAGTGTATGAAATACTAAGTATAAACATTTTATTTGTTCAAAACCCGCCATGTTATAATTCCCCAGTGCGTAATGCCCCATCTACACGTACGGGATTACGCATCTGATGCTGGATGAGGGGCTTTGGGTTCGGTTTCTTATAGTTTTGATTTTTCTGTGATGCCGTCATATAGCGGCCGAAGTACAGCGGTGAATGACGTCACTAGAACTCATAATGAAATAAGTATTTGTATACTCAAACTCAGAATATACTTTCTCAAGCCTCAATAACGCGGCGTCTTATTCCCCCAGTGCGTAACACCCCATCTACACGTACGGGATTACGCATCGCGCGTCACCGCACTGACGAATCGGTCCGACGGAGCGGAATACACACCTATTGTAGTATGAGTGACAAAATGAACAACTACCTACAGTTTTACACTTTTAAGATAACTATGTTTAAGTTGGCCGGCTGTGGATTGTGGAGCTTTGGGTTCGATTGCCTTTGGGGGTAAAATATATTTGTTTTTGAGATTCGCAATGTGTATATTATGAGTGTGTGTGCACACAATACGTTGTAAATACTTTTGAAATTATTTTTTTCGGAATGCGTTAAAACATGTAATGAGTGTGTGCGTAGTTTCTGATCTAGATAAATAGAAGGTGTATATGTCTAGGATTTTTTTTCGAACTGATTTATTATTAAAGCCTGGACATATTTTTTGTGGTTTAAAATAAAATATGATTGAAAAGCTTTATTAAAAAATGTTTTTAAAAGGACTTTTATAACATAATACATGTATCAACATACCCGTTTATTTATATTTAAAATCTTTAATACTGTCACAAAAAGTAAACATCCATTCTAATTGAACCATTAACAGTAGTCAATACTCTTTTCATCTCACACCGTGACAAAAATACAAAAAAAAACACAACTAAAGAGATCTCACTACTTATATAATTGTTAAACCTTATTTTTTGTACAATGTTGCCAGTAAAAGTGCAACAAAAGACGGTCAAGAGAATAAACAAACATTTTTTGTTGATGGCAATCCGACACCGTGGTACGCATCGGATTTGCGCGTAATCCCATCATGCGCGGTGGGCGTTAAATCCGTGATGTGTGGACTCGCCTTAATGCTGAGCGGATAATACGAAAGTCTGTTTGTTACCTTATATTATAAGGGTGGTTAATATTCTTATAAAGTTTGACGATGCAAATGGTATAGTGGTTAATGTTTTAAATACAAAAAAATATTTATTCAAGCAAGGCCTCATGAAAGTTCTTACGAATTTCAGAAGTTTTTGCAGTAAGAAATCTCTCTTAATGATTTCCTTGACCTATGTGAAATCTGTGGGTGGAATCTCAATTGGGTAGAAACAATCTGGAGAGTGAGGTTAAGAGGCGAATACAACTGAGTTGGGCAGCGTTTGGTAAACTTCGTCGAGTCTTCTCATCGCAAATTCCACAATGCCTAAAAACAAAAGTTTTCAATCAGTGCGTCCTACCAGTGATGACCTAAGGTGCCGAGACGTGGACACTCACAGTAAGGCTGGTTCACCAACTTAATGCCGCTCAGAGAGCTAAGGAGAGGGCTATGCTCGGAGTTTCTCTGAAAGATCGCATTCGCAATGAAGTGATCAGACAGAGAACTAAAGTCACCGACATAGCTCAAAGAATTAGCTCTCTGAAGTGGCAGTGGGCTGGCCACATCTGTAGGAGAACCAATGGTGGTTGGAGCAGACGAGTTCTCGAGTGGAGACCTCGGCTCGGCAAACGTATTGTAGGACGTCCTGTGGCTAGGTGGAGCGATGACTGCGCAGGGTAGCCGGGAGAGAGTGGATACGACGTGCCGCCGACAGGGCACATTGGCGCGAATTGGGAGAAGCATAGGCTTCTCCCAATTCGCGTCATTATTAGTCCACTGCTGGACATAGGTCCAGCAGTGGACTAATACAGGTTGTTGATGATGATGATGCGAATTCTTCTCAAGATGTTGTCAACTGTAGATACATTTTAAAGACGTCTCAAAATCTCAATTTCCAGTAATCACTTTAAACACCAAAGTAAAACAAAAGTTAAAACCGAATTTCCCAGGTTCATTCCTGGGTAGGCCCAGCCCTTCTGGCTGGGAGAGCCCTACATGCCCCGTGGGTCCTCCCAATATCGGCTAACGGTGGTATGCAGTTCTATGCATTTTCACTGCGTTAAAAAAAAAAAAAAAGTTTCATTCCTGGATAAAGCTTCGCATGTTTCGTAAGTATTTTCCAAACACGGCCTTTGCAATACTTATTTATTGAAAACTTTATCAAATTAATATTCTTTCTACCCAAACAAAGCCCATATTCCTACCCTATCCATCCTATATTCCTTTAAACATTATAAGATAATCTCCTGTTTTTTCGTTCATATAAAAGCGCACCGTCATCCCTGGCAGTCGGTAAACCTTTGGTTCTTTTTTCAGTTGGCGACACATAATGGTTTCGTTGTCAAATCCTATTGTGACGCGGTGGAGATGAAGTAATTTTAAGATGTAGTCTTTTGGCTGTTTTGTGCTTTTAAAATGTGTGTTATACTAGCTTTTCGTGGTGTCTTTACTCGCATGATTCTTGTTTCTTCGATCCTATAGGAATTTAAAAATAACCTTCTTACTTATACCTGCCTGTGAAGAACATTTATTTCTCTGTCCTAGAGTAGAGCAATGAATGTTTCCCATCCCCCAAACATGTTTGATATCACGAACACAAATAGAGCCAGTTTTCATTACAACTATTACTTACTCCACGTTTTACCAAAGTACTAATGTCATCAGTGTAATAGAGCCCAAGAAAGTATAGAAAAGTCTTTTAGTGCTACAATCACAGATCAGGGAGTCAGCTTAGGACTTCCGACCTCTCTGTTTTTGGCTACAATCATAGACCTACCTTTTTTTTGTTTTTTTTTCCGCTGTGAAAATTCATAGAGTTGCATACCGTCCGTGTGCCGATAACGGGAGGACTCCCGGTGGTTATGTGGGGCTCTCTCAGCCAGAAGGGCTGGGCCTACCCACTAGAAACACAGCGACTTCCGTCCGCGTTACATTGGGGTGCCGTAGGATCCCGAGGGGGATTACTACCACGGCACCCCATCATAGACCTACCTGCTACAATTCACCTCAGTATTGAGTGAAGTGACCCCTTAACAAGATCGTAAATAAAAACAATACTCGTGACGTCACGTTTTGTAAGACAAACTCATTTAATTGAGACCGACAACTGGGCTGTTTGACAACCTCTTTACAATCATGTTCGTAAGTTCGGTAATTAGTATTTGATCATTGAGTTCCGTATAATATTATTAATTACTTTATACGAAGTTAATCCGGGTTATGAATACGCATCGATTTTGGTCGAATCCATGAAGTTAAAGGTAAAAATGGAGTCCACACTTCGAATACCTACTTCAAGCATATGTATCACCATCGCGCTCTCTGTGGGCAGGCTCTCTCTTTCTAACTAAGGTAACCTCTAGAAAGAGAGAGTCTGCAAAGTCCACACTAAAAAGAGAGATCGGCCCACAGAGGACGTAGGTATTAGACTCAAGCTGTTGTTCCAAGTGTGGGCTCCATTTTCACCTACAACTTCATGGTCGAATCCCTCGACTAGTTTCAGCCTGCTAGATTTGCCCTTTGTTTGAATGTATGTAGTTTATAGGTAGATAGGTACGTATGTATATAGCCTTCCTCAATAAATGGGCTCTCTAACGCAATTTTTTTTTTAAATCAAATTAGGAATACCTATGATCAGCGCATACAGACGTAAAAAATACACATAAAGGACAATGGGCAGATTTGTATGGAGTGTGTCCCAAGTGCTGTAGCACTTCATGTGATACATCATTCGATAGGTATCGTTAAGAGGAACAAATGACTCTGCGGGAGTGAAGCCGAATTCCCCGGCAGAAAAAAGTTACAGCCGTTTAAAAAAAAAAAAATGGCTACTTTATGCAAGGAGTTCCTAGTGCTGTAGCACTTAGTGTGGTACACCATTCGATAGGTATCGTTAAGAGGAACAAATGATTCTTCGGGAGTGAAGCCGAATTCCCCGGCAGAAAAAAGTTACAGCCATTTAAAAATATATATATGCCTACTTTATGCAAGGAGTTCCAAGTGCTGTAGCACTTAGTGTGGTACACCATTCGATAGGTATCGTTAAGAGGAACAAATTACTCCACGAGAGTGAAGCCTAATTCCCCGGCAGAAAAAAATTACAGCCGTTTAAAAAAAAAAATATGGCTACTTTATGCAAGGAGTTCCTAGTGCTGTAGCACTTAGTGTGGTACACCATTCGATAGGTATCGTTAAGAGGAACAAATGACTCTACGGGAGTGAAGCCGAATTCCCCGGCAGAAAAAAATTACAGCCATTTAAAAAACTATATATGCCTACTTTATGCAAGGAGTTCTAAGTGCTGTAGTACTTAGTGCAACACAACCGAGCATAGCTCATTTTTGTTCCCCCAAAGGCCATTTACACGGACTCCTTGAATCAGTTGAACGTAACACAACCGAGTTTTTTTTTTAAAATGGCTGTATCTTTTTTCTGCCGGGGAATTCGGCTTCACTTTCGTAGAATCATTTGTTCCTCTTAACGATACCTATCGAATGGTGTACCACACTAAGTGCTACAGCACTTGGAACTCCTTGCATAAAGTAGCCATTTTTTTTTTTTAAATGGCTGTAACTTTTTTCTGCCGGGGAATTCGGCTTCACTCCCGTAGAGTCATTTTTTTCTCTTAACGATACCTATCGAATGGTGTACCACACTAAGTGCTACAGCACTTGGAACTCCTTGCATAAAGTAGGCATATATATATTTTTAAATGGCTGTAACTTTTTTCTGCCGGGGAATTCGGCTTCACTCCCGTAGAGTCATTTTTTTCTCTTAACGATACCTATCGAATGGTGTACCACACTAAGTGCTACAGCACTTGGAACTCCTTGCATAAAGTAGCCATATTTTTTTTTAAATGGCTGTAACTTTTTTCTGCCGGGGAATTCGGCTTCACTCCCGAAGAATCATTTGTTCCTCTTAACGATAGCTATCGACTGATGTATCACATGAAGTGCTACAGCACTTGGGACGTTTTGCCCAATATCCTTTCTGTCTTGATGTGTGTATGATTTTATTATTAAACGAAACGTACGTCATCATATATAATTATTTAACAAAACGGGATGTTAGTACGTACTTATTAAAGTCGAAATCCTCGACTAGTTTCAGCCACGTCCGGTGGCCTTCATCAGGAGGAGTGCGATACGCCCGCGCCGTCGGCGTCTCGCTCTGCACTGACTTAAATAATTATGTGTGTATGATTCCTACCCTAGGTACAGATAATGAATCTAGTTAGGAGTCACCTAAATGATTATTATACAGTGATATATTATAACAAATCAAAAGGCTCTATAATAATGTTCGTTTTTCCTATCCACCAACGGACCCCTAAATAAGTAACATCTCAACCAGATGGGTCTAATTTGATTAGTGGCTACTAGAAGTTAACGTACACGTAGGTATGTCAGTTTGTTTGTATTGAATTTTAACTGCTTCTTTAATGAACGCCGATGGTATTTACTTATAGCATTTTGAGATCTATTTTTAGATACTTATTATAGAATGTAGGTTAGTTATGGTAATGTCGTACTTGGCACTTGAGTCTCGAAGTTAAAAGCTGAAGAACAAATTACAGCAAACCACCGAAACCTATCCTTCCTCGGGACCAGTTCTTAGCGCTGAAAAGCTTGCGTTCTAAGCTGGAATTAAGTAACTATCCTTCGTGCAGATAAAGGAAACGCTACGGTCGTAATGGATATGTCTGAATATAATAATAAAGTACTAAGATTTACTTATTTCAAAAAGAAGTGGTCGTCATCCTTGCACAATTTACAGGTCTTAATCGCGTAAAACTTCTGTGTCTTCTCGTGACCACGATCGGTGTAACCCGGTCGAAACGTCGAGGTAAATAATAATTATGTTATACGCGATTAAGACCTGTAAATTATGCAACGATGAACTCCGATCGCGAAAGTTTAAAAAGTGTAGAAGTGGTCGTGTAAATTAATGAGATTATTAGGGGTTTTTGTACCTATATTCAGGTTCACATCTCATTTGGCTATTTAACACTTTGAAAAGGAAATTACAAAATTAAAGCCACCATCATATCAAATTAAAGCAGTTTTATTTCGGTAGGTAAGTAGTGTTTGTAAAATCAAAGAAATCAATATAGAAATAACATTTTTTGTGTCTACAAATACCTCACCTAACAGATAACTCTATCTCTAAAGTACGTTCCACACTTTGTGAGGCGCCAGTCGCCACGTGTGTGGTGACCCTTATTTTTTGCCGGATTCCAATCTGTTGACGTTGCTAATTAGTTGGTTCATTTGAGAACAATATTATAATTAATTGTATTGTTAATTTTAACGAGCTAACTGGGGACCGATTTTGGCTAGGGTGAAAATGGAGAAAATTATTTTTGAAAATATGAACTAATTTTTTTTTCCTAAAATACAACTTTCAAATAGTAACAAAGTGTCAATAGTAAAATGAAGGATTTGTTAACTGAATTCAAAGTTAGAACGTCCTAAAGGGAGCTTAATAGGTATTTTTTCAGTTCTCTACATTGACGCGTTCAACCAAACAAAAACACTTTACTTACAGCTTTAGGCCGTATTCAAACGAAACTGATTGTCAATCACTATTATTATAATACCTACTAGAGAATACTTTGGTTAAGATAACCCAAAATTAAAACAAATAATATTAATAGTCCGATCGCAAAGGGAGGTCATGACGACCGGATACGACGTCACCCGGAAACGGAAACTGAACGGAAGCCGCTGACCGGAAACTACGTCTCGGTATTGATTGCCGCAAATTCATTACGAATGGCTGAGGGTCGCGATACAAATGATTTTATATTTGGTAATATAAGAAGGAGAAATAGATGCAATCACTGTGCGTGTTGGTGATCTAAAAGTCGAGCCATGTTTCACAAACACTTATACATATTGAGCCACAATCTTTTCTGTGTCGGCGGCCAAAATTGGAAACTCCTATTGGCATATTGATTCTAATGTCATTTGGATACATTTTCAATAAACTGACAACCAAAAGATGCGATTACAGCGACGCTGACACCAGCACAGAAAGATTGTGGAACTATAATATATATCCTATTAATATTATAAAGGCGAAAGTTTGTAAGTATGGATGTATGGATGTTTGTTCCTCTTTCACGCAAAAACTACTGTATCGATTTAGATTAAATTTGGTACAGATGTTCCTTACAACTAGGAATAACACATAGGATACTTTTTATCCCAAAACTCCCTGGGATTGGGATTCACGCGGGTAAAACGGCGGGGCGCTGTTGGTATTTTTATAAACCTTTTATTTAACGCCGACACTTCCTTCCTCCATGAAAAAGAACTTTAAAATGTAACTTCCATGTTCTTAAACACTTTACACCATCTGCCGTCTGAGTGGTTTCTATTTTTATCTCAACTCTACGTTATCTATTGCAAAGTGACGACGTTTTGGCGCGAAAGTGAGGCGCCAAAAACAGTTAAAATGACTTTTTATGTTTTTTTTTGTAAAGGTGACACCTCACACGTTGTAAGGGACCTCGTTAGGGGACGATTGGTAAAAAATAGATAAGTTAATTATCTTTTGAGTAATACCTAAGGGTATTTTAAGTGTTGCAAGACTTGATAGGTTATTTGCAAATAACAAATACTTAAGTACTTAAAATATATACTTACTATCATTTTGTAGTTTTTCCGTAAGTAATATGTACTTATCACAAAACTGTATAAGTACTTATATTGTTGAATTAGGAGGGCTTCGCTTCCCTCGCCCTAATTAATACTGTCTTGGTTTTGCACGCATGCAATTTTCCTGTAGATTTTCTATAAAATTTTATTTTACTCAAACTTTCACCTGATAATAGAAAAAAGAATTATCCAAAAGAATATTACTTATAAAAAATCACACAATAACAAAAACATCTGATCCTTAAATATATCATCACAGAAAAAAACAGAAATCAGATATCCAAATAATGTAAATATTAAAGGTAAAATAAAAACACTATAAATCAAATTACGTACACAAAAAGTTCTTTTCAATTCCCAGTTTTATTAGACCAAAATAATAATAAAAACACATCTATCTATAGGTATGTAGTAGGTACTCGTAAGTAAGTTTGCAAACCGTAACTCCGCCAAGCTTTGAGTATCGAGCTAAAAGCTCATCACAAACCGAAAAAAAGAAAAACAAGCGATTAATCAAAAACAAAGACTAAAAACACCAAAGATTAACATACACAGATTAAAAAAATATTAAAAAAACCTCACGGATCAAATTCATAAATCATGCTCATTATATCCGAACCGGATTATTTTTTACCAAATAAAATGTTCAAAAAAGCATCAAAAGGCTATTGGGGGCGCCATCTTGTTGGGGTACCCTCTATTAGGGCGGGGAACGGGGAAAGCGTCAACCAATCAGGAGCGCCGTTTCAAAAAGGCGTTCTATTATTCCTCCAATCATGTTTGAGGACACGCTGCTCATGCGCTGTGCAGTCGATCCATAGAATTATAGCTATAACACGGCAGTATGGGCCTGGCCTTTAACGCGAGGTGACGTGCGGTCGAAGCTTTTGTTTTTTTTTACAAAAAATTATAATGACGAAGTGCCTCTGTGTTTTCAAATAGTGAATCGTGACTGCGTAAATTGTGTTTTTAAAGAGTAATTAGAGTGTTCTTTCAAATAAAATTGTGATTTTCATATCGAAATACTTTAGCTAGAGTAAATTAAAAACAAATAATGATTTATTATTAAAACTCCAAAAACAGTACCAAAAGGACACGTAACCGTGAAAAGTGTTTAAAAAAGAGCTGGAAAAACAATAAAAAATACATTTTGTACACGAAAACAAAAGAAAAAAATTGACAACAAAGAAAAAAAACAAAAACATTTTTTTCTTGCCTATCAATTATTAAACAGTAAAAATACAATCCGAAAAAACAACAAAAAAAAGTCGGTAAAAATATCCTCGTAGTTTAAAAAACAGATTATCTCAGTATTTGGCGAGTGTCACCATCGAAGACACTCCATCAGGGATGGTGATGGCCAGCGGCGGAGGGGGCGGGCTGGTGCAGTCCCCTCCAGACATGATGCACCATCACAACATCATGGATACCTCCTCGCATGTCGAGATGATGCCTAGTAAGTAGAAATTAATGTTAGTGTATCGGAAATAGGACAGTATTTTTGCATGCAATCCAATTATAAGGTAGGTAGGTACTTAGTTCAAAAACAGAAATTACTTATTTACCTATTTAGTTGTGACTATGAATATTGAATAAGTAGTTTACCAAGATAAAGACAAATTTATTTGTTTTAAAATGTGTACAAATACTTAGATTTAAGATAAATTATTACTAAATACCATTTATTTTAAAAAAGAACGGAAATAACTGTATCGAAATAGGGACAAATGGGAGGATTTGGGATTTTTTGACTTTTGATCAGTAGTGATGATATGGATTAATAAAAAATAAGCTATCATGAGTTTATGAGATTCAGACTGGTGAGGCTGAGAGACAGATAGCGGAGTCTTTGTTGTCTTAGTAGATTATTCCCTTTAGGTATGGAACCCCTAAAACCTCATAGAAGTACATACTTTCAGCCTATCATGAAATATTATACCTACACCAAACAACGCAATTAGGTACATAAATGTTTTTCTGATAAAAAAAAATAAAATAATTACTAGTTCATACAAGAAATGAGGTTATTGTCAAATAAAGTAGACGTAATTACTTAATAACTATCAAAATCGGTACATTAGCGGTAAAAATATCTGTTAATTTTAAATCTAAGGGTACCGGATCACTACACGTTCATATAAAAGCTATCCTAGAGAATAACCCGCCTAACATCTGGTCCATAAATTATGAAAAATAATCAAGCATTTATTAACATAATTTTATAATTCATATAACTTATATATTTAAATAAATATACTTATTTATTTATTCAGAAATAATAAACATAACGCGAATCGAATGACATTTTATGTTCATTATTTTACATATTTTTCTACAAACAAGAATTCTTTATTTAATTTAAATTGTATAAATTATTATACAATTAATTAATTTGTTATTTTATTTATTGTAATAGTTAACTATAAATAGATTTTATATTTTATTAATTTAATGTAAATAATAAATCCTAATTAGGTAATGTTTATAAATGTATATTAGTTAACATGGTTTAGGTATTTAAAAATATATTTTTTGTTTCATTAATTAATTAAAAATAAGAAATTATAATAGGATAGCAAAATATTTAAACGCTTTATTTTATATAATTAGGTAATAGAAATACCTATAAGCTTTTAAAAGTTATTCAGGTATAAAGCGTTTTAAATATTTGTATATATGTACTAACATATTTTCAATCCTGACTGTACCTAGGTGTCAGTTATTGAGCCACAATCATTTCTGCGCCGGTGTTCAAAATTGGAAGCTACTAAGTACTGTCATTTGGATACATTTTCAATAAACTGACAACCAAAAGATGCTATTACAGCGACGCTGTCACCGGCACAGACAAGATTGTGACTCAATACAGGCAAGCTTATTTTAATGTAAAAAAAGAAAAAATAGTTACAGTTAGCTACAACACATAACCTCCTTTTTCGAAGTCGGTTAATACCATTGAAGTTCTATAAAAGGGATTGTCCAAATAAATCTCCGGTAACCCTAATGGTGGGTACACATTGCTTGCATTAGCAAAAATAATGGTCGGCCCACACCCCTAAGTTTATAAATCAGTCAGTCAGTTCCCCTTCCGATCATAGACTATGGACGATTACGCTTATTCACTTATATCATTAGTTCTGATACCTTTCTAAAATATTGGAAAAGTTTTACTTGACTAGCGATTCGCCGTGGCTTTGTTTGGGTATTTTGGAATTATAGTAACTATCGATTTAATTTTGAATCTAAAGTATCCAGGAGCTAACGACCTCGATGGCAGAGTAGTCACCATGCCGGACTGCCATCCGTAAGGGGGTTCGATTCCCGTACGGGGTGAATATTTGTGTGAACCACAAATATTTGTCTCGGTCTGGGTGTTTGTGTGAATGAGTGTGTGCGTAGTTTCTGATGATTATGTTATATCTTTTCAAACGTCTTTTAACTATCCAAAATTTAGAGTCTCCTTTTTTCTATCAATAGTAATTCTTCTTCCAGCCAATATTTATAACTGTTAGTGGCCAGTACAACGAGTTTTCAAAAATAAGTTGAAGTATTTAGCTTGTTCCCTAAACTTTTTTGATTAGCGTACCTAGTAGACATAGCACGGTCGTAATTCACATGAAATATCGTACGTTGACCTGTAGCTATCTATCTCTGTCGCACCTGCGTAAATTATAATGCGTCCCGCTCGCTATTGCATCCGTGCGAGCGACAGAGCTGTGCCCCGCGGTTTTACCCGCGTGGAACCTTATCCCGTGAGAATTTTAGGATAATTATCCTATGTGTTATTCCTAGGTATGAGGAACATCTGTACCAAATTTCACTAAAATGCATTGCTTTGCGTGAAAGAGGAACAAACATCCACACATCCATACATCCACATTCCACATTCACAAACATTCGGCTTTATAATATTAGTAGGATTAGTTTAGATAGAATAAAGATATTATGTCGGTCTGCATGTAATATGATTGCATAGTCCAGATGTTTTCCTGCAGTAGTGTATGCTTATCATATTATTACAATTTGTATTGCAATGTAGATTAAAATCATTAGCAGATGTTCTAATAACATTGTCACATTGTGCTAACAATTATTTGTACTTATTCTATGTGTGTTGGGCAAGCTTGATGATTACGCCTATTCTTGTGTGATAGAGAGACTTTTTGCTATGCAGTAAGAACTTAAATAACGATACTTATATTACTTTAAAAATATACTTATTACGCATGCATGTGCAGAAGTTTTGAGTTTAAAAGCCTTCAGAAACACTATCTCTCGATCAAAAGTAATTGGCACCTACATACAAAATAGTGAAAGGTTCTGGGTTCGACCCTCGTACGAAGTCAAAATTTTTGTGATTCAAAGTTTATTTCAGTCTGTGTATGAATGAATGTTTGTGAAACCTTGATTCGAGTAAATAAACCTAACTAGGAATAAGTTTCTGATAGATAGAGTGATTATAAGTTGCTAGCGGCGCCCCGCGGTTTCACCCGCGTAGTTCCCGTTCCCGTCGAAATATGGGGATAAAATGATGCTTAAAACCATCCCATTAAATCATTCTATTTATTAAAACAAACCGCATCAAAATCCGTTGGGTAGTTTTAAAGATCTAAATACATAGGGACATAAGGACATAGGGACCGAGAAAGCGACTTTGTTTTATACTAAGTACTTAGTGATGTTATAATATGTATCTTGAAGCCTAATAAGGTATATTGTTAGTTTGTACCAAATATACCGTAATACCTCCTTATATTACGCAATCGGTTCATCACATTATTTACAATATCATTTGTCAATTAGTCACTAACGGATGTCTTTTAGTTTCGTATTTATTTGTTGTCATATACATTTGGAACGGATTTAATGATGTCATTGATTCATAGTTATTTTATTTGGATATTGTTTTAATTGGTAATATATATTATCGTATATCTTGTAAAATTTTTGAGGGCTCTAACTTCCTACTTACCTGTGCAAACTATCGATGATATTAGTACGACAACCGGGACCAACTTTTGAGGGGTGTCGGGCTGGAGCTTTCCATACAAACGTAGTCCTGTGTTTCCACTCTGGATAATGCAGAGAGAGCAAATATTTTTTTTCATAAAGAGTGGATCTGATATGTCTATGTCCCTTTTTCTTATTTTCTTTTCAATATCTTAAACATTAAATTAAAAATTTAAAAAACCCCTAACACAATTACTTTCAAACCTCCATAATTTTTATAAACTAATTTGAAATCGGTTCATTCGTTCGGGAGCTATGATGCCACAGACAGACAGATATATACACACACACACACACACACACACACACACAGACACGCCAAACTTATAACACCCCTCTTTTTGCGTCGGGGGTTAATAATAAAGAAGTTATGTCACATTTTCATTTTGTAAAATACTTATGTCATTATCATAATTACGACTAGGTAGAATATAAGTAAGTTAAAAATACAGTCCAGACTAAAGTAAGTTTCATCTGTAATCAGAACGGCTTAGACCATTACAAAACATTATGAAACGCATCAAAATATTTTTCACACTTTCAACAAAAAATAACATAAAAATTTGACACCTACATTTTATAAAAGCGATGAGTTCACATCACCGTATCACTAGCTCGGAGTTTTATCAAATTATGTTTAGTAGTAAATTTTTTGTCGGCAAACCTTTTCCTGTCATAAAAATACTGTAAATTAGTTAATGCGATGATCATAGGGCGAGGCACGCGCGGTTGTCCACGCGTTTCTAGCTTATAAAAAGTAAAAGAAACTCTATGAAAATACCTTGGAAATATTGCTTATGGTTTTTACTATTTCATATTTTTGTATTGTTTTTATGTAAGGAGTCCATAGTATTTTAGTATTTGGTTAGGCATAATATGAAATTCAGTTTGGGCACTAACTAAACTAAGAATTTTCATTTTTAGTTTGGTTAAGTTACCGACCGAATCCAGAAATTCCGTAACGCAAAAAATCCTCACGTTTTTATTATTTTTTTATCGAAAACTTTTTTTTTGTAAATTTTCCAAAAAGTTTTTATAGTAATGTAGACAAAGTTTTTACTGTATGAAGTCCCAAGTACGAAATCAAAATTTCTAATCAAATCAAATCAAATCATTCAAATCAAATCATTTATTAGTATTAACATGAGTAAGTTAGGTGGTACGTATACATTATTTAAGTAACAACATGTTAAGCCTGTTCGGCGTATACATAAAGTATAAAATTGAAATTTTTACATTAAAAAAACAAATTAAAGTGAAATATTAAAAACTTACAATAATAAAATAAAATAATTACAGAGACTTGCTCATTAACATTTAAACAAAATTACATAGTAAACAATAAGTACTAACTAGCAAAGTTTTTTACATATTTACCAAATTATTATGACTAATTTTAGGTAGGAACTTTGAATTATAAAATTTCACAACAAAATAAACTTGCAATAATAAAATAAAATAATTAATTACAGAGACTTGCTCATTAACATTTAAACAAAATTACATAGTAAACAATAAGTACTAACTAGCAAAGTTTTTTACATATTTACCAAATTATTATGACTAATTTTAGGTAGGAACTTTGAATTATAAAATTTCACAAAAAAATAAACTTGCAATAATAAAATAAAATAATTAATTACAGAGACTTGCTCATTAACATTTAAACAAAATTACATAGTAAACAATAAGTACTAACTAGCAAAGTTTTTACATATTTACCAAATTATTATGACTAATTTTAGGTAGGAACTTTGAATTATAAAATTCCACAACAAAATAAACTTGCAATAATAAAATAAAATAATTAATTACAGAGACTTGCTCATTAACATTTAAACAAAATTACATAGTAAACAATAAGTACTAACTAGCACAGTTTTTTACATATTTACCAAATTATTATGACTAATTTTAGGTAGGAACTTTGAATTATAAAATTTCACAACAAAATAAACTTGCAATAATAAAATAAAATAATTAATTACAGAGACTTGCTCATTAACATTTAAACAAAATTACATAGTAAACAATAAGTACTAACTAGCAAAGTTTTTTACATATTTACCAAATTATTATGACTAATTTTAGGTAGGAATTTTGAATTATAAAATTTCACAAAAAAAATAAACTTGCAATAATAAAATAAAATAATTAATTACAGAGACTTGCTCATTAACATTTAAACAAAATTACATAGTAAACAATAAGTACTAACTAGCACAGTTTTTTACATATTTACCAAATTATTATGACTAATTTTAGGTAGGAACTTTGAATTATAAAATTTCACAACAAAATAAACTTGCAATAATAAAATAAAATAATTAATTACAGAGACTTGCTCATTAAGGTTAGGATTGCAATACAAAAATAAAAAAAACAATTAGTTGATAAAATTGCTATGCAATAGTTTTACTGCGGCAGTCCCCGAGTGCCACACGTTTTTTTTTTATTTGAAACAGTTAAACAATATTTAGGAATTATTCTAAAATTAAATAAGCGACCTATTATGTCTCCATTGTACGATGTAAGTAGTAAAATATCCATATTTTCTTCAATTTGCTGACTTTGTCTTATCATTTTTAACTGTACTAAGAGGGCGTTTTGTGTGTCACTATACAACTCCAACAGGA
Organism: Timandra comae; assembly: GCA_958496195.1. NCBI lineage: Eukaryota > Metazoa > Arthropoda > Insecta > Lepidoptera > Geometridae > Timandra > Timandra comae. The sequence goes on along the minus strand of OY292377.1, from coordinate 7,384,144 downwards.
CCCAATTTGATTTCTTCATCTGAAAGGGCCTACTACTTTTCAATTCAAATTATTATATAGTATGATTAACGGGGTATGTATATTATTTATTTCGAGTTTCCAATATTTCGACGCTGTTGCAAGCACCATGTTCACGGATCATAGATTAACTTTTCAATTGGTTTTTTTTATTTGAAAGGGCCTACTACTTTTCAATTGGTCCCAAAAATAATAAAAACGTAATGACGTTGATTTTTTTATTAAAAAGTCATAAAAACTAACTTCATGATTACAACAAAAACCACGATTTACGTGCATTACATTTATTTATTTTTCACTACGTTAAAAAGTACTTATTAAGAATCTATCTTACCTGTAAGTACCAATTAAAATCTACTAAGAGTGACCTCTTGTAATAACATCTCACAGGCCGATCCTTAGCTTGTTAGATATACACCGCTAGACTATGCCCGGCTACCGTCTTCGCACACCAATAAAATGCCGCGGTAGGTCCATGTTACACCAGACTCTATAAAAAGGACCATAAAGATGGTCCAAGATTATATGGTCCTTTTTTACTTGGTCTGTCACGCTTATGGTATCTTTGAAAGAAGCTAAGATAAGAATATACAAGTTTTTGTCCGCTATTAGGCGTAGATTATGGTAGGTATGTTAAATCATATCATAGAGCAATATTTCTAAACTTTAGTTACAAAATTAGTTTGGGTTTTCGTTGTCTGTAAGATTTAGATGAAATGATTTTGACCGTTCACTTAAAATGTTTCTTAAAACCAGGATGTCATTTTACTAAACTACGTTAGTCTATACTAATATTATAAAGAGGAAAGATTTGTTTGTTTGTTTGTTTGTAACGAATAGGCTCCGAAACGACTGAACCGATTTCAATAATTCTTTCACCATTAAAAAGCTACATTCACCCTGAATAACATAGGCTATATTTTATCCCCGTATTCCCACGGGAATGGGAACCACGCGGGTGAAACCGCGGGGCACAGCTAGTTTTAATATAAATTTCATTTATTTAATAAACATTTTAACATAACATAATCATTCACTACATCATCTCATTATAGTAACTGACCCCTAACTAAGTTCGAAACTTGTATCTCGCACACACTCATTCATACACACCCAGACCGAGACAAACATTTGCGGTTCACACAAATATTGACCCCGCACGGGAATCGAACCTGCTACCTTACGGATGGCAGTCCGGCATGGTGACCACTCTGCCATCGAGGTCGTCACATAAGTAAATAAACATTGAGTACCTAGACTACCTAACTTAGTTAAAGTCAGGATATTTGCTACCCTAATCAGTAACAGATTATACTCGGGGATATCTTTAAGTCTCATGTCCAAGCTAGTTCCAAGTAGTTACTTTATGATTATTTTATAGATTAGCTAATCCTTAAGACTAGTTTGTTTAATGGTTACATATTAAATTAATGTAAAAAATGTTTTTTAATGTAATGGTTAGTGATTATAGCTTTAAATATGTACATAAATATCGGGATTGATCTAAGTAAAGCTTGTTTTATAGATACTAGGCAACGCATAATCGTATATAATACTAGCAGCGTCCCGCGGTTTCACCCGCGTAGTTCGCGTTATAAATAATACGGGGATAAAATATGGCCTATGGCACGCACTGATAAATTAGCTTTCCATTAGTGAAAAAATTTTTGAAATCGGACCAGTAGTTTCGGAACCTATTCGTTACAAACAAACAATCAAATCTTTCCTCTTTATAATATTAAGTATAGAAGTACCTATTTATAGATATAATATAAATAAATTGGTTATTTTGCATAATACGAGATACATTGCCGCATATTTTCCCGTAATGGTCGTCACGTCCCTGTGTAACTAAGTTATGGTTAACATTCCTGAATTTACCGCGACTTTGTATTTCATTACATTGGAGTTTATACATTATTTATTTATTACTGGTTTTGACCTGTGGTTTCATTCGCGTTTTAAACATTTCGTGGAAATGTATGAGTTACATTATTTTTTTATAGTTTCGAGGATTTGGTCTAAGTATATTTTTTTACTTTGTAAAAACTATACTTACTTATCTAAGTGTTGTGATGTTTGGTTTTGATTTAAGAGAATAGGTAATAAACTTTTAGTCACATAATTTGAACTGATCACTGTTTTGTGTCATACATAAATCCACATCAAGACAAAGGTTTAAGGGTCACATATTAGGGTGAGGCCAAACGAGCGTAATTTTGTGAGTTGTGAGTAGCGAAATTTACGTTCAACTGAAATTCGGTTAGACTGCCACACGGTCGGAAGTATTTTCAGTTGTAATCCGAAAAATTTGTACGGATCCTTGTATCGTGCAAGCTCCCCACCTCACCCCGACCGAAATTCAGTTGATATTATGCGTGTGAGTCGGCAGACAACTAATTTTGCGTCGCCGTGTGAATCAAATAGGACTTTTCTATTAAACTGAATGCAGCGGAATTTCTGCGCACGAAATTCTGCGACTCAAGACTCACAAAATTACGCTCGTTTCGCCTCACCCTTACTTTGCACAAGAATCGAAAAAGTACACATTTTTTTGATTGACCATCATGATGACCACTCTGCTCTAAGAGTTATCTGCATCTACAATATAAATAATGTAGCAATAACATGACCTATGTTTCATTATAAACTAAATCCTACTAGACGAATCCTTCTCTTTTATAAGAGAGTAAAGGCATAATAATCTTCTTTATAGTTATCATGGTTATTAGCACTCAAATTATTATACCTATGATTAACGGGATATTTACCGTGTAAGTAATTATAGTATTAGAGTTTCCATGGCGCTTGCAATAGCGTCGAAATATCGGAAATTCGGAATAAATTATATACATGGTAAATATCCCGTTAATCATAATAATTTGAGACATAATATCTCACCTACCCAGCTACACTAAAGATACCGGCGTTCACACAAAGAAGGTTCCATACCTCAAGAAAACATAGCTTCACAAATAACGCCCCACTTGAGATCTAAAAGAGCTTCGGGCTTCGAACTTAAAAAGCTCAAGTGATCGAAGCTCATACATTAAGCTCGAAGCTTTGATCACGCCGCGAGCTTATCTCTAAATCTGAATGACTTCCGAAACTAAGGCGCTAAGTTTAGCTTTTTTTGGAAATAAAAGTGTTTCACTGATTTGTTAATTAAAATATTAGTTGGTTGGCGTTTGTCTGTGTTCTGGCTTAGTTGGTCGAGATACCTACTTGATAATGGTTTCAATAATATGGTTAATAATGGTTTAATATTCGTATAAAATGTTAGGAAATTCTACTTACCTGCAACATAAACTATAGAGTAAAATATATATATATCACTCGCTGATAATATAGCTTTCCATTGGTGAAAGTAATTTTTAAATCGTTTCAGTAGTTTTTAAGCTAAATCGTAAAAAGAAACAGACAATCAAATCTTTCCTCTTTAGAAAATTATAATAAGTTGTATAGATATTAGGTCTTCATTAAAGAAGCGTTTGCATGATGTATATTTTCCAAACATCATTTCATACCCATCTCTTTACAAAGTCCTAACTTTAGGTCTCTTCCTGTTTAATTTTCCTTTCCACAGCGTAACAAAAATCTGACACACCAATCTACCTATACCATATAGAACTTAAAACTAAAAACGAAATCGAAAGCAAATCTTTCGGTCCTAACCGGTCGTAAGCCACGGACCTTATCTAACGCGTAAATTTTGTCAATTACATCTACGACTTTGGCTCGAAAACTAAAAAAAAAAAACAAAAATAAAAAACACCTCGGCCTGCCACTGGCGCCGTCCAAAGATAACGCGGGGATTTATATTTTTTTTACTCTTTTCTCGATGGACAAACGTCGTCCATACGGCCAGGCGACATTTTGATAAGCCATGAATGTTTCTGCCTTATTAGTACGTTTTTGAGAGTAATTTACTATTAGGCGATAGGTTTTTTGAATAATTTATTTATTTATTTTAAGAAAGTTTACGGACTAATAACGACATATGTATAAATAAAGGTTTTAAAATAACAAAAATTGCCTATGACAAGCTTTCACAAATTAATAAAAACTTATATAATAAGTGGGCTTAGAAGTTTGTGATTGACACCGCTTGTAGTTTAGTGCTAATCGCGGGAGGTAAGGTCTTAATTACGTCAAATATAATATCACTGCAAAAGAATAATAATTTGTGCTCTGTAAAGCAACGACTGGCACCATCATTATAGTGATGGGTTCGTTACGAAAGTTTTCAGCGCTTCGGAGGGCTCATTTGTCTCGGTTGCCATACTAACATAACATAACATAATCATTCCCTCCATCATCTCATTACAGTAACTGACCCCTAAGTTCGAAGCTTGTATCAAGGGTATCAGAAACGCACACACTCATTCACAGTCATAGCAATTAAAAGAGTAACATTTGGTTTAACCAAAAAAATGTTCTAAGGCACTGTTTTGTGAAGGTCTGATTGCCCAAAATACTGATATTCCACCAAATCTGGTTAAACTAAAAACCAACCCAAATTAGACATCCTACTAATATTATGAAGGCGAAAGTTTGTAAGTATGGATGTATGGATGTTTGTTACTCTTTCACGCAAAAACTACTGAATGGATTTTAATGAAACTTTACAATAATCTTGCTTATACATCAGAATAACACATAGGATACTTTTTATCCCAAAATTCCCACGGGAACGGGAACTACGCGGGTGAAGCCGCGGGGCGCTGCTAGTGGGATACATATTTTGGAAAAGGGCGAAACACCCAAACTCGCAATGAAGCTAGGTCGCTGTAGCCGAAATCGGCTTGGAGAGTATCTTATATATAAAATTCTCGTGTCACAGTTTTTGTTGAAACGGCTTGACCGATTCTCATGAAATTTTGTGAGCATATTCAGTAGGTCTGAGAATCGGCCAATGTCTATTTTTCGTCCCGAAATTCCCTCGGGAACGGGAACGGAAACTACGCGTGTGAAACCGCGGGGCACAGCTAGTATATATATAAATATTTTGGAAGAAAAAGTCTGTTTAAAACTTCGGTTTAACTAAGTAGTAACTAGTCGTACTTAACCTAAATTTGAAACGAGTTAACGTACTTACCTAAGTGAATTGAATATATTTGAATTAAAATTACAAATATACATACTAAACGTTTTTATATTAGTTCAAGTGTTGTTGATTGACAATCTGTATGGTAAAATAATGAGCTAGGGTCAAAACATAAAACTGCATTGCGACATAGAATCTAAACGAGTTACTTATAGGTATTTGATTTGCTACTAGCTGTGCCCAGCGGTTTTACCCGATCCCGTGGGAATTTCGAGATAAAACAGTCATGTCCTTCTCCGGACCATAACCTACCCCTGTACCAAATTTCAAGTCAATCGGTCCAGTCGTTCATTCGTGATGCCGTGACCAAGGGAAATAAAGATTCATTTTTATATACATACTAGTAGCCCGCCCCGGCTTCTCACGGGTCCAAGTTTCCCGTTTGCTTTTCCAGATTATTTTACATAAGAACCTTCTCCTGACAATAACATACACAGCAAAAAAAGAATTAGCCAAATCGGTCTAACCGTTCTCAAGTTATGGCGTGACAATGGGAAAAGGTAAGTAAGTATAGGTAGAGATTTAATTTTGCTATTATTTAATGAATACATAAACCACTACACATGAATTAAGTAGTCTAGATGTTTAAAATAAAACTACTATAACGGATTTTTGTTGAAAAATAAAATTTAAATTGCGACAAATATTAATTAGGTTCATTTCAATAATTATATGATTATCCAATTATTTAAGCTGAAATGTGACATTTATACTTTGCAATTTTGACGCAAAATACCGGAAGAACGGTAATCCTTTAATGAGTGGACTTTTTACATCATTATGTTATTGCACAGGAAAAGAGAAACAGACTTAAAACAAGTACATAACGAGTACTTGTAATTCATTATTAATTATATTGAACTTAAATTCGCATAGTGCAGTGCCATAGTTTTGTGTTTAGAGCTTTAGCTGTTACTCTTTTAAAATGTAAGTTTATTTAGCTACTAATAGCGCCCCGCGGATTCACCCGCGTAGTTCCCGTTACGAATACGGGGATAAAATAGCCTATGTCACGCACTGATAAATTAGCTTTTTTTTTGTGAAAGATTTTTTTTAAAGTTCAGTAGTTTCAGAGCCTATTCGTTACAAACAAACAAGTTTTCTATAGATAAATTAAGATATATAGATAATATTAGTATAGATAAATTAATATTTAACAACATCTAAATCACAGCTCTCCATGCTCTAAAAACAGGTAATATTATAAATGAAGTCCTCAAAATATTTTCAAAACATGCATCCCCTGCACCGTCAATCATAATTTGCCAAATAACACCCAATTTTGACACCTGTCAAACTAAACTGACATCTCGGCCATTTTTTTTCTGACGTCTATTCTGACCAGTGACAAAGCAGGTATTTTTTGCAAATTCTTTTGTTAGAACGAATGTTTTGAGTGAGTAATCATGAAAATATTTGGGTGTTATCTCCTTAAAGGATATATTATGATGATAAGCATTTAGTTTTTATATTGAAACTACAGGTCAGTTCTTTTTGGGTCTTACGATGATTAATACATACAATTTGTTGTGGTTGTCTGTGTTTTTGTTTAGCTTATCCAAATATTTGATTTGAATAGGTATATTCAGGTTTCTTTGGGTAAAATATGCTTAAGTATATTAATGAATGATATGATTACTCAAACATGTCCATAATTTTGTTAAAATTTGACACACATAATTGTTTACGATTCTACAGTCAAGATTAAGATATATTATACCATTCATCCCGAAATTATTTAATCCCAATAAAAAGAAGATATTTTTAACTTTTACTTTAATAATGAAAAGATATTTAACTAGTTTTCTTACGTATTTAACGAAGTCTTCGTTTGTTTCCACAACATTTTGTCTTGTATTAAGAAAATACATCTACTTACTTGTTTATTAAAATAATAAATAACAAAATAATAAATAGTTCCCGACCTATATCATTCCCATATCAAATTAAAATCCCATAAACACCACCTAATTATAGCACCACATCCCTCAAACTAGTCCATAAACAATAAAAAAAAACACTCCAGTAATTTGACACTTACTACTGTCAACAAAAAATGTCAAAAACCAACCTCTTTGCATGAAAATTAAGAAAAAAAAACGAAAAAAAAATGAGAGGCGCCAGAGTATGGTCGGCCGAATTGTCGCGTCGTTGATTTCCGGTGTTTGGTCCAAAAAAAACCATTTCTTTGGGTCATCGACCATAAGGTATACCCTGGCTGTGCCCCAGAAAGATTTACAATGTACGACTCCTGTCTTGACGTTTCTGATTCGATTTGACGGCGAATAATTACGATGAAAGGAGTTGGAGGCAGTTGAACGTGAAAATAATTATTATTTATTATTCTTTTTTTTAAAATTTATTTAGCGTGTTTTTTATTCTATTTATTATTTACTCCTCACTTTATTAAAATCTGAAATAAAGAAAAGAGGAAAAGAGCTTTGCCTCATCTTACCGACCTTTACTTTATTTATTGTAATCACTAAACTAGAGAGCAATTTTTAGGAACCTGGGAATTAAAAAGTCTCCTTTGTGTATATAAAAATATCAACTAGGACTAGCCTTTGTATTTATATTCTTGAGGGCTCTAAGTTGTGCCATAAATTAAAGATTTTTCTGGCTGAATCTGGGGTATGAGTAGACCTCAAAAAGTCATTACATTATAGTCACGTTAGCGTGGTTCTGGATTTAAATCGAAGCTCAGTTATTTTGAATGATAGTACCTACTTATATTATTTACATAAACAAGCAATTTTCGCCTCAACAAATTTAATTATTTCAAGTTCAACATTCAACACTACAAATAAAGGATAATAACTAGTTAACCGACTTGAACAAAGCGAGTAATTCTCACCGGCTACCGGCCGCTGTCGCAGGTAGCTAATAACGTTACACGTCGGCTTATAAAACTTGTATGGGTATTATACAAGTAAGAATGTTACAGATTACTCTCGGTATAACTAGTTTTTGATTTTAATATTTAATTTCTAGTTTAAGGAGGTAAACAGTTTTAATTTCATAGGGAATAAGTAATTTATTTTTTTCTTAAAGAAAGAACCTATTCGTATTTTTTTTGCGTCTTCACCAGCCTTATTGAGTCACAATCTTTTCTGTGCCGGCGGCCATAAATGAAAGCTACTATTGTCATTTTGATTCTAATGTCATTTGGATACATTTTCATTAAACTGACAACCAAAAGATGCGATTACAGCGACGCTGTCATCGGCACAGAGATTGTGACTCAATACTTTGCATCATTCATCTTCTCTTAAATCTATTGCCATTTAAATCCAAAATTATCAATCATTTAGTTTCTGATACCCTAGATACAAGCTCCAAGCTTAGTTAGGTGTCAGTTGCTGTAATAAGATGATGTAGCGAATGATTATGTTATGTTATGTTATTTCAGTAGTTCTTATAGCTGTGTGTTTAATGAAATTACAGGAAAATTTCCCGTTTTGTTGATCCCGTAAATTTCTGGATTCTTCTTCTTTTCGTGTCAGTGGTTTTGTTCGGCCAATTATCTAAATTTTATCTGCCCAGTAGTTTGCTACGGCGATAGCAGAATTGTCAATCATCAATTTCTGGATAAAAAGTATCTTGTAATATGATTCCTGGTAGAACATCTATTCTGTACCAAATTTCATTAAAATCCGTCGTTATTAACGATGAAACTAAGCCTACTTTATGTAATCTACATAAATCAAAATGCTTATTTTTAACTAGTATATTTATTATTGTCTATTCATTTACTTACGGATATTTTTTTGGTTGTTAATAACTTAATGTTTTTATTAACTCTTACTCTGATATAATCTAGTATAATTAATCAAATCTAGTCAACATTAATCTTCTCAATTATTTTAATTGCTTGTTATTATATATTGTTTTGTATAAGTAATTACTTACTTAATAATAATAATCTCTGCTTTGCATACCTTAGATAGCCCACTGGTGGTATTCTAGTTTTTAGGATTTTATTTTTTACGCTGTTTTGCTTTTAAACATATGTTTCGGATTATAAAAACTTTGTAACAGATGAAAATGCCTTTATGTAATGAAGAATTGGTAGTATCTTCATCAGCTCATAAGGACCGATAAATAAGTACAATACATTTCGACCGAGGGCTTGAGTATACTCTGAATTAAATATATCTTCATGAAAATTAATCGAGATCTAAGGATAAATCTAAAGATATAACGAATAACTATAATATTAAAATAACTGTAAAGTAACTTTAAACTAATTCCATAAAAAAAAATATTTCAAAATAACTTTTTAATTTACACAACTCATCCATAGATAACTAATCAAAGATCAAATTATACGATTTTTATTTTTAATTTGAAGATGGCGTTCGATATTTGAATAGAGACGTCAAATGAAGAACGATTTTAATCTATATTGTTGGGCCACTAACTTGGGGAAGCGGAATTAATTGGGGTTTAGGTCATAAGCTTATAGCGATTTTTGATTTTGTGACTAACATAGTTTTCTGATATGGTTGAATTAGTTTTTGTGAGTGGTCATCAAGTCAATCCAATTGAAAGGTTGCGAATTCGATTTTAGAACGAGGTCAATATTATTTTAACAAATGTTTATCTCGGTTTGGGTGATTGTATAGAAATAGAGATCTATTACGAAGTTAGTTATTGTGAATAATGAAGATCATGGAGTGATTGATTATGTGTAGTTACAGTTACTTCAACATTTTAGACCCATAATATTGATTTGACAATCTGGCTGCCTTCGACAGTAGCTGGTGGGAGAATGCGAAGGATAGGGATGGTTGGAGGTGTTTGGGGGAGACCTTTGCCCAGCAGTGGGACAATATAGGTTAACAAAAAAAATATTGATTTGTAGTTGCTTTGCGCAAAAATAAGAATTTCTTGCAAAAGACATAAACGGGATACGTAGATTTCTTGCACCCAAAGTTTTTTTCTTACTCTTATTTCAATTAACTTTCGAAATACAGATAATTATTTTTTATACACAATAGTAAAATAGCTGGGTTAACATATTCTAGATACAGATAATACATAGTTAGGTTTCTGTTGGTATATGAAGCCGATAAATAGAGTGATTGAGTATGTTATATTACACAATTCAATTCAATTTATTTCTTCAAATGTAGTTACAAATTATTTGACTAAAGGCCTATTTCACGACCTCCAAGTAAAGTTACTCACCAAGTACAGTTAGTTTTGTCTCTTTCTTACTTTATATCAAGTGACAAAGACAAAACTTGTGAGTACGTACTTGGAACTTTACTTGAAGATCGTGAAATAGGCCCTTAGTTCAGACCTTACCTGTCTGTTACTATCGCTAGTTTAATGGCCACACTATACGGTAGCATAACATCAGAATGTAATGGTATTATTTGATGAATAGATAACAGTTTAATGCTCCGTACTTAAATTAGTTCTCACGGGGTGACTAATAACTTGTGATAGGGACTCCTTCGTATAGATACGGCATAATGATGACGTGTAAAATGGCCTTGCCAGCTCCAGCTCGAGTTAACATAACATAGTCATTCAGTACATCATACATCATAACTGACCCCTAACTAAGTTCTAAACTTGTATCTAGGGTATCAGAAACTACGCACTCATTCACACACACACCCAGACCGAGACAAACATTTGTGGTTCACACAAATATTCACCCCGCACGGGAGTCCGGCATGGTGACCACTCTGCCATCGAGGTCGTCGAGTTTCTTGCCGATTCCTCTCGGCTGATGTAATTCCGAATCGGTGGTAGAATCACGTTCATAAGTGCCTCATTGAGCTTAACTGAATAAATGATTTTTGATTTTTGACTTGTTTTTGTTAGTGCCGTTTTTATAAGTATGTAGTTTGCTTACCTCTTTAATTATCTACATATATACTTACTAGCTGTGCCCCACGGTTTCACACGCGTAGTTCCCGTTATGTTGGATTATGTCCGATTCTATTGGGCGATTCTCAGACCTACTGAATATGCTCACAAAATTTCACGACAATCGGTCATGCCGTTTCGGAGGAGTATGGCAACGAACATTGTGACACGAGAATTTTATATATTAGATTTGAGATAGTTCCGTGATACTAATATTATGAAAGTATAGGAAAGAGGTTAGACTTGATATGAAATTTAGACCATGTTTTTTATAATCAGGATTTTGATGATTAAAATTATTCCTTTATTTTAATCACCAAAAACGGGATTGAGTAAAACCGCGAGGCATTGCTAGTATATTTATATATTCATCAATGGCCCAAGTAAAAGGGTGGTCACGACTAAACAAAGGGTTGCATGGTCGATTCTGGTGCGAGGTAAATAATTGTGGAATCAAATTTTTTTTAGTGAACCTAGTTAGGGGTTGTTTGTGATAAGAAGATGGTAGAGTGATTTGATTTGTAATGTTTTAATTAAAATTACGCACATAAAAATAATTTAAAATACATACTTTCAGTAATAAATTGCAATCGTGACAAAGTAACGCACTCATTAACAAACAATTTTACTTACAAAACATTAAAAAATACAAATAACAATTCAAGGAAAATTGTACCCTCAACAACCACTGTAAAATTAACGTATCTTCGCAAACATAAAGCAGAAACCTGCGCTCTAACCATTCAGCAAATATATCAACATTACCACAATCAGGCATAAGGTCGAAAACCCCTTGCACACACCCTTGGAACACCAAAGAGTTTCCAACTAAAATTGATTTGATGTTTAAACGAGTATATGTTTTATTGCAGTCTTGTTGATTTTCGCCTTTTATTTGAAAAGGATTTTTGAAGTTAGCAGGTACTACCGCGGCTTATAAAAGACTTGGCAGGGTAATATTATTGGTAAATAATGGAGGTAAGTTAAATATGGCCGTGGCCACATACAGACGGACGGTGTGGTTGTAACAATATACATATGTATTATAATGGTTGGGTAAAGCTGTGGCGCCGACCCTATCATGATAATTGGACGTTTAAGATTTTAGTTTTCTACGAATTTTGAGGAATATACCCTAAACTGGTATAGGTATACTAATTTGTCCAGGAGCTTGTTAATTTCATTTGCTTTGGGGTTTTTTCTAGAGGGAACTAAGCTAAAATAATCTAATAAGTGAATCTATCTGCAAGTTTTTGCGTCATTGTTTATTATTTACAAGTATATTTTGCGGTATATTCCTCCTGATGAAGGCCACCAAATGTGGTTGGAACTAGTCGAGGGATTCGACTTATAGGTACGTGTAAATATCCCGCAAAAATATATTAATAATAAGTTTTTGCGTATTTTCTTGTATTCAACAAATAAAATTCTTTTAAATTTCTGCAACAACTCTTAAGTTTGTCTCAAAAAGAATCGCTGTTTACGACAAAAAGTGCAAATAAGTGAAAGTACAGTCCTGTTAGTGATTCACAATCACTGCAAAATTCAGTTTCAGTTCATTACAAAGAAAACATATTTAAGTATTACTTAAAACTTGAAAATAGAATGAATGTATATAATAGGACTTAAAAGCCGTCTTCGGCTTTAGCTATACTGAAGTACAGCGCTGGTTTTCAGACAGCCTCTGCTCTCTAAGATGTTAGGTTAGAACAATAGCTAGTTGAAACATGCTTAAGTTAACAAATTATTATCTTCTTTCTTCTTTACGTGTCGACTCATATATTTGAGGACCAGAACTTGGCCACCGACATGGCACTATCAGTGTCCTCGCGTGTGCAGGTGTAGGGACACGCACGGCAGGTTATTTGCCGTTGAGTCGGCAAATAAAGTCGTCTTTTACAAATTATTATAAAAATCAATTTCATCATTACCCTCTGTAACCTTTGAGTTACTGATAACACAGTGAGAAACAATGGGCGTTATCACCACGCTAGACAAATCAGTAGACACGAAATTTTAAACGCACTTTTTTACTACTTAATCGGCATGTCGACAAAAAAAATCTTATTAGTCCGTCAGATAGATTTAGCAAAAATATTAGACACGTATTTTCTCTTTTTTGATACAAACAAATAATTAAGACGATATAGTGCATACAAAACTCGTGTGACGTCACAGCTACGTACATTTTTTACCAAGAATTATCGTCACAAGCCCCCACTTCTGAACTTTAATGCGTTATAACTAAGTCAGTTTTATTAATTTGATAAAACAAAAAAATACGTGTCTAATATATTTTCGAAATCTATCTGACGGACTAATTAGAATTTCATTTTGTTTATCCAGGAAACTACCCTATTACTACCACATTTTTAAAACAATCCACAAAATAAACTCTGCTTATACTATTTAAAATGACTCCGCAATTACTTTAAGAGTGAATCAGTACGGTGTATAATTAAATATCGGCGTGTGAGATACACGAGATAGCGTTCGGATGCTGTGTTGTCGCGGCTATCGGCTCTCTTTGAGGCCGCCTGCAATGCCGGCTGCGATGTATTGGGGATAGGGCTGGCACGGTACCAGTTATTGGGTTTGTTTATGTATCGGTTTACTTATAATAATATTATTGGTATTATAAATAGGAAAGATTTGATTTTATGTTATTTAATTGACTCTGAAACTAGTGGACCATTTTGATACAACAGGAGCTTGTTTGTGTGTTCTAAACTTCATTTACTTACAATTATTTATTTATTAAGTTTTCTTTTGGAAACTTTGACTCCGATCCTACTTAAATATTTTTTGGAAAAGGTGTTTCCAGGCAACAAAAAAGGAGGTTATGCATAAACCTACATAGTATGATCGATCGTATGTATTTTAAATTAACATTGGATATTGGTACAGTTAAATATGTATACTTACTTATATATATTAGGAATAATGACTACACTACGAGTCACCCGAGAAGGTGTCGCTCAATATCACCACACTGCTTAAATCATCTGTTACAGATGTAGAGGCCTTTGATGATGATGATGAATGACTACACTTACCCAACGCATATCGGCGATCTTAAACCTAACAAAGTAAAATATAATAGGTGCCAGCCCTATTCCCTCAGCGGCAAGGCCTGTTCATTATTGACACAATAAATTCTAACTCACGCGTTTTTAAACCTGCCTCACACACAAACACACACACACATAAACACATACATACATTATTAGGTGTGTATGTGTGTATGGTTGTGTGAAGTCGCCCGATCATTGTAAGTGACCGTTTCCGGATATCAAACCTGCGACAAAAAACGTGGTCAAATATTTTGGTGATTTTAAAGGGTTAAAGAATTGTATTGATTTGATGATTAATAATGAGTTTGTAGTTTGTGATACTCCAGATTTAAGTAACTATAGGTATACTGTAATTTACTTTTTTATCATCATTCACTACATCATCTCATTATAGTAACTGACCCCTAACTAAGCTCAAAGTTTGTATCTAGGGTATCAGAAACTACGCACACACTCATTCATTGGTTAGTCAGTTGATAATGATATGACATAGGCACTTAATAATTGAGCTGTGACTGTGAGTGTACAACATCAGCTCAAACCACTGATCAGTCAGTCAGTCAGTGACCGTTGCTTTTTGAACAGAAAATAAAATATGTTTTGTTTCCAATTAAAAACGTAAGTAAGTACATTCAGCGTCAGATAAAAATACCGTTCCCTGGTTGTTACACCAAAGTGAGCATTACCAACGGGTACCTTTTATCTGACGATCACTGTAAAAATAAATAAAGTAAAATAAGCCTTTATTGCTGTTAAATTGTTACCTTAACTAATTTATAACTATTTACTATTAATTTTTTACATTGTATCATCGGCAATCGAATCACTGTAACAGCTTGTCCTACGACAAAGGCCTCCTCCAAAGATTTCCATGCTACTCGATCTCTAGCTATACGAGTCCATTCAGGCCCTGCTATTTGTTTTACTGTCTTCCAAGCGTTTGTACGGTCTCCCTTTACTTCTTTTGTTGCCTCGAGGTACGGATTGGTACCCAAGAGGCAACGATCACTGTACCCAGATATTATTTAACTAAGTAGGTGACGACACACCTAACACCTAGACGCAATAAAAACCTGTATATTGAAATTCGAAACTAGCAAACAAATCAATTAATTAGGTAATATCGACGACCTGGCCCAAAGCCTAATTAAATATTGAAATCACACAATGGAGTCACGGTTCAAATATTTATGTAGGTATTAAATAAATATACCTAAAGCTATTTGTTAATATAAGTCCTTTGTTTTTACAAGATTATCGGTATATATTTAATCTCTCTACATATTTTTTACAAGATTATTAGTACTTATATATTTAATTAGTATAAATCTATATATACTTACATAAAACAATGTTGGGTTATTTACACCACTTATAACTTCGAAAACGGCTGGTGCGATTTAAATTTGGTACAGCTAGGCTAGCATGACTTCGAAAACGCGATAGATAAAGCAATTTATCAACATCCAACTGTCAAAATATGATGAAAATATCCGCCATATTTAATTTTACCACGTAATAAATTTTATAACATTTGGTCATGCTCGCGAAATCAATATAGCTATTTATCCACAACCACCTGTCAAAATATAATAAATATAGCCGCCATATTTAATTTTATCAAATCGTACCACGCCATAATTCATTTGGTCATGCTCGCGAAATCGATATTATTTCGTGGTGTCTATATATTTTATCACGCACAGTCATGCTAGGCAGGCTGAATAAATTGGTACGGAGACAAAATAACGAAAATAACGCAGTTGAAACTGTTGAGCAAGTGCGCAGTTTCTGATACCCTAGATAAAAGTTACGAACTTAGTTAGGGGCCAGTTACTGTAATGAGATGATGGAGGTAATGATTATGTTATGTTAAGTACTGAGTAGGTATGCCATTAAAGCTTCCTTTCATTTTTCAAATTCAGATTTAAATTAACGGTAATTTCAACGTATTTCAATTAAAAACAATTACTCATTTCATCCGATTTGTTTACGATCCGATTCTCGTTAATGGCCGTGTAATTGTTCCATTGTTATTTTATTATTTAGTAATTATCATCTTTATTAGTACTTATATTTGCCTTTCAAATTCAGTTTATTTTGATTAACACCGTTTTAATGGACCTAAGTAGTTAATTTCGTAAAATAAGTAATTAAGGAAGTACTTACTTAATTACTTATTTTAAGGAAGTACTTACTTAATTTCGCAAACCTTTGGTGTCCTGTGGTTTTGCTTGGCGTGAATATACCTAAGGAATTTTGGAATAAAACTTAATATGTTTTGGAGTTTTGACGATCTCGATGGCAGAGTGGTCACCATGCCGGACTGCCATCCGTAAGGTTGCGGGTTCGATTCCCGTGTGGGGTGAATATTGAACCACAAATGTTTGTCTCGGTCTGGGTGTGTGTGAATGAGTGTGTGCGAAGTTTCTGATACCCTAGATACAAGTTACGGACTTAGGGGTCAGTTACTGTAATGAGATGATGGAGGGAATGACGATAAAAAAAATTGAAATGATAATAAATAAAACAGTATATTTTGGAATTTTCAAATACCTAATAATATGTAGTATGTACTAGTCCTTTCTATTTTATTATTTTTAATTTTTTATCAAAAGTCGCAAATTATTGGGACATCATTTTATATTGTTTTATATACTTAGGGCCTATTTCACGACCTTCAAGTATCACCTCAGCTAGAAATTGAACCCAGGAATCGTAGCGCTGATGAGCTACTTCAACTAACGATCCCAGCAGAAATATCACTAACACTATCACTTCTTCTTCTTTGCGTATCGACTCAAATGTTTGAGGACCAAAACTCGGCCACCGATATAGCGCTATCAGTGGCCTTGTAAAGGTCCTCGCGTGTACAGGTGTAGGGACACGCACGGCAAGTCAAAAGATGGGCCATTGTTTGGGGAGAAATGCAACATAGACATGCATTTTCCGAGCTGAAACCCCATCTGTGCATGTTCTCCTTGCTTCGGCCTACTTGTGTAAATACTATCACTAAGTACATAGTATAAAACAAAGTCGATTTCTCTGTCCCTATGTATGCTTAGATCTTTAAAACTACGCAACGGATTTTGATGCGGTTTGTTTTAATACATATAGTGATTCAGTGGGAAGGTTTTTAGTCTACCTAGTTTTATCCCCGCAGTCTTACGGGAGCGGGAACTACGCGGGTGAAACTGCGGGGTGCTGCTAGTGATGATGATAAAATCCTATGTAAAGCCGAGGCAAGTCAATAGTATTTTAAATATGACTAAGTATAACAGTATTTTATTTTCAAGTAATTAATTAAATAAACTACCGTAAATGCTAAGTATAAATGAATGATTTCAGTTTATGAGTGATGGTTTTATATGATCAATTAACCGACTTTAAAAAGGAGGTTCTCATTCACGTGTTTTATATGCGTTTAATTGGTTTTTCGAGTTGAAATCTAATTAAGTTTTTAATACTGATTGTCGGTCTGTTTGTGAAAGGTAACTTTCAATAAATTAAAGCGCAATTACTCTTTATTTTCAACTAATTGGTGTTCCTTTATTTTATTTGTAAATAACGGATTGGTTCTGATTTCGTACGGGTGAATTTTTTCCGCAAATATGTAAGTACTTACTTCAAAATTTTGGTATGCTTAATTTGGTTATAATATATCACACATCTATTTAAACCAACACTAAACTACGTTTGTACCTGCTTTGAATATAGATCATAATATGTACTTACTACTAGCGGCGCCACGCGGTTTCTCCCGCATAATACCCGCTCCTTTGAGAATGCAGGGATAAAATTAAGTAAGTAAGTATGCTAAAACAAACCGCATCAAAATCCGTTGCGTAGTTTTAAAGATTTTAGCATACATAGGGACGGACAGACAGCGATAGCAACTTTGTTTTATAATCGTACTATGTAGTGGTATATAGTATTGAAAAATAAGTTTATTTACCTCTTTATAATATGAAAATAAATACTTATTTATAATAATACCTATATAGCTAGACCATACCTAGGGTATCGGTAAACAATATCTAACCTGGTATGTCAGAAAGAGAGCTACCGTAGAGAGAGATAGACATCAGATAGGTGCGGTCACAACAAGCCACGCCCACCTCTATCGATCGTCGTTCTATAATATATTCATAATTTTAATCGCAAATGTGTTTGTATGTATTCTGCCAGGTATAAAAATATGAATATTTTGAACCTATATTTACTTTTTGGTGAAAGTTGTCGCAGACAAATGGTTGAGATTTCTTTTGATTTCTAGATTTGAAGTAGGTATTATTTGCTGTGTTTTAGCCTTTAAAGTTAGGTATAGATGCGTTGTCAACTCTGAAATGGTAACAAAAATTAAGGTAAAATTGCCTACGAACTTTTTGTTTCATTCCGCATGTAGGTTATTGTCGTTACTGGCTATGCATTAGGTAGGTACTTTAAATATCCCAATTGTAAAGTTAGACTTTGGAGTGATAGAAAACATTTAAGGTCATGATATATGTGAATTGGCCTTTTTAAAAACCTTTTTACTCCGGAATCTTTATCAAAAGAAATTCAGAAAAAATATATGTTAATCTACATCATGTGGACCATCATGCCTTGTTATTCAAATTATTGAAAAGTTATAAGAAATATCTGAAATAAATACGCAAAGTTCCCTCTGTTTTCATAGTAAAAACCTTTTTTCTTCCAAACTATCAGCCACTGATTTTTTTAATTACCACCAGTTTATTAAAAAATACAATACCTATCACTCTCTGTTCTTACTTTTGCTAATTACTTCCTTATTATTTTTTAATGATTTTTTTTCCTAATCGATACTCGCAATTCGCTCGGTCCACCCCTCTGTTGCCCTGTAAGTCAGTGCGGGACGAGACGCTGTGCTAAATGGACGTGTGACGCTCGTCGCCGCGACTATAAGCAGTTTGTTACGTTGGGACGTTTCCGAGTGAATTTATCTTAGTGTGTAAATTATTATAGATTAGGTAGCGTTTATTGTGTAATAGGTAATAAGTTTGTAGATTGAAGTTATTTTGTGCGAAGATTTATCAAAATGGGTAACAAACAAAATCGTAAAGGCCGTAATTTGAAAATAAAATTAAAAAGAAGATACCAAAGAATAAAAAGGTAAGTACCTATTTTTTTTTTACTTAAAATGGTGAATAGTGACGATGGACCATACATTACCAACTACGAAGATACGTACTTCGACTATTACCACAATTTATTTAGATTTCAATGGTACTAATTTTGTTATAAGTATATAATAAACCAATTATATAATTCTATTTCTGCTAATGGTTGCATATAATTATATCTTCTAAACTAAACGAGTTATTATAGTTACCACTACCTTATATTGGTTACAATATTGTATTTACTAAACTCAACTAATTACCTTTCGCTAGTTCTATAGTAGGTATCATTACAAACGTGCGACCTGGGTCATAAAACCATCACGTCAAAGGGATGCGCTCGAGCGGCATGGCTTTGTCGATAAAGCGTTTCGCGAACTCACTTACCTATATTAGCTGACCAAAATTATATAACAATTATGTATAATAATTTAAATAATATATAATATTATTAGCCCAAATAGACATGGGATAAAGGTTCGAAAAATAAATAATATGTATAATAATTAAGTGGTTTTTTTTACTTGTATCTAGCGTGTCAGAAACTACGCACACACTCATTCACACACACACCCAGACCGACCTTTTTCGTACCTACTATATTATTAAAATATTATTGTATACGATAAAGTATAGGCATGCGAGCGAGAAGACCGATAGCTAAAAAAGATTATTTATGACCGAGTTCGCAAGTTTGTAATGAGACTACTATAACAAACCGACACGTCGTTTTGTAATCATGTTTTTTTTTTATTATACACGGGATATGAGTACGTACCGATTTAGTCAAAAACCTCGACCTCGACCTCGACTGTTTGTGTCTGAAACTAGTCAAAGTGTTCGACTAAATCAGTACTCATTCATATCTTGCATGTAATATTTTAAAATGCCTACATCGTACGTTTGGTTTAATAAAAAAATGTTTTTTTTTTCAGTTCTAGTACCAACAAGTTGCCGCTATCACCTTGTGAACACAATGTGCAACAGGAATCTAACCAAATATCGATTACTGAAGGAGATTGGTAAGCATTTTGTTTATTTTCGTATATTTTTATTCCGTCAAATAGAACAAAACGTTTTCAATATTGTTAATTCAAACGCAATAATTATTTTTAGATCAATCGTCATTTAATTTTATTGAAAGACAAAATCATATTTTATTTGGATTGAATTGTAAAAAATACCAAGAATAAGCTACAAAACTTAAATAATTTTAATAAATTATTCTAATTAAAATTCCCCCCCCCCCCCCCCCATCCTTCGCCCCAACTCGCTCACTAAAACCTTGCCCTCAGCGCCCCAACTGCCCAAGGTTTCCACAGCTATTGGGACAACTGATAATGTGGCATCAACGCCGCGTACTTCAACATTTTTCATTTTATTGAAAACGTTTTGACAAGGCGACAGTAAAATTTATGCTCAACATATTATTTTTTTTTAGTACTACTAATCCGTCATCATCGCCTGTTGAACATAATTTAAATTGTCAACAAGAGCAACTGTCAAATAATGAACAAACAGAGGAAGAAAGGTAAAACCCTAATAATGTAGATTCCTATTTATTCACATCATATTCACACTCATCATTAACACTTATATGTAATAATTTTATTTGTTTTGTTTTAGAGTCAACGAAAAATTGTCTATTGGTAGGCGTATTGTACATGCAAGCCACTTTTTTAAAGAACTCCAGAAAATATCAACCCATGGGCCTTTCAATTGCGGTTTACAAGCAATTGAGATCATTTCTGAACGTCTGATAGGTCTTATGACAAAATTAACGCTAAAGTGTTGTTTATGCAACATGATTAAAGAAAATAAAGACACTCAAAGAAAACATGGTAAAGACAAAGAAAACAATTTTCAACAAGATGATGTTATATCGATTGATGAAGATGATAATAATATAGTATCTTTACCAACAATGAGTCAGTCGCCGCATAAAGGTAAAGAAAAAACCAAAAGAATCAATCAACAACCAACCAACAACCAATGAACGATGTGATACACCGGAACCAAAGCGAGAGTGTTTCAGAAAATTGAATTTTCTTGAATTTTAATTAAAAAATAAACATTCATTACTTATGTTACATTTTTCGTTTTATTTCAAGAAGTCAAATTTCGTAGGTACTTACAAATCAAAATAAACAAATATATCCTACTAATATTATAAAGCCGAATGTTTGTGAGTGTGGATGTGTGGATGTTTGTTCCTGTTTGACGCAAAAACTACTGAATGGATTTTAATGAAATTTGGTACAGATGTTTGTCATACCTAGGAATAACACATATGCTACGTTTTATCTCGAAATTCTAATGGGATTGGGATCCACGCGGATAAAACCGCGGGGCGCAGCTAGTAAGGTATACGTTTATAATAATAAGTTTTTTGACACAAAAATTACAATTAGATAAGCATAACACAAAAGTATATTTGCGATCAAGGTACTAGATATAAATACTTAATTATTATACATTTTATATAATTTTGGTCAGCTAATATAAGCGAGTTCGCGAAACGCTTTATCGACAAAGCCATGCCACTCGGGCGCATCTCTTTGATGTGATGATTTTATGAAACGTTTGTAATGAGATTGATGATTGTAATACTGTACTGTTTGTAATGGGTGACATAGTATTGCCCAGTTGTCCGTCTATCTTTCCTCCAATAAATTAATGAAAAAAAGAAATAAACAAGAAATAATTTAATATTTATAGTTTTTAATATACAAAAAAAATAATGCATGGTAGGTAACTAATTAGGTAGGTAGGTATTTCTGTAAAAAATATTTATCACTGTACCTAATAATTTTTAGATCGGTACTACCTATTCCATCCACTTCCTTCGTACACTACAATATTATACTCGTAGACGCGTACGCGCTGCGCGTAATATTGTTAAGGGGATGAGGCGGTTGCGCGGGGCAGGTTCACCGGTAACGCCCATTCGAGCAAGGTCAACGGCGTATATAGGCCCCTTAATCTCTTTGATGGAATGTGTCTGGAATGCACATTACTTATACGGAAAATATGTACCTACCTATGTTTAAAAATGAATATTCGGTTGGGTTATGTAAAAGTATTATAAGTTATCCTTCATCGAATGGAGCCAAATCATTGTACCATTCCATTTGGTTAATTTATGATTAAGAACTTACTCGTATTGTAGAATACAAGAAATAAGTTGTACTTAGTTTAGCTTTATGAGGCGACAGTAACAGTTGTAATCATTCACTCCATCATCTCATTATAGTAACTGACCCCTAACTAAGTTCGGAGCTTGTATCTAGGGTATCAGAAACTACGCACACACTCATTCACACACACACCCCGACCGAGACAAACATTTGTGGTTCACACAAATATTCACCCCGCACGGGAATTGAACCCGCAACCTTACGCATGGCAGTCCGGCATGGTGACCACTCTGCCATCGAGGTCGTTGTGCAACGATAAACCTTTTCTAAATAAAACACATGTCAAAGCACACGACCGCCATTCCTCCAGCAGTTTTTTCACAAACAAAGGTCTGGTAGAGATTGCTCTCAGCAATAAGACCGCCTTTGCCCATGTACCAAATGTTTATATCTAACTGTTTCTGTAATATGTCCTTGTGTATGTATCTATACTAATATTATAAAGAGGAAAGATTTGTTTGTTTGTAATGAATAGGCTCCGAAACTACTGGACCGATTTCAAAAATTCTTTTTTATCAGTGCTAATTTATCAGTGCGTGACATAGGCTATATTTTATCCCCATAATCCCACGGGAACGGGAACTACGCGGGTGAAACCGCGGGGAGCTACTAGTGTACAATAAAGAATATCTAAGTATCTATAAGTACTTATTATTAATGTTTCTTCATGTTTGTCCATAGAAAAGCTCCGCCTCTCCCTGTGCGTGGGCTGCGGCGGTCAGATCCACGATCAGTACATCCTGAGGGTGGCTCCTGACCTGGAGTGGCACGCGGCCTGCCTGAAGTGCCAGGAGTGCCGGCAGTACCTGGACGAGTCGTGCACGTGCTTCGTGCGGGACGGCAAGACTTATTGTAAACGGGATTATACTAGGTGAGAAACTAAGTACTACGACTTAGGCTAGAAGGTTGCGTATTGATCTCTGTGCTAGATAAAATGTTGTGAAATTCCGAAAATGTAAATGTGGATTTTTATGCCCATAACTTTGCTTGAGGGATTCTGGTTAAAATTAATTTAAACATAGATACCTACTTAGAAATTAATTATAACGTGAAGTAGAGTCTCTCTTGCTGCTGATGTGACTCAAAAATACTTAGTAACTGCCAATGCATATGAGACGTCTCTTCTAAAACTTGAGGCGAAATATCTCCATGTATACATGTTGTATGCTCCATAAATATCAATTTCATAGTGCAGAAAAAATGACACCTCGTGTAAAGCTGGGAACTGAGACTGCAAACGTAGAGATGTGCGTTATTTTAGCGTTCCTGTAAGGGGCTTTAAAGTTACGAGAATGAATATAATTAACTTCTGGCCTTTATACCTCAGAAACCCTAACTTATTAATCTAAATATTTATTCAAGCAATCTCATACGATTCTATATTAATCCCGTTGCTTACAAAGCCAAATTAACAATAAAGTAAAAATAGCATAATATTTCGTTTACACGTACGTCAATCATTTCCCATCTCGGCGCCACTTTTTATACACACAGACCAAAGACTAAATTCACTAAAATAACGCACACGTGTTTACGTTTCCACCCTTCCATTTCACGCGACTAAAATATAGAATTACAAGAAGGAAAATACATGTACACATTCAACGTATATTCAAAATACGTTACCGGCTAAAATATAAGGTTTATAATCCCATAGATCGATAAATACAAGAGGCAGAATGTTTGTCGACCTTTGCTGTGATGTGCCGAAGAGAAAACAAATAGTTTGACAGAACATTATGTATTTTAGCGCCAAAACAAACGTCACTTTGACAGCGCGGCGGGCGGCGGCAACTAGATATGTCTATGGTAATGTTTGTTTCCGCTCACCAGGCCGGATCGGCGGGTTTTCGATTACTTACAATATTATTCCAACATTAAAAATACAGATTTTGAAAAGGATTGTCTATGCACTTAAGTAAGATGGATCTTATGTTATTTTCATAGATTATTTTTAAACCAAAAGGCTCTGACGATGTTTTCTGCTTGATTCTAGGATCTAGATAAGTATTTAGATTAAGGGCCTAATTCACCATCTTCAAGTAACGTTCCGAGTAATTACTTACATGTTTTGTCTTTGTCACTTGATATAAAGTAATAAAGAGACAAAACTAACTTTACTTGGTGAGTAACTTTACTTGAAGGTCGTGAAATAAGCCGTAAGTCTCTTCTTAGTTAAACTTGGCGATTACGGATATCCATCTTCACTATAAGTAATACCATCATTAGTCGATTCAATTAAACTTTTTTCATAAGTTTATTTATCTAACACTTTAAAAAGGACTGATATTAATTAATATCCTTTAAAAGTTAAACATCCTTAGGAAGTGGCCACACGAAGTTTCCTTTATAACACTCACTCATAATATTGTGTTAAATAAATAAATACTATACAATCTAATAACGATGTCCCGGTGTATAGCGTAAACATTCATATCCGAAATATCGGTATTGTAGGAAGTCTATAAATATATTAATTGACTAGCTATGCCTCGGGGTCTTACCCGCGTTTTTTACTTCACCGAGACGTTTTATATTTCACCCGGGGGGTCGATTTATGAAAATCTCTCCTTAGTGGATACCTACGTCATAAGTGAAACGTGTGTGCGAAATTTAGCTTTCTAGTCGATGGGGTTTGGGCTGTGCGTTGATCCATCGGTCAATTAATGTCGCCTAGGCAAGCTGTGATGTTGGAGCAAATATATTTTTTATTTATAGTAAGATTATACACCCTATCTTGGGATCAAACCTTCCCTATGTGAGGTTGATCTGACCTTAGTGAATCTTTTAGTGAACACAACCTTAGAATTTTAAATCAAGTGAGTGCAGGTTTCGAATTCAAAAATAATTTGAATACTCAGATTGGACATCGAACAAAATAAAAAGGTAGATTTTAAATTAAAATGAGCTAAATATCTACGGTATATTTTAATCGACTTAAAATGATATCAGATCAACCTCAAACACATGTGTGTTCAAGGTATACTTACATAAATACCAACATGTATATACGATATTTGTACGTTTCTAACTAGCAATGTTTACATCTAACTGGCAGGCAATTAGGGAAACACTACACCACACACAAGTATTAAGTTTCAGATAAACTGTGAACTGGGAATAAGTTTAGATAAAGTTATTTGTGAAACGGTACCTAAGTATATATGTATTTTACTAACCGCAGCTTCGCACGTAGGCAATTTCCTTGTGATTTATGTAGTAACTAGTAGCTCCCTGCGGTTTCACCCGCGTAGTTCCCGTTCCCGTGGAATTACGGGGATAAAATAAAGCCTATGTCACGCACTGATAAATTAGCTTTCCATTAGTGAAAGAATTTTTGAAATCGGTCCAGTAGTTTCGGAGCCTATTCATTACAAACAAACAAACAAACAAATCTTTCCTCTTTATAATATTAGTATAGAAAAATCTTTGAGAGTTATTGTGTATTATATCTATAAAACTAGGTAAGTATATTTAAATAGCATCAAATCAAATCAAATTTTATTTCAAAAAATCTTAATGCTAATACAACATTCGGGCCCCCACATTGCCAGTCCTGTGGGGGAGTAGGGTGCAAAATAAGTTTTAACAATAAATGGGAACAGCAAAAGAATAAACCAAAGAATCATTTAATCATGATGATAGAGTGAATGATCAGAGAGCAGAGTTGTGTCACGGAAAATTAAATTTTCATTTGACTCTACTGGTAGAGTCATATGCAATGTACTTATGCTCGGGCCTAACCGGGATGAGGGTGAGACCTTAGTCAACCACAGGCCGTGTGCGGGTTCGGTCATGGAGCACACAACCTTAGAATTTGATTTATCTCGGTCTGGGTCTGTGTGTGAATGAGTGTGTGCGTAGTCTCTGATACCCTAGATACAAGTTACGGACTTAGGGTCAGTAACTATGAGATGATGTAGTAAATGATTATGTTATGTAATGTCTTCGCAGGTGTACGTGCAAGTTTCTGAACGACGCTTTCTTTCAAAGTAATGGTGACTAATATGAAAATCTATTAAAGATATTTAAAAATAAAGTAATTGTTTATCAAAAAAATGTTTATTGTACAACCAAATGTTTATAGATAACAATAAAATTAATCTTCGTAAATATTTATCTGTCGTTTTTTAATCAAATATATCTGATTTTAAATGATAAAATGAATATTCCACTGAACAATACTTTTTGATTTGTAATATAAATTTATCGGAGAATATAAAACATATGATGGTAATTTGATAACGGTTATATCGTAAATATTTATCGATATTATTGTACTGATTAATTGTGATGATCCCAGCTGTAACATGGTCTGTCTTGACCGGGGGGACGACCACACTCTCTCAGAATATTGGCGTGAAATAAAAGTAGCTTAGGGTACTAAGTTTCGCGGGGTAAGAGGGTCTGAAAGTTCTCCCCTCCTGGTGAAATTTTAAGTGCTATAGCAAACCTTATTCTGACAATTTTATGATGTAAGTACTTACATAACAAAAAAGAATTTACAAAACACTTATTTTCTAATTTAAGGATCATTTAAGTAAGTATATCAATTGTTATCAGTGTTCGTTCAGCGTCCGCAAAGAACAGTTGCGTTGCAGTTGCTTTAGTGCGCGTTCGGGTAAAGCGCTGACGCGGCAAACACTCGCGAGTGACCTCGGTACGGTACGCGTGCGCCCGGCCGGTCATCAACGCGATGACCTAGATTGTGTGAATCATGCATGACTATGTAGTGAATTAATAAAAAACATTGTTAAGGCTCCGTTACACCTTTATTATAAATTTAATATTTAGTTAGAAAAAATGGCAACAGGAACAATCACAATTAAAACTGAGACTGAGCATTTGCTATACAAGTACCTCAACGAAGAAAAAGAGCAACGTAAGAAATATGAGAACCTTGTTAAAGAACTACAAGATAAAATTGTAGAATTACAACAACAGTTAGTGCAAATTCAGGAGGATAAAAATACACCTCCAGCTAAACAACCATCAGCAGGTTACTCTAACCAAGTTCAGTATGAGACTGATGAAGAGGAACTTGCCAAAGAGACCGAGTGGGTACGGCAACAAAGCCGTAAGAAAAGGAAGCTGAACCAGTCACTCAGCCCGCAACAGGAATCAATCTCCAGAGAGGACGTTACAAAAGTGCCGAAAGCTAGAAAAGCCCCACAGCCACCACCAATAATTGTTGAAAATGTGACAGATTATCAGAGCTTTTTTGATCTTCTGTCATCATCCGTTGCAAAAGATTCTTTTCTAATTAAGATGAAGAGCGGCAACGTCGTTAAAATCAATTGTAGAGATGGCGACTCATATAGGACTGTGACTCAGTTTCTACTACAAAATAATTGTGTCTGGTTTTCTTACGAAAACAAGCAGGATCGGCCCATACGAGTTATGGCAAAAAATCTGCATTCTACATGTGTGCCTGCTCGGATTATAGAGGATTTAGTATCTAAAGGATACAATGTTGAAGATGCAGTGAACAAACTAAGTTGGAGGACAAAGGAACCTTTAAACATGTTCATGATATCTTTCAACAAAAATGAAGATGTCAACAAAATCTACAAAATCCAGTCTATTTTGGGTTGTAAAGTAGACATTCAACCCCTAAAAACGTCAAAATTAATCCCACAATGTAAAAGGTGCCAGGCATATGGTCACACCCACAAATACTGCTCCAAAGAACCCAGGTGTGTTAAATGCACTGGAAAACACTTAACGAAAGACTGCAAGAAACCCGCAGAAGCCAAACCAAAATGTGTTCACTGTGGTGAACAGCATCCAGCTAGCTACAGAGGTTGCACTGTAGCTAAAGAACTCCAAAAGTTGAAAAATAAAATAAGCCACAAAAATCAAATTTCGACCACCCAGGCACAAAAGCCCGATATTACAAAAAAAGCTATACCCAGTCAGCAAGTGACGAAGAATGTGTCTTTTGCACAAATTACAAAGGGTTTCAAACCGCAAACCCAACCAAAAAAACAGCCTACATTAAACATGGAGGACAAACTTAACACCATTTTAAATTTCATTTCATCTTATGATGAAAGATTCAAAAATATTGAGAAACGTTTGGGTATCAAAAATGATGTCTAAGTCAGTAAAGATATTTGCATGGAATGCCAATGGACTTCTCCGGCACCAAAATGAACTACAAGCTGTCCTAAACATAGAAAATATTGACTTATGTCTCATATCAGAAACACATTTCACCAGAGAAACATACCTAGATATTAAAGGATATAAAATCTATCACGCACTGCATCCAACTAATAAAGCTAGAGGAGGCAGTGCCGTCATAATAAAAGAAAATATCCAACATTGCGAGGTCTTTAAATGTGAAGAACCTGAAATACAAGCAGTTGGGATATCCATTAAAACCAAACGTTACCCGGTTACTATTTCAGCAATATACTGTCCACCGAGGTATACGTTAAAGACCGATCAATATGTAAATTTCCTTAAACAACTTGGCAATAGGTTTATCCTTGGCGGCGACTTCAATTCCAAAAATACCTACTGGGGATCTAGACTCACAACAACTAAAGGTAAAGAGTTGTTAAATGCAATTAAAGAAACTAAATGTGATGTGTTATCTACAGGTAAACCAACATACTGGCCCACAGATCCTCACAAAATACCTGATTTGATAGACTTTTTTATATATAAAAATCTCTCTCCTAACTTTCTTCACATTGAGGAAGGTTTTGATATGAGTTCAGACCACTCCCCAATAATTTTGATTCTCAGTGATGAAATCTTAAATAAAAAAGAAATCCCTTCGCTTGTTAATAAAAAAACGGACTGGGATAGCTTTAAACATGACTTAGACTCTAAAATAAATCTAAAAGTACCACTGAAGACTCCAGCAGATCTAAATTTGGAACTTGAAACGTTTATAGCGGATATCCAACAATGTGCTTGGAATAATACTCCGGATATAAAAAGAAAAAATATAACAACCATGTACCCAATAGAAATTCCACAGCTTATAGCAAAAAAAAGAAAACAAAGAAAAATATGGCAGGAAACTAGATTCCCACTCGACAAAACTTTATTAAATAACCTTTCAAAGAGACTTAGTAGAGAGATTAAAAAATTCAAAGAGGATACAATGTCTTCATCGCTAAGTCAACTTACTAGTGACCGTACAACCGACTATTCTCTATGGAAAGCCACTAAAAGTATTAAACACCCAACCAGACAAATACCTCCTATTAAAGAAATTGATGGTACATGGGCCATCAACAATGAGCAAAAAGCTGTACGATTTGCGCACCACCTAGAAAAAATATTTCAGCCAAACGAAAATAACACTGAACTTATAGAACATGTATCGCCACAGGATGAGTCAGAAATAAAACTTGTAACTCCAAGAGAGGTTTATTATGAAATTAAATTTATAAATAAAAATAAAGCTCCGGGCTATGACCTCATTACCGGAGAAGTCCTTAAACATTTACCTAAAAAAGCAGTGGTCAAACTTACCAACCTTATCAATGCTACATTCAGACTAAAACATGTACCGGATGTGTGGAAAGTGGCTGAAGTTATTATGATACCGAAACCAGGTAAACCACCTCATGAAGTAACATCTTACAGGCCAATCTCTCTTCTTCCAGTTATGTCAAAATTGTTTGAAAAACTATTTTTGAAACGGTTAAAAACTATTATAGAAGAAAATAGACTTATCCCTGAGCATCAGTTTGGTTTTAGAGAAAAGCACTCTACAATAGAACAGGTCCATCGAATAACCAATATTATTGAATCAACTCTAGAAGAAAAAAAAGTTTGCTCTACAATTTTCCTGGATGTAGCACAGGCATTTGATAAAGTGTGGCATCAAGGCCTTATGTACA
Source organism: Timandra comae (assembly GCA_958496195.1). Taxonomy (NCBI): domain Eukaryota; kingdom Metazoa; phylum Arthropoda; class Insecta; order Lepidoptera; family Geometridae; genus Timandra; species Timandra comae. Next base: position 7,353,859 of record OY292377.1, on the reverse strand, counting down.
AACTGAAAAAAATGCTACCAAAGCAATTTACTGACATATTGGAGTCATACATAACAAACAGGATGTTCAGAATAAAACAAGAAGACACCTACTCTGAACTAAAAGAAATAAAAGCAGGAGTGCCGCAAGGAAGTGTATTAGGCCCGGTCCTGTACCTATTATACACTAGTGACATTCCACAGATAGAAAACTGCACCATTGCAACTTTTGCAGACGACACAGCCATACTGGCTACTGGTGTCACTCATGAAGTCGCTGTGGAAAACGTACAAAGAGCCGTAACCAAAATATATGATTGGACTGAACAGTGGCGCATTAAACTTAATGAATCAAAATCGGTTCACATTGATTTTACAAATAAAATGACGAATTATCATCCGGTATACATTAACACCCATGCAATACCCTATGAAAACACGGCCAAATACTTAGGCATGACACTAGACACCAAGCTGCGCTGGAAAGCACATGTCAAAAAGAAACGCGATGAGCTAGAAATTCGCTATAAGAAGATGTACTGGCTGCTTGGTAAGCACTCACCGTTATCAGTACACAATAAATTACTATTATACAAACAAGTCCTAATGCCTGTATGGACTTATGGTATACAGCTGTGGGGCTGTACCAAATCAAGTAACGTACAGATGATCCAACGTTTCCAGAATAAAGTACTTAGAGGTATCGTAAATGCTCCCTGGTACGTTAGAAATGACGACCTCCACCGGGACCTCAGTGTGGAACCTGTTGCCATTATTGTTAAAAAACATGCCGAAGCTCATGAGAAAAGACTTCATCATCACGTGAACGTTGAGGCTATCCAGCTCCTCGACAACACGGACATTATAAGACGTTTAAAAAGGACAAAACCTTTTGAATTATTGTAGTGATAGTAAATAGTGTTAAAGTGCAGTGTATGTACTATGGTAAAGAACACATGAACAAAGTGTCTTCGCCTTAACAAAAACAATAAGAAAAGTGCCGATGGGCACATTCTTAACAGAAACATTTTATTAGTTTAAGTTAAAGTTAAATTGCTTATTAGCCTTAATATGGCTAGATTGCAATATTTTGAAGTACACAAAGTGGTGCATCAAGGACAAAAAAAAAAAAAAAATGTTATCTAAGTACTTAAGTATTGTTTTTAATGTGAAAGTAATAAACATCCACATATTATACTCGTAATAAATATTCGATTAAGGATTACCTACAAAGTTAGGTAGAGCAAGAAGTAGAGTATTAAAATATCATACACATTATAGTTTTTATAGTTATCATGGCGCTTGCAACAGCGTCGAAATAATATACTTACATGGTAAATATCCCGTATTATAATAATTTGAATCATACACATTTATTACCGCCACCATTTTACTGCACTCCGTGGTTGGCTGGTAGAAAATACTATCCTAGTATTAAACCCTCCATGTACTTAATTTAAGAGATTTTTATGTACAAAAATATTAAATAAATAAATTAATTAAAAGTCAATTCAAAACCAACTGAAATACCACCCTTTAGATACAACTGAAAGCTGAAACAATACCTACAAAACATAGGTGACCAAAATGCTCTTTTCCCGCCGTCACTCAACGCAGCTAAGCCTTTAAGGGAGTCTAATACTACTTTACACCCCAACCCCTATGTAGATAGGTATAGCGGGCTATAGGCGATGCTTTTAACGTTATTGCTCGGGGGTGTGTACAGCCCCTAAGTGCCGGTCAATGAACTTGGAGGCTTTTACACAAATTTGGATGTTGAATTAATATTTTTTTGAAAATCGGTTGGAATTATGAGTGGATTATAGGTAAATATAGGTTTTAATACATGTATTGTTAACTTGTTCGTTTGCAATTATTTTGAAAACATGTTTTTAGCAATTTTATATTTTAGGAGTAGGTATTTGTTAGCAAATAATTTAGTTACGAAATGAAGATCTATAATTTGTTGTTTGTTTTTAATCACTACAGTATAAAATAAAGTCGCTTCCTGTTGTCTGTCCTTGTGAACCTATGCCTAGATCTATAAAACTACGCAACGGATTTTAATGCGTTTTCTATGATAGATAGCGTGATTCAAAGAAAAGGTTTTTAGTATAATCTTTCCGCATTCTCACGGGAGCGAAAACTATGCGGGCCAATCCGCGTGGTGCCGCTAGTATTCGATAAATAGATTAATAGGTAAGTAATATATATAATTTTTCTTTGTTGTCAGGTTATTTGGCACAAAGTGCGATAAGTGTGGCGCTTCGTTTAGTAAAAACGACTTCGTGATGCGAGCCAAGACGAAGATATACCATATAGACTGCTTTAGGTGCTGCGCATGTGCGAGGCAACTTATACCTGGTAAGAACTACATATGTATATTTATTTATCTTTTACTATATGCATAAAGGTTGGCGATAATAGGGATGTCGACTGGGTAAACAAAATGAAATTCTAATTAGTCCGTCAGATATATTTCGAAAAAATATTAGACACGTATTTTTTTGTTTCATCAAATTAATAAAACTGACTTCGTTATAACGCATTAAAGTTTAGGAGTGGGGGCTTGTGACGATAATTCTTGGTTAAAAATGTAGCTGTGACGTCACACGAGTTTTCTATGCACTATATCGTCTTAATTATTTGTTTACATGAAATATAAAAAAATACATATAATATCCAAATATTTTTTGAAAATCTAAAAGACGGACTAATAAAATTTTTTTAGGCAACTACCCTATTGTGGTGAGCAATAAAAATTGAGTATTGAGTATTAAATAAAATTGAAATGTCTGTTTGTAATTACAAATAACAAATATTTTGACACTTTTTTAAATGCAAGTAAGTACTTAGTATATGAAAGTATGACTCACATCTAAAAATGCCCTTGGTGGGGACATACTTGTTTAAGTATGAGTTGATGATGATGTCTGTCTGTTTTCGACTAGTCTCTAAAACGCTGGACCGATTTTGATGGGATTTTAACTCCTAGATAGCTAATTTTGTGAGGAGTAATGTAGGCTTTGACTTTCTACTTTTATTATAGATATTCCTACGGGATAGAGTATGTGGCGACATATACACACCACATAAGGAACTAATTACTAAACAGCGCCATCTATCTGCAACTGTGGGAAATAACTGAAGAGTCCTGAATCGCGCAAGCGAAATTTACAGCGCAATTGACTATGTATACGAGAGCCCGACTACAACCGTCGGGCAGCTGCCCACCAGACATAACACCCGTCTGGTCGGAGGATCCTCCCTTTTCAATGGGGATATTCCCATTCCCATAAGTATATACGTGGGACAGCTAGTTCGTACCAACTTATAATATTTTCTCATTGTTACCAGGCGACGAGTTCGCGTTACGAGAAGGAGGAGCTTTATATTGTAGAGAAGACCACGACGTACTAGAAAAGGTAACTTAATTTGTTTACTTATAAATAAGTAACTTATATTACTTATGAATGATTAAAAAAACTGCGTATAAATGAACCGACTTCTTATGGACTTTAAACACCGAAAGTACCTAGTAAGTACTTAACATTACAAACAAAAAAAAAACCGAAATCTTTACCCAATTTGACTGAGATATCGGTAAACAAGTCCCTCACCATGTTTTCCTTCACCTTAGGAGCGTCGAATTAACGTACACATTAGTACGTGACGGGTTTCAAAACATGTCTGGTTCGATACAGACACCTTCTGAATAGAAATCAAAGGCTATAACCATTAATACGCCATCGACTCTCTTACAATAGACGTACTTATACACCCGTATTTTGAAATGATGGGACTTATTAAAATCAGAATATCTGTAGCAGTAACTGAATCCATATATCCAATAAAAATATCACAAATGATAGTCGATTACTTATCTTTAAAAAATACTAAATAAATGCCGTATTACCAGACGGCACACTAAGTAGCTATCAAGTATCCTGTGACGGCTCGGGTCGATGACCGCGCTCAGCTGTGTATCGCAGCGTTCGCCGGTTGTTCGGTGTAGAGTAACAATAAAATTCGGCGGGATTTTGAAAAACTTTGACTTATCATAACTTTTTAAATAAAAGCAAAAGATAAAAACTAACTTCACTATTATATTGTCACCCGTCGTTTACATTAGCTGTGTGATTAAGTATCTCGAATACAAAATAGAGGTGTATAATGATGTAATTCCTGTATGTAACAGAGCGCTAACACGAGCAGTACGAGCGGCAGTAACGCGGAGAGCAACAACAACACCACCCTCAGCAACAACAACTCGCACCATCCCCACGAGCTAGGGTCCATGTCCGGTGAGTATCAGTACCTACCTACATACATACACTTAGGCTCTAGACTAGACAGACGGACTGGACAACCACAATCAATGCAGTTGACACGACTGCAATAACCTGTCAACTGCATTGCAGTTTGAATACAGTTGACACGAATGCAACAGACTCAACTGCATTTAAACTGCACCTGAACTGCAATTTGCGGTTGGAATGCAATCCATCTGTTTAGACTAGAGTCTTACATATTACTTTACTGGGAGTCGTAATTGAGTGATAGCATTTCTGCGGCGCCCGACTTTGGCGTAATGAGTCACATCTTTTCTGTGCGGCGACGGCCTAAATTGGAACATACTGTTGACATTTTGACTATAATGCAATTTGGATACATTTTCAATAAACTGACAACCAAAAGATGCGATTACACCGGCACAGAAAATATTGTGGCTCAGTAGGCTCTAGACTAGACACTCTAGACAGACTATCCAACCGCAAATTGCAAGTCAAGTGCAATGCAGTTGACACGACTGCAATAACATAATCATTCACTCCATCATCTCATTACAGTAACTGACCCCTATCTAAGTTCGTTGTATCTAGAGTATAAGTTATATTAAAACGTAAGAGAGTTCGAAGGACTGCATTACTTAAGATCTGAAAGTTACTTGTTATCCAACTGTTATGTATAAAAAGAAGATAAGTAAGTAGCTATCCAATAAGTAACACAATTACGACGTAACGTCTGTTCAAATACATACCCTAGGGCTAAATAATATCAATCAAATTTGAATATTCATCTCTACAATCGCTAGGAACTAAAAACCAACAAAATAAAAAATAAATTAATAGATAAAACAAAATTGACACTTGGCGGGCTAGACAAAGAGAGCGGCGGCCTTTGTCGGCGCACATCAAAGGGGTTATCGATTAATCAGTGCATTGCAAACCGATTACACTACTATCGATATACTTGTTAAACTTAATCAGTCATGTTTTTGTAGATATTGACTAACTTTTATCTGAATTACTAAAATTTCGATAATAACTTCTTGAAATTAGGTGCGGTTTACTTTTTTCTACATAAAACTAAAATAGCTATGGCCAGCGGTTTAACTCGCGATAGGTCCACTCTAAGCACCTATGAATAAAAGAGCTAGCTGTGTAGTGACGGATGAAGACGACATGATGCCCTAAGCAATCCAAGCCCAGTGGTTTGACTCGCGTTATCTCTGCTCCTATTGGACATAGCGTGATGTTGTATAGCCTGTAGCCTTCTTCGATGAATGAGCTATACAACTCTAAGATATATTTTCAATTCAGACTAGTAGATTCTGAGATTAGCGCGTTTCAACCAGGTTCAAAAAACAAACTTCTCAGCTTTACAAAATTAGTAGGTAGACAGATCAATAGACAAGACCAGTGCCCCGCGGTTTTAATTTAACCCCGTAGTTCACGTTCCCGAGGGAATACGTGGATAAAATACAGCCTGTAGCCTTCCTCGATAAATGGGCTATCTAGCACCTTCCTGAGATTAGCGTGTTTAAACAAAAAACAATCAAAGAAACTTCTCTTCAGCATTATAATATCAGTTTAGATATAAAAGATTGTCTAAAAAATATCTATACGAAAAGATATTTCAATTAGTAAATACATAGATTTTCAGATTATATTTTGATCCTTCAAAAGATAATTTACAAACGCGAATGGCTCATCAAAATTGGTCAAGCTTAAAGGATTACGAGAGGTGTGAAGTGGTGTCAAATGACCGTCGGTCAGTTTGTTTGTTGTCAACCCCTTCATAAGGGTTGAAATTAAGTTTTAATTATTTAGTAGGAGCTAATGAATTAAGTAGGGGTTGTTAGATACTTTTTAAATAAAAGAATTGGAGAGGTTGTTTTGTTTTCTTAAATGTGCAAGTTATTCAACGAAACGACTTTCACTTATTTTAACAGAGCTTTATAAAAAACTTTTTAAAGAAATTAAAAGCAATTTATAGTGAGTATTATCTATCTAGTTAGTTATCTGAACAATACCAAATTCATGACCTCGTTGAGGCGAATTTTAAATGCATTTTTCAAAATTATCGAGGTTGGTTATTTATTATGATCACACACTCATACGGAAACTCAGACAAAGATTTAAAAATATCTACTTCGTACGGGTACTGAACCGCATCCATTTATAAGTATAACAAGCGGCGCCCCGTGGTTTCACCCGCGTAGCTCACCTTTCCGTAGGAATATGGGGATAAAATTATGCTAAAAACCTTCCCACTGAATCACTCTATCTATTAGAAAAACCCGCATCAAAATCAGTTGCGTAGTTTTAAAGATCTAAGCATACATAGGGACAGAGAAAGCGACTTTGTTTTATGCTACGTAGTGATGAAAGTTCAACTGAGGAAACTAATTCTAATTACAGATTCAGGCAGTGAGTCAGGGTCTCATAAGAGCGGGCGAGCGCGGACCACGGCAGCGGCAGACGGCAAGCCAACCCGGGTGCGAACGGTACTCAACGAGAAACAACTACATACTTTACGGTAAATATTTAATCTAGAATTTAATTTTAATAGATTGACTCAATATACCGATAACTAAGAAACGTTTTTTGTTATGGATCAAGGTCTTTTGAGCCATACGTCATTGTGATAAATGTCATTGACATTTTAAATGTTGCCAAATGCCAAATGACTACCAACATTTATGGGGAAAAGAAAAAAAAATGTAATTGCCCTATGAGAATAAATATAAAAGTTTTATACGCAATTAAATTAATTTGTTTTTCTGTATTTCAATAGATAACAAACCTACCAAATTTTCATTGAAATTTCTTTCTATTTTCAGAACTTGCTACGCAGCAAACCCTCGACCAGATGCCTTAATGAAAGAACAGTTAGTTGAAATGACAGGTTTAAGTCCGAGAGTGATCAGGGTGTGGTTCCAGAACAAACGGTGTAAGGACAAGAAGAAAACCTTGCAGCTCAAAATGCAAATGCAACAGGAGAAGGTGGTAAATACAGTGATAGGATATTTATATTATTTTATGGTTTCTAAGTTATGTAATATCAGGAATATTGTATGTTTTTTTTACCTTAATGCAAAAGGTGGAAAATTGATTTGCTATGAGCCGTGGTACAGCCTAATAAAACTAACAGGTCCAAAATATTTTCTAAATAGTCCATTTTTATTTTTTGTCATTAAAGGTAACTGTATCTCTTCATTATCTAGAGGTTTCTAGTAACACACTTTATAACTCTTGTCACCTGTAGAAGCGTTAGATGAGACATTTTTAATTGCAATCACAAAAATATTACTCTCTAACTATTATATTATGAAGTATGGATGTGTTGAGACGGTGCGTTAACGAATATATTGCGGCAGGAAGGGCGGCGGCTGGGCTACATGTCCATGGGAGTGCCGCTAGTGGCGGGCTCGCCCGTGCGGCACGAGGCGGGCGCGCTGGCGCTAGAGGTGACGGCGTACCAGCCGCCCTGGAAGGCGCTCTCCGACTTCGCGCTGCACGCCGACCTCGACCGCGCGCCGCACCACACGCAGGCCTTCCAGCAACTCGTCAATCAGGTATATTACACACCACATACTTGGTAAAAACTTTGCCTATATTGTGCTCAAGACAATTATTTCTGTGTATGAAGTATGAATAAGAATTTCTGTTTTCAAACTATTATTTATTTATTTATTTATTTATTTATTTTAAAACAGGCACACCAACAGAAAGTACATAAAACATTCTTAAAAATATTGTGTCTATATGTAACAAAATTCAGATGTACAGACCAATTACAGGTGTACACAGCATTCACAAGTAAAATTAATAATCGTAGGTGCAAGCAATTACTTAAAACTATTTAAAACAATAAGAAAAGATAAAATAAATTTAAACAAGTATTAATAAAACAGAATTAGGTAGTTTTTTTTTTTAGAATTAAAATATAAAATAAACTTGAAGATAAAAGAATTACAAACAAAAAAATAACAACAAATTACAACATAAAATCAGCACTCAAATATTTAAATATTTAACAATCTTATTTCTTAAGGCGCTGTGGGAGTCAAAAAATATGTCGATATTGGTTGGTTTGGCATTCAATTCGTTGTAAGTGGAACAGATACGGAATATTGGCGACTGACGACCAATATTGGTTCTTGTAAACGGAAGATTAAATGTTCGGGTTATGGGCTTTCTCGGTAGTTTACAAGGTACAGTTAAATTTAGGTGAGGTAGTATTTGTTCACTAGCAAATGTGCCGTTTAAACATTTTTTGAGGAAAATTATATCTGTGACTTTTCTGCGGTCATTTAAGGACATTAACTTAAAAAACTCTAGCCGTTGATTATAGGGACATCTGTGAGAGATACCTTGGGATATGTAAGCTAAATGACGAGTAAAAGCTCTTTGTACTGACTCAAGTCTTTGTGAATGGATGGAGTATATTGGATTCCAAACCACACCAGCGAACTCTAACTGACTACGTACTAATGAATTATAGAGGACTATTTTAGTTCGAATACCAAAGCCCTTACTATTCCTTTTAATAAATCCAAGCATTCGAAGCGACTTTTTGACAACGCTGTCAATGTGGTGGGTGAACGTGAATTTGCTATCCAAAATAACACCTAAATCACGGACTTCAGATACTTCTGACAGGACTTCCCCCCTAATATTATAATCAAAATGCACAGGGTTCTTTTTTCGACTATGTTTGATGTATACTGTCTTTTTATTATTAATAGACATGCTATTCCTCTCACACCATGAAATTATATTATCAATATCAGACTGGATATGAGCATTATCAGTGCTATTATGGATTGATGTATAAATTTTCAAGTCATCTGCGAATAGAGCATAATTACAGTGTTTAATGGCATGAGTAATATCGTTGATGTAGCATAAAAAGAACAAGGGTCCCAAGTGAGAGCCCTGTGGAACGCCGGACTTGGCAGAATATGGTTTAGAATCATATCCTTTAACCGAAACAGATAGAGATCTATTGCTTAAATATGAACTGATCCAGCTAAGGAGCAGACCGTTGACACCATAACATTTTAACTTATCTATCAAAATTAAATGATTGACCTTGTCAAATGCACTGCAAAAATCTAAATAGACAGTATCAACCTCATTACCATGATCCAGTTCATTGGCAATATAATTTGTAAAAGAGACTAGATTTGTTTCCACTGAATGACCTTTTCTGAAACCATGTTGGTTAATATTTATATATTTGTCTAGATGTTGTGTAAGAACTTTACAAATCAGAGATTCAAATAATTTTGATACAGTTGACAACAGAGCAATAGGTCTATAATTTTGAACGAGACTAGGATCACCTTTTTTAAATACGGGAATTATGCGGGATTCTTTCCATTGTGAAGGGAAACTACCTGTGGCTAAAGAGTGATTAAATATTTTAAATAGAGGAAAAGTAATAGATGAAGCGGTACGATTCAGAAAAATGGGATGAATATTATCTGGACCTACACTTTTATTAACATTAAGATTTTTTAATGTTTTGTATATATCTTTTTCAGAAATAATGACATCTTCTAAAATTATATCGTAATTTAAAGTTGAATCTAAATCCCTAGTAGAAATATTTGATTGATTGTCTGTAAAAATAGAGGAAAAATGATCTGCAAATAGATTTGCTACGTCTGTACCTTCATTAGCTTTAATATTATTTAGATACATTTCAGAAGGAATTGACACCTTTACGTCCCTTTTGCCATTAACATATTGCCAAAATACTTTACTATTACCAATAATGGAAGATTCGATTTTTAACTTGTAGCGTTGATAACAAATATTGTATAACTTATTACAACCATCGCGAAGTATCCCATATTCAATTTCATCCAGAGGATTTTGATATTTTATATGTTTGGCTCTAACTTTATCTTTATCTTTGAGGAGTTTAATTAAAGTCCTTGAAAACCAAGGCGGTTTATTGGATTTTTTCATTATTTGTTTGGGTACATGGCGGTCTATAATAAAACGAATTGTTGAATACCAAACTGAAACCATATCGTCTGTAGAAGTACATAGAAGAAATTTGGCCTCCCAATCAACGTCATTCAGTTCTGACACTATGGTATCATAATCAGCCTTAAAGTAATTATATCTAACAAAAGACTTGTCACGCAGCATATCAGAATTATAACAGAAGTCTATGTTAAATAGTAGACTAGGGTGATGAGAATCTAATTTACTTAAAATATCTAAAGAAGCAGATAAATGACCGTTTTGCATGCTACTGAGTACCAAATCTAGTATTTTATTGTTAGTATTAAGTACATTATTATATTGATATAAGTTATTGGCGCTAATGAAATCGATCATTTTCTGCTCGAGGGCACTGGTAAAGACAGAAGGGGTTACATAAGATCCACTCTCACAGTTTGACCATTTAATGTTACCCAAATTAAAATCGCCTAGTATTATAACGTTCTTATTTTGCTCAAGTACATTTACTGTATTACTATGAAATTTATTCAAGTTGACTAGTTTTAGTGGAGGAGGTAAATATACTGCACAAATAGCTAACGATCTCTTAACACCTTTCTGGACAACTTCAATATTAACCCAAATATCTTCACATTCACTTTCACAATTATACATACGATACGATTGATACCTGCGAGAAACAGCTATTAAAACTCCCCCTCCGTCTGCCTTCGAACTTTGGTGTACTTGACGGTCTCTTCTATAAACAACATATCTCTTATCAAATAATTCACTATCTAAGATATTACTATTAAGCCATGTTTCTGTAAAAACTATGAGATCATATGAAGAAAGTAAAATATTATTATAAAGTTCGTTGGTTTTAGTTTTGAGACCACGAGTGTTTTGATAATATATAACAAGCATTTTAGAAACTTATATTCCAAAACAATCACAAAGTATTAACATATAAAAAAGTTAAACTAATAGCTTTAAGCTTTCTAAATTACGAATATTTATTGCTTGCGAGGTTTCATTCTTACGGGCGAAGATTCGGCCATTTCGTACCCAAATAAATCTGTAACTCATCTCTTTAGCTTTCTGTCGCGCCGCAGCATGTAGAGACTTATTTGCAGGTGTTAGATGTTCGGCAACGTATACAGGTGATTTAGACCCACCCAGGCCGAGATGATGAGAATTGAGCTTATTTACATCATTAGCTTTATTAAATTTGTAGACAGCCGCTAGTATGGTATCGCGCTGACGAGGACTTCTTAGACGCGCCACAACTGTACGAGGCCTGTCATTGTCTTTGTTGAGTTTGGCCACACGTGTAACCTGCATAATGTCGGCTTCGGCTATCGGCACATTAACAACTTTAGCCAACTGCGTCAGGCAGGTTGTTAGGTTCTCGTTGCGATGTTCAGGAATACCGTTTAGTTCAAGATTACTTTCACGTTGATGTTGTTCTGTTAGTGAGAGCCGAGCTGAAAGGTCTTTCACCGTGGCAGTCAGAGTAGTGTTCTCTTTTTGAAGTTTATCAACAATCAAGTTACTCTGATCATGACGGTTCTTTAAATCCTCGTATTGGTTGTTAAGAAAGGTTAAAGATTCATGAAAATCCGCAATTTGGGAACTAATAACTTGAAATTTATCATTAACCACTTTTAGTACGGCTTGCTCAATAATCTTGGTTATATCAGATTTAAAATTTTCCATAGTGTTGCGTAGCACATTTTCTGTTATTGGGCCATTTCCGTCGGAGGCAACATTTTTCAACGACACGGGTTTACTCCTTAGTGTAACATTTTCAGGCGTGGAGTATTTATCTGCTTCATTTGTAGTCTTGGATACAACATTGGAAGGCGTTTTACTTGAAATATTTTTCGATATAGAGATGTTATTACGGCAATTGTTACATTTCCAAGAAGATTTCTTTTCAGGCAACATAGCATAAAAGCGTTTATCATTAGTGCCAGCACAAGTTAGGTCAAAAAATAAGCAACACGATGAGCATTTTAAAAATTGTCTATCCGGTATTATTTGACGGCAGGAAGCGCAAGAGTTAGGCATTTTGTTGATTTAAATATAAAACCACCGCTACAAATTGAAGTGTCGCGATTCACAGCGCCTTAAGCTTTTCCGTTACTGTTGGATTGGCGGCCAGCAAATCAACGCGAAGCTCGTTCGCGGCCCGCGCACTTAGCAAGTGGTTCGGCGGCCAGCAAAACAACGCGATGCACTGAACGGTTATACAATTAATTTCACTGAATTTAACACTTTATACATATATTTGACCACGCGAACATATATTAAAATATTGCTCTGAGTTTAATAAACCTTGTACACTATAATTTTTTGACAAAATGATACTTTATACTATTGTTTACAAATAAAATTTACGGAGCGGGTGGTTATGCGTGCACCTACGAAGCGCGCGCGCGCTAAAAAAAAACGATTATGATTAATGGGGTATTCCATTGTATATTATTTATTTCGAGTTTCCGATATTTCGACGCTGTTGCAAGCGCTATGATCAAGCATTTCTGTTTAGTCTTGTTTCGGATGTTTACGATCTATTCGATGTATGTATATCCGGAAAATAAATTACAAGTTTATCCGTTGTCTAAGTATTCTATAAACTTTGAAGAAACTATGCTTAATTTGGGTTGGGACTAGGTGGGCATGTGTTATTATGTCCAGATATTTTTATTTATTTAATAATTATTAATTGACTTTCTGATCTGATTCTGACAGATGCATGGCTACGACGTGCCGTCCCTCCCCCCACCGCGAGTGCCGCACGCTCCTGGCGAGGACAACTACGTCACATACCTCGAGAGTGACGACAGCCTGCCGCCCTCACCCTAGTGCCGTCTAACATAGTACCCTCCTTGAGGAGGGGGTAACGACTGTACATATTATTAACTTTCATTAAAAATTTTGAAAATATTTTACATATAAAACCGTTTCTTTTCTAAGTACATAATCTGTAATTGTAGTCCCTTTAGTTTAAATGTTAAATGGAACAAATAAAATCATCAATATTTTCTGTTATTTGTAGAAACCAGTTTGTGAGTTTCAATTAAAGTACTTTCTTTTCTAATACCTTCCATTCCATCTCGTTTGAAAACGCATAAGGTTATCAATGTGTGCAGTCGTTTCTTAATTTTACGTGTAAATTTATAAACTAAGGACTTTTAGCTACTGTACGCACTACCTACTAGATTTGTAAGATACCGATTTTATGTGATGTTCACCATTAGGTTTATTTACCTATTATGTTAACTTTGTATTTATTTTTTTATATTTTTTACTTAACAGCTTTTACTTTTTACGAGATCTGCTAATGTATATACGTTGTAATGTAAATATATATAAATATAAAATTATTTTTTACTATATTAGATTTTAAGTTTAAATTGTAGGCAATATTAAATAGAAAAAATGTTTGTGATTTATGTGTAAAATAAAAATCACTTTTATACAGTAACTTTTACCTTTTAATTATGTATATAACATTTATACTAGACTATTATCAGAATGCCTAATTACTTACTATAATTTTAAATAAAACTATACAAAATTACTAGACAATTTTAGAGATTAATTTTGTTTAAGAAGTATCTAAGTAATTTTGGAAATAATAATATCAAATCATGTACTTACATAATTCTTGTAAAAATGGGTGATTTATAATAGTTATGCTAACATTTGGAATAGATTATGAATTGTTAATTTATTCAGTAGTTAAATAATTCACTGTATTTAGATTGTGAGCATACATAATATTATAACAAAATGGATACAATAAGTCTATAGTTTTATTACCTAATACCATTTTTAAGCTAAAAAATACCTATATGAATATAATATAACATAACATAATCATTCACTACATCATCTCAATATGATTTATGACTATAAAATATTGCAAAATTCAATTATGTCCTGGCAACATTTTGGACGTCAACCAATGACACTGACTGTAAAATCGTGTTGACACATTCATAAATGTCGTTTCTGTCATGTGTCAGCTAGACAATATGTCAATGGCTAGACATCAATGTCAACTACTGTCATTATCAGTTATTGTCAGCTGTCAAATCGCAGAGATCAAAAAATTCAAATTTCAGCCAAGCAGCGGTGAAAGTTGTTGTTTTGTTGACAAATAATTTATTTTTAAATATAAAATTACGTTTAGCTTTCGCAATAATTTAGATACAATACCTACGTATTGTAGTGAGTTGTAAACATGAGTTCTAGTGAAGGAACTGTTAACAGGCGAAAAGTTAGACATCGGGAGACTGTTGAAGAAATCGTAAGTAAAAAAAAAATATTAAAAAAATTAAGCGAAAAATCCTTTTTTCTTCTTTCAAGTTATAGTAATTAAATTACTTATTAAATTATAATTGTATATTTTAATGTAGTAACTGGCCTATAATTTAATAATTACAGGCTATTTGAATTTTATTAAAATTATCCTTAAAAACGCGAAAGTTTGGATGCCTGGATGTATGTTTGTTACTCTTTCACGCAAAAACTATTGGACCGATTTAAATGAAATTTGGTACTTACAGATGTTCTTTACAACTAGGAATAATACATAAGATACTTTTTATCCCAAAATTCCCATGGGATTGTGATATACGCGTAAACGCGCGGGGCACGGCTAGTCTATCAATATAATAATAAAATAATTGATCTGATTTTTATGACATGTATTTTTTATTATTAAATATTAATTCGTTTTGTATGGTAATTCTATTGAATTGTCATAATATTATTGAAGTTAATGTAAATTAAGTTTACTTTCCATTATATCTTTATTATTATTAAATAACACAGCAGTCTCGTAGCATATCCTCCTACCTACCAAGTCTCGGGTTCAATTCCTGAGTGCAATGTTAAAAAAAATTAAGTTCAGCATTAAGATCACCAAAACATTTCATTATATTTCAATTACTTATTTCTCTTCACTAAACTAATTGATTTAAGTGAAAGAGGACTTTTGCCTTGCCATAGGATCTTACAGGCGAATACTTTCCTAAATCTACATTAATATTATAAAGAGGAGTGATTTGTTTGTAACAAATATTTTCCGAAACTACTGAACCAATTTAAAAAAAAAAATAACCATTAGAAAGCTACATTCACCCTGAGTAACATAGGCTTTTATCCCCGTATTCCCACGGGAACGGGAACCCCACAGTAATTAATTAAAATATCACTATTTCAGGATCTCTCTTACACTGATACATCGAGGTATGTCAATGATAGACAAGAAAAAAGTTGGCAATCGGTAAGTATAATTATTATTTACTTTTTATATTCATTTTCATATATATTTTGTAATGAAAAACATTTCTAAATTAGTTAGTTATTTATTTTAAAGAAGCAGTTCAGTAATTAAATTACCATATTATATTTTTTTATTTCCAATTTATTTATTTGTTTATAATTAAGTCTTCATCTCATGAGTATGACAGGTACCCAACAGCCATAGACCCTAAATTCGATTCCTTGGCTAAGTGTACATATTTATGACTCTAGATTCAATTCTTAGGCACAGCAAAACATGTTTGCTATTTAACAAACATGGCACATGATTGAAATCAGTAACATGCATTATACAGTGTGGCAATGACAAAGAAAAGTAATGAAGCATTGTATATTTTCTGTGCCAGTGACAGCGTCGCTGTAATCGCATCTTTTGGTTGTCAGTTTATTGGAAATGTATCCAAATGACATTAGAGTCAAAGTGACAATAGTAGCTTCTAATTTTGGCCGCCGGCACAGGAAAGATAGTGACTCAATAAGTAGTTACTTTTCTAGTATATATATACCCCTTGAATCAACATCCCACAAAGTTACCTCATGAGATAAGTCTAAGTATTTACTCAGCTTATCTTTTTCAGGTTCACAATATTTATATTAAAATGTAATTTCATCAGTCAGAGAGAAGTGTTTGCTTTGCAGACAGTTATCTTAAATGTTGACTCGATTAAAGAATAAATATTCATTTATATAAATGAATAAATCGCGGACGAAGTCGCGGGCAAAAGTCAATTTTTTTATACAAATAAACTGGCTTTTGCCCGCTACTTCGTCCGCGTGGAATAATGACTTCGGGCAGAGTTAGGGTTTTCCCCCTTTTCTCCGCCTAGGAGGGGAATTTTCAAAAATCCTCTCTTAATGGTAGCCTACACTCCCCAACAAACACACGTGCCAAATTTCAGCTCTCTACGACCAGTAGTTTCGGCTGTGCGTTGTCTGTCAGTCAGTGCGTCACTCAGTAACGGAAAAGTTTTATTTAAATACATTATTTGCTTCAGAAGTTATCTATCTAGTATTTTCAATATATTTTTTTATTGCTTCCATAATTTTATAGTACAGTCACGGAATGAAAAGGTTCGTCACCTTAGAGTTGGTTTTCACTTGCACTAGTATTGCAAGAAACAATTATGCCAACATACAAGTGTAAGAAACAGTGATGCTAACATTTAAATAAATAGAATGACGTTTGCTATCGAATAAGGTTTTGCTTGATTTTTCTATCCTTTTTTAAACACTGCCTTGTGCACGCGGCATATAAAAACCTCTTTGATATTTTGCAATGATGACATTGACTGATTGACAATAGTTTTAACAGAAATAATAATGGCAGGTTGAACCAAAAAGAAGGTTTTAGTTAATCAAAAATCTTGTTGACAAGATTTTTATCCTGTCAAACAACACTGATCTGAATAATTTTGAACTTTATTATCGAGCAGTAGAACATTATTTTCCCTAACCCGAGTCTATTCTGGAACATAGTTTCAAAAGGTAGTATGTTTTCGAGACACATTAAACGAATCAATTTGAAAATTGACGAACCTTTTCATTCCGAGACTGTACATATTACTTATATCGATATAATACTTTAAGTTTAAAATGTATACATTCAAGATATAGTTTTTATCTTTAGCTAAACTAATAAATATCATAAAGGCATAGGCAGGCATCATATATCATTTTTGTCTCGGTCTGTGTGTGAGTGAATGAGTGTGTTCGTAGTTTCTGATACCCTAGATACAAGTTACGAAGTTAGTTAGGGGTCAGTTACTATAATGAGATGATGGAGTGAATGATTATGTTATGTTATAGTTTATTTGTTTGTGAATGATTATGTTATGTTATAGTTTATTTGTTTGTAGTTAATCTTAAGAACTACTAAACAAACAAAATAGATGCACATATTATTTATTTTCTCGCCCCGCGAGTAACTATATTAATATATGCATTTCTTTCGTTTACACGGAATTTACATTCACTGTCATTTTCTCTCGCCGATAGTTCATCGCTCACTCGCCCGCGGTGGGACTACTACGGGGCCGTCCATTAATTACGTGAGGTATTCTAGGGGGGGAGGGGGGCAAGCTAAATCTTTCAAAATCTCACTTAGGGGAGAGGGGGGGTCTTGGCAAATATCACGTATTTTTTTTTCTCACAGAAAACGGTGTAAATTTTCGTGAAAAAATATTTCTAGAATAAAACATGGTCAAATCTGAGAAAATAGTATTTGTCGTATTCATCCGAACTTCGCAGAGCAATGAAGTAGCGCTCGATTGTTTTTCTTAATAATCCAACACGTTTACAGTTATTAGAATTTTTGAAGAATCTCGCGTGAGATTAGGGGAGGGGGGAGGGAGTTGAAGAAAATCTAACGATATCTCACCAAGGGGGGAGAGGGGGTCGAAAAATTGACAAAAACGCCTCACGTAATTAATGGACGCCCCCTACCTTATACAGGGTGAATTTCCAAGTAGGTGATTAAATAATGAATTTTCAAGTGTAGTTCGATAGGTTTCGAAATTTATTAAACACCTCATAATTTCAAAATTTCCTATACTCCACCATTGCAAATTAACTTAAATAACAATATTTTCAAAAGCAAATTAACATGAACATACTTACCGAAAAAGGAAATTTTAATTAAGTTTGGATGTTTTCAATTATTTCCGTAGGTTATTATTAATTAATTTTTAATAGAAAACATTATTAAACTCAAAAATAAACAGTTTAATAATGATATGCAATCATTAATATTTATAGGCACTAAAATATTATTTATGAAAAACAACATAATCTTATCGTATTTTATTGTACAATTAAATTTATAAATAACACTAATAAAATAAAGTATACGCGCGGAAGTTAAAAAGAACGCCGTTTATTTTTACACTAGGCATGCCCCGCGGTTTGACCCACACTACCGTACGGAATGTAAGGGCGTGAACCCACCCCGCCACGCACGCTGCACACGGCTACGCGGCGCTGAGATATATTTCAAATGTGTGGCCGTGTGCAGCGAGCGTGCGTAGGCGGGGGTTCGCGCCCTTAGCCCGAGCCTTCTTCTATAAATGAGCTGTAATCTATCTGACGCCACCTAAACCATCTCATGTAGTTGCAGGCCGATGATAATGATGATAAATGAACTATAAAACACTCAAATATTTTCCAATTTAAACCAGTAGTTCCTAAGATTCGCGTTCAACCAAACAAACTCTTCGGCTTTATCATATTAGTATAAGTACATTGTCATTGCCACCCTGTATATTTATACAAATAATAATAGTATAAAATATTTAAATACATTAAGGGCCTATTTCACGACCTTCAAGTAAAATTACTCACCAAGTAAAGTTAGTTTAAAGCTCTTACTTACTTTATATCCTACTAATATTATAAATGCGAAAGTTTGTATGTATGGATGTTTGTTACTCTTTCACGCAAAAACTACTGAATGGATTTTAATGAAATTTGGTACAGATGTTCCTCATACCTAGGAATAACACATAGGATACTTTTTATCCCAAAATTCCCACGGGATAAGGTTTCACGCGGGTAAAACCGCGGGGCACAGCTAGTCAAGTAATAAAGACAAAACTTGTGAGTAGTTACTCGGAATTTTACTTGAAGATCGTGAAATAGGCCCTAAGTATAATATATTAATTTTATTCTAGGTTTTATACATGTTTTGTACAAAAAGCACACAATTGTTTGAGCCTAAAAAGTCTGTAAGTGTTTGGGTATCTCAAATTGGTGTTGTAAAAAGGGAAATGTGTTTCTAGCTGCATTTATATCTATACTTCTATACTAATATTATAAGGAAGTAAAGTTTGTTTTTGTTAAATTGTAAGGGGTAATCTCGGAATCTACTGAACCGATTTAAAAAATTCTTTCACTAATGGAAAGCTAATTTATCAGTGCGTGACATAGGCTATATTTTATCCCTGTATTCACGCGGGAACGGGAACTACGCGGGTGAAACCGCGGAGCGCTGCTAGTAATGTAATATAAGTGTATATTTTTCGGGTGCTTAGACAACTGAATGTCTCCATAGATATTGGTGGGTGTCGTCAAGATAAACTAGCATTTTCAAAAGCTGTGACATGGCCTTGGTAGCCTAGCAGTGCTACGATTCAGAATGGGTTCAAAACTCAGCTGGAGAAAATTTTGAATGTGTATATTTTCAATGTTGTTAAAGGCCACTTGGCATCTGTATAAAAACATTAAATTTAAAATTAAAAAAAAACCCCAACACAATTACTTTCCAACCCCCATAACTTTTGAATGGGTCAACCGATTTTCGGGAGCTATGATGCCACAGACAGACAGATACACACACACACAGACACGTCAAACTTATAACACCCTCTTTTTGCGTCGGGGGTCAAAAATATAATTTTAAAAAGTGTGTTTCGCATTAATTGACTGTAAATATGTAACTAAAAATCTGTAAACTTTCCAAGTGCATGACTGTTCTGCTTTCAGTGTATTAGGCAGGTTAGAGTTATTTTGATTAACGGGATATTTACCATTATTTGTTTCGAGTTTCCGATATTTCGACGCTGATGATGACGCACCATGATCACGGATGAACTGTTGGACTGTACTGCGGGTAGATTTGATGAAATGTTTAAAA
Source organism: Timandra comae (assembly GCA_958496195.1). Classification (NCBI taxonomy): domain Eukaryota; kingdom Metazoa; phylum Arthropoda; class Insecta; order Lepidoptera; family Geometridae; genus Timandra; species Timandra comae. The sequence goes on along the minus strand of OY292377.1, from coordinate 7,333,667 downwards.
GCAGACAAATCTATACTCTACTAATACTCTACTCTATAATATACATGGTAAATATCCCGTTGATCATAATAATTTGAGTGCTAATAACCACGATAACTTATATAGGTTAGAATTTCAAAACTATGATAATCAGGTTGATTTATTAATTCATAATTCTTATGACTATGGCACATTTTACAACCACCTCTGTTTACCACTTCTTGCAATAGTGCAATGCACGCGTCCTAAAAAAAATAGGCATACAATCATTCTGATTATCGGCCCTACAAATATCTGTCGTGGGCATCTTCAAGCCTATTTACGACCGACTTTCTTTCTGTACCAGTATACTACACTAAATAGCATAAAAGAAAGTCGCTTTCTCTGTCCCTATGTATGCTTAGATCTTTAAAACTACGCAACGGATTTTGATGCGGTTTGTTTTAATAGATAGAGTGATTCAGTGGGAAGGTTTTTAGCATATTTGTTTCCCCATATTCCTACGGGAACGGGAACTACGTGGGTGAAACCGCGGGGCTCCGCTAGTATATAATAAAGTAGGTACTCAGTGTTTCTGTAAGACATGCGCGTTGCACTATTGCATTATGTACGATCTATTTTTGTCCTATAAAGAATTGGTCACCGATTAATCGGACATAGGCGGGCATTCTTATACTGTCAAGCTTGTGTGGTTTTACTAGATCTTTAAAATGATTAATACGAAGGTTGGTTTGTTAAGCTCTCACGTCATAACTGATCATAATAATTTTGCATACTTGTCATCAGCTGCCTTATTTGCGTTGCATTTTTAGTCGGGTTAAGCACTAAACCAGGTTTTGCAATCAATTTTGAATACTGTCAAAGTGACAGATTCGACTGACAAGGTGTCAAATGCCTACCAGGTTTTGTTAAACCAGACTAAAAATGCAACGCAAATAAGGCAGCAGGGGTTTTAAAAAGGCAATTAAAAGTAACATTTGTATATTACTAACTTATAATCACGATTTTTTTACGGGATCGCATGCAATGATTGGCAAAAGCATGATAAAAACTTACATTATACAGGGTGGTGATGACAATATGACAATAAATAAAGTACTTATAAAAATGACAATTTATAATACGACTTTTTTGTAATTTTTTTTCGTCGCCATACTGTATTAATGTTAAAAAATGGGAATTTATAGTCAATTTCTAATTTTAAAAATAATATTTTTTTCTGCTGTTTTTTTCCAGATACCAAGTATCTACATAGTAGTATTATTATTATGGTACATGTTCGTATGTCTGATAGTACAATTAATGGAGGATCACATGCCGAAAGTGATTACAGAGTTCGATATGGCTAAAACTGTAAGTATATTAACGACATATTGATTTACAATAGCAAAATAAAGATTGTTGATTACCGGCTGTATCTAAACTATTCGCATTTTCGATCAAGTTTTTTAACTAAAAAAAAATGATACATTTAAGTCGATTTCTGCTTCTTTCGAAGTTTTATCGAATAATACATTTATTTGTTTCCATATAAGTATGTCGATTTTACTTTTATGTAAAGTGATGATTTTTGGTTAAACCAAAAGATAAACATTTAAATTGCTTTGAATGTGAGTGTGTGCGTAGTTTCTGATACCCTAGATAAAATTTTCGAACTTAGTGAGGGTCAGTACTATAATGATTATGTTATGTTTTATACATACACTTTATGTATTCAAAATATTTCTTTTGTTATAGGAATCAAGTATATTTTCGGAAACTGCAGCGCTCAAATATCTAGACACAATCCTAGGCACTGAACCTAGAGTGGCAGGCACTAAGTATCATCTGGAAAAGACTATTGACATGAAAAAGGTGGTCGATGTTATAGCGGAGAACGCGAACCAGACTGTATTGACTGACTGGCAGATGGTTTCAGGTATTAAAAAATATTAGCATAATCACTACATAGTATAAAACAAAGTCGCTTTCTCTGTCCCTATGTATGCTTAGATCTTTAAAACTACGCAACGGGTTTTGATGCGGTTTATTTTAATAGATAGAGTGATTCAGTGGGAGGGTATTTAGCATAATTTTATCCCCATATTCCTACGGGAACGGGAACTACGCGGGTGAAACCGCGGGGCGCCGCTAGTTTATATCTATTACACTTTTTATGCTCTATTGATTTCTATAATACTCATTAAACTTTCGGTCCCATTTTTTTATTTTTGTTCCTTTTGTCTCTATGTTTCTTGAATCCTTTAAGCATCCGCTATTCCTTAAAGTTTTAAATTTTACATGCCACGCTCACTAGTAAAATATCACCCTGTATACATTTTATTAGTTTAAGTTAAATAAAAATTACTTGATAGCCTCATTATGGTTAGATCGTAATTTATTGAAGTACTCAAAGTGGTGCATCAAGGACATAAAAACCCCCCCCTGTATACCGTACCGAGAAGTATAAGCGTGTGTTTCTGTTACCGCTTTTTCGTTGTCAGTTTATTGAAAATGTATCCAAATTACATTATAGTCAAAATTACAGTATTAATTTTGTATACAGCATTAATTTTGACCCTGCCCCCTAGCATGACTGTGCGTGATAAAATATATCGATTTCGCGAGTTCATTTCACAAAACGACAAATTCATTATCACGTGCTATGATATGGTAAAATTAAATATGGCGCCTATTTTTATCATATTATGACAGTTTGATGTCGATAAATCGCTATATCATATCGCGTTTTCGAAGTCATGCTAGCCCGGCTGACTGTGAATGATGTTATATTAAAGGTTTTTTTTGTTTTCCAGACGATTTCTTCCTAAACCGTTCATATCCGTACGTCAATATGTATGTGGACGTGTCCAATATAGTAGCAGTGTTAGAGGGAGAGAGCGGATTGAAGGACGGAGTGACAGCGTCGTCCATACTGGTCAACTGTCACTACGACTCTGTGCCTTATGCTATTGGTAAGTACGGTCAATTTAGCGTGACAAATAATTTTCTCTAAAATCTGCTAAGGCCTAAGTCGTAAGTGGTAGTTGGTAGTGGCCTTGCCTGCTATAGTTACGAGACTTAGGGCCTATTTCACCATCTTCAAGTAACGTTCCGAGTAGGTACTCACATGTTTTGTCTTTGTCACGTGATATAAAGTAAGAAAGAAACATAACTAACTTTACTTGGTGAGTAACTTTACTTGAAGGTCGTGAAATAGACCCTCATAGGTTTGATTCCCGAACAACACAAACATTTTACAAGCTAGATACAAGTTCCGAACTTAGTTAGGGGTCAGTTACTATCATGAGATGATGGAGGGAATGATTATGTTATGTTATTTTTGTGCATGAGTGTTGCCGGTCTATTGGGTTCAATTGATGAAAGATGACATAGTGATTGGTTGAAAATATTTAAATTTCACCTTGGGACTTGAACCCAAGACCTTCGTACTAAACCGTAACACACTGCTCTAACCTCCTGAGGTACTGAGGCCTTATTGCACCAATCGAAAATCTTGAACGCTAGGTTTTTAAATTTAATTCTAAATAGTAATTGATTGTTTTCAGGTGCGTCCGACAACGGTGTATTCTGCGCTGTAATGGCTGAAATACTTCAGAAGTTCAGCAAGAGGAGTCACAAGTTCAAACATAACATTGTGTTTTTGTTCAACGGAGCCGAAGAGAACTTTTTACAGGTAAATGATTTCATAAATAATGGTGTTATAAAAGGACATGGTTCGACTTTGAGATCACCAACACGCAGCGTGTTGATTATCTCTCTTTTTCCTCACAGTACAACTCAAGTGTTTGAGAGGTATTTTTTCTAAAGTGGGAACTTACAGGCCTATCAGCTATATTTATTTAATTTAAAAACCTTAATTTAATATTAACTCTGTCCCATTATTTCACCCCCGTTTTGGAGACCACACTCAACATAACTACTATAATTATCCTGAGTATTAAACATTTACACACAACATTTTTTTTGCCTCGATGTCAGAGTGGTCACCATACCGGACTGCCATCCGTAAGGTTGCGGGTTCAATTCCCGTGCGGGGTGAATATTTGTGAGAATCACAAATGTTTGTCTCGGTCTGGGTGTGCGTAGTTTCCGGTACCCAAGATACAAGTTTCGAACTTAGTTAGGGGTCAGTTACTGTAATGAAATGATGTAGTGAATGATTATGTTATGTTATTTATTTTACTGTACCTTCTTCCTCAGGGTAGTCACGGATTCCTTAAACACCCGTGGGCCACAGGAGTGACTGCTGTAGTGAATCTGGACGCTACCGGGATGAACGGGAAGCCTACAGTGTTTCAGGTATGGCCTAAAATTTAAAGAAATGTAGGTCTATTTCTACTGAGAGAAACATAAAGTGTCAATATTTAAAAAATAAACTCAAGATAAAATAAATAAAGATTTGCTTTTGTTATTTTGGTACTTATACCGTCAGCGGTGAAATAAAACAATAGCTCTCGACTCTATTTGACATTAGAAACTAAAAAACTATTTTCTCTTTTCATTTTCCTGTGTGTTGAATATTTTGAATAGGTTTTTTTAAAACCATTGGAGTTGTATGTAATGTATGTATTATGGATCCTTTAAATTAGATTTTTAGCTCGGAACTAACATAAAAAGTGATACGGACAGTTAGACACAAACGAAAGCAAAATCGGTCTATCGTGTCAAATAGTTGACACTTTGCTTGCTTTGCTCGCTCGGTTCATAACCCAGTAATGTACCCCAGTCGACCGACGGGCGCGTGCTGGGCGCGTACCGCCGCGCGGTGCGCCGGCCCACCGCGCAGGGATTGGGGGAGGTTCTATTCGGCTCGGGACACATCCCTTCGGACACGGATTTCAGGATATTCAGGGATTTTGGACAGATTTATGGTAAGTGGCTGTTGAGCTAATGGTTGCGGGGTGGATATAATATTATGGTCTAATAATTAATAGAAGATTTGAGATTTTTTGAAGATTTGACCGTTTTTTCCATATGGAGATTTTTGGGGGAGATCTTTGCCCAGCAGTGGGACGGTATGGGTTGGCAAAAAAAACCGGTCAAGTGCGAGTCGCGTATGAAGTTTTCTGCACTAAAACGACAAAAAACCACGTTTGTTTCATGGATGCCCCCTTAAATTTTTATTTTATTTTCTTTTTATTAATTGTTACCCTTTGGGTACGGAGTCCTAATTATAATTTTATGTTAATAATTATGTAACAAAATAAATTTATAGCATGTATGTAAGTTTCGCTCGACCGACCAGTTTACCAACTCTGTCGTTCACATAGAATCCTGTCCCTCCCCCCAGGTATAGACATAGCGTTCGCGAAGTGGGGCGTGGTGTACCACACAAAGCACGACAACCCCACCTTCTTAAAGGCGGGAGTCGTACAAAACGCGGGAGAAACTGTCATGGCTTTACTGGCGGAACTGGCTGATATGGACGAGTTTAGTTATAAGGTAAGTTAAGTCTTGTCAATCAACACGAAGAAGATTCTATTGTAGTGAAAACTTCTTTAGTAGTGAAGAGCATTTTTATAGGGGGAAAAATCACATGTAGCAGAGTATGACGGCCCCTACTAAGAGTAAAGACGGAAGAAAAGACCTCCGGACACAGCAAGTACAGTCAGTGTCACATACAAGGTACTGTCCTTAGTTGGTAATAGCGAAGTGAGCATTACCAAGGGGGGACCTTTTATTAGGCTTGTTCTTGCTCGTTCACTAAAGTGAGCGCTCCGAACTAGTTCTTTTTTACAAATGACCTAGTTCGGACAAATAGTTCTATTAGTTCTTTAGTTCATTTCTCTTACTCGTTCTGTCACGAACGATGATACGCATTGATTGCGCTTGGTTAAGCGGTCTTCTAGTTCTATAAGTACAAGATGCATACTAATGTAGTTCAATCGAAAGATTCGAATCGAAATGTTTCGTCATAGAATCTAGTTGTGTACGAATAAAGAACTAAAAATTAATGTTCCGCCTTATATGTTACCAGATAAGGTCGTAAATTGTTTTTATGAATTACAAGACTGCTTCAACGGACATGAGTGGGAACTGGGAAAGCTTAAGAACTATAGGAACTAACTCTCATCGCTGATCGGTCGCCTCAGCCGGTTCTCTCATCTTAATAGTTCAACGAACGAACTATTAAGATCTTACGGAATCGGTCGTTCTAGTTCACTGTCAAGAATTCATTCCTAATAGTTCATAGTTCCTGAACTACACAAGTCTAACTTTTATCTGACGGTGAATGTACAAAAAAGTATCAATAGTTCTAGAAAAGAAAAGAACCATCCGTGTGTATCTCAATAATTAAAATTTTTGATTTTTATCTTTTCAGGCGATACCCGACCAGCAAGTATATTACGACTATTTGAGTTTGTTTATGGTGAACTATCCGGTGTCTATGGTGCCTATGGTCGACTCTATGGTGCTCCTATTGTCTATGATCAGTATTATTTACTATCTATTGCTGGTTGGATTCAGTGAGTGTTCTTTTTTTATTTATATTTATAACTAAAACCATTACTTTATGAAGGTTTTACTAAAGTTTTCTTTTAATATTTTTAAAAGTAAATTATGTACCATACTATTTACATATCAGCTTTTTTCTTAAGTTTGCAATTGTCATCACTTCCCGGATTTTTTCCTATATAGCAACATTTGACAACCGATGGCGTGATATTTAACTGGTATTTTTTGAAATGTTATCTTTTCAAATACCAGCTAAATACTACTATTTTTGGCATAGCCAACTAACTGGTTTGATTCCTGACTAGAAGTATAGTTACGGACTTAGTTAGGAGTCAGTTACTATAATGATCAATCCGTCATAATAATGATATTTCGTGTTGTAGGGCGGAAATGGCTCAGCGAGTTGCTATACAGCGCTATGGGGCGCGCGGCCGCCATCTTGGGAGGGGGGGTGATGGTGGGCGGAGCCGCGGTATTATCTGTTAGTGCGGACTTGCAGCTCAGGTGAGGAAGACACACACACATATACACACACACCATACACAAACAAACAATATCTAATTCTAATACTTGTTAGGTTAAGTTTTAATAACTGACTGACATGTGAGATTTGAATTACTGACGCAACACTATTACAGCGAGGCTTCATTAAATTAATAATTTATAAAATTTAAATTAAACCAAATTTAATCTAAATCGATACAGTAGTTCTTGCGTAAAAGAGTAACAAACATCCTAACTCACAAACATACAAACTCACAAACATACAAACACATTTATAAAGTAGGATTTGGTCACAATCGGGCGTTCTATATATATATATATATATATCATTAGATAATTAGTTCTTTTTGAAGGTCCAAACTACATAAATTATTTTGACTTTGTATCATTCCAGATACCTATCGTGCCCGTGGCTAGTGATCCCGATGTTCTGGATCCCGTACTACATCGGGGCGTTCGTTGTTACACAACTCTACGACGGGTGGAGGACTCGGAAGGTATAATATCATCCATCATCTCATATTGTGAATATCATCATCCCGTGCGGGGTGAATATTTGTGTAAACCACAAATGTTTGTCTCGGTCTGGGTGTGTGTGTGAATGAGTGTGTGCGTAGTTTCTGATACCCTAGATACAAGTTTCGAACTTAGTTAGGGGTCAGTTACTGTAATGAGATGATGTAGTGAGTGATTATGTTATGTTATATTCCTAGTTCGGAGGAATGCAAGGTGTGGACGCTGTTGCCGTTCCCGCATCGGTTTAACTAGTCACCGTAGAAGGTGTCGCTCAATATCACAACACACTGCTTAAATCATCTGTTACAGATGTAGAGGCCTTTGATGATGATTCCTAGTTCGAACATGGGACTGTGTTCATTGAGGAGTTGCCCCACTCTCACTGAATATCTTCGTCAAGGGGTAGTGAGAGTGTATTGATTTCGTTGATTTACACGAACACTACACATTGAAATAAAACTAACAGTAGTGAGAGTGATTCGAACGCTAGAAATCTAGAACCTAAACCCCTCTATCTCCTCATCCTAAAGCCCTGTTATCCTTCAATCAAATCCTGGTAAACCAATTGTAACTACCATCCACATTCCAGACCGTGTGTTAACTATGATAAGAACAGTTTTATTGTTCTACCTTTATAAGTCTCTAAATTACAATAATTATCTCATCACTACATAGTATAAAACAAAGTCTCTACCTCTGTCCCTATGTATGCTTAGATCTTTAAAACTACGCAACGGATTTTGAAGCGGTTTGTTTTAAAAGATAGAGTGATTCAGTGGGAAGGTTTTTAGCAATATTATCCCCATATTCCTACGGGAACGGGAACTACGCGGGGCGCCGCTAGTTTTAACACAAATAAGAATGGTTTTTAATTACCCAGCACGGCCTAAGCCGCCCTATCCGCTGCGTGCAGTCCGCGGCCGCCAGCAGACTGCTGCTATCAGCCGCACTGCTACTGCTGCTGCTCATACCAGCTGCACACTCCGCCACCTACGTCATATCAGTGCCGCTGGCCGTCATGTCAGTGTCAGGGGTTGTCAGTCTGACAGCTGTCAGATTGTTTACTATGACAGGTGGGTGTAGACAATTATATTTTAGTGTATAGAGTCACAATCCTTTCTGTGCCGGGCGACCAAAATTGGAAGCTTGATTTTGATTTTAATGTCATTTGGATACATTTTCAATAAACTGAGAACCAAAAGATGCGATTACAGCGACGCTGTCACCGGCACAGAAACGATTGTAGCACCATATCTATGATTTTGGTTGTCAACAGGTACAAAACTCTCATTTTACCGTCAAAAATGACACATATAGTATACAGAGTTTTGTACATAGAGGTATTATACATAGAGCAGGGGAGCCAGGTCTTCAGTTGTCCCTCGGTTAGAAAGAGAGAGACGATCGCGGTTGTTCGTTGAACGACTCAAATGTTTGTACAATAATAGGGGACCGAGATCTTCTCTCTCTTTCTAACTATCGGACGTTTCCGCTTACAGGCAGCCGTATGCCTTCCCTACTCTATGTAATGTACCTATTGTGTTATGGGTGTAAAATATAAAAGACTTGAATTTACTTTCACTTGAATTTATTAATCTAATTAACAAGAACACTCAGTTACAACCTCTCACACAACCTATTGGCATTGATGGTGCTGCTACCTACAGTGTTGCCATATATTACTTAATATTAATACCATAAGTTAAATTTTCATTATTTCTTTTATTATCTAATAATACCTCTATGGATTTGTATCGTCGACATGCAAGATAATAGATAGATCGAATATTCGGAACGGTCGTACCTCAATGTCCTTTTACATTCCTATTATGATATTCTAATAAGGGCCGATTTTTCCATCGCCAGATAACTTTTATTCGACGAATAAAATTGACGTTTGACAGATTTTGTATGAAATAACTGTCAACATTTCAAAGTTATTCGTCGAATAGAGTTATATAACTCTTATCTGGCGATGGAAAAATCAGCCCTAAGTCAATGTTCTTTTCAGCCAAACAGCAATCCTACGTAGAAATTATTACATCAATCCCTTCATTTGCATTCTGCGTGTGTCTCTCCCTGCGAGTGAGCGCGCTGGCCATCCCGATAGCGGCTCGTTCCCCGGGATTGGCTCCCGACTATACTATCGCTGTGCTCTCGGCTGCACTCGCCACGCTGTGTACTTTGACTGTGGTAAGTGGTAATCTACTATATAAAAATAAGTCGGGTTTTCCTTCCTGACGCTATAACTCCAGAACGCACCAACCGATTTATCTTATCTTGGTCTTGAAATGTTCGTGGAGGTCTAGGGAAGGTTTAAAAGGTGAGAAAAAATCGAATAATTGCCGGGAACAGGTACTACGCGGGTGAAACCGCGGGGCGCTACTAGTTGGTTATATGACGACCTCGATGGCAGAGTGGTCACCATGCCGGACTGCCATCCGTAAGGTTGCGGGTTCGATTCCCATGCGGGGTGAATATTTGTGTGAACCACAAATGTTCGTCTCGGTCTGAGTGTGTGTGTGAATGAGTGTGTGCGTAGTTTCTGATACCCTAGATACAAGTTTCGAACTTAGTTAGGGGTCAGTTACTATAATGAGATGATGTAGTGAATGATTATGTTATGTTATGTTATTTTAAAGTTTTTATTGTATTTTAGTCGCTGGAATAAGTTACTGGTTTTATTATTCGTGTTTTATTACGCTTCTACATGTATTTAATGATATGACATGACAACACGATACGTGACGAAACGACTTCACATATTATGAAGTTTGAGCATCAAAATTGTCGTGTTATTTTTCAAAATCAGGTTCGATGTTTGGCAAAGTTTATTAAAAAATAGAATCCTTACTAATATTATAAATGCGAAAGTAACTGTCTGTTTGTTATCGTTCTTAGGCTAAACTACTGAACCGAATGAAATTCTATCTCAAAATTCCCACAGGACCGGGAACTATACGAGTAAAATCGCGGGACACAGTTAGTAGTTAAGTTAATCATTATTTTTTATTATTTCGTATTTCATTTACACACTTAAGAAACTAATCTTGTACATATTCTTATTTGTTCCTTTCTCCTCAGAGCGGCGTTGAACTCTTATATCGTTCGGGCGGCTTGTGGCGCGTGCTATGCGCTCTGTGTGCGGTGTGTGTGGTGGTGTTGTTGGTGCCGGTATCTCCGTACAGCGAGCACGGACCCGCCGCCATGAGGCATTACTGGTTTGTGAGTAATATTTGTGGCTATTTACAATGATAAGTTGACGGATTGAGGTAGTTGAAAAGGTGTGGTTAAACAAGTGCAGTTAGAAGAGTATGCTTTAAATAGATGTGGTTGGGTAAAAGTAGTTAAAATAAGGAGTTGTTGTTAAATTAACAAAATTTACTTGGAAAAGGAAATTTTGACAGGAGTAGTTGAGAATGTAGTTGGAAACGGAAAGTCATTTTAAGAGCAATCGAGACAGTAATTATAAAGTAAAAAATCCATGGAAGTATGGTCAGAACGGTTTATTTGACAAGGCACAGTCACTGGGTGTGTTCGACTGAAGAAAGTCCTGAGTACAGCAATACTGACTTTCTGAGCGCAGTCACGTTCGACTTGTACATTCTGTTATACTGCCATAACCTAATATTGTTATTACCTAATATGTATGTGTTAAAATTGACATCTAATATATAAAATTCTCGTGTCACAGTTTTCGTTGCCATACTCCTCTGAAACGGCTTGACCGGTTCTCATGAAATTTTATGAGCATATTCAGTAGGTCTGTGAATCGGCCAACATCTATTTTTCATCCCAGAATTCCCACGGGAACGGGAACTACGCGTGTGAAACCGCGGGGCACAGCTAGTAACACTATAAAATGACAATAACTTTGCTCAAAAAATCAGATTACTCAGGATTTTCTTCGGTTGAACACGTCCAATATCCATTGTACAGTCAACGCCAGATAAAAGACTCCCTCCCCCTTTTTAATCCCCGACGCAATAAGAGGGGTGTTATAAGTTTGACGTGTCTGTGTGTGTGTGTATCTGTCTGTCTGTGGCATCATAGCTCCCGAACGGATGAACCGATTACAATTTAGTTTTTTTTTGTATTAAAGGGACTTACGTGCGAGCGTTCTTAGACATGTTTGATGAAAATCGGTTGACCCGTTTAAAAATTATGGGGGATTGAAAGTAATTGTGTTGGGGGTTTTATAAATTCCATTCCCAAGGGACACATATTATCTGTATACATATTTATTGTCATTTGTCCGCAGCACTCGTCCGTCCACCGTGACGACGGCTCCCCCCCTCAATCCTTCGTGGCTATCACCAAAACAGACGTGCACTCGACGCGCGTGTCGGGCGCCACGCCCGCCAGCTCGTGTCACGACACGCTGCTGTGCGGACTGCCGCTCTATAGACCCGCTGGGGCTAAGTATCTGTAAGTTAGACTTTTCTATAGTCCGCGTCCGTTCGTAATTCACAGAGAATATCGTACGTTGACCTGTAGCTATCTATCTCTGTCGCACCTGCGTACATTATAATGCGTCCCGCTCGCACGGATGCAATGGGCGAGCGGGACGCATTATAATGTACGCAGGTGCGACAGAGATAGGGCTACAGGTCAACGTACGATATTTCGTGTGAATTACGACCGGACTATAGTATATCGATTTGTTTTTTTTATTATATTAAGTAATTGAAATTAATTTTAATAGCCCTGATTCAAGGTACGCTCTTTTTATTAACTCTTTGACATTTATAAGTGTTTTTCTGAGTCATACTGAATATTGAGTCCCAATCTTGTCTGTGCCGGTGACAGCGTCGCTGTAATCGCATCTTTTGTTTGTCAATTGAAAATGTATCCAAATGACATTAGAGTCAAAATGACAATGGTAACTTCCAATTTTGGCCGCCGGCACAGGAAAGATTGTGACTCAATAAATTATTTTAAATATCAGATGTACAAAAAATAATTAGCTTAACGTCCAAAATATTAATGAAATCTACTTACACTTATTGATCATTTTTTTCTGTGCCGGCGGCCAAAATTGGAAGCTGTTCTTGTCATTTTGATTCTAATGTCATTTCAATAAACTGACAACCTAAAGATGCGATTACAGCAACGCTGTCACCGGCACAGAAAAGATTGTGACTCAATACAGCTAAACTAGCACTTCATGTTTCATATTTTCATACTTTGGGCCTATTTCACGATCTTCAAATATACTTGTGACTTGATATAAAGTAATAAAGAGACAAAACTCACTTTACTTGGTGAGTAACCTACTCGGAACTTTACTTGAAGATCATGAAATATCCTATTAATATTAAACATGCGAAAGTCTATATGTTTGTGAGTTTGGATGTTTGTTCCTCTTTCACGCAAAAACTACTGAATGGATTTTAATGAAATTTTGTACAGATGTTCCTCATACCTAGGAATAACACATAGGATACTTTTTAAGGTTCCACGAAGGTAAAACACAGCTAGAATAATATATAACTAGCACTTATATCTTTTAAATATTCCCAACCTATCCCCCCCTTTAGCCCGCAGTCCGTGGTGCTGCCGTCCCCCCCTCCGGCCGCGCGCCCCCCCGCGCCGCTCACACACACCCACTCGTGTCTAGTCAGAACATGCACTTACTACATCACTGTGCAAGGTAAATATATATATACTTATTATCTATTTATACACCCCTATTTTGAATTCGAGATACTTAATCACACAGCTAATGTAAACGACGGGTGACAATATAATAGTGAAGTTAGTTTTTATCTTTTGCTTTTATTTAAAAAAATATGATAAGTCAAAGTTTTTCAAAATCCCGCCGAATTTTATTGTCATTCTACACCGAACAACAGGCGAACGCTGCGATACACAGCTGAGCGCGGTCATCGACCCGAGCCGTCACAGAATACTTGATAGCTAGTGCCGTCTGGTAATACGGCATTTATTTAGTATTTTTTAAAGATAAGTAATCGACTATCATTTTTGATATTTTTATTGGATATATGGATTCAGTTACTGCTATAGATATTCTGATTTTAATAAGTCCCGTAATTTCAAAATAGGTATGTATAAGTATTTGCAATGCTGAAGAGTTTGGTTGAATGCTCTCAGGAACTACACTGGTCTGAGTTGAAATATAATGAACTTCTAACGCTACAATTTGCACAGTATTGTGGTGTATTTTACAACACCTACAGATTTGATATTTATTTCAATTCATGCCTTTACAAACAAATAAGGCTCTGGCAGGTGAATAAGTTAAGCTCTGCGATCGCCAACCAGCTTCTGAGCTGGGGCCTAAGTCTGCAATTTGACATTATTGATCAGACAATATGTTGATATTGAGGCACCATAACGAGAGTGTCAGAAATTTGGTCTTCTGCTAAAATTTATTCATATGGCTATGGTGTCTCAGTGGTCTTTGTTGCATATAACTTTTTTGTCAAATAAACGTCAGAATACTGTTTCCATGACAACCATCTAAGTTTTATGGAGCCATTGAGTCAGCGGAGTAGTTTTCACTAAGAGAATACCAAAATGACAACAAATGACAAAAAACTGCCATAATGGTGATATTAAAACACATTTGAGTAGCATTATCACAGCTTAATAGTTTAGAGAATCAGGGCCCTGGTTGGCGATCGCAGAGATTAACTTACGCTCTGGCGTAACGATTAGAGGACTAAGTGCTAATCGAACTCAGTGGCTTAAATTGGAACAGGCTTACGTCCAGTAGTGGACAGAGGTAGACTGATGATGAAGTTATAAAGCTGAAGAGTTTGTGAGTTTGGTTGGACGTGCTAATCTTCATTCCATACTATGGCGGTGTAAATTGAACCCTAGACTCAATCCGCGAACCCACCGCCACGCACGCTACGCCCACGGTCCACGGCCACGCAGCTCAGCTACGTTGAGCTATTCGGCTATAGCCAGCCACGAATGTATCAATGACGACATTTTCGTGGGTAGCGTGTGCGTGTACTTCGGTGGGTTTGAGCTTTTATTGTATATACAGTACAGATTTATATTTTATTTCTTATCTCCCTCCTCCAGCCGCCCCCCACCTCCTCCTAACCCTATCCCCCTTGCCCGGCGTATCCCTCACAGAGTGGTCCCTATCTTCCCCCATTTACCCGTGTTTCGAGTGGGAGGACCGTCCTGTATACGTCATCACTCGGGCAGTCGCAACGTACTCGGAGAATGAACAGGCTTTTAAACTGAAGGTGAAGCTTAGAGTGAGTATTGATTGGATGTTAATTTCATTGTAACAAATCTTTGTCCTTTGTCATTTGATTGTTTGTTACGATTTTAGTCAAAAAATACTGAACCGAATTCACTAATGTAAAGCTTATTAGCGAGAGACAAAGGCCATATTTTATCCCCGTATGCTCACAAGAACGGCAACTATGCGGGTAAAACCGCGAGGCGGCAGGGCTAGTACTTGATATATCGCATCACGTCGCTTTGCCGTTTCTCTTTCACCTAGCAAATGAGTGCATCTATTTATAAGAAAGTCCAAGGTTTTTGCATGTCCACTTCTGATTCATCAGGTAAGATACCTATGTACCGGTGAGTGCAGATTTCCTCACGATGCTTTCCCTCACCGTAAGAGCATCGAATGAATTCGAAATTCGAAAACACATTGATCGAACTTCCTGTCAAATGGAAATCAAAGACCTACACCATCGTTTAACCCTTAAAATGACAGTTAAACCCTAAATATGACAGTTGTTGACAGTTAATACCCTCAAATTATTATAATTAACGGGATATTTACCATGAACTTTTGACTGATGAGTTCATCCGTGATCATGGCGCTTGCAACAGCGTCGAAATATCGGAAACTCGAAACAAATAATATACATGGTAAATATCCCGTTAATTATAATAATTTAAGTGCTAATAACCGTGATAACTATAAAAGTTAATACCCTAACCAAGAATGTTGACAGTTAAAGCCCTAAATATTACCGTTGTTGACAGTTAAACCTTATTCCACCAGGTACCAATAACAATGCAGATCAAAGGCAATCCGAAGCTGGATATATCTCTACACTCGCACAAGATACATCACCCAGAGGAATTCACGGACGTGTACAAAGCTATGGTCGATGACGCGCCAAAACATTACCATATAGCCAGCTTTATATCTTTCAGAGATGATTATACTTTCTAGAACATATATGGAGAAAGAAATTGATATAGTTTTTATAGATATCATGGTTATTGTGGTTCATCCGTAATCATGGCGTCAAAATATCGGAAACTCGAAATAAATATACAACATAACTAACTTTTAAACTTTAATCTTAAGATATCTGAGGATTGAATTTTGATATTTTACACTAATGATCTCTTTAAATGTATATGAACTTTTTTGCTCAACCAGCCCCCCTAGCATGTATCTATGCGTGATAAAATATATAGACACCACGAAATAATATCGATTTCGCGAGCATGACCAAATGAATTATGGCGTGGTACGATATGAAAAATTTAATATGGCGGCTATATTTATTATATTTTGACAGTTGGATGTCAATAAATAGCTATATCGATTTCGCGAGCATGGCCAAATGTCATAAAATTAATCACGTGGTAAAATTCAATACGGCGGGAATTTTTATCAAATTTTGACAGTTGGATATCAATAAATCACTGTATCTATCGCGTTTTCGAAGTCATGTTAGCCTAGCTGGAATTAAATCTAGGACTGTTATATCATGGTTTTTACCGTTCTAATTGAAATAAATGACGATGAGAACTTGATAGAACATTATTTAGATATTAACTGGTGCTGCTAATATTTAATTCGTTTTAATAAGTTTCAATCAGAACTTTAAATGATCATAATTACTTAATTTATTTTAGTTACATTATAGTACTAAAACTGATTTAAATGTATATATTGTATGGATATAACTCCGATATACTACATAACTACGATATACTGTTGTTTAATTTTTATTAAATATATTTGCTTGCGTTGTGTAACAACTTTCTTGATTATTTATTCTTGCTTGTTCTAATTTTACTTTTTGTTATTAATTCTTAAATCTGTAAAAGTGTCATAATAATGTTTCAAGACTGTCATTGTCCTGTAGTTTTATCAAAATGTGTTTAGCTATAACCAGTGACGGACAATCAGAAGCATTCGAATTTATATAAGTTGTTAAAAATATACAGGTGAGTCTAGGTTATGTAACATGTATATAACTTATGTTATATAATGTGAACCACAAATGTTTGTCTCGGTCTGTGTGTGTGTGTGAATGAGTGTGTGCGTAGTTTGTGATACCCTAGATACAATTCACGAACTTAGGGTCAGTTACTGTAATGAGATGTTGGAGTGAATGATTATTTTATGTTACATAACATCGTTACATAACCTAGATGCACCATCATCGTTGGGCCTATTTCACGACTTTCAAGTAAAGTTACTCACCAAGTATAGTTAGTTTTGTCTCTTTCTTACTTTATATCAAGTGACAAAGACAAAACATGTGAGTACTTACTCGGAAAGTTACTTGAAGGTGGTGAAATAGGCCCTTATTATTGTAAATAAATACATATAACTAATTATTAAGTTTATAAATAAAACAAAATATTTATGTTTGTAAAAACGTGTTTTATTTCGAAAATCAGTCTTGTGAATTAATTTAAAATAAAATTTTAGTAAAATACAAATCCGTATTGGATAGAAAAAATATTTCATTTGGTTTTGTTAAGTAAATAAAATAATGATTTACAATCATTTTTTAAGTTTTTTTGGTTTAAATAACACTTAAATACTATTCAAATTAAATAAAATACATACTTAATTTTCAAGTGTTGCAATTTCAAATTCATTTATTCAGTTCTGGCCTCAACGAAGCACATATGAAACTTAGGTATAAAACTTAAAAATAACAACTTTACAAAAATATTATATTTATCTATGGGAAGGTTCATATCTGACGGAACATGCGTCGCGTATTATCGGTCGCGTAACGCCAGAACAGACAAATGTATAGAAAAACATTCAACCGATTATACGTTAGTGCGTCGAGTGTGAACGGTCATGTGTTTTTCTATACATTTGTCTGTTCTGGCTTTACGCGACCGATAATACGCGACGCATGTTCCGTCAGATATGAACCTTCCCTAAGGGGTTTTTTTACATATAACAATAAAAAACATACAAATTATTTTTAATATTTATTTTCGAGATCTTTCTATACCTATTTATCACAAGGTTACCTAATTAACTTTTGTCGGTTAAAAATATAATAAAACAATAGTTTTTTAACTAAATTTTAATTTTATCAACAAATCTATAGAAAGAAATACATAATGTATTGCTATTACTACTATAAGCGTCAACACATACCGGATCGCCAACGAAGCGAATCGCATTTCAGATATACGAATTTTATCTTTATTTTCATTACTATAATACTCAGAATCGCGCGGATACCTGCGGCGCCGAGGGAATTCCGGCGAATTCCGATCGTCCGAGTTTCTCATGCGATAATAAGTATTAAAGTAATGAAAATAAAGTTGAAATTCGTATGACACTGAAATGCGATTCGCTTCGTTGCCGATTCGGTGTGTTGAGCCTTACTGTTAACTTTAACAAACTATTTTTGTGAGAAGAGAGATATAAAATTTTGGTTTTATATTTATTCGAGTTATTTATGTTTAATTAGAGTATTTTGATTATTAATTTAATTAATTGGTTGATAAAATTTAGTATAAAATAATATAGTTTTGTGACAAATTACGTAAAATATTGTCAAATATCAGCTCATATATGTCCCCATCGAGGGGCTCTCCCTACCCTGAAATAGGGTGATTAGGCCTTAGTCAACCACGCTGGCCGAGTGCGGGTTGGTCGACTTCACACACAACCTTAGAATTTCTTCGCATGTGTGAGCAGGTTTCCTCACGATGTTTTCGTTCACCGATTAAACGCAAATATGAATTTAAAAAAATCGTGGCAGGGTTCGAATCTGTCACCACCATGTATAACAAAACATTTTAGTCAAATCACTGGTCACATAATCATCATCGTCACCTCAGCTTATAGTCATATCATAATTAAAAACTAACTTTATAACTGTACTAATATCATCAGTGAGAGAACTTTTCCCTTGGAGTAGGATTAAAACTCTTTTAAACTCGCAATCTAATAATAAATCTAGCTTCTTATAATAAAACCTAGTAAAAGCCCTAAGTCCTAGGTTCATACCCCAAACTATAATAAAATTTATAAATTATTTCAAATCTATAAAAAAATCACTATTAATCGTATAAACTGAGTAATTCCGACACAACTTTCATAAAATCTTAAAATAATAAAATCAAAATGAAAACTACTCTAACTAAACATAAACAACTCCTTGCAAAAAGCGATAAAAATCTAACTTAAACTTAGAACCTTAGAATTAAAAATAAAAGTTTTTTCAATTTCCGAATCATATAAAATCAAATCTTAGTAGAAACTTTTCTATTTGTACATAAAACCTAATAGTTAATCAAATTAAAAAGTAACTTAAATGCAATCCTATCCAAAAAATACAGTTTAAAGTGCAAACTATTTTAGTTCTTAATTACAGTACTATAAAGGCTATTATAGGTTAGCACAGCTTAGTTATAACCTCGGTAGCTGAGTTTGTTTACGCCCAATATTAATATCCAATCTTAACCCATTCGATTGAGACTGAAGATTGATTTCATTCATATTTTTTACGTTTAACTATTTTATTATTAAACAAAACGTACGACATTATACATTGTATATTTAGCTATTTTATTGGCAAGATAAAGTAAAAAAATATGAATGAAATCAATCTTCAATCTCAATCGAAGGATTGGGATTGAATATTAATATTGGGCGTTGGAGGTCATAGGTTTCAATCCCAGATAATGTAAAAAATTTAATACATTTTCATTGTACCTTATTACAACTAATAGCACGGTCGTAATTCACATGAAATATCGTACGTTGACCTGTAGCTATCTATCTCTGTCGCACCTACGTCAATTATAATGCGTCCTGACTCCCGCTCGCCATTACATCCGTGCGAGCGGGACGCATTATAATGTATGCAGGTGCGACAGAGATAGATAGCTACAGGTCAACGTACGATATTTCATGTGAATTACGACTGTGCTATAGATAAGAAACAATTTACGAAAAGGATGAAACGTTTTGAACTGCCGTATAGGCTCTCAGAAAATTGGCGTTTACAAATTTACTTTAATATTTTGAAACAATTTAATCCTGTGACGTAATTATTATAATAAGTGAATATTAATGTCAAAACAGTAGGACTTATGTAAACTTAAAACCTATATATTTAGTACATAGTAATATAACATATTCTATTGTTTATAAGCTATGTAATACATAGAAAAAATTGAGTAATTTATGCGATACATAATTTGGATATACATACATGTTTTTGTTTAGTTATAATGGGAGTATATAATAGATGAGGTCAATTGAAATATCTAATTATTTGTTTTAAATCGAAAACTATGAGTATCATTTCTAAAGCACGGTCGTAATTCACATGAAATATCGTACGTTGACCTGTAGCTCGCACGGATGCAATGGCGAGCGGGACGCATTATAATTTACGCAGGTGCGACAGAGATACATAGCTACAGGTCAACGTACGATATTTCATGTGAATTACGACCGTGCTTTAGGATATGAGAATAGCAAGATTTGACCGAAAGACAATAATATTGTGTGACTAAATAAAAAAAAATACATAATGGTAATTTTGACTTAAATCAGTAATCGAACCAGTTGTTACAGCTTGCACCGCGGCAATGATTATTATTTATTACATAATATAAAATGTGTTACATAGACGGTAAGTTAATACATAATGTGAGACGAAGTTGCGGTATTATAAACAGATCATCATACATAAACACGTTCAAATGTTTAAACTTTTTCATGAAGCTACATAATGTTACATAAATAGATTTTTGAACATAAATACAGTTATTTTTATAACAATTCATACAAGTATGTGACAATTGTGTATTACAAGTTAACTTTTAAACTAATTTGGTTTTTAAAAGCTGTTATGTATGTGTCTAGCTAAGATACAGTTAAGATGAACTATTACAGAAATAAAATAATAATTTTAATAAAATTATTGTTAAAACGTTTGGCAGTTACAACTTTTTTACAACAATGTATATTATTTATTACAGGTTTGTAAAGAAACTATTTATTTAGAAAATAAATTTACAGTAATTTGCGTACAAAATGACGTACAAGTGCAAAAAAATATTTTCATTTTAAATATGATTATCAATTTTTACAAGTGGGGTAACCAAAAGAGATATGTAAACGAAAGGCGCTTACTAACTAATACAATACAATACATAGTTCATATTATTCACACTATGGAAAATAAATTAACAAAACTTCTGGAAAAAGCCTTTATGTAAAATCTTACATATTTATCCTTGTCTAAAAATGTATTAACTGTAGGTAAACAATTACAATTTTATGTCTAAATATACATATTTTATGTATAAGAAATATAAATTGTACTTAAATAAATAAAAATAATACTTAATCACATATACATTAATATGAATTACAGAGTTTAGTGTTGAAAAATGAATTATTGCCAATTTTTGTGACACAAACATAATTTAAGACAAACCAATATAAACTTTAAAACTTTCTACTTAAGATTCAATTTTGTACCTTTATTCTAATAAAAGTTTATGAGGATGTACGTTTGATAGTCTTTTATACAAAATCTTAGGACCGATTCAAACTTAATTTGATTTAGGTAGACGTTTCTCTCAACTGGAAATAACACATAGGATTACTTATTTACTTACCAAACTTCACCATTACAAACATATAATATCCGCAGTAGAATTTCCAAATAAAAAGATTTTGATAAGTAAACCTGAACCGGATAAAAAAGTTATATTGGCAACAACTCACACTATAAAATACCGCGACTTCGCTCACTTTGAATACAGATTACATTAATCTACGGGCAGTATATGTATCAATGTTAATAAACATATCTAAGAACACTTAAAAAGCCAAAACTATTTGTATTTTAATTAAGTCTAATTAAAATCATAAAAGAACAATCCTATTTTTGAATTTAAATAAAACATTTTAAAGTCTTAGCTTAAGAGCGTGAAAAACAAACATATGCATTCATATGGGGACGTTTGGAGCGATATCGCTACTCGCGTCAAATTAAAACTTAACTATACTTATGTATAAAGAAAACTATTTATAAGTTACAGTAATACGTTTGTTAAGAGCTGATTTTTCCATCGCCAGATAACTTTATTCGAGGAATAATTTTGAAATTTTGACAGTTCATACAAAAACTGACAAACGTCAATTTTATTAGAATGAAAATTATTTGGCGATGGAAAATGAGCCCTATATGTAATATAATAATGTTTATTTTAATGTAACTGTGAGTCGGCTAGCGGCAACCATTTTATTATTAAACTTTTTCTTGAAATTTTCAGCGGCTGTTGATGTTTTAAATACAATTTTGGCGCTCCGATCTTCTTTGTTCAAAATCAAACTCTGCAACATCAATCCGTGTGGGTATACATCATTTGATCCGTGACTAACATAGATATATTATGACTAAACACTAAATTATGACTAGATAGAAAAATTATGACTAAGTCATATAAATACTGCATGACTAAAGACTAAATTATAACTAAGTCATATAAATAAAATATCACAGGGTAAAAACTTATGTATAGATATAAATTTTGTACAAATATCACATTACAGTTTATTTTTAATCGGAACATCGATTTAGTCAACATTTTAGTTATAAAAATAAATATGTATACAGTGTACATGTTTTCTATTTATTTTATAATCACAGTTAAAGTTTCAATAAATTATTTTATAAAAGGATGGTACTAAAAATATGAAAATACTAAAATTATTAATTCAAAAATATATTCTTGTATATTTGTTTGTAATAAACAAAACATCTGGACGGATAGACAAATTTTTTTCACTAAATATGTAAAGACATCATAATTAAAGTAGAAACATTGTTTCTTTGTTTATAATGAACTAATGAATAGACTCACTTTTAATTGCTTTTTTCCCGCGGGATAGGGATTTACGCGGGGAAACATTTTTTTTAATCGTAGTTTTCAGTACCATCACAAAAACACTTATCATAAAGATACGAATAAAATCAACCAAATTGGATTTAATAAAAAAAAATCACATTCAATTTATTACAAAAAACATTATAAAATCAATATTATCTTTGTTTCTTGTAAAATATATAATTTAATATCGAATCAAAGAAAAAACATTATTCTTAGTATAATTTTCTGTACAATGTGTGTATCTTTGTGAGAAGAGTAATAACATAATATGAGTCTTTATTATTTATACATATATTTATATATAAAAAAAGATTATTATAGCGCTACGTTTATTAAAAAAAATATAAAAACAAGTCAAAATTATTCGACAACCGACGGTGGCATATCTCAAGTTTTGGTGACGTTCCGCCGAATCTGATTAATATACCTGCCGGGCTAGCATGACTTCGAAAACGCGAAAGATATAGTGATTTATCGACATCCAACTGTCAAAATATGACAAAAATACCCGCTTTATTTAATTTTATCACATCGTAGCACGCCATAATTAATTTGGTCATGCTCGCGAAATCGATATTATTTCGTGGTGTGGATATATTTTATCACGCACAGTCATGCTAGGGGGGCTGACCCCAATTAGATGTGGGATAAAGGAGACATTGGTGTAAGTCTCTTTTAAAAATATATTTTTATACTGTCTTTTCGGTTATTTGTATAATGTAACTGCTGTATTTTTTATATTAATTATTTATTGGAGAACTTTGCCGACACAAAAGGTTAAAAAAATCTAAATCATACTGGTTTTATTATCAATTTATTCATCAGTCGATCAGTAATTGAAGCTGTCAGTCACGTCAGTCTATCAATCAGTTAGCGTCAAATACGTATTTTGAGCAATAGCGCTTGTAATAATCTTTTTCTATAATGTCCAAGTGTCTTAAACTTAATAAAATACATATAAAGACACTTGTAGAAAATATGTTCTGAACAATTTAAAAATTGTTTGGTAATTAGAGATAGCTGTTTACTTATAACTTTATTAAATTACAAGAAATAAGTAATTTGATAACCTTTATATTTTCCATCGAAGTAAAGTCACTTGGAACTTTCAAATTTTAAAGTTAGTGATCTCAGGGTAGTCAACCATTAACATAACATAATAATCATTCACTCCATTTCTCGTTACAGTAACTGACCCCTAACTAAGTTCGTAACTTGTATCTAGGGTATCAGAAACTACACACATTCACACACACCCAGACCGAGATAAACATATTATGTGATTAGTAAAAATATTCATTCCAGCGGCAATCGAAGCCGCAACCTTACGGATGACAGTCCGGCATGGTGACCACTCTGCCATTCGACGAATTGAGTCGACTACGTGGAGACATTGATGTATTACTCATTGAGGCAACGTGTTGGATCTTCAAATATATTTTTATTAACATAATCAATCACTCTATCATCTCATTACAGTAACTGACCCCTAACTAAGTTCGTCACTTGTATCTAGGGTATCAGAAACTATGCACACACTCACACACACACAGACCGAGATGAACCATTCATTTCTATTTCAGCATATCATGAATAAATGAAAATTTTCATAAAATGTTTTAGTGTACAACTTTTAAATCGTTCAAAACACATCAGTTCTGTAATCGGTTAAATAAACAACATTTTAAACTGAAAGTTAAACTACAAAACAATAAAAAAAATCGTTACATTTAACAGATTAACAGAACTGTAATACAATATATACAATAGGTATAACATTTAATCGGCACCGGTAACAATTAACATTTATAATCGGATATGAAAAACCGATTTGTAATGTTTGGGGCGGCGATGGTGGTGTAATAGTAAATTAAATCGATTAGTAGTTTATTCAAACTAATATTATAAATGCGAAAGTAACTCTGTCTGTCTGTTACCTTTTCACAGCTAAACTACTGAACCGATAGACTTGAAATTTGGTACAGGGGTAGCTTATGGTCCGGGAAAGAACATAGGCTACGTTTTATCCCGAAATTCCTACGGAATCGGGAACTACGCGGGTGAAAACGCGGGGCACAGCTAGTACTTAATATTTAATATCAAGTATCAGCAGCTAAGTTTACCATTTATCGTTATATTTATTTGTAGATTTATGACAATAATTTAAAGTAATATTCATTCTGTTTAAGTTACAACAATACCCATCCTTCTTTCTTTCACAAAATCCTTTTATATTATTTCCATTATCATTACAAATTTCTATACCAATAAAAGGAACAAGCAATAATAATTTAAACAAAATCCTTGTATATGATTTCCATTACCATTACAAAATTTCTATACCAATAAAAAAACAAGCAATTATAATTTATTTTCAATTTCTGACGTTACATTTCTCAAGAATCCGTATTCTGTACAGAATCCGGGAACACGATACTCTATTAACATTTACAATCACACCACCATCACTCCGCACATTATCGACAAAATCTTATATGTACTAAAAATACGATGTATATAATGTATGAGTATAGTATCCATTACCTGTACATGGTCCCCTGCGAGCGAGGTGAGCCGGGCGTGCGTCATGGCGGGCGGCAGCTGGGTGACGACCGCCGCGCGCGGGGCGGGCAGATCACCACCCGCGGCGGGCGGCGGCGGGGGCGGAGACTCCACGTCGAGGCGCGGGGAGCGCGCCCTAGTAGGGGCTATAGTGCGCACGGCGCGAGAGAATATCCCGGCAGAGCCCGCCTCCACGCGGGAGAACACCGACTTGTCCTTCCCCGTTTTACGTTGCAGTATCACGCGACGGTTAGTGAACGATTGTTTGTCTGCGTCTTTTTCGGCCTGTTGGTTTGTTTGTTTTGTTAATAAATGGTATTGTTATTCTAAACGTTATATCCCCAAATTCCCGCGGGATCGGCAACTGTACGGATAAAACCACGGGGCATAGGTAGTGAGTTATAAAATACAGTTATTATAAGCTTATTTGGATGTATATGCTGACAAATTTTCATTTCCAAACAGCTATTTCAACTAATTTAATAAACATCTTAATATAACTTGCTTATTACTAGTAGTTTTGCGATTAAACTATATAATATTATAATTGTTTGTAATGGATTAACATCAAAGAAACATTAAGTTATAAATAACAGTAAATATAACTATAAAGAATTGAAGACAAAATTACAACTTAAAGATTCATTCCTTCTCATCATTAAGAAATGTTTCGTCTTAAATAAAATCTTAAAAGCCTTACTTCGTAATAATCTCCCTTAAATTTTATTTTTAATAAATCTATACTAATATTATAAAGAGGAAAGATTTGTTTGTTTGTTTGTAATGAATAGACTCCGAAACTACTGGACCGATTTCAAAAAATCTTTCACTAATGGAAAGCAAATTTATCAGTGCGTGACATAGGCTATATTTTATCCCCGTAATCCCACGGGAACGGGAACTACGCGGGTGAAACCGCGGGGAGCTACTAGTTTTGAATAAAGTAATAAATAATAAAATTACCTCTTCGTTGTCGAAAGTGATCCTGGTTCTGGATTTAGTGACAGATTCAGTTTTTGTTTTAATCTGCAAATTAATAAAATTAATTACAGATATTAATTTATCAAAGACTAGTGGCCCGCCCGGCTTCGCACGGGTCCAATATAAAAATGAAACCCGTTTCCCGTTGTCACGCCATAACTTTTTTGCTGTGTTTGTTATTGTCAGGAGAAGGTTCTTATGTAACAAAATCTGGAAAAGCAAACGGGAAACTTGGAACCGTGCGAAGCCGGGGCAGGCTACTAGTTTATTTATAAAGTTTTTGTTACAATAAGTACATTTGAGCAATTATCGAGACCGTACCTCCCGTGCTAGTTATAAAAAGGTTTAAGATCATTTCTTCATGAACGCTTCCCTATAGCGTCGGTATACAACTCCTGCAGGCCAAAAGTCGGCATTTTGGAACATCCCTGTACTTCGCATAAATGTATTATTTAGTTACCTTAATTGATTTCTTCTCAGTTTCAGTGTCCTCAGATTTAGTCGAGCTTGTGACTACAGCGCGACGAGGGGGCGATTTTTCTGAAAAATAACGGAGAGTTTTAGACTCAATATAAAAGACAAATCCAAAATTAAGATTAAGTACAAAACATTTGAGTCATTCGGTGTGGCGAACGTAGTGAGGTCATAAATAGAACAATAAATGCTTAGCACTGAGTATTACGGTGATATCTTTGTTCCCTAATATAAAGTTTCCATTATTAGTTCTTAATTTCTTAATATTGACTGAACCAAATTAGATAGCCCTGTGTTACGACCGTTTCCAATATACGATCTATCCATGATCTTGCTTATCTATATCTATACTAGCTGCGCCCCGCGGTTTCACACACGTAGTTCCCGTTCCCGTGGGAATTTCGGGATGAAAAATAGATGTTGGCCGATTCTCAGACCTACTGAATATGCTCACAAAATTTCATGAGAATCGGTCAAGCCGTTTCGGAGGAGTATGGCAACGAAAACTGTGGCACGAGAATTTTATATATTAGACTAGCTGTGCCCGCGACTTCGTTCGCGTTCTGGCAACAATGATTCTATTAGGTGATACTTGGCCTTGAATTTTAAATGTAGGCATAAACGGGCCTTCGGGTATTTGTTGAGCCCCAAAAGAAGTCATTTGAAATGCACTGTTAAAAGCGCGAATATTATCTAAAAATTATTAGAAAGTGTATATTCTCCTAATAGTAATGATTTGAAAGGTTCCGGTGGATCTTCAAATAGGGATAAGTTCACTTCTCCACCAGAACAACAAAATCCAGCAGACTCATTTCTCCATTTCAAGGCAAAGTGTTTCTATAATTCTTATTCGTAATTTAAGTCCTAAACTGTGCAATGGTTCTCGATTAAAGGTCATAAATCTACAACGTAACATAATTGAAGCAGAAATTTTAACCGGTTGTGGTGTCGAAGAAACCGTCTTGATACCAAGAATACCACTCATCCCTAACAATTTTCCATTCCAATTCAAGCGCACCCAATTCCCAGTCGTGGCGTGTTTTGCTATGACGATAAATAAATCCCAGGGTCAGACACTAAAGGCCGCTGGTGTCGACCTAAGTTCTAATTGTTTTTAGCATGGCCAACTATATGTGGCCTGCCCACGGGTCAGTAATTTATTTAAGTGTTAGCCCCAAAAGGCAAAACCATCAATGTAGTTTATAGAGAAATTCTTTGAATATGAGCTATCATATAACGAAGTTTTGTACATGATGCAAGCACAAAGACAGTGAACCATAATTTAAAAGCATTTATTTTTTGTCCTAAAGTATTTATAGATGGATATCACAATTTTTACTTGATTTAACAAAAAGAAGGTTGAATGCACCTATATATTTAAAACTCAATACTGCCAACCTTTGTGTAAAGAATATCATAAATTTTAGGACCTTTGCACACTGCCTATTTTTTACTCTCACGTAGATACCGTGACGGATTATACTCGATAAAAAAAATTAATGACCAATTTCCATCGTGGTGTTTTACGATTACCTACTTTGACATTAGCAGAATTGCGTAGTTATGGCAGCAGTAGCCAAAAACTATTTTGTTTATTGAATTAATACCTTGACGGTGCTGTAGATATTTTTTTGATGTCTGATGCACCATTTTGAGAACTTTAGTATATTACGATCTAATCTCCTCGGTAGCTCAATTGGATAGAGCAGTGCTACGGTTCAGCATGGATCCGGATTCAAGTTCTAGCTAAGGCGAAAATTTTCAATGCATTTTTCTAAAAGGCTAATAAGTTATTTTAATTAAACTTAAACTATTTAATAAAATATTTATGTTAATAATGTATCCATCAGCAGTTTTCTTATTGTTTTTTATTATGGGAAAGATACTCTGTTGATGTTTCTTTAACATAGTACGCACGTACACAGCACTTTAATATTACGTCTATACTATTTTTTTTACGCCTGAAAATCCGCTATGTGCATATGCCCTTTAAGCATTCGATATTGAAGTATTCTACTTTCTGTCAAATTTGATATCTATGAAATATTATTATACAAAATCCAAAATGTAGTATTTTTGTCAGCAATGTTTTCTCGTCAAAAGGAAGCGAAGTGTTGATAAATATATTTTTTGTTTGAAATCAGAGGACCGAAGAACAACAAAGACTATACGATTCCTCCTAAATTTTAAAGAACATCTCAATAACTTAGAACTAACTAAGGTGGTAAGTTGCGCGATATAAACGGATATTACCCAAGCGATGTCGTGGGCGGAGTATTGTTTATTAAATTCAAAACAACAAAATAGATTTTTATTGATAACTTTTCTTCTCGTTATCCAAATGAGATGAAACAAAGCCTATATATTGCGCCAAATTAAGCTTAATCCATATGTGGAAACGCCATGAAAATCCGTTCAGTACTTTCTGAGATTATCGCGAACAGACAGACAGACAGACAGACAGACAGACAGGAAAGAAAGTCGAAAATTGTTTTTTTGTGTTCCTTTGACCTTCTTTTATCCCCCCCTATCAGTTTTAGGTAAATTTATTTAATGTACAGACACGGTGGTTCTACTGTTTTATTATTAGTATAGATAGATTATACCGGGTGTTTGGTAGAGGGTTGACCAAACGTGATGGGCATGTTCCGGGGACTATTTGGGAGATACAATTTGGGTAAAAATTTCCTAGTGGTTAAAATAAAAAAAATATCGACAAAATTGATTTTTTTTAATTTTTTCCAAAATTGCGACTATTTATCCCTATAACTTTTTTTTGAGCTGGTTTCCAGTAATTTTTTTTGATTGATTATGGTCTCGGATATCACTTGGTCTGCTCACAGCATTTTCAGACCCCTACAAGGTCTAAATAATTTATTATGACCACTTAACGCTGGGGAAATGAAAAATAGAAATCTTATAGGGGATCTTTGAACTCAAATAAAAAGAAAACTAATTGTAACCGAGAATTTAAAACTCGTTTAAAAACTTCTCTGTTTATCCCTTATTTTAACGGTATACTACAAGTTTTACAAAAGCCAAAAAACCTTGTTAAAAATTTAGGTGCAAAGTGGAAATGGAAGAAAAAATAATAAGATATTTTTAAAAACAAATTCCAAGTTTCGCTTAAATACATCACAGTATGAATAAATTTGGATTTATCTGAGGTCTTCTGAAGATACTGAGATGCTGTAGTGACTTTCATAGAAAATAATTAGTCTTAAAACAAGTAAAATGGACTATCTCAATTACAGGAAGATATTGCTTCCAAATCAAGATTTCCCGTCTCTGGCAACCGATTAAAGGGATTAGAATACGTCCAGTGGTATGGCACACGCGTCTGGTGGGATGCTATTCCATTTACAGACCCCGTTACAGGAAGATATTGCTTCCAAATCAAGATTTCCCGTCTCTGGCAACCGATTAAAGGGATTAGAATACGTCCAGTGGTATGGCACACGCGTCTGGTGGGATGCTATTCCATTTACAGACCCCGTTGCTGCAGAATAATTTAGAATCATCAAATAAACATATCATTCACGAATCTTTTAGTATGTAATGGAGAATTGGAGATAGAATATTTCGCCAACAAAGTAGGCTGTAAATGGAATAGCATCCCACTAGACGCGTGTTTCACAACTGTGGACGTATTTTAATCCCTTTAATCGGTTGCCAGATACGGAAATCTTGATTTGGAAGCAATATCTTCCTGTGATTGAGATAGTCCATTTTACTTGTTTTAAGACTAATTATTTTCTATGAAAGTCACTACAGCATCTCAGTATCTTCAGAAGACCTCAGATAAATCCAAATTTATTCATACTGTGACGTATTCAAGCGAAACTTGGAATTTGTTTTTAAAAATATCTTATTATTTTTTCTTCCATTTCCACTTTGCACTTAAATTTTTAACAAGTTTTTTGGCTTTTGTAAAACTTGTAGTATACCGTTAAAATAAGGGATAAACAGAGAAGTTTTTAAACGAGTTTTAAATTCTCGGTTACAATTAGTTTTCTTTTTATTTGAGTTGAAAGATCCCCTATAAGATTTCTATTTTTCATTTCCCTAGCGTTAAGTGGTCATAATAAATTATTTAGTCCTTGTAGGGGTCTGAAAATGCTGTGAGCAGACCAAGTGATATCCGAGACCATAATCGATTAAAAAATTTGACTGGAAACCAGCTCAAAAAAAAGTTATAGTGATAAATAGTCGCAATTTCGGAAAAAAAATAAAAAATTACAATTTTGTCGATTTTTTTTTTATTTTAACCACTAGGAAATTTTTAGCCAAATTGTATCTTCCAAATAGTCCCCGGAACACGCCCATTACGTTTGGTCAACCCTCTACCAAACACCCGGTATATGATTATTTGGTCGGTAAAATGACAGATATATAGAGTTCTGTAACCGTCGTAAACAAGATCATAGATCGAATATAGCTTGTATTAAAGAAAATTTTGTAAATTCATTGAAAACCCGAACAAATCCGTGGCGGTCCACTACTAATTAAACCGTAGTTAGTTGTTATTCACCTTTTTTCTTCTGATCATTATTTTCGAACACGATCTTCTGTCGCGGCGGTCTTTTGGATTCTGACGTCGTTTTTGGCGGGAGTTTAGTGCGCAGGTCCGTTACGGGCTTCGATTTAGACGGTTCCGGTCTGAAATTAATCATACAATTTTGATATTTGATATATAAGTTTAGTTTCTGCTATAACTACCCTCGTTTACATTTGTTTGGTATTTTAAATATTTTTAAATAGTCATACTCATACAGGGTGTATTTTTCAAGTGGGCTTAACAAATAAATAGTACTTATATTATACTCCCAGCCAAGGATCGAATCAGTTAGTTTCGCCAAAAAGCCAAAAAATATCTGTGGTCTACACGGGGCGCACGGCTCGTACTGAGGTGGCGTTCGTACTGAATGCTCGCTGTGGGCACACACGTCCACACACGTTCGCGATGTCTGTATGCGGCTTGGGAAGTAATGACATATTATGGAAAACAGCTGGTTTCGACAGTGGTGATATTTGTGACTCGGGTTGGAGCCTTGACAAAGGCTTTTTTGGTGGCCATGAAAAGGACCGTTGAGAATTGGCCGTTGAGTCGTGGTGGAAGGATCAGCTAGTTTTAGCTAGTTACTCGGTGGCCGAGTTTTGGTCCTCAAAAATTTGAGTCGATACGCGAAGAAGAAGATTATGGAAAACTAAAGGAAGATGCTCATTTTCAAGAGTTCGAGAATGGTTCGAAGGAATATTATATAAAAAAATAAATAAAATTTTATATTATATTTCGTGTGTATAAATAAACTGAATACAATCTCACTTGTTGGCGGGTCGTGCGTCGTCGTCGTCGGACAGTATCCCGTCGATGTCCCCCAGGATCAGTTCTAGCTCGTCGTCAGAACACGCGCGGGGGGGAGGGGTGCCTTCTGCGTCTGGGGGGGGGGGAGATTTATTAATATTATAAATTTGACTTACTTTATCAATATTATAAATGCGAAAGTAACTTTCTTTGTTACTTTCTGTGTTAGGGCGCGAACCACCGCCACGCACGCTACGCGGCGCCGCCATACAATTGAAATATCATCTGCATGGCAGCGCCGCGCCGCGCGCAGTCGTGTGCAGCGTGTGTGGCGGTGGGTTCGCGCCCTTATGGTCTGGGGAATTATAAGCTACGTTTTATTCCGAAATTACGAATTCGAACTATGCGGGGTAAAATCGCGGGATACAGTTAATTATCAATAACCATATTGCCTTAGAAGTGTTGAGAACATAATAGCAGTCATTAAATTTGGCTGAATTTAGTGTAACTAAATGAATAAGTCAATAATTAGATAATACTCTGAAACAAATAACATATTGGTGTGAGTCGAGAGGCCTATCCAGCAAGGGACGAACACAGGTTGAGTATGAAACCAATAAACAGATTTTGAATAGATTTGGTGCACTCACCGCACGTAGAGTTAACCTCTTGCTGAGCGGGGGGCGCGGGCGGGGACCCCCCCGGCGAGCGCGGCGAAGCGCCCCCCGCCTCCCCGCCCCCCTGGCCGGACGAGTCGGGCCACGGGGCGGAGCCCCCGGCCAGGGGGGGAGAGCACGCGGGCTTGTCTTTGTCTTTTTCTTTTTGTAGTTCCTTCTCTTTTTCTTGTTGTTCCCTGTTCGTTTGGAAGATTATACGTTAATTTATTGTAGCGAGTAACAGTACGTAAAGCAATTATTGAGTACAAATAAAACGCGACACCATGCTTAGGAAATTTTAAACAATGCGAGGCGACTTAACGAGACTTTGTCTTACGTACGTACAGTCTCGGAATGAAAAGGTTCGTCAATTTTCAAATTGATTCGTATAATGTGTCGCGAAAACATACTACCTTTTGAAACTATGTTACAGAATAGACTCGGGTTAGGGAAAATAATGTTCTACTGCTCGATAATAAAGTTCAAAATAATTCAGATCATTGTTGTTTGACAGGATAAATATCTTGTCATCAAGATTTTTGATAAACTAAAACCTTCTTGTTGGTTCAACCTGCCATTATTATTTCTGTTAAACTATTGTCAATCGGTCAATATCATCATTGCAAAATATCAAAAAGGTTTTTATATGCCGCGCGCACAAGGCAGTGTTTAAAAAAGGATAGAAAAATCAAGCAAAACCTTATTCGATAGCAAACGTCATTCTATTTATTTAAATGTTACCATCACTGTTTCTTACATTTGTATGTTGGCATAATTGTTTCTTGCAATACTAGTGCAAGTGAAAACCAATTCTAAGGTGACGAACCTTTTCATTCCGTGACTGTACAAAGTTAACATGTACATACATATCTATTTCCGGTGCTGTTTTTTAAACATTTCTCCTTCCCTTATTATTTTTACCCTAATACAAAAAATGAAACACGAGTGCGAAATCCCGTCACAATCACATAATAATGTGGCCTCTAACCCAAAGCCGAAAGCAAAATCGACACAACAAAATCCGTCTATCTTGCCGAAATATTGACATAAAAATATAAAATTTGATACGTTAACGCTTCGCTCGCTTTGCTCGCTCGCCCCCTTACCTCTCATGTGTCTGTATGGCGTTCCTCCTCCTCCTCAACTCCTTGGCGCGGAGCACTCTCTCCCGCATTGATTCTTGTTCGCGGAGACGACGCTTGTATTCACTGTCCTGTATCACACATTATCTATAATTATTTTGTCTCATTTGTAGTTTTAAAAATTTACATGTTTATATAATTATCTTGTCTTAAGTAAAAATGTACGGCTTGAAAATGGCACTGGATTATTCATAACGATGATTAAAGTAGGCATTTTAAAGAAGGGAAACAAAAAAAAAACATGTAAGATTGCGGCAAATATCAAGTATTGATATAATTATTGATGTAGTGTATATATAATGTACCTCGTCTCTCTCATGTTTCTCCCGGGGTGGCGGTCGTCGCGGCGGCGAGCGGCGCGGCGGGGACGGCGAGCGGCGCGGGGGAGACGGGGAACGCATCCTGGGGGAATAACAACAGCGTAAATATCATAATAATCAACTGACTGACTGATTGACAACGCACAGCCGAAACTACTGGCCGTGGTGGCTGAAATTTAGCACGTGTGTTTGTTGGGGGGAGTAGGCTACTACTAAGAGAGGATTTTTGGAAATACCGCTCACCTCCTCCTGAGCCCGGCGCGGTTGGCGTGTATGAACTCCTCCTGTCGGCGCAACAAGTCGTCCTCCTCGCTGTCCCGCCCGCGACGGGCTAGATCGTTCTCAATCTCGATCGTTGTGTTTTCTATGTACCTGATAAATATTTACTTAGTTAATACATTGATTGTATACTAGCGGCGTTTTAAACGTGACAAATTTGGGATAAAATGTAACCTATGTCTATTACCAAAATGTTGTTTATTTCAATACAAGCTTTCATTTAAATCGATTCAGCAGTTTTGGCGTGAAAGGGAGACATAGATTCTAATGTAGTGTGGTCCGTGAACCGCACTCGACCTGTGGGGGACTGAGGACTAATGGCACTTCAAGGTAGGCTTGAGGTGGGGACGGATATGAGCTGATGATGATGATTCAAAATGTTTGGGAGAGACCTTTACTCAGCAATAATATTAGGATAACAAAAGAGAGATTGTGTTTTATCTCAGAAACAATTCAATGGGTTTTAGATTTATATAATATGCAATTGAATAAAAATGACTTAAGTTGGGGGAAGTTAGTATGAAATAAGGCTCTGTCGTTCTATTTACGAATTGTGGATAGTTCGAGAGGCTATCTCTTCTCCATATTGTTTAAAACAATTGAACAAGAAATATAATTATTTCCTATATTTTTTATCCGTTTGGAGTCGACACGCTAAGAAGAAGAAGTATGAAATATTTGAATTCGTCTCTTCATTCTTCTCCCGAGTATCTTGCCGATTCTTCTCGGCTGATGTAATTCCGAATCGGTGGTAGAATCACGTTCATAAGTGCCACATTGAGGCCTTAACTGAATAAATGATTTTGACTTTGACTTGATTTTGACTTCATATGACTCAATGTACAAATCACTACATAGTATTATTCTATACTATGTAGTGATTAGTCTGTCTGTGATAGCCGCTTTCTCTGTCCCTATGTCCCTATGTATGCTTAGATCTTTAAAACTACGCAACGGATTTTGATGCAGTTTATTTCAATAGATAGAGTAATTCAGTGGGAAGGTTTTTAGGTTAATTTTATCCCCATATTCCTACGGGAACGGGAATTACGTGTGGATACTAAATGGACAAAATGTGATGGTATTTATATTATTCTTACCTCTGCGGCGATCGCCTTACGAACTTCCTGCCGGCAGCGCGGGCCAGTGCGTTCCTCTGTTCAGCTATAAATCGCTCAGCCGCGTCATCAATGTCCTTAATTGGTCCTGCGTAGAAATCACATTATTATAATCCTACCAATATAATAATTGCGAAAGTTTGTATGTTTGTGAGTTTGGATATTTGTTACTCTTTCACGGAAAAACTACTATATCGATTTAGATAAAATTTGGTACAGATGTTCCTTATAACAAGGAATAACACATGGGATACTTTTTATCCCGAAATTCCCATGGGATTGGGATTCACGCGGGGAACAGCTAGTAAGGATATAAATATTGAAAAGAATAGGAAAGTATGTCTACTCATTTAATAGTTAACTCTGGAATCGAACCTAGGTCCTGCGACATGACCACAAAACCAAAGCGTCACATTTAACATTACACTCAAATATTTATTGCAAAAACATGTTTGACTATAATAAAAAAAATACAGACAATGGAGGCAATATATACCTTAAATTTAATTAACGACTATTTGTAAATAATAAAATATAGGTACACTAGGTGCAATAACAAAAAAACGTGCTACCTATGTGTAAATAGGTGTATCAAACAAAATGCTAAGCCAATTTCTATATTGCACAAAGTGGTTTTACTAATAAGATATTAAATGCATAAACACGTCGTTAATTGGTTAAACTCTCTCACAAAATCACACACACACACACACACGCACGCACACGCACACGCACACATACACACACACGCACGCATACACACGCACGCATTATTTATTTGTAGATTATATTTAATTCTATTGAATATTAAATAAAATATAATAAAATTATGCACAAACAAGCAAAGTACATACATATAAGTACAACAAAATTATATTAGTACGGTCAGAGTCAACATCAGATAAGGAAGAGGAACCGTCCTTTAGTTGGCAATACCAAAGGGTATTATTTGAAAAGTAGGCGATCTGCGACATAAATTCGACATTATTGAGTCACAATCTTTTCTGTACCGGCACCCAATATTGGAAGCTCCTTTTGTCATTTTGATTCTAATGTCATTTGGATACATTTTCAATAAACTGACAACCAAAAGGTGCGATTACAGCGAACGCTGGCACCGGCACATAAAAGATTGTGGCTCAATAAATGAAAAGTCGGCATGGTGCGATCTAAACATAATCATTCACTACATCATCTCATTACAGTAACTGACCCCTAAGCTTGGAGCTTGTATCTAGGGTATCAGAAACGCACACACTCATTCACACACACATGCAGACCGAGATAAGCATTTGTGGTTCAAACAAATATTAATTATTTATATTTATAAAGAAAGCAAATAACAAATTCACTTCTTTATTCCTTAGTCATATGAGACTAATTATTTAAAGATTAAAAATCTATATACTTGTGACACCCTGTGAGGGTAATTGCAATAAGAGGGATGCTACAATTTATAACAATATTATTTTAAAATTACATGACGCAATACAAAAGGTATATATGTATATGCAATTTATACAAAGTTTTGCTACAATAGGGTAGTTTCCTGGGTAAACAAAATGAAATTCTAATTAGTCCGTGAGATAGATTTCGAAAAAATATTAGACACGTATTTTTTGTTTCATCAAATTAATAAAACTGACTTAGTTATAACACATTAATGTTTAGGAGTGGGGCGTCAACTGTTGCTTAAAAGTTCAGCAAGCTGTGACGTTGCACGAGTTTTCAACGCACTGTATCGTCTTAATTATTTGTTTACATCTATACTAATATTATAAAGAAGCAAAGTTTGTGCGTTTGTTAAATTGTAAGGGGTAATCTCGGGATCTACTGAACCGATTTCAAAAATTCTTTCACTAATGGAAAGCTAATTTATCAGTGCGTGACATACGCTATATTTTATCCCTGTATTTACACGGGAACACGGGTGAAACCGCGGGGCGCTGGTAGTGAAAAAAAATACGAGTCCAATATTTTTTGGAAATCTATAAGACGGACTAATACATTTTTTTTAGTTAACTACCCTATACTATGAACATTAAAAAAAGTTGAACATGTGCGATATTAGACATTTCGCTACTTAACCCTTTTTTTATCTGACTCTGACTGTACATTATAATAAAAGCGAACATGCATACAAACACACAAATTACCGAATTTATTCTCTAGCGTCGGACTGAGGGGCGGCGTTTTTTGTATTCTTGTCGGTATGTACGCTGGCAACACTGCGGCACAACAGTGTTACTATATTAATTATTTAATACTAATATTATTAATACACTCGCCCTAGTTCAAATTACATAAAAATGACGTATTTTTCTGTAAGAAACTGTGATAGTATGAGAAAACTGGTTTAAACAGTTTTCTCTACTAAATGACTGATATCGTTTGCCTAGTTTCAAACACCCTGAATATCTCGCTTCATATTCATTAATTCAGAGAGCATGGTATTACATACAATTACTGTATCTAGCCTAAGTCTTGGATACATTTCAGTGTAACTTACCATCAACAGGCGGCTGAAAGTTTCCTTTGAAGTGCGGATTGATTAAGACCTTCTTGCCGGGCAGCGGCAAGTGCGGCGGCAACGGCACCGGCAACATCCGGACCTCCGGCTCCTTGGGAGCGGCGGGCCGCGCCGGGAATCGAATCCCGGCCATCTGGGGGGTGTAGGGGACGGGGCGAGCTTGGGCTTGCTCTATACTGGGCCCGGGGGGAGGAAGGCGGATTTCGGTACGGATTATGTCAGCGCGGATCATGTCATTTCGGATTATGTCATTACGGATCATGTCATTTCGGATCATGTCAGTCCGGATTATGTCATTCCGGATTATGTCAGGCCGGATCTCGGGGCGGATTTCCGCTCTCGCCGGCAGGATGTTAGGTCTTATCTGTTGCGGAGGCGGGAACGAGTGTCTTTGGACGAAGTTGCCCTGTAAAGAAACAATTGTTGAGAAAAAAGAATAAGTTGTTTATTCGTATTTATTATATTACAATTAAACATAATAATGTATGAAAGCCCTTAGTTTTTGTTTTTAGTGGTATGTAATAAAACTAGCTATGTAATAGTGTGATGGCGCGGCATGGGGAAGGCTTATATACTTGGTTACGGGCTGACGATGAAATAATAATCTAAACATGACTTGACATTTAAAGTGTATAAAATAGATATGTTAGTTTGTAAGGTATATATTTTAATTCTTATGTTAGTTATAATTTTTGTGTACGTGGTTTGAGAGGCCTTACTTCGCCGTAACACAGTTTATTGTAACTACCACGGGAAGTAATGTCTCGATGACCACGTCAAATAATTTGTAACTACATTTGAAGATATAAATAAAGAAATTGAAATTGAATTAAAAAAAAGGAGGTAAAGAAACTTATACTTTAATATATTCCGAACTTATTTAACTATAAGTAAAAAATATATACATTTATTTTATTTCATTTTAATTTGTTTTTTCGGAACTAATATCTACTTTCGGTACGTACCCTGTGCGTGTTATTGCGGCGGTAGGGGTGTGCGTAGCGGGCATTGAACTGGGGATTGCGCCACGACGTGCGCCCGCGCACCACGTAGCCAGCGCCCCCGCGGGGTATCACCACTTTGTCTAGAATAAAAACCATGAATTTATAGCCCGGTCATATCCGTAATTCACATGAAATATCGTACGTTGACCTGTAGCTATCTATCTCTGTCGCACCTGCGTACATTATAATGCGTCCCGCTCCCACGGATGCAATGGCGAGCGGGACGTATTATAATCTATACTAATATTATAAAGAGGAAAGATTTGTTTGTTTGTATGTAACGAATAGGCTCCGAAACTACTGAACCGATTTCAATAATTCTTTCACCATTAGAAAGCTACATTCACCCTGAATAACATAGGCTATATTTTATATTTATATATTATATCCTATATATATTTTATCCCCGTATTCCCACGGGAACGGGAACTACGCGCGTGAAACCGCGGGGCGCTGCTAGTGTATTATAGAATTACGACCGTGCTTTAACTGAAAATAGTCGACAAAAGTCTATACTAATATTAACGAACTAATCTTAGGAGCTGATGGTCTGATTTAAAAAAATATTTCGTTAGATAGCCCAGTTACCGATGAAGGCTATAGGCTCTTTTATCCCCGGATTCCCACGGGAACGGGATCTACGGGGGTGAACCGCGAGGCGCTGCCTAAAAAAATAGCTATCTTAACTCTAATAATATGACGCTTTAGAGCATTTAACTCCAGAATAATTTGTGTGTGAGTTTTCTATTCATATTTATAGGTTTTATTTTGCGCCACCGACTTGAAAAAATAACAAAAAAGGTCGACTACTACGTCTTTCCTCACATTTATCGACGCGGAATCGGCTAGCTCCGGTCAAAAAAAGCCTTTATGTCTACGCAATAAGGGTGTTACTGACATCATTCGCATCGGCCCGGCCCGGACGACGCGACGCGACGCCGGCCGACGGCGAACACCCTTATTTCGTAGACATTAAGGGATGGGGTAACCTCATATTGCCACCCTTTCGCACATTTCGTACTAAAACTGTCACTCACCGAGCGTATCGGGTATGTCTCTCACTTGTGGCATTCTTTGAGCACCGATGGGACGTTCAGATGTGAACCGTTCTCTGTTCATATCGCCATCTGAGACAAAATAAGGTGATATAGTTAACACAAAAATATATGGTTAAAATTGGGTGATAAAGTTATATGCTAACGAAAAAAATCTAATTATAGAGCTACAATCTTTTCTGTGCCGGCGGCCAATATAATCTTTTCTGTGCCGGTGCCAGCGTTCGCTGTAATCGCATCTTTTGGTTGTCAGTTTATTGAAAATGTATCCAAATGACATTAGAATCAAAATGACAATAGTAGCTTTCAATTTTGGCCGCCGGCACAGAAAAGATTGTGACTATAGCTATATTTGAAGTCATAACACATGTAGTAATATTGAACCTATTTAATAAATAGTATACCATCTATCTTTGTCTTAAGAAATAAGATTAATGCACTCACTCGATATAGGAGCCGATACTTCTGAGGGCACAATTTGAGGTGATTCAATCGGGGCGGCTGGCTGAAAAGAATAATATAAGAATAAGCTGGTGGTGGCTGGCTCATGCTGCCCGAAATCCTAACTAATATTATAAATGCGAAAGTAACTCTGTTTGTTACCTTTTCACGGCTAAACTACTGAACCGATTGACTTGAAATTTGGTACAGGGGTAGCTTATGGTCCAGGAAAGAACACAGGATACTTTTTATCCCGAAATTCCCACGGGAACGGGAACTACGCGTGTGAAACCGCGGGGCGCTGCTAGTACACATATAAATGCGTGTGTGCCTCGCGATTTAACCCACATTATTTTAGCTTCTATTGAATATAGTGTGATGATCTATAGCCTATAGCCATCCTCAATAGATGGGCTATCAAACA
The DNA here is from genome assembly GCA_958496195.1 of Timandra comae. Taxonomy (NCBI): domain Eukaryota; kingdom Metazoa; phylum Arthropoda; class Insecta; order Lepidoptera; family Geometridae; genus Timandra; species Timandra comae. The sequence continues at coordinate 7,292,777 of OY292377.1, read as the reverse complement.
CTGAAAGAATAACTCAAATTGGACCGGTTGTTCCTGAGATTCACGCGTTCAAATAACTTTATTATGATATTAGTATGATAATCATCTTATGGCAAATGCCCCTAACTCGATGGTTTATTACCTGCATCTAGGGTATCAGAAACTACGCAATTTCTAGCTTTATAGTTTGAGTATAGATAAAAAAATCAGCTTTGTAAAGTGTCCGCCTTATTCATAAACATTTCATAAACCTATTTTAGTTAAAGTGTTTTGCGCCTGTCACACCATCTATCATTAGTAAAAGTGTGAAAGTGACAAAACATATTTTAACTAAAATAGGTTTATTATATTTTTAAGAATAAGGGGGTAATAGTAAGTACCTATGGCATATTAAAAAAACTACTTTATTATATCAGTATAAATACTTACAATGGCCGGAGGTACAGCCCGTTCAACATCATAATGGCGTGGTTCGTACGGTGCGTAGGTAGCAAGCGGAGGCACGTTGGGCACCTCGACTGTGATGTTAGGGACAACGCACTCCGCCTCGGGCACCGGCTGGTACGGAATCTGCTATAATTAATAAAGAAAACGGGAATAAGAAGAGCGTCGGTGGCGCAGAAGTTAAGGCCTTTGACTTCCGATCGGAAGAGCCAATGTGTTTTAAATTTTCGAATTCATAAGTACGTTAATTTCGACACTCTTACAGTGAAGGAAAACATCTTGAGGAAACCTGCACACATCTGGGAAGAAATTCTAAGGTTGTGTGTGAAGTCGACCAACCCGCACTTGGCCAGCGTCTAAGGCCTGATCACCCTAATTCAGGGTAGGGAGAGCCCCTCGTTGGGGACATTATATCCCCTCGTTGGGAACTTAATATGAGCTAATGATGAATAAAGAAAACATGATTAGTTAATATTAATTCATAGTAGGGGATGGGCAAGTAACGAGTAACATAATCATTCACTACATCATCTCATTATAGTAACTGACCCCTAACTAAGTTCGGAGCTTGTATCTAGGGTATCAGAAACTACACACACACTCATTCACACACACAGACACCTAGACCGAGATAAACATTTGTGGTTCACACAAATATTCACCCCATGCGGGAATTGAACTCGCAACCTTACGGATGGCAGTCCAGCATGCTGACCACTCTGCCATCCAGATAAATACAACATATGTCTATAATAAGTTGCCTGTCAAAATCCAGTCCTATCCTAGACTTCAAGGTAATTGATAGCTTAGCAGTTGGTATTAATTGATACCCAAAAAAAAACTAAATAGTTGCCGAGGCCGAAATCGGTTTTGAAAGCTTATCATCATCATCATCAATCAGGAAATGTTACACAATTTCATATATTGTTGTGTAATAGAATAGGTGAAACTATTCATATTTATTCTACAAATTTACAGTAAAAAGTATCTCATGTTGTGGATAACAGGAACATTTCTACTAATTTTCATGTAAATTAATGTAGGGCTGTTTTTCCATTGCCAGATAACTTTATTGGAGGAATAATTTTTAAATTTTGACACTTATGTCATACAAAAACTGTCAAACATCAATTTTATTCCTTGAATAAAAGTTATCTGTCGATGGAAAAAGCAGCCCTTAGTAGTATGTTTATTGTATAGGATATTGTCACCACCCTGCTTAAGAAGCAATGGCCACACATGGAAGCAACAAAAAATATCTGGCATCTATTTTCCCTCAACATTTACCGAGAAGCAAACATCTTGTGTGTGTACCATGTAGGTAAATGTTTGGGGGCAATAATTGTAGCTTCACACATTTCGTAGCATTAGTGTGGTTTATGTCTATTGGTTGATCATAATTGTCATTACGCACAAGAGAGCCATTAGAAAGTTTGACTGCACATATTGGTGTCCACCAAGCCTATGTACTAATATGTAGATCAAAATGTGACGTACCTGGGCACCGTACTCGATTCTATGTGCACTATAATCAGATGGACCTACATCCAGGGGCTCTTGGTAGCCAGCTACTGATGAAGGCACGCTGTGACTTCCAGCACCTTCGTAATCATCAGCCAATAACTGTTCCTCCTCTTCATTGCCAAGGTTATAGTCCGCAAGGCTATGATCCCCTAAATCTTCACCTAGTAAATCATCACTGAAATTCATGGTAAAATTTGTAATTTAAGATTTTTCAGGACACACATGGATGGACCACCGACTTTCATTCACAAAATTATTGTCAAACACTAGATTTATGAATATTTAAAGAACATCGCACACACACAAAATAATTCGTATTAATTGTTATTCGATATGTTAGTTTCGATGTTATATATGCAGGAAAATGTTTATTGAAATACTAACTTATCCGACATGTTGTTTTGCTTTTCTATTTGCGATTTGCGTCAATCAAAATTTTGTTTGGGGTTGCCAAGCTTGACATTCCATTAATTTGCACAGCGGTCAATTAAATCTGTGATATTTTTTGAATGGAGGGTATTTTTTTTTAATAGAGAAAATTAACTGGATGTGGAATGGATGAAAATAAATTAAGGTGTCCGTCCGTCTTAGCGCGTCCAATAAAAAAAAACCTCACACACATAGTGGCACTGCGGTAGCCTGGGACATGTTTTTATATAAAATATAATATATACCTAGTCAGGTTGAAACTATTAATGATATATAAATAACTATTGATATCTTTGATTTACACGAACATTATTTCAATGTATAAATAACTACTCGTGATTTATTTAATTATTTGATCTTTAATTAAATTAGCAAACTTTATAAAACATACGAGTAAAAACGAGTTCTGCATTCACCAGCGCCATCTAGTGCTTCCTATACTCAACTATAAGGGCAAATATATTAAGCCACACACAGAAGTTCGAAACAATAAAATACTTATTATTTTCAGGCAAATAAATGTTGTTCACATTTTGTTTAGCAACTTATTATGTTTCTACTTTAAAAATATTGAAAAGTACTAGTAAGTTTGTTTAAGTTGGCAGTTTCAATAAATGGGACTATGGGCTCATCATAATCACTAAAGCTATTGTCCACAAATAAGCTTAGAATTCCAACCTTTTTGCTATTTTTTTTCTCATAATTATTGTACCCATTTAAGGGCACAACACATTGCTCGGTCCCTTTTTTACTCTTTGGATATGGAACCCTACCCTAATACTATAGGGGAATAAAGAAAAGAAGAAAAACAAGTTACTTACGTAAAGATATTTATTTAATTTTTATTCACTACAATCAGGCCATAGGACCACAAATAATTGGTAGAATATACATTTTCTTATACCGGCAGCACTTATTTAAATATCAAAAAAAAATCATTTTTCTATAGCGGCTATTTTAAGAAAATGTATGCACAAGTTTAAACAATTAATAAATTAATAGCCCAGATTAGTTAAAAACGTGATTAAATGTAAGGGAGACTTTTTTGATGAAAAATCAGTTTAAACTTCTAAGTTACTATTAACAGTTTACTGTTTATTTATTTTTTTATTAATACAACTTGTATAGTCCGTATAAAATGAGTAGAAATTAATGTCTGTGGAACTAACTAAATCTGTGGCTGGCAACACTTCGTTAAATGTCAATCTTGTCATTAATAGTGCGTATAAATGGTTTTGATACTTAATATTACAATTATTATTTAGGTAAATCCGAGAATATACATAAATGAATCCAGGAAATAATCTATTCCTGTGCAAAGTTTAATCCAAATCCGTTTTGGAGTTTTTGCGTGAAAGAGTAATAAACATTACGTCCATCCATCCTCACAATCTTCCGCATTGATAATAAAATTTAATAATAGGATTTAACCACAAATTGTAAAGGTGTGAAGTACTAAGTTATCTTAAAATCATCACAACATATAAATGCTAATAATACAATAAATAATTAGCAAGTATCAAAACCAGTGATTATATAGTGTGGGGGATACCAGTTAAACGACAGTGGCGACCAAATTTATTGTCTACTCTTTTTAAACGGACTATAATTAGTGAGTAATTTTGTAAATTTTATATAGGTAATTCTAAGTTGATTACTTAAATAAAAAAAGTTATAAGCCGTACAATACTTATTTAAGTAGGTACTTAGTTTTATTTAATTTTGTAAGTATACAGGGTGTCCGGGCATCGATGTTGGATACTTTAAGGGGGTAAAATATGGTATTTTTTATCGACAAATCACGGTTCCAATTTTCTCTAGTTATCTCCATTACAAAATGGCAGCCACTTTGTTTTTTTCAACTCGACGTGCGGGTGCTTGTACTGATTTAGTTATTACTATCCATGTAAACGTCCTAGGAAGATGAAAGATGCCTCATTTGAAAGTAAATAATGTAGGGTATTATTGAATGAAGATTTTATTCCACATCTTAATTAAAAAATAGCAAAAAATCATTACAAAAATAAAAATCAATATTTTTTTCAGATTTTTTCTGCATTTTTTTATTTTTTGTTAAAATTTGACCTATTAACCTACGTTTTTCATTTTGTTTTTTGATAGTACAGAATATTTACTTTAAAAAAATCATACATCTTATAGCCTTATGTATGATAGTTCTAAAGTTACGTTGGATTGAATATGATCCTTAGCCAAGAAAATCGTCTCGTATTGCGAGGAGTGCTCGACGTGCTCGCCCATGAGACTGCGTTGTTGGGATATCTACAAAGTTTATTTATTGCGCTATCGTACACAAATATGACAATTTATATGTAGCAGCACACTAAGGCACGGTAGAAAGAGTGGGAGATACTAGTTCCTCTCCCTTCCCCTCGATCTTACGCTTTTTCGATCAGCATCACGTGACCCTGACGCGAGTTTGAAAGTTTTTACCCATACAAAAAAAAGTGCTCAGCGCTGCTAAAGAAGTTTTCACTTCAAAAATACCATATTTTACCCCTTAAAGTATCCGACATCGATGCCCGGACACCCTGTATATTTCATGGTGGTCTGAAACTTTTGGCCGGCGTGTATGTTAGTCTTTAAGGTATTTATATGGGCCTCTGTTAACAGTTATTTGTTTAAAACTGTAAATATTGCCTGAAATAAATGATTTATTATTCTTTATTTATAATAAAAAAAAAAGTTTTTCATTATAGTTGTACTGTAATTGCAGACCGGCCATGATTATGATGACCTTCGTGAACTTTGCAGCAAATCACACAGCAGAGATACAAAGCCCCAATTGTGCATATAGCCTAAAAATATAAAATAAAAGATTAACGGCAGTTCGCAGTATTCGATCCATCTATGATTCGAGACCGTTCCCAACAGTCTTTTACATGATACCACATGATAAATCAATAGCAGCTAGGTGGGAGGAGGGGGGCGACTATAAACTTAAGTTATTCGCGTCGTTTATCCAATGCTAGCGATGACCACGACCACCTTAATAGGGATGTCGACTAAAATAATCTAATTAGTCCGTCAGATAGATTTCGCAAAAATATTCGATACGTATTTTTTCTTTTTTGATACAAACAAATAATTAAGATGGTATAGTGCATAGAAAACTCGTGTGGCGTCATAGCTACATACAATTTTTACCAAGAATTATCGTCACAAGACCCCACTCCTGAACTTTAATGCGTTATAACTATAAGTCAGTTTTATTAATTTGATAAAACAAAAAAAATACGTGTCTAATGTTTATTCGAAATCTATCTGACGGACTAATTAGAATTTCATTTTGTTTACCAAGTCGACATCCCTATTGTGTTGTGTGTGCAAACAATCTAAATGCATCTACATCTAAACGAGTCCTTTTATTTCAACAGAGACAACTTGCAATTAAATTGTATTAAGAAGAGGTACAAAGTGGCTTTTCATCGACTATAGTTTGTAAAATCTAGGATGATCTCTGTGACATATGTCAAACTTTCGTTTATAGGGTTGGCAGAATCTAAATCTATGTCAATAGAAATTATCGATGTTTCTGACTATTAAAGATTAAAATGTTAAATTAAACGAATATTTTAATTTAAAAAAAAACAATTATTCTCTTAAAGGGGTACACCCAATCCATATCTGAATCAGTTTCTGATGAAATATTACATGAGTAAGTTAGAAACTGGATTTTATTTACTTACTATTATTTTATATCAAAGGTAAATTATGTTTATGATATTAAAATATACGATATAAGTAAATAAAATACACTTTAATTTTAAATAGAGTTTTATTTAAAATATCGATAATTTCTAGTTTGTGGTTACGATGATACATCGCTCATCACTAAACAGGTCAACATGCCCTTTAGGTATGACATTAATATGTAGTGACTTTATTACTAAGAAATTAATTATTAAATTAACCACTGAGCGGGTTCCCTACTTGAGATCTAAAACCGTTAGCTCTAACATTAAATGCTCGAAAACGTATACTCGACTATTCAGGACACCTATGAATCGTGAGCTTTATAGTTTGCTACCTACATGCATCGAAATCCCTAAAACACATGTACTCTAACGATCTATAGCAGCGGTTCTCAATCTTTTTTGGAAACGGAACCCTTTTGGAAAGCGATAAACTTGATGGAACCCTATTTTAAGTAAACACACCGGAAAAATTAGAGCAACGCTAGTTCATTTGGGAAAATTTCGGATTTTTGTTATAATGTTGTTTTATTTTTATGATTTGATTTGAATATTTATGAATATTTTTTTTTTATGATAAACTTGTTTAATGGAAAAAATAAGAAGTTTTTGATATTTTACTTTTTAATTGAATTTTACAAAATTAACGAATTTACATAATTGCGGTGTCTGTTTACGCTTATTCATGCTTCCAATGATGCCATGTATGGTCCCATGGAGTAAATTCTACCACTCCTCAAACAAAGTTAATTTCAATTCGGAAACATTACTGGATAATCGTATCTTCCAATAAGGTCAATGTTAGACGGGTTTTTACGTGCGGAGGCGAGGACAATGCAGAAATCGGGCAACTAGCGCCATAGATGACCGTTTCATAATACAAACACTGAAAAATCGTCGTCAAATTGCTGTTCAGACCCGAAATCGCCAGGAAAAATTGCGCAGTGTGTGTGAACGAACAGTGAGAACATGAATTTGGTTTTAGGTCGAACAAAACCGCCAAAGCCTCGAAACTCGAAGTGAGCCACCGAGTAGCTCGATTAGAATTTGCTCGTTTACTTCAAGGAGCATCGTCGTCGGAAGTAAACGCCTGACAAATTTACGTTTTGCGGATGACATCGACATCGACCTTTTTGCCCCAACAACACATGAACTGCGAGGAATGCTCCAAGAATTGAACACTGCAAGTCTTGAGGTTGGACTTCAAATGAATCGGCCAAAGACACAAGTCATGTCTAATGGCACGAAACGTAGGGTAGTGGAAGATGGGTAGGAAATACCGTATGTCGATGAATACATCTACTTGGGCCAGTAAGTGAGCTTCGAAATCAGACAAGACTAAGAAATTGATCGCCACATCGATAACGCCTGGGAGAGCTACTGGTCCATGAAAGAGCATATGAAAGGTGATTTACCGATAACCTTAAAACGGTGACTAATCATGTGCATCCTGCCCGTCCTAACCTACGGTGCACAGACGTGGTCTCTGACCGAGGCCCAGAAGTCCAGGCTCAAGATATGCCAAAGGGCAATGGATCGCGGCATACTCGGATTCAAACGAAACGATAGTGCATAACATCATGCTGCGTTCTCTTACCGGTATGACCGATGTCGGTAACAAAACTGCGAGGCTAAAGTGGGAATGGTCGGGTCATGTGAGTCGGATGGTACCTGAGAGGTGGGCCCACCGCCCACATAACAACTCAATTCCCTTACTACCTTCGACTAGTAGTTGGAGATGTTTGGGGGAGACCTTTGCCCAACAGTGGGACATTACAGGTTAGCAAAAAAATTAACATCAATACTGGATTGAAGTGTGGAGGCGAGTTTTGATCAGTGATGATTGTTGGTTTTGTGTTAATTTCGTAGATGAAATAGAAAAGATGTGCAGATTTCGAGAGGACCGTTATAACCAGACATACTTCTCCAAAACTGCCGCTTATAGTGGAGGTTCTGGTCTGGTATGGACCGTATGGGGTGGTATATGTTCAGAAGCACACATGGAGTTAGTCGTGATCTTAAATCTCAGATCCCTGACCGCACAGCGATACATAACCGATATCTTGTAACCTTATGAAATGCCTTTTGCCCCATTTATAGGCGACGATTTTGTTTTATCCATGATAATTGATAACGCACGGATTCAGCTAAAGTGGTACGTAAGTACCTAAAAGTGGAAATTACGCAAATCGACTGGCCAGCGAGATCACCAGACATGAGTCCATACTTTTGACCTTAAAAAAATCTTTAGTTTTGTAAAATTACAAACTTAAAATATCAATCTTATTTTTTTTACCATGAAACAAGTTTATTATTAAAAAATTCCATTCATAAAATATTTAATCATAAAAATAAAACAACATTAAGTATAACAAAATGCTGAGCGTGACCCATTTTTTGATCTCGATGTACACATGGTTTTATTTCGTTTGTTATGAAATTGTTTTGTAATTCAGTGTACAGTTATCAAAAATAAATATTTTTTCTTTTATCAAAAATAAATATTTTTTCTTTCTTTCTTTCAAAAAATTCCGAAAATTTCACAAATAAACTAACGTTCCTCTAATTTTGCCGGTGTGTGTAGTTTATTTAATTTGTTATACGTATTGTAATCTTAGTATGTTACAAATTACGGATAATAAGTAGGTACTTAGTTACGTATAATCGCAATGGTAAAATATCATACGCTAGGAACTAAAACGCTGCTACCCACGCCTTGTCAGTACGGTCGACCAGAGAGAGGAGTGTTGTTTTTTTTTCTAAATTCTCGCGGAGCCCTTACGGGAGTGTCGCGGAACCCTAGGGTTCCGCGGAGCACACTTTGAGAAACGCTGATCTATAGCGATAAGCATCGAATTGACGACCCTTTTAAGAGAATAATTGTTTTTTGTAATTAAAATATTCGTTTAATTTAGTACCTAGCGTTTAATCTCAATATTTAAGATTATCATCTTTAATAGTCAGACACATCGATAATTTCTATCGACATAGATTTATATCCTGCCAACCCCTATGAACGAAAGTTTGACATATGTCACAGAGATCATCCTAGATTTTACTTAAATTATAATACGGCTTGTGTAAATATAATATCACTTACCTTTACTGTAGTCAAAGATATTAAGGCAATTTGTATATAATTTATCATCTTGTCCAACCAATCCTCTAAAATAGACTCGCAAAATTTCTCAAACTGTTCAACACTGCCGCTTGTACAGACATCCGGTTTTTTGGTACAGCAGTATTGTTTCTGTAAGATAATTTATTTTTTAACACACTTGCTCATAAAGAGGCTCTTATTTGTGCAAAAACAGTTGAAATTGCCTTGTTTTTTAAAAAGTTTCGATACCAAAAAACTTGTGTCCATACATTTTAAAAACAAACTTCAACTATGTTTCCTTACTTTTGGTAGGTCTGTGGTCGATTCCATTCATTCATTCATTCGATTTTTTTTTTAATTAGTATATTATTTTAGTCTTTGGCCGATCACCATTGTGTTGGATGCGCGCGAATAGAAAAACTGTTTATTTATTAGCGAAAAATTATATTTTATTTTGAATTTCTTCGCAAGTGTGTTGAAAAACGTTGTATGGTACACGCGTAGTATTGATGATTACTATCCTCGGCTATCTTCAGACCCTCGCCTGGCCTCAATAGCGCCTCGGAGGTATTCACTCGCTTGTACCGTAAATAACTATTAATAATTCGAGTATAACTTAACATAATCATTTCATCTCATTATAGTAACTCACCCCTAAGTTCTTAATCGTAACTAGTATCTATAATATCACAAATTACGCACACACACTCACTCACACACATCCAGACCGAGAAATTTGCGTTTTATTAAACCTAGTTCAAACCGGTTAAATGAAACGAAAATGCAAAGTGGGTAAACCTCAGGGCGCGGCTAGTTAGACATAGGAATAACGTACCCAAGATTCAAGGCTATTGGGGTCCATCAAACCGATTGCAATTAATCCCTTTAAGTCTTCGCGTTCTTTATAAGCCATCATAGTTAGATAAATGAGCCCGCCAGTCATTGCCAATGTAAATATTGAGTACTGAAACAAATGAATAATAATTATTTTCAACACACTTGCTCATAAAGGGGCTCTTATTTGTGCAAAAACAGTTGAATAATGACACGTTTTATTCACTAGTGAGTTATAGATTGTTTTTTTTAAATTGCTTTGTTTTTAAAAAAGTTTCGACTCCAAAAAAATGGTGTCCATACATTTTAAAAACAAACTTCAACTATGTTGCATTACTTTTGGTAGGTCTATGGTCGATTCCATTCATTCATTCATTCGATTTTTTTTTTAATAAGTATATTCTTTTAGTCTTTGGCGATCACCATTGTTGTGTTGGATGCGCGCGAATAGAACAATTGTTTATTTATTAGCGAAAAATGATAATTTCTTCGCAAATGTGTTGAAAAACGTTGTATGGTACACGCGTGTATTGATGATTACTATCTTCGGCTATCTTCAGACCCTCGCCTGACGGCTCGGGCCTCAATAGCGCCTCGGAAGTAATCACCAACTTACCTCGCTTGTACCATAAATAACTATTATTCTATGGCCGATCACCATTGTTGTGTTGGATGCGCGCAAATAGGAAAACGGTTTGTTAAGTAGCAAGAATAGTTATTTATGGTACAAGCGAGGTAATCATCAATACACGCGTGTACCATACAACGTTTTTCAACACACTTGCGAAGAAATTAATAATAAAATATAATTTTCGCTAATAAATAAACAGTTTTTCTATTCGCGCGCATCCAACACAACAATGGTCATAGATTAAAAGAATATATACTTATTAAAAAAAATCGAATGAATGGAATCGACCATAGACCTACCAAAAGTAAGGCAACGTATTATAGTTGAAGTTTGTTTTTAAATGGACACAATTTTTTTTGGTATCAGAACTTTTTTAAAACTAAACAATTAAAAAAAAATCTATAACTCACTAGTGAATCAAGGGTGTTATTATTAAACTGTTTTTGCACAAATAAGAGCCCCTTTATGAGCAAGTGTGTTGAAAATAATATTTTATTATTATTTTCCTCGCAAGTGTGTTGAAAAACGTTGTATATGGTACACGCGTGTATTAACGATTACTATCTTCGGCTATCTTCAGACCATCGCCTGACGGCTCGGGCTTCAATAGCGCCTCGGCGGTAGGCACAACCTTTACTCGCTTGTACCATATTAGTTATTTATGGTACAAAAGCCATAATAGTTGTTACACTTGCGAATAAAATAACAAGTGTAAAGACACACACATAAATTGGACTGGACTTTTGTTTGACACGACACAGACTCGTGTTATCGGAAGGGAACCAATCAACGCGTCGTCAAAGAGCAAGCAAACATAACTTAATCGCTGGCATGGCAGTGTGAAAAGGCGACTAACTATTAATAGATGTGCATCCCTTTTGTTTACACGTAATGTATGTTCACTGTCCTTTTCTTGAGCGAGAAAATGGCCGATTCACCGCTTACTTGCCCGCGGCGGTGGGACACCCACCGCCGCGTTAAAGAGTTAAAGAAGTTATAGAAGTAAAGGGTTAAAGAGTCGAGAAAGAGATATTAAAGAGAGGGTGGTCCTACGGTGGGACCACTGACTCTTTAACTTGCTCGTTTGTGGCAAAACTATCACTCGTTGTGTTTTTAAAAATAGTAACAAAATACGTTACGAAAATAATGGCCGGTCTTGATTCTGTACAGAAACCGCAGCAGCCCAGGATTGCAGTGAGGAACGCGAAGATTCCTACTACCACAGCACCGATCAGAACCGGGTTTGATCCAATTGAAATAAGCGCGTATATGCCCAAGCCAGCCAACGCTCCACCCACGGCCTGAAACAAAATATATCATCACTACATTTTATAAAACAAGGTCGCTCCCGCTGTCTGTTCCTATGTATGCTTAGATCGTCAAAACTACGCAACGGATTTCGAATTTTTATGCGGTTTCTTTTATTAGATAGAGTGATTAAAGAGGTTTTAGAATAATTTTATCCCTGCATACTCAGAAGAGCGGGAATGACGCGGGTGAAAACGCGGGGCGCTTCAAATAATATAAAGATGGCTTCATGACATAGTGAGTCCTTCGACTTCCAAACGAAAGGTGCCTGCTTCCATTTCAGCTATGTGCGTTTTCGAATTTCTATTCATGATGTAAGTACTTAAGTAATTTACGCTCTAACGGTGAAGAAAAACATCGTGAGGAAACCTGAAGTTTCTTTGAACCCTGCGATGAAATTCTAAGGTTGTTCGAAACACATTAAAGTCGGAAAATGTAATATTTTATTAAGGGCGAGGACCTAAAAACAATAAAATAAAATATTACACTAATCAATAAAGTTTTTACCCTGTGGCCGGTTTTTTTAATTAATCATAATTATGATTCTCTTCATCTTTTTAGCCCCGAAGAAAAAACTTTTGGGCCACCTTGTGTAGAGTACTAGAAACTACGTACACACACACACGCAGACCGTAATTATAAATGATATGATTACTTACAAATGTTATGACGTTCAATATTATTAAGAAATATTTTACAAAAGAGAAACAGGGCCTCATTTTGATTTCGTTGATTTGACTTTGAGGAGGAAAAACTGTAAAAATGAACTGAAGGCAACTGAACTCACTGAAAATATGATTCCTACTAAATAATTTAAAACAAAGCTTAACAGGTAAATTTGATTTATTCTATAAAAGTACGTAATATCTTAAAATAGTACACTTTGCTGTTATGGTTTGACTGATAATTAAAATGATGTTTTAGGTAATATACAGTGTGAATTTCAGAGGCGTATTATCCCAAGGCAAAATAGTATAATAAAAATAAGATACAAAAAGGGCACACGTGGACTGAAAGGGCGGCAGATTTAAAAACAGAAATTTCCGGTAAGTACTAGGCAAAAAAAAGGCATTACATATCCCCCGACGTACCTTCCAGGATAGATAGATAGATATAACTCTTTATTGCCTTTCACAAATAAAACAGCTAAGTATACAAATGTATACAGTAACAATAATAACTAAAATATAACACATAGAAAGAACAATAGGCGGCCTTATTGCTAAGAGTGATTTCCTCCAGGCAACCTTAGGATATCAGGATTTGCCGGCGAAAAAAAATCATTGAATCAGAAGAAGCGGCATCAGAACAGTTTTTCAATAAAAAAACCTAAATTATTTTGCGCCCCGCGGTTTTACCCCTGTAGTTTCCGTTCCCGTGGGAATACGGGGTTTTTTTTTTTAAATCGGACCAGTAGTTCCTGGGATTCGCGTGTTCAACCAAACAAACAAACTCTTCAGCTTTTGATATCTTTGATTTACACGAACACTACACATTGAAATAACACTTAAACGGATTTTTGTCGTGGTTATATTTTGTTTTACATTTTCTGACGTTTCGGATTCTTTACAGAACCCGTGATCACAGAAGACTTCAGACTCTTCAGCTTTTTATATTAGTATATAGATAATATGCTTATTTCATCAGTGAGAATAGAAAAATAGTAAAAATAATACCTGTACCATACTGTAATAATACCGTACATAAATGCACTTTATGAAAATTCACCCTGTATACTTGAATAATTAATTTTATTTCGAAAACTTTTCCTTATTATAATATTAATTAGAACAAGGAAAAAGTTTCCTAATTAAAATATTGAGTCATTGTAAATTTGAAATTTGACGAAATCCATAAATATACCTGTGTATTGACGTAGGTATATGTAAAGTTAAATAACGATATGTACGGTGTGTTCGTCATTTCAATATGTTTATTTAAAGTCAACCATTTACTATTGAGTCGCCAAGTTTTCTGTGCCGGCGGCCAAAATTGGAAGCTACTATTGTCATTTTGATTTTAAAGTCATTTGGATACATCAATAAACTGACAACCAAAAGATGCGATTACAGCGACGCTGTCACCGGCACTGAAAATATTGTGACTCTATACTGACTGACTGACTGCCTGATCTATCAAAACACAGCTCAAATCACTGACCGAAGAAAAATATATAAAAAGCAAGCAAAATATTATTATGTAATGCAGCCTTTACACGTTGGCCGAGCGAACTCCAATATCAACGGATGGACATTATTTTGCATTGACTTGGAATCACTCGGCTCGTGTAAGGCAGTAAAACTTGCCTTGTATTAATTTACCTTGGCTCGTGTTGGCCTCAGCTCGGCCAATGTATAGGCTACATAAAATTTGGTAATTGAGTAATTGAAAAAAAAATCGTTTTGTGTTAAATGGAAAGATCATACAAAAGTTTTATAACAAACTAATTTTGTTTTTTGATTCTTTGCAATAATTAAAAAGTTACATTAAATTAAAAAATAATTTAAAATCCAGTACCGAGAACACGCCGATAGCTGTCTGTGACGTCATAATGTTAGTTTTGATTATTGTCGCGAACGCTGTACCATAGATTACTAAATAGTTACTACGCTGTACCATACACTTACTATAACATTATGACGTCACAAACATGACAACCAATAGAGGCGCGTTTACAGTCACGTGATTTTTATTTAAATTTTATCAATTTTTAATTGATTCTAATTAGTTTAAAAAAACATTATTAAAGTTTTTAACATTGAATATAATTAAATACATATTCATCATTCATTCATCATCAGCTCATATAATGTCCCCACCGAGGGGCACGAGCCTACCCTTAATTAGGGTGATTAGGCCTTAGTCAACCACGCTGGCCAAGTGCGGGTTGGTCGACTTCACACACAACCTTAGAATTTCTTCCTAGGTGTGTGCAGGTTTCAAATAAAAAAAAATACATATAAAGTATAAAAAATACATTAAAAAAATCAGTAGTTATTTTTTTTAAAATACTCAATTCTACATTTTAATTAATATCAATCAGGAGAAAAGTTATTGCAAAAATATATGTTGATCCCTAGACACTTTTGATGTGTGTATTTTCCAAACACGTTATGGGTTTGGGATAACCAACATGCGTCGGGTACAACATGTTTTTTTTTCTTATCTGAATGAGACTAGAAAGAAAATCTTAAGTACCGTTTTCACCACTTCACAAACTGACATTTTAGATTCTAATATCCATAGTCGCTTATCTATTTTAGTTAGATAAAATAGTTATACTTACTTAGATAAAAACCTGTAGTTTCCGCTGTTATCAATCTGATAAAGATCTAATTATGCGGCATGAGTAAAAGTTAATTCCTAGAATCTATAATATCTATAGATACTACTTACTAATCTATAGATACTATTTCCGGCTTACGCGAGACAGGCTCAGCCTAGTGTGGAAGCCACCGACAATCTGTATTTAGTTTTAATTTTCTTTTATTAATAAATTATTCTTATTCTTACTTCACTACATACATAGGTACTCGTAGTATAAAACAAAGTCGCTTTCTCTGTCCCTATGTCTCTATGTATGCTTAGATCTTTAAAACTACCCAACGGATTTTGATGCGGTTTGTTTTAATAGATAGAGTGATTCAGTGGGAAGGTTTTTAGCATAATTTTATCTCCATATTCCTACGGGAACGGGAACTACGCGGGGCGCCGCTAGTATTATAAAGCTGGAGAATTTGTTTGAACGCGATAACCTTATTAAATACTAAAAATGCGAAATTTTCTGTTATTCTTTCACGCAATAACTACTGAATCGATTACTAGTACAGCAGATGTTCTATATAACTAAGTAGGAATGACACATAGGATACTTTTTATCCCGAAATTCCCACGGGATTAGAATTTACGCGGGTAAAAGTGCGGGACACAGTAGTGTGTAATTAAATAGACATAGAGGAGCTTAGGACAGCTTAGGACATCCGTTCTAGCCACAGAATCCTAACTTAATATTATAAATGCGAAAGTAACTCTGTCTGTCTGTTACCTTTTTACGGCTAAACTACTGAACCGATTGACATGAAATTTAGTACAGGGGTAGCTTATGGTCCGGGAAAGAACATAGGATACTTTTTATCCCGAAATTCCCACGGGAACGGGAACTACGCGGGTGAAACCGCGGGGCGCTGCTAGTACTAAATAATTACAACGTCACTACGTCAATATTCTGGGAAAGTGTGGTACTTCCCCACTAGTACTTACATACGTTGAATCAGTATATAAATACTTTGATAACTTGGATTTTAAAGATATTAAAGATTTGCTCTTTTAGGGTGCCTTTCCACCACAGCTATGCTATGCGACGTTGCTATAAATGCATTCGATATCTATCAATCAAGTCCATTGGTCCATATAAAACATAGCCTATGTCCTTCCCCGGACCATAAGCTACCCTTGTACCAAACAAGTCAATCGGTTCAGTCGTGAAAAGGTAACAGACAGACAGACAGAGTTACTTTCGCATTTATAATATTAGTTAGGATTAAGGATCTAGGGTATCAGAAACTACGCTCACACTAAATCATATTATGTTTTATTTATCGTCGTTTTGAAGTGTTTATTTATTTATAATATATAGATTAGATAAAGTTAATGATAGATAAAATATATCATCACTACATAGTATAAAACAAAGTCGCTTTCTCTGTCCCTATGTCCCTTTGTATGCTTAGATCTTTAAAACTACCCAACGGATTTTGATGCGGTTTATTTTAATAGATAGTGTGATTCAGTGGGAAGGTTTTTAGCATAATTTTATCCCCATATTGCTACGGAAACGGGAACTACGCGGGTGAAACCGCGGGGCGCCGCTAGTATGCTATACAATGGATCACTTGAACATTATCTGATATTACTCATTGCTATTTAGGTGTATGCCTTTAATGAATAACAAGTATTTTCACTCATTGATACACAAGTGTTAGTTACATGTCAATATCAAAGTAAAATTAAAATATTATTGAAAATAAATTAAAATTTCAAAATGAATTGTTGTCACGTAATTATTAAATATTTGTTGTTTATCCTAAATTTGGTTATCGCGGTAAGTTAAACTTAGTCATTACACATAGGAAAATATAGGTATTTGGAAATAATTTAATTTGCAATGAGTACTTATTATTAAATAATAATTAAATTAGATATAATATGTGGGTTTACCGTATTAATTACGCGTATTTATAAGAGGATTAAAGTTTATATATATATATATATATACAGGGTGTCCCGTAAGTAGTGGACCAACGGGATGTGGGGGATAGGGGAGACCGTTACCTACCAGAATCATCAAAATTTATTGTCCTAGGCCTCATAGTTTTGAAGTTATAACGTTTTTTAGTAAGTAGGTGAAATTATCGTACTATGTGCACATTTTTCTTAATTCTATAAAATCTATTACTTATTTTGATGTTATTTTTATTCAAGGGCGTTAAGAATACATAGGTTTTTCTAATTTAAATCATTTTTTAGTGTAGTTATCATTAACATTAAAATTAATCAACAAAACAAGTGCAATTGTTAAATTTCAAAATACTCTAAGTGGTATTTGAGCTGAGCTGGTGTAAAAAAAATGTATTGTAGCCTTGTGGCACTTTATTTTAAAAGCATCTACATATCATAAGGATTACAAAAACGTATAACACTGTGGTTTCAAATGAGTAGTTTTTTATTTTAACTAATATCAACGTAAAAGGGAACTTTTGAGAGAAAACAAAAATTCATTGCTAATTATGGAAATTCGTTTATTACTCAATTTATTTTTACATTAAGGGTTCAAAATGCTTTTCTTTAGCTCTTGTGCATTAAAACATCTTCGTATAAAGTCTTTTTGTAAACTTGTTTGGGCTCTTTGATGTTTTTTTATCAATTCAGCAACATGATTGAAATTTTGTGATAACTCTCTTTTTATCAGAAATATTTGTCTCATTAACTGTTTCTTTGAGGAAACCCCATAGAAAATAATCCAAAGGATTCAAGTCTGGAGATCGTGGCCTATTTCATGGCCGATCGCTGGCCATGAAATAGTACCTTCGCGTCCAAACCATCGATTTGGGAACGTCTCATTCAAAAATTCAGTCACTTACCGTGAATAGTGGGCAGGTTCACCTTCGTACTGCAACATTCGTACGTGCTTCTTAACTTAACGAAAATGTTGGTTATGGCCAAGGCCTGAAACTGCGCGGAACCACATACTCTTGCGTACTTCTTTACTTTATTCGAAGATGTTGGTTATGCATAAGGCCTGAAACTGCGCGGGAGAGAATGTGGTTGCAGTACGAAGGTGAACCTGCCCACTATTCACGGTAAGTGACTGTATTTTTGGATGAGACGTTCCCAAATCGATGGTTTAGACGCGAAGGTACTATTTAATGGCCAGCGATCGGCCATGAAATAGGCCACGATCTCCAGACTTGAATCCTTTGGATTATTTTCTATGGGGTTTCCTCAAAGAAGCAGTTAATGAGACAAATATTTCTGATAAAAAGAGAGTTATCACAAAATTTCAATCATGTTGCTGAATTGATAAAAAAACATCAAAGAGCCCAAACAAGTTTACAAAAAGACTTTATACGAAGATGTTTTAATGCACAAGAGCTAAAGAAAAGCATTTTGAACCCTTAATGTAAAAATAAATTGAGTAATAAACGAATTTCCATAATTAGCAATGAATTTTTGTTTTCACTCAAAAGTTCCCTTTTACGTTGATATTAGTTAAAATAAAAAACTACTCATTTGAAACCACAGTGTTATACGTTTTTGTAATCCTTATGATATGTAGATGTTTTTAAAATAAAGTGCCACAAGGCTACAATACATTTTTTTTACACCAGCTCAGCTCAAATACCACTTAGAGTATTTTGAAATTTAACAATTGCACTTGTTTTGTTGATTAATTTTAATGTTAATGATAACTACACTAAAAAATGATTTAAATTAGAAAAACCTATGTATTCTTAACGCCCTTGAATAAAAATAACATCAAAATAAGTAATAGATTTTGTAGAATTAAGAAAAATGTGCACATAGTACGATAATTTCACCTACTTACTAAAAAACGTTATAACTTCAAAACTATGAGGCCTAGGACAATAAATTTTGGTGATTCTGGTAGGTAACGGTCTCCCCTATCCTCCACATTCCGTTGGTCCACTACTAATGGGACACCCTGTCTGTCCTTGGATGCATTTTATAGTGTTATACAGGGATAGTCGACGGATTGTGCATCCTTTACACAAGATTAAATATGTCAAAGGGCTTCCGTGTGTTGGCCTTCCAAAAGACCGGGACTCCTTAATAGTCCCGTGAATGGAAAAAAATATAGGGCGCAGTATTTTATAGTCTATTTACAAACAAAAAACATAAATAATTCTTACATAAAATAATACGTTGTCTGGAAGAGATCGCTTCAAGCGATAAGACCGCCTTTGTATATACCAACTTGTTTGTAACTATTCTGTTTTTCTGTTCTTTTTCTTGTGTGTGTGTGTGTATGTACAATAAAGTATTTCTATCTATCTATCTATCTACAATTTCTTCTATGTTTATATCTATTTAGAAAGAAAGTAAGTACCAACGTAATTAATTGGGACCGGGGTAGATTCGGATAATTGGTAATTCGGATAATCGGACATAGACTGGTAATAAAGAAAAACTGTCACATAATATTGAAAAACGTTATCATCACTACATAGTATAGGTCAGGTCATCAGTGTATTAGGCCCGGTCCTGTACCTATTATACACTAGTGACATTCCACAGATAGAAAACTGCACCATTGCAACTTTTGCAGACGACACAGCCATACTGGCTACTGGTGTCACTCATGAAGTCGCTGTGGAAAACGTACAAAGAGCCGTAACCAAAATATATGATTGGACTGAACAGTGGCGCATTAAACTTAATGAATCAAAATCGGTTCACATTGATTTTACAAATAAAATGACGAATTATCATCCGGTATACATTAACACCCATGCAATACCCTATGAAAACACGGCCAAATACTTAGGCATGACACTAGACACCAAGCTGCGCTGGAAAGCACATGTCAAAAAGAAACGCGATGAGCTAGAAATTCGCTATAAGAAGATGTACTGGCTGCTTGGTAAGCACTCACCGTTATCAGTACACAATAAATTACTATTATACAAACAAGTCCTAATGCCTGTATGGACTTATGGTATACAGCTGTGGGGCTGTACCAAATCAAGTAACGTACAGATGATCCAACGTTTCCAGAATAAAGTACTTAGAGGTATCGTAAATGCTCCCTGGTACGTTAGAAATGACGACCTCCACCGGGACCTCAGTGTGGAACCTGTTGCCATTATTGTTAAAAAACATGCCGAAGCTCATGAGAAAAGACTTCATCATCACGTGAACGTTGAGGCTATCCAGCTCCTCGACAACACGGACATTATAAGACGTTTAAAAAGGACAAAACCTTTTGAATTATTGTAGTGATAGTAAATAGTGTTAAAGTGCAGTGTATGTACTATGGTAAAGAACACATGAACAAAGTGTCTTCGCCTTAACAAAAACAATAAGAAAAGTGCCGATGGGCACATTCTTAACAGAAACATTTTATTAGTTTAAGTTAAAGTTAAATTGCTTATTAGCCTTAATATGGCTAGATTGCAATATTTTGAAGTACACAAAGTGGTGCATCAAGGACAAAAAAAAAAAAACTACATAGTATAAAACAAAGTCGCTTTCTCTGTCCCTATGTCCTTATGTATGCTTAGATCTTTAAAACTACGCAACGGATTTTGATGCGATTTGTTTTAATAGATAGAGTGATTCAGTGGGAAGGTTTTTTGCATAGTTTTATCCCCATATTCCCAAGGGAACGGGAACTACATGGGTGAAACAGCGGGGTAACGCTAGTAAGGTTTAAAACACAGTTCTACAATATTGCTCAAATCAACATTTTGTTCAGAGTAAGTTCTTAGCAACCCCAGGTTATAAACAAATATACAACGTATACAAATTACTTGGATTTTTTTTTTTTAAGTAAGTACTTATTACGCTTAGGGCCTATTTCACCATCTTCAAGTAACACATCCGAGTTTACTCACATGTTTTGTCTTTGTCACTTGATATAAAGTAAGAAAGAGCCAACACTAACTTTACTTGGTGAGTAACTATCGAGTGACAAAGACAAAACATGTGAGTAATTACTCGGAACGTTACTTGAAGATGGTCAAATAACCCCTTAGGGAAGGTTCATATCTGACGGAACATGCGTCGCGTATTATCGGTCGCGTAACGCCAGAACAGACAAATGTATAGACAAACACTTGACCGTTCACACTCAACCGATTATACGTTAGTGCGTAGGTAGGATTGATTCGGATAATTGGCGATTCAGTAGTTTCTGATACCCTAGATACAGGTTACGAACTTAGTTAATTTAAGGAGATGATGGAGTGAATGATTATGTTATGTTAAATCTTTATTTTTAATTTCAGATACTTAGTTTGGGCATCATCGGTATTGGAACTTATGCTTATATAAATGTAAATAGTCTGTTACCAGATACTGAAGAGTTGGATATAGATATATCCGGTTTTATATCATTTGTATCCATACCTGTAATAGCTGTTGGATGTTTCATATTTATTGTTTCTTTTCTTGGATGCTGTGGATCTGTAACAGAGTCTAAATGCCTATTAATAACGGTATGTTACTATATTCTTACATCCTAC
Organism: Timandra comae; assembly: GCA_958496195.1. NCBI lineage: Eukaryota > Metazoa > Arthropoda > Insecta > Lepidoptera > Geometridae > Timandra > Timandra comae. The sequence goes on along the minus strand of OY292377.1, from coordinate 7,271,051 downwards.
TAATATTATAAAGCCGAATGTTTGTGAGTGTGGATGTTTAGATGTATGAATGTTTGTTCCTCTTTCACGCAAAAACTACTGAATGGATTTTAATGAAATTTGGTACAGATGTTCCATACCTAGGAATAACACATAGACTACAGCTATGAAAATGAACCGAGCGCGTCGCGACTGCAGGCAGCAGTGTAGCCGCGCTCGGAATCAATTTCATAGACGTTGATGGAAACAATAAGAATAAGAATAATTGATTGCTCAAAAAACTGGTACATGTAGGTCTTAAAATTACTTAGTTCAATTGGACAGCAGTATTTACCCGTCACGGGCATGCAATATATTAAAAGTTTACAATAAAACTTAACATGAAACATACGTAATGAGATCATTAATCACAAAAGTTAACCTAAGAGTAACAATTTTTAATTTCAAGTAATATAATAACATTATTCAAATATGTATGTGAGTAAATACTTACAATTAAAACTCAAAGAATAACAAGTGTTATCGCTTGCAGTTTGCGGTCTGCGGCCCGACTTGGTATTGTACCTTTAAAGCTTTTTTAATTTCCAGTTTGCTACCTTCATGTTCTTACTGGCTGCCGCCAAAGTGTACCCGGCTATATATTTATTTCAAAATGACGAAAATTTCAAAAATGAAGCCAAAAGTTACGTCGAAAATTTATTCTCTACCGATTTAAACGAAGGACATCTTTCACACGTCATAGAATATACAGTGAGTACTTGAAACTTTAAAATAGTTCTTTTAAATATAATCATACCACCGGTTTTTAAACTCGTAGCATCAGTCATGGGTCTCGTAGCATCATTCACGGGACTCGTAGAATCCCGTAGCAACGGTCCTGAAAGTCGTAGCACCGGTCTTAGGATAGTTAGGTTTTTAGGTTTTTGACCCAAATTCTCTTTTTATTCTTACAAATGCGATAGTATACATGTCATGCACCAATTTTCAATATTTTTTAACCCACCGCCACGCACGCTGCACACGACTACGCGGCGCTGCCATACAGATGATATTTCAATTGTATGGCGGCGCCGCGTAGCCGTGTGCAGCGTGCGTAGCGTGCGTGGCGGTGGGCCCGCGCGTCAGTTTATGAATCTCCAATATTACCTCTGTAATATTAGAGATTAAAAATAAATACTTACATTATTTTTAGCTAGAATGCTGCGGTCCATACGGGCCTGATTATTACAAGGAGTACCTACCATACGCCCCGCCTACTTGCTGTGAGAATTTCTCGCCAGAAAATATAGATATTAACGATATATCGCTAGAAACTATACAGAATAGTAACGCTACATGCTTAGTAGAAGATGCGTTTGAAGAAGGATGCGCAAACATAGTCGGATTGTTTGTATATAACATACTATTTATTTTGGAAAGAATTATCATTGTTATGATAGTTGTTGAGGTGAGATACTATATTAATTTTAATTCTTACTAATATTATAAATGCGAAAGTAACTCTGTCTGTCTGTCTGTTACCTTTTCAAGGCTAAACTACTGAACCGCTTGATTTAAAATATGGTACAGGGGTAGCTTATGGTCCGGGAAAGTACATAGGCTATGTTTCACTACATAGTATAAAACAAAGTCGCTTTCTCTGTCCCTTTGTCCTTATTTCCCTATGTATGCTTAGATCTTTAAAACTACGCAACGGATTTTGATGCGGTTTGTTTTAATAGATAGAGTGATTCCGTGGAAAGATTTTAACATAATTTTATACCCATATTTCTACGAGAACGGGAACTACGCGGGTGAAACCGCGGGGCGCCGCTAGTTTCTCGAATAAAATAGTTTATATAGCAGTGGTAATGGTCATCATGCTGGCCAATCAAAGGGTAGTAGTTTCGATTCCTGTCCGGGATAAACATTTGTAATAAAAGTTTATTTCGGTTTAGGTGTGTATAGGAATGTGTCTGAACGTAGTGTCTGATACCCAAAATACAAAAGCAAGGAAAGACAAATTCACCCTGCACGGAAATCCAACCCGCAACATTACGGATGGCTGTCCGGCATGGTGACCACTCTGCCATCGAGGTCGTCAATTATTCATTTATCTTCATAATCTTTATTTCCAGATCGTTGAAATGATTGCGGCATCATATCTCAGTTGTTCCATAAGTCACAGAATGAGATATAAGCGGTACTGATTTCTTTTATATTTATACTTGGAATAACATGACTGTGATAATTTATTTATACCTATTTATACATGGTACACTATATGATAAAAATAAAGTGAATAAATGAAATAAAACGATTAACAAATTTGTGTTTTATTTTCGAAAAGTTATCTTTACGATAACGCAGATTTGTATGGGATCGAATCAGCGCCATCTTCTGGCGGCGTGTTCGGTACTAAAAATTTAATAGTTGATAAACTCCATTATAATAATTATTTCAATCATTTTGTGCAAATTCAATGAGGAATATTGTTTTGGAATTTTGTTATGATATGATATGACGCGGAAATATTATGTATCTGCTTAGTACTTATGTAGTTTTGCCCGCGACTTCGTCCGCGTGGAATAATGACTTCTGTCATACAAAATACATCCCCTATCCCCTTCGAGATAAAATTAATCGAAATCCTCTCTTAGCGGATGCCTACGTCATAATATTTACCTGCATGCCAAATTTCAGCTCGAACCGTCCAGTGGTTTGAGTTGTGCGTTGATTGATCACTATGTCAGTCAGTCAGCTATGCTAGTTTATCTAAATAAGATCGAGTCAAAATTACAATAGCAGCTTCAAAGGCCAAAGGCCAAGGCCAAAGGCCAAGGCCAAAGGCCAAGGCCAAAGGCCAAGGCCAAAGGCCAAGGCCAAAGGCCAAGGCCAAAGGCCAAGGCCAAAGGCCAAGGCCAAAGGCCAAGGCCAAAGGCCAAGGCCAAAGGCCAAGGCCAAAGGCCAAGGCCAAAGGCCAAGGCCAAAGGCCAAGGCCAAAGGCCAAGGCCAAAGGCCAAGGCCAAAGGCCAAGGCCAAAGGCCAAGGCCAAAGGCCAAGGCCAAAGGCCAAGGCCAAAGGCCAAGGCCAAAGGCCAAGGCCAAAGGCCAAGGCCAAAGGCCAAGGCCAAAGGCCAAGGCCAAAGGCCAAGGCCAAAGGCCAAGGCCAAAGGCCAAGGCCAAAGGCCAAAGGCCAAGGCCAAAGGCCAAGGCCAAAGGCCAAAGGCCAAGGCCAAAGGCCAAGGCCAAAGGCCAAGGCCAAAGGCCAAGGCCAAAGGCCAAGGCCAAAGGCCAAGGCCAAAGGCCAAGGCCAAAGGCCAAGGCCAAAGGCCAAGGCCAAAGGCCAAGGCCAAAGGCCAAGGCCAAAGGCCAAGGCCAAAGGCCAAGGCCAAAGGCCAAGGCCAAAGGCCAAGGCCAAGGCCAAAGGCCAAGGCCAAAGGCCAAGGCCAAAGGCCAAGGCCAAAGGCCAAGGCCAAAGGCCAAGGCCAAAGGCCAAGGCCAAAGGCCAAGGCCAAAGGCCAAGGCCAAAGGCCAAGGCCAAAGGCCAAGGCCAAAGGCCAAGGCCAAAGGCCAAGGCCAAAGGCCAAGGCCAAAGGCCAAGGCCAAAGGCCAAGGCCAAAGGCCAAGGCCAAAGGCCAAGGCCAAAGGCCAAGGCCAAAGGCCAAGGCCAAAGGCCAAAGGCCAAAGGCCAAGGCCAAAGGCCAAGGCCAAACCCCAAGGCCAAAGGCCAAGGCCAAAGGCCAAGGCCAAAGGCCAAGGCCAAAGGCCAAGGCCAAAGGCCAAGGCCAAAGGCCAAGGCCAAAGGCCAAGGCCAAAGGCCAAGGCCAAAGGCCAAGGCCAAAGGCCAAGGCCAAAGGCCAAGGCCAAAGGCCAAGGCCAAAGGCCAAGGCCAAAGGCCAATTTGCCACAACTGTGGCCAAAGCAAATTTGCCAAACCTTTGGCCATATGAAATTTGCCACACCTGTGGCCAAACCAAAATTGCCACACTTGTGGCCAAACCAAAATTGCCACACTTTTGGCCATATGAAATTTGCCACACCTGTGGCCGAATCAAAATTGCCACAACTGTTGCCAAATAAAATTTGCCACAACTGTTGCCAACTAAAATTTGCCACACCTTTGGCCATATGAAATTTGCCACCAAATCAAATTTGCCACAACTGTGGCCAAACAAAATCAAAATGGCCAAAAGTGTGGCAATTTTGATTTGGCCACAAGTGTGGCAAATTTTGATCCGGCCACAGTTGTGGCAATTTTGGTTTTGCCACAAGTGTGGCAATTTTGGTTTGGCCACAGGTATGGCAAATTTACATGTGCCACATGTGTGGCCAATTTCATATGGCCAAAGGTGTGGCAATTTTGGTTTGGCCACAAGTGTGGCAATTTTGATTTGGCCACAAGTGTGGCAAATTAGATTTGGCTGCAGCTTTTTGCCTTAATTGAATTGCTTTAACTGTGGCCCAATCGAAATTGCCACACTTGTGGCCAAATAAAATTTGCCACAACTGTGGCCACACTTGTGGCCAAATAAAATTTGCCACAACTGTGGCCGGATCAAAATTGCCACACTTGAAACCAAACTAAAATTTCCAATTTCATATGGCCAAAGGTGTGGCAATTTTGATTTTGCCACAGTTAAGGCAATTTTGATTTGGCCACAGCTGTGGCAAATTTTATTTGGCCATAGTTGTGGCAATTTTGGTTTGGTTACAAGTGTGGCAAATTTAATTGTGCCACATGTGTGGCAAATTTCATATGGCCAAATGTGTGGCAATTTTGATTTGGCCACAAGTGTGGCAAATTTAATTGTGCCACATGTGTGGCGAATTTCATATGGCCTTATGTGTGGCAATTTTGGTTTGGCCACAAGTATGGCAATTTTGATTTGATTTTTTATGAATTACGAGTAGTATAAGACTTTTGACATTGATTAAATAAAAATCTTTCAAAGTATCCATTTGTTTTTTATTTTAGTTACAGTGTAAATAATAGCTTAAGTATTTATTTCAGAAGTACCTATTGAAAAAAGTCAAGTGCCAACTACCCTATTAGGGTAGTTTCCTGGGTATGCAAAATGAAATTGTAATTAGTCCTTCAGATAGATTTCGAAAAAATATTAGACACGTATTTTTTTGTTTCGTCAAATTAATAAAACTGACTTCGTTATAACGCATTAAAGTTTAGGAGTGGGGGCTAGTGACGTCAACTGTTGCTTAAAATTGCAGCAACCTATGACGCTTCAAGAATTTTCGATGCATTGTATCGTCTTAATTATTCGTTTACATGGAAAATAAAAAAATACGTGTCCAATATTTTTTGGAAATCTGTAAGATGGTCTAATAATTTTTTTTTAGTCAACTAAGCTACTTCAACCGGTTCAGTTGCTTTTAAAAACTATCTAAAGGTAGCCTCAGACAGCCGGCGGGGACGTGACAGCCTGACAGGACCGTTCAAACGGAACTGCGGAACTGGTGGGGCAAGATATGATACGGCGGGGACAGAGGGAATACACCCACAAATACACAGACTACGCTGAAATAAAACTAATGTTACAGATTTTTGTCGTAGTTTTAATATTGAAACGATAGAATTTTAACAATAATAACATAGATAACGCCACTTTGTACGTGTTTATAGCATTGTATCAGCGGGTACCATAGTCCCCATAGTTCCCCAATATCCAGTCCATTAAGCATCCCATTCCCATAACCCAGTCGTAGTTTTCCATTATATTTGCAATAGTCCCAGCAGAACCGGGGTCTGTCCTTGGATGCATTTTATAGTGTTATACAGGGATAGTCGCCGGATTGTGCATCCGTTACACAAGATTAAATATGTCAAAGGGCTTCCGTGTGTTGGCTTTGGTCCCATACTAGCCTTCCAAAAGACCGGGACTCCTTAATAGTCCCGTGAATGGAAAATACATAGACAAATAAAACATACTTACATATGTTTCTTATAAAGTACTTAGAAGTTTTGTAATATCTGTTTGTCCTAAATCTTAGTGTATAGCGCCCACGATAGCGCCTAATGTAGTTAAAACCTGAAATAAATATTGTTGATGAGAAGGAAATACAATTATTTTCGACTTGATAAATATCCTTAGTGTTATTCCTAATTATGAGGAATCACACTAATATTATAAAGCCGAAAGTTTGTGTGTGTGTGTGTATGTTTGTTACTTTTTAGTTTGGCAATAGCCCCAGCCGTGAATCACTAACCACTAACTCCACCTATTACTATGTATGCCTATCACTAGTGGACCCATGTCTTCATATTACAGTAGAACGCCGATTATCCGAATTAATAGGGACCAGGGTCGATTCGGATAATCGGTCTGGTTTTAAAGAAAAAATAACTGTCACATAACTATACAATAAACTTTATAAAGGTTCTACAACAACGCTGACAGAGTAAGTTGCAACCCCATCACGCCTTAAAAAAAACAAAGTAAAGAAATTCTTGACACTAATACTAATAATAATTTGACGACCTCGATGGCAGAGTGGTCACCATGCCGGACTGCCATCCGGAAGGTTGCGGGTTTGATTCCCGTGCGAGGTGAATATTTGTGTGAATCACAAATGTTTGTCTCGGTCTGGGTGTGTGTGTGAATGAGTGTGTGCGTAGTTTCTGATACCCTAGATACAAGTTACGTACTTAGTTAGGGGTCAGTTACTGTAATGAGATGATAGAGTGAATGATTATGTTATGTTATGTTATGTACTTGACTTTTCACTTATCTCAACTGTACATAGAGGAATAACACAATATCTTTCAGTGTTTAAACATAATAGAAATGATTTGATTTTGTCTTCGCAATCACTGCTAATTTTGTGGGTCACTAATATATCACAGTTTTTCTGTAAGATAATTAAACAATGAATTACTTATACTAAGATAGACAGAGTATTATTAATTACTTATCTTAGATAGAGTATTGAAGCGCTGCGGTTTATTTAACCCTCGGCCTGCCTAGTAGGGTCTGTTAGAACTGTGGCAAATTTTATTTGGCCATAGTTGTGGCAATTTTGGTTTGGTTACAAGTGTGGCAAATTTAATTGTGCCACATGTGTGGCAAATTTCATATGGCCAAATGTGTGGCAATTTTGATTTGGCCACAAGTGTGGCAAATTTAATTGTGCCACATGTGTGGCGAATTTCATATGGCCTTATGTGTGGCAATTTTGGTTTGGCCACAAGTATGGCAATTTTGATTTGGCCAGAAGTGTGGCAAATTAGATTTGGCCGCAGTTAAGGCAATTCAATTAAGGCAAAAAAAATTGCCACACCTTTGGCCATATGAAATTGGCCACACATGTGGCACAATTAAATTTGCCACATCTGTGGCCAAACCAAAATTGCCACACTTGTGGCCAAACCAAATTTGCCACACCTGTGGCCAAACCAACTTTGCCACACCTGTGGCCAAACCAACTTTGCCACACTTGTGGCCAAACCAAAATTGCCACACCTTTGGCCATATGAAATTGGCCACACATGTAGCACAATTAAATTTGCCACACCTGTGGCCAAATCCATTTTGCCATAACTGTGGCCAAACCAAAATTGCCACAACTGCGGCCAAACCAAATTTGATACACTTGTGATAAATCCAATTTGCTACACAGAGAGCATCAAGTAGTTCATAACACTCAGCTAATAAGCGTGCGTGGGTACGCGCAGAATTCAAATTTGGACGTAATTTGACGGTTCTAACAGACCCTACTAGGCAGGCCGAGGGTTAAATAAACCGCAGCGCTTCAATACTCTATCTAAGATAAGTAATTAATTATACTCTATCTATCTTAGTAAAAGTAATTCATTGTTTAATTATCTTACAGAAAAACTTTGATATATTAGTGACCCACAAAATTAGCAGTAATTGCGAAGACAAAATCAAATCATTTCTATTATGTTTAAACACTGAAAGATATTGTGTTATTCCTGTGTTATACAGTTGAGATAAGTGAAAAGTCAAGTACAGTAGACCACTGACTATCCAAACGCTGATTATCCGAATCGGTCCTCTATTAACATAACATAACATAATCATTCACTCTTATTAACATAACATAACATAATCATTCACTCTATCATCTCATTACAGTAACTGATCCCTAACTAAGTTCGAAACTTGTATCTAGGGTATCAGAAACTACGCACACACTCATTCACACACACACCCAGACCGAGACAAACATTTGTGATTCACACAAATATTCACCTCGCACGGGAATCGAACCCGCAACCTTCCGGATGGCAGTCCGGCATGGTGACCACTCTGCCGTCGAGGTCGTCAAATTATTATTAGTATTAGTGTCAAGAATTTCTTTACTTTGTTTTTTTTTAAGGCGTGATGGGGTTGCAACTTACTCTGTCAGCGTTGTTGTAGAACCTTTATAAAGTTTATTGTATAGTTATGTGACAGTTATTTTTTCTTTAAAACCAGACCGATTATCCGAATCGACCCTGGTCCCTATTAATTCGGATAATCGGCGTTCTACTGTAATATGAAGACATGGGTCCACTAGTGATATGCATACATAGTACACACATCAAAAGTGTCTAGGGATCAACATATATTTTTGCAATAACTTTTCTCCTGATTGATATTAATTAAAATTTTCTTTAAGGATTCATCAAATAAAGTGTTTTCGTTTGTCACAGTAACGATAAACCAAGTCACCTTTGCATTAATAAAGAAATTTGCCATTTTCCTAATAAAGGGATTTTTGACATTTGAACCACTAACATTAAAGTTCGAAAAAAAGACTGAAATAACAGTTTTCTTTAAAATTTTATTGGGTAACTTAAACAATTAATAATCCGTGTTTCTACCGCGAACACTAACAACACAAGAACATCGGTTTGGCATACTCAAAATGAGTTCATCCAAATCACGCTGTGGAATGGCCGCCCATGTTCGTTGCAACAACAAAAAAAGGTCTTCTTGCGACTGGATACCCTCCATATTCGGCAGAGCTCTTCTCTGTAGCATATCCCATGCATGCTCAATCGGGTTCAAGTCTGGCGACTGAGCAGGCCAGGGCAGGACATTGATGTTAGCTGCGGCGAGAGTCTGTCTTACAACTCTTGCGGTGTGCGGTCGTGCATTATCATGCATTAACTGAAATAAGGGACCGATTTGCACTTGTAGAGGAACGATGACGTCTGATACAATCGTCTCAGCATAAATTTGAGCGTTGAGGTTGCCTCTGATCCAAATCAACTCAGTTCTTCCGCCGATCCAAATACCCGCCCATACCATGATGGTTCCACCACTATAAGGATGGACTTCCTGGCAGGATTTTAATCGCTATTGGCGTCCAGGGGTTCTCCAGTGTCGTATACGTCTTGTATCCGGTCTCATACCAAAACGAGACTCATCAGAAAAGCACACGAAACGCCATTGTTCTTCTGCCCAATTTCTGTGTTCAAGAGCCCATTGATATCGAATCCTACGATTGTGCATTGCTATAGGTGGTACCCGTAGCGGTCTTCGGGAATGAAGGTTCACTTCATGCAAGCGGTTTCTGACTGTTTGGTCGCTAATTAAGTTCCTTGAAGAGTGATGAAGCCGCACGGCTAACATCATGGCGGTTATTGTTGGAGCTCTTCGAGTTAAGATTTGAATGTATCGGTCTTGTCTCCGTGTGGTGCAGCGATACCGTCCTCCATGGCGCTCAGCCACGGTACCAGTGCTTCGGTAACGTGTCCAAAGTCGACTGATAACACTTTGACTTGTATTCAGAGCTAAAGCCTCAGTACGTTGCCGGGAACCAGCTTCTATCATTCCCACGGCTCTGAGCATTTCTTCCCTGCTTAAATGACGTCGCCGCTCCATAATAACGTTGGTTTTAATCAGTAGTAGGGAAACAGTAGCACTAATAATGTCTTCAATGCGTTGTATGTTTTTATAGGGAAAATATTGACAGCTGATTTTCATCTTTTACTCGAATTTGATTCACAGTTCCTGATTCAAATTATGAAATGCACCAAAAAGGATCCATATAAATTTATAAAATCATAAATTTATTACAAAGCCACATCTCAATCTCAAGAAATCCGCATAAAAATGCTTGATCCCTAGACACTTTTGATGTGTGTAATAGGTGGAGTTAGTGGTTAGTGATTCACGGCTGGGGCTATTGCCAAACTAAAAAGTAACAAACATACACACACACACACAAACTTTCGGCTTTATAATATTAGTGTGATTCCTCATAATTAGGAATAACACTAAGGATATTTATCAAGTCGAAAATAATTGTATTTCCTTCTCATCAACAATATTTATTTCAGGTTTTAACTACATTAGGCGCTATCGTGGGCGCTATACACTAAGATTTAGGACAAACAGATATTACAAAACTTCTAAGTACTTTATAAGAAACATATGTAAGTATGTTTTATTTGTCTATGTATTTTCCATTCACGGGACTATTAAGGAGTCCCGGTCTTTTGGAAGGCTAGTATGGGACCAAAGCCAACACACGGAAGCCCTTTGACATATTTAATCTTGTGTAACGGATGCACAATCCGGCGACTATCCCTGTATAACACTATAAAATGCATCCAAGGACAGACCCCGGTTCTGCTGGGACTATTGCAAATATAATGGAAAACTACGACTGGGTTATGGGAATGGGATGCTTAATGGACTGGATATTGGGGAACTATGGGGACTATGGTACCCGCTGATACAATGCTATAAACACGTACAAAGTGGCGTTATCTATGTTATTATTGTTAAAATTCTATCGTTTCAATATTAAAACTACGACAAAAATCTGTAACATTAGTTTTATTTCAGCGTAGTCTGTGTATTTGTGGGTGTATTCCCTCTGTCCCCGCCGTATCATATCTTGCCCCACCAGTTCCGCAGTTCCGTTTGAACGGTCCTGTCAGGCTGTCACGTCCCCGCCGGCTGTCTGAGGCGACCTTTAGATAGTTTTTAAAAGCAACTGAACCGGTTGAAGTAGCTTAGTTGACTAAAAAAAAATTATTAGACCATCTTACAGATTTCCAAAAAATATTGGACACGTATTTTTTTATTTTCCATGTAAACGAATAATTAAGACGATACAATGCATCGAAAATTCTTGAAGCGTCATAGGTTGCTGCAATTTTAAGCAACAGTTGACGTCACTAGCCCCCACTCCTAAACTTTAATGCGTTATAACGAAGTCAGTTTTATTAATTTGACGAAACAAAAAAATACGTGTCTAATATTTTTTCGAAATCTATCTGAAGGACTAATTACAATTTCATTTTGCATACCCAGGAAACTACCCTAATAGGGTAGTTGGCACTTGACGAGATGTTACTTTTTTCAATAGGTAGGTACTTCTGAAATAAATACTTAAGTTATTATAACTAAAATAAAAAACAAATAGATACTTTAAAAGATTTTTATTTAATCAATGTCAAAAGTCTTATACTACTCGTAATTCATACAAAAGCTCTCAAAAGTCTAACTAAAAATATCGCAGCTGTGGGTGCGTGGTAACATATACCTACTGGTGTCTAATATTACGATAAGTAAGTACATAAAACAACTATTATGTAAGCAAAACATACGTAAGCACTATTTATTTCTTTATCCTAACTTCCTAATCCTAACTAATATTATAAATGCGAAAGTAACTCTGTCTGACTGCCTGTCTGTTACCTTTTCACGGCTAAACTACTGAACCGATTGACTTGAAATTTGGTACAGGGGTAGCTTATGGTCCGAGAAAGAACATAGGACTTTTTATCCCGAAATTCCCACGGGAACGGGAACTACGCGGGTGAAACCGCGGGGCGCTGCTAGTTTAAAATAAAGAAAATATACTTAGGTACATATCAAAAAAAAAAATTAAAAGTAAACATTAAATCAGTGATGTGCCGTAAACGTGTTGTGAATCTACCACCGATTCGGAAATTATATCAGCCGAGAAGAATCGGCAAGAAACTCGGCTTGGTATTTTTATTTGGCATTTAAAAATATTTAGGGGTAGAAATGTCAAGTAAAACATGAGTAAAGAACTACACACACTTACTATAAGTATAAAAAAATAATTGAGTATTAATGAAATCGGTTCACAAAATGGTGTGTTTCCGCTGTCCCCGCGAATCTGACCAAAAAGGAAAAAAAAACCCGTAATCCCCAATCTTTTTTTTATATTATTATTGTTTGTAGTAGATATAAAGATTATATTTATTTTATTTAGTTATCCCCAATTTTGATGGTGGGGACAATAGGAATACACCCACTAAGTGAACAAAATAGGCACTCCTGATAAACGTTAAAATATTTTTTCTTTTATAACTCCATTGTTTTTGATGACCATCCATCTTGCGACGAACCAACCTTAGACCAAAGACACAGGGCTCCAAATAATATACTTAGTACCTGTAATAAATAAAGTTGATGAGAAAGAAATAAAATAAAACGTTTGTATGGAAAGCTCCAGCCGGACACTCCTCTTAAATAGTCCTTAATAAATCATATAAGTACTTAATTAACATAACAACATAATCATTCACTCCATCATCTCATTATAGTAACTGACCCCTGAGTGCGTGACTTGTATCCATGAAGTTGTAGGTAAAAATGGAGCCCACACTTGGAACAACAGCTTGAGTCAAATACCTACGTCTCTGTGGGCCGATCTCTCTTTTTAGTCAGACCTTCTCTTTCTAGAGGTTACCTTAGTTAGAAAGAGAAAGTCTGCCCACAGAGACGCGATAGTGATACATATAGGTATGCTTAAAGTAGGTATTCGAAGTGTGGACTCCATTTTTTACCTACAACTTCATGCTTGTATCTATACTCCATTCATTTGGCCGTGAGACAAAATGTAAACAAAGAAAAAGTGGTTGTCAAACTTTTTTAGCTGATTAGGGCGAAAAATATATTGTGTGTTTAAGAGTTATAAATATGAAAGTAAAATAAGACTAAGTAGGCATCTTTGAATAAGCCGTCTATAATTTAGTTTAGTGTGAAAATTAATCAAAAGGTAATAAACAGGATGAGTTGTTTTATATTAGTAAGGACAGTACAAGTAAAACAATTCAGGTACTTATATACAAAATAAATAACTATTCGACATTATATTGACATATTAAAAAAACCTTTTTCATGGTTTGTTTACATTTTGTCTCACGGCAAAATGAATAGAGTATAGAGTTGCTAACCTAACCTTTGCCCAGCAGTGGAACACTATAGGTTAACGAAATTAATTCACTTACCTCAAGTATAGGTAGGATAACAACGCCAAGTCTCTCATAGCCTGTATAGGTTGATATCAAGTTTAGTTTGGTTCCACAGTCCATTATTGGGTTAGTTTCGTTAACCTGCTCCCTACACGTGTTATCAGGACCGCAACAATAAAACTGCAAGATAATACAACAGTGAATCTTACTAATATTATAAATGCGAAAGTTTGTATGTTTGTGAGTTTGGATGTTTGTTACTCTTTCACGCAAAAACTACTGTATCGATTTAGATAAAATTTGGTACAGATAGATGTTCTTCATAACTAGGAATAACTCGTAGTATACTTTTCATCCCGAAATTCCCATGGGATTGGGATTCACACGGGTTAAACCGCGGGGCGCACCTAGTTAATTATATTTAATATTTTTTCAACACACTTGCTCATTAAGGAGCTCTTATTTGTGCAAAAACATTTGAATAATGACACATTTTATTCACAAGTGAGTTATAGATTTTATTTTATATTTGTTTTAAAAAAACATTGATACCAAAAAAATCGTGACCATACATTTTAAAAACAAACTTCAACTATGTTTCCTTACTTTTAGTAGGTCTATGGTCGATTCCATTCATTCATTCATTCGATTTTTTTTAATAAGTATATTCTTTTAGTCTTTGGCCGATCACCATTGTTGTGTTGGATGCGCGCGAATAGAAAAACTGTTTATTTATTAGCGAAAAATGATAATTTCTTCGCAAATGTGTTGAAAAACGTTGTATGGTACACGCGTGTACTGATGATTACTATCCTCGGCTATCTTCAGACCCTCGCCTGACGGCTCGGGCCTCAATAGCGCCTCGGAAGATTTCTTATCTTAACTCGCTTGTACCATAAATAACTACTACATATGTACATACATCACATGTATAGAATTTCATGTTTCTACTTTGTGAATAGAAAACTTCGCTATTTGGTTGTAATTGTTATAAATAAACCATACTTACCAAATCTTGAACCATGTAATCATTTGCTCCGTGGTCAGTCAAAAACATATTCATTTGATTGCATAAACCGAAAATGACGTATGCTAAGTATAGGGCCCAGCTGATAGTTACTAATGTAGAAACACAAAACTGAAACAAAAAAAAAACATTATTTACGAGCGCTGAACTCCCGCGAATCACGAGTGCGGAGACACCTAAATAGGGAAGTCGACTGGGTAAACAAATGAAATTCTAATTAGTCCGTCAGATAGATTTCGAAAAAATATTAGACACGTATTTTTTTGTTTTATCATATTAATAAAACTGACTTAGTTACAACGCATTAAAGTTCAGGAGTGGGGGCTTATGACGATAATTTTTAGTAAAAAATGTATGTAGCTGTGACGTCACACGAGTTTTCTATGCTCTATATCGTCTTAATTAGTTGTTTGTATCAAAAAAGAGAAAATACGTGTCTAATAATTTTGCGAAATCTATCTGACGGACTAATTAGATTTTTTTAGTCGAATTCCCTGTTCTTGTTGAGGCTTCGACCTGACTTAATCCAGACGTAAATCGCTTTCTAATTATGATATAAGTCATCAGATGCCACAAGTATTCCGATTTATAATGCTAATTAGGACCCTAACTTCATAGCTATTTCACTTGATTGTATTTAAGAACTGAATGAATGATAAGAACGTCTGTATTTAGTCAGGTGGGATAAGGCTCTGATTCACGCTAAAACTACTCAACCGATTTAGACAAAATTTAGTTCAGATGTTCGTTATAACTAAGAATAACACATTGGATATCTTTATCCCACATTTGGAACGAAGTTCCTTATCGCGTGTTGTGAAAGGGGGCTAGACGGAAAACATTCTTACGAAAAGTTGTCACGCACGACACTTTTTTCAAATTTCGAACAGCGCGGCGCGCGTTTATTTTTTAATTATTAAAAGGCAGGTAACCTATGGCTAACTCTTTTGAGTAGAAACTTTTTTGGTGTCCTACGACACCACACTCGGTCTTTTTTTTTATCTCTAAATTTCTACAGATTGGGAAAACGGCGGGACTCAGTACTTATAAATAAGCAGCGTCTTGCGGTTTTACCCGCGTAGTTTCCACTGCCGTGAAAATGCGGATTAAAAACCTTTTTAACCGACTTCCAAAAAAACAGGAGGAGGTTCTCTATTCGACGCGTATGTTTTTTTTTTTTTTTTGTGTGTTTGTTCCGCGATTTCTTTGTAATCATGAATGGAGCATTTTAAAATTCTTGTTCCATTAGAAAGCGGATATTCGCGAAGTGGTCCCATGTCAAGGAAATCAGGATCTGATGATGGGATCCAGGATAAATCGAGGAAAAACCCGCAACAATGTAGGCTGGGGTGTCGATTGACATTATTAAAAGTAAAACTACCTGTGACCCGTGGTTTTGCTCGCGATATTCTTGATACCATAAGAATTTCTGGATGAAAATTTTTTGGCTGTATTCTTTCGTATTTAAATCAAATGCTGTTCACAATTCATGGGTTTAAGATATAAAAATGTCCTGTTTTTTAATTCGTTAACACACACTGAAATAAACCCAAACCTACAACATTTTTTAAAAATGTTTTTTATACTATTATAGGTACCTATTACACATATATATTCAGTGCATTTTCATAAAACTTTTGTAAAAAAAATATTATTTAGATATTACAAACAAACACTGCACCAGATTAGTTTGTATAGATATTTTAATTAATAAATAGACAGTATAAACGTCAGCCTCTATTTTCGTTTTTATTTTGACTTTGGTTAATTTTCTAAAAAGTTCTTATACCTTTGCGGTTATAAAGAAGTTTTGTAATAAAATGATGGTTTAATTGGGACATATTGGGACGATGAAGTTAAAAAGAAGTAGGTAATAAAATGCTGGGTTGTGTTAGATTATAATGAATCATGTGTAACATCAGCTCATGGGACAGAATTCAAGCGGTACCCGTTGAGGTTGAACTGCTCGACACTTATAGAGCAGCGAAGAAATACATGCAAGAAGCTATTGCCCTCGCAACTCTCGCGGTAATCGTGGGAAACGACCTCTCCTTGCCAAATGAAGTCTCTGCTATGGTGAGCGAGGAGAGGTCTTGGATTGGTAAGTCCACCTTTTGTGAGGTCGTACTCTCGCAAAAAGAAGCTGCGGAGAGAGAGCGCGAAGCCCTCTCCACTAACACTATCCGCAGCAGAAGGTTGGGCAGACGGAGGCGGGACTACCACTTTGCAACCGCCATACGCCCGAACTGCGGCAGTGATCCCCGGGGGGAGATCCACTGCCGCCATATAGGCGCGCGGTACTTTCGGAGGGGGTGACTCAACATCTGTCGCCTAGAGCTACATTCTTTCTCGGAGGAGAAACCCTTAACAGGGTAGAGGCGCTGTCCGGGATCGTAGTAGCGTGCAGCCGCGTTTCTTCCGGTTTCGGCCATAAGCGCAGAGGTGGCACACAGAGGGGTTTTAGTCGGTAAGCGCGTCGCCGCTCTATCTTTGCGGCGCGGAGTCCGACATACCCCGTCGTTCCCCTGGACAAAAGCCCCTGGAAAGACGTAAAGTCTTCCTCCCACAAAAAAAGGATTCAAGTGATCCACGAGTCAAAAGCTCTTCTGGAGGAAAATTTAAGCGTCTTTTGTTGAAGGAGACTTGCTTCTCACTAAAAAATTTAAAATAAAGTTAATTTAAAAAAATAAAAAACCGACTTCAGCACTAAAAAGTAAAAAAATAACTTAAAATAAACGATATTATTAATACATATTTTCAATTTATAATTAGTTACTTTTGAAGTCGGTGACAGCCAAAGCCTTCATTAATATTATAGGCGCGTCTCATGCTATCTTATAAGGAAAAAAAACTATCCTGGGCTGACACTGACTCCAAAAGTTACTAATTATAAATTGAAAATATGTATTAATAATATCGTTTATTTTAAGTTATTTTTTTACTTTTTAGTGCTGAAGTCGGTTTTTTATTTTTTTAAATTAACTTTATTCTTGAATCACTATCTATTAAAACAAACCGCATCAAAACCCGTTGCGTAATTTTAAAGATGTAAGCATACATAGGGACAGGGAGCGACTTTGTTTTCTACTAAGTAGTGATAGTGATAAAGTCCGTTACCAAAGAAATCATTTTTCTTGACTCCTTAATGGCACTCCACATTCCTAAGATTGCAATCGGAATCACCAGAGCTCCTACTGCGACAGTAACATATTGAGTCTGATCTATTAATTTGTTTTTCAAAGACGTAATTATGTAAGTGCCCATGTATATAATTAAACCACCGGTTACCTGTAACAAAAAGAACATTAGTACATCCTAAAATGAATAAAAATAAAGCCCCTTACTGTATGGCTTAATGTTGAATAAGTACCCATACATTTTACAAATCATCAAAGATCCGATTCCCGATGGATCCCAATTGCTATTATTGTTTGAAAAATGCATTCCAAAAACAAAACTTGAAACCTCAACTGAAACTTGAATCCAAAACTGTGCTGAATCGTAGCCGGATAGATACAATAATGTAATTTAGATTTTCGGATGGCAAGATACTTGTTACTTGTAGCCCTTCTCCGCAATTAGACGACTCAGTTGCGTCCATTTTGCGTGAGGTGGGCGTCTAGTACCAGTTCAATTCTTCCAAGAAGCTGATCAGTCCCCTCAGGTTTCTGGTGACTTCCTGGAGTGTGCTGGGCGACCCGAGGGTAGTAAGATAACCTAAGGCTGTTTCCAAAGATGTCGCTAGTGGCTGCCGTAAAGCCACAATCCTAGCATTCACGATTCTCTACAGCTGCGATTGAATCCTCGGTAGCTCGGGAAGAGCAGTGCAGGTTCAGCACAATCGTGAACTCAAGTCTTATTTTCCGAACCTTTATCCCATGTCTGTTTTGGAGCCGGATTTCAGTTTAACCAGATTTGGCGGAATGTCAGTATTTTATGTGAAGCGACTGCCATCAGACCTTCACAACTTAGAGGGCTATACGTCATTTTTTGGTTAAACCAAATGTTAGACTTTTGAGTGCTCTAACTACCCGTAACGACTGTCGATGATGTTAGTACGTCAACCGGGACCGACGGCTTTACGTGCCCTCCGAAGCACGGAAACGCTCATGAATTTTTAAGTCATTTTTAGTAATGACCCATCACAGTCATGACATGACGGTGCCAGACGTTGCGTAACCGCACAGATCACAAGTGATCCACGGACAGCACTGGGCCATGAGCGGTTTAAAAAGTAATTTAAGAACTCAAGTACAAACTTATAATTTCGAATGCAGTTTTCAAAATACTTAAAAACACTTTTGGAGTTCGGTAGTCCTAACAAGAAGTCTTTATAGTTTCGCGATGTCCGTCTGTCCGTCCGATCGACCCCTCACAGAGTCAAATATCTACCTAATGAACACGAGAAAACTGTTGCTTTTACTTATACAGGATTAGTTTTTCAAGTGAACATGGAAGACCAAACCCAAACTAACTACCTAGGTAGTTAGACTTACATATTTCGCGTTATGAATAGCGAAAAATGTTGAAACGAGTCGCTGCCGATTTTGATAAAAACCGCTTGATTATTTTTGGCAAACTTGAGAAAGATAATCCAGTATTTTGTAGTAACCTAGTAGGTAACCTAATCACCCATCAGGGTAGGCTCGAGCCCCTCGGTGGGGACATTATATGAACTGATGATGATAGTAACCAAATACAATTTTATTTTACTAACGTTAAATAAGTATCTGCTGAAACTGGGCTGATGAATTTTATAAATAAAAGTTCGAACGTGTTTAAAAAACACAGTAAGTAATTAAAGAATCAGATTACTTAATGGTTCAGATCAGAATTAAAGTGGAATAATCTTGAGATTATTCGTTGAATGGCAGATTCTGGAAAATGGCAGATTGGTAAAAAGGCAGATATTGGAATAAAATAAATATTTTTCAATTTAGGAATAGAACTAAAATACTTATTTATTTAAAATATAAATATTTAAAAAACAACTACTTATTACTTTAGTTAAGTAATTAATTTTATTACTCACCAACATTAAAAAGCTAGATAAGATTGTAAAAAATTTTGCAACTGGCAAACACGACGCCATTGTTATAGTTTTAAATGAGGAGTTTTTAAAACGGTGTTGATAGACCGAAATGTAAACGACAATTAAAAAACTTCTGAACAACACAAAGCAGGTAAACTTGGTTATTAATTTTTTAGCGGTTTAAATATATTATTTTAGTACCTACTTATCGCCAAAATTATAACAGTTTTTTTGTTTCGCTGTAGTATTAACTAATTAAGAGGCGAGTCTAGAAGCAGGTCCATACAAACGAATTCCCGTGTTTCCTCCCTGGATAATGCCTCTAGACATTTTTTTATGCAGTGGAGGGTGAGTCCCACATACCACACTGCTTCTTCTTCTTCTTTGCGTGTCGACTCATATTTTTGAGGACCAGAACTCGGCCACCGATATGTCACTATCAGTGGCCTTGTAAACGTCCTCGCGTGTGCAGGTGTAGGGACACGCACGGCAGGTTATTTGCCGTTGAGTCGTGGTGGAAGGATCGGCTAGTCAAGTCACCTGCTTCGGCGCGGGGATGCGTCAACGCATTTCCCCGGAGTGACAAAAAAGGGTCTGCTAGAGTCATGTCAATCATTTTTAGGTTTTCTTTCAAACAAAATATTATAAAGACGAAAGATTGTGAGTTTGTGAGACTCACACACTTACAAAATTTTCACGAGATAGGGTTCAAAAATAAAGGCCCAGAATGTATGAAAAAATGTTTTCGCTCCAAAGGCAAGGAAACACAGGATCAAGTTTGCATGGAGAATGGCTAGAGTTACCTCTTAATAAGAAGGGTATCCGCCGATATGTAAGTACTAATAATTATTAGCTGCTTGCAATAATGTTTCCTTATATTATCGGTAGTCCAAATAACAAACAGTTAACAGGTAAAAAAGAATTAAAAAACAGAATAATTAATTATCTGTATTTTTATATAATTATTATTATGCATTATTTTTAAGTTCACAAACATATCTGACTCAACGAAATAAAAATTGGATTATTAGAGTAAACATAACTATTGTTGGCACCCCCTTTTTTGTTGTCCTGGGGGAAATGCGTTGACGCATCCCCGTGCCCAAGCAGCGGGGTATGTGGGACTCACCCTCCACCAAGATGGAGCGGTGGAGGTCCTACCCACTAAAACCCCCCGGGGGCGACATCGCCTGGGCGCTGAGTACCAGCGCAACGGTAAGCAGGCCGCACATCCGCTACGCCGGCGGCAAATTGTTGGCACCCCTACAGTGACGTAGCTACGTACAGTAGAATTCCTCGACTGCCACCATTGCGATGATGTGCACGCAACAGCGTCTCGCCCTGCAAACTGTTAACAGACAGACGGACGGACAGACAGCGAAGTCTTATTATGGTCCCGTTTTTACCCTTTGGTTACGGAAATCGAAAAAAAAAGAATAATATAAATATTTTTTTTGTTAAATCACAAAAACAACAAAATATACACCCATACAAAAATGTCACGTTGTATCCTCACTTAGATCACACTTGTGGTCATACCGGCCGGTATTACTACTAGTAGTAACGCCGGTAACTGATTTACCCTACTTACTGCTTTAGTTGAAAGTTGTTAGAATAGTAATAAAAAATTGCCAGTATTGCTACCGTAAAATTACGCACCGATTTGGATACCACAAACCCCTGTAGTTTATGTTCTCCTGGTAATTAATGGTAAAATATGTAGTAAAATACTTATAATGATTTTCATCGCTTTTATGAATTCTTATTCATAAAAGAATTGATTTTTTCCACCCAGGTGGGATAGGTGGAAATGGTGGGAATTGAAAGGTTCCTCTTAAAGCAAGAAAATGTGCCCATGGTCCACCCAGGTGAACTAATCCGGTGGACCACTACCCGGGCGTTAGAAATAAATAAGTATGTTTATTTTATTTAATGCTCGTTTGTCTATCCATTTGCCCTCTGTCCCAGATCGAAAAATGAGTTCGATCTGACCCCACATGTTATCGGAGCATAGTTCAAACTTTATTTCCTTCATAACAGTTTCATCTAGAAATTTTCGAAAATCTCAATTCTTTTATAAATAAGAATTGTGTCGATGAACAGCAAAAGTGGAAAAATCCGTTAAAGATGCTTTTACACAATGACGTATTTTATTCTATACTATTAATGCAGGTTCTATTTACGTCTCTTTTGAGCAAGATAAACCCATATGGGTCAGAAAAGGATGCCTAATATACAATCTCACCTTGTCTGTGGATAATTAAGGCGAAAAAAGCAGAAATTGATTGGATTTTACTAGGTTTGATATAAACGCTTGGATATTACCAGTTTTGGAAAAAATCTACTGTGGATATTACCATTTTTGATACAATTCGTCATTATGCATCATTATCAGGGTTGTCACTAAGAATTTTAACAACAATAGTTTGAAATTAAAATTTCTCTAAAACTTAAATAAATAGATATCTATTCTTTACAATTTTTTTGCGAAAATCAAACAAAATCAATAAATTAGATGAGTTTTATTATTTATAAACATTCTACGAAAATCAAACAAAATCAATCACCTCTTCCATCTCTTGACCATGACAATTCTCAATTTCTCCCTGGGGTAAATTATTGTCCCTTTCTAATAAATTTTTAAAAAAGATTAAGTCATCTATATTTTTCCAGTCATCACCGTAGTGTTTTTTTAAAAGATTTTGGACATCAGTCAATTTTGCCTGGGCTACAGAAACTCCACAAGGCAAACGTTCTGGCTGTAACTGCGTTATTCTTTTACCACGGGCTAAAATACTTTTAGATGTTCCAGTGTCACTATTGTATGAGATTTCTCCTCTCACCAACATATTTGTGGAAGTCCTCGACCGTTTTATTATGATTCTCTTCACTGTACTGATTTTGAAATGCAGTTTATCTGGTTTTTTTAGAACATTTTCTGTAGCAGCGCGCCAATCAAAGACGGGAACTTCAGTGCCCAGATGGCGTATTGTCTCATGTTCAGAAATGAGATCTATATACTCTTGAGGGTTTGTTATATTTTCACGAGCACGGCATTTTTTTTCGATGTAGGCAAAAACCCGATCTGGAGGCATAAATGAATGACCAGTTACTGGGTATATAAGCTCTACTCGTTTGATATGTCCGGGAGCTGTACTGAACCACTTCATTAACATACCAACCATCATTCTGTTTTTATTTTGGCCCGCGCAGCCGTCAGCCATAAGCCGAACGGTTTTAATGCCATTCAGATCCAATAAACATAACGCATGGTGCAAAGCACTACATATCTCATTAGATGACTTTGCTGCAACATCTTCCGTCCACAAATATGCAAAAACATTTTCTTTATTTAAAGAAGTCCGTGATGAGCCCTCAACTACAGTAAAGTTGAAAAGGTAGATTTGTCGGGAATAATATGTCGCCTGGTCGGGAATTTTCGGCATGGGTAGATTTTTCTGGCAATCGAATGAAAGGGTTAGAAGTCCTTCTTTTTCCTCCTTTAAATAACTGAAAAAAGCTTGTGCCCGCAGCTTATGTATTCTTTTTTGAGCCATGAACTTTTGTTTTTTACCATCATTTTTTTCTATTTTAATGTTTTCTGATAGTTGTAGACAAGTAGAACAAACATCTTGCCGAACAGCACCGAAACCAATATTAAAAGAAGTGTTAAACACTTTTCTAAAATAAGACACCGTTACCGAATATCCCGGCAAGGATTGGTCATTATACATTGCGTGCATTCTTTTAATAGACAAATCGGGAGCCAAATATACACGGTGACGGTCTTTTCCACGACAGTAATGCGTTTCTAAAGGTGTAAAAGACTGAATAAATTTTTCAACTGCTTCTTTTCGTGATGCGAATGTGAATGTTTTTCTATCACCTCCTCGTAATTCTTTTGCCATTCCACCTGAGCGCATATGTCTTTTAAGTACTCCCTGTACTCGTCCTTTCTTTAGTTTCAATATGCCCAGAAAACATTTTAAACAAACTGGCACCAACGTATTTTTCGGATGCTTGCGTATAAAATATCTTGTTGAAAATTCTTTGGTATTGCGTGTTCCTTTTGTAGGTCTCTTTCTTTTAATTTTAGTACATAGGCAATATTTCAAAATGAAGTTATCTTGATGTATTTTTGACGGGTTTTCATAAAATAATTTATGAAACCAAAACATATCTCCTGATGTTAAAGAACTGCATTTGTATGTTTTAGAATTTTGGTGACAGTTCGGTTTTGTTGGTAAGGAGGTAGTTGAATATCTGTAAATATAAAAAAAAACATACCTAGTCAACTACTAACAAAATCGACATAATATTGTAGGTACTTGTAGAAAAAAATAATAATTTTGTTCTAATAAATAACCTAAACTTATTTAAAAAAAATTGTTCAACTTGGCGGGGGCACTGCGATGCCCTCAGTACTGTGTATTTTGTATTGTACAAGGGACTTAATGTACATATGTGTAAAGTTTCATAAGAATCGGTTAAGTAAAAGAAGGTGAAAAGCATTCACAAGATTGGAAGCAAAAATAAATAAACGGGATCAAACTAAATATTAAAAACACTCCTTTTGACGCAGTCCCGTAAAAACCAAGTGAAGTACCTATTTAATTTTGCAACAATTCACTCAGCTTCGGACATTCCATTGCAAGTCACAACCCTATTGGTTTTAGAATTCAAACAGGTAGTTACTGGTAGGCATGTGATGTTTACTTACAGTTTCTGCTTCTCCTTGCAACGTTTCGATAAATTTGGATTTCGTAATCGCTTTCTGGCTTTGTCTGGCGCAACTTTATCAATTAAAATCAATAATAACTGAAGAGCTGCAGTGTATAGTCTCGTTTTTTTATTGACACTGACCGCCATGATGGACGCGTCATGCCCTGTGATTGGCTGTCGCGGATATTACCACTTTTGATTTATACCTGATGCTGGATATTACCGACTTTGAAATACTGTTGAATTCAAAACCTGTTTTTCTATAGGAAATTCATGGATATATCTAAATTTGAATTTGACAACCTATTCCACTTGTCATCAGCTATCGACAGAATATGAAAAAATACTTTTTGACCAAAGTGGATTTTACTACTTTTGATATTTACCGACACAATTATGCATAAAAGCGATGAAAATCATTATAAGTATTTTACTACATATTTTATCATTAATTACCAGGAGAACATAAACTACAGGGGTTTGTGGTATCCAAATCGGTGCGTAATTTTACGTTAGTAATATTGGCAATTTTTTATTACTATTTTAACAACTTTCAACTATAGTAGTAAGTAGGGTAATTCAGTTACCGGTGTAGTAATACCGGTAGTAACACGCGCAACAAACGAGTACCCCAAATATAGTAGATTTTCTTCGCGGTGATTTAGTGCGGTTATAGTATATCAATGGTCCCTATGTATGCTTAGATCTTTAAAACTACGCAACGGATTTTGATGAGATTTGTTATAATAGATGGAGTGATTCAGTGGGAAGGTTTTTAGCATAATTTTATCCCCATTTTCCAATGGGAACGGGAACTACGCGGGTGAAACCGCGGGTCGCCGCTAGTATATTCTAAGTTGGGTGGTCTAAGGTCTAACTTACTGTCGCCATTTTACTTTTAGGTCTGAGTCTGCAGGCCGACGCCCTGTCTAAACTCAGTTCTCATCATCCTTCGACTGTGGTTTGTCTGAATTTCTGAACACACCCTATCTCATAGAATAAGGATCACGACCAGGTTTCTCTCAATAATTCAATTCTTGTGTTTTTGGCTTCTGAAGGCATCAAGCCACAACTCCGCCAATTTCGAGGGTTTCGGTGCTAATACACATAAATTTTGGAAATGATCGGTAAGAATGCCGATGGTCGGTAAAGGATTCTCTCATAAGATCCTAGCCCTATCTTATATTCATGTCATTGCTGTCAATGTCAGTCATCCCTATTTTTATGACGTTTCGTTGTAAATGTCATTGTGTTTGTTTATACCATTGACATATAACATGGACGGGGCATACCTACGAAAAAAACGTGTATACCTATACTTCACTGAGAGCGAAAAATGGCGGCTAATAGTGCAGTCCCTATCGATATGTCTGAAAAATAACATCGATAATAGATTGTAAGTATGTTTTCTTACTTTGATTAATTTTAAGTTTTATAAATAGGTCTTACTGTAAAAGAACATTATAGATAGTTTGTAAAATATAGCTTGATCATTGTGACATACAGAGTGGCCCAAATAGAACGCTCAGTAAGGGGAAGTATAAAACTATAAGATATACAAAGATTTGTTTTTAGGATCCATGTCCTCGATTTTAGTAAAAAAAAAGTGCATTCATAGATTTAGAAAAAAAAACTATTACTCTCTTTGAGAATCGAACCCGGAAATTTTTAAAAATTTAATGTTCATTATTTTAAACTAGAAATGGATTGTGTACATCTTTAGCAGTAAGTAAATGTTACTAAGAAACATCATATCTAAATTCATTAAAATGCATTGTTTTTAAATGAAATAGTTTGGTACAAAACTCGCCAAGACATCATTAAAGTTCCTTCCCAGTTAATATCCCATTTCAACACAAATTCACCATTTCAAGATACAAAATGCAATAGTTTGTATATACGGCCGTTCGTTCTAGTTACAAATAATTAAAAATATTTTTTTCAAAACTTCCGGGTTCGATTCCTTTAGTGAGTTATAGTATTTTTCTAAATCTTTGAATGCAATTTTCATTTTAACTAAAATGGATGACATGGTTCCTAAGAACAAATCTTTGTATCTCTTATAGTTTTATACTTCCCCCCACTGACTGTTTTATTTGGGCCACCCTATATATCAAACTTTTATTCATTATACTCTAGTTGCCGGGATATAAAAATGACGATAGAAATTATCGACGTTTCGTACTATAATCGATACTGATGTAACATTTAATTGGGTTTTATTTAATTACAAACGTTAGGCATTCAATTAAACGAATATTTCAATATGAATACAGATATTCTCAAGAGCAAACCTCAAATCCATGGTTTCTTATGGTATACTACATGAGAATCTGAAAATTGGACTTTATATACTTACTCACTATTATTTAAGATCATATATGCACAAAATGTAAATAAAGTTTATGAAATAAAAATAAACACCAAAATTAAAACGTACTTGAATAAGTGTTTAAATAACGTTTTATTTAAAATATCGATAGTTTATAGTCTGTGGTCACGATGTTTCATTGCCCATCACTAAGTAAGTTGTAAATCCTTTTGTTATAGCTAGAAAATAATATGGCGAATATGGCCACGAGTAGGTATTTCAATGAGACTAAGAATGACAGATGGCTATTATAGTAACTGTCAGAAATACTGTTGTCCTTTTTCCCTTACGCAAAATTATGAACGTTAAAAAGAGACGGCTATATTTTTATAACTTTGGCGTCGATAAGCCTCATACTTCTATAACTATTTTTTCTATAGTCAAACATGCGATGTCCATGTTATATGTCAATGGTTTATACGGGCGGCGGGATTTGCTTTGCATTGCGGTTGCTGCCAACCGATTGAAGATAATATTAGTAAAAGTAGTTTGATGCGTTATTTTAAGGCATTTTTTTCATATAATTTCGTTTTAATTTAACTTGTCACTCTAATTAATATTCTAAGTCTAGATAAATCATAAGCCAATTACTTACTTTGCATTGTGTTGATATTAGTGCAGTTTTGTTTAGATTTTTAGGTTATTCGGGTAATTATTAAATAGTTTATAAACAATGTCTGAAAGCGACGGAGAAATTGAGTATTTAGAAGAAGACGAAGAAATCGTACAACAATGTGTTCAGATAACACAGGAGCCCGTCAATCCGGGCATTGTGTTGCAATCGACTCAAAATAATGTTCCTTTGCTTATTGAGCGTCGATTGAAGAGAAAGAGGAAGGCGGAAGACGATTCTGACTATGATCCCTCAGATGACGGCAACGTATTGAGCCCCCCAAGTCCACCAGAAATTCGAAAAAGGAAGCCACCGGTAAAACATAGTAGAACGAATCAAGGCAGTATAAATGACGAAGGTCCATCAACAATTAAAAAAACAAGAGAGTCGTCTATTAATTTATTTAAAGATCGATTGATGGGTCGTAAAAAAATGAATATTCGTATTCCGGACTACGATGACCCCCTGTGTTTGCCCGTAAGAGCGATTAAAGTGAATGAAAGTGATAAAAAGAGGTTGAATAACTGGAATAATGTGTGTTTGGAGCATTTTAAAAACTGCGACACTATGTTAAAGCCTGAACGGGGAGATACTAAATCTTCTGTGAGAACAGCCATATTCAAAAAGGTTACCAGCAAACAAACAGGTTTGAATTACATATTTTGAATATATATTCTATTAACTACTGTTTGTTACTCTTTCACAAGGAAACTACTGAACTGATTCAAGTTAAATTTGCTACAAATGTTCCATAAAACCAGAAATTAATATTTAAAATAATATTTTCTATTCCTAAATCCCAAATGATGGGGTGGTTATAGTATAATCCTTACTAATATTATAAATGAGAAAGTAACTCTGTCTGTCTGTCTGTTACCTTTTCACGGCTAAACTACAGAACTGATTGACTTGAAATTTGGTACAGGGGTAGCTTATAGCCCGGGGAAGGACATAGGCTATGTTTTATCCCGAAATTCGCACGGGATCGGGAACTACGCGGGTGAAACGGCGGGGCACAGCTAGTTCTATATAAAATATTTTTTATAAAAAATCCCTTATTATGTCATAAATACCTTATTCTTGTATTACATATTTACCTCTATGTACCATAGCTATGTATTGCTCTATACATTTGTAGTTTTTAGAGTAAAATAATTATTTTTTTGTTGTAAAGGCGGTGAAGAAACTACAATATGGTGTAAAACAAGCGTCGAAAATGAAGACGGTGACAAGAAATCTGAGATATTTCAATGTACGCTGCCTCGGTACAAGGAGAAGAAAGTACTAAATAAGTACTCTTTGATGCCGAAACGTACTCGTCCGACCCGCGTCACTGAAGACGTTATATTGAGCAAGGTATACAACTTTTATTTAGTCATCTTCAACATCGCGTATGGCATGAATCCTGCTAGGATCAGATTTGAACGTCCAGGTTATGAATCCAGCTTATAGCGGCAGGTGTAAGTTTATGGACTTCCGATATTCCGCCGGGGAAACAGCAAAGCAGGCATTTATATAATTATTTTATTTGAAAGGGCCAGGATAATTAATAGAATGCAATAAGAAAATCTTAAAAATAAGATGTTCATCCATTCATGGTGCTTGCAACAAAGTTGAAATATCGGAAATGACCGATTTCATTGTTGCATAATTTACAGGTCTTAATCGCGTATAATATAATTATTATTTACCTCGACGTTTCGACCGGGTTACACTGATGGTCACGAGAAGACTAAAAAGTGTAATGACCGATTTATTGTAAAAAGTGGTCAAAATATTGACATATTTCTTCAGAACTATAGAAAGCATTTTTTTTTGTAATATTCTACAAAAGTTGCTCTTAAAATGGGACAGGAAATGCAAAAAAGAAACTTTGTTTTATAATACCTATATAGTGATAATGTTTGTTTTTTCTTATTAAATAACTAACATAATATACTGAAAATAAACCTAGGGCCTATTTCACGACCTTCAAGTAAAGTTACTCGCCAAGTAAAGTTGGTTTTATTTCTTTCTTACTTTATATCAAGTGACAAAGACAAAACCAGTGAGTATGTACTCGGAACGTTACTTGATGATGGTGAAATAGGCCCCTATTGTAACATGAACTAACTTTGTAGGAAGAACATACGGACGGCGAGGCTCTCATAGTGTACAAGCCAAAGGAGTCACTGGCAGCGGTGTACGGGCTTATTGAGAAACGGTAAGAATTACCCTCCTAACGCAATAGTTTATACAGTTTTGTGGTATAATCTATGGAAAAACTGCATCAGCTACAGGGGTGCGCCAAAGTTCACCTAAAATTTTAACTCCGATAATTGGAAATCCGAAAATTTTCTTCCTAACATTTTTTATCCTAACAATCGCAACTCCTAAAATCTTTGTCACTAATGTTTTAATTCCGAAACATTCAACTGCATAAAGTCAGTAGCAATAAACATCTTTTACACTTTTATTTGTTTTCCTATATCTCAACATAACCATCGTTCATACCATTATTCAAAGTCATATCTTTTTTGTTTAGATTTATTTATTATAATCAATATTATACACCCCTATTTTGAAAATATGGGACTTATTAAAATCAGAATATCTGTAGCAGTAACTGAATCCATATATCCAATAAAAATATCAAAAATGATAGTCGATTACTTATCTTTAAAAAATACAAAATAAATGTCGTATTACCAGACGGCACACTAGCTATCAAGCATTCTGTGACGGCTCGGGTCGATGACCGCGCTCAGCTGTGTATCGCAGCGTTCGGTGTAGAATAACAATAAAATTCGGCGGGATTTTGAAAAACTTTGACTTATCATAACTTTTTAAATAAAAGCAACAGAAAAAAACTAACTTCACTATTATATTGTCACCCGTCGTTTACATTAGCTGTGAGATAAGGTATCGCAATTTCAAAATAAGGGTGTATACATAAATTTTTCGTAACTTTGTTTTTACATAACATGTAGGTATAACATATAACGCACGAGCCGAGCGAGCAAAACCAGAGTCCTGCTCCAATCATTCAGTCAAGTTCCAGTAACGAATCGGTCCTATTCCTAATTATTGGTTTAGGTTATGTTAGAACTGTGACCCCAACGCACGAGCCGAGCGAGCGTAGCGAGCGTGCCGCGGCAGCGGCCGGCGAAGTGCCAGAACCGAATTGGTCCTTTAGTTATGGTTATGGTAAACTCCCAGGCCATAAGCATAACCGTAAACGAGTCGTATAATAATCATTAAAACTATAAATATCATCTTCTACCCACATATATTTTTTATTACACTTGGTAAATGTTTCTTTCTGAGCATGAGTGAAAATATTATGGTAAGTATGTTTAGAGATAAAAGCGTTATGATAAAAAACAGTAGGAGTTTAAATATGTTTACATTAATGATGTTAGTAATTAAAATTTTCGGACATATCAGTGTTATGAGCATCGTCGGTAGCACTACAAATAGTATGAATTAAAACTTTAGGATGAAAATTTTTAGGAAGAATGATCATTCGGACTACAAATAGTTAGGAAAAACATTTTCGGGTAAAGCACTTTAGGTGAGCCAATATGGACCCCAGCTACAGATTTGATATATAACATAGTTATTTCAAGTCATGTCTAGATGTGCAGAAAATCGTTAATAGTTATTTATGGTACAAGCAAGTAAAGTTGGTGAATACTTCCGAGGCGCTATTGAGGCCCGAGCCGTCGGTCGAGGGTCAGAAGATAGCCGAGGATAGTAATCATCAATACACGCGCGTACCATACAACGTTTTTCAACACACTTGCGAAGAAAATAATAGTAAAATATCATTTTTTGCTAATAAATAAACAGTTTTTCTATTCGCGCGCATTCAACACAACAATGGTGATCGGCTATAGACTAAAAGAATATATATTTTTTGGTATCTAAACATTTTTTAAAAACAAAGCAACTTATAAAAAATCTATAACTCACTTGTGAATAAAACTTGTCATTATTCAACTGTTTTTGCACAAATAAGAGCCCCTTTATGAGCAAGTGTGAAAAATATTATTTTGTGAAAGAAATAAAAAAAGAGATTTCCACAATTTTTTATGCTATGGGCTAAATAAAGGCAAAAATCTAACTTTTAGCTACCTTCTAATTTTACTGAAATACTACTCATCTTTTAATTTTAAACATCTATTTTGTTCCAGTGAATCATCAGAGACGCAGTGTGCTGACAATGATTCCAAGATGTACCTGAAGGAGTTGACTTGTACCAAGATGTGTTCCCCGTGCTTCCAGACTTCTTGGAGGGGACCGCGCAAAGGGAACCAGAGTATGTATACAGTTCTTTTTTTATTTATTATACACAAAAACAGAATACAACCAACAGAAGATATTTACATAATATAAAATTTACGTTACAGTGCTGGATTGTAGTCCAGTGACATGTGTACACATTAAAACTAATGTAAAATTTATTGCTAACAGTTAAAATTAAATGGAATTGAATATAAACATAAAATTAAAACAAATAATAATACCAAATAACTTACTAAATACGTTAATAAAATCATAGTTAAAATTACAATTACAACTAACATAGAAATCCATTACAATAATAATTTGATTTAAAACACACTTAATAACATAATAAGTCAATTTAATAGTTATTTGTTATACAAGAGTGCAAAGTTGCTTTTTAACCGGGGCTCCAGTTGAGGACCGAGCCAGCGAAGGATTCTAAAATTGAATCACGAGCGCAGCGAGGGAAATAAACCTTCAAAACATCATCACACTTAGTGCACACGTTGTTCTAAATTCAAATTTACTTTAACCTCTAGAGCGCAAAAACGACTTTTGCTCCCAGTTATCGAAAATGCCTTGGGTCCTGCACGGCCTGTCACAGCGACCCCAATACTTTCCACTCTTGAGATTAAAATCGACTTTTACCCCCAGATATCGGGGATTAAAATTCCGAGCTAGTGGGATGAAAAATAAATTATAAATAAGAATAAAACATTATATACTTACTAGTTATTCCCAATATTCAATCTATCCGTGATCTTGCTTATTTGGCAGTCACAATACTGTATATCTGTTGTTTTCATCAATGGTATGTAGTCTTGTCTCATTGTGTCCACCATTGATATGGTTATTGGGATGGTGAAATGAGGGATAAATTGAGATAGGAACTCTGCCCCGCGGTTTCACCCGCGTAGCTCTCCTTCAATAAAATATCTATATATATAAAAATGGTCACAATTCTTGGTCACGGCATCACGCGTAAATGGCTGGACCGATTTCACTAATTCTTTTTTTGTTTTATTTGTTATTATTAGGAGAAGGTTCTTATGTAAAAAAAACACGGAAAATCAACGGGAAAATTGGACCCGTGCGAAGCCGGGGCGGGCCACTAGTAGCTCATAACTGATAAAATTCCATTAGTGAAATATTTTTTGAAATTGTTTCAGTATTTCATCGCCTATTCGTCACAAATAAACAATCGAAATCTGTCCTTTTTAATATTAGTATAGATATATTTATTTGTATTTCCAGAAGCGCTATCGTGCCCTGTGTGCGGGCGCACCTACGTCACCATATACAACATGCTGTCTCATTTCAAGACTCACTCGGCGAGTGAAATCACCCGATACAAGAAGTTTATATCAGCCATGTTGGCTGGGGTGAGTCCCTTACGGCCGTTCCCAATATTCAATCCATCTATCTTGGTTATCAACGGCTACAAAACTCCGAACTAATGAGTCACAATCTTTTCTGTGCCGGCGTCTAAAATTGGAAGCTACTATTGTCATTTTGATTCTAATGTCATTTGGATACATCTACACTATAGTATAATATATAATACTAGCAGCGCCCCGCGGTTTTACCCGCGTAGTACCCGTTCCCGTGAGAATGCGTAGCTCGTAGTATCATACAATCTCGGCACAATTCACCATCGTGTGTTAAAAAAATAAGTAACAGCGCCAGTCGCAATTCGTACCAATAGGGTATTGGTACGAATTGCGACTACAAAATTTGATTACTTATACATAATCCCATGGGAATTTTGGGATAAAAAGTATCCTATGTGTTATTCCTAGTTGTAAGGAACATGTGTACCAAATTTAATCAAAATTGATGCAGTAGTTTTTGCGTGAAAGTGGAACAAACATCCAAACTCACAAACATACAAACTTTCGAATTTATAATATTAGTAGGATAATATTATAAAGAGGAAAGATTTGTGTTTTTGTATGTAACGAATAAACTCAAAAACTGGAGCGATTTTAATAATTATTTTAGCTACCCTGAGTAACATAGGCTATATTTTATCCCCGTATTCCCACGGGAACGGGAACCACGCGGGTGAAACCGCGAGACGCCGCTAGTTTTCAATAAACTGACAACTAAAACATGCGATGCGGCACAGAAAAGATTGTGGCTCAATACTACTGTACTACTTTTACCGTCAAAACATTACAAATATGTATACACCCCTATTTTGAAAATATGGGACTTATTAAAATCAGAATATCTGTAGCAGTAACTGAATCCATATATCCAATAAAAATATCAAAAATGATAGTCGATTACTTATCTTTAAAAAATACTAAATAAATGCCGTATTACCAGACGGCACACTAGCTATCAAGTATTCTGTGACGGCTCGGGTCGATGACCGCGCTCAGCTGTGTATCGCAGCGTTCGCCTGTTGTTCGGTGTAGAATAACAATAAAATTCGGCGGGATTTTGAAAATCTTTGACGTATCATAACTTTTTAAATAAAAGCAAAAGAAAAAAACTAACTTCACTATTATATTGTCACCCGTCGTTTACATTAGCTGTGAGATAAGGTATCGCAATTTCAAAATAAGGGTGTATACAGTTTAGTATCCGTCGACAAGCCAGATCATAGATAGATCAAATATTGAGAACGGCTGTAACTCGCCTAAAAATCCGTAGATAAAGTTTGACGACCTCGATGGCAGAGTGGTCACCATGCCGGACTGCCATCCGTAAGGTTGCGGGTACGATTCCCGTGCAGGGTCAATATTTGTGTGAACCACAAATGTTTATCTCGATCTGTGTGTGTGAATGAGTGTGTGCGTAGTTTCTGATAACCTAGATACAAGTTCATCACACACACACACACACACACATCACACACGCACACACACTAACTTAATCTCAAAATAGATTTAAAAAAAAAAACTTAAACTCAATTTTAATTAATATTCTATTATTATATAAATGTTTTAGGGTTTAAATTTAATAAATCCATTAATTAATAATAATTGTACCACATTTTGTAACACAGCTATAATAATTGTATACAGCATATTGTTAATGATATGGAAGATTGTCTCCTGGCACAGGCGTTAAGCTTAAAAGGAGACACACTAATGTATAAAAAAAAAAAAAAAAGACAGATACACACACACACACACACACACACACAGACACACACAGACACGTCAAACTTATAACACCCCTCTTTTTGCGTCGGTGGTTAAAAAAGGTTTTTTTTTTATTTATTCATGTTTGTTTCAGATGTTGGGCTATCACTACAAGTGTCGTATTTGTCGTTCCAAGTTTGACAGTATCAGAGCATTGAGGGTACATGTCAAGGAACATCAGAGTAAGTTTCATACATTTATTTTTCAACACATTTGCTCATAAAGGGGCTCTTATTTGTGCAAAAACAGTTGAATAATGACACGCTTGATTCACAAGTGAGTCATAGATTGTTTTTTTAAATTGCTTTCATTTTAAAAAAGTTTCGATACCAAAAAAATTGTGTCCATACATTTTAAAAACAAACTTCAACTATGTTTCCTTACTTTTGGTAGGTCTATGGTCGATT
This sequence comes from Timandra comae, assembly GCA_958496195.1. Classification (NCBI taxonomy): domain Eukaryota; kingdom Metazoa; phylum Arthropoda; class Insecta; order Lepidoptera; family Geometridae; genus Timandra; species Timandra comae. The sequence continues at coordinate 7,236,291 of OY292377.1, read as the reverse complement.
CCATTCATTCATTCATTCGATTTTTTTTTAATAAGTATAATCTTTTAGTCTTTGGCCGATCACCATTGTTGTGTTGGATGCGCGCGAATAGAAAAACTGTTTATTTATTAGCGAAAAATGATATTTTATTATTAATTTCTTCGCAAATGTGTTGAAAAACGTTGTATGGTACACGCGTGTATTGATGATTACTATCCTCGGCTATCTTCTGACCCTCACCTGACGGCTCGGGCCTCAATAGCGCCTCGGAAGTAATCACCAACTTACCTCGCTTGTACCATAAATAACTATTTATTGCCACAAAGTGGTAGCGTCGCTGTAACCGGCCAAAACTTATTACTTCTTATGATAATGTTGAGCTACTTATATCAAACCGTTGTTTCACTATCACTACATAGTATAAAACAAAGACGCTTTCTCTGTCCCTATGTATGCTTAGATCTTTAAAACTACGCAACGGATTTTGATGCGGTTTTTTTTAATAGATAAAGTGATTCAGTGGGAAGGTTTTTAGCATAATTAATATCCCCATATTCCTACGGGAACGGGAACTTCGCGGGTGAAACCGCGGGGCGCCGCTAGTTATACATAATCAGTAAAACATAATAACCCCAACTGGGATTGAACCCATGAAAGTTGAAAGTACAACAATATTCGATCTATCGATCTATGATCTTGCTGGTAGACGGATACAAAACTGTATATCTGATACTAGTAGCGCCCCGCGGTTTCACCCACGTAGTTCGCGTTCCCGTGGGAATAAGGGGAAATATAGCCTATGTCACACACTGATAAATAAGCTTTCCATTAGTGAAAAACTTTGAAATTGAAATTGGTTCCTTAGTTTCGGAGCCTATTCGTTACAAACAAACAATCAAATCTTTCCTCTTTATAATATTAGTGTAGATAAAGATTCAAGACTTATCCCGAAATTCCCACGGGAACGGTAACTACACGAGCGAAACTGCAGGCACAGCTAGTTTTTAATAAAACATAATTTGTTTTTCAGGTAATTCTGTATTCAAATGTGAAATTGGGAACCATTTAGTTAACGCATAACAATAAGTAAGTACTTATATGATATTTTTATGTAAGTAAAAATAAATGTAAAGATAATAAATGTTGTTAGTTTTATTTTGTTAAATCTATCTTCTTTATCTATCTATCTATTATATAAAACTCTTCCGCTACTGAGTGATGTACTGACTGACTGACAACGCACAGCCGAAACTACTGGTCGTAGAGAGCTGTTTGGCACGTGTGTTTGTTGGGGGCAGTAGCTACCACTAAGAGATGATTTTCGGAAATTCCCCCCTAGGGGAAGACAAGGGGGAATAACCCAAATTCTGGCGGAAGTCATTATTCCACTCGGACGAAATCACGGGCAAAAGTTAGTACTTAAAAGGGGTACGTCATTTTTTGTATGGAGAATGTATGGAGAGTAGAGGGGGGAGTATCATCTTGAACATTAAAAAGTGTCCGTCGTAATGTATTAAATTAGAGTGGCGCCACATTAGCATCATCATCAGCTCATATTTATGTCCCCACCGAGGGGCTCGAGCCTACCCTGAATGAGGGTGATTAGGCTTTAGTCAACCACGCTGGCCAAGTGCGGGTTGGTCGACTTCACACACAACGCTAAAATTTTAACATTAGCATCAATTATGATGCTATACCTTATTTATTAGAGTAGGCTAGAGATACATTAGAGTAGGCTAGAGATACATTAGAGTAGGCTAGAGATACATTAGAGTAGGCTAGCGATACATTCATATATTACTAGCAAACCCGGCGAACTCCGTTTCGCTACATGTGAAAAAGATTTTCCCGCTTTTCTGTTGAAATTTTTCCTGAATTTTCTTTGCTATAAACCTCACGGAGCCCGAGACCTTTCCAACGAATGCAAAACCGTGGAAATCGGTTCGTGCGTTCTGGAGTAAAAGCGTCAGGAAGGAAAACCCGACTTATTTTGTATAGTATTGTATAGATTAAAGTAGGATAGAGATACATTCATACCATACACGGTGTCTATACCAGCGCCATTCTGAAAGGTTTTTAAACTGTTATTTATTTTGACGAACTCAATGGCAGAGTGGTCACCATGCCAGACTGCCATCCGTAAGGTTGTGGTTTCGCTTCCCGTGCGGGGTGAATATTTGTGTGAAACACAAATGTTTGTCTCAATCTGGGTGTGTGTGTGAATGAGTGTGTGCGTAGTTTCTGATACCCTAGATACAAGCTTCGAGCTTAGTTAGGGATCAGTTACTGTATTGAGGTGATGTAGATAATAATTATGCTTATTTGCTGCATATAGGTAGACACTTTTTTCAATTTTCTACCATGAGAGATGACACTCCTCCCTTCTACTCCATAGGCGAATGACAGAAGTCGGCAGCCATTTTAATACAAAAATAAAACAAAATGGCCGTTTCTTTGACGTTGCCAAAATCTTCAATACTCCTTCGAAATGTTACCCAGGTACGCAAGATATACTTTGGGTGGATTTTGCAAGTGGGCGTGGCAGATCGAAAATAAAACTATAGAGAATGTGTTTAAAAATGCTGAAAGGAGTTTCAAGCCCGATTTTGATCAGCACAAAAACTACATCATTATATTTTTGACAAATGCATTCTCCAAGCCAGATAGCGAATCAGTTGATTATGGAGAAAATCTTATAGTCGAAAGATCAAATTCTGGGAAGTAATGTCAAACATTCACCCGTGTAGTTCCCGTTCCCGTGGGAATACGGGGATATAATATAGCCTATGTCACGCACAGATAAATTAGCTTTCCATTAGTGAAATAATTTTTGAAATCGGTTCAGTAGTTTCGGAGCCTATTCGTTACAAACAAACACTGAAATCTTTCCTCTTTATAATATTAGTGTAGAAAAGGAAGATGCTATAAAAGTGTCAAAAATCTATGACGGATAACGCTTTTCTTGACTGATATTAGCTCCTCTATCCCGAAAATCCAACAGGATTCGGATTAACGCGGGTAAAACCGCCGGACACAGCTAGTTAGATAACAAAAACAGTAGTTCGCAGACTGACACACACCACTTCTATAATATATTCGTATAGAGAACTCATCTTTATTATAACGAACTAATTTAAGTCTTATTGCGTAGCATTATGGTAGAAAATTGTATAGTTAGTTTGTCCTATTCAACGAGATATAGGTGTATCCGTAGTATTGACATCGGTGGTCTTTCAATAGATCTCTTTAGTGATGGGGTACAAAACTATCGATAAAATATTTACCTATTGATATTTTGTAATTAATTTTTTGTATACTATCGAAAAATGTATTTCTATTTTCCTTCGCTCGGTCTTTGCTCATAGTTTTTACATATTTTATTTCGATCCAGTGATGAAAGTTGTCACCTGATGAAGCGCAACACGCCTGCCCATAACAGACACAGTGTACAACACTCTACTGCGCTCATCATCTCATTAATTTGTGAGGCTCGTTTGCCCAGTAATGTTAACTTAAATCGTTTGGGGGAGACCTTTGCCCAGCAGTTCATCTCTTCCTGTCCTTCGTAGCTTCCCTTCCCCCTATTGTCGAAGGTAATGATCATCACGATCATCACGCCAACGCTTTCCCGGTCGACTCTGACGGATGCTCTCGTTCAGGAGTCTGTGAAGTTAGCGCCTCAAGTATTATCTCAACAAGAAACTTAATATTGATATCTTTGATTTAGACGAACACTACACATTGAAATAAAACACTTAACGACGTCCAACGTTGACGTCCAACAACTGCAAGACCGCAAGATACTGTCAGTTCTGTATGCGTGAATAGGAACGTTTCAAATTGAAGAAAAATTTTTGTATTGATTTTAAAGTGGATTGTAATTTATTTTATTTAAAAAATGATATAAAAAATAACTCCAGACCGAGTTTCTTGCAGATTCTTCTCGGCTGATGTATTTCCGAATCTGTGGTAAATTCACAATGTATTTAAAATTATATTCAAAATATTGAAGGTAGTAATCTTTTTACATTACTTTGTACAGACGTCTTCCATCTTAGTCTTCTGTGATCACGGGTTCTGTAAAGAATCCGAAACGTCAGAAAATGTAAAACAAAATATAACCACGACAAAAATCCGTTTAAGAAACTTAATTATCACAGAATTTGGGACAGGTTGTAATAGAAAAAAAATAGAATATTACCACTTATCTACTGCATGAAATTCAATACTTTACTAATTCGGCATTTCGCCATTTACTAAGCCTTATGCGATTAAGGGGAAAAATGGGTTCAAAAGAGGAATAAATATTTGTAAATTAATAATTATTGTTATGTCTTTTCCATTCACGGGACTATTAAGGAGTCCCGGAATAATAATTATTAATAACAATAACAATAATTATTATTATTGTTATTGTTTAATATCGTTCTCAGTGAGGTCTACTATCCACAATAAAGAAATACATCTATTATAATTTAATTTAATAAAACTATCGACACCACCCCAGCCCTATGGTCGGCAGAGCTCAAACGTAACCATGGTAACGGGATCAATAATTCATCACAGACAGCGCGAGCGGTGCGGACCGACAAATAGGGGATGGATATCCAATTAATTGGTACCTTCTGGTTTTGGTGTATGTTTTGGTACAAGGGTGCTAGTTTACACTACCATACATGCCTAGTATTTTATATATACTTATTACTAATGAATTTTCCAGGTATAGTAGGAATTTTGTACAATTCTGTCTGAGTCGGTACTAAGTACCGGAGTCAGATATTTTGCACTACTGTGTTCCATTTTGAAGGGCAATGTATTCAGTGAAATGAGTGGGCACACGAGACTCGCCAATATATTATGTAGGAAGTATGTAACTATGATTTTTCGTTATTATTATTATATTAGCCATTGCTGTCCGACAGCTGGGCAAAGGCCTCTCCCTTATCCTTCCATGGCTCTCGATCTTGGGCTTCTCTCCAGTTGACGAGATAGTTGTCGAGTTCGTCCCGCCATCTCCGCCACGGTCTGCCGCGTCGCCTTCTAGCTGGATCTGGCTGCCACTCGGTGGCTATCTTCCTACAGCTCTCCTGGCATGCGACAGACGTGGCCAGCCCAGTCCCATTTTAACATGATTTTTTCGTAGTAAATATTATTGGTTTTGCTTTTGGTATTGTCAAACAAGGCTACCTGCCTTTTTTCTGACGCTGACCGTACATAATGGTTCACAGCCCTCAGTGTTGTCAAGAGAGAGAGATTCTGTCTTTTTCGTGGTTGTGAAAGTCTAATAGCAGTCGCTCCACCTAAAATACTGACATTCCACCAAATCTGGTCAAACTTCCTATAGTTAGTTAAATCCTTAGCTTAATAACTGTTCCGTTACCGAGTGACGTACTGACCGACAGACAACGCGCAGCCGAAACTACTGGTCGTAGAGAGCTGAAATTTGGCACGTGTGTTTGTTGGGGGGAGTAGGCTACCACTAAGAGAGGATTTTTGGAAATTTCCCCCTTATGAGGAGAAAATGGGGGTAAATTGAAAACTACGCGCGCTGCTAGTTCCACAATATTTTACGTAACAAAATGTTACCCCAACAAAAGAATACAATCAAAAATTGTCTGCCAAATACTCGATAATCCCAATTTATAGTCGATACCACATGCCCTATTATTCTGGAGTAATCCAAGGATGTAACATAAACTATAGACATGATCCCCGCGCTCTGAAATGGCAACGTAGTATGGAGGTAATGAGAAACTTTGTGCTTAGTTGGGTTTTGTATTTTACTAAATAAAGAGAGAAAATCGAATACATGCCTTAATTTATAGCCCATTTCGGCTGATGTAGTGTAGTTTTCGAATCGGTGGTAGATTTTACGAATTGTGTACAAAAATGTCCTTGCTATAAGTATCTAAATTTTGTTTTTAAATTTTATTCAGTGGCCCATCTATATTAAACTACATCGTTGGCATAAGAGGGATGATATTACGAATTTTGTCATACTCATTACATAGATACCAAAAAAAATTGCGACCCCAAGACTTTGGTGTCATTCACCCTGTTCTATACTAGGGGTTTTGAGGTCAACGGCCCGTGACGTCATTTTCAAATATATTTTTTTGGGGTAAATTTTGAAGGGTGGAATGAATGAAATGAACAACTTGTTGTCCGTACTTTTATGCGCAGTCACGTATTAATAGTTTATTATTTTTGTGGATTTTTACCCTTATTTTTAGGGGTGTATCTATATCTATATTGATATGGTTTTCTGGGCTTCTATTTTTTTTGAAAGACTTTTAGGATATTTCTTTAGTTAATTTAAGGCCTATCTAACGGCCTTCAAATAAGTTACTCACCAAGTAAAGTTAATTTTGTACCTCTTTCTTACTTTATGTCAAGTGACAAAGACAAAACATGTGAGTAGGTACTCGGAACGTTACTTGAAGATGGTGAAATAGGGCCTTAAACTTAGCAAGACTTGTTTTTACCATAGATGGATACTAGACAGTTGATACCTAAAGAATAAAAATGATTTTTTTAACACATACTCATCTCATGATAGTTAAAAAATACATCTAGAATAAGACAACAGACATGTTCGTTAATCTTCTCAGCTCATAAATGTTTGACTTAATCGGAATCGAACCCGCAGCAGGCAAGATCACTATCAACTACATCACTTCTTGGTCTGTGATTTGGACCTAAACTACAAAATTTCGGATTTGTTCTATCTTCAAAAAAAAATATCTAATATATATAAAATTCTCGTGTCACAGTTCTCGTTGCCATACTCCTCCGAAACGGCTTGACCGATTCTCATGAAATTTTGTGAGCATATTCAGTAGGTCTGAGAATCATCTATTTTTCATCCTGAAATTCCTACGGGAACGGGAACGGGAACTACGCGTGTGAAACCGCGGGGCGCAGCTAGTTTTTTTTATAAAAATCTCTCGAAAATAAGATATTTTTGATCGTAAAGTTTTTTTTTCTAAAATACTATTTATGTGCTCAAATAAGGAATTAAAGAAATCTATAGTCTAAGAGCCTGCGATACATCGATCTTCACCGATCTGTAAAACCGATGAAACTTTTTACAAATTATTTTAAAAATAGAACTCTAATGAGCTGGCTAATTTTCGTTTTTATTGATTATGTAAAATTATATAAAAAGTAAGTTTCATTAAGTAGGCAAGAAATTCTAGGGTTGTGTGTGAAGGTGACCAACCCGCACTTGGCCAGCGTGGCTGACTAAGGCCTAATCACCTTAATTCAGGGTGGGCTCCTGCCCCTCGGTGGGGACATTATATGAGCTGATGATGATGATGATGATGAAGTTCATTAGGTTAATGTGATATGTGGTATTTTCTGTAATATATACCTATCCTACAGCCAGCATCAAAAATATGATTTATAAAAAAATATGACTCTCGAAAAAGGCAAACTGTTTTTAGATAGAAATATATATTAAGGTTTTAGGCACTAATAAAGTGTAAATATTAGTATGTATTATTATTTTTGATGCTCACTGTACGTATGAAAGTGAGTGTGTTAGGTGTTTTAAAAATAAAGGAAATAGGGTAAAAATAACAAACAAACTAATTGGGTTTTTTATATATTTAGAACAAGAAATGTATAGTTACAACCATCAAGGATATTAAATATCATATTTTATTGTAAAAACTATTGTATAAAGTGAAGAGAATGTGACATTTTTTTCCATATTTTTTATTATTTCAATTTATAATTATTTGCAATAAATTAATTAATTATAGACACATAAATTACGTGAAAATATTAATATGAATAAATTACTAAAAACAACGCCTACACGTGTAAATATTCAAGATTATTAATGCTTACTTTAGGAATGAGTATTCTTTTAATTTCTATTCTCGAAAGAAAGATGGCGCTGTGAACATTATTCGAGTACACGACACGCTATCGCTACTTTAAAACGTTCACAACGCTCACTCTATGTCTTACAAATTATTGGGAACAACATTTAAATCTAAAGACGACACTAAAAAACTGTAAATAACTGGTTATAGTAACAAAATTACATCAATTGTTTTAATATATTCAATTTTTACAATTGATACAATTTTATCGGCGGCCATTTTGACGGCTAGTTTGACATATCGTCCAACAGAGCGCGCCACTAGGACACCGAACCCAGTTTAACCTTATTTCTCTACTAATTTTATTGTTGTGCAAATAAAAATTCCTCACAAAAGCTATAGAGGTAATTAATTATCCAAAAACGACACAATAAGTATATAGAAATACCTAACATTTAGGTACAATATCAACTAAATCGATTAATTCAATACCACCAACACATAGACTACATCTTATTTTTAATACAAGAATTCATAAAAAGACGAAAATGAAATTTTTATATATTTTTTTTAACATTCATTTTTTAAACCGGAAGATCTTAAGTGTTTTTTAAATATTTTTTTGTATTTTTTTGGAATTTTATAAAATACGTATTTTGTATCAAAGTGAAATGTCAGCTAGGATCGGGTTTGGCCGACGAATCTCATATCACCATTATAAATATCATTGCTTTCATGTCTTAAGTATCTATCCATGGCGTTGGTACAATACTTATACAAATACTTTGAGACTCTTATCTTACGATGCATTCGTCTATATTATTTCCTATATTAACTTTTGAATACGGAAGTTTAAGGAGATACCGAGGAAAGACTTGGAAAGTCAACAAGATTACGGGTTTATGATTGGCTAATTTCTACGAGTATCACAATCTACTGTGCGCGAAGCTTGTTCCTATTGGGAATAGTTCACTACGCTTCGTTGCATTTGATTTTAGTAACCAGTGATAGTCAAACTATCTAAAATCCCATTTGTTACCCTTCACAATAGGAACCAACCCGCGCGTTACGAGGAATCAACACCGAAAAACAACGCTAAGTAGACAGTGAAATTGATATTATATGATATTTAATTTTTTAATATTAAATTCGAAACTATTGTTAAATATTTATAATTCGCTTATCCGAAGCTGGGCCTATCCACCTGGTGTTTATTTACATACTTATTGCAATTGTTTACCCGACGTATTTTACGCGTTAATATTTTAAATTTCTGTTCGTGAAAATTAGATTTCGCTCCGGTTTAGTTCACTGTCTAAAATGATCAATGATTTAAACGATGTTGACATCGAGTTTTACCATAAAATGATAAAGAAAAGCGATTTATCGCCAATAATTTTTAAATGGCTGTATTTATAAAATTATCGTTTGAATATTCATAAAGCTACGTCTAGAACACTGTATCGAAACACGAAGGAAGTACTGAATGAGCAATTGTATTTTCTTTTTTATATAATAATAAGTATTTTTAAAATAATTTTATAACAACAGCCTCAGTCAGCGAAGAGATAGATGTTGTGCATGTTACACTAGTAAATCGACTTGTGAATTATTAGTTATACAATAAGTCGACGTCTAGAATATACACCGAACGCCTAAAATATTTCAATGTACTAACCGCGACGCGATAAAATTATATTGTCACAACGCACGCGATCCGTATTGAGCATTTTATAATCGAGGCGAAGACTCACATCACTAATACTTATACAATTTATATATTGAAATATTTTCGAGCGGCGGATCTTATATCTTACGTTATTGACTATGGAAGATATCTTTTCGAATGTGACTTAATTTATTGGAATGACATAAGTCCAGGTCACTCTGTATTTGTGCGTGTGACCAAGGCGAAGGCCATTCGGTATCACGAGTTGAAACTGCTCTGTAAACCCTACACGCCATTTCCTTCACTACCTAATCACCGTTGGACAGTCATGTTCGAGTTCACGCGTTAAGAAGGTGCTTATTACATTGATTTACTAACAATGGGTTATAATTATAAACCATTTTTGTACGCGTGAGTGCATGATTTTAATCACAGAACAGATAAAAAATAAGTGCGGGGCGAGACGCTGTCGCGAGCGCATCTCAATTTGATGAAGGCCACCGTTTGGCTGAAACTAGTCGAGGAGCTCGACTAACATCGGTACGTACTCATCGCCCGTATAGAATAATTAAAGTGTCTTCATCATAAGTTTCGTTAAATTATTAAAAATAACTGTTTAATTTTTGGTTTGGCGTGGGTCTTTACAAACAAGAGTGATGTTTTTATTTTAAAGCTATGATCGTTAAAAGCGACATGTGTGTTTTCTTTAATCTCTTCTCTCTGTTCTGTGATTCGACTTAATTATTTTAAAAATTATTAATTAAGTTCTTTCACTTGTAGTATTTCATTTAAAATTTTTATTTTGCTAATTTCACAGCCACATTGTCAATTAGCCTATGCGTAGAGTATTGTTTCTGTGTTGCCAATTTAATTAAGATTTTTTAATATTTTTTTAAATTTTATTTAGTAATATACTTAATATTTTATCAAAACACCGTTCAAAAAGTAGCCGTTTTCCGTTATTCTATTGATAATAGGTCTTTTTCCTTGTCACTTACTGGGGTTCACGCTCCTAAATCTGGCAATAATATTATAAGTAAAAAGATCATTTCCGTTCTCTAAAATAGGTCTAAAACTAGGCTCAACAAACCGCACTTTTAGTATACCTATCTCTTTCTTTCCCGAATGATTAGTGACAAGCTATCCTTTTCCCTCGTGTCATCTAAGTGCCGTTTTTGAAGTTCGAATGTTGCGATGTTGCCGTCTATAGATGGGTCACTTATACTTTTTAATTTTTACTTATAATAAAATTGTTATGTCGACATGTCCACAATCCCATTCAAAACAGCTTTATGGACACAGCGTCGAATCGATTAAAAATTTAATAGCTTTTAAACTAAACGCGAAAGTTTTAAATAGTTTTTTTAAGTTTAGAAGGTAAATATTTGAAAGTAATTAACGATTACATTAATATATTTATATATTTTAAAAATTTGAATTAGTCAGAGAGACGGAAGTATTTTTAAGCGAACGTTAAAAATTAGTATTAGCTTAACGATTAAGCTATTAAAAATTTAATCTAATAATTTACTAATAAGCAGAACATTTTGCGCGAGTTCCACTTACAACTATGAAGATATGATTTACAGTATACTTTTAAAATACATATAAAAATATTAAGTTAATTACCCGTCAGAAAAATGTTTTTTATTAATATTTTAAAAATTCACAAATATTTTATTATTGCTTCTCCCGTTACTTCACTAACCAGGCTCGCGCCTAACTATACTATTGAGCACTATTATTATTATTATTTTAATAATTATTACCAAAAAAGAGGTTACGCGCAAAACGGTCTGCCGTAAGTGACGTCACTACCTTACAGATTGTACTTACAATTCACCGCTCCAAAATATTATTTTGCATTTTACATTATTTTTCATTATTATCTAAAAGTCGATGAGTTATTATATGATATATTGGTGTTTTTTGTTTCGATTCATTTGACGTAAATCTCTCACAAACTTCGAAAAAAATAATTTATTTTTTTAAACTTTCATCTATCGGGTTTTTGGGTAAAATCCGGGTTTTGAAATTATATTTGACAATTGAATTTAAATTATTGAAACTAGTTTATTAACTAACTCAATCGTTTAGCTAAACAAATAAAGTCAGTCATCAGTTTAATTCATACGTTTTTTTTTCAATAGTTGTTTTAAAGATATTCTTATATTTATTTATCATTTATATTGCTTTTGAGAGGCGGAAAGGGTTCTTTATTTAGGTTTCTATATCACCTATTGTCCAAGCCCCCAACTGCTATACTCAATTTTTTTGATTTTCAATTGTCATGATATTTGTATCCGATTTTTTAGTATTGACCGAAGACAAACCGACTTTATCTCTTAGACTAGAAATTTCACAATCGCCGATCAAATTCCCTAATAAATAAATTAATTTAGTTACTTTCACGAGAATAAATTAATAATTATAATAATTACTAATAATAATCAAAAAGGTTACTAAATACACACCTAGGGATATAAATAGACATAAAGTACGATTAATTGCACATACATACACTAAATTAATTAATAAATATTAAATCTAAGAACAGGAATGCATGAAAATTATCAATATTTTTTTTTGTAAATTTTAATTTAATTTAAATTTATAATTACTCAAATATAATTTGATTAGTTGAGTATCAAATGTAGACACTCCATGACTAGATTATTGTAATTTTCATGCCGTTATAGAACAAGAGACAAGACAACAAATTGGAACCTAACAATCTACTTAGTTACATAATATTAACTCTCATTGTGCTTCGCCGTACCTCACTCATACTGTCCTTCATAGTTTATAATTAAATCAAACATGTCACCTAGCCGAACGCCGAACAACAATCACATACATTAACAATTAATATATCATTGAAGCTAATCGTATGGCGCCCAGCATCGGCCGACGGTAACTTTAATTTGACTAAAATTAAAAATTATTATCTAACAATAATTAAGGACTAAAAATTGGAATGGTTAAGCATATTAAGCTGTTAAAAATAAGCGTTTTTTTTTCAAGTTTTTTTTTGTTTAAATGAAGATAAATGTTAGGTTGTGTTTCCGCGCGGATAAACTAATTTTACAATAGATAGTAAACAAACACTCGCCCTTACCCTATATTCGGCAAATTTAATTGCCGTCGCCTCTTCGAGTCGTTTATTTCATTTAATATATTTTATTATATATTATTATTTACTATTAGTTATTGCACGTTTTACAATATAAAATAAATATATAAATACATGTAAATTTATTTTTCACCCCCCATATTCTTGGTTATGAGTACCTATTTAATATTGGAAATGTTACAAAACTGTTCTTTACATATATTAAGTATAATATATATATTTTTTTTACAAAAATCGTTTCAGGGTCGTTAGGACGGCACATTATTATATCTATTAAAGTTCGATGTTTCATAATAGGTCATGTCGGATCGTATTTATGATATAATGTCACTGTAGTTATGAATAATCGCGGTGATTATTTGTTTTTATTATTACTTTTAAAATTAAACAACTTTATTTACAAATTTCCATTTAGACTAATACAATTAAAGCCTAGTGGAGTAGATGCAGATTCGCATCCATACATTTAATTTAGCATTTAGCAGGTACCGATCATATGTGGATATCGTACTACAAGTAGTGGGACGATATCATAACTCTATTATGCACCATTGTACGAGTATGTATCCGCGAGCGGAGTCCGCTCCTAGTGATCTCGGGGGGGTCCGGGGGCCGCCCCCCACTCCCGGCAGTTCCCGGGACACCGCCGGCTGCATCGATTTTCACCTCCCCCCTCGCCCCCTACGCTGCCTCTCGCCCCCCCCTCAACCCCCCCTAGCCCCCACCCCCGGAACCCCAGCCGCCTCGTTCTTGTGTCAGATCGCACACACATTAATGACGATGAGTTACATTTAAGAGTTACATCTTCAAAATTTATCTCAAAAATTCTAACCTAACTACCACTTCGTCGGCGGCGAGCCGTGTTCGTGCTGTTTAGCCATTTTTAAAATTTTATCAAAACCTATCACAGTTTTAGACTAGTTTTCATCCTTAAGTTTAATATAATGATTAAAATATACGTATAGATAATATATATCTTCGAATGTTTAACAATATAACACTATTTGAGTTCGGTTGGAGCCGACCGGGTCCGAAGCGTCGGCGCTAGCTAGCTGAGTGAGCGAACTGATCCATTATTATAAGTATTATATTAAACTTTGGCAATACATCGGTCCTTACCGTTACGTAAACGTACGTAAGAAATAGTACTTATACGATATGATCGCATACAAAATTGGAGCATAGCATTTAGGCTATTATTGCTAATATTTATTTTTTTAATTTAATAATCGAAAACTATTTCTCGTTAACCACAACCGTTCATAAGCGAAGTTAATATCATTATTTTGTTATTGACTATTACCAATATGTATGGTTCAAGTCCGGGCAGGACGGGCATTAGATGCCCCTAACATTATTGCATGTCCGCGGGGCCCGGGGCGCGCCGCCGCCCGCCGTCTCGTCCGGACATGCGCACTCCGCGCGCGCCCGGCCACTTCCGCCATCTTGACATCCCCCAACACTTAACCCAATTTCGCGTCAATATAGATAGGGCCGAACGAAAATGGCGGACGGCGGCGAACAAAGGAGCCCCGCACAAATGAGCCGTTCCACACGGGAATAATCTAGATTTATACAATTAATACAAAATACTCGTCCAAAGACGAGCCGCCGGGAAGACAGTCTGTCAGGTCCGAGATACACTTTCACAGCCAAAAGTGTCACTACAGTTTTGGTTGCAAAAACGCGGCCGTTGTCCGCTAGAGTGTTGGCATGTATGGGTGCGCGCCTGCTGTGCCGTCCTAGCCACCAGCTAGGCAGATTCCTCGCCGGTCCCCTTCCCCTTAGATGGTCTTTATCTTGTTGGTCTTGAAGCTCACCTGCAGCACTCGGTTGCCGAGCGTGTACCCGTTGAGCGACTGTATGGCGACGACCGCCTCGTCGTAGTTGGTCATCGTGATGAAGCCGTACCCCTTGCACTTGTTGGTCTGCAGGTCGCGGATCACCTTGACGCTCTGCACCGCGCCGAACGGGCCGAACAGCTGCCAGAGCACGTTCTCCTCGGTCTCGGGCGCCAGGTTGTACACGAAGATGCACCACTCGGAGCCGACGGCGCCTGGCAGCACGCCGCCCAGCAGCTCGCCCGCCAGCGGGCTGTACCGCTGCAGGCCCTTGTTGATCGCCAGCAGGGACTTGCCCGAGCTGAACCGGCCCAGCGGCGCCGGGAACCGCAGCGCCGCCGGCAGGTACGCCGCCAACGGCGCCAGCGCCTTGCCGTTGTTGCTCGGGTTGTTGGCGAACTTGACGGTGATGGGCTCGGTCGCCCCCTTGGGCACCGTCCCGTTCAGTTCCTGGATGGCGCGCTCCGCCTCCACGCGCTGGTCGAATCTAATAAAGCCGACGCCTTTGGACAGACCTTGTTCGGATCCGTTGAAGGGGCGGCCGCCGGAGTTCTCGCAGAGGATGCGCGATGTGATGATGCGGCCGTACGGGCTGAAGAGGCGCTCGAGCTCCGCCTGGGACATGGTCTTGGGCAGGCCGGAGACGTAGAGGTTGGCGCCCTTAATGGCCTCGCTGCTGGGGCGCGCGTACGACACCTTGATGGTCTTGTTCTGGAGGCGCAGCCCGTTGAGGGTGGCGATGGCCTTCTCCGCGTCCTCGGGCCGGTGGTAGTTGACGAACGCATACCCGAGGCTCTGCCCGCCGCCGTGCAGCGCGTGGTTCAGCGCGTCCGGGAACGCCGCCCCCTTGTTCCGGATCAGCTTGCACGACTCCACCTCGCCGATGCTCGAGAACAGGCTGCGGATCTCCTCCTGGGTCATGCTCTGGGGCAGGTAGTTGATGATCAGGTTGGTCTTGGACTCCTCGCCGGAGCCGTTCTGGTTCTCGCTGTCGCCCTTCGACATGGTGGCTTAAATCATAAACGTAAACGAACGAAAGGGAAACGAAAAACGCGGTAAAAGAAAACGCACGTCCGTCCGTGAGGCGCGCGGCGGCCGGATTGAGGGTTGTCCGGGGGTGCGGGCCGGCGCATGCCCGCCGCTATCGACCCGCGCTTATGTAACGCGGTTCGTTCACCCCCCGGTGGTATACTGTCCGAAAAAACCAGATATACACCCCGCATCGATCGTCGCCCGGGCAGAGCTGCACTTGTTCCCACTTCCTACTGCCGGCCGGGCTCACCACACCTCGCTCACATACCTACAAGTACCTAGTACTAACACCTACTCCGCTCCAAACGATCTCACCGCTCCCGGTCACACGACACCCGCCTTAACGTTTCGGTAATCAACCTCTTGACCTATATTTACTTTAAACTTAAACAATATTAACCTTGAACATGGACTTATTAATGATTAAGTATGAGCATTTATTATTTATAACTTTACGCGGACTGAAAATACATAATTCATAAAGTTTTATTACGAGGAGAAGCGAATTGTGCCTGCGGGGATGGTTTCCTTTGTTCTTGGGAAATTTTTCCTTGAGAGTTTAATATTAGCTAGTTATTTTTACATCGCTATTTCCGTTTTGAAATTCTATTTATAATTGCTATTATTATATGAATACTAAAGTATTACGAAGTATTTTAAATTATGATAAAGTTGGTATTTGAGTCTTTGTCTCTTTGTTCCTACATATGACGTCTAGTTGTGTCTACGGTTTTACTTGCCTAAATCGAAATTTTGTGAAAGTTTTATGGTAAATGTATTTTTATATTATATACTTACTCGTATATGTATATGTTTTTCTAGTTATGGGAGATATATTTGTACCAAAATGATAAGTAGAATAATCACTACATAGTATAAAATAAAGTCGCTTTCTCTGTCCCTATGTATGCTTAGATCTTTAAAACTACGCAACGGATTTTGATGCGGTTTGTTTTAAAAGATAGAGTGATTCAGTGGGAAGGTTTTTAGCATAATTTTATCCCCATATTCTTACGGGAACGGGAACTACGCGGGTGTAACAGCGGGGCGCCGCTAGTTAACTTATATTTTATTTTAATGCAATATATTATTCAAAATATTTACCAAATTAAACACGATATTTAATAACTTAAACATAATAAAACTAATATTTTTTTTATGCGTTTATGCTTTTTTATCCTTATGTACTTTACATAATATACCTAATATAATTAAGCACTAACTAGTTAAGTATATGGTCAGATTTTTTATTGTTTACAAATAAATTCAACTATAAGTACCTATATTTAGTAATTAGGTTATTTTGATTAAAAAACTAATTAATATTCAAAAAATGTGCGGATGTATGGATGTTTGATAAATAAGTAATACCTAAGTAGGTAACTGCTTTCAGTAACCAATTCAAGTGAATTTTGGTATCTTAGATATTATAGTTACTTAGGGCCTATTTCACCATCTTCAAGTAAAGATACTCACCAAGTAAAGTTTTTCTGTCTCTTTTTTACTTTATATCAAGTGACAAAGACAAAACATGTGAGTACCTACTCGGAACGTTACTTGAAGATAGTGAAATAGGCCCTTAGACTAATTTTATCCCAAAATTCCTATGAATTAAGGATTTATTTTATATTTGTTATAATCTGCGCCACGCGGTTTTACCATAGTTTCAGATCCCGTGGGAATTCCGGGATAAAACATAGCTTATGTCCTACCCCGGACCATAAGCTACCCCTGTACCAAATTCCAAGTCAATCGGTTCAGTAGTTTAGCCGTGAAAAGGTGACAGACAGACAGAGTTACTTTCGCATTTATAATATTAGTAAGGATTTTTAAAAAGTACTACTTAATAATTTAGTAAATAAACTAATAAACACTTACTATAGTTTTAAGCATTGTTTTTATAAGCTATGTAATAAGAATTATCAAAATTTAATCTTTAATTTTTAGGGCGAAACGGTATTAAATTTACATAAATAAGGGGGTGCAACCCTTTGTATTTGCACCCTCTTGTCCACTTTAGTCTAAATGAAGAGTGCTTTTTGCTACGGAACTTGATAAAAAATATTAATTTAATTTTTGTATTGCAAAAAAAATATTTTATTACTGGCTATAAAGAACATCTGTACCAAATATCATCATACACTAAAATATGATTTAAATTAGAAAAACCTATGTATTCTTAACGCTCTTGAATAAAAATAACACAAAAATAAGTAATAGATTTTGAAGAATTAAGAAAAATGTGCACATAGTACGATATAATTAATATCTTTTTACGGGATATTAACACGTACAGATATAAGTCGAATCCCTCGACTAGTTTCAGCCACGTCGGTGGCCTTCATCAGAAGGATGAACTAGTCGAGGGATTCGACTTATAGACGTGTAAATATCCCGTAAAAAGATATTATTTATAAACAATGACGTACGTTTCGTTTAATAATAAAAACATAGTACGATAATTTCACCTACTTACTAAAAAACGTTATAACTTCAAAACTATGAGGCCTAGGACAATAAATTTTGGTGATTCTGGTAGATAACGGTTTCCCCTATCCCCCACATCCTGTTGGTCCACTACTTACGTGACACCCTGTATATCAGGTCAGTAGTTTTGGAGCCTATTCATTACAGACAAACCAAAAACAAGTTTATATCTCATATTAGTTTATATAATATGTTTACATGGTAAAGGTAAATCTAATTCCACTCTCTATGTTCGCTTATTTTTCATTTTTTATGAATATAAGTTTAATATTATCCAAATAAAATGGAAATTACGATCGAAAATATTGAAACATTTGACTTTTTCAAAATATTTTACATATGTCCCTCATAACTAGGAATAACACATAGGATACTTTTTAATGCGAAATTCCAATGGAATTGGGATTCACATGGGTAAAACCGCGAGGCGCACAACAGCTTTAATTAAATAACCTATTTCTTTTCCTTTCGCAAAGGGGAGGTTCAGTATCCATTTATGTCAAAACTCAGTCAACCAACAATGACAACCTGTCACTTCTATAACGAAGCGAGATGCCCATGACGTCATCAGCGTTAATGGAATAAACCAGCTGTGTCTTACGGCTTCGCCCGTGTGTATCCCAATCCCCTGGGAATTTCGGGTTAAAAATGAGGGCTAGGTTATGATTTACTAGGTGTACCCCGCGGTTTTACCCGCGGAACCTTATCCCGTGGGAATTTTGGGATAAAAAGTATCCTTTGTGTTATTCCTAGGTATGAGGAACATCTGTACCAATTGTTATTATAATCCATTCAGTAGTGTTTGCTTGAAAGAGGACCAAACATCCACACTTACAAACATTCGGCTTTATAATATTAGTAGGATACATCTAATATATAAAATTCTCGTGTCACAGTTTTCGTTGCCATACTCCTCCGAAACGGCTTGACCGATTCTCATGAAATTTTGTGAGCATATTCAGTAGGTCTGAGAATCGGCCAACATTTATTTTTCATCCCGAAATTCCCACGGGAACGGGAACTACGCGTGTAAAACCGCGGGGCCCAGCTAGTTTATTGGTAAAATTGTGAACCTATATAGTGGTAACATCGAACCGTCGATCGATTGGCGACAGACGGGCGTCCCTGTTATTAATAGATATTTGGTCCTTTGAAACGTTTTTCCTTGAGACGTCGGAGCAGAAAAACAAGATATTATGACGGTGCTTTCAACGGAGCGTAGGAGGGCTTTCTTTTGTATAGAATGAAAGAAAAACATCATTTTATACAGCATTAAATAACGTTCGTATCTTGTAAATAAAATACTGTTTTTATATTTACAAGTTGAAGAGTAGGTATATAGTTAAGAACATTTTTATCTCTATACTTTTGTATATTTTAAGGTGACTGTTACTGACTGACTGATTGATCTATCAACACAGTGCTAACTACTGAATGGATTGCACTGAAAAATAGCACGAAGATAATAAAGAAAAATGAAAAACGAGGGGCTCATATTATAAAACAGAAGAGTTATATTATGTTGATATTATGTCTGGTTGAACACGCAATTCCGGTTTGAATTTAAAAAAAAATGTTTGTATTGTATAGCATCAAAGAAGGTTATAGCCTATAACCTAAGTATATAAGTGATGAAGTATGTATATAAGTGAATCTTATAAATTGAATAAACATTTATTTATTTATTTAAGTAAGTAGTAATACCAATAGGAGCAGAAAGATCTATAACAATAAAGCTAGTGAAAACGCGAGGCTAGAATAATTTGGAAATCACTAAACGTTTTCTTTTCTAAATCAAAGCAAAAATATTCTCTAATAACACAATACAGAACGATACAATGCACAAAGCGCGGGCTCTATCAAACTGTAGGTGTTGTTACGGAGAAAATTTCAACTCCAACCAACGGTGAATAGCACAAAGAGATATTCGAGCGACCACAGTGATTGGGAACTTGGTAAAATAATATATTAGTTTTTAGTATAGAACTGTTGTATATTAAAAAAACTTATTTAAATTGGCACTCGATAGATAATATCGCAAGTATAGATTATTTAAACTTTTGCTTAGAAAATAGTACCTACTCTTATACGAGTAGAAGCACACACAAGATACATACTCCGATACATTTCTTTTGCTATTTCTTAAATTTTTTTTAGCATAACATAATCATTCACATCATGTCATTATAGTAACTGACCCCTAACTAAGCTCGAAACTTGTATCTAGGGACCAGAAAGTACGCACACACACACGGCCAGACCGAGACAAACATTTGTGGTTCACACAAATATTCACCCCGCGCGGGAATCGAACCCGCAACCTTACGGACAGCAGTCCGGTATGGTGACCACTCTGCCATCTAGGTCGTCAGGTAATTTGAACTCAAGTTATTTTGAAAAAAATAGCTTCTTTGAAAAACAGCCTTTTGACAACCAACTACTTATTTAGTAAGATAATTTGCCTGCTACGCCAAAGGTTTAAATCCCGAATCAAGACTGTATGCAAGAACATGTCCGTATATCTTTGTCCTATTTATCTTCATAAAACAACTGAACCTCATTTTTATTCATAAGTATAGCAATTAGCAACTGATTTGAAAGATGACTTAACTGACGCTGCGAACATTACGATCATTGGTAACGGAATATCATGTTTGTGAATACAAATTGTAATAAGTATTTATCCATTATTGTCACAAAATATAATTAACTAGCAGCGCCCCGCGGCTTCACCCGCGTAGTTCCCGTTCCCGTGGGAATTTTGGGATAAAAAGTATCCTATGTGTTATTCTGATGTATAAGCAAGATTATTGTAAAGTTTCATTAAAATCCATTCAGTAGTTTTTGCGTGAAAGAGTAACAAACACCCATACATCCATACTTACAAACTTTCGCCTTTATAATATTAGTAGGATTGTACATGTAAACAAATTGTAATTAAACGAACAAGTACCTACCGTAAAATATTTCTTATATATTTATTATTTATTGTAACAGCGATTTTTATGAGAATAAATGATTATGATTATTTATAAGTAAGTATTACGTTTATTCCCTTTTTCACGTTTACCTGTGCGATGGGACAAGCACTGGTTATCTATCTTCGTGTGTAAACACACAGTTTCACATAATAGTGACATCTGATTGAGCGCCAAGTTAGACCAGCTCGACGAACTGGTTTCCCTCATAGTGGCGGACCTCATAGTGGTTTATTACCTGTATCCATAGAAAACTAAGATTTATTTATCTAAAATTTTTCTGCTACTTTTAGTCCGTGGTCCATTGTCGACGTGGTCGTACTTTTCCTACAATTTACGTGCAAAAAGCCCGTGCCAAGTTTCACAGGTATTTTATGTTTTAAGGGCTGACACCGCTATTATTTTAAATTTGAAAGAATAGAAGTTCATTGAAGATTCTGGTTAAAATGTAAAGAAAATTCAAGGAGCCTACCCTGAATGAGGGCGATCATGCCTTAGTCATCTTTTTGATAGTGCCGCTCCATAACTAGAGATTGGCTTATAATATTACTAGCTGCGCCCCGCGGTTTCACACGCGTAGTTACCGTTCCCGTTCCCGTAGGAATTTCGGGATGAAAAATAGATGTTAGCCGATTCTCAGACCTACTGAATAATATGCTCACAAAATTTCATGAGAATCGGTTAAGCCGTTTCGGAGGAGTATGGCAACGAAAACTGTGACACGAGAATTTTATATATTAGATTAGCGAGTACATATTTTATGCCTGATCATCTAGGCCTAGTTCAGGGTAAGCACGAGCCCCGCATATAATGTTCCCGGGTGGGGACATTATATGCGCTGATGATATGATGATGATATTAAGGCTTTGACTTCCATTCGAAAGGCTTATACATGAGTTTGAGGGCATATATGATCTGATGATGATGATTTCACGTTTAAGCACTACCACGGTAGTGTCACCCCTACAACTCCACAATATAAATGGTAATCGCACGCGCTCTGCCAACTTGTCAAAGGCAGCGCTCGGGGCGGTGTCTGCCAATTTACATTTACTTCAACGTTATTGTTAAAAAAAATATGGTGGAGGTTTGAATATGAATCTGTATATTTATAAGGGCTGATTGGCTGACTGAGTCCGGGACTGGAGTTGTAGGGTTTGAAACGCACCTACGAAAGTGACTGGTTAGCCCAAAGCGGGACAGACAAACTCGACCACAGTTCGAGCATGTGAAACCTCTGATGATAGCTACGGATACTGTATGTGGCTGAAAGTAGGAATGGAGGTTTGAACATGAATCTGTATGTTAAGGTAACCGATTGAGAGACTGACGATGGCTACTGGTTACCATATGTGGCTGAAAGTAGGCAAAGAATTTGATTGAAAATTTGAAATATCCACGTATCGATATCTCATAAGTATAAATACTTAAAGCCTGTTTCACGACCTTCAACTTAAATTAATCACCAAGTAAAGTTAGTTTCGTCTCTTACTTAATACCAAGTGACAAAGACAAAACATGTGAGTGGCTACTCGGAACGTTACTTGAAGATGGTGAAATAGGCCCTTAGTCCCCTTAGCCCTACAGCTCAAATCACAGAACGGATTGCGTTGTTTGGCTAACAGATAGGTAGATAGTTTGAAATGCTGAAGTGAAGATGTCCAAGGCTAAGAAAGAAAAAAGGAAATTTCGAATTGATCACAGCTAGTCGTTATAAGTAGGTACTTATACATTTTGAATTCCTGTATTTTGGAGGTGTAATGACATTCCGCCAAATCTGGTTAAACTAAAAACCGACCCCAAATAGACATAGGACAAAAGCTCGAAAGAATTATTCAGCCTCATCTTATGAAAGGGATTTTCTCGCGAGATTTTGAGAGGGCGAAAGCGAAATGTCTCCCAACCTTTAAAAATTTAAATATAATAGCCTGACAGAGACATTACCAAGTACTAATAAGTAAGTATAGATATAAAAATCTAATTCCACGTCGCAACACAAAAAGTTCCCGTTAAATCTCCCATCTTCCTTGAAAATGTACCAATAAAACATCGGCCCAACGAGTACTTCAAAGCAAAGCTTATTATTGCAAATTCAAGCAAATATAGCTACTATTCACTCGATTATGAACTTTATGTCTTTTTATATAACATCTATTTTTCTGTGAAAACTAGATGCGGAAATATTGGCAATTTATTACTTCTTGCTTAGCTATTTTGAACTCTATTCCTATCTCTTTAAGGTAGTATTTAGTAGAGGGTAATACCAGGTTAATATGATAAAAGTTTGTTACAGTTAAGCAATTTTCAACTCTATTACGAGGGGTTAAAATCTGGAATTGTATAGGAATGTCTCTATTAGGGTGTTGCGAATGTACTTTTCTGTCACGATTTGCGGGTGGGTGTTTGTTTCCATTGTTGCATACGGTAAAAATGCCGTATGGTCATTACAAATACATTTTCATTAGAGTGGAAGTATTTTAGTTAATTAAGTTTTATTTATTTAAAAGTATTAGTAATCGATTGATTTATTTTATTAAAAACAATGCATATTAGGTTTTTTCTAAAGTTTGAGATATCAGTATACATTTTTCAATAAATTTTCTGGGACTTATTTGGAAAAACTAACACATAAAATTAAAATAAAGTTTTTATATGCCGCGTGCACAAGGCAGTGTTTGCAAAGCTTGCGAGCCCCCACAAAAGCCAGCTAGCTTATCTTATGACTAGGATTATTCCCAAAAACGTACACTCTTTTATAAAAAAACACTATGGGGAATGGGGATCACGTCGGGGTCACCAGTTATGGGGAATGGGGGGTTCCTCCGACCAGACGGGTGTTTTTGTCTGGTGGGCAGCTGCCCGACGGTTGTAGTCGGGCTCTCGTATATTAAGTTAATTGCTCTGTAAATTTCTCTTGCGCGATTCAGGACTCTTCAGTTTTTTTAGTTCCTAAGTGGCGTGTAGATGTCGCCACAACACATCACTTCACCCAACAATATGGCCAAAACTTGTACCTTAAGGGGCTCTGAGATGCCAAATGCCCGTTTTCGGAAGACTGGTTATGATATTTCCACTATTAGTACAAAACTATTTTATGTATTAAATGCAACTTTGGTTTAACTAAACTTGACCCGAACCGAAACACGATAGCATTACATTTTCTCGATAAATTTTTATTTTGAAAATTGTGCTTTTAAAATTTGTTTTTACGGTCTGCGTAAAAAGTATAAACCATCTGACAACAAGAACCGTATCAAAAAACAATGGAAACAGTCGTAACGCAATCACTCTAACCACCCAACTTCCCTTTTCCGTCTCCCTCTAAGCCACCCTCTCCCTCCCTCCTCCCTAACGGGGTCGTTGACCCAATTGTAACTGAACAACTGAACACCAATTTTTGGTTCGTATTTTTGCTAAATAAGGCTCGAAGAATTTGGTTTCTAGGGTAAGTAAAACTTGAAAAAGGTCTGTAGGTTAGATTCGATTGAGTTTTCTTTGGCAGCTGTAAAAGTTGTTAAGGAATTTCTTTTCCGAATATTTGTTATAGTACCTACAGCTGTTCCTCCAAATCTGGTTAAACTGAAAACTAACCCCAGTTGCAGTTTTTATAGTTATCATGGTTAATATTATGTCTTTATATATTTATGTCGAAATCTCGAAATCACTACATAGTATAAAACAATGTCGCTTTCTCTGTCTCTATGTATGCTTAGATCTTTAATACTACGCAACGGATTTTGATGCGGTTTGTTTTAATAGATAGAGTGATTCAGTGGGAAGGTTTTTAGCATAATTGTATCCTCATATTCCTATGGAAACGGGAACTACGCGGGTGAAACCGCGGGGCGCCACTAGTAATAATATACTCGTACATGGTAAATATCCCGTTAATCTTAATAATTTAAGTAACCTCAGTAGTTTTTGGGTTAGTTTTCATTTTAACCAGATTTGTCGGAATGTCTGTATTTTGTTTTCCATAAAAAATCTTATTAATTTTCTTACTAACTAGACTTGTGCTAGTACCAACATCATCGATAGTCGTTAAGGGTAGGGGGCGTCCATTAATTACGTGAGGTGTTCTAGGGGGGGGGTCAAGCTAAATCTTTCCAAATCTCACTTAGAAGGGAGGGACAAATATCACGTAATTATTTTTTCTCCCAGAGAACGGGTGTAAAATTGCGTAAAAAAATATTTCTAGAATAAAACATGGTCAAATCTGAGAAAATAGTATTTGTCGTATTCATCCGAACTCCGCAGAACAATGAAGTAGCGCTCGATTGTTTTTCTTAATAATCCAACATGTTTACAGTTCAAATAGAAGTTTTGAAGAATCTCGCGTGAGATTAGGGGAGGGGGGAGGGAGTTAAGGAAAATCTAACGATATCTCACCAAGGGGGGAGAGAGGGTCGAAAAATTTACAAAAACGCCTCACGTAATTAATGGACGCCCCCGTACTTATAGCCTTCAAAAGTCCTACCAAAAATATGACAGCACGCGATGAACAAAGGACTTAAATAAGTAGGGTTGTATTGGCGGCTGTCCACTCGAGAAGTACACTAGTAAAGAAGAATGGTGGACTCAAAACCAAGTGATGTTCGAAAATTATCCATCATAGGTATCTACATAGCTTGATCCAAGAATTGAATCTGGGACCTCATAGGCTTGCTAAACAGGTGCATATTGCACATGCACAATGCACCCACAATCCATATGTTATTATTAGAACGCTGAAGCATAAAACCGCAGAGTAATAACTATTACATAGAAATGTAACAGACACTTTAAATATTTCATTGAAATAAATAAAAACTATGTCAAAATAAAATGTACTTATTACAAAATACAACCCTTCTATTTCCACCCCTTTGTGTCAATTTTTTTATAAAACATTGCTAGAAATTATTCAACGAAACACAATTTATGTCGTGTTTTAGAGAGATTTGCATACACAGACAGACATTCCCCTGTCTATGGGTGTGTAGAGTAGTTAGGAGTATAGAGGGATATAATAAAACAATATGAATCACACTATCCTCTACTTGTATACCAACTGATATTTAACTAGTTTTATTACTAATTAGTTCTGCACCACGGTTTTACAGCGCAGAAGCTTATCCCGTGGAATTTTGGGTACAAAGTTTCTATATGTTAATTTTAGTTATAAAGAACATCTGTACCAAACATCAAAATCGGTTCAGTAGGTTTTGCGTGAAAGAGTAACAAATATACACACTCACTGACATGCTTTCGTCTTAATAATATGTATTAATGTGATATCTAACTAAGGTAATCCTTTCTTACTTCTTAGAAACTACAAGGAACTTTCTTAATTGCGAAACAAACTACATACTTACTTTATTGTCGCGTAGAATTTTTATCTCCGTAATATTTTTTGTTTCTTTCTGAAGTTTCCATAAAAGTAATTTCTTTCAATTAGTAAATCAAACAAATCAATATTTAAAATGTTGATTTTTTATTCCATTTAACTTATCTTTTTAACCTAAACACTAATATCAATCCCTCTATAAAAATACTGTGTATACTCAACATACTGCCTGACGTGACATATGTCAGTGACGTCACGCTCGGGTGACAGCTATTGGAGTTCCGACGTACAATGTGTTACACTGGGTGACAATAAGACAAAGGAAGGGTTAGGCGAACAAAATAGATACTTATCTACACAAATATACGTTTATATGAACAATACAAATATGAATATTATCATCACTATCACTACATTGTAATACAAAGTCGCTTCCCGCCGTCTGTCACTATGTATGCTTATATCTTTAAATCTACGCAACGGATTTTGATGAGGTTTTTTTAATTAGATAGAGTGATTCAATAGGAAGGTTTTTAGCATAATTTTATCCCTACGTTACCTCGGTAGCGGGGACTACGAGGGTGAGACCGCGGGGCGCTGCTAGTCTATAAAATAATAATGAATCGCTGAATATGTTGCTAAAATAATCTCGAAAACAGCTGAACCGATTTCGCTTAATTCTTTTTTTGAATATTCTTTGAAGTACGAAGATGGTTCTTAAAATTTCAAAAATTGCATGAAAACCGGGCACAGCAATATTTAAATTTAAATAAAACTAAAATATTTCATTTTTATTTCTTTTAAGCAGTTTTATTTTAATTAGTAGTACTTAGCATAGATCAAAGATTTATTGTATTTAGTTTATTTTATTATAAACTAAATACATGTAAATCTTTAAAGGATACATATTTCAAATTAAATCTTATCTACAATATAGAACTCTTTTATACTAAGAGCTTATTCTAGACCAGATCCCTCCCTTCAGACTACATTGTCCAATCCATCAGTCAAATTGATAAAATCGTATTATGTAGGGTCTGTCTGTTCGTATTATACTTATGGATGCACTGTGCCTCGCAGTTTAATCCGCATTACCTCCGCTTCTATTAATTGAAGAGTAATTTTTTATAGCCTATAGGTGTGCTATAGGTAACCCTCCTTGATAATTAATGTGTTATAAGCAGATATACTAAAAGGTTTTTGGAACCTATAGTTCTTGAGATTAGCACGTTCAAACAAACTTTAGTTTTTATAGTACCTATTCCTAGCTGTGTCTAGCGGTTTAAGGCCGCTATGGCTCTACTCCTTTAGGTTATTCTCGATAAATGGAATCTATTCAACCCTAAGAGATTATTTCAATACATATTAATAGTCCCTGAGATCGTTAAACCAAATAAATACACTCTCCAGATTTATAATATTAGTACAGACTAGCTGTATTCCGCTCTTATTGGTCATAGCGTCACAGTATAATAATGAATACTAGCGTAGTAGCGTGATGTTCTTCGTGAACCTAGCCTTCCTCAATAAATGGATTACTTATATACTTAATCATAGGCTTTTCGATAAAAAGGCTATCTAAAATGTCCAAAACTAAAATACTTAATATTTTTTTTAAACTTACAGGTAAACTAACAGCTAAGATACAAATTATAAGTAAATTTGCTACTGAGGGCTAATTAAAAGTTTTCACAAACATACTTACATCAATTACAACCAATAACTCCTAAAATTACCACCCACCAAATAAACTCTTCAGCTTTACACCATTAGTATAGATACCTCGATATTCCTATACTAGAGGGTCGGTCCAGTCAGTTTATTAAATGCACCACCTACTACAAGCGGCACGCGCCCGGTTGCACTCGTAATTAGTGCCGAACCACCCCGCCTTCCTGTGTCCTGCGTCTGGTCAAATATCACTCATAGTCTGAGAGGTTGTGGTAATATTTTGGAACCTAATTGTAGTAAAAAGTATTCAATCAAATTCTACAGAGTCTACAATTAGGGCGGTTTATTTTTCTAGCGAGTCCGGTTTTTGTCAAGATACTTATATTTTTTTTAGTCAAGTGATGGATATTTAAGTAATATTTTCCGTGCTTTGGAGCAGCCCGCTCTAAGCAGTTGATTCTAGTTGTCGAACTAACAACAAGGACAGTCATTATGAGTACTTAGTTACAACCCCAAAAGTTTAACATTTTATAATTTTAATAATAAAATTTTTACATTTTTTTTTGTCAATGTCATATCGCCTATATACCAAAACGATCTTAATCATAGAATAAGGATCATGACTAAGATTCTCTCTGGCCTCTAATCTCAATTAAACATAGAATAAAGGATGTTTATGAACGTCAATTTCAAAACTCTTTTAACATTTTCGCCATTTCTTAATATGTAGTTACGGACATGTTAACACCCTTATCTTGAAAATAATTATATCTAGCCACTTATACAATAAGTAGCTACCTAATATTGAAACTTAAAACATGTAAAACATATTTTATGCTAAACTACGCGATGACCTTTGCAAATTGAATAACAATCCTAACATTCTTAATCCCAAAAATGTAATAATAAATAAATAATTTATGTAAATTCTTACTACATTATCCCAATTGTCACAACGACCTATTTTCTTGTCAAAATTGGGTCAAAATCCCCATCACTTATAAATTGTTTGGTTACAAAATGCTAATTCAATTGCTATTGTACTTTTAACATGACATTTAGTATAAAAAACTTGATTTTTTTAGACAAAACATGAACACCGCTTATTGTACTTCAGCTCTCCGAATAACATTGGGGTGCCCCCCTTTAATTTCAACTTTATTAAACAGATACTAACATTTACATCTAAATCCACCTTAACACGTCAACATAAAGATCAAATTTGAACAACACAGCTGCAAAAACAACTATGTTGAAACATCCCTTTGATTTCAATATTTGACAAAGTTTAAAGCGGCTAACAAAGTCTTTATTGTACCCAAAATAAGGTTGAAAATTGATAGGTGTAAGTAAAACGAATGTTGTATTTCAATCCCTTTGATTTCGAGATGTCATATGCAATTTTGAAATGGTCATAAGTCTATTGAGATTACAATCTGTCGATATGAAATAGGGTGATGTGTCTGTTTGTTATGTCTAGACTAAATGATTGTCTATTGTATTGAAGATGATTCAATGGTGAAATAGTTTAGTTTGGACCTCAAAGAAGTACTTATGATGTTAAAGAGCTTACACGATTTAATTGTAACAAATAACAAAAAATATTATGAATTTAGTACAATTCTTGAAATAATACAGGATAATAGTTCATTACTAGGTTACAGTTTCACTTAAAAATAAAGCTTTCAATGTTTTGATATTTGGTTTATAAGATCGGATTTTAATTTCAATGTGTTTACGTAAATAAAAAACTAATATCATGTATTATATTGGAACATTCAATTTTTGGTAAACAATAGTTATTTCGTCATCTCATCTCATTAAAATAACAAAACAATACACTGCCAAAAAACTTCAATAAAAACGTATGTATTTATAAAAACATACACCTACTTTATTCAGCAGCAGTCGAGCAATCAAATCATTAATCTAATTAAGTACGTATAATATATTGTTACACTTTTACCTCGGAGCGAGTAGTTATGCACTACAGGTTATAATTAGATGGAATCTAACTATGCAGTTTGGCAAGCGAACTCTTCCTTATATCTGAGTCTCGTAAACAGAACACACAAAAATAGACACTAGCATTCTTAATATAAGGTTAAAATTGCTGTGGAGTAAACCAAGTGACATTTTGCAATAGTTATTGTGGCTCTTGTACCGCAAATAATGCGTTCGAAGACACAAATCGGTCAGAACACCGCTGAATATAGATCTGTACAGTCGTGATACAATCAAAATGAATACTAAAAAGCATAAACATAAAAATCGGCCAAAAATTAATCCAGCTAACGCGGAAACTGTTAAAAGTGAAGACTTAGTTCAAGAAAAAAGTGAAATTGATACACAAGTACCCGTTTCTGAAGTTATTGATGTACCTTTACCTGTAATTGAAGATATTGCTGAAGAAAATAAGGAAGTTAAGACAGAAAGTGAAGACAAAGAAGCTGAAAGTGAACCAACTAAACCTAAAAGAAATAAAAACAAAAAGAAAAAACAAGGCAATGAAAAATCTTCTCCAGAAATCAAAGAAGAAGATAAAGTTCTGGAAAGTGTTAAAACCGAAGATAATGTTGTTGCAGAAAGTCCTAAAATAGATACGGAAGTAAAAGAGGTTAGTGAAAATGAACCAGCAACTGCATCGGTTACTCCGAGTGCTCGGAAAAAGAAAAACAAAAAGAAAAATCAAGAAAAAGGTGCTGATACAAAAGTAAGTGAAGATGTTGAAATAACACAAAAGGAAAGTGAAGCTATAGTTCCTGTAGCTCCACAACAAGCAGAGCCTGAGGTAAAAGAACTACCTACTTCACCTGAACCTACAAAACAAGATGCTAAGAAGAAGAAAAACAAGAAAAAGAAACGCAATGATTCTGAAAGGTCAGACAAATCTGAATCCTGTACGTCTGCTTTCCAAAAACTGCTCACTGATGAAGACTTACCAGAAATACCTGCAGGAGGTGATAATCCATCAGGTAAAGATACAATGACAGTTGAAAGTATTGTTGAAAATATACTGGATGACATTAAAAGCCCTATTATGGATATCATAGAACAAACACCTGTGTCACCTGCGCCTGAAGAAAAAGAGACACAGAAAGACGAAAATAAGAGTAAAAAGAAAAATAAAAAAGATAAGAAACACGCGCAGAAAGATCAAGAGTTGTTAAGTCCAGAAAATGTTGAACTCCCTGTAGCAACGAAGGAAGAACCATTAGAAATAATCCAAGAGCCTGAAATAAAAGACGAGGCAAGTACAAAACCAAAAGCCAAAATTGCTAAACCAGTTGAAAAGAAACGCAAAGATAAACATTTGAGTCAGTCAACAGATAACGTTGCAAAAGAAAGTGAAGAAATAAAGAAAGAAGAAATTATAACTCCAGCTGAAATTCCTAAAGAAACATCAAATATAAAACCAATTGAAGAAGTTAAACTAATTACTGATATTGTTGAACCAATAATTTTAAATGAACCTGTTGAAGTAAAAAATACAGAGACTACACCTGTACCAGAAAAAACTTCTAAGAAAGGAAAGAAATCACCTAAAATACCGGTTGTTGAATCTATTGAACCTATAAACGTTGTTGCAGTTGAGGTTATACAAAAACCAGAAGAAATAATAGAAAAACCTATTGAATCAAACTTACCTAAATGCGAATCAAAAGATTCTACTAAAACTGAAGAAAAAGTAGTAATAACACCGGAAATCAAGGAATCACTGCCAGTTGAACAAAAACCCGAACAAACTGAAATAAAAGCAACGGAAGACAATATTAAATTTGAAGAAAAGACTGGAAAAGGTAAGAAGAAGAAGAAATCTCCCAAAACACCTACTCAAGTTGAACCCCTGATTGATGTTAGCACTCCAGAACAAAGTATTGATGAATCTAAAAAACAAGGAGAAAGTAAAAAAGAAGTTACTCAGGAAGCAAAAACAGATATTAAAACAGACACAAGTAAAGACAATACTGTAACTACTGAAGAAAAAGATCTTCCTAGTATAGATATTGAAGTAAGAAGTTTAAGAGCTGATGAATCTGAAGGTTCCAGTTATGATATTACACCTGACGTACATTTCCAAAGATCTTCAAGTCAACAGCTTCTAGATGATAATAACAATAGTACAGTAATACAAGAAGTGTGCGATTTTGAAGATTTCAAATTTACTGATCCTGTCCCAAAGCCTTTGATAGAAGGATCTGGAATTACGCCTCTGGGAACACCAGAACTAATTTCCTCTGGAATAAAAATTGAAGAAAAGAAATTAGCTGAGAAAGAAACAGTCAAATCTAAAATGATGGAAGTTAATAAAGATATGGAAGAATTGAGGTTATCTATTGAGAGATCTCTAGCTGAGTTCACAGCTATGGAAAAGAAAGAACAAGAAGAACAAAAAATTGAGGACACTAAAACACCTCAAGAAAAGATTGTTGAAACACCAACGGAGCAAAAACAAGAGATATTTGAACCTGAACCTGTTAAACCACAGGAAACCGTAAACATAGTTCAAGAAGAATTAAAATGTAGCACTCAAGAAACAAATATTCAACCATGTTCACCTAGAAAAGATAAAAAAGGTAAACAAAAAAAGAAGGGAAAAGAATCGACACAAACTACATCAACTAGTGGTACTAGTCAAGCGAGTACAACAACTAGTACTCAAGAACAAGAAAAAAAGACAGACAGTAAAGAATCTCAAGAAAAAGGAGATACCACCAAACAGACTGATGAAAAAAAAGGTAAACAGCAATCTGATTCTGTACTAGAACCTGATAATACCAAGTTTGACGAAACTGGTATAGAAAAACCCACTCAAGGAGATGCCAGCTTAAAATCAGATACCACATTCTCAGATTCACTTGAACAGTTAGATTATGAACCAATAGATAGCTTTGAAGATGCTCTCACGTCTAGTATGGATGACGTAAACAAGACATTCGAAATGATAGCCCAAGACGCTGAATCAGAAAATAAGAAAATACAGCAAGAATTAAGTGCTAACAAACCTGAGATAAATATCACAAAAGCAGACGATACGGGCACAGATAAAGATGAAAAAGTAAATCCTGTTTCGCAGCCAAAAAACTTATTAGGCCACAAAGATATTCCTGTACCATCGAATAGAACGGACTACAAAAAAGAAAAGAATAAAACACCGAACGAAATACATGCTAAAGTGAAAATTAAAGACTCTGAAGATGTCGAAAAGAAAATATCTAAAGAATCTCAGACTGACAATAAAAAAGTAATAAAAAAGGAGAAATTTAATGATTCTTTCTCACAAATAGTGAGGGACAATGAAGAGTATGTTTACAAGTACAGTTTTCGGAAAGTCTTCTTGCAAAGCGCATGTCAAATTTGCAAAAAAAGTTTAACTCAGTTTAGAGTGCCTTGTGGCTTTTGCAACTTAGTTTTCTACTGCAGTCCCAAACATAAGGATGAAGATTATTCTGAACATCAAGCCCTTTGCTTCGCCGTATCTACTATAGTTCACTTGAAAGGTATTCTTATTTCATTTGCTAAATTTTGTAATGTTTAATTTCACCTATCCAATGTAAATTGAAATATACTCCTGTAGAAATATTTTAAAATTAAAATGTCTAACGCGTAGTGTGACCTATTTCCTAAAGTTGTGTTGGCATTGTGTTAAACGCTGTTATACCAAAATAACTAATGACATTCTTAAAATTAGATTAGAAATGGTTTCGAATTTCACCAGATGTTCAATGTTTTATTTGTTTTTAATAAAATAATTACTAATAAATATTTGTCTTTTCAATCCTTCTTATCCCTTGCATTCCAGTAGTAAAAAGCTTTATTTTAGTGTTAATTAGCTGCACCCCGCGGTTTTACCCACGTGGATCCCAATCCCATGGGAATTTCGGGATAAACAGTATCCGATGTGTTATTCCTAGTTATAAGGAATATCTGTACCAAAACTCTAAATCGATACAGTAGTTTTTGCGTGAAAGAGTAACAAACATCCAAACTCACAAAAATTCGCATTTATTATATTAGTAGGATATAATATATCCTACTTAAATTTATTTAAGTTTCAATAAATATCCAAGAATTATATTTTGTGTTAAAAATAAACACGAAAATAATAATACCAAGCTAATAAAAGAAAACTGTAACATCAAGATGTTAATAAAATAAAATTATTTGAAATATTTAAAAGGAAAAGTTAGATGTGTTGCTAGATGTGTTGCTGAGCAAAAGCTCGAAAACGATTTGATTGACTTAGCTATTTTAGAATGGATAAAGAAAATAGTAAAAATCAACTCGTTAAAATACATTAGCTGCCGTTCTGCAATTAGCGAAAGCGTGTGTTACCTGGGTGCAGAATGATTAAATTTAGCATAGGAATTCCTATTATATATAGAGACAAATACTAGTTTAGTACCATGTATATCATATTGATGTTGTATTAAAATAGTGTGATTCAACGTTTTTATGGTTATACGGGCAGAATTTTTCCATGCAGAGCCTTTTCCAAGCTTTAGTTTATCTTTGCACAAAATAACAACACCAGTTCTAGCCCGATTCACGTAATAAAAACCGTAACGATATCGCAGCGACTTTGTCGTTTTGACCATTTTGACCATATGTTTAGTCGTGTAAGCACAACAGACAGATACTCGCAGGTAGAGTTACTTTAGCATTTATAATATTAGTAGGGATTAAGAACATTAAGCTACGAATTCAGATCATCAATTCTTGAAAAGTGTATAACGAAAAATCCATTTGGCAACAAATCCCAAAACAAAACACGCCAACTAAAATCAATCTTTGATTAATCGAAACCCTATAATTAAAATCAACAGATCAGAAGCACATATACGCTGATGCCAAAAACGTTTGCGGCCAAGACTATCGCATACTACGGATGCAGATAATAGTTTCATGTGAGAAGGTTTTGAAGCGTAGACTGGTGCCTTGGGAGCAGGAAGCGTTGCTGTACCCGAGGGTATGCGCTGATGTGGCCTGCAGGGAGTGGAGGCAGGGGAAACTGAAGGATTGCGAGGGGTGTGGTCAGGTATGGACAGTTATTGCAATATAAAAATTACCCTATTAATTAGTTTAGTATAACTTGTTAATAAGCCTGCTAGACTAGCATGACTTCGAAAACGCGATAGATACAGCGATTTATTGACATCCAACTGTCAAAATTTAATAAAAATGCCCGCCATATTTAATTTTATCAAATCGTACTACACCATATTCATTTGGTCATGCTCGCGAAATCGATATTATTTCGTGGTGTCTATATCATTTATCACGCACAGTCATGCTAGGGGGGCTGGATTTATTACAGTATTTTTTATATCGATAATCTTGTGTGCACTTGATATCTTGTTGGTCCCTCCAGCTAAGCATAAAGTAATGAAATAGATTTAGTTTTGAAAACCCGTAGTAGACAATGTATAGATAGATTTGAATATCAAATAAATCTATGATATACTGATATCATCTTATATATAAAATTCTCGTGTCACAATGTTCGTTCCCGTACTCCTCCGAAACGGCTTGACCGATTCTCATGAAATTTTGTGAGCATATTCAGTAGGTCTGAGAATCGATCAACATCTATTTTTCATCCCGAAATTCCTACGGGAACGGGAATGGGAACTACGCGTGTGAAACCGCGGGGCGCAGCTAGTCTTATACACCCCTATTTTGAAAATATGGGACTTATTAAAATCAGAATATCTGTAGCAGTAACTGAATCCATATATCCAATAAAAATATCAAAAATGATAGTCGATTACTTATCTTTAAAAAATACTAAATAAATGTCGTATTACCAGACGGCACACTAGCTATCAAGTATTCTGTGACGGCTCGGGTCGATGACCGCGCTCAGCTGTGTATCGCAGCGTTCGGTGTAGAATAACAATAAAATTCGGCGGGATTTTGAAAACCTTTGACTTATCATAACTTTTTAAATAAAAGCAAAAGAAAAAAACTAACTTCACTATTATATTGTCACCCGTCGTTTACATTAGCTGTGAGATAAGGTATCGCAATTTCAAAATAAGGGTGTATAATTCTCGTGTCACAATGTTCGTTCCCGTGCTCCTCCGAAACGGCTTGACCGATTCTCATGAAATTTTGTGAGCATATTCAGTAGGTCTGAGAATCGACCAACATCTATTTTTCATCCCGAAATTCCCACGGGAACGGGAACTACGCGTGTGAAACCGCGGGGCACAGCTAGTAGATTATAAAAAAATCAGGCGCTATTCATCTATTTAATACTGATAAAATAGATGAAAAGCGCCTGATGTTTTATATAAAACAACATCTTTCCTCAGTCTTCTGTATGAATTTGCCAATTTGAACCTTACATTACAAATAACAAATTTTCCTTCCACAGCTCTCCTACTGCGCCAACTACCCAGACCATCTGCCAAAGACCCATCACAAATGGTGCAAGTCCTATTCCCTCTACGCCAAACTGGTTTGCTACCAGCAGACCAAGGGCAGACTCGAGCCGAAACTACCGACCAAGGTGATGATGAAGTTTGAAGTACCGAGCAAGATTAATGAGGTGCTAGCTTCTATGTATGAGGAGAAGATTGGTAAGAATTTGTTTTTTCATTCACTAGCTGTATCCTGTGTTATTTTTCAAATAATGAATCTTCCCCTTGAATTACTTTAGCTATAGATGAAAAGCCAAAAGGCCAAAAGGCAAACAGACGGAAGCACGGTGGCATATTAATGTTTAGTTTATAGTATTTTCTGTATTTAAATGTCTGAATAAAGGCTTTTATTATTATTATTATAGATGAAAAGCGCATTAAAATCTGTTTCGAAATTGAAAGCGCTGTTTCACTTGTGTAATATTTGATTAACATAAAATACTTTCTCTTGAAGCTCTCTTATCTATTGATGAGGACCACCTATTCATTGCTTAGTTTTAAAAACTCTAAACAGGGAACTACCTTTAAATCGGGAATTTTTTTAACATACTCGTACCTACGTCAGGAAATCATTATTCTAATTTTCTCAAAGATTTTATTTTAAACTGCAATTAGACTGTATTTGTAACAAAATCATAGATTTATTGCTTACTAGCTGCGCCCCGCGGTTTCACCCGCGTAGTTCCCGTTCCCGTGGGAATTTCTGGATAAAAAGTATCCTATGTCCTTCCCCGGACCATAAGCTACCCCTGTACCAAATTTCAAGTCAATCGGTTCAGTAGTTTAGCCGTAAAAAGGTGACAGACAAACAGACAGACAGAATTACTTTCTCATTTATAATATTAGTTAGGACTAGTTAGGATTGTCTTCCACCTTTCTAGACTTTCTGAATTAATTTTGAAACTGTATTAATTTAGTCCCAGTTTCCATTTCTCTAGTCTTGTTTATTTCTCTGTAGATATGAACGACCTACAATACGCGGCCCTGACTCAGATCGCCACCGCGCCGCTCACAGCAGTGTACTGTCACCAGTTGTACTCCACCAAAAAAACTACAACGCATACCCTGAATGGGAACAGTAAGGTACATACATAGTTTATTATCATAACATAATCAATACAATATTTAAAGTAATTAATGGGGACAACGGAACATTATTGGTTTTGATGTCCACCAGGGACAGAGCAACTCATTTCTTCCCGGTGTCCACCAGTAAGGACAGAGCAACTCATTTCTTCCCGGTGTCCACCAGTAAGGATAGAGCAACTCATTTCTTCCCGGTGTCCACCAGTAAGGACAGAGCAACTCATTTCTTCCCGGTGTCCACCAGTAAGGACAGAGCAACTCATTTCTCCCCGGTGTCCACCAGTAAGGACAGAGCAACTCATTTCTTCCCGGTGTCCACCAGTAAGGACAGAGCAACTCATTTCTTCTCGGTGTCCACCAGTAAGGACAGAGCAACCCATTTCTTCCCGGTGTCCACCAACGGGAGGATTTCAGTAACGTTGTCCCCCACTGGTGGATATAGCAACTTTTTTTCCCGATGTCCACCAGTAGTGGACAAATAGTGGGGGACATCGGGAATAAACGATCATCATCATGAAAGAGTTTTTGATTCCGTGACCATCATTATAACTGACCCCTTACTAAGTTCGTAACTTGTATCTAGGGTATCAGAGACTACGCACACACACATTCACTCACACACTCAGATCGAAGTACACATTTGTGATCAAATATTCACCTAACACGGGGCGAACCCGCAACCTTACGGATGGCAGTCCGACATGGTGACCACTATCATCTATCTAATATCATCAGTGAAATAGAGGTCCTTGGTTTCTTCACTTAACATAACATAATCATTCACTACATCATCTCATTATAGTAACTGACCCCTAACTAAGTTCGTAACTTGTATCTAGGGTATCAGAAACTACGCACACACTCATTCACACACACACCCAGACCGAGACAAACATTTGTGGTTCACACAAATATTCACGCACGGGAATTGAGCGCACCTTACGGATGCCAGTCCGGCATGGTGACCACTCTGCCATTAATCCTAATATCATCAAGAGAGGTTCATGGTATCTTACAGAACTATACTTTTACTTATAATATTACTAGCGGCGCCCCGCGGTTTCACTCGCGTAGTTCCCGTTCCCGTAGGAATGTATAGATTAAATTATGCTAAAAACCTTCCCACTGAATCACTCTATCTATTAAAACAAACCGCATCACAATCCGTTGCGTAGTTTTAAAGATCTTAGCATACATAGGGACAGAGAAAGCGACTTTGTTTTATACTATGTAGTGATATTCTTCTCCAGACAACCTTCACCATCCACGTGGTAGGAGCCGAGCTACAGTTCGAGGCAGACGCGCTGAATAAATGGGAGGTGTTCTTCCTCCACCTGAGACCTGACTTGCAACATTTGAAGGTGGTGCTGGTCACGCCTTGTCTGAACCCGGGGAACTTGCCTTTGGATTTGTTGGGGAAAATCAGGTTATTAAATAACCCTTTACTTTAAAATAACTGCTTTTTATGACTAGTAGTATCTAGTTGTGTTAACGTCCGTCTTTTTTGTGTTTATTCTTTGACAATTTTGGGATAAAAGTATCCTATTTGCCTTTCCAATGATAATTTAAATAAGCCCCTTCTGTTCTAGAATATTAGGAATAACTGTGTTTAATTTCTTTAAAATCAGAAGTTTTGCGTGATCCGTCTGCAACATTAGTCTTTGGTCTATAAATAATAGACAAAAATTATAAAAAATATACACCCCTAATTAGAAATAATGGGACTTATTAAAATCAAAATATCTGTAGCAGTAACTGAACCCATATATCCAATAAAAATATCAAAAATGATAGTCGATTACTTATCTTTAAAAAATACTAAATAAATGCCGTATTAACAGACGGCACACTAGCTATCAAGTATTCTGTGACAATCACTGTGACGGCTCGGGTCGATGACCGCGCTCAGCTGTGTATCGCAGCGTTCGCCTGTTGTTCGGTGTAGAATAACAATAAAATTCGACGGGATTTTGAAAAACTTTGACTTATAACTATTTAAATAAAAGCAAAAGATAAAAACTAACTTCACTATTATATTGTCACCCGTCGTTTACATTAGCTGTGTGATTAGGTATCTCGAATTCAAAATAGGGGTGTATAAGTATAAAAAGTACTTTGAGCTCTTAATTGAGAGTACTAACTTTATCATTTTATTTAGTAGATTGTAATGAATGTTTCAGGACGTGTGAAAACTGCAAAAATAACAACCGTCGACTGACGTTCAGTTTTCAAGATAAAACTTACTTGGAGTACAGGAATAGCGAGGATTTTATTAATCCCGATTTAGGTAAGTCACTTTTAATTTTCAAAGATAGATAAGTAAGAGCATGCGCACATTGTCACCAGCCAAGTCATAGCCCAAGTTCGACTACTGCGTTGAGCAATACATGTTTTACGACTATTTTTGAAACATTCTTAAGTTTAAGATTGCCAATGTGTGTTTTGGTTATATTATATAGTACTTACCTATATCTCGATTAATACTTAGTAATAGTACTTAGTCTCTTTTAAAAATCCAACGAATTGAGAATCTCTTCATTTTTTGAAGATAGTTAAGGGAATAGAGAATAAGGGATAGAGTTGATTAAACAAAATACCTTTAAGTACATATATCTATATTTTCTGTACTTAAACAATAAAACAATGCAATAATAAAAAAATGACTCTTTTTCCAGTGTGCGCCTTCAACCCTTCAATCCAAAGATCATCAGCATACAACATTAAAGACCCTTGGCCTTCAACTATCAACTCCATTTTGAAGCTAAAACAACCGTTTATAATCACTTCATACACAATACCAGAATTAAGAAAAGATATAGCGAAAATTAAAGAGTTTTCCGAAGTGGATTTCTCCGTGATTTCCGAGCCGGTTTTGAATAACTTCGCTAGTGTGAGACCGGATAGGAACTTTATAACGGACGATGAAATGCCGCTTTTGTTCAAGAATTACTGCGTCTCTGTTATTTGTGGGTGTTGATTTTGGGTTTTTAATATATTTTGTAAAAAAAACTGTTTTTTATTTGATTACGCTAGCAGTACCCAGCGGTTATACGCGCGCTGAAACGTACTCCTCAGGAAAC
Organism: Timandra comae; assembly: GCA_958496195.1. Classification (NCBI taxonomy): domain Eukaryota; kingdom Metazoa; phylum Arthropoda; class Insecta; order Lepidoptera; family Geometridae; genus Timandra; species Timandra comae. Next base: position 7,195,748 of record OY292377.1, on the reverse strand, counting down.
TTAGGACAAAAAGTAGAGTAGCTAATTTCTTAATATTAGTTTAAAAGTTTGCAATTAATAATTTAATTTAATAGTAATATTTTTATTGAAAAATGTTGGCAACCCTTAATATATCTTGTCATGTTCACATAATAGGATTATCAATCTAGCTTCTATTGTTATTAATTTATATTATTTGTAATTACTATGATTGTAATCTGATTTGTGAATTTAAATAAATAAATAATGCCATTTCTCTGTTCCAAATTTAGGCGAAATCGTAATGACAGGCAGATAGACAGAGTTCTTTTCGTATTTATATAATACTAGCGGCACCCCGTGGTTTCACCCGCGTAGTTCCCGTTCCCGTAGGAATATGGGGATATAATTATGCTAAAAACCTTCCCACTGAATCACTCTATCTTTTAAAACAAACCGCATCAAAATCCGTTGCGTAGTTTTAAAGATGTAAGCATACATAGGGACAGAGAAAGCGACTTTGTTTTATACTATGTAGTGATTAGTAGGGATATCAAGCAATCTATTAATTTCTTATATCAACTGACCTCTAGCTAGGTTTATAACCTGTATCTAGGTAATCAGAAACTACGCACACATACACAGTTGTACTCACACTAGACTATCTTGAAAAGGAATTGAATCCACAACCCCTTGTTGATATATTTTTTTACCATATTAGGGACTAGCTGTGCCCGCGACTTCGTTCGCGTTCTGGCAACAATGATCCTATTATTACTTGGCCTTGAATTTTAAATGTAGGCATAAACGGACCTTCGGGTATTTGTTGAGCCCCAAAAGAAGTCATTTGAAATGCACTGTTAAAAGCGCGAATATTTTCTAAAAATGATTAGAAAGTGTATATTCTCCTAATAGTAATGATTTGAAAGGTTCCGGTGGATCTTCAAATAGGGATAAGTTCACTTTTCCACCAGAACAACAAAATCCAGCAGACTCATTTCTCCATTTCAAGGCAAGGTGTTTCTATAATTCTTATTCGTAATTTAAGTCCTAAACTGTGCAATGGTTCTCGATTAAAGGTCATAAATCTACAACGTAACATAATTGAAGCAGAAATTTTAACCGGTTGTGGTGTCGAAGAAACCGTCTTGATACCATGAATACCACTCCTCCCTAACAATTTTCAATTCCAATTCAAGCGCACCCAATTCCCAGTCGTGGCGTGTTTTGCTATGACGATAAATAAATCCCAGGGTCAGACACTAAAGGCCGCTGGTGTCGACCTAAGGTCTAATTGTTTTTAGCATGGCCAACTATATGTGGCCTGCCCACGGGTCAGAAATTTATTTAAGTATTTATGTTAACCCCAGAAGGCAAAACCATCAATGTAGTTTATAGAGAAATTCTTTGAATATGAACTATCATATAACAAAGTTTTGTACATGATGCAAGCACACAAAGACAGTGAACAATAATTTAAAAGCATTTATTTTTTGTCCTAAAGTATTTATAGATATCATAATTTTTGCTTGATTTAACAAAAAGAAGGTTGAATGCACCTATATATTTAAAACTCAATACTGCCAACCTTTGTGTAAAGAATATCATAAATTTTAGGACCTTTGCACACTGCCTATTTCACTCTCACGTAGATACCGTGACGGATTATACTCGATAAAAAAAATTAATGACCATTGTCCATCGTGTTGTTTTACGATTACCTACTTTGACATTAGCAGAATTGCGTAGTTATGGCAGCAGTAGCGAAAAACTATTTTGTTTATTGAATGATGAATACCTTGACGGTGCTGTAGATATTTTTTTGATGTCTGATGCACCATTTTGAGAACTTTAGTATATTACGATCTTATCTCCTCTGTAGCTCAATTGGATAGAGCAGTGCTACGGTTCAGCATGGTTCCGGGTTCAAGTTCTGGCTGAGGCGAAAATTTTGAATGCATTTATCTAAAAGGCTAATAAGTTATTTTAATTAAACTTAAACTATTTAATAAAATATTTATGTTAATAATGTATCCATCAACAGTTTTCTTATTGTTTTTTATTGTGGGAAAGACACTCAGTTGATGTTTCTTTAACATAGTACGCACGTATACAGCACTTTAATATTACGTCAATACCATTTTGTTTACGCCTGAAAATCTGCTATGTGCATATGCCCTTTAAGCATTCGATATTGAAGTATTCTACATTCTGTCAAATTTGATATCTATGAAATATTATTATACAAAATCCAAAATGTAGTATTTTTGTCAGCAATGTTTTCTCGTCAAAAGGAAGCGAAGTGTTGATAAATATATTTTTTGATTGAAATCAGAGGACCGAAGAACAACAAAGACTACGATTCCTCCTAAATTTTAAAGAACATTTCAATAACTTAGAACTAACTAAGGTGGTAAGTTGCGCGATATAAACGGATATTACCCAAGCGATGTCGTGGGCGGAGTATTGTTTATTAAATTCAAAACAACAAAATAGATTTTTATTGATAACTTTTCTTCTCGTTATCCAAATGAGATGAAACATAGCCTATATATTGCGCCAGATTAAGCTTAATCCATATGTGGAAACGCCATGAAAATCCGTTCAGTACTTTCTGAGATTATCGCGAACAGACAGACAGACAGACAGACAGAAAAGAAAGTCGAAAATTGTTTTTTTGTGTTCCTTTGACCTTCTTTTATCCCCCCCTATCAGTTTTAGGTAAATTTATTTAATGTACAGACACGGTGGTTCTACTGTTTTATTATTAGTATAGATTTGAGGGTATTTAAAGAGTTATTTCGTAGGAAAATACAAAGTGTAAGTAATAAAAAAAACTTCAAAATATTGATTTAATTTTTAATATATTTTGATACAACAATATTTACTTAAATTAAGGTGGTCTTATATCTACAAGAGATCTCTTCCAGTCAAAAAATTTAATAAACATTTTTTTAAATACACATAACAAATTCAAAATGTAGATACTGGAATCGAACCCAGGAAATTAAACTATTCTTAAATAACAATTAATAATAAAATTAATTACACAAGTATAATTATATCACAGATAAAAGTGAATTTAAATAATAAGTGAAAACAAAATGGCTGACATGGCCGCCATGTTGAATTTTTGTGATAGGTTTGTGACGTAAAAAGTAGGTATTTGGAAAATTAATAATTCTATTTTTACACAGTTTTATACAATAAATCGTTTTATACACGTATGTATATCGATGCTTCTATGAGACTGATCACCGAGGTCATGCTTTGAACGGGAATCGAAGCCGCAACTTTGGCATAATAGACGTTTGACCGAATGTCAAAATGAACGATGAATAGGTGAATACAGCATTTATCCGTTATTTTTGAACTTGTTAAATAGATACATTTAATGGATATTATTTGATAGGTAACCAAACCCGAAACTTTGGACAAGACAGACAAGTTTGCCTAAATGCTATTTGCCTGTCACTAAAAAATACTTTCACAGTATAGGTATCCACACTACATCATTTGAATGGAAATTGAACCTGTAACTTTGGGCATAACAGGTAGCATAACAGAATTGAATATTTACATAAATATCACAAATATTCATACACAATATCTAATAAAAGTACATATAAAGTTAGCGATAGTATATAGATAGTACATATGTATTAGAGGCTGCAGTCTCAACTGGCGCGCGGAACTGGACATCTGGACAAACAGACAGAATTTATAAGTAAATATATACTAATATTATAAGGTAGAGTTTGTGATGTTGTAGTTGTAGGATTAATTCATAATAATTATTCACTACATCATCTCGTTATAGTAACTGACCCCTAACTAAGTTCAAAACTTGTATCTGAGTGAATTTCCCGGCGCCTAAATTTGCGTGGCAAGTATGAAATCGGTACTAAAAAATATAGTTATAATGTTTAAACCTTTTTTTTTGGTTAGATGAAATAGTCACCTATGTGAGGCACTAAATATTTAATTACTGGGATTAATAGGTACTCCAGAAAAAAATGTTAAACCTCGAAATCTTTCATCGCCGTGTCTGTCCACAACTCATCTTGATGTGTATTATACCTCCTTGATGAAAACCTATTGGTTGAATACATTGAAACCTAGTTTTATATGATACTTGGATAGTTAAGGTATTGTTACGGAATACACTTAATCAAATATTTAAACAATACAACGAATGGTTACTAGAAAAACATTTGTCCCAGAACTTCCTTTCATCGCCATGTCAAAAACATTTTTAAACATATTGTTCCACCTAAAGACTTGCGTCTCCTTCTCTGTGTGCTAAACGTTGCCCAATAGTACCGCCTCAACGCTCGATGTGGAAGGACGTGTCCACGTGCCTGCGTTTTCAAGCTATAAATGTAAGTGTATCCCATTTTTGTTACAGGACATTTTTTCTTTCATCGCCGTGTATAGGTATAACTTCTATTTGAACAAGTTTATACTCTTGATTGAGCATTCGATAGAATGCCCATATTCTTCTGTTTATTTGTGAATTGTTTAGTTCTTAGGATACCTAATAGATTTTATGTAATTTAAAATTTTCGACTTGTTTCTCATCGCCATGCTTTCATTTCCGTGGTTTCCATAGCAAATATTTGCTATGGCAATGAAAAAAAAGACACGGCAATGAAAAAAACTTCATTGCCGTGTCTTTTAAAACAAATTAGTTTCATCGCCGTGGCCAGGTCTTTCATTTCCGTGACTTATATTTTCATCGCCATGATTAGGCAAGGAAAACATATTTACCTGTGATACAGTGTACCGAATACTGACAGTACAGTGCTCGTCAAGTAATATCTCTGCAATACGACAAAAGACTTAAGTAAAGACTTATAAGTACAGTAAATAACTCATTTGTATTTACTGTACTCCTTCTAGCTCGTTTTCTTGATTCCTTAAGATCGTGTCCGTTCTGATGCACTGTAATGGAGTCGTGTACCAGCCGTTCCACTCCGCTCTGTCTTCGGCTCTTCTCAGAGCTGGTAATTGAGAGCCCTGTTATTGCCTTGATCAGGTTTGACCAACGGGTAGGTCGGGTAGGTCTACCTTTCCCGCCACAACCAGCTTGTCCAGGCTGTATGACCGTTGTAGCTCCAAATCTGACCAAAGAAGGTCAGGACTCGTAGGTAACATATCGTAGACAGTCTTGTTTTTACAAGTTGTTCTAGAATATACTTATTCGTACGTCTCGATGTTAACGGTATGTGTGGCATCCTTCTCCAGCACCACATCTCGAAAGCCTTAATCTTTTTTCGATCTACAGCGCGTGGATAGACCAGGACTATCAACTATTCCAGATTATCAACATTTTGCTTATTGCTTGCCCATCTCCACACAAATTCGAATCTCTTTCTCGCAGCCTCTCTGATTACTGATCGTCCAGCCTATAAATTCCAGGTCTGACAATTCTCCTGTGCGTGTGATCTGTTCAGCTCGGTCAGTGACCATAACCTTTGTCTTCGACTTGTTGACCTAAAGTCCTACTGTCTCGGTTTTGCGTTCTACTCTGCTGAACATTTCAGCAAGTTCGTGCTCAGAGGATGCGGCCAAAGTAGTGTCATCTGCATATCGAAGGTTGCTGATCTTGTTCCTGCCAACAGTAATGACTCCCTCCCACCCTTTTAAGGCTCTCCTACTTATATAGTTTCTATAGTTATCATGGTTATTAGCACTCAAATTATTATAATTATACAGCGTTGAAATATTTCGTGTTTCCGATATTTCAACGCTGTTGCAAGCGCCATGATCACGGATGTACTCTCCTACTTATATTTCGTATATCCTATAGTATTTGCCATAGATGTTAAATAGAAAAAGGAACTCTTTTTCAGCCTGCTAATCCGGGATGATATGCAACATAATCTTACTGGCATAGGATATAAGTGCCACAGTCCGGTAGGGTGCACATTTTTTTTTACCCAGAATAGGCTAGCACTTGACTATAACTCACCTGATGGAAAGCGATGGTACAGCCTAAGATGGAACGTGCTCACCTAGAAGGTACCTATTGACTCGCGACTTAAAAAGACCCAGATTGTATGTTTAATTTGTATGTTCCAGTTTCAGAACAGAGAAGCTGTGCAGGGAGTTCCACACTCTCGCTATTCGCATTATAAAGGTGGACGCGAAACGCTTCGTGCGAGCTTATGGAACATCTACCATGTATGGGTGACGTTTATCGGTTTCCCTGCTCATTCGGTGGCAGAACGGAGATGGGGGAATTAAGCGGTGTAGTTCCGATGCGCACTCTCCAAAATGTATCCGATAAAAAACCCATAGGCTAGCAACTTTTTGCCGGTGCTCAAAACTCTGGAGTCTCTTGGTACGCTTCTCTAGGGCCTCCAACCTCTCAAGTTGATATTTAGCTGATCCATCCTAAGGGTGCGAACAGTACTCCATGCACGACCGAACTTGTGCTTAATAGAGTTGGAGCAGCTGTTCTGGAGTGAAGTACCGTCGCACCCTTGAGAGGACGCCTAGCTTTTTTGCAGCCAGTTGAGCCTTTGACTCAATGTATGAACCAAAATTGAGGGTTGAGGTCAGCGTTATTCCAAGAAGGTCAGGGTGGTCCACTAAAGGTAAGGATACACTCCGGAAAATAGGAGCCAGTTCAAACAGCGTCTTCCTTGCGGAGAAAAGACCCGCCTGGGTCTTCAAGGCATTGAACTTGATCAGATTGGCATCGCTTCAATCGGAGACTGCCCGAAGGGAAAAGTTCGTGTGATCGACCATAGCCTCTCTTAAATACTGTGTCTCGGCCGCACTAGCACGCGGGATGGATATGTAATCCTCTACAACCGTGCAATCATTTGCATACTCATAGGTTCTGGGCTTTGGCAGATCATTGATATGCAACAGGAAAAGTGTTGCAATGAGTACTAACCCTTGGGGAACACCGGCATTAATCGCCATTTGATCGGACGAGCATCCATCAAGAACGACCCGTATCGATCGATCCCGCAAGAAGTCCGATATCCACCCACACAAACTAACAGGCAGACCGTATGATGAAAGCATGCTTATAAGGCACGTAATTTTGTGGACCCCTTCTTGAGCAGGGGGATCAAAAGCGATTCTTTCCAATCTTTAGGCCATATATCATAGGGGTTTTATGTTAATCTTATAAAAAAAATCGATCAATTATTATCATTCGATGTGGCGTAGATAACCCGTCTGGGGGAGTATGCCTGTCCTTCTCGGAGACAGGCGTGTATATATTGTATGTTAGGATAATATAATACTCATGTCAGTATATAAAAAAAATTGTTTTATGAATGGATTTTCATTTCCGTGGTGATTCTTTCATTACCGTGGGACAGTTCTTTCATTGCCGTGGACGCTTGTTTCATTGCCGTGCACGCATGTTTCATCGCCGTGGCATGAAATTTTTAAACTTGTGTTATTCGTTAGTTTTTTAAGTAATCAGCTTGATAATAAGCAAGAATACATACATTATCAAGAAGTATAATAAACGCTAATTATTTTTGAAAAAAACTAAAAAACAAAAAAAACCACGGAAATGAAGATTTTTGGGCACTTGTTGAAATTCACTCATCTAGGGTATCAGAAACTACGCACACACTCATTCACACACACACCCAGACCGAGCTTGCAAACACATATCACAGCGCCATCTTGCATAAAGCAAAGCTTACATATAATAATAATGTAAGTAATGGTTATAGCATTGTATCGGCGGGTGTCATAGTCCCCATAGTTCCCCAATATCCAGTCCATTAAACATCCCATTCCCATAACCCAGTCGTAGTTTTCCATATATTTGCAATAGTCCCAGCAGAACCGGAGACTGTCCTTGGATGTATTTTATAGTGTTATACAGGGATAGTCCCCGGATTGTGCATCCTTTACACAAGATTAAATATGTCAAAGGGCTTCCGTGTTTTGGCTTTGGCCCCATACTAGCCTTCCAAAAGACCGGGACTCCTTAATAGTCCAGTGAATGGAAAAGACATAATAATAATGTAAGTAACACCAAGAAAAGCAGACACGTTCGTTCATGCACCCAAATATCTTACAAAGAGCAAGAATCGAACCCGCAACTTTAAGAATAGCAGGGTCATTATTACGCGACTTGGTCCTGTATAAAGCCGTAATTTATGACCAGATATTGTACCTTTGGGGGATTCGAAGTCGCTATCTTAAGTGTTGGCTCATTTACTCCACTTCATAAAGATTGCAACAGCCAATTTTACCATAAGCGGGTATCGAACTCGCAACATTACATAGCAGGGTTATAAGCCGTAATTTGCAAACATTCAGACACATAGGTCATCAAAAATTGGTGATTGTTAAGATTAAGTATTTAGCTTTGGTGCATGCTAGCTTTAACCGGTGTAAGTCCGAAGTCAGTAATAATGAGGGTATTTCGGACAAAGAACATCGGTTTTAGTGATTTTTATACCGGAGATTTAATTTTGGAGAAATAAAGTATAAATAAATAAATTTGCAGAATGTAGTTTTAAGAACTTCTTTAGATATCTTCTTTACAAGTATAAAACATAGACAAATCTACGGGCGAAAGTATAGTTTAAATAATAATAGTAAAGTTTTAACACACTTATTACCAAAGTCTAAACGGATGCATCTATACATGCAATTTTTGTAGCATTAAGTAGTTGAAAAGTAAGAAATTATTTTAGAAAATCATTTATATGCATGAGCAATAGAATAGGAGAAACTAACTACCTAGAAAACTATAAAGTAAGTTTTTGAAAATTGATGATCTAAAACGTCTAAAGTAAAAGATTCTATGATTGGATATGAAACAAGAAACTAATTTTGAAAATTAAGTTATGAAGGGGCTCTAATAAGGAGTCAAATTTAATTTTGATATTAAATCTCGTTATAAAGCATGTACGTACTGTATATTAAACTATTACGAAAGATTTTTTTGGGAAACTGTACATTAAAGTAATAGGAGAAGGATTATTTAAAAATTTTAAGGGATCTAAAAGGGGTTCTAAATTTGAAAAACCATTTAGAAAATCTCGGTATAAAGCAAATGATTAGTTACGCACAATAGTGCAGGTTATATACCTTATTATAATACATAAACAACCACCTGCTCTCTGCTAGTAGCTGCTGTACTGACATCCGTGAAACTCTCCGTTTTATTTTCATCATTGGGCAAATCCATTAGAAAAACTGATTCAACATAATCTTCTTCATTATTTATATTCAAATTTTCTGTTGCAGTATTAATATTTTCTTTAGAATTCGATAATTGTATATATTTCTTATCTAAAGTTTGTTTGTCTTTCGATTCTATATCATCATATAATGGCGTCGTATCAATAAAACCTTCTTCATATATTTCTTGTTTGGTAACTTTTTTAGCATTTTTACTTAAATCATCGCTTTTGGACATACTAAACATTAGGTTTAAGCCTTTTAAAGCGTTTGTCATGTCTTTGAAACGACTTTCTATTTCAGCTACTGATATTTCGGTAACTGAATCTTTTGGGGTAGTATCTTCAGTTTTTAGACTTGAATCTTCATTTTGTGGGCTTGTTTCTTCATTTTTTGAGGATATATCATCAATTTGTGGGCTTATATTTTTATTTTGTAGGTTTATATCTTCAATTTTTGGACTTATATCTTCAATTTTTGGATTTGTATCTTGAATTTTTGGGGATACATCTGCGTTTTTTAGAATAAATTCATCAATTTTCGGACTTGTATCTTCAATTTTTGGAATTATTTCATCAACTTTTGCATTTATATCTTCAGTTTTTGAAATTGTATTTTTAATTTCAATTTTTGGACTTACATCTTTAGTTTTTTTATCTATATCTTCATTTTGTGGACTTATATCTTCTATTTTTGGGCTTATATCTTCAGTTTTTGGACTTATATCTTCAATTTTTGAACTTATATCTTTATTTTTAGGATTTGTATCCCTAACAACAATATGATCTTTATTCGTTAAAGAATCTTTATCAGGAAACGTATCTCTTGAATCTTCATTGGGATACATCTCTATATCAGATTTTTTACAATTCATACATTCAGCTTTAGTAGTTGTTTCTGCGTCATCAAATACATCTATAACTTTCATTGTGGTTGTAAATCTATTTGATTCTGTATAACCTTGATCATTTTCTTCTACTGAATCGCCATTGTAAAAAGTCTTATGAGTAACCTGATCGATTTCAGCCGATTCATTACTATCCATATAACTTGTAGTAGTCTCAAATTCTTTTCTAACATAATTTTTGTTAAACAAAGTCTTTACTAGTAAATCAGCGTATAATATATTGGTATTTTCTTGTATTTTATCTTCATGTTCGATTATATTTTTAGTGATTTTGTTCTCATTGTAACTCTTTATACTTTCGGTCATATTTGGTGGTGATATTATGTAGTAACTACCATTAGTATTAACTTCGCCTTCAAAATGATGGCTTAGTTTATAGTTATTTACTTCAGTAGTATATTCACTTTCTCCGATTTCATCTTTTCGTACAGGTATAGTATATTTAACTATAGCTGGTCCTAGTACATTATTTAAATAGTTGTAAAGTTTTTTACATTTGTCGACAGTATTGACGTCGCTGGAGCTACCCCAGATTATGAAACCGGATACATTTGATTTGTAAATGGTGTTTAAAGATGTGTTGAGATCATTCTGGAAATTAGAGAAAATTACGGTTATTTTTATAGTGCCTTAATAATAAATGTAGGTCTAGGTACATTCAAAATTTTCATTTCAGCTGAGTTTTGATCTTAGAGCTGTGTGCTGAACCACTCTAAGCCACAGAGCCACGGAGTTAGGTTTTTAATCTAATTAACTTCTTATGATATTCTTGCGTTGTCTTTCTTTTACTTATTATGAAAGGCTATAAGTAAAAGACTAGCCTGTGGCCTGCGGTTTTACTCATTTTTTCTACCTTTCTGGAATATCCTAATCTGTCAAATTTCCGGACGAAAGTTTTTAATCTTATGGACTGTTAGATCAGTCAGTCAGTCAGTAACAGTACCTTTAATATAAAAACACTTACTAATCTCAAGAACCCTCCTTCTCTGTATCGGAACCAAAAGTAGGGGTATATAGGCGTCCCTTTCGCACATCTGTTTGCCTCTCTCAGTCTGCCTCTGATGAGTGCGGCTAGTTGCGGGTTAGAGAGAGACGACGAGCTGTATAGAGAGGGATATAGCGCGGTGCTGTCGCGCCAAAGCCAAGAGAGACTGGAAAAAAGATTAATTATGCTTTAGACAATATGGAAGGATACTATAATAATAATAATGGTAATTTTCTTCCCAATTTTTGCCCATAATTGAAAAAAGCTTTTGATATAAATACTTTTAAATCAAAGACTACGTTTGCCAACTTTTCAGGATCGGTTAAAAATGTGGCTTCTCGACTGGAACCGACATAAAAATAAGATGAATTATGTACTCGTCTATACGAGTACATAATCCACACATAGACGAAAACAAATAAAGCCTACCTTGTCGATTTTGTTTATTTTTGTTTATGACTAATTCAGGATAGTTCGAGCCCCTCGGTGGGAGCAAATACGAGCTGATGATCATGAATACTATTCCTAGGTATAAATTCGGCCGTTAAGGAAACCGAAGTTAAGAAACTGGTACCCTAAAAGACTTTTTTTAGAAAGTGGTTTCATAAAAGTCTTTTTTTTAGAAAGTGGTTTCCTAAAAGACTTTTTTTTAGAAAGTGGTTTCTTAAAAGACTTTTTATAGTTCTACTAAGGCAGTTTCCTTAAAGGCTTTATTAATAAATATTACCGATCATTCTCCTCAGGCACATTCGCAGCGCACTCCTCCCTCATGTTGTTCACGGCCATGTTGTAGCAGTAAGGGAACCCGTAGAAGCCCCAGCGCGCGGCGGGGCGGAGCGCCCGCGCTAGGAGCAGGGTCTGGTGCATGAAGGTCGTGGCTGAATCCTCGAAACGACGCTTGGCCTGGAACGTTGTATTATGAATGTTTTAAAAGACATCATAATGGTACATTTACATTAGGTCTAACTGAAATGCTAAATAATAAAAAACCGAATACGGCCAAACGAATACCTGTTTACCGAATACCGAATACGGTCTACCGACTAATCTAAATGCGCCATTACAGAGGTTTTGTGTATTAGTGTTTATAATAATATGGTTTTTGATGGTCTCCGTAACTAAGCTTCGCCTGAAAGTTTTGATTTAATGTGATTTTAATTTCGCAACTTATATTATAAACGTGAATGTTTTGAACAAATAATTTCATATAGGATACTTTTTATGCCAATATCCTCACCGGAATGGAATTCACCCGGATAAAAATGTGGAGCACAGTTAGTGTAGTTATTATATGCATATAAGACTCACAAGAAAAACCCAAAATAAATAAAAAAAAATCGTTTGAAAATGACTTTCCTTTTATACTTGGTAGCTAGATAGTCCTTTTAAACTGTGTCTTTGTGGGGGCTCGCAAGATTAGCGAAGAAGAGTAAAAATTTTTCAAGCATAGACTATTTTATTAAATAGAATAAATTATACATCTCGTACTATGTTATTTTACGGCTAGTAAATAGTAATAAAATGACTCAATAAATATAGTTTATCACAATTAAAATTATCAAGTTTAATTAGGGCAGTGCGGCGATGTTTTAAATGTTATTTTGTATTATGTTCTAATTATCACTAAACTAGTTTTTGTTCTGTTGGGCAATTGTATATATACTTCCTTATGTAATGTGTTTCCTATGTATGTTTATTTGTATGTCTTTTAAGTTTCAGAGGATTTTATTTTATTATCCACAAGCTTTTGCCTGCGTCTTCGTCTGCGTGGAATAATGACTTTGAGCAGAATTTGCGTTTCCCCCTTTTCTCCCCGTAGGGGAGGGAATTTCCAATAATCCTCTCTTAGTAGTAGCCTACTCCCCCTAAACAAACACACGTGCCAAATTTCAGCTCTCTACGACCGGTAGTTTCGGCTGTGCATTGTCTGTCAGTCAGTCAGTATATCACTCAGTAACGAAAGAGTTTTATATATACAGTTGCAGGAATCATTGATTGCCCATGAAACTATCGCACGACACTACCAGTAGGGTAAAAGTTTGCTATTTGCTATTTATCAAACTTCGAGAGTTTCACGAGAGCATTAATTTAAATGGTAACTAATTAAAATAAGTTGAGGTTCAATAATGCGCGAGTTAAATTGGGCCCTTTTAGCGCAAGTAGAGTCACGAACTTTAATTGTATTTCAAAAGATAATGATTTTCGTGTAAAAGGGGTTATCAAAGTAAATAGCTTTCGTTTTATGTTTTAAGATAATTTTATCAACTGTATTGTGTAATTATTACAAACGTATTTTACAATCTAGTTAATGTCATGAAAGCTTTTTCTTTTATACTTTCGAATTAAATGTCAAAGTTAAATCCATGCGAAGCCGGAGTATTTGGTCAACTTAAGGTATAAGTTGGTAGCCGACTGCAGACAGCAGCAGCAGACCACACGTCGCCGCCTAACGTCATCATGACACTTCGCCGTCTGTTGCTCGGCGACGCGAAGCTAGCTTCATGTCGCCCACTACGAATGTTATTTCATAGAAATACATACAAACCAGTAGTGGCGCGGCAACGTGTGGTCTGCTGCTGCTGTCTGCAGTAGGTCACCCACTTATACCTAACTAGTGGCGTCTCGCTGTTTCACCCGCATGGTTCCCATTCCCGTGGGAATACGGGGATATTTTTTTTTACTCAGGGTAAATGTAGCTTTCTAACAAAAAAAGGAATTATTAAAATCGGTCCAGTACTTTTTGAGTTTATTCGTTTCATACAAATTTTTCCTCCCTATTAGTGTAGATAGTCTCGTCGTATTAGCTATCATGGAAACCCAATTACAAGTATGGCCAAAAAATATCACAAAGCCGAATTAGAGAGCTCTAATTACGGAAGCCTATTTACAATATACATACCTCAGCTTCCAAATGTGACTTGGTCCACCACCAATGCAGGTTCTTCTCTATTTCGTATGACACCTCTTTGTAAGGCCGTAGCTCGCCGAAGTTCTGTCTATAAATGGGACGCCAGGACTCAAAGTCTATTATACCAACGCCTGGAAAGTTGAGAAATGGTTTTGTTAGACAAAAATATTTAAATTATTGTGATAAAACTGATCCTGCCGGGCTAGCATGACATCGAAAACGCGATAGATAAAGCGATTTATCGACATCCAACTGTCAAAATATGATAAAAATACCCGCCATATTTAATTTTACCACGTGATTAATTTTATGACATTTGGTCATGCTCGCGAAATCGATATTATTTCGTGGTGTCGATATTTTTTATCACGCACAGTCATGCTCCGGGGGGCTGGTCAATAGATTTGGCGGAAAGCAATAGTAATTCAATTTTAAATTTTTCTTTCGCCTTTTTTTCCCAATCGAAAAAAGTTCTCGACAAAAAAATCCTATAGATTAAGGAAACAAGTGTGCTAAGTTCTGTCAGGATCGCTTAAAATGTGACCTAGAACTAGCCCTAAACTGACACATAATCTAAGTGCACACAAACAACAACGAAATTAAAAACTTAAAAAAACCCCAACACAATTACTTTCAAACCCTAACTTTTAAACGGGTCAACCATTTTCATCGGACATGTCTAAAAACACTCGCACGTAAGTCCCCTTTAATACAAAATAACTAAATTGAAATCGGTTCATCCGTTCGGGTGCTATGATGCCACAGACAGACAGATACACACACAGACACGTCAAAGTTATAACACCCCTCTTTTTGCGTCGGCGGTTAAAAATCGGCATGTCTTATCGAAATGTTAGTTTAGTCCCGCTTAGCTACTTACTTCTACAACTACATAATTATGTACTTTACTACTTAATACTACTAAGAAGTAACGTACATAGTAGCTTAGGGAAACCACTTACTTATTTTATCAAGGTACTAGCAACGCCCCACGGTTTCACCCGCGTATTTCCCGTGAGAATACGAGGATATAATTATGCTCAAAACCTTCCTCTTGAATCACTCTATCTATTAATGAAACCGCATCAAAATCCGTTGCGTAGTTCTAAAGATCTAAGCATACATAGGCACAGACAGCGGAAAGCGACTTTGTTTTATACTATGTACTGATTAAAATATTGTCGTCATTAACAATTAAATGAATATTGCGGGAACTATTTTATTTGTTTGTTCTGTTAAATTTTCCTTAATTTACTTTACATAAACAAATAATGACGTAACAGTGTGTACGTATATTACGGCATACATTTTGATTAGAATGAATGGTGTAACAGAATTTTATTGTTATGTTATTGTTATTTGAAGATTCTTTTAAAACTATAGAAACGCTTGGTAGTGAAGTCCAACCATGCTAATATAAAAAACTACAGAGTTTGGATGAACATGCTAATCTCAGCAACTAACAAGCTAACTACTGTTTCAAATTGTTTTTTTAAGTAGGATATCCTATCGAGAATGGCTTAGAGACACTGAACAGAGAGAGGATCCGTCTAATTGAGATTTTTCCTCTTCGCTTAAACTACCCTAGACATCTGAACTTTTAATCATTCACTCCATCATCTCATTATAGTAACCGACCCCTAACTAAGTTCGTAACTTGTATCTAGGGTATCAGAAACTACGCACACACTCATTCTAACACACACCCAGACCGAGACAAAAATTTGTGGTTCACACAAATATTTACCCGCGCGGGAATCGAACCCACATTTACAATTTAGACCAGCTTGAACTACTAGTTTCCCTTGAGACGGCTGACCCAACGGCGGACTAATATAGGCTACAAATTCAAATATAATACAATATCACGATAAGACAAACAGTATTTACATTTTGTTTTAACTTCAAGTAATTACCTTGTTTAGAAATCATATCAACAACCCTTCATTGACAATCAAAGATTAAGTTATATATCGAGATATAAGATGTTTGTTTTCACATTTTATCTCAATAATAATAATCTTAAAATATCTGAAACAGCTGTTTTATCAAACTTTCTTTGTTACAAGTCAATTACCTATGGATTTGTTTATCGGTAATGAATCACGCGCAGGTTTTGTTGCACATGTATTTTGAACAAAAGTAACATCGTTGCATTTAGAGAAATTTTGTTATTTGTTGTAATTACATACATATAGAAGCGCTCACAGCCCAGTGCTGGCACCGTCATGACTGTGATGGGTCATTACTAAAAATGACTTTTAATTTCATGAGCGTTTCCGTGCTTCGGAGGGCACGTAAAGCCGTCGGTCCTGGTTGTTGTATTAACATCATCGACAGTCGTTACGGGTAGTTAGAGCCCTCAAAAGTCTAACATTTGGTTTAACCAAAACAATGTCGTATAGCCCTCAGAGTTGTGAAGGTCTGAAGGCAGTCGTTTCACGTAAAATACTGACATTCCGCCAAATCGGGTTAAACTGAAAGCCGACCCCAAATAGACATGGGATAAAGGTTCGGAAATACAAAAATAGAGCTCCGTTCCTAGTCGTAGTGTGATGTGATGTAGCTCCTCTATCCTAGGAGTTTTTTCAATTGGAATCAGTATCTCCTGAGATTAAACACACATACTTATTCTTCAGAATTATTAGGACGACCGAAAGCGAAGCCCTCCTAATTCAATAATCTATACAGTTTTGTGGTACATTATACGGAAAAAATAAAATACCTGTAGAAAATATAAAAATATCCGGGCTAAAAGACACTCATATAATTAATGTTTTATCAGATCAGTTTTTCATCAGAATTATGTCTAGGTCATACAAATGCGGGCCCTAAGGTCTAATACATAAAATGACCATTAATAAATAATACATATTTACACGGAACTATTCGAACGGAATTTTTTTATGATAACATTTTGCGAATTCCTTTATCACCGGCCCTCAAACTGGGTTATCAATATTTGTTTATTTGTATTTGTTACTACAATGTTGTCTGCAGTTCAATATTTATACAAACAACGATTTTGACGAGCGAATAGTGTATGGTAGTGAGTGATAGTGGCCCTACCTCCCTCTTTCTCTCTTTTCCGAACCTTTATCCCATGTCTATTTGGTGTCGGTTTTCAGTTTAACCAGATTTAGCGGGATGTCAATATTTTACGTGAAGCGACTGCCATCAGACCTTCACAACCCAGAGGGCTATACGACATTTTTTGGTTAAACCAAATGTTAGACTTTTGAGGGCTCTAACTACCCGTAACGACTGTCGATGATGTTAGTACGACAGCTGGGACAGCTTACGTACCCTCCGAAGCACGGAAACGCTCATGAATTTAAAAGTCATGTTTAGTAATGACCCATCACAGTCATGACGGTGCCAGACGTTGCTTAACCTTACAAATACAATCCTGAATGAGTAGACTCGCAAATATGAAAAAAAATATGAACTCCTAAAAAGAATGTTTCTAATAGTCAACTCACCTTTAAAATCTTTATTAGGTATACTCGCGTTCAAATCTATCCTGAACTGTTCCAAATGTCGTTCCAAGTCTCCTTGTTGTGGAACCCCGCCGTTCCTGAATCTGGAAATGGGAAGAGGTACTTATTAATACTACAAATCAATGTAATAAGAGAGAAGACCCTTACTACTTGTATCTAGGTTATCAGAAACTGAGCACACAGTTATTCATACATACATCCAGATCAAAAATGAGAGACTGAACCTGCAATCTTATGAGTATAGGTTTGTGTGTGTATGGGAACAGGTTGCCGAAAACCATTGGTTGTGGGCCGCATAAAATCGTCTCTGCTGGGAACAATTACGAGAGGACTATAACATAAACATTAACTACATCATCTCATTACAGTAACTGACCCCTGTAACTTGTATCTAAGGTATCAGAAACTACGCACACACTCATTCACACACATACACAGACCGAGACAAACATTTATTGAGGTTCACGCAAATATTCACCTCACACACCATGCCGGACTGCCATCCGTAAGGTGTGACCTTACGGATGGCAGTCCGGCATGGTGACCACTCTGCCATCGAGGTCGTCTGTCACTATGTTCAGCAGTAGTATACTATAGGATGATGATAATGATTGCTGGCGGTAGTCACCATATACCATCAGGTGACCCGGTTGCTCGTTTGCCCATAATAAAGAAGGAAGAATAACCCAATATACCTGAATTGTCCTTTAGAATCTTCCTTAAACAGAGCTGGGAACAATCCTGGATCGTACATTATAGCTATCTTCTCCCCAACAAAATGGTCTTCGGAATTCTGGAAGATTCCAAACTTCTGATACAGGTCTTCGAAAGGTATCTTCTTTGATTTGCACTGCTTGGTCGGAACATTCCAGAAGACTCTAAACGGTTTCTGTCTTGAAATCTCGTCTGGCATTTCTATGACGTAGTAACTGGAAAAATATAGGATTTTTATTAATACATACATCATTCTAAAAAGTTAATTGTAAAGAATGTTATCGCATTAGAGATCCTCCGAGACGGGATTTTTGGGGAATGGGATTCTCAGAGAATAACTCGGAGCGTCATTGGTGCTTTTGAATTCTATTTGCAAGGCGCGCTGGTTCGATCCTCACCACGTACCAATGTGATTTTGAATTTCAAATTCGTATGTGCGTTTATTTGTTGCTCTTTATAGTAAAGGAAAACATCGTTCTGAAACATACACACACCTACGTAGAAATTGGTTGTGTGAACTCGACTAAACGGCACTTGGTTAGCGTTATTGACTAAAGTCAGATCGCTCTCATTCAGGGTACGCTCGAGTCCTTCGGTAGGGACGTTCTATATAAGCTGATGATAATGACTCTATTGTAACAAAATCTTTTAGTTATCTTTTAGTTAGTCCAGGGCCCCAATTCTCTAAACTATGAAGCTGTGATATTGCTACTCAAATGTATTTTAATATCAACATTATGACCGTTTTTTTGTCATTTGTTGTCATTTTGGTATTCTCTTAGTGAAAATTACTCCGCTGACTCAATGGCTCTATAAAACTTAGATGGTTGTCATGGAAATAGTATTCTGACGTTTATTTGTCAAAAAATAATTTGAATTTTGATATGCAACAAAGATCACTGAGACACCATAGCCATATGAATAAATGTTAGCAGAATACCAAATTTCTGACACTCTCGTTATGGTGCCTCAATATCACCATATTGTCTGATCAATAATGACAAATTGCAGACTTAGGCCCCTGGATGGGCTTACTATTTCTACAAACAAAAACCTCTTTCTAATTCGTTAAGTGGTTATATAATTTATATGTTTTAGTTCACAAACAACTAGTTTTTGTGCCAAACGCCCATACTTACAGACAGAGGTACACATTATTATAACGCTTTGTTAAATGTATTACATCATTGGTTCGTTGAACTGTGTAATTTGAGGAATATCAATGTCATGGTTAACATACTTGTGAGCACTCGTAGATGTAGGAGTAGATTGGGTTTAGAGGTTAGGATGCTATGGGTACTTTTTATTTATACTTATCTTCGTATACAAACTAATAAAAAAGTGTCTTTCTCTTATTGACGACCTCGATGGCAGAGTGGTCACCATGTCGGACTGCCATCCGTAAGGTTGCGAGTTCGATACCCGTACGGCGAATATTTGTGTGAACCACAAATGTTTGTCTCGGTCTGGATGTGTGTGTGTGAATGAGTGTGTGCGTTTCTGATACCCTAGATATAAGTTACGAACTTAGTTAGGGGTCAGTTACTATAATGAGATAATGTAGTGAATGATATTTCTAGTTAAAAGCTTTTTGGTCATATGAAAATATAGGATACGTGATCAAATTTTTGATATATTCAATATTTGTCCATCTGTCTTTTCGTTTCACAAACATCACTGAAAAAGCCAATCCGTTTTACAAACAATTCATTTGCATGTATCTATAATGTTATTATGCGTAACCTGAGCTTTTTATCCTTTTGTAATAACTTAATTTAATAACATTATGCTACGAACAATAGGAGAAGAGTACTTTGTGAATGAAACCGCTGGGCCTAGCTAGTAGATTTTTTTTAATTCACTGAATCATCTCATTATAGTAACTGTCCGCTAACTAAGCTCGAAACTTGTATCTAGGGTATCAGAAACTACGCACACACTCATTCACACACACCCAGACCGAGACAAACATTTTGTGGTTCACACAAATATTCACCCCGCACAGGAATCGAACCCGCAACCTTACGGATGGCAGTCCGGCATTTGTGACCACTCTGCCATTGAGGTCGGCTATATGTACGTAGATAGGTAGACTGTTAATAGTCTCAGTACAGCGATAATGTGAACGAATGATTTCATCTTGTTAGAACAATTAACTATCATTGATATAGAAATACGTGCGGTTTGTTTGTTTGCGCAAGGTCGTCTGATAAGGAAATTGCTAAATGAATTCTGTTATTGTTGAAACGTGTTATTTGGATCAAATATCTAGATTTATTAGGGTTAAAATCTGTTCATACTATTTGTTCTACAAATGTTCCTCACGTAGAAATAACATAACATAATCATTCACTACATCATCTCATTATAGTAACTGACCCCTAACTAAGTTCGAATCTTGTATCTAGGGTATCAGAAACTACGCACACACTCATTCACAACACATCCAGAACGAGACAAACATTTGTGGTTCACACAAATATTCACCCCGCACAGGAATCGAAATCGTTGACCAAAGGCTTGATGATAATATTAGAACAGTGAGGAATGATAGGTACAACTTAAAAGTACTGTTTACGCTTTTCTAATACATGTTGGTGATCTCAAATCAGGAACATTTAACAGTTTAAATCCATGAACCGATTCATGGATCAAAATATGTGAAATTCTGACCATATTAAGAACATACAACATACTAAAATAATCGTTTACACTCAAAATTGACCTGTGGGTTGGTTGTTCTTTTATCTTGATGATGGCCGATTTTAAGTGTAACGAATGTTTTAGTATGTTGGTAATACAGTCAAAATTGCTGTCATAGTTTTTGCTTATTTTAGTCTATCCCAATTCCCAGGTTCTGAAGATAATATTTCCGACTCGCAGTTAGCTGGTTTTTAAAATTTCATTTTTGTTCAGACATATTTTTTTAGTTCCATTTTTAGTAGCATCTATAACAATCCCAATAACCAATCTAAACATGAATACATTATTAACACATTGTCTCGACCAAATTTAGTTGTTATTTTATAAACATCTAATCGTAATATAAACAGTTTGTCAATGTGTTTGTGATTCATCGTTTGTTGGTAAATATTTACTTTGCGAGGTGCCACCGATACTGTACACTGTACAGTAATGTAGGTCAGGTCGAAATTACTCACTAGTACACATTAGTCCTGTGTGTATTCATTTTCATGTGGTTTTATGTTTTATAGCAGCAAAATAGTACAAACTAGCTATGCCCCGCGGTTTTACCCGCGTGAATCCCAATCCCGTGGGAATTTCGGGATAAAGAGTATTCTATGTGTTAATCCTAGTTATAAGGAACATCTGTACCAAATTTAATCTAAATCGATACAGTAGTTTTTGCGTGAAAGAGTAACAAACATCCAAACTCATAAACAACAAACTTTCGATTATAATATTAGTAGGATTACTACTTGTACACATATTACATCATTGCACATATTTTTTAAGTACTTAAATACTATTAGTAGTTGCCAAAATATCATACATATGTACCATTATTTACTAGTAGTATACTCGTACCTAGTATATAACATAACATAACATAACATAATAACATTCACTACATCATCTCATTATAGTGACTGACCCCTAACTAAGCTCGAAGCTTGTATCTAGGGTATCAGAAACTACGCACACACTCATTCACACACACACCCAGACCGAGACAAATATTTGTGGTTCACACAAATATTCACCCCGCACGGGAATCGAACCCGCAACCTTACCTTACATTTACCTTTCAGTATGTTAAGCCTTCGGTCCCGGTTGTACTAACATAATTATATTACTACCACTCCGCTCCTTAGGTAGTCGAAGCGTGATGTATAGCCTTCCTCGATAAATGGATTATCCAATGCTAAGACATTTTTCTATTACAACCAGAGATTAGCGCGTTCTAGCAAACAAACTATTCAGCTTATAATATAAGTTAGTTAAACAGTTTAGTATATAGGTAACTGTATTTTTAGTGACTATTTGTGAGCTGATTTTGTGGAAGTAAGCCTTCTAAGTAGAGGTATAAAAATTTGGCTGAGCCAGTCCGTTTTCGATCTATAATAATCACAGGTCTGACTTGATCGGGGAAGTGCCACACAGACATTTTATAATAGTAGTATCTGACAGAACGCTTAAATTGGTTTAGACGTTTTTAAGCGATAGAGTAACAATTTATAAAAGGTACTTATTATTATTAGTAGGATATACGAGTATTATAACAGTAGATTTATTTTTAGTTATTTGAATGTATAATTAAAATATTAATTTGTTATATTAGTTTATTAACATTAACAGCTTTCTATATTAACGGTTCATTAGCAGTCTTCCAGTTATGGCTGCACAGAAAGAGATTTTGTTAGTTTTAATAATTAAGGACACGTCTGATTTATTTGTCTTTAAGTTTATCATCCAAGGCAGTCAAAGTTGTTGTTAATTCTTTAAAGTAAGACTTGAGTTCGATTTCTTTTTAAACTATAGGAGACAATTGAGCAGATACATAGGTCAAATTAAAGGCTTATTCCACTCAACCCCAAAACAATTGCTTTCGCATTATTTCTATCCATACATTCATTCCACTATTACCCCAAAGTGTTCATAAGGATCAAAATTGAATAAACAAATATTTACATACTTCAATTCCACTTACACCCCAAAAAAATCTGGTAGAGTCAACAGAAAAATTAAATAAAACACGTATATAATTATAACTAGCTTTTGCCTGCGACTTCGTTTGCGTGGAATAATTAAGAACTTTGGGATAACGCTAAATTTTACCAAGAATATCGCAAGCAAAACCGCGGGTTCCAACTAGTTTTACTTTTAATAAAGTTAATCGACACCAGCCGCCTACAATATTCAAATCGCGTATCAAACACACAAGAAAATAAAAAAAACATACAGGGCGAATAGAAAACCTCCTCCTGTTTTTTGGAAGTCGGTTAAATGAAGTGGATCAAATTACAACTTCAAACTAGAATGATGATAGTTTTTGCAAATATTACAATACTTACTTAAATATCTCAGAATTTATCTACAGTTTGAATTTACAAAAATATAAAATCACAGCTTTAGATTAATTTTTTTTTATAGTGAACTAATATCTGAAAAAAAAATCACAGCTTCAGATTAGAATATAAAATCACAACTTCTGACATAATTTTGGTGGAAAACTCCTTAGCTTAAAATTTACAATCACTCTTGAAAATATACTTTTCTTTACAGCGCGATTGCATTGTGGTAGTCGTGTCGTGGTCTAGTAATTCTTATTGCTTTAAATGTGTTTGTTTTTGTTGACACTACTAAAAATAAGTAAGGTAAGTGGATAAAAAATATTACGATTTTAAATCCTTCCTAAAAACGTCTTGGGGTAGTAGTGGAAATATTTTTGGGGTTGAGTGGCATAAGCCAAATTAAAATTTCACTATCACTACATAATATAAAACAAAGTCGCATCTCTCCCTATGTATGCTTATATCCTTAAAACTACGCAACGGATTTTGATGCGGTTTCTTTTAATAGATAGAGTGATCCAAGAAAAAGGTTTTTAGCAATTTTATCGTCGCATTCTCACGGGAGCGGGAAAAACGTGTGTGAAATCGTGAGGCACCGCTTTAAGGCATAAAAGAACATTATTTGGATGGTTTAAGAGGGTTGGACTCTAGTCTTCTCCTTCTCCATGCCAAACGCAGTATTTCTCACTACTTCTTGACGCCGATATTATTTGAGAGTGTGGTGCTGCCCGGACGAGACTTACCGTGTTCGAACTGGGATTATCACAGTTTTTCCCTACCACTATTAATCCTTAGTCAAGAGATGCATGTTGATTATTTTCTAAATACTCTTTCTGCCTTATTTGCGTTGCATTTTTAGTCTGGTTTAACAAAACCTGGTAAGCATTTGACACCTTGTCAGTCAAATCTGTCACTTTGACAGTATCCAAAATTTATTGTAAAACCTGCAGTTTCAGTTTTGATATCACATATACTCGTGGGGATTATGGCTATTCCTATTTGCTATATTTATTCCTACTTAGCTAGCATCTCCATTTTTCTAAAGATAAGTCAAGTCAAGCATATTTTGATTAAGTTCCCACACCATAATCTATATTCTAAGAATCACTTATAATAGTAAATATAACTAAGGAATGTTGTCATACGCGAGGTGGGGTCTGTCTGAGACCTTGACAGACAGACAGACAAAACAAATGAGATATTATCACGATGATACCTAGCCTTCCGACTATTTTAGTAGCATTGAAAACGGAATCATTATTTTTGGCTGTTTGTAAACATTTTCACTATGTAACTCTTTAGTAGAGTTAAAAAAAATCGTGTGTAAATAAATCTATGGCATACGAGTTACGCAAAGTCTGTTCCAACACCAGTTTAAAAGAAACATTATTTACATACTTCATTGCCATCATGAACCACAAATGTTTGTCTCGGTCTGTGTCTGTGTGTGTGAATGAGTGTGTTCGTAGTCTTTGATACCCTAGATACAAGTTACGAACTTAGTTAGGGGTCAGTTACTATAATGAGATGATGTAGTGAATGTTATGTTATGTGGCAAAATCTAATTTTTCCAAATTCCCGGAAAACATTTCATAAGTGTAACTTCTTTTGTTGTCCTTTGGTGCTATTAAATGATCTATGACTGTCATTTTTGAAGCCCAAAATAAAATGATCTAATTATTATGTAAGTCCTATTTTCGGCATGAGACTAATAAATAAAAAATCGGTCCAAATAGCCCAGTCACATTCTGAACACGGCAACTCGTGTGACATTGAATACTTAGCAAGCGAATACATTAATCTTAATAATAATTAATCTCCGTTTTTTGCGCTATCCCATTTACAAATTACATCATTAAAAACACATTTTTGTAATCGGATAATGATTTTATAGTTATGGTAATAAGTGCGTAATGTTTGTATGTAAGTATGTATGAGTATCTATGTTTGTATGTAGTATGTATGAGTATTTATGTTTGTATGTAGTATGTATGAGTAGGTTTGTATTGTATGTATGTATTCGTACCTAAGTGGATATTTTTCCGAAATTATACTTCTCCAGTTTGGGATTTTTGTTCAAAGTAGAATTAGGGTCGGCCAAGAAGAAGAAGGTTTTTTCTCGAGACTTAAAAATGTATAACTTGATTTTTTATTTATTTTATTTATTTATAATATTAGTGAGCTTACAGTCTAACACCAAAACGAAAAAAAAAACATTTTTTTTTCAAATAAGTATTAATATTGATCATTCCATAATTTTGCTTATTCAAGCAAAAATATTCTTTACACACATGTATAGTAATAGGTACCACTTTATAATTTTAGATTTTTCGATGATTTCGTAGACTACCATTTAAAAACCTTCTAAAAAAACACGTAAAACTATGCACAAAACTAGTAAAAACTATTGACATTCAAATCAATCCTTTACAATCCAAGATCCAGTTCATGCCAAGAGCTATTGAACTTCGATGTTTATTTATTTTTTAACTCTTAAAAGAACAATGCAGTTATTTTTAACATTCAATTTTACACCTTATACACTTCGGTTTAAAGGCCATTTACGCTTATAAGAGCTTGCTCTAGTAAACATAATTAGGTTGCCTAGCAACAAAGGTATTCATGCGAACACTTTATTATGCATCGGTAATACAATCGATTAGGTTTTATAGTAACGTTTAAATTTAAGTTTTATTGCAGATTGATAGAGTTTTTTTTTAAGTGAATAAATTAATGATAAAAATATATAAATACTGGATAGACTTCGGCGATCGCAGACTTGGCGAATGGGGCTAGACGAAAAAAGGTGTAAGAATTTTCCGTCAAGAAATTCCAAATTTAAAACATAATAAAAAAAGGTCATAATAGATAAATAAATAAATGATAAAAGAAAAACAGAATACAAGTCAAGAAAAAACTTGTAACATAGGCAGTCTGTCTTTTATCTAGTACTAGAGGCGCCCCGCGGTTTCACCCGCGTAGTTCCCGTTCCCGTAAGAATATTGGTATAAAAATAGGCTAAAAACCTTTCCACTGAATCACTCTATCTATTATAACAAACCGCATCAAAATCCGTTGCGTAGTTTTAAAGATCTAAGCATACATAGGGACAGAGAAAGCGACTTTGTTTTATACTACGTAGTGATGATACGTAATTATTATGTAGGTACTTATGTATTAAAAAAATAACAGTTTTTTTTGGAAAATTCCTAAAAAGCAGTGCTCATAAATTCTGAAAATAAAATTACGTAAAAAATGTTTCCTAAAGCCGTTGGCATTGGTTTAAAAATATATATTTAGTGAGTGCCAAGAAAAGACAAAGAAATCTTTATTAGCGTCTTGGGAAGAAAAGTAAGTACATACTAATTTAAAAATATACATACAACTAGCTGTGCCCCGCGGTTTCACACACGTAGTTCCCGTTCCCGTGGGAATTTTGGGATGAAAAATAGATGTTGATCGATTCTCAGACCTACTGAATATCCTCACAAAATTTCATTAGAATCGGTCAAACCGTTTCGGAGGAGTACGGGAACGAACATTATGACACGAGAATTTTATACACTCGTATAAGATTAAAAAAAACTCAACAAATTTTCTTTCTTAACAATTCTTGCTGACATCTTTCCTAATGGCATAATTATACCTGCCTAGTCAGAGATCCCAGGTATTCCAGGATAGAGCGATAAATGTGTTTTGTCCAAAAATTTTGTTCAGGATGTATGTTGGTCAATGTATACTCGTAAGAAAAGAACTCCTTAGAGTGAGCAATATTTTTTGTTAGACTTTGGAGGACTCTAATTCCCCGTAACGACTGTCGATGATGTTAGTACGACAACCGCAAAAGACGACTGATCATGCCTTGTATTGAGTCACAATCTTTCTGTACCGGTGACAGCGTTCGCTGTAATCGCATCTTTTGGTTGTCAGTTTATTTATATGTATGTATCCCATTGACATTAGAATAAAAATGTCAAGTAGCTTCCAATTTTGGCCGCCGGCACAGAAAAGATTGTGACTCTATACTTAAAACTACTAAGATTATTCCAATAAGTTCACTTGTAATTGATTGAATAACAATTACAACATTATAAACTTTCGCATTCATGATAATTAAGTTGGATGTAGAATATTAATTGTAAATACTCATGCGGTAGGAATATATTGACTAGAATATAGGACTCTGCAGTGAAAGTGGATACCATAGCAATTATTCTATCTATCTAAAGGTGGCCATTGAGTCAGTTCAACTGATCAGTCCAGACATAAAACTGTGACGTTACTACAAAAGTTTTAGGCCAACTAGATTTCCCCACTGGAATCTGGAATCGCTCCAGTGATTGACGACCATTTTTGGACGGACGCCAGTTCAACTGATCAGTTCGACTGACTCGTCAATGGCCACCATAAAAGCGTGGCTTAGTAGTGCCGGCAGGTGCTGGTTCAATCCCCGTCACGTTTCAAAATTTTTTCAAATTTCGGATTGGTGTGTTCCTAAATTCCTATAAAGGCTAAGATATTCTTCTATTAAGAATTTTAATAGAAACTACTACGATTTTTTTCTATCTGTTCTACATTTTTCGTCAGTATCTGCCTGCTTAAGTACTGCCTGAGGTCCAGGGTTCAATTCCTTTGTTGAGCTTTTGTTTACAAATTTTCAAACAGTTCGAGATTGAAATTACCAAACAATTGGGCCAGCATTGATTATGTCTATTCCTCAACTAATGTAAAATTACTTATTCATTTACAGATATTAATTTAATTTCGTTTAAAAAACACAACTCGTGATATGATCAGTAAAATAATTAATTTTTATTTATTTTTTATTGCTCATAAATACAGAAAATGCTATAATAAAAAAAACATATCTTTAATCGTAAAGTTTATTAATATCGTGATTTTCTCCATAAACGTGACATTTCATAAAAATAATTATTACGTTCGACAACGTTTTGCGGAAATAAAATTCATATGCAACTGAACTATAAATAAATATTTATTAATGCAGTAAGTACTTCCAGGTCTTATTAATTTCTTTGTGATAGGACTAACCAATATTAATTTTTGGTGTTTTAATAAAACTAGCTGTGCCCCGCGGTTTCACCCGCGTAGTTCCCAATCCCGTGGGAATTTCGGGATAAAACGTAGCCTATGTTCTTTCCCATAAGCTACCCCTGTAGAAAACTTCAAGTCAATCGATTCAGTAGTTTAGCCGTCAAAAGGTAACAGACAGACAGAGTTACTTTCGCATTTATAATATTAGTTAGGATATTAAAAAAAACATTAAGGTTCGATTTTTCCATCGCCAGATAACTTTTATTCGACGAATAAAATTGACGTTTGACAGATTTTGTATGGAATAACTGACAAAATTTCAAAGTTATTCGTCGAATACAGTTATCTGGCGATGGAAAAATCAGTATTTTAATTTGAATGAAGCAATATATGATTTTTTACTTTTTTACTTTAAATAGAAAGAAAAATGCTAGGTGGAGAAAGTTAATAAATTATAACTACTTATTTAATTAACTAATTTATTATAATTATTTTAGGTCCATTAGGAGAATTAATCTACACTTCTACACTAATATTATAAAGAGGTAGGGAGAGGATTTGAATTTTTGTATGTAACGAATAAACTCAAAAAGTACTGGACCGATTTTAATAATTCTTTTTTCATTAGAAAGCTACATTCACCCTAAGTAACATAGGATATATTTATCCCCGCATTCCCACGGGAACGGGAACTACGCGGGCGAAACCGCGAGACGCCGCTAGTCATAGATAAATTGTTATGATTTCGTAAATTGTATAACATCGTACATATATTACGACTTTACGAGTAATTTTAAATAAGTAATATTGTTAGGTAGTGTAGGATTTTTTTAACTAGAAATTAATTATTTTTTCTCAGTTTATCTATCTGAGCTTTTTTTTGAATAAGCACTTTTACCAAGAAGATTCTTATTAAGAAAGAAGAAGTAATTATAATATTAAGTAGATACTTAATATTATAATCCCTGGTGAAAACTTTTTCTTAAATCATAGTCAAAAATATTTAATTTTTAAACGAGCATTTTTTGTTTTTGTTTATAATATTTCACATAAATATGTTTTTTTTATTCTGTTTTAAGTACTTTATGAGAAAACGCGATTTAGAAAAAACATCCCCGGAGATATCCTAGGTCCGCATATTAAAAAAAAAATATTAAAAAAACTTACTTATTATCGTCACATCTCACAGCATATCCCGCCAACAATATAAAAAACAAACACTTCATATTCACAAAATAATAACTAAAACATTTAAAATAAACAAAAAAATTAAAACAATATTTTAAAATCAAACGAAAAAAACACATTAAAGTCACTTTCTTTTTTCAAATATTTTTGACAGCAAAATTTAAAAAAAAGTGGTAAAATGTCACTTTATTTTTTAAAATATTTTTTTACATCAAACTTTTAAAAATCGAACAAACAAAGAACGCGGAAATGTCACTTTCTTTTTTAAATATTTTTTAGAGCTAATGTTTAACGCATTCTGCCTAAATACGTCGATAAATTGCCGCCAATTCGACCGTTCCTTTTGACGTCCGATTGTAGTAAGGAATGATTTTAAACTAAGCTACTCGTAAGATTGAATCGCGTCAACTAAAACGCGCTTATAAAATGTGTAGTAAATTTATATTGTATTCGTATTGTTTAATGTTTTCATTCATAACTTAGTTATACCTACTTATTAATAATATTACGTGTGTTTGTTTGTTTTAGTTTAATTAATGTACCTATGTAAGATTGCTACATAATAATGATTAGGAATAAGTTCCTACTTTTAAGTAGATATATTCTTTTTAAATTTTACTTTTTATTTAATATTGAATCCTGTACGTAGCCCAGTGCTAACTCTGGATTATTTGTGATCTGTTCGGTTAAGCAACGCCTACCGCCGTCATAAAAGTGATGGGTGGCCATTACCGAAATGGTTTTTTAATTTCGTAAATATTCTGTGCTTTAGAGGGCACATTAAGTCAGTCTATGTTGTTGTTCTTAAGTTTGACATTTGGTTCAACCAAAAAATTGTATAATTATCGCTTTCTGGGTGGTAGTTGTAGAGAACTACTCTATCATATGTTATTGGATAGGATAGGTATTTTAGATACTCTAAGAACTACTGGCCACTAATATTTTAAATAAATACTTATAGGATAGATTGTTCGACATTCAAAAAATATCCATACTAATATTATAAAGAAGTAAAGTTTGTGTGTTTGTTAAATTGTAAGGGGTAATCTCGGGATCTACTGAACCGATTTCAAAAATTCTTTCACTCATGGAAAGCTAATTTATCAGTGCGTGACATAGGCTATTTTATCCCTGTATTCACACGGGAACGGGAACTACGCGGGTGAAACTGCGGGGGAAATATGTACTGCTTTAATATAAGTAGTAAAATTTTCTATACTTTATACATATTATCTAATTTTTATAGATCACATTAACACTCATAAACTTTAATTCCAACCTTCCATTTCGTACTTAATACAAAAAATGCCAAAACGTGCTCAATATGACGATGATAGCATTCCCGTACAATCGATTTAACATAACGATTCCATGTCACGTACACTCGACGTCTCGGTGTATTCCTGTGTTTGAGTGAGTGAGGAATTTGTGTGACAGTAGATCATAGAGGTATTATAAATGGGTGCGCCAAAGTTCACCTAAAATTTCAACTCCGATAATTGGAAATCCGAAAATTTTCTTCCTAACATTTTTTATCCTAACAATCGCAAAACTCCTAAAATCTTTGTCACTAATGTTTTAATTCCGAAACATTCAACTGCATAAAGTCAGTAGCAATAAACATCTTTTACACTTTTATCTACTAATCGGTCCTATTCCTAATTATTGGTTTAGGTTTTGTTAGAACTGTGACCCCAACGCACGAGCCGAGCGAGCGTAGCGAGCGTGCCGCGGCAGCGGCCGGCGAAGTGCCAGAACCGAATTGGTCCTTTAGTTATGGTTATGGTAAACTCCCAGGCCATAAGCATAACCGTAAACGAGTCGTATAATAATCATTAAAACTATAAATATCATCTTCTACCCACATATATTTTTTATTACACTTGGTAAATGTTTCTTTCTGAGCATGAGTGAAAATATTATGGTAAGTATGTTTAGGGATAAAAGCGTTATGATAAAAAACAGTAGGAGTTTAAATATATTTACATTAATGATGTTAGTAATTAAAATTTTCGGACACATCAGTGTTATGAGCATCGTCGGTAGCACTACAAAACGTATGAATTAAAACTTTAGGATGAACATTTTTAGGAAGAATGATCATTCGGACTACAAATAGTTAGGAAAAACATTTTCGGGTAAAGAACTTTAGGTGAGCCAATATGGACCCATTATAAATAGAGCAGGGGAGCCAGGTCTCCAGTTGTCCCTCGATTAGAAAGAGAGAGACGATCGCGGTTATTCGTTTAACGAGTCAAATGTTTGTACAATAATAGGGGACCGCGATCTTCCCTCTCTTTCTAACCATCGGACGTTTCCGCTTACAGGCAGCCGTATGCCTTCCCTGCTCTATGTATATTAACTCTATGCAGTAGATGCGTTCTTTAATTTGACTTTATTTGGGTGGGTATTTGTTTTACTAGGAATATATGTATAAAATAGCTGTGCTCAGAGGTTTAAATTTCGTCATTTCTTTATCTAGTAGGAATTTTGGTAACAATTATTGGATATATCTGAAACTATGTAGATGTTTGGATTGAGGAGCCACTTTTACACCGATGTAACTTTTTTACCTATCCTGCTACAAAATCCAGCGTTTGTCCTACAAAATCAGTTATTTTACTACTAAATAAGGGTATGATT
Organism: Timandra comae; assembly: GCA_958496195.1. Lineage (NCBI taxonomy): Eukaryota > Metazoa > Arthropoda > Insecta > Lepidoptera > Geometridae > Timandra > Timandra comae. The sequence continues at coordinate 7,163,680 of OY292377.1, read as the reverse complement.
TTAATTTAAAACCATGACTTGGCTCCTCAATCCTTACGCACATGTATGTTTTACAAAAATCGGTCCAGTAGATTCAATTTAACATTTAATAATAAATAAATAAATATTAATAATATAGGTAGTCTACGTGCAAGCTGTGCGTCGCGATTTCCAATAACCATACTTATAAACCTTCCTCCTAAATCTATATATTGCTGAAAACTGCATCAAAATCTGTTGCATGATTATCAACATGCGTACAAACAGCGGGATACTCATTTATAATATTTGTAATAGTTTTAAGTGAGCAGTTAGACCTAACGCCTAAAGTCAGGTTAAAATTATAACTCTTCATTTAGCTTCACCGTAGTCGCGTAAGGGCTGATATTTCCATCATCAGATAACTTTATTCGACGAATAAAATTGACGTTTGACGGATTTTGTATGAAACAACTGTCAACATTTCAAAATTATTCCTCGAATAAAGTTATCTGGCGATGGAAAAATCGGCCCTAAATATAATGACACTTTAAACAAGAAATAATTAAGTTATACAATAAATAATAAGATGACTAAATTACATGTAATTGTTGATGTCAATAATATGTCACAATAAGCAAAATATAATTAAATAGGTATATGTATAGACATTGTACTTACATAATATTGTTTACTTAGCAAACACGTAATAAGGAAATTTCATATATTTATAATAATCATTACGTGTGGGCTAGTATTTCAAAATAATGACTCACGTGGTCGTTCTCTGCCTCGCGATTTCTGTCGCCTAATAGTTATTTATGGTACAAGCGAGGTAAGTTGGTGATTACTTCCGAGGCGCTATTGAGGCCCGAGCCGTCAGGCGAGGGTCTGAAGATAGCCTAGGATAGTAATCATCAATACACGCGTGTACCATACAACGTTTTTCAAAACATTTGCGAAGAAATTATAATTTTTCGCTAATAAATAAACAGTTTTTCTATTCGCGCGCATCCAACACAACAATAGTGATCGGCCAAAGACTAAAAGAATATACTTATTAAAAAAAAACGAATGAATGAATGAATGGAATCGACCATAGACCTACCAAAAGTAAGGAAACATAGTTGAAGTTTGTTTTTAAAATAAATTTTTTTGGTATCGAAACTTTTTTAAAATGAAAGCAATTAAAAAAAACAATCTATAACTCACTAGTGAATAAAACGTGTCATTATTCAACTGTTTTTGCACAAATAAGAGCCCCTTTATGAGCAAGTGTGTTGAAAAATATTTAACTTACTTAGATAAGAGTATGAATAAGGGACAAGACACATTTATTCAGCTCCATTCAGCGAATGTCCATACAAAATCGTTGTTAAGGCAGTGGTCCGACCGCGGGCGAGTGAGCGATGAACTATAGCGATTTTCTCGCCCAAGAAAAGGACAGAGATGCACATATTATTTATAGTAACTCGCCTGTTCACACCGCCGGCTAGGGTTAGTCCCATTTTACTCCACCAAAAAGTCCTAAGTTACTCCAAACAAAAATATTATTTTTTAAAAATTTCGAAATTAGTTTCATTTTACTCCAAACTGTCAAACACTTTTGTTTATCAATATTTGGAACTGCCATACTTTCAGTTTCACTTTACTCCACGCGTAATGTCACTTATGGATGAGATACAGTCAGACGCAAAAATCAAAAAGAAAAATAATACAAAGTTATAGATTTCCCATAGGCCGTGTTATTATTAAATGTAAACACATATTTATCTAATATAGAAATATTAAATCATAGGATATATTTTCTGTGTTTATTTTAAAATCAAGATGACTATTCAAGATGTCATTTCTTTCCTTTTGAGTGACACTGTAACTCAATAACATGCTATTTTCAAGTTAAATAACACCTTGCGGTAGAATCATTGTTCATAAAACAGTACTATGTGGACAAAAGTACCAGGCAAACATGGGTTATTAGGAGTTTTACCTACAAATAGTCCTACTGCTGGTGAGGGTGGTACAGCCAAACAAAAAAGAAACGAAATTGCTCTGTTCAAATAAACATTATGTACAAGAAATTTTATAATAACCAATTTTAATTACCAGGAGAACAGAAATGTAGAAGAGGTCTTTACAATAAACTTTATTAAATTGATTCACAAAAGTAAATATTGGAGATTTTATTATTAGAAGTACCAGGAGAGCATATTCGCGCAAATTCTTACGAAAACCAAACACTCCAAACAGGTAATATGTTTCATGGGCGGGACTGTACTTTAGAAGTAAGAAATTCTTATTAAATTATATCTGGGTGCCGAAATGGGAACTAATCGCACTTAAATTTCCCATTTCGGCATCTTCCTGGAATTTGGAATAAAACGCATAAAATGTTTTGTTAACTTTTCTATCCGACTGTACTTCTCTTTTTGGAGTATCTTGGGACATAAAAATAAAAATCAATAAAATTATTCAAGTATCGATTGGAGTAAAGTGGGATATGAAAAATAATATATTATTTTTAATATTATTCTCTGGAGCAAACTGGGACTGCATGTATGCATTTTTTCATTTTCGATTTCAAAGGAATGGAGTAAAATGGGACTAACCCGCCGGCTAGTACTCGCTTTACTAGTTTTGTCGCTGAGCTACAAACATTTACTCCCCGACTCGCTGAGTACTCGCTACTCGCTCATCGCCCGCGAGGTGGGACCACTAAAAACGTTTCTACCGATAAATAAACTTAGGCTCTACTCTCAATTCGAATCTGTTGTTCCTGAGATAGCGCATTCAAACAAAAAAAAAAAAGTTCCTAAAAAATACTTACTTACTAGCTGTGCCCCGCGGTTTCACACGCGTAGTTCCCGTTCCCGTGGGAATTTCGGGATGAAAGATAGATGTTGGCCGATTCTCAGACCTACTGAATATGCTCACAAAATTTCATGAGAATCGGTCAAGCCGTTTCGGAGGAGTACGGCAACGAAAACTGTGACACGAGAATTGTATATCGTACCTATAAGATAAAAAACTAGCTGTGCCCCGCGGTTTCACCCGCGTAGTTCCCAATCCCATGGGAATTTCGGGATAAAACCAACCCCTGTACCAAATTTCAAGTCAATCAGTTCAGTAGTTTAGCCGTGAAAAGGTAACAGACAGACAGACAGAGTTACTTTCGCAATTATAATAATTGATTCGAGTATTTTTTAAAATTTTGACGATTTCCGTGTTGAATAAATAGGTTGGCTACATTATAGAGCTAAAGCGGGTTAAACCTCAACAGCTACGATAAACATTGAAAAGAAAGTTTTTCAAGTGTTAACGTGTGTCTACGCTAATTTAAAAATGTAACAAAATAATAAAAAACGTGTTTCATTTAAAAACAAAATTATCTCAAGTACTTAGGTACCTAATTAATTGGAATCGGAAAATGATATCCGTTGGTTTATGGGAATAATTAGTTATTTAAATGTTTTAGTTAAACTTGCTAGTGCTGCATTTTATCAGGTACTCGTGTTGACTTTAGCATCGGCCTGTGGGATCCTATGGGCCAAAGCCTCTCTTCATCATCATCATCAGCTCATTACATTGTCCCCACCGAGGGGCACGAGCCTACCCTGAATTAGGGTGATTAGGCCTTAGGCGTGGTTGACACGCTGGCCAAGTGCGGGTTGGTGGACTTCACACATAACCTTAGAATTTCTTCCCAGGAATGTGCAGGTTTCCTCACGATGTTTTTCCTTCACCGTAAGAGCATCGAAATTAACGTACTTATGAATTCGTAAATTGAAAACACATTGGTACGTGGCGGGACTGGTGGGGTTCGAACCAGTCACCTACCGATCGGAAGTCAACAGCCTTAAACCCTGAGCCACCGACGCTCTTAGGTTGGTTTTATTATCACGCTGCTAAACGTGCCGCTGGGCAGCGCACGGTGGTCTGAAAATCGGCTTTGATAATATTGAAATCCCTATGTCTATTTAAGTCGATTTTCAGCCGACCGTGCGGCGCTATTCAAGCGCACGACACAAAAATGCAACTACTAACCACCAGACATCTCCAAGCGCGCGCGCTCCGACGGCGCTGCCGAGACGCGTGATAATAAAATCACTGATATTAGAAGGCTTGCCGGGACCTAGGACCTAAGGCTTGACAGACATAGGTGCACATGCCAATAGGCCGCTGAGACTATAATTTTTTTGTTAACCTATATTATCTCACTAAGGTCTTCCCTAAACATTTCCATTTTGAGTGGTCACCATGCCGGACTGTCATCCGTAAGGTTGCGATTCCCGTGTGGGGTGAATATTTGTGTGAAACACAAATGTTTGTCTCGGTCTGGGTGTGTGTGAATGAGTGTGTGCGTAGTTTCTGATACCCTAGATACAAGTTACGGACTTAGTTAGGGCTCAGTTACTGTAATGAGATGATGGAGGGAATGAATACGTTATGACGTTATGTTATCTCAATCCTTCATAGTCTTCTATTAACTACTGTCGAAGGTAGTAAGATCGTCCCGCCAACGTTTTCTCAGTCGACCCCGACGATGCCCTCGTTTGGGAACCCATTGTTATGTGGGCCCACTTCTCTGGTACCATCCAACTGGCTATTACCACAGTATTTAGAAAACTAAGACTGCTTTCACTCTAAAATTTCATATACTTATCTCATAAGTTTAAAACTAGCTGAGCTCACGGTTTAACCTGCGTTAACTCTGCTTGCTCCAATTGGCCATAGCATCATTTTGAAGCATATAATCCCCGATAATGTATTCGTTTATCTAACAACGAACGTTTTTTTATCGGACCAATAGTTCCTGAGATTACAACCAAGCAAAGAATCGGACTCTTCAGCCTTACCTACATTGCCATAGATTTACTTCAAAGTTTGTCGAAGAGTTATCGAACCCTTCTCTATGAAGTAGTACGTTTAAAATTGTTTTTAATTACAAATCATGTTTACAATCTCAGATAAAAACAGCCCAATATATAGGTTATGTAAATATTGACGCTATAAGCCACATGGTCGGTTCATTGAACTCGCGTGTGGTTAATTTTTTTAACAAATTATACTTCCATGTGTTTTGACAGCTTATTTGCGTTACCAAGCTGTTGTGATATTTGTAACCTAATTATTTTTTCATCCCACTAGCTCGGAAAGTATGTTTTTAATCCTCGATATCTGGAGGTAAAAGTCGATTTTAATCTCAAGAGTGGAAAGTATCGGGGTCGCTGTAGGCAGCCCCTGCAGGACCCAAGGCAATTTCGCTAACTGGGGGTAAAAGTCGTTTTTGCGCTCTAGAGGTTAAAGTAAATTTGAATTTAGAACATCGTGTGCACTAAGTGTGATGATGATTTGGATTCACAAACTGTCATACAACTTTTTTTTCAAATTCAAAGTCGGAACCTCCTTGGTGTACTTAATTATTTTTTTATTTGCTTTGCGCGTGATATTTTTGCTTTTCACTTAATATTGTGATTGTTTTATGTTTCCATTTAGTAATTTCCTCGCTGAGGGGGGATGAAAAATAATGTGTTGCACTCGAGTGCAAAAAAAATTTAACCTTGTGCTCCTTTGAGTCCCTCGCTAACGCTCAGGATTCTTATTTTGAATCCCTCGCTGCGCTCGTGATTCAATTTTAGAATCCTTCGCTGGCTCGGTCCTCAACTGGAGCCCCGGTTAAAAAGCAACTTTGCACTCTTGTATAACAAATAACTATTATTTATTAGTTTTGGCTTGTGAAATACCAGTGTGGTCCAAAGGCTTCTCTATCACTGATTAGGTAGGTATATGTAGATACAGTTCAAAATTAAAAATTGTTTTTAGGTTCCTTTAGGATACGAACTAAAAAAAAGACTTTCTACTTTTAATTTTCTTAGTTTGAGTAAGTATGAATGAGGACTTTTATTTAGTTAAGTACTTACCTATACTGTTAAATAAACTAAGTACATAATTTATTAGTGTTATCAATATCTTTAATAAAACATTATTAAAATACTAACTACAATATCACATTAACAAAAATAACCCTCATTTTGTACACATTTTTCATTTAAATAGAAGAAAGCGCAATCCATTTTTCCTGTACAATAAGCGCCATCTAGCTAAAGTTATTGGAACGAAGTCGAAGTCCCATATCATACTTAGCGGATGGGTGCGTTTTTCAAGCTTTTTTCCGTCAAGAACCTCGAAATTTAAAAAGGCCATAGCAAATAAGGTTTTACTACACTTAAAGAGGTTCCACACACAAACGTTAGGCGCATTGTCAACCTCAGTTGTCAACACTCGATTTTTCGAATATGGAACTTCGCTACTTCGTTCCAACGGGTTATGCCCTGAGGATCAATCTATTTTATTTTGTGTATTTTGTTGTTCACGCACTTTTTTGATTAGTTAAAAAATATAATTATTCAGTTTTCCCTTCAATCTGGACCTCAGTGTTGACGTACTTCTCAGGGTGAAACCTCCTGAAATTCCATCCGAAACTTCTCTGAGTGCCGGCCATTCTGTTCAGACTTGGAGATGAGGGTAATGAGTCATCTGGTCTGGATAGAGTGGAATCATCCTGGAAAAAAAGTTATTCTTAAATAGTTGGTGAAAACATAAAAACGACATACCTATAACATGATGATTATATCATCCTCTTACTTAATGCAACCTTAACAAGGTTTATTAATTGTAATCAAATTTTGTATAAATGTATGTTAAGACAAGGCTGCTTAGAAAAGGGCGGGTTCGATTTCCATGCGTAGTAAATATTTATTGTGATTTTTAAAATATTTTAGTTTCGGTATGGAAATATAATATGACTACGTTTGAATTTGTGATTGAATTGGGTATAGCACAATTTTAGGATGAAAAATCTCCTCTTGGCAAATTCTGGTCATCTATACATTTTGGTCCAGGATTTTTTACCAAAAAAAGTATTCATAAGTATTTTTTTCTTTTCCACCCATCATCACAAACATTCGCGTTTATGATATTGACTAGGATAATTTTCTATCCCTTCTGGCTAGGAGAGCCCTACATGCCCCGGGGGCAATCTCGGCTCACGGTGGTATGCAGTTCTATGCATTTTCACCGCGTTAAAAAAAAAGATAATTTTCTATCCGATAAAAGTATTAGAAAAAACAAGAAAGAGATAGGTACCTAGTTATTTTTCTTGGAGCAAAGTATAGAGTTTGTTTAATTTGGACTAGATGTTAAAAGATTTACCTGTGATATAGACAAGTTGGTAGGTGACATAGACACACTGGGAGTGGACAGCACCAGCGTGGACATCTTGATGTCTTCCTCAAAGTCCTTCAGTCTACTCGCGCTGCAGAGGGGAGTCTCCACCTGTTCTACTGTGTTCAAGTTTTCTATGTCTATCTCGTATGCTTCATGTTCTTTTGAGTAACTGGAAGTTGTTAGAGGGTTATTTCTTGTATATTTAATATATTTTACGGGACATTTACACGTACCTATGTCGAAACCCTCGACTAGTTTCAGCCACGTCCGGTAGCCATCATCAGGAGGATGAGTGCGATACGCCCGCGCCAACGGCATCTCGCTCTGCACTCGCCATCGGCGCGGGCGTATCGCACTCATCCTGACGTGGCTGTGTACGTGTAAATGTCCCGTAAAATATATTACATATAAACAATGACGTACATTTCGTTTAATAATAAAAATATTTTTTGTATTTATGAGATTTCAAAATTAAAAGGCAAAAAACCATTGTTTTTAAAAAAAACGGGTTGGTTATTTATTTTGTACGACTTTCAAATGTAAAGTGCTAATAGTCTTTTAATTTAACCAGACATGTCGACAGTATTTTACGAAGAACGATTGAATCAGATCTTTACAAAGACGGACAAATTTCAGTAATCTTAGCATCAAGACTACTGTCAGTTATGTTAGTTGATTAACGAACGTTTAAAGTACCCTCCAAAGCGATATAAAATGAAAAAAATCCTAACTTAATATTATAAATGCGAAAGTAAGAGTTACTTCTGTCTGTCTGCCTGTCTGTCTGTTACCTTTTCACGGCAAAACTACAGAACCGATTGACATGAAATTTGGTACAGGGGTAGCTTATAGTCCGGGAAAGAACATAGAATACGTTTTATCCCGAAATTCCCACGGGAACGGGAACTACGCGGGTGAAACCGCGGGGCGCTGCTAGTATATATATAATACTGACAGACAGACAGAGTTACTTTCGCATTTATAATATGAGTAGGGATTAGGATATCTAAGAAGATAGTAAGAAGATTGTTCCAAATCTTTTTATAAGATTTTTCGTATAAAATACTTACTTGAGAACGTTCTGGAACCGGTACCCCCAGATGATCTCCTTGGAGAGGTAGGAGGTCCTGCTCTGCGTCACGGTGCCCATGTTCTTGGAAGAACCCGTCAGGCACACCACTATTTCGAATCTGGAACATAAAAAATATCATATGAGTATACCGGGTGTTTGGTAGAGGGTTGACCAAACGTGATGGGCGTGTTCCTGGGGGTTCCTTGCGAGATACAATTTGGCTAAAAATTTCCTAGTGGTTAAAATAAAAAAAATATCCACAAAATTGTATTTTTTTATTTTTTTCCGAAGTTGCAACTATTTATCCCTATAACTTTTTTTTGAGCTGGTTTCCAGTCAAATTTTTTGATTGATTATGGTCTCGGATATCACCTGGTCTGCTCACAGCATTTTCAGACCCCTACAAGGTCTAAATAATTTGTTATGACCACTTAACGCTAGGGAAATAAAAAATATAAATCTTATAGGGGATCTTTCAACTCAAATAAAAAGAAAACTAATTGTAACCGAGAATTTAAAACTTGTTTAAAAACTTCTCTGTTTATCCCTTATTTCAACGGTATACTACAAGTTTTACAAAAGCCAAAAAACTTGTTAAAAATTTAGGTGCAAAGTGGAAATGGAAAAAAAAATAATAAGATATTTTTAAAAACAAATTCCAAGTTTGGCTTAAATACGTCACAGTATGAATAAATTTGGATTTATCTGAGGTCTTTTGAAGATACTGAGATGCTGTAGTGACTTTCTTAGAAAATAATTAGTCTTAAAACATGTGAAATGGACTACTTATCTCAATTACAGGAGGATATTCCTTCCAAATCAAGATTTCCCGTCTCTGGCAACCGATTAAAGGGATTAAAATACGTCCAGAGTTGTGGAACACGCGTCTAGTGGGATGCTATTCCATTTACTTTTTTAAATATTCTATTAAATATTCTATCTCCAATTCTCCATTGCATACTAAAAGAGATTCGTGAATGATATGTTTATTTGATGATTCTAAATCATTCTGCAGCAAGGGGGTCTGTAAATGGAATGGCATCCCACCAGGCGCGTGTGCCATACCACTGGACGTATTCTAATCTCTTTAATCTGTTGCCAGAGACGGGAAATCTTGATTTGGAAGCAATATCTTCCTGTAATTGAGATAGTCCATTTTACTTGTTTTAAGACTTATTATTTTCTAAGAAAGTTACTACAGCATCTTAGTTTCTTCAAAAGACCTCAGATAAATCCAAATGTATTCACACTGTGACGTATTTAAGCCAAACTTGGAATTTATTTAAAAAAATATCTTATTATTTTTTCTTCCATTTCCACTTTGCACCTAAATTTTTAACAAGTTTTTTGGCTTTTGTAAAACTTGTAGTATACCGTTAAAATAAGGGATAAACAGAGAAGTTTTTAAACAAGTTTTAAATTCTCGGTTACAATTAGTTTTCTTTTTATTTGAGTTGAAAGATCCCCTATAAGATTTATATTTTTCATTTCCCTAGCATTAAGTGGTCATAACAAATTATTTAGACCTTGTAGGGGTCTGAAAATGCTGTGAGCAGACCAAGTGATATCCGAGATCATAATCAATCAAAAAATTTGACTGGAAACCAACTCAAAAAAAAAGTTATAGGGATAAATAGTTGCAATTTCGGAAAAAAATAAAAAAATACAATTTTGTTGATATTTTTTTGAAGTGAAAACTTCTTTAGCGGCGCTGAGCACTTTTTTTTGTATGGGTAAAAACTTTCAAACTCGCGTCAGGGTCACGTGATGCTGATCGAAAAAGCGTAAGATCGAGGGGAAGGGAGAGGAACTAGTATCTCCCACTCTTTCTACCGTGCCTGAGTGTGCTGCTCTGTTTAGGCGGCACAGGGCGCTTGCGCGAATGACCGTGTGTGTTTATGTACAGCGTCCCACGCGTATCCAAGGATGGTGACAGATAAATAACAACATATAAATTGTCATATTTGTGTACGATAGCGCAATAAATAAACATTGTATTCTACCTCATAAATGATAGTACTTTTATACTTATAATTAAACACAACGTTAATATTGAAGTTTTCACTTCTGCCGGCACTCCCGGAGTGCTACCTTTTTTTTATTTTAACCACTAGGAAATTTTTAGCTAAATTGTATCTCGCAAATAGGCCCAGGAACACGCCCATCCCGTTTGGTCAACCCTCTACCAAACACCCGGTATATTATCTTCACAATCCAATAGGTTCTCAAGATTTTTTATCAAAATATATCGTCATTAATTTTGCCTCTTGGCCAATTCGATGAAACGCTCACACATAACTTTTGTGTATATAGGTATGTAAATTGTTTGTATTTATTCAAAGTTGTGTTAAGTCTATAAAAAAATGACTATAAATGTGACTTTACAAGATTCATATCTGTGGCTCTTATGATATCTAGATATTCACTCTTTCGTCATTTCATAAATCTCTTAAAAATCATTATTGTCCAAATCAATTAACATCATGATTCCAGAAGCACTAGATCCAGTCTTTAAAGCTAAAACGTCTTATAATACTTACCTATAGTCCATCATATCCTGTGCAGAAAACTCAAATAGCGGACTCTTAGCATCGATGACGTGGACGACTGTGATTGGCCACAATAGAAATGCGCGCGCTTGCTTCAACTCCAATTGGTGGATATAGTTTTTGACCAATTCGCCTTCTAGAGTTCTGTGGATAAAAATGAGCAAATATTATATTTTTAGTTGGTTGTTATAATTTTGATACTGGTGATGATTAATTTAGTATCTACTCCGTAAACATAAGCATTTTCTATTGAGCTGGAATAGCACCCAAGACCTCCGAGTGTGGCGATGGACTAATCAATTAAGCTCATAAGGTTTATGGGAATGTGGGAATCCTCATTGAAAGAGAGGATCCTCCAACCAGACGGGTGTTATGTCTGGTGGGCAGCTGCCCTCGTATACATAGTCAATTGCGCTGTAAATTTTGCTTGCGCGATTCAGGACTCTTCAGTTATTTCCCACAGTTGCGGATAGATGTCGCTGTTAGTACTTAGTTCCTATGTGGCGTGCAGATGTCGCCACAGGTTTATACCCCGAAAGTAACATTTTTAGCTAGTGTTTGCTTTGTATTTTACATATTTATAGCGTTAAACCTACTTAAACTAAATATTTAATGAAAAAAAAATTGGAATTTCATTCTTGATACTGTCCGGTCGTAATTCACGTGAAATATCGTACGTTGACCTGTAGCTATCTATCTCTGTCGCACCTGTGTAAATTATAATGCGTCCCGCTTGCACGGATGCAATGGAGTGAAATTTTGTTGATAAATATTATGAATGATCTTACCTGATTGGTTTTAGCATATAAGCTGTAATGGTGGACCCTATCATGTGTAAGTTCAGCAGATCCCACACTCTGAACTGCAGACACAGTTGACCGTCTCGAAGACAAACCTTAAAAAAAATAACCGTGAGACTCAGAAAGTATGTCTTTAAAAAATGAGAATATAGGAAAATATAAATTTAAATCACTATCACTATACTCGTATATAAAAAAAAAAAATGAAAAAAATGAAAAAGTGTTTATTTAGATTTCAACAAAACATTTACAAAAACTTATACTACTACCAAACTGCATGGCAGTTTATTGGTAGTTGCAGCTCCCTTATTAACTACTTTATTTAAACAATTGCGATATTACACCTTTCCAAAGCTATACAATTTATCTAAAATTAAGATTAAACTATAAGATATATATTTTTATTATAGTGAATTAATTATACTTACAATGAAGTTACAAGAAAACAATTTTGAATATACTTATACATAGTTAATAATAATTGAATATAAAAGTTTGTAATTTTATCTATTAGGAACACAATGATAAATTTCTATAATTTAACTCCAATATTTTGTAACAGAAAAGCTTTAGTTTTAGGTTTAAACACTTGTTTTGATAGATTGTTACATTTTATATTAGACGGTAGCTTATTAAACAACTTAGGCACTATATAATTTCGACACCTTTTCCCAAAATAATTAATACACAAGGGTACTTCCAATGGCACATCTCTTCTACTAGACCGATAACACACTTTTTTAATTTTAAACTCATTATTATTAAATTGCTCAACAGCGATCATTAATAATATTTTTTCATGGACCGGTAACATTTTACATTCGTTAAATAACTGTTCGTAATCTGAGCTTTTGCACCGTAATTTTGTATTTTTATCTACTAACAATTTCATAAATCTGATTTGTAAAGCTTTTAATTTATCCAAGTAGGTTTTAAATGTACGGCCATAGCTTTCCAGACCATAAGAAAGCAAGGAATCCACCAGAGCATAGAAGACCGTATATAAGGTGGCCCTGTCCAGTATCATGCGAAGGTGATGGAATTTAGCAAGTACCGATCTCAGTTTGTCACATAAATAGGCAATGTGCAACTTCCACGAGAAACTGGAGTCTATTGTTAATCCCAAGTACCTGTACTCCCCCACCACCTCAATACGTTCGCACTCACAAGGTGCTCCAGTACCATGCATACAGTCATAGCTATGACCGGTAATTATCGGCGCTCGTACTACGTTTCTGAGCAAAGGAGAACATATGTGCATACATTTAGTTTTATTTAAGTTGATAATTATGCCATTATCGTGCGCCCATTTTATGATATTGGAAATATCCTCCTGTATTTTATTTTCTATTACACTTAAGTCCTTATCCGCATACAGTAGACACGTGTCATCCGCATACATATAAATATTACAATATTTAACTACATTACACATACTATTAACATGCATTATATACCCGAGCGGACCGAACACGGACCCGGTCGGCACGCCGCAGGTGACGTGCTCGGGCTCGCCACTCACGCCGTCAATGACAGTCATCAGTGTTCTATTTTCTAGGTAGGCGCGTATCCAATTATGCAGTGGGCCCGCAACCCCACACTCTTCCACTGCTTGTAGCAACTGGTGGTGGGCCAACGTATCAAATGCTTTCTTAAAATCAATAAATACCACCACCAGCTGCTTTCTTTGGTTCAGACCCTCATTGACGTCATCAGTGAAATGCCCCAAAACCGTGGCCGTACTTCGTCCCCGCCGGAAACCGTGTTGCGCGTTATTTAAAATATCATTATTTTCCAAAAATGTACTCATTTGCCCCACGATGTATTTTTCCACTATTTTGTTAATTACTGATAAAATTGCTATTGGCCTATAATTTGTGTAATCGTAATGAGACCCCTGTTTGAAAATAGGTCTTATTAATGCAGTTTTTAGTTTATCGGGATAAAGCCCTTTTTCCACACATAAGTTAATGAATAAGGCAATTACCGGACTAATGTCATTTTTAATTAGTTTTATATCTTTTATTCTAATTGTATCTATTCCTTGTGACTGCTCACAACTTAAGTTATTTATAATTTTTAATACATCGTGCGACTGAGCTTTTTTAAACCTTAAGGATACCTCACTGCTATAAACATAATCAGATCTATTAAGTAATGTTTGCGTACATATATGTTTTATATTTAATATCTCTTTAGTGAAAGTCTTTGAAAAGTTATTACATATATTTAGTGTACAATCTGTTTTACCTAAATGTTTTAAAATAATCATATCTAAATTTCTTTTTTCGTTTCCCGTCCATAAATTAATCTTAGCCCAAATCTTTTTAATATTTTTGTTACACATTACAATTTGCTCCCTCCGATAATTATTTTTTGCTTTATTTATGTACTTATTAACCTTATTCCTATATCTATTGTATTGTAATCTTAGATTCATGTCATTAGGTTTATTTTTCCATGATCTAAATAGTCTATCCCTAACATTTAACATGATTTTAAGTTTTTTCGTAATCCAGGGTTTATTTTGTCTTTTCTTTTTTACCATTATATGTATCTTTGAGTCTTTATAAATGTTTGAAAAGATGGAACATATTTTATCATATAAAAATAAAGGGCACTTACAGTTCATAAGTTCTGTCCATTGCACTTTTAGTAAACTTTCACTAACCTTTTTATCACTTAATATTACACAAATTTTTGGTTTGACATTTTCACACACACACAATTCACCTGTGAGACTAACGCCAATAAGATAGTGATCCGATAATTTGCACGTTAATACATACGCCGAAGTTGCGGCCTGGGTTCGAACCCACGCGTGGTCAATGCACGTCCGCGTGACTTGGCCACCGTACACCTCCTCCCTCGTTACGTCACTGATTGCACATTCCATACCCAACTCGGACATATTGTTTTTGTATCGCGTACACACATTTCCAAAACCGGTTTCGCATAGCAGGTCCAAGTTAGTGTCACCCATTAATAATACTTCGCAGTCATTTGGGATTGTAGATAACAACTTATGAATTTCTTCCACAAATCCAAGTTTGTTTGTTTTTGGTGGGCGATAAGTAACGACTATATGAACTGGTTTCCGCCCGTCTTGCAATAAATGACCATGAATTATTTCAGAACAATTAGCAGTTATTGTTTTTGATATAAAATTATGCTTGTTTTTGTAGTATAATAGTATTCCGCCTCCCCTCATAGTTTCTCTTGTGTAAATGTATGTGTTGTATCCCGATAACTGGTACAACGGTAATTCGTGATGCTTAATATTTATCTCCGTTAATGCGATAAAATCGAGGTTCTGTTTACAATCTTCGATTAGTACTTGAAATTGACTAAATTGTTTTCGTAATGATCTTATATTTAAGTGTATAAAGTTTAAGCTGTTTTCTGATTGCTCGAGTTCTTTCCGCCATGCATTTGTTTCTAGGTATTTATTATATACAATAGGTGATTTTATGTTTATCGTATGATCATCGAATTTTATATTTTTGTAATCCGGAATGAAATAGATAGTTATATTATAATATGTAAGTATAGGTAATCACTCCTTATTTATGTATATGTTTATGTCATCTAAAGTACGGACTGTTCTTATTTTTGTGTTCTTTGGATCATCCTTCTTTATTAGGATTTTTCCATTTTGAACCCAGATATATTTAAAAGTTGGTCTGAGCTCATTTTTAGCAGTCCAAAAGTAGGTTACGCATGTACCTAGACAAATCTTCATTGACATAAATTCTCTGATGGTTTCCTTTGGCAAAAATATCATTATTTGTGATTTTAAACGTTTTTCTCGTAGCTAGCCACTGATCTCGGGCCGCACGCGAAGTAAGCGTGATCACCACTGGGCGCGGCTTTATTTCACGTTTGTTTGCTGTGCCAGTGCGAGCAGTGGTTGCGTTAATCACTTCACCTACCCGCTTTGCTTCACAAATTTTTGTTGTATCCAACCCTAGTTTACTGGACAGCAATTTGATCGTACACTCTAAATCTTCGTCTTTACTTTCCTCCATACCAAGTATTTCTATATTTCTTTCCCTCTCTCGATTCTCTAAGTAAATTATTCTTTCTTCTAAGGCCTTGGTATTGGTTTCTAAGTGGATATTCTTGTTTTCCAGGGCTTTTATTTTCTTGTCGTTCTTCTCCTTTTCCTCAACTAGTTCTTGATATTTTTCTGCGTAGAAGCTGATATCGTCTGACATGCTCTCCAGTGTAGATTTTATTTTAAAAACTATAGCTAGTTTTTCATTTACTTCTGCCAATAATTTCTCTGCCGATATATTCGCCATATCCACTTTGATAGAAGTATTTGAGTTTGTAGTTATTTGACAGTCGTAACACAAGCCGGTGTTGTTAAATGCTTTGATTTTTTCTGCACATTTTTTATGCAAACTACCGCCACAAGGTCCCGCGCAAGTGATTTTACTATCCTCTTTCACTCTAGCTAATGATAACTTGCACGATTTGCACTGGACCATGTTGATCTAACTTGATACTTTATTTCTTTTCAAAAACTATCACTTTACTATCAACTAAACTATCAATTTCGACACTATTAAGATGCAACTTAAAACGCAGCGGCACTAATGCGTTCGCACGTCGGGAGTGCACGCGCAGACTGCGTATAGTATAAAACTAAGTCGCTGTCCCTATGATTCGATCTTTAAAACTTTGATTTTGATGCGGTTTTCTTTATTAAATAGAGTGATTCCAGAGGAAGATTTTTAGTATAATTTATCCCTGCATTATCACAGGAGCGAGTACTACGCGGGTGAAACCGTAGGGCGCTGCTAGTTAATGATTAACTCACGGTTGCTTTCTTGCTGAATCCAACTGAAGACACATGTCGATTTGGTCTGATCAGTTTAGTGAATAATAAACTGGACAAACCTCCTGATAATGCAGTGCCGGCTACAATCTGCGAATAGTACATTAATTGATTCATTGATGAATAGAAGTAGACATCAATGAAATATAGAAATAAGCAAAATTTCGCAACTAACGCTGAGTGTGCCTAATAAAAATTACCTCGAAAACCATAATGATGATAGCTTCAGGACACTCTTCGTTGGGATATCTGACTCCATAACCAATTGTCATCTGGGGAAAGAAATTATTATTTGCGATTACTCGACAGAAATGAGTTGTCTTATTGGACATGGAAATTCCAATCGATAACAACAAGCTTTGAATGAAGACCAAATACGCCATCTTGTTTCAGAACTAAATACGAAATATTCTTCATTTTCAAAACCAAGATTTTAATTCGTTATCATAAACAGATACCTGAGTCTCCACAGACATCATAAGCAGACCAGCGAAGGACGAGGTGCCAGTGACGCAATGCTCCTTCCCATCACCTATATCGTCAGCGTACGAGGTGGCCACCGCGTACCAGATACCCGCAAAGACAAACCAGAAGACAAAGTGGGCCATTATCATTAGGAGGATTATGAATCGCCATTTGCTGTTTATCTGGAATAGGGTTGTTAAATATTAGGATATTTTGAGACGATTAAAGTGGCAGAGTGGTCTACAGCCAAGGAAAAGGTGGCAAATTCAATTGCCGTACGAGGTATTTGTGTGATCTAGGATTGGGTGTACGTAGTTTCTGATACCGTAGATACAGATGAATATTTAAGTATATGCAAAACAAACTTCGTGAGTTCGTTTCTGATCTAGTACACTATTGACGTGAACCCACTCTAGACCCAACCATGCAACATCATATCAGAACCAAATTTTAATCGTATCTTTAATATTAGCATGATCATTTTAGCACAGATTAAGTCATCATAATAACATAACATAAAACGTAACATAATCATTCACTCCATCATCTCATTATAGTAACTGACCCCTAACTAAGTTCGAAACTTGTATCTAGGGTATCAGAAACTACGCACACACTCATTCACGCACACACCCAGACCGAGACAAACATTTGTGATTCACACAAATATTCACCCCGCACGGGAATCGAACCCGCAACCTTACGGATGGCAGTCCGGCATGGTGAATATTAAATTATACTTACAACAGTATTAACAATATCCCTCATATACTTGATCGACTTGGCCGGTATGTTGCTCCTCACTGGGACGTTCTCCTCGCCATCTTTGCAGACCACACGGCGGGATCTCGTCGGTCTGCCGTGACGTCTCCTGTAATTGATATTACTGATGATAAAGATCTTTCTCTTAAAGAAGCGCTGTTATAACTGCGTACAAAATTTGGAGTCTAGAGCGATGAACAGACAAATGAGTAGGATCAGAGATCGTTAAGGAATTATATTTCTTGATATTTTGCGAAAACTTGTGTAAATGCATATGGAAGTTCTTCTACATACTTATGGCCCAAACAGTGTTTTTATTTGCTTTTTTAAGCTATGCAAACGTGTTATAATTTTGGGACGTTTAGTAATCTAAATCTAAATAAATATATAACTTAAAGGTGAATGACTGACTGACCGTCATAGTGATCTATCAACGCACAGCCCAAACCACTGGCCGGATCGGATTGAAATTTGGAATCCAGGTAGATGTTATGACGTAGGCATCTGCTAAGAAAGGATTTCCACGGGATTGTGATAAACGCGGGTGAACCGCGGGGCCCTGCTTGTTTGTAATATAATAGTGTATATTCCCATACCATAAAAGAAAGAAGAGAAAGAGGTCGGTCAAGAAAAAGCTACATGTGCCAAATCTTTACTAATATTGTGAAGCGGAAGAGGTTGTTTGTTTAAAAGATCTATAAGATAATGTCGCTGGCATGTCGTACAAGGAAGTGAAAGAGGATGCTTTGGACAGGAGCAAATAAAGGGATTTGCAAATGGTATACTGACAAGAGATCTCTTAAATGAAAAATTCTCTGTGATCACGGGTTGTGTAAAGAATCCGAAACGTCAGAAAATGTAAAACAAAATATAACCACGACAAAAATCCGTTTAAGTGTTTTATTTCAAAATGTCAAAAAATAAAAATGACGAAAAATCAAAATTACAAAAAATCAAAATGTCGAAAAATTAAAACGTCGAAAAATCAAAATGTCGAAACTCAATATGTCAAAAAATCTAAATTTCGAATAGTCAAAACGTAGAAAAATCAAAATGTCGAAAAATCTAAATTTCGAATACTTAGTCAAAACGTCGTTTTTTTTATTTTTTTTTCGTCAAAGTGTTCGTGTAAATCAAAGATATCAATATAATACTCAGTGTTTCCTCATCCTCCTTACTGATACGAACACGGGGATACACAAGTCCTATGCTCCTAATGCAGGAAGAAATTGTGAAATGTGAAGTAGGAGTATTAAGACTTATTAAAAACAGCATTAATTTGATTCAAGTACAGGTAACACATAAGTATACAATCTATTTAGAGATATAAAACTCTTCCGTTACTGAGTGACGTACTGACTGAAAACACAGCCGAAACTGCTGGTCGTAGAGAGCTGTTTTGCACGTGTGTTTGTTGGGGGGAGTAGGCTACCACTAAGAGAGGATTTTTGTAAATCCCCCCCTAGGGGATGAAAAGGGGGGGGGGGTTAAATTGAAAACTACGCGGTTGAAACGACGGAGCGCTAGCGCTAGCTAGTCAATAATAAAAAGCTTTCTAAGCCCAGTATTTCAATCAAAATATGAACTGAAAAGAAAATCCATTTGAAGTGCCGTATATCTTTGGGGAAAAAAAACTTATATGTATGTCGTAGTTATTTTCAAAAAAAGATACCGAAGTTCGATATCTGCCTTCGATTGATCATTTATTTTTACATGTTATTTTACATTATCTTATCGCTTAACAATAAATATTAAATCTAGTTTTATCGAAATTTGAGTCATGACAGGAATAAAGAGAATTATGATTTTTGTGTTTCTTTTACTTAAACAACGACTTTAATATTTTTAGCCTTAATTTGCAGTATTGTTAGAAGAGTAGACATTTTCGGATTTACACGAGTATGTAGCCATTGAATAGAATTAGGTCTATCTATAGACACAATTTCAAATAACAATCCTATCTGAATTTAATATTTTTGGTTTCATTGTGCTAAACTTACATATCCTGTATTATAAGTAGTACTAACTTTGTTGTTTAAAGAATACTTTACCACGATACATACCTGTGTTTAGACCCCTTCCGTTTCCTCTTACTAAAAGGCGTAGAATATCCGTGATGTCCATGAGAAACCGTCACAGTGTCAAAATCAGCCATTTCGATCCTATCATACATAGTATTATCATCACTGGTCATCACTTGTGTGGACAAATCCGAGAATTTCACTTCACTCGGCTCTTCGTTAACATCAATAGTCATCACCAGACCACTGTCCAAGTTTTCATCTTCACTTGAATATTGTGAATTATCAGTCGTCAGACCGTCACTGTATATCGTTTCTTTGGTATCAAAATTCGTCATTATAGTTGGGAAAGCTATTTCTTTTCCTTCGACGTAAGTTTGGGATATTCTGTAATGCTTTTTTAGTTCTTCATTTGTGTAGACGTCTGTGTTGACTATGCGAGGGATTTCTATTGATGATCTGCCAGAGGTGTTACCGATTGCTTCGGAGTAGCTCAGAGATCTTTCTAATGTACGGCTTCTGCTGCCGCGTCTGCTTTCCGATTCCATTGTCTATTATTATTTGTAGAATCAACTGGTTTTCAATTCACTTTCTGTTTAACTGTGTCTTTGATTGTTATTTTTTCATTATCAACTTTATTCCCATGCCTGTTAGGTTGCTTTTACCGCATTTCTAGTAATGTATTGGTTGTAGGTTCTGTTTCATTGATTATTTTAATGCCACCTTCTTCATTGTCATTTTTAACTGCACTGTTATTTGAAAGATCATTAGATTTCGTAAATATTTTAAATAAAATATGTTTTAAAACGTCTTTATGGTACAATGTTTGAATGAAATTTACTTTATCTTGAAGATAAGGTGTCTTTACCCTATCAGCGATAAAGAGTAAATATTGTAATGTACTTATTGTTTTGTCGAATATTGGCCTAAAATATAGGTTTCAAGGTGTTTTTAAATATATAACAATAAAAATTTAGGTCAGATTATCTCGCAATTTGAAACTAATGGAAATGATATCCGTATTTTAAATGGATTAGGGATTGTTACAAAAATAGGTTAGTCCCATTTTACTCCATTCCTTTGATATCGAAAATGAAAAAATGCATACATACAGTCCCAGTTTGCTCCAGAGAATAATATTATAAATAATATATTATATTTCATATCCCACTTTACTCCCATCGATACTTGAATAATTTTATTGATTTTTATTTTTATGTCCCAAGATACTCCACTATAATTAAAGGTACAATTTACAAGATACGTTAAGCAGTAATATTTAACATAATATAATATGTATTATCTACTTACACTATGAGTAATATTATGAATGCTGTTTTTATAATTAAGTACATAATATACTTAGAAATAAATACGATGTAATTCTGGGATAGTTTCTTTTTTCGTGTGTTGCTATACTTTGTTCAAATTGAAAAATATTTTAGTGATTGGTAGCCCATTTATTATTGAGGTAGACTACTAAATGATCACGTTATACGATCAATAGGAGTGGAGCTTACACGGGTTAAACTGCAGAACACAGCTAGTTTAAATTTTCTTGTTCTAGGAGTTAGGTGGAATAAAAATCCGAAATAATGCTAACATTTAATAAAATAATATACAAAGTAAGCTACGCAAACTCAAGCCTTAAACTAAGAGGAATAAGATCGAATATTGCCTAAGTTTTGTTAACTTTCTTTCTGAACGATGATGACCTTCCGAGGTGGAATGAGGATATCTTCTCACTGAAGCTGGTTGGAGTACTGGGGCACGTGGAAATGTCGGGTTTCTCTGATGATGTACTGGAAATTGAGAAGATATGGATTAGTTTATTGATTTATTTTTAATTGTATGAATACGAATGCGTCCTCAGAGACCTAGTGGTAGTGGCGTGCAAAGCCTTAGGTCACGGAATCAATTCTTGGCTGATGTGATGCATGTTTGCTTTTTCCCTTACAAAATTGTTTTTGGATTACTAACATGCTTGCCCAATGCACGCGGATTTATTATAACCGGGCATTTTAAGATCAAAACTCTTTTTATCCTGAAAAAAACTTTATTGTGACCTATGTAGTTGAAACTGCTAGTAGGTGCCAAATTATTTTACATACGTGTTAAGTTGTTGAGCGCAGCAAAATGGAGTATCCACAGGTTCGATGAGGTCTAATTTCTTGTGGTCTATCACATATTTCTGTTTCTTGACATCGTATCTATAAAAAAACAAAAACCAATTTTATAAAGAGCGATATTTTCTAAGAAAAAAGTACCTATAAACTACCCATAAGTTTCATACTCTAAACGCCTACTAATACTATAAACGCAAAAGTTTGGATGGATTTTTGCTTTCACGCAAAATTACTAAACCGATTTAAATAAAAATTAACATAACATAATCATTCACTCTATCATCTCATTACAGTAACTGACCCCTAACTAAGTTCGAAACTTGTATCTAGGGTACCAGAAACTACGGGCACACTCATTCACACACACACACCCAGAACGAGATAAATATTTGTGGTTTTTTTCATTCACCCCGCACGGGAATCGAACCCACAGCCTTACGGATGGCCAGCATGGTGACCACACTGCCCTCGGGGTCGTCAATTGGTACAGATGTATTTATAACTTGGAATAACCCAAAGGAGATTACTAACTTGACTACCGATGGAAACCGATGTCCCCATACGACTTCTCTGGGCATGTATGAGGTCTGGCTTTGGGTGAAGGTACCCATCGATGCTGATGCTCCTTTCAGGCTTAGAGTTATTTCGTAGCTGGAAAAATAAAAATCACATCAAATATTGCATTATCTTTAATTTATTATTGTAATCTTTAATTTAAGAAAGATAATATTGATGAGGCTTTTTGTCCTTCGATCATTTCAACGTTGTTGTTAAAAAGCAAGTACCTTGATATTGAAGTTTTTCGAATAATTAAACTGTTGATTAAACGGTGTTGACATTTGGCTTGTTGATATTAAGTATCCCACCCCTAAGTACTATGACGTCGCTACGACGTGCCCGGGATGTATAACCTAATAATCAAACTATAAAGAACACACTTATCCTATGAAAGGATTCAATAATGATATAAGTACACTTATCGCTACAGTACCTACCTACTTAAATCCTTCAGAAATAGACGATAAGGAACGATTGAACTCTTGATTTATTGAATAAAGTTGGATTGATAAGTGGATCAACTGTCAATATTTACAAATAAGTATTTACTATTACTATTATCATCTGTTTATTTGTTTCATTGCACATTTAATAAGATAACCCTTGTTACTATTGAATAGCAACACACCGAAAGAGATTTTGCTCAGATATTTTTTGCAGGCGTTATGTTTCTTACTAACGTTATTTCCTTATATTATAACTTAGGGAGGAGTTTTGTTTTTACTTCTACTTCGCCTTCTTTCGTTCTATAACCGTATGTACCTGCTATTAGCAATATGTTCAGGTCCATATCTGTATAAGGGACTGGTGTGGTCGATGATGTGTACCAGGGTCACAGGCCACAGGAGGAACTGTCTCTGCTGCAGGGCCAGGCTCTGTGCGTAGTACCTGATCACTTCGCCTTCTTTCGTTCTGGAATATAAGAGATTGATTGTTAAAAAGATTGCATTTGTACTTGTTACCCGCACATACGCAGTCTTTCTCTCATCTTGCTTCTACTAATGAAGGCTACCGTATGTGCCTGAAACTAGTCGAAGGATTTGACGTTAATAAAGGGTAACTAGCTGCCCCCTGCGGTTTTAGATGCGTTTTTTTATTATGCTTCTTGGCGCTATTTGCCAAATTTCAGCGCAATCCGTTCAGTGGCTTAAACTATGTTGACAGACAGTCAGTCAGTATCGTTTACGGAAGAAAGAACTATTTATCTCTCTCTCTCTCTCTCTCTTGTTGGTTGTTTTATACATAAACTAGCGACGCCCCGCGGTTTAACCCGCGTTATCTCCTCTCCTAATGATCTCAGAGTGATTTTATATAGCCTATAGCCTTCCTCATTAAATGGGCTATTCAACACTGAAAGTTTTTTTCAAATCAGACCAGTAATTTCTGAGATTAGCGCGTTTAAACAAACTCTTCTGCTTTATTATCCTACTAATTCCTACTAATATTATAAATGCGAAAGCTTGTATGTTTGTGAGTTTGGATGTTTGTTCCACTTTCACGCAAAAACTACTATATCGATTTTGATTAAATTTGGTACAGATGTTCCTTATAACTAGGAATAATACATGGTATACTTATTATCCCGAAATTCCCATGGGATTGTGTATAAGTAATTGTATGTTTTATTGTAACTTTTTGTAGTCACAAAACCTACCAATAGATGGCGCTGTTAATTTTTTAAGACACGATGGTGAATTGTGCCGAGTTTGTATGATACTACAAGCTACGCAATTTCACGGAAACGGGGACTATGCGGGTAAAACCGCGGGGCGCTACTAGTAGTATAATAAAATAATCACTTAAAGAAGCAACTCTATGAAAGTCCCTTTCGCACATTTTGCAAGTAAAAATTATTTGTGTCAAAATTATTATTTATCCATGTTGTTTATATATTTTATATTGAATATCGATTAAATATTATTATTTAATGTGTAATACGACTGTATGACTGAGGGGGAATAAGATATGAGGGGTGAAAAAGCTTGTTTTTACCGGTTTTCCTACGTTTTCGCTAGATGGCGCCACAGGAAAAATTAAAACACGCTTACGTTTTATGCCGGTTCTGAATGACTTCGCTTCGTATTTAACGTTATGGCATCGCTTCTCGGCCTTTTGGCTAAGATCAAAGTGTAGTATCTGTTCTTTTCAGCTTAATATCTGAAAGTTCCCTCATTGAGGGACCAGTATATTAAACTGATTTTTGTAAATCGACGGGATGTTCGGGGCTCGCTCCACTCCCGTCACGGGTCGGCCCGGCATTGCAGTGCCGCCGGGATCGGCCCACATAATACTTGAAACACTTCTTCTATACTGAATAATTCATATCAGTTTAGACTAACTAAACTAAGTATTTACAAAAAAATAAAAATAAACCTTATATCTTATTTATCCAAAGTAAAATTTTCCACAATCGCCATACTAAACTCCATGACCTATAGATACATAGCATAACCAAATATCCACTTACTATATGAAAATCCCCATCCTCAGACTATACCGCAACCTGTACGCGACAGACGACACGTTCCGCATCGCGTACATCCGCGGGCACACCAACCTGGGCCCTGATTCTCCAAACTATTAAGCTGTGATAATGCTACTCAAATGTGTTTTAATATCGACATTATGACCGTTTTTTTGTCATTTTGGTATTCTGTGAAAACTACTCCGCTGACTCAATGGCTCCATAAAACTTAGATGGTTGTCGTGGAAACAGTAACATTTATTTGACAAAAAAAATTAGAATTTTTAAATGCAACAAAGACCACTGAGACACCATAGCCATATGAATAAATTTTCGCAAAATACCAAATTTCTGACACTCTCGTTATGGTGCCTCAATATCAACATATTGTCTGATCAATAATGTCAAATTGCAGACTTAGGCCCCTGTCCACGTATACTCTGGGACTCGCCGGCGGCTTCCTTACGTACTACAGGCACGGGAGAAGGACTTTACTAAGTATCGGGTAAAGATAAACATATAAGTACTTTTATTATTTTATGGATATAATACTACTGCATACTTATGGATATAAATATTTATATAAGTACCTAAAACATATTGCATGCCTCATGTAAGGTAGAATAAAGAGATTCCTAATTTAGACTGACCTAATTTTACATTATGTTAATATAAGTAAACAATATTGTAATTGAGTTGGCGATCCGTGATGACACTGCACACCCGGCTCCAACGGAAGACCAGCGTTGACTGCTGATACTTTCGGGTGTCACGCTCAACTGATGCTGAGTTGGAGACCGTTTTGTGGCCAAAGTTTCATTTTTTGTACTCATGTATTATTATTTTTTCTTTTGTTTTATTCTTTGTGTCACAAATAAAGATATGTTTATGTTTATGTTTATGTTTTATTTAAGTATTAACTGTAACACCATATTGTAACCTTTATTCGCAATAAATACATTTGAATTTGAATTTTAAATTCTGTTTGAATATGGAATGAAAGACAAGTACATGGAAACAACAATGCGCGTCCTATACAAGGCGATATCTTCTGGGCAAACATTTTATCAACTATTTTTACACTACTCACTATCCATAAAGAAATATTTAATGTTAGCTGTGCCTCCCGGTTTCACTCGTATAAGTTACTGATCATGTGGGAATTTTAGAATAAAAAGTAGTACATAAGTACTTAGTTTACGTACAAATTTCAGTAATTTTGTATAAACTGGGATTTACACGGGTACAACCGCTGGTCTCAGCTAGTAGAGCATAAATATGGAAGTAACGTACCGATGTGTGTGTATGAAGTGCGCGGTGAACTCCGAGCTGATGATGTGGTCGTAGTTGAGGTCCCACGCGCGCATCATCAGGCAGAGACGGCCGTCTCGGGTGCTGATCTGAAACGGAATAAAAAGATATTGAATTCAGGCCTCTTAAGAAAGTTGCAGTTACGAATAGAATATTACTAGCTGCGCCCCGCGGTTTCACACGCGTAGTTCCCGTTCCCGTTCCCGTAGGAATTTCGGGATAAAAAATGTTGGCCGATTCTCAGACCTACTGAATATGCTCACAAAATTTCATGAGAATCGGTCAAGCCGTTACGGAGGAGTATGGCAACGAAAACTGTGACACGAGAATTTTATATATTAGATTATATGATCCGTGAAGTTAGGCACATTCTTCTACAGGGTGTCCCGTAAGTAGTGGACCAGCGGGAGTTGGGGGATAGGGGAAACCGTTACCTACCAGAATCACCAACATTTATTGTCCTAGGCCTTATAGTTTTGAAGTTATAACGTTTTTAGTGAGTAGGTGAAATTATCGTACTATGTGCACATTTTTCTTAATTCTACAAAATCTATTACTTATTTTAATGTTATTTTTATTCAAGGACGTTAAGAAAACATAGGTTTTTATAATTTAAATCATATTTTAGTGTAATTATCATTAACATTAAAATTAATCAACAAAACAAGTGCAATTGTTAAATTTCAAAAAACTCTAAGTGGTATTTGAGCTGAGCTGGTGTAAAAAAAATGTATGGTAGCCTTGTGGAACATTATTTTAAAAACATCTACATATCATAAGGATTACAAAAAAGTATAACATTGTGGTTTCAAATGAGTAGTTTTTTATTTTAACTAATATCAAAGTAAAAGGAAATGTTTGAGACAAAACAAAAATTCATTGCTAATTATGGAAATTCGTTTATTACTCAATTTATTTTTACATTAAAGGCTCTAAATGCTTTTCTTTAGTTATTGTGCATAACAACATCTTCCTATAAAGTTTTTTTGTTAACTTTTTTGGGCTCTTTGATGATTTTTTATCAATTCAGAAACATGGTTGAATTTTTGTCATCTCTCTTTTATCATGAATATTTGTCTCATTAACTGCTTCTTTGAGGTAACCCCATAGAAAATAATAAAAAGGATTCAAGTCGGGAGATCATGCTGGCCATGAAATAGTACCTTCGCGTCCAATTCATCGATTTGGAAACATCTCGTTCGAAAATTCAGTCACTTACCGTGAATAGTGGGCAGGTGCACCGTCGTACTGCAACCACATTCGTACGTACTTCTTAACTTTAACTTAACGAAAATGTTGGTTATGCATAAGGCCTGAAACTGCGCGGAATCATATTCTCTCGCGTACTTCTTAACTTTAATCGAAGATGTTCGTTATTCATAAGGCCTGAAACTGCGCGGGAGAGAATGTGGTTGTAGTACGACGGTGCACCTCCCCACTATTCACGGTAAGTGACTGAATTTTGGAATGAGAAGTTCCCAAATCAATGGATTGGACGCGAAGGTACAATTTCATGGCCAGCATGATCTCCCGACTTGAATCCTTTTGATTATTTTCTATGGGGTTACCTCAAAGAAACAGTTAATGAGACAAATATTCATGATAAACGAGAGTTATGACAAAAATTCAACCATGTTTCTGAATTGATAAAAAATCATCAAAGAGCCCAAAAAAGTTAACAAAAAAACTTTATAGGAAGATGTTGTTATGCACAATAACTAAAGAAAAGCATTTAGAGCCTTTAATGTAAAAATAAATTGAGTAATAAACGAATTTCCATAATTAGCAATGAATTTTTGTTTTGTCTCAAACATTTCCTTTTACTTTGATATTACACTTGAGAGCAAAGAAATCGCACACCTGCTCAATTTTCGTTTCATGGTTGTTTTTTTTTTTTAAATACTTGTTTTTTAATTTCCGTTTATATACTGAATTAAAGTGCACACTGTCAGCTTTCAGATAACACCTTAAGCTAATCCATAACCCTCAAATTGATTACAGTAAAGCCAGAAGAAAAATTGGATCGGAAATCACCCGTTTCAGGTAGTGCTAGTTGAGCGACTTAGAGCGGGTATAAAAGGTGAAGGGTTGGGTGAAACTTCATCATCTGTATATCAAATCGTAGCTTGGAAAGTCAGCTATAGAACACGATCACATCCGAAACAAGAAAATGGATACCTCACCAGAAATATCAGGTCAAGTGGTTGCGCTAATTGAACCTGGCCATAACCAGATTCAAATAGCCAGGCAGTTGAATTTAAGCCAATACACTGTTCTGCGAGTATATCAGCGTTATTGAGAGAGTGGTAGCTTTAGTCGCCGATGGGATTCTGGTCAAAAACGTACAGCATCGTAGCGTGATGACCATTTTTTTGTGACCTCGTCGTTAAAAAATCGCCGGTTGAATGATGTTAAGCTCTGTCAGCAACTACAAGAAGTGAGAGGAGTTGAAATTATTCCGTGGACAGTTAGAAGAAGACTAGCCGAAGCAGGTCTGATAGCGCACAGATCAGCTATCGCTCCAGAATTGACCACAGGTCACCGACAAGCACGACCACAATTCGCTACAGAACATTTGGATAGGACGATGGACCAATGGACAGCGGTACTGTACTCAGATGAGTGTAGGATGTCTCCATGGCAACGACGGACATGAAGGAGGCTACCAAAGACCAAATGAGCGAGTCGCCCTGTGTTGCTTCTCAGAAAGCGTCTCGTACGGTGTATCGCTCTAATCAAATGTTCTCGGGCAAACTGTAGTTGTGCTTGTCGGTGACCTATGGTCAATTCTGGAGAGATAGCTGATCTGTGCGCTATCAGACCTGCTTCGGCTAGTCTTCTTCTAACTGTCCACGGAATAATTTCAACTCCTCTCACTTCTTGGAGTTGCTGACAGAGCTTAACATCATTCAACCGGCGATTTTTTAACGACGAGGTCACAAAAAAATGGTCATCACGCTACGATGCTGTACGTTTTTGGCCAGAATCCCATCGGCGACTAAAGCTACCACTCTCTCAATAACGCTGATATACTCGCAGAACAGTGTATTGGCTTAAATTCAACTGCCTGGCTATTTGAATCTGGTTATGGCCAGGTTCAATTAGCGCATCCACTTGACCTGATATTTCTGGTGAGGTATCCATTTTCTTGTTTCGGATGTGATCGTGTTCTATAGCTGACTTTCCAAGCTACGATTTGATATACAGATGATGAAGTTTCACCCAACCCTTCACCTTTTATACCCGCTCTAAGTCGCTCAACTAGCACTACCTGAAACGAGTGATTTCCGATACAATTTTTCTTTTGGCTTCACTGTAATGAATTTAAGGGTTATGGATTAGCTTAAGGTGTTATCTGAAAGCTGACAGTGTGCACTTTAATTTAGTATATAAACGGAAATTAAAAAACAAACATTAAAAAAAAAACAACCTTGAAACGAAAATTGAGCAGGTGTGCGATTTCTTTGCTCTCAAGTGTAGTTAAAATAAAAAACTACTCATTTGAAACCACAATGTTATACTTTTTTGTAATCCTTATGATATGTAGATGTTTTTAAAATAATGTTCCACAAGGCTACCATACATTTTTTTTACACCAGCTCAGCTCAAATACCACTTAGAGTTTTTTGAAATTTAACAATTGCACTTGTTTTGTTGATTAATTTTAATGTTAATGATAATTACACTAAAATATGATTTAAATTATAAAAACCTATGTTTTCTTAACGTCCTTGAATAAAAATAACATTAAAATAAGTAATAGATTTTGTAGAATTAAGAAAAATGTGCACATAGTACGATAATTTCACCTACTCACTAAAAAACGTTATAACTTCAAAACTATGAGGCCTAGGACAATAAATGTTGGTGATTCTGGTAGGTAACGGTTTTCCCTATCCCCCACATCCCGTTGGTCCACTACTTACGGGACACCCGGTATATCTGAAGGACAAATGTATCAGAATATTTCTTAAATACTCAAATTATTATAATTAACGGGATATTTACCATGTATTATTTGTTTCGAGTTTCCGATATTTCGCTGTTGCAAGCGCCATGATAACTATAAAACTATATTCTTAAAAAACTTAAACCATCGACTTGAAACATTACAGTGCAGACTAAACGTCTCTCTCGCTGATATTATTAAAGAAGAGGAATAGATGCAATCAATGGGCTTGCAATGGGTTGACTTGGTGATTACCAGAGCTGTGAGCGGTGATTATAAGTATTTAAAAAATTACATAATGCATCGTTCGCACCAGAAATTGAACCCGAAAGTTTAAACTTGACAGGAGAGTGGAAAATGAATCGACACCATGAAAACATGTAAATGGTGTGTATTTAACCAATTTGTTATACTGTTTGTTTTCCGAATAAAATAAAATAAAATTAAATAATAATAATGAGCAATATATTTACTACGGCTTTCTTGCTGAACCCCACTCCGTCCCGGGACAGTTTCTCTGGTCGAGTCAACTTCGCGTAGACCACGCAGGTCAGGACCCCGGATAGTCCCGTGCCGAGAATTAGCTGGAACAGAAAATATATTTTAGATTAAAGTATTAGGGCCTATTTCACCATCTTCAAGTAACGTTCCGAGTCTCACATGTTCTGTCTTTGTCACTTGATATAAAGTAAGAAAGAAATACTTGGTTAGTAACTTTACTTGAAGGTTGTGAAATAGGCTCTTAGCCTAAATTATTTAGGCACATAATCCTACAAAACGGTTTTTAAAATCGGGGCTCTTTAATTAACTCTGTTAAAGGGTTTTTTGGTGACACAGTTCATTGTCGGCATTTATTTTTTGGATATTTTTTTCCATTGTTATACTAGAACAAAAGGAAAAAGGCTAGGCACTGATAGACTGAAAATATTGAAGAAAATCGTATTTCAATTAAATTATTACCTGCATGATGAGTAAGAATATTGATTCAGGACACTCTTCATCAATGGCACGATCGCCGAATCCAATTGTCGTCTGCAAAACAAAAACATTTTAATAAGTAATATTTATTTTGGATAGAAAAAAAGCAATCGCTTCATTCATAAAAGAGTTTTAATCCATAAACGAAGAAAAATCAAGGACATCTCTTTTCTTAAAAAAAGTAAATCACTATGTTTTCAGACATACTTAGTGGGTTTAAAATGGGTTAGTATCAGATCACAAACATATTATGCTTATAGAGTCACCAAGTTTTCTGTTCCGATGACGGCGTCGCTGTAATCGCATCTTTTGGTTGTCAGTTTATTGAAAATGTATCCAAATGATATTAGATTAGAAATGACAATAGTAGCTTCCACTTTTGGCCACCGGCACAGAAAACTTGGTGACTCTACACGTGTTTGTTGGTGGTTTTTACTGTGTTAATACATAGTTATGCAAGACGTTATACAGCCTTTACTTTGCATACAAATTTTACAGACCGATACTTAATTTTTTGTAAGAACCAAACGTGTTATCTTAATGGCGCTAATTCGATGCACTTATTCAATAATGTTGGGAGCAAGTTTATCCAATCAAATACGAATTAACTTCCGCTTTCGAGGTAACGCACGAAACATGGAGATACGAGTACAGACAATTGTGATGTGAGATTAGTGTTTAATGATAGGTACTAATTTATTTAGTGGGAATATTAATATTAGAATGCATTTTTAAGCTATTGCATAGCTTCTGTCGAGGGCCTTGAGCGCGGGGACTGAATCCAGAAATTCCTTTACGAAAAAACCTCACGTTTTCATTATTTTTTTATCGAAAACTTTTTTTTTGTAAATTTTCCAAAAAGTTTTTATAGTAATGTAGACAAAGTTTTTATTATATGAAGTCCCAAGTACGACATCAAAATTTCTAAGGTTAAAAAAAAACAATTAGTTGATAAAATTGCTATGCAATAGCTTTACCGCGGCAGTCTCCGAGTGCCACACGTTTTTTTTTAAATGATTTGGTGTAACAGACATTGAAAGAAAAGATTATTAGTGAAACATAGGACTAAGCAAAAGTTTTTGAATTATTATCCTCCTATTTGCGATTTTGTACGTCTATGAAGAAAAAATTGTTGCATTGATTTAAACTTAAATTATTTCTTTGGGTACCTATCAGTTTATGAGTAGTGACAGAACGGTAAGTGAAATAGCGACAAGTTAGCTCAAAAATTCCAAATTCTTACTAAAATAAGATCTTAGTTCGGCTGAAAAACCCCAATTTATAGTAAATCAAACTGATGAATTTTGCTTAAATTACCTGAGCTTCAACACTGGCCAAGAAAATAGTCAGGAAGTCATAACCGCCAGTGACGCAGGTCCTCTTAGGGGGGTCTGGTTCGAAGTCATAATGAGCCCAGGCTGCGATGTACCAGAAGACGGCGAAGACCAGCCAGATGGCGAAATGGACGACGATGGTGCCGGTCACAATCCAACGCCAGCGGAGGTTTATCTGGAAATGTGATTGGATTATCATTAGATTATATCTGACGACCTCGATGGCAGAGTGGTCACCATGCCGGACTGCCATCCGTAAGGTTGCGGGTCCGATTCCCGTGCGGGGTGAATATTTGTGTGAACCATAAATGTTTGTCTCGGTCTGGGTGTGTGTGTAGTTTCTGATACAAGTTACGAACATAGTTAAGGGTCAGTCACTATAATGAGATGATGTAGTGAATGATTATGTTATGTTATTTTCTTGAAGCAATTGAACTGGTCTCGCGAGACTCACAAACTGGTGTTTCTGGGTGCGGCACAGTGTTGTTTACTGTGTCTGTAATGGGCAGACGGGTTGTTCTCTATCATGTGATTACGGGAGAGTTCAACTCGAAACGGGAGTAAAGAGAGCTACTTTTATTTAGCGTATCAGAAACTGCACATAAGGGTATCGCAGAATATAAGGGTGAAAAGTGAGTGAGCGGCCTTTAACTTGCAGTGGGATCTCATAGGCCGATACTTCTAATACTGATTGAATATAAGGATTAAGTTTCTGCTATCATGTGATCGTCTTCTATAAATGTCGCTAGGTAATTTTGTTCTAATTACTTAAAAAAATAGTGACATAGCATGTGATTCTGAATAAATGTGTGTAATATGTCCCTACACCTGGGCCTAAGTTTGCAATTTGTCATTATTGATCAGACAATATGTTGATATTGAGGCACCATAACGAGAGTGTCAGAAATTTGGTATTCTGTTAAAATTTATCCATATGGCTATGATGTCTCAGTGGTCTTTGTTGCATATCAAAATTCAAATGTTTTTTGGCAAATAAACGTCAGAATACAGTTTCCATGGCAACCATCTAAGTTTTATGGAGCTATTGAGTCAGCGGAGTAGTTGTCACTAAGAGAAAACCAAAATGACAAGAAATGCCAAAAAAACGGCCATAATGTTGATATTAAAATACATTTGAGTAGCATTATCACAGCTTAATAGTTTAGAGAATCGGGGCCCTGCACGCGGGAGGACCTTTACAAGGCTACTGATAGCGATATATCTGTGGCCGAGTTCTGGTCCTCAAAAATATGAGACACATAAAGAAGAAGAAGGGTGAAGTAAAGTTAAGAAATAGCGTAGGCCTGGTGATCGAGAGATCGTGAGTT
Source organism: Timandra comae (assembly GCA_958496195.1). Taxonomy (NCBI): domain Eukaryota; kingdom Metazoa; phylum Arthropoda; class Insecta; order Lepidoptera; family Geometridae; genus Timandra; species Timandra comae. The sequence continues at coordinate 7,129,935 of OY292377.1, read as the reverse complement.
TGGTTCTCAACATAATTAGCCCACTAGAGAGAATCCTGGTCGTGATACTTATTCTATGACCCCACTCTATCTACTAAAGACACTGACATTATATTTTAATAGTGACATATGTATATATAGTTTAATATACATATTTTAATAGTGGAAACTTCGCTGGTTTATGTACTTATAATATTTGTACTTAATTATTAAGATCTACTAATAACTGTTTATTTCGCAAATAAATAAAAAAAAAATATATAAGGCTAGGCAGGCTGACAAGTTAAGTATTCTTTAAAAAAATTCGGTGTCTAGTAATTTAATATTCCAGCCTAAACAACTAAAGGAAGTTGTAAAAATGTTTGCGTAAATTGCCTGTCTGGTCTTGTAACGTGATACTTTTTAAATTTGATGACTTTAATAGCTACATCCAGGTTTGTGGAGATAGGGACAGTGATAATAGTAGCTGGTGTGATGCGGTTTGTTAATCCAAGATATGTTTAGTTAATAAAGAGAAGAATTGATTTTTTTAAGTATTCAAACATGTTATGAGAATACGAAAAGACATTATATTGTAATTTACGTGCGCTTACGTTACTAAATAATAATCGAATCAAATAAGAAATCTATACTATCTATCTAGACTAATATTATAAAGAGGAAAGATTTGTTTGTTTGTAACGAATATGCTCCGAAACTACTGAATCGATTTCAAAAATTCTTTCACTATTAGAAAGCTACATTCACCCTGAGTAACATAGGCTATTATCCCCATTTATTCCCGTATTCCCACGGGAACGGGAACCATGTGGATGAAACAGCGAGACGCCGCAGTGCTTTATAAATCCCATTTCAACTATTATAACTAAAATCACAAAAGCAAAACAAATTCACACAAATTTTTGTACTCACCAAAGTATGAAAAGTATCGTTCAGGAGTCGTATTTTCTCAAACGGCACGTTAGTGATGAGAGCCACATTCTCCATGCCTCGCTTGCAAACCAACCTCTTTGGGTGATCACCGTATCCTGACTTCTTGGTAGGGAAGTTGGAGTGGCTAGAAAAATAGGAGACTTGTGTTGATTTTTAATTAATATTGGATTGTCTTCTACATTTCGATATAGTCATTTCATTTTTAATTTTGTAAATATCAGACAGTTTTTAATATAGAAACTGGTATTGACACTAAACTAAATAAAAAAAACATCATCATGAAAAATGAACATCTTTTTGAAATCGACCACGGTGTATATTTTTTCCTTATTAGGTACTAGTAGCTCCCCGCGGTTTCACCCGCGTAGTTCCCGTTCCCGTGGGATTACGGGGATAAAATATAGCCTATGTCACGCACTGATAAATTAGCTTTCCATTAGTGAAAGAATTTTTGAAATCGGTCCAGTAGTTTCGGAGCCTATTCATTACAAACAAACAAACCTTTCTTTTTTATATTATTAGTATAGATGACGATATTTCTAAATAAACGGCATATCTAGTGCAAAAATAGTTTTTGAAATGGACTAACTATTGCTTTCCAAGATGAGTGCGTTCAAGTTAACTAAACCAATCTCTTAATAATAAATTAGTAAAAAATAGGAAACAGAATTAAAAAATCTATAAGTACCCTAATATCATAATCTCAAAAAATTGAACTCACCATTTATCTCCATTAAAACTGTGTCCATTTTTAACAGGTTTATTCCCAAAATTATTAGGATTGCTGAACTTCGAATAGTTATTTCGTTTCATTGTATCATTGAAATGTTTCAAACTATTAGTTCTTATAATATCTCTCTGTAGATCAGCATTGAGTCTAAATTCTTCTTGTCTCACATTAATACTAGAATTACTTTGTGTTATTATTATTTTTGGTAATTGTTCCGAAAATTTCCGAAGCCTCTCCGATCGCCCTTCAGATTGTACCGAAGCTATGCTTTCATTGGACTTCAATTCGTTTTCTATTTGATAAACCATTGTTGATTTAATTTCTTCTAAACTTGTTTCTTCAATAATATTTGTTTCTTCTTCATTTTGATTATTAATACTTTCGTAATCAGGTTCTTGGTCCAAATCAACGTTTTCTTCTTTCAAATAATTGACACATTCATTGTATATTTCGTCAATACTTTCTAGTTTAGAAGTAAAATGTTCATTTTCTTTTTTTATAATCGCGTATTGTGCCATTGTAAGTGTTTGCTCGACTAATTTTGATGATTCAAGCACTTCATCATTATCTAATCGCGTCTGTTTGTCTCTACTAAACAGTTATTGAATCTGTTTAATTATTTAAATTACATTATACATGGTATTATTATGAAATACATAAGTTTTGTAATGATCCCTGTTTGCTACCAGAAGATAAAAGATGTAGAAGAAATCGTATTTTGCTTTGCCTTCCAGACGTTTAATACCTGGAGATAGAGAGATAAATTTTTTATTGTAAAATACTTTTAAAAGAAACTTTTGTTAGCCTACATATTGATGATTTATTTGGTATAATTTTGAAAACTAAAATTTATCCTAACCAATACGAGTATTATAAATGCCAAAGTAACTCTGTCTGTCTGTCTGTCTGTTACCTTTTCATGGCTAAACTGCTGAACCGATTGACTTGAAATTTGGCACAGCTACTAATTTATATAAAGAAAAAATGCAGTACGTTAACCGTTTTTACTACAGATGCAAATATCCATTGTAACATCGCGTAACACATAATTAATTCATTAAACGTATAAGGTACAAATATATTTGTTTGATTTAGAACACATTAAAACAAAATCACTTTAAGCCGAGGAAGTTCCGCAAAATTCAGAATCGACCTCGCTTAGATTCAATAGTAAATAATCAAATATTATTAATTTTGTATAAATAAAAATATATGTTATAGTTTAATAATCCAGCTTTTTGATAAAATGGCTGAAAACACGAATTAAACAACTTCGCTCGATCATAAAATATTTTGAAATAGTCCAATTTTTCAAATTTTGCGATCGTAATTTCCATTTCATCTGGATAATATTAAACTTATATTCGTAAAAATTGCGTCAAACTATAGACAATGACATTTAGAATATAAAAAAACCGAAAAAATATCTAAGATTAATAATATAATCTAACAATAACACAATATTTCAATTTATATAACCACGCGGCGAGTGAGTTCCTCCGCAGTCCGCCGTTTGGCGTCAAGAAGGTAGGACCTGTGTGATTTTTGCCGGCTCGTTGCGTAAAAATACGCGTGTTTCGTGTTTATTAGTTAGGTTTGTACTTTCAGTGTAAATATTTTTGTTACGATTGGATTTAATTAGTGGATTGTGTTGTAAAATAATTATTGGACATGGCAAATAAAACAAATAGAGTGAAAAGGAAATCAAAATTAAAAATTCGACGTAACACAAAAAGAATAAGGTAAGTTTATTTATTTCTTGTTATATTAGCAACAATGTAAGATAAAGTTGGTCCCGCCATTTTGATTTTTCATTATGAATTCAATATTACAAACTGACACTCCAATTTTATTTATATATATAGATAATATATATAATGGACTAGGTCGAGATGACTATTGACAAAGAGCCACAGTATAACGTGTGCGAGGTATGAGTGTAGTAGGTAAAAAACGACCTAATATCATCCAGTAGCGTAAAGGTCGCTATGCCGGACTGCACATGAGAGGGTCCCGGGTTCAATTCCCGGTACAGTCAACATTTGTGAGATGAGCATATTGGTTGGCTGTAGTCGTTGTATTACAACATGTAAGTATATAAATAAAATATGTTATGTATGTCAATGTCTATATATATTGATATACATAATTATGTCAATATTTCAATATCTGTATGTGTTAGTACCCATAAGCTTTTTGGGGATAACTAATGGTGGTTAAATATGTCCTGATATTTATTTTTTATTATCACTAACTATGCTAGAAAGGTATACAAAGATACGATACCTAATAAATATTTTTTATAGTTCTTCAATACCAAGATCTGAAAATGGTCGTTATAAGAAAACATACGCAAATGGAAGGTATGTATGTGATTTCTATTACACAAATAGTTCCCGTAGGAATTCCGGGATAATATGTAGCCTATGTCAAGTTAAGTCTATAATGGAAAACGAAATTGTTCCATTAGTTTCGAAGCCTATTCATTACCATCAAACAAAAAATCCTTCCTCTTTGACAAAAAAGTTGCACCAGTTAGATCATCTGTGTATATATTTTTTTATTTGATCGAGCGGTGTAGTTGGTAGTGGCCCTGGCTGCTATGCCGAAGGTTACGGGTTCAATTCCCGCTCAAGACAAACAGATGTGCCCCAATATTATTTATTTAATTTAATTGTGTAAAATAGTGCAAATCTCCGTTGCTGAGTGCAGTTGTATGTCGTAGATAACGGACCTACCTGGAAGCCATAACGAAAGTAAAAAAAGACGAAACTGTACAAATGAACACAAAATTAATTCAATTGACAATCACCTAACTAAAACTATCTCTTTTTACAGCGAAGCTGTACAAACTGTCGAGGAACCACAGGCTAAAATAAACACAAGTGAAGACCGTATTGTAACTCCTGCGAATTTAAATAATACTAAGTAAGTAATAATAACTTTGAGGGTATTTCATTTAAAATCCCGTAAAAATCAGTCACGCCATTTCAGAAATTAGCCGAAACAAACAAACAGACAGACAGACAAAAAATATTTTGGTGTGTCTACCGTATCCTACTATCCTACTAATATTATAAAGCCGAATGTTTGTATGTGTGGATGTATGGATGTTTGTTCCTCTTTCACGCTAAAACTACTGAATGGATTTTAATGAAATTTGGTACAGATGTTCCTCATACATAGGAATAACACATAGGATACTTTTTATCCCAAAATTCCCACGGGATAAGGTTCCACGCGGGTAAAACCGCGGGGCACAGCTAGTAATATTATAAATGTGAAAGTTTGTGAGTTTGGATGTTTGTTACTCTTTCATGCAAAAACTACTGTATCGATTTTGATTAAATTTGGTACAAATATTCCTTACAACTAGAAATAACACATGGGATACTTTGTATCCCAAAATTCCCATGGGATTGTGTATATGTAATCGTATGTTTTATTGTAACTTTTTGTACTCGCAAATTGTACCAATAGATGGCGCTGTTACTTAATTTTTAACACACGATGGTGAATTGTACCGAGATTATATGATATTGATACTACGAGCTACGCATCCTCGCGGGAGCGGGTACTACGCGGGTAAAACCGCGGGGCGCTGCTACCTGCTAGTATACTATATTCCTAAGCATGTAGTAAGCAGCGGTTATTTCAATATTACAAACTGACACTCCAATTTTATTTATATATATAGTTTTTTTTGTATTATTAAGAAAACAAACAGACTTTTATTTGAACCACATTTTGCCTGAAATTGTGGATTCAAGGCAAATTCGTGGTATGTATGCCTCTAAGGGACATTACATTATCGCAAAATAAATAAATAGCTAATTGGCATTATTGGTTTTATTTTATTCCTTTATTAAATATTTTCAGAATGTTATTGTTGTATGTTATTATCGTATATGGGAATGGGAACTACGTGAGTGAGGCGCAGGTAATAATATTTATTATTTAGATTTAAAGATTTACTTATAAGAATAAGATTTTAATATATTGAATTTCCGACTGAATGGGCCCAGCCTTAGCAGTAACTAAAGTATGTAGGAGTTTCACTATATAACATAAACAGAGTAATAAATAACAACATTATTATTCTCTCCATCATCTCATAACATTAACTGACCCCTAACTAAGTTTGTGACTTGTATCTAGGGTATCAGAAACTACCCATACACTCATTCACACACACAGTCACACGTTCACACAAATATTCACCCCGCGCGGGAATCGAACCCGCAACGATCCTTACGGTTGGCAGTCCGGCACGGTGACCATTCTGCCATCGAGGTCGTTAATAGAAGTAGCGAAAAATAAATTAAATAAATAAATAAAATATAGTACCTACTAATAATATAGGTAGATATAATATATTTGTACATATTTTATGTTTTTACTATATAAGTAGGTAGATACTAATGTGCACGAAAGGTTTTAATAAGGTAGTAGTGTTTTTTTATTTAGGTCACGAAAAAGTCGATTCTAATACATATTGATATCTTTCAATATTAATAGTCCTACTGCGTGATCGGCTCTACTGTGGCTTTACTGAGTCGCGAGGTCGTCGACCGGACCGCGCGAGTTACGTATTTGCGCGCGCTATCTGTGTCGTAAATGAATACGCTACACGCAGCTAGCGCGGGGTCTGAGGTAGCTTAAAATACCTAAAGTTGTGGAAGCTCGTCGCCTTAAAATAAAAATAAATAAAAGCACTGGCCTGTGAGATTCCACAAACACCGCTCTTTCTCTTTTTCTCTTTCGGAAATTTAATTCTAAAACTTTTTTTTAAATCGAACGATTTTCACAACAAATTAAACTTTAACTTGAACTTTAACCAGCTAACTGTCCACTACTATCCGAGGTATAATTTAAACTGCCGCATGTCGGCTCATCAAATTAACAAAGGGAAGTGACGCGTTAAGACCATACGGAAGGAATTACGAAAGTCGTGTTTCTGGGAAATTAAAATATGGATTTTTTATTTTGAAGCTGTAATCTTGTTTATTTGCGAAGTATGGACCGAGGTTCAAATCTTAGGTTGTAAATGTAAGTTTCCAATTTTCATAATAGAGGTTTGGATCACCGATAACTGTTCAGCAAGCGCCTAAATTAAATTAATTAAATAAAGGAAAAGATATTTGGTTTGCAGAGAACTCATTCAGATTTATGTTTTGTTAGTAAATTTTTGATATGTCACACAATAAAATACAAGTTATTTTTGACGCAACGCTTAAGAGACTAAACCAGAAAAGTCTTTTATAATTTTCATTCTACATAATTTCACACACTGTACGTACCACGATATAACACAAAATTACTAAATAAAAATTAAAGGATAACTCACAAAACCCACCTTTCAATCCCTCTCCATAATTTCACTAAACACTTGATAAATTTCCTTCAAAATCACTTAAACGTTATGCAAAGAATTTGTGTGTTTTATGTGTGCAATCAGTGTTATCTTGTTATCGTGTAATTGCGAGATGTGCTCTAAGCTGACTGACCTTGGAAGGTTGAGCTATTCTTTGACAGATGTAAAGGTTTAATCACAAAACTGTTACGGGATGTTTAAGTGTTTTGCGATGCATGCAACATCGTAACTGTTTGTCAATTTTATCGCATTTTAATACAAATAAACAAGTAGGCGTAATTACACCATCCTAATAATTAAATTAAGAACGGCTGGATCGACTTATATCTTTACTAGCTGTGCCCCGCAGTTTTACCCGCATCGAACCTTATTCGGTGGGAATTTCGGGATAAAAAGTATCCTATGAGTTATTCCTACGTATGAGAAACATCTGTACCAAATTTCATTAAAATTCATTACATTTTGATTTTCGACGTTTTTACTATTAGATATTTAGATTTTTCAACGTTTTGATTTTTCGACATTTTGACTATTTAACATTTCGATTTTTCGACTTTTTAATTTTTCGACGTTTTGATTATTCGACATTTAAATTTTTTGACGTTTTGATTTTCAACATTTTGATTTTTCGACATTTTGACTATTCGACATTTTGATTTTCGACATTTTGATTATTCGACATTTTGATTCTCGACATTTTGAGTTTTCGACATTTTGACTATTCGACATTTTGATTATTCGACATTTTGATTTTCTAAATTTTGAGTTTTCGACATTTTGACTATTCGACATTTTGATTTTCGATATTTTGATTTTCAACATTTTGAGTTTTCGACATTTTGACTATTCGAAATTTTGATTTTCGACATTTTGATTTTTCGAGATTTTGATTTTCGATATTTTGATTTTTCGAGATTTTGATTTTCGATAGTTTGATTTTTCGATATTTTGAATTTCGAATTTTGATTTCTTGACATTTTGATTTTTCGATATTTAGATTTTTCGACATTTTGATTTTTCGACGTTATGACTTTTCGACATTTTGATTTTCGATATTTTGATTTTTCGACATTTTGATTTTCGACATTTAGATTTTTCGACATATTGATTTTCGACATTTTGATTATTCGACATTTTGATTTTCGACATTTTGAGTTTTCGACATTTTGACTATTCGACATTTTGATTTTCGACATTTTGATTTTTCGACATTTTGATTTATCGACGTTTTGATTTTTCGACATTTTGTTTTTCGATATTTTGATTTTCAACATTTTGAGTTTTCGACATTTTGACTATTCGAAATTTTGATTTTCGACATTTAGATTATTCGACATTTTATTTTCGACATTTTGATTTTTCGACATTTTGATTTTTCGAGGTTTTGATTTTCGACATTTGTATTTTTCGATATTTTGATTTTTCGACATTTCGACTACTCGACATTTTGATTTTCGACATTTAGATTTTCGACATTTTGATTATTCGACATTTTGATTTTCGACATTTTGAGTTTTCGACATTTTGACTATTCGACATTTTGATTTTCGACATTTTGAGTTTCGACATTTTGATTTTTCGACATTTTGATTTTTCGACATTTTGTTTTTCGATATTTTGATTTTCAACATTTTGAGTTTTCGACATTTTGAGTTTTCGAAATTTTGATTTTCGACATTTTGATTTTTCGACGTTTTGATTTTTCGACATTTTGATTTTCGATATTTTGATTTTTCGAGGTTTTGATTTTCGAGATTTTGATTTTTCGACATTTAGATTTTTCGACGTTTTGATTTTCCGACATTTTGATATTTCGACATTTTGATATTTCGACATTTTGATTTTTCGACATTTTGAGTTTCGACATTTTGATTTTCGACATTTTGATTTTTCGACATTTTAATTTTTCGACATTATGATTTTTCGACATTTTGATATTTCGACGTTATGATTTTTCGACATTTTGATTTTTTGACATTTTGATATTTCGACATTTTGATTTTTCGACATTTTGATTTTCGACATTTTGATTTTTCGACATTTTGATTTTTCGACGTTTTGATTTTCGATATTTTGATTTTTCGATATTTTGACTTTCGATATTTTGATTTTTCGACATTATGATTTTTCGACATTTTGATTTTTCGACGTTTCGATTTTCGACATTTTGATTTTTCGACATTTTGATTTTTCGACATTTTGATTTTCGATATTTTGATTTTTCGATATTTTGATTTTCGATGTTTTGATTTTTCGACATTTTGAGTTTCGACATTTTGATTTTCGACATTTTGAGTTTTCGCCATTTTGATTTTTCGACGTTTTGATTTTTCGAAATTTTGATTTTTCGACATTTTGACAATATGTCAAAATTTTGACTATTCGACATTTTGATTTTCAACATTTTAATTTTTGACATTTTGAGTTTCGACGTTTTGACTATTCGACATTTGTAATTTTCGACGTTTTGATTTTTCGAAATTTTGATTTTTCGACATTTTGATATTTGACTTTGAACTTATGAACTATGTTTATCGAAATAATCCAAATAACATTCATAATACGCCAAGTGTAGTTAACTACTTAGAAAATTGTCTTTCGTTTTTTTATTCCCACTGTCTCCACCGTCAAGCTTGGTGGGTTAGTTTTAGTGGGGAATACAAATACATCGCATTTATTGTTTTCATTTTGCAATTATTCGCAGTTTTGTGCTTTAGCCTTTACTAAGTCTTAGAACACAATCATATTGAAGACACGAATGCGACATTGACTATGGCTGTGACCCGCTGTTTTACCTGCAATGTTATGTCAATTTTTACATTATTATCCACTTGTGAGTACGATATGAGGTTTTCTTAATTTTATGGTTTCCATTTGCACAATAATATAATATAATACATACAATACATATGCACATATACGGAGATAAATATACCTAACAATCAAATTATAATTATGATTTTTAAATATTAATTTTCAAATACGTACAAAATAAAATAAAAATAAATAAAATAAAAGAATGTTTATAGTCATAATAATACAAAAAAAGGGAATTAAAACAGAAATATTCAAATTGTAAAACTACATTATGACAAAAGGTATACCGCTCAGCTTGTGCTGCTCCAACAGTGGGCAGCGCTGGTTTTCAGCGGTCACCTAGTCCCTGGGGTGTAGGGCGGGAGTATGGTGAAAGGGACGTATGAGCCATGACAAATTGAGAAATATATATCGTGAGATGACGCATTAGCTTATTTCAGAAATTAAAAAAAAAAATAGCCTGCTTAATAAAATCGCAATCGCTCAAAGAGTCAGTGTATGAGTTATAAATGACTCTCTATACATATCATATAGTTATGAATAACCAACTACACTATGTATAATGTATTATATACGTATCTGTACATGACACTAATCTTATGTACATAAGAGATTTCATTATATACGTCAGTGTACTTGAAAATTACTGGTAAATAGCATTGAATTCATCATCTTTTGAACGTATTTTGAAGTGCGAAAATATGTATTAGCACCCGTGATTAGCATATAACAGGGCTAATAACCTAGTGCTAAGTGTGGATTACTTATGCTATTCACCCACGTTCAATAAAACGGTGTTTTTTTTAAACAAATAATCGGGCTGCTTTTTTTTACAAGCTTTTATTTAGTTGCACCTGTCCCGTTGTCTGTAATCAAATGTTGCAAGCCATTTTTCGACCACTTCTGGTTATCCAATTGAGCTGAAAGGCATACTTAGTCTCATGACAATGCAATAAAATCTAAAAAAAAACTTGTTTTAATAACATTAAGACCCTAAACTCGATAATTGACGGTTTTTGTACTTTTTGATCTAGTCATATTATATGAAAAGCGTATTTTATAAACATGCTTTTAGGTAATAATTAAAGGAAATATTGTCATCTAAAAAATACTCAGAGAAAAACAATATTATACAGAAAACTTAAAAAATATATCAAGAAAACTGAACATATGTTTTCTGAATTTCACTTTTAGCATTAACTTCCATGCCTTCGGATTCTAGTAATTCGACCAATTTAGCACTAAAAATTAAACAAACTTAAAGTCCAGATCCTTATTAAGGAAATACTCATAGGAAAATTTAATTGTTATTATAATTATTATTGAAATCGAAAAAAATATAAAGTTAGAATTTGTAAAAATCACACTCAAGAAAATCGTAATTTACGTTGATAAATGATGCTCAAAACGTTATTAAAATTACCTCAAATAATAAAAGAATATTTTCTACAACAATTATACCAAAAAAAAATCTCTAAAACAAATTGTCTTTTTTTTCTACAAATATTTTAAAATCATCATAAAACTACTATAAAATCGGACGCACGAAACAATTCAAATCAGTCTGCCGCGAGGCTTTTTAGAGAGAGGACGTATCGCTCCTACCGAGCGTTTGACCTTTGCGGCGCGTACGAATTTTATGCGATAACTCATCAACATGTTTTGATACTCGATAATAATTTTTGTTTTATAATTTGAATTATTTATTAAAAAAAAATATTAACATTAAACAACTTGACCGTAACTGGAAGCTTTATTGAGAATAGCATTTCCGTTTCCGTCGATTACCTACCAGTTTTTTAAGACTTTTAACGACCTTGTTTCCGGTCAAGTGGCGCCACCTGGCGGTTTCGCGCCATTTTGTTTTATAAAATGAGCGGCGACATTTTGTCATTGGCGTTTGTGTTTCCGTCGTGACAACACGTGTGCAGCAACTGCTCGCAAATAAATTAAACTGTATTAACTGTACTATAAGACAGACTCAGGTGAGTATTGTAATTAATTTAATACTTTTATAACGGGTTTTCCCGTTCGTTTTAGTACTTTTACCTACCCTAATTGTGTTACAGAATATATTTAAATGGTTTTGCTATTTAAATTAAGTATATTGAGTGATATGTGTAACACTTGCAACAAAGTTAATATTTTCTTTAGCAAATTTTTATTTTTAGATTACACTTATGACGCGAACTAATACAGTTTGTTTACAGTGATAACTAAGAACATTGTTTTTTCGGCTATGGAGCCAGAAGCTGTGGCGGGTCCGAGTGGAGTAAGTCAAAAACGGAACCGCAGCCGATCGAGCAGCAGTAGTAGCAGCAGCAGCAGCACTTCATCAAGCTCACCATCGGATAATAAGCGCAGATGGTCGCGTCGGCACAAAAAACGTAAGCGTTCCAAGCGTTCTAACCATATAATAGACACGTTGGTTAAGGAAGTAGGCGAGTTACGCAAACAGATGGCTGCTTCATCAAGAAATAATGATGATGCATGTCTGGATAGAGTTTCAATTTACACACAAATGAGTGATGAACTTCACGAACAGGTAGATGACACACATGCTGTTAATCATGATCATAGATATTTAAATGATGATTTAAGCTTTACATTTGATATTGAAACCAAAATAAAGGAACCAACTGTCCCAAAAACTTCGGATATATATTTGAAAATGTTGCTTGAGGTTCAGAGACTAGGTTCTACCTCTTGGTCTGAAATTAGATACGCAGATACACAGAAAATGTACAACCACGCTCCAGGTTTCATTGAGTTAGAAACAAACGAAGAGGTCAAAGTATATGACACCTTACGTCATCTTTCTCACGCGGATAAATCATACGCGGCTCTAACCTACGGCATATTAAAACAAAAAGAGTGCCTTCAAGACGGTATTCGAAATCTCCTTTCGTGGGCAAAGAGTACAGAGGTAGGTTTTGACAGCTTGAGCACTAAAATAGAGGAATTATTTCTAAATGGTGAATTTCATAGAATTTCTTCTGAGCTATTGAAATTAGTTTGTGGACATAGGGCCGAGACTATAGAAATGCGCCGAGAAACTATTACCAGCCAAGTTCGTGATCCATTACTAAAAGCGTATTTAAATAAGATCCCTCCTTCTACAACTTACTTGTTTGATTCGGAGCGGTTTACATCTGTACTTGAAAAAGCAGGAGGGGTTCGCAAAGCATTTTGGCCACCAAAAACCGAAAGTTTTCAAACGAAAACTAATTATTCTAATCGCCGCCCCTCGCGGGGGCATGGCGTACCAAAATCTATAGTTCCATCGCGTGGAACTCAGTGCCCTCATCACGAACCCAGCTGTCAACAGCTAACTTATAATAACCCACCCTCGCGGGGTGGATATGGACATACAAATTATGTTCCGAGAGGTCAATTTTCAAGCGTACAACCCAGCCACCACAGTGGAAGGGGTTTCTTTCATAACCGAGGTTCACGAACCGACCGAGGAGTCAACAATCGACACGGTAATATCCGAAACAATTCCAAGGGAAGTCAGAAAAGAAATTACAAACAATGACTCGAAACGATTCGAAGCCGGTCAGTTAGCGCATTACCAAGAACAGTGGAAAGAAATGGGAGCACCAGAAATCATTTTAAAGTACATCCAAGGGTATCGCATACCTTTTTTCAAAAAACCTCTTCTAATATATCCAAATTTAATCAATTGTCCATTCCAAACTCCTATTTCGGAGAAAATGACGGCAGTCATTCGAGAAATGAAATCTCAGGGAATTTTAAAATCGGCTCCAATGTCTCCCAGCTTCATAACCCCGCTGTTTTTAATACCAAAAACCGACGGGTCAATCAGACCAATATTCAACCTCAAAGCGCTAAACGATTATGTGAAGACCGAGCCATTTCACCTAATAAACATGTATCGCATCCCAGATTTCATTCAACCACGCGATTGGATGTGCAAAATAGATTTGTCTCAAGCATATTTTCACCTGAAAATGACCAAATCACAAAGACGCTTCCTACGCATAATTTACAATCGCGAACTATTAGAGATAACGTGCTTACCATTCGGGCTCAACACGGCCCCAAGAGTTTTTTCAACAGTAACAAATTGGGTGGCACATATATTAAGGGAAAGGTTCAATATACGAATTCTAGTTTATCTCGACGATTTTTTACTAGTAAATCAGGATATGAATGCTCTTCGTGTTCAGGTACATATAGTCATACAAACACTGCAAACCCTAGGATGGCAAATAAATTTCAAAAAATCGATCCTACACCCGCAACGAAACCTTATTTATCTAGGGATACTATGGAATCCTTGGAACAATCTGAAAGCCTTGCCAGAGGAAAAAGGTCATAGTTCTAAAGGAAAAAATAAAGGTAGTTCTCGAAGAAAAGAAGTTATCCATCAAAGATTTACAGAAAATAATAGGTCTTCTCAACTTTGCAAGTTTTGTTGTTCCACGAGGTCGCCTCCATCACAAACATCTGATAAGGTTTATGAACTCTCTGCCAGACCTACCATTGAAGCATTATTCATTGCCGAAAACAGTCTCGGACGAAATGCACTGGTGGCTGCAAAACTGCCAGTTAACAACACCGTTACACAGCCCACCGCCTCAACATTTTATTGTAACAGACGCCTCCGACCAGGGTTGGGGTGCACAGGTCAACGATCAAGCTACCTGGGGCAATTGGCTACCAGAAGAAGAACATCTGCACTGCAACCAAAAGGAGATGTTGGCGATACTGCATGTCCTTCAGAGTTTCGCACCGACACTGAGAGGCAGCTCAATCCTCATTCAATGCGACAACAAAGTTGCAGTCGCTTATCTGAGGAAGGAAGGAGGTACGAAATCATTACATCTATTAAACATAACCTATCAAATTCTAGAATTAGTAGACAAGCATCAAATTCAGTTCCAAATTCATTATCTCCCAGGCAGATACAATATTCAGGCGGACCATCTGTCCCGTCTTCGCCAACCTCCCGAATGGCACCTATTACAAACAGGAGCAGAAATAGTGTTTGCAAAGTGGGGAGTTCCAGTGATAGACCTGTTTGCGTCGAAAACCGCTCATGTGGTATTCAACTATGTGTCCCGAGATTTAAAAGATCCACAAGCCTTATTTCACGACGCATTCAGCGTTCCATGGAACTACCCTCTGGCGTGGATATTTCCACCCCCATTTCTTGTTCCCAAAGTCCTGACGCATCTAAATCAGTCGACAGGAATCTTCTTAATAATAGTCCCTCGGTGGCAGAAAGTGTTTTGGCGAGCCGACCTCAAAGCAAAAGCACTCGAAGCCCCACTAACTCTATACAATCTTCAGAGACATCTGATCGACACATCGACCGGACTCCCACCACCAAAAATCGAAAACTTAACTCTCGAAGTTTGGAAGTGTGGGGGTGGTCTGAAACGGTAAAAACATGGAACCCAGAACAGATATCTTTACTTAAAAATTCATGGCGTAAGTCCACTTTAAAAACCTACGAAGTGGCGTGGAAGCGATGGATATCCTGGTCTAATAGTAAAAATATAAATCCTATTAATCCCACTGGTTCTCAACTAGCTCAGTTCTTATCAGATTTATATTTAGTTAATAATTTGTCTTATAATACTATATTATTGCATAAATCTGTAGTGTCTACCTTATGTAACACTGAACAGTCGAGTCACTTAAGTTCACATGTACTTGTCAAACACATTCTTAAATCAATCTCTTTAAAAAACCCGAAGAATCCTAAAGGACCTATTTGGGACGTTAGTAAATTAAGTTCATATTTAAGTAACTACACAATAGACATAAATAATTTGTTTCAAACATCACGACATACAGCTACCTTGTTATTGCTTTGTTCTGGAAGACGCATACATGATTTGACATTATTATGTGTTGATCCTAATCATTGTGTGAGATCAAATGACAGTATATTATTTTGGCCGCAATTTGGTTCAAAAACTGACAGTAGTAACTACAGACAGTCAAGATGGAAGCTTCTTGTAAATACTGAAAACCGTAACCTAGATCCAGTGTATTGGATTGAAAGGACAATAGCTTTATTAAATGAAAGACGCGTTGCTTCGAACACCTTTAATCTTTTTATTACAGTTAGAGGAGTTGCTAAATCTGCCTCACGTACAGTAATAGCAGGCTG
This sequence comes from Timandra comae, assembly GCA_958496195.1. Lineage (NCBI taxonomy): Eukaryota > Metazoa > Arthropoda > Insecta > Lepidoptera > Geometridae > Timandra > Timandra comae. The sequence continues at coordinate 7,113,954 of OY292377.1, read as the reverse complement.
GGTAAAAACTCTATTAAAGGAAGCAAATATTACAGCAGCGCCGGGAAGTTTTCGTTCTGCAGTGGCTTCTAAAAGCTGGCTGGAAAACGACTCCATTGATGATATCTTGGCACGTGGCAACTGGCGATCAGCTAATACATTTCAACGTTTTTATCAACGTGAAGTAATGAGTAGTGGTGATTCACAGAAGGTTACACATTTATTTACACCCGTTAATTAATTTTGATGTGATTTATTTCATATTCAGTTGAAGGAAACATTTTTCGTTATTTGTAATTGAAATATTAAAAAATAGTTGTAAAAAATTGTGTTTTTATTTCATATCACATTGGCGTTAATATTATCACACAATAGGTACAATAAGTGGCGTCACCAGGCGATAATAAACAGATCTCAATAAAGCTTCCAGTTACGGTCAAGTTGTTTAATAGCAGCGTTTTACCTGAAATAAAACGCATATTAAAATACTTACCTAACTGGAAGCTTCTACTTTAATTCCTGCCTGGTGAAAATTGAGCCAATGACAAAATGTCGCCGCTCATTTTATAAAACAAAATGGCGCGAAACCGCCAGGTGGCGCCACTTGACCGGAAACAAGGTCGTTAAAAGTCTTAAAAAACTTGTAGGTAATCGACGGAAACGGAAATGCTATTCTCAATAAAGCTTCCAGTTAGGTAAGTATTTTAATATGCGTTTTATTTCAGGTAAAACGCTGCTATTTATGATAACAAATAATGTTTTAGAAATAATGAGCAATAAAACAACATTATTTTAAACCGACTTCCAAAAAGGAGGAGGTTCTCAATTCGGCCGGTATGTTTTTTTTTATGAATATGTTCAACGATATGTCCGTCAATTCTGTACCGATTACTAAAATTCTTTTTTTATTCAAAAGAATGGACTTGCCGTTTGGTCCCATGTCAAGGAAACCAGGATCTAATGATGGCATTCTAGAGAAATTGAGAGGAACTTTAGAAAATCGTAGGGTGATTAGTGCATTTGTTAAGTTTTTCGTTAATTATCTTAAAGCATTATAATTAAATGAAGGTTTGAAGTCGATCTGATGATGCACCTGGAAGATAGTCGAGGGAACTCTTCAACGACTAACAGCAGTTACCTCGTGTTTGGGCTTGATTAATTTGTATCGATGAGAACTTTACAACCAGATAGGTTGTGACACTCAAAAGTAAAAAAAAACCGACTTCAAAAACTGAAAAGTATAAAATAACAAATATTTAATTTAATACACCTCTTATGCGATGCTAATTAATACCTTTGTGTGTATGTTACCTATTGATAAGTGTGAAGTCGGTGCCAAGCCTTAAAGAAATAAAACTATTAGAAAAATAAACTACAAAACTATAATTCGAGACGACCGTTAACGAACGTTTGCCCGCTTGGGTTGGTCGCATTTTTATTTTATTTATGTGCTACATCGCATAAGAGGTATTACATTAAATATTTGTTATTTTATACTTTTTAGTTTTTGAAGTCGGTTTTTTTTTTAACAAAAACGGAAACGAAATAATTTAGAAAGTCCTGCTTTTAGCGCTAAAAGGTTGTCCCGATAATATATGTTGTACATATACAGAGAATGCATTTTTCAAGTAGGCGTGGTAGACGATATTCGAAACTATATGGAAAGGAATATCGAAAATTGCTGGCGATTTTAATAAAAACTAAAACTGCAATTAGTATATGAAAAATCAATACCATTATGGCAAAAAATATATTATTCACAAGTAAGTTATAGACTTTTTTTTACTCGTATGTTGCTTTGTTTTTAAAAAGTTTCGTTACTTACCAAAAAAAAATCATGTCTTATTTTAAAAACAAAAAACTAAGTATTTGTTTTATTCATTATTCCTTGTTGTGAATAATGGAATATCGAATCGAAAGGTATTACGTAAATTATATCTAATCATATACTACCTACTATGAATCGTAAAAAAAATTTATTATTATATTACGTATTTTTACTTTTGTCAATAACTTTTACACAATTTATAATTTCCAATGGATCAAAACCATTCGGCCGGAGTATTCAGAGCGAGCGCGCCGTCACCACATAGACAGTGTGCATGCGGACACGCGTGCGCGTCTGTGTGAGTGAAAATTTGAGTTGTCGCGCGGCAGATCACGGCTCTTAAATAAAAATTTAAAAAACCCCCAACACAATTACTTTCAAACCCCCATTACTTTTAAACGGGTCAACCGATTTTCATCAAACATGTCTAAGAACACTCGCACGTAAGTCCCCTTTAATACAAAAAAAACTTAATTGAAATCGGTTCATCCGTTCGGGAGCTATGATGCCACAGGCAGACAGATACACACACACACAGACACCTTAAACTTATAACACCCCTCTTTTTGCGTCGGGGGTTAAAAAGGTATTTTTCAATTATTATTGTTTAAACGAACAATTCCAAAAGGCCGCAGACCGCAAACTGTAAGCGACAACACTTGTTTCTATTTATTTTTATTTTTCTCCTATATAAGTAGGATAAAAAAGTTACACATAGGCAAGAAGTCTTACGATGTGTTATGCAACGTTTTGCATCGTCGTAATAGTGATGGGCTATCGAAGTAGCATTTAATTTCGTGAGCTTATCCGTGCTTCGGAGGGCACTGTGAGCGTCTTAGTTGTCGTACTAACATCATCAGTCGTTACGGGTAGAGCCACATTAGAGACCACGCATTATTTTTTAGTATTACTGAGGTATTACTAAAAATATTACGGTTATAATATTTAGTAAAATAAATGTCTACTAGTACAGTATAATTATATTCACATTTATGTATAAACGTAATCTATAAATATTATCCCTACTTCCCTACTAACATTATAAATGCGAAAGTAATTCTGTCTGTCTGTTACCTTTTCACGACTAAACTACAGAACGATTGACTTGAAATTTGGTACAGGGGTAGCTTATGGTCTGGGAAAGGACGTAGGCTATGTTTTTTATTTATCTTGTTTTTGACAATAAACGGTTTTTTATTTATTTATTTATGTTTTATCCCGAAATTCCTGCGGGATCGGGAACTATGCCGGTAAAACCGCGGGGCACAGCTAGTAAAATATATGCGGTTATAATAATTAGGGCCTATTTCACCATCTTCAGTAACGTCCCCAGTACCTACTCACATGTTTTGTCTTTGTCACTTGATATAAAGTAAGAAAGAGACACAACTAACTTTACTTGGTGAGTAATTCTACTTGGTCGTAAAATAGGCCCTTAGTAAAATAAATGTGAAATGGGGCTATTCCAGGGAGTCTAATTGTGACTGTGGTGCTCCAAAGCAGGATATGTCCCACTTACTGTCGTGCCCGCTGTGCCCTTACACCTGCACGCAAGAAGACCTGATGAAGGCAACTAGCGCTGGTATGGGTGTAGCTGGATTTTGGTCCGGGAATATTTAGTTAAGTATAGGTTTATCCTTTTTGTGGTCATTGACACGAAAGAAGAAGAAGTAAAATAAATGTCTACTATTACAGAATAATCATGTACATATTTATGTATAAACGTATTCTATAAATATTATGTATAAATAAACAACAGTTCATGCACTCTTTAAAATGTAATTTTACATAATTAAATATTTACATAAATGAGTAAATACAGATAAAAGATGACGTAGACGCGACGTTTTAAGAAAATGCAATGTTTTTATTTAAATTGTTTAAATATATGATTATGATTATTATGAAATGAAATGACGAATTAATTATTTACTTAGTAGTTTACCGTACTGGTATAGAATATGTTGCGAGTTTGAATCCTGTTTGTGGTACCTATTTAGATATTTGATTACGATGTGAAAGCATCACAGTTTTGTGATTAACCTTAACTTAATATTTTATTCTTTACTCTCAAAATTATAATACAGAAAAAGTTTTAAAAACTACTTATAGCTAAAATTCACGGCAAACTTGTGAAATTATAGATAGTCATAAAACTAAAAAAATAAAATAATTTCATAAATAAAATCTAAAACAAATAATAATAACATAATCATTCACTACATCATCTCATTACAGTAACTGACCCCTAACTAAGTTCGTGCCTTGTATCTAGGGTATCAGAAACTACGCACACACTCATTCACACACAAAATAAAATAAAACAATTGAAAATAACCATTTATTTAAAGAAAATCTTAAAAATAAAATACGAAAATAATTTACAACAGAAATAAAAGGTTTCTTCTACTCATAACATTATTTATAATTCATTTACCAAACTTTTTACTTTGATAAATGATAATTCAATGATAATATTTAATAACAACAATTGACTCTTATTTACTATTTAATACATAATACTTTATATACATGTTTTATTTTATGTATTAGGTATGATTCATACTAGGCCATAGGGGTGAAAGGCGTATACGAATAATTCTCACTATAACTGAAAATATTGATTGCATCCATAATGATTTGCATCGATGGTAATCTAGCTGCACATTTTTGTGTATGTATAAAAGCTAACCCAAACTGACTGACTGATCTATAAATCAAATACAACTCGGACAAACGATCGCGCTAAAAATACGTACCCAGGTAGCTAAGAAAGATGAAAGAACAAACATAAGGGGCAAACAATCTTAACTTACCGATTTTTACAGGGGATAGTAGGATGAGGTCAAATACAGGAATAAAAGGACTGAATTGAGGGAGTTCTTTGATAAGCACTGGGACAAAATAAGGTAAAAGGGGGCGAAACAAGCGGACGAGCCCCCCATGTCTTACTTCTACTTGACGCCGGTATTCTGTGAGAGTGTGGTACAGAGTTGCACTAGTTGAGACAGGCCGAGTTACAACTGGAATGGTGACAGTTTTGTTCTACAATTTTAATTAATTTAAATTAACATTGAGTTTCTGAGGATGGCGTAGTATGAATCATACCTTATTGTTGTAATATACTGAAGAATATTTATACCGACGTTATAGATATATATTTTTTTATAAAACTTTGTCTTCAAAGCTTTTACACGTTTTTACCTATTTCCCATTTCGTAATAATTATTTTTATACTTATATTTTTTACTTCTAATAATTTTGTATTTGGTTTTTAATTATGAATTTAATAAAATAATCAATAGCATAAATGCGAAAAAAGTCTTCTAAGTTTGTAAACCAATTTCATGACTAAAAGTTTTTTTTTTGTAAATGACAGACGTCTGTCACAATCAAAATTGATATTAGTATTCATAATATCTATCTGTCACCATTTTAGGCTAATGCTGTCACAATGTAACGCCTGTCACTTGATTATGCTGTGACAGTCACAGTGTAAATTCAGTCACAATATTATTGACACTGTTATTTTGTCGAAATCGTTACGTTTTTTGAAATTAAACGGATGAATTATAAAGATATAATCTTCGTAGGATATTAATTTAGTTCTTGTTTTCATTTCATTTGTTTATGCGTCGGTGTAAAGGTTCCTTGGACTGAAACTGTCGTTTCTGAAACAGAATAATACAAAATAATTATAGTCTGATCACTGAGTCACTTTTCATTTAAATTCTTTTGTCAAAAATAAATGATTTGATTGATTGATTTAAATATTGGAAAAAAAGTATTATTAAAACTACATATATCTGTACTGGAAGATAACCCAACCGGTCCTGTAATTTATGCTTGAAATACAAAGTAGTCACATAAGTATCACATCATATAAGGTATCTAAAATAAAGGAAATTTATTAAACATATTAACTAAGCACATATTATTAGTATTTGAAATAAAACAAGTACATACCAATTAATCTAGAAGAATAATGTAAGGCTTACACGTCAGTAGTGTACCTGTAATTAAATTTAAAATGTGAAATGGGCATAAACCTTGTCTTAAGAAGGTATAGTAAATGATTTTGATAATAAATTGTATGATTTTTTTTTTGTGACAAGCATGCACTAAATGTAGCGTGACAGTATCACGGTACTAGTGACAGTACAACCACTGTGACTGTGACTTTAAACTGTGACAGAAATTCATCAGAAATTACACTATCCCGTGACATGAAATTATGAAACTTGCTGACAGAATAAACTAAACTCATCCTTTTTTATCCTTTTACACACTCAATTAGAATGAAACATAAAAAAAACTATCGGGGTTTGAACCCAGAAACGTGTCGATATCGACTTTAAACCATATGAACTACCGAGGCCATATCTCAGCTATTGAGTCATGAAGCCTGAATCAAGAACCCCAAGGGCAAGCATTAAGATTATAAATTTATTTAGATTGAAGCGATGACCTTTGACCTTTACAAAACTCAAATGAAAAATCTATGAACAGAAGTATGTATAAAAAAGCAAAATGAGTAATAATGAGTTCAATTACTTTTCAATCTTAGGCACTTCCTCGTCCGATTCGAAGTCGTACATCGTGTTCCGTACGTACGATTTGTTTGCGAATCCGCCCATGTCAACTGGAACAGAAAATGATTATATGGGTTTAGGACATTGAAACATAGATACGTAGAATAATGCATCTAGTACTAGGAAACCTATCGAGTTTGAACAAGTATGATTTGATAATGATGAATCGTATATAATACGACTACTAGCTGCGCCCCGCGGTTTCACACGCGTAGTTCCCGTTCCCGTTCCCGTAGGAATTTCGGGATGAAAAATAGATGTTGGCCGATTCTCAGACCTACTGAATATGCTCACAAAATTTCATGAGAATCGGTCAAGCCGTTTCGGAGGAGTATGGCAACGAAAACTGTGACACGAGAATTTTATATATTAGAGAAGATAACAAGGGCTTGATGATAAGAATATTGTTTTATAGTATTTTAATGTGCCTGTAAAATATCACTAACAAGCAAAGGTTTCTTTCGCATTTATAATATTAATAAAAGTTTTAAGAATAATAGTGATCACAACGCTAGAAAACGTGTATCTGTAAACGGTCATCTGAAATCCATGCCACATTTGGACACTAGCAAACATGCATATCTGGATTTGGGAGTTGGACCCATACTTATGGTACATACATATGCCACTATTTCTTTTAATAATCCTGTATTATCCCACCATTGGATAAATATCTCCCTTAATCCTTCCATCCCTGTTCCAGGCTCGTTTCAATCCTATCAAACCTCAAGGCCAACAGTTTCTTTATTATCATCAGAATTGTATTTACCTCTCGAAGTATCGTTATCATCAGCGACCCATTTGTACTCGTTCTCAGCGTACAGCGGTGGAAGGGTCTGATGAGGAGTAGGGTACAGGTCCAAGCCTCGCTTCTCGTTCTGGATGCTGTCAGTGTCCGTGAAGGATGGCATCCTGGAATGTTGGTGGTGTTAGTTTAGATTATGTTTGATGATGATGCTTTCTTAGCTGATTTCGACCTCAGCGACGATTGGTTTTTAACATAGATATAGGCCTGGTGGTGAAATATTGGAGAAGATTTAAGGCCTCTCTCTCTCTCTCTCTTACTGATCATATATAGGTATAAGGTTAGTGAAGTGAGAAGGTAAAAGAATTATGATTGTTTAATTTGAGTTGTAATCTCAAACTTCAACCATGTTTGGAAAACAGGAAACGTCTCATTCGACCCAGGAATTCCGGAAACCGAGCTAAACATTTGCCGGTCACACAAAAATGACCTCGCACGTGAATCGAACTCGCTACCTTTTGTTCGGCAGTCCACCTCTTTTGAGTCCTCAATATTCTGCCAATATTTGACTATGATATCTAGGAATATGTTTTAAGAAATGTATTTCATTAATAACTCTTGGATACATTACCTGGTGTAACTCTGGAAGCAGGAATACCTCCACATGACAAACCCTAGTATCGCCATGCAGGTCACCACTCCAGAAGTTACCAGAAGCCAGGCCATCATCGGGGGCTCGGGAGGTGTGAAGTCCTGGGAATGGGAGAAAGTGTCGTTGAGAATTATGTGGGGGAAGATATGGAGAGCACGGTAAAATTAAATCGGAATAAGTAAATATAACTTGGTAATTGGATTGCTTGCAAAAGTCCAATTTTCTTAGAGAAAAACATAGTATTTTTTTCTAACATAAGCTTAGACAATTTCTTTGGAAATTTCACGCCATTTTTGTGGTGAATATATAAGCATTTGGCTTATCAAAACCTGGATATAAACCTTAAGGCTTTAAGGTTCCTTTGATTTTGAAATAAAACCCTAAAAATAAACTAAGATGGACGTCTTCCATCTTAGTCTTCTGTGATCACGGGTTCTGTAAAGAATCCGAAACGTCAGAAAATGTAAAACAAAATACAACCACGACAAAAATCCGTTTAAGTGTTTTATTTCAATGTGTAGTGTTCGTGTAAATCAAAGATATAATATGTTTCTTTGATTTTTTAACATACTAAGAAAAAAACTTGCCTTAATTCCCATCTCTTCTAACCTAGAAGCGAACTCCGCAATCTGTCTGTAATTGAACCACATGTTGAATATATCCTGTTCTTCCATGAATACTGCTCCTCCATTCTTCTCGAGAGCAATGCCGAAGGTCACGGCCGAACACTGCACGAAGTTCGGCCAGTTGATCGGGCACGTTGCAACCGATTGGATGACGATGTGATGGTCTCTGGAATAGGAAAACGTAATTTATGAGTTGATGACATTACATAATAGTGATCCTGAGTTCAATTTCTGGCAGAAGTGAAAATTTTGAATTTATATATATTTTTGAGAATTACTAAGTATATGTGCACGCATATTTAGGTTTTAATCAATTACTCTATCAGCATATTATTATGGGATCCCGTATGTCGAATGACGTTGTAGCGAAAGGTCGTTGTGGCGAAAAACTTTTAGCGTGGTACGCTGGAGCGATAGGTCGTTGAAGCGAATTTCACCAGAGCGAATGACATTGTATACAATTGATGTATCATTAATATAAAATATAAACATGAGGGGCCCTAATATATAACCTTGTGGCACACCGTATAAGACTTCTTTGCTATTTTTTTTGTGCTCCCAAAAACAGACGCATATTAGAACCAATCGTTTCGCGTTACGGAGGTAAAAACATATTTTCGATCACTGGTTCAAGCTCATATAAGTCAAATAAAGAAAAAATATTCGTCCAAATAAGATATTCGATAAAAACATTTTCCTTCCATAATTTCATTAAATGAATCATGTTTACAAACATCCGATTGTACATACACACTTATGTATAGTAAATATTTTCGTAGCAAAGTTTTTGAATCGGAGCCAAATCTAAAAATAATATTATTTTTATTGAATTTCCCTTGAGTATTGAGCATTGCATTTGTGAGTGATTGGCAGAAAAGGCGAAGATCGGACTCATGGTGTATCTATCTATTCTAAGTCTGCCTTATTTGCGTTGCATTTTTAGTCTGGTTTAGCACTAAACCAGGTTTAACAATCAGATCTCAGAACAATTTTGAATACTGTCAAAAGACTAAAGTGACAGATTTGGCTGACAAGTGTCAAATGCTTAAAACAGGTTTTGTTAAACTAGGTTTAAAATGTAACGCAAATAAGACCGAGTATGTTTTAACAAAAAAAGTTCAGGTATATATTATCTTTAGGTTTATCATTTTATCCATAACCAGACTTGGCGATTCGACATTTTTGGTTGTTTAGACTTTTTCTACCCAAAACGATTGCTAATTAGAATTGAAATCTGATCCTCGCAGTATGTCGTACGCAATGATGATTATTACATAGTGTAGGACGTCCTGTAGCTAGGTAGAGCGATGATCTGCGCAGGGTAGCCGGGAGAGAGTGGATGCGACGTTCCGCCGACGGGCACATTGGCGCGAATTGCGAGAGGCCTATGTCCAACAGTGGACTAATACAGGCTGTTGATGGTGAATGATGATTAGAATTAAATTCAACTTGCATATGTACGATAGTACAGGTGCCGTAGAACATTTTTTTCAACTTCTTTGCGTGTCGACTCATATTTTTGAGGAACAGAACTCGGCCACCGTTATGGCACTATCAGTGCCTTTTTTTCAACTGACTACTATCAAGCTAATTTTCCGTGAGTTCATTTTGATCAGACGCCCAACATTTGTTTTTCAAAAATTCCCGATTGTGGTAGCTAACCGGGATAGCAGGGATATAAAACTTTTGAGCGTAAGACTGGAACCTACCGCTCAATTTGTAGGACAAGATAAATTATGTAAGCAGATACATTTTAACTAAGCAACAGTAAAAATAAATTATCAAATTCAAACCGTTTTGCAATACATTTTGTGATAAAACTTTTATGTTATTTTTATCAGTAATCGGGTTTATTATTATATATTTTATCCCGTTGTATGCCCACGGGAAAGAGAACTACGCGGGTGAAACCGCGGGACGCTGCTAGTTATGATTTTTGTACATTATGGAAGCAATTACTATATTGAGTATCTATAAAATTAATTTAATATTGTAATTCCATAAGTACATATAGTTAACAGATAAGTATATAATATATTGTTTGTTAGTCATATAATCGCGTAGTCCTTATCTTGGATGTTGATAAGATAATAATTATAATAAGTAATTTTCCTTGTTCAATAGCTATTAATATTAATATTTAAAGTTATTGAGTGAATTTTCATGTAGAACAAACAGATTTACAATTCTGTTGGTATATTAAATATAGCTAAATTAAATATCACACTGTGAACAAGTAACAAACACACACACTCACAAACTTTTACCTTTATAATATTAGTGTGCTGTAAGTACCTACTGTTTTAACCCCCCACACAAAAAGAGGGTATAACACCCCTCTTTTTGTCATGTCTGTGTATGTGTATGGGTGTGTGTGTGTATGTGTGTGTGTATCTGTCTGTCTGTGGCATCATAGCTTCCGAACGGATGAACCGATTTCAATTTAGTTTTTGTATTAAAGGGGACTTACGTGCGAGTGTTCTTAGACGTGTTTGATGAAAATCGGTTGACCTGTTTAAAAGTTATGGGGGTTTGAAAGTAATTTAACATAACATAACATAACATAATCATTCACTACATCATCTCATTATAGTAACTGACCCCTAACTAAGCTCGAAGCTTGTATCTAGGGTATCAGAAACTACGCACACACTCATTCACACACACACCCAGACCGAGACAAACATTGTGTTGGGGGTTTTTTAATTTTTTATAACACAAGCAGCTAATTAGTACAAAATTCTAGGAATTGATAAAATACGAGAAACTTAAGGAAAACGTTGAGTAAAAACTTAAGAAGTTACCTAATGTTGACTATAAATACTTTTTGAGGATAATTAATTACTTGCTGCATTAGTAGTTACATGCTTTAGGTATTGTGAATCTTGAAAATATTTTTAATATATTTTTTACTTATTGTATTTAGTACTCGCTTTTGATAATTTTTACATAAAAAGCGAATTTTGAAAATATATGTTTGTATTTTTTTTTAATCTATGCCTTAAATGACTTACGAATCTTTATGATATATTATTTGTTAATATTTGAAAGCCCTATTGTCACACTTTAGAAGAAAAATATCCTCTATCTACCAGGCATTTAAATCGCCAAAATCTTTCCCTAAACTGTTAAACGAAACGAAGTGTCTAGTCGTCCAGTAATCGGATTGATAATAGTTATTTACATACAACGTTTTTCAACACACTTGCAAAGAAATTCATAATAAAATAACATTTTTCGCTAAAAAATAAACAGTTTTTCTATTCGCGCGCAACCAACACAATTAAAAAAAAATCGAATGAATGAATGAATGGATCGACCATAGACCTACCAAAAGTAAGACAACATAGTTGAAGTTTGTTTTTAAAATGTATGGTATCGAAACATTTTTAAAAACAAAGCAATTTAAAAAAACAATCTATAACTCACTAGTGAATAAAACGTGTCATTATTCAACTGTTTTTGCACAAATAAGAGCCCCTTTAGGAGCAAGTGTGTTGAAAAATTATTTAATTCGTTCGCTAAGGGTCTAGACACATTTATTCAGCTCCATTCAGCGTTTGTCCATACAAAACAACGATTTTGTATCCTCCAATTGTTGTTTTGTATGGACTAACGCTGAATGGAGCTGAATAAATGTGGTAATGTGTCTAGTACTTTTGATGGACGGCTAGCTAGACAATCTTATTCATCCGACTAGCGAACGAGTAAGATTATATTAATCATTCATTCTAGCGGACGTCTAGCAACAGCCTAAACGAAAACTTTAAAAGAAAAGAGAAAGTATCTACAAATAACTCTTTTAAAAATATTCCAGCCTAAAACCTAAATGAAAACAGTGCATACTCCAAACTGTTTCGTCTCTGTGTCAGAACAAAGTGTACTGAAATAGAATCCTATATTTGGCCTGTTTTGTTGTTTTGGGATAGCACGTGTTGTCTATTAAAAAGTTTGTATTTATACTAGCTGTGCCCCGCGATTTTCCCGCGTAGATCCTTATCCCGTGGGAATTTTGGGATAAAAAGTATCCTATGTGTTATTCCTAGGTATGAGGAACATCTGTACCAAATCCATTAGTTTTTGCGTGAAAGAGGAACAAACATCCACACATCCACACTCACAAATATTCGGCTTTATAATATTAGTAGGATCTTACGTTTTTTTTTTATATCTTTTTTTTTGTTCGTTATTTTTCCAGCCCTTTTTTTATCTCATATCAAATTGGGCTCTTTTTATACAAATGCATGACTCTAGAAAAACTATAGTTCTATAATTAGGTTCTCTTTTAATTATTAAAAAAATCTGAGAAACATATTTTACTTTAGGAATTTTATAACATTTCAACATACTTTTGTTGAGTGTATGTTAAAACTATAGATAAATTATAATAGTATAGTAGATAAGTAGTAATATTCAGAAAATTTTACTACGATTGTCAATAATTAGGGTAAATAATAACAAAGACAGACTAATAATAAGCTTTATTTATGACTCACCTATTTATGAATAATGTTTATGATTGCCACTCTAACAACACAAATTATATCTATAATCTATACTATAATACTATTATTGAGACGGAATCCATTAAAATGAGTATTTATTATTAAAGTTTTAAACAGGCATTAACATTTATTGGCAACAACGTAGGAATTATTGAGGTCAACTAGAATATCATATTGACATATATCTTTATAATCTTCTCTATCATTTTTCCAGTCTTATAATTATTAATATTTTTCGCGATATGTATTATCAATATAGCCATTTAATAATTCATTATTATAATGTTATACAAGCTTCTCTTCAGTAAATTTTAAAGGTTTATTTAAAACATCTATTTTACCATTCAATTCTATGCTAGTATCGTTATTATTATAATTATCTTTCTTATTAACTTCTACTACAATATCTTCACAATTATTATTTTGACTTTTATCTTCTGGTAAATTTAAATCTGATTTCTTAGTAGCTACCTTATCTTTATCATAATCGTTAGCCATTTGCGGGTAATGATGCAGAATAGCTGTTGTATTAAATGTTATTTTACCATATTTAACTATCTCTGTTGGCCTTTTTGGCTTATCTTTGCTTGTACTTGGCACTGCGTCTATATCTATTTTAATATCTTCCTCATCCTCGATAATATCTTTAGCATCGTCTATGATACCTAGCGCTATCCTTTTACTTTTCCTTACGTTATCCATATAAGTGTTGTACAAGTTCATGTCTACCGTGTTACTCTGCTTCAGCGGCAGAGAGTTTGGCAATTTCAACGGGGGTCTTTCGGTTGAATATCACAATTGTTTTGGACAACTTTTAGAAGGTTCACTCTTAGCCGCGGCCTTCTCGCGCGCGGCGTTTGTTAGCTATGTCTGTGATTGGACTATAGAAATGCTGGTGGTCTCAGTGACGATCGTTGGTGCTGGAAACTCGTCACAGGTCGAATCGTAGATCGGATACTCGCAGCAGAGGACGCACTTCAAAAACTTCGGTACTTCAACGTAAATAGCGGGAGGTATCGGTATCAGAGGCGACGTGGACATTTTGTAGTACAAATAATCAGGGTTATCACGATATTTTTCATCGGACGATCTCTCCAACAAAGGTATACCAGATAAGAACAGTATTATCGCCGTCGTAAATAACGGAGATATAATAGCGATCCATTCAACGCCCTCAATTATGTTCAATGATATTGTGAATATGCCCCACCACAGTACGATTTCGCCGAAGTAATTTGGATGTCTCGAGAGGCCCCAGAGACCGTCATTGCACCATTTTCCTTGATTAGCTGGTTCCTGTCTGAAGGCGAATTTTTGGAGATCCGCATAAGTTTCGATGAGCAATCCAATGACAAATATTCCTGCTCCAGCCGAGTCTAGCGTGGTCATTGTTTTAGGAGATTTAGGGTACGAATGATGAGGAGAATTAATGATGATAACAGGCAAGCTTACAACATACACCCATACGGCTTGGAATGTATAAAACACGGCGAATCTAAGAGTGTTACTCTTTCTGTCTTCAAACTGTTTGTCTCGTCCAATATGATAGATTCTATAGATCAAATATCCAGATAATCTAACGCCCCAGAGGCAGACAAAAGCGGTGACCATCAGCTGTCGACTGTCGTAGGTTTTTAAAGTGTTGCTGCCTTGTCCAAGAAAGAAGGTAAGTAGAGCAATGATAATAAAGTTGGCACCTCCAGTGAAGTCTGTCACCTTATCGCTCTGTGACAGCGAAGCTATAGTGAAGAATAGTATCTGCATCGCTACAGTGACCATAGCGCTGATCGCGAAGTTGTTTCTGTCTATTAAAGGCTCCATTTTTATTTCCGTATTCACTACCGCATTGACGCTATCCGTACACCATACATTTTCTCAATCAAATAACTTGGATACACATATTCCCTTTATGGCACATTTTGGTTAACTGTTTCGAGTTTTAGTTTGTGTTTTTGTTATATTTTTATTATTATTTGACACGCGTTTTTGGAGAGCTTTGCGTCGAAAGCTCACGCCGTTGTATGCGACTGAAATAGATTTGACGTTTGTTGTAGCTTGCCCCAATGCGCGCGCATGCGTACGGAGTACTGAGACATCGCAGTGGAGAACAAGTAATTGTGAATTAAAATCAATGTTTTACTGTAAATGATTGTAGCACGTGGAATGGTATTTATATTATTGGTTTCGAATTAAGGTAGTATGTCATTAAAGTTAACATTTTTTTAACATAAAACTTGTTTAACATGGTTAATTGTTGTTCGCGTATAAAAAAAACAATCAATTTGATTTAGTCTCCTTTATAAATTAGGTATGTAACGATACGAATTTAATACTCAATAAATATTAAGTTTATTATTTGTATCTTTCTAAAAAAAAACAACGCAAGCACTCATAAACACTTTGACTACTTATTCGATACTTTCGAATAAGTAGTCAAAGTATATAAAAAAAAACCTACGAAATTATACCCAAAGTAAAAAAAACTCAAGGTAGACTTTTTTTTTGAAAGTCAACCCATTCGTCAAACAATCAAAAATATGTGTATTTTACATACAACTTATAATAATTAACCAGCTCTTTTTCCATAGGTTATTAAAAGGTTAAACACGAGTATAGTCAACAAGGCATTGTCTCCAATTCTTTATGCGTTGTTTATCGTATCATCGTGTGCTTAATTACATAAACACTTGGTACTAAATTCAATATTTCCGGCCATATAATAATAAGCAAAGCTTGTACAATGGATACTATAATGGAGTCTAAAACACGGAACTGAGTTGTTTGATTTGTCTCCTTAGCCCAAATAACTTTACAGATACTAGACAACGGTTACACATACATACTTAACTTTATACTTTTTAGTAAAAAAACTGACCCCTAACTAAGTTCGAAACTTGTATCTAGGGTATCAGAAACTACACACACACTCAGACCGAGATAAATATTTGCTTAGACTTAGAATAGATAGAAACACGCAGACCAAGACAAATAGAGATATAATAATCATTCACATACATTTAGTCATGGAAATATGGCTGAGAACTAAAAAAGAAATACAACCTTTTTCAGCACACCTATTGTTTTATTATTCTTTTTCCTTTTTACAGGGTTCCGTAAAAAAGGGCATAATCGGGACCGCCAAAGAGTATAAACGGGACCTGAGACTTTGCTGTCCGTCCGTCCGTCTGTCACCAGACTGTATCTCAAAAACGGTGATAGCTAGACAGTCGAAATTTTCACATATGATTTATTTTTATTGCCGCTATAACAAAAATAAGTATTTAAGGGGGGCTCCCATACAACAAACGTGTTATTTGTCGTTTCTGGTACGGAACCCTTCGAGCGCCGATTTGCGCTTGGCTAGTTATTTTTTCATTTTGTGGTGTTTGAAAAAAAAAATCTTTCTTTCATGAGTCACATATGCACACAAATATTTGTCTTTAGCGGGAATCAAACCATAATCTTTGGCATAGCAAGCAAGGTCACGCTACACCACTTGGTCTTCATTTAATTTAATGTGTTACCAGAATAAGTGCAGACGTAAACTATTTACGTAGAATGTTTACGAGAACCTGACCTACATACCGATAATTTAACTCGCTGTTTAGTAAGAAGTTTATAGTTTTATCTGTGAAATATTATAACTACCTAGTACAAACCAAAGTCGCTTTCTCTGTCCCTATGTATGCTTAGATCTTTAAAACTACATAACGGATTTTAATGCGGTTTGTTTTAATAGATAGAGTAATTCAGTGGTAGCTAGATAATTGTATCCCCATATTCCTACGGGAACGGGAAACGCGGGAACTACGCGGGTGAAAACAGGGCGCCGCTAGTTAGACATCATTAAACAAATATCTTTCTCTTAAATCACTTTGTCTTTTGATAAAAATTCCAAAGAAAATGCTGAATTTTCTGTAGGAGATAATGTCATCTTATTTTTTATTTATATTTATCATCATCATCATCATCACCACCAGCCTGTGTTTGTACACAGCTGGACATAGGTCTCTCCCAACTCGCATCTTGAATTCATCGCTCGATAGTTATGTTTTATAGTTTGATAAATAAACAATCAACAACTTTCAGCCTTATTATATTTCATATTCCCACTGCTAGGCAAAGGTCTCCCCCAAACATCCAACGCTCCTATCCTTCGCAGCTTCCCACCAGCTACAGTCGAAGGTGACGAAATCATCACGCCAACGCTATCTCTTATTTTAATTCTAGCAGTTCCCGTGGGAATACCAGTAGTTCCTGAGATTAGCGCGTTCAACCAAACTCTTCACCTTTATAATATTAGTATAGAAAAAGTTAAAATAAACTCACATAACATCATTTGCATATTCTTCATTCTCATCGACGTACATCGCTGCCATATCATCAAGTAGCTGTACGAAGGCGTCTTTAGTATTGTTGAATGTGAACAGGTCAATTTCAAAAGTGAAGGTCACTGTTGCGTTTGGTTGGAGAGGCTCAGCTTCTTCTAAAGGTAAGGGCTCCTCTTCTATAGCAGGTGATGAGTCTGGAAGGTGCAGAGATGGTGTGGTAGAAGGAATTGTAAGTTTTTTTATTGATGATGGTGAAGAGAATACTCGTAATACAGCTAAACTTAAATGAAATGGAAATCGAACTCTCTCTCTGGCATCTTAATTTATTAATAATATAGACGAAAGAAGTATGAATAAACCTAATTTAACAGAGTTTTTTAGCATTTTATACATTGTTTGCAGGTTTCCTCAAAAATGACGAATCTCAAATAAACCTACATATGTATTGGAAATTTAAAAAGTCATTGGTGGAATCGTGGCTGGAATCGAACCGGTGCCCTTTCAGAATAGAAGTCATACGCTATAACTACTAAGCTATCAACGTGGTAATTATTATGATCCTTTGAAATTGGAATTTGTTAAGAATCTCTTAGATTTGGCTATAAAAATCTGAACAACAATACAAAACATTATTTCTGATCAACTTACCGATTAACTTTGAGCTCATACTCCAACCAGTAAAGAACATCATTCCTTGGTTAGCCTCGAATCTAATATACAATTTGTTGATGTCCATGAATCTGTATTTCCTTGGAGAATTCAATGTGTATGTGAACAGTAAACCTTCGTTACTGGTGTCGTCAAATCCACCTGGAAATGTTAAAAACATTAGAAATTGAGTGTTTTTGGAGAATTTTAGAGATGTCTTTTTATTGTAATTGTACTACTCATAAACTGTATAGGTCTAGATTAGTTCAGTGGTTCTCGAAATTGGCAAGTTTAAAAACTGTGCGATATCTACGCAATTAAAATTTGAGTATTTTAAATATGGTTTTCAAATAGAAAATCAACTTTTCATAACTTATTTTATTCCAATTTTAGGCAATTTGTTCACTTTCATTCCAAAAATTGAATAATTCTTTTGATACTGATCCAATCTTTAAGTAAACTTACCAGGTTTGATCAACAAGTAATCTCCCAAAGCGCCATTGACTGCAAAATCTGTGATGTTCATTTCAATACCTAAACCATTTCCTTCTATAACCCAATCTATAATATTATTAGTTGGGTAAGGACTTGGGAAGTTAGGTGACGTTATAACTGTAGGTTCATCTGCAGTTATTCGTATGTAAATGGGAGCAACATCACGATTAAAACTGTCACTCTTGAAATCTAATTTATCTTGATGTAATAAAGCGAATTGATTGGTTAGATCTTGCAGCTCATCACTGTTAAGATTTTCTACTTCTACTTGATCAATTTTCTCAGTAGTAACAGTAGTGCCAGCTTCAGTACTGGTTTTAGTTGTTTCAATGGCCTTTTCTTCAGAAAATTCCTCAACACTTTCTTTGTCGTCTTCCGCATAATCTAATAAGAATTTAGCTAGATCAGGTTCAACATCTAAAAGCATTTCAGAGTTATTTGCTTCTTCATTATCGTTCAAGGGTTCTTCAATATCAAACAAATTATCATCGTCTGCGAATTCATCAGAATCTTCACTTATTTCATCAATTCCTTCAATGCTGTCTAAACCTACAGAATCACCGTCATCACCTAATTGTTCGAAAGCATCAAAACGATCGTTATCAAAGTCGTTTGGTAGGAAATTGTTCATTGCTTGAAGTTCAATATCAGATTTAGACTGAATTGATTGAGGTTCCATATCCGATTTAGATGAAGCTGGTTGAATATCCTCTTCAGATTTAGACTGAGTATCTTTGAGTTTCTTTATTGTTTCATATAATTTGTCTAAATCATCGTTCAAGTCTTCTAGCGCTATATCAACAAGACCTTCTTCGGGTTTCGCTGTTGTTTCAACGGAGTGGTTAATTTGAACGTCTTTGCGATCAATGTTTCTTGCATTTTCATCAAAATAATCATCTGTTTCCTCTAAAATTTGTTTAGTTTCACTTGATATATCATTTCTGGCAACTTTGATTTTCTTGGAAAGGTTCAATTCAAAATCGTCGGGTTCATTATCTAAAATGCTTTGTGTTTCATTCATTAGATATAGATCTAATACATTTCTGGCATCTGATTTGACTGTTCCATTTATTTCTTTATCCTTGATCTTCTCCTTAGAATCAGTAATTTCCAAAATAGACTTTGACAATTCTTCAAGATTAGCTTTTATATTTTCATTACTTTCTTTACTGAAAGTGTCTATAAAACTCGCTTCGTCATTGTTTCGATTTTCTTTCTCCTCCGGTATAGGAGCTACGCTATCATCGCTCCATATCAGAATGTAATCTTTGGCCTCTTTATTGTTGTCACTCCGTTTTTCCTTAACCGTTTCTTCTACATCTTCAAAATCACTATCATAGTCTTTGTATTTATCGTTTTTAGATTGATTTTCAATTAATTCCATGTCTTGGATTTGTTTTTCTATTGCTTGCTGGTCTATAAAGTTTTGTATTTGCGCTGCCTGGTCTTGTGGCCTGTCGTCGTTGAGATATTCAACATCGCTTTCTGCTTTGGTTTTACGCTTGTCATCCAATCCGTAGTCGAAGTAATTTTCGTACTCGTTTTCATCCCAACGACTCTTGTCTTCATTTTCATCGTATACTTGTGCTGTAACAATACAAAATACTGTTTAATGATCGACTTTCATAGTAGGGATTTTAATTTTCTATAACTGCCTGTAAAAGCTGATTTTCAACCCAACTTGCGCTGCCGCTAATATAACCACAACCAGTCTTTAAACTACGGCTATTTGAAAAATCATCTTCAATACTTATACGATTACTAGCTGTGTCTCGCAGCTTTACTTACATTTGTTCTCCCTTATCAGATGCCTATTACGTCATAATAACTCTAGCAGCTAGTGCTGTCTACCTTTCAGCGCAATTCGTTCAGTGGTTTTGCGTTGATAAATAAGTCAGTCAGTAACGGTCGCATTTTATATATCCACTATCACTACATAGCATAAAACAAAGTCGCTGTCGATGTCTGTCCCCATGTATGGTTATACTTTAAAACTACGCAACGGATTGTGATGCCGTTTTCTTTAATAGATAGAGTGGTTCAAGGGGAAGATTATTAGCATAATGTTATCCCTGCATTCTCACGGGAGCGGGAACTACGCGGGTGAAACAGCGGAGCGCTACTAGTGAATAATATACAAGTACGTTTGTTTACTTAAGTTATTGTTTTATCACAATAAATAGAAAAATTTCGTCAAAACAACTTGAATTTAAAATTTAAAATGTGTAATTATGAAATGAGATCATCGCGCATCGTTTGTTTTTTAAATCGGACAAAAATGGTTTTCAATTCATTTTTATTTTGATTTATTACAATGTCCTAGAGCGTTGGTACTTACTTACTAACTAGCTGTGCCCCGCGGTTTCACCCGCGTAGTTCCCGTTTCCGTGGGAATTTTGGGATAAAACATAGCCTATGTTCTTTCTCGGATCATAAGCTACTCTTGTTCCAAATTTCAAGTCAATCGGTTCAGTAGTTTAGTCGTGAAGGTAACAGACAGACAGAAAGAGTTACTTTCGCATTTACAATATTAGTTAGGATTAAGTCAAAAGCTTTTTTGTTTACTCAAAACTAATTACACTAATATTAGTGTTACGCCCCTTTATCACTACATAATACAAAACAAAGTCGCTTTCTCTGTCCCTATGTATGCTTAGATCTTTAAAACTACGCAACGGATTTTGATGCGGTTTGTTTTAATAGATAGAGTGATTCAGTGGGAAGGTTTTTAGTAATTTTATCTTCATATTCTTACGGGAACGGAAACTACGCGGGTGAAACCGCGGGGCGACGCTAGTAATATTATAAATGCGAAAGTTTGTGAGTGAGTGGGCAATGTTTGTTACTTCTTCACGTCTAATCGGCTGGAGCTATTTATATCAAATTTGGTACAGATGTCCCTTATAACTAGGAATAACACACAGGATACTTTTATCCCAAAACTCCCAAGGGATAAGGTTTCGCGCGGGTAATGCCCCGGGGCACAGCTGGTAATATTATAAATGCGAAAGTTTGTATGTTTGTGAGTTTGTTTGTTACTTCTTCACGCAAAAGCTACTGTATCGATTTAGATTAAATTTGGTACAAATGTTTCTTATGACTAGGAATAACACAAAGGATACATTTTTCCTGAAATTCCCATGGGATTGAGATTCACTGGTAAAACCGCGGGGCGTAGCTAGTAACATATAAGATACTTTTTATCCCAAAATTCCCATTGTATAAGGTTTCGCGCGGGTAAAACTGCGGGGCGCAGGTAGTTTTCATTTGATTATTTACTTTATTTTTTGTTTATATATGTTAGAGACAAATTTATCTCGGTCTGGGTGTATGAACTCTCATTGTTTTTGATACCCTCAATTTTTTTACGCGGTGAAAATGCATAGAACTGTATACCACCGTGAGCCGAGATTGGGAGGGCCCCCGGGGCATATAGGGCTCTCCCAGCCAGAAGGGCTGGGCCTACCCACTACAAACACAGTGACTTCCGTCCGCGTTACATTGGGGTGCCGTAGGATCCCGAGGGGGATTTCTACCACGGCATTTGATACCTTCACCTAGACACATACATGTAATGAATATAGTTAAAGGTCGGTTGCTATACGAAGATATTATGTTATGTTATTGAATTACATAAGGGAAATGTAAATGGAAGTAAACAATATATTTGCAATTGTATATGAAAATATTATTAGATTATATAATTAGGTAAATGTGTACTTATTTCATTAAATAACATTTCCCTGTATGTGTGAAGTAAGAACTTCAAGGGCAAAAGGTTATGCATATGATGCTCTAGTGACTATGCTGCTAAAGATCTTAAGTTCGATTTCCGTCTGCTAGAAAATAATGCTAGTTTTTTTTAAAGATAAAAAAATCTATAAAGTTTGAAAAGGACACGTGGAAATCATCGGTCTGTCTGTCTGTCTGTCTGTCACCAAGCTGTACCTCATATATAATGATACTTAGATATTTTTACACATGATGTATGTTACCGCTATAACAACTCTAAGAACCGAATAAAATAAATACTAATTAACTATTTAAGTGGAGTTCTATACAAAAAACATCTTTTTCGTCGTATTAATCCTACTAATATTATAAAGCCGAATGTTAGTGAGTGTGGATGTTTGTTCCTCTTTCACGCAAAAACTACCGAATGTATTTTAATGAAACTTTACAATAATTTAACTTATACATCAGAATAACACATAGAACACTTTTTATCCCAAAAATCCCACGGGAACGGGAACTACGCGGGTAAAACTGCGGGGTGCTGCTAGTTTATTTATAAAAAAATACAGTACACGAAATCTATATTCATACCTATGACACACAAAAACACATAAAAACTTTGTAAACATTTCATGAATGTTACAGGCGTTAATTTTACTGTATTTATAGCATCTTCGGAATGCGTTCGGTAAATATGTACTCGTTTATCAAATCTAGACTTTAAGTTTAGATATTTAGGAACCAATTTTGAGTGACAATTTATTTTCTGTTTTTGTTTACGTTAGCTTCTTGTATTTTTTGCTAATTAGAATTTGCGCATTATGTTTTTGAGTCTATTCTAAAATGGAGTAATAATCACTTTTACGTCAGCGACATTTTTGTTTTGATTTATTTGTTTTTTTAAGTAATTGCGTAAGATTTGAATTGTTTATTTGAAAGAAAATGTAAATTTTAACTTCACATCAAAAATAGTAGGTTTTTGTGTCAAAAACTTTAACCATTTTTATAGTGTTTCTTAAACTAATATTATAAAGTTGAAAATTATTTTTGTTTAGAACGAACTTATCTCAGGAAGAACTGATTTAAAAAGAAACACGAATAAAAAAAAAACCTTTTTTAAAAACAAGCTCTTTTAGCTTTTTATTGCATTGTCATGGGACTTACATAAGTATGCCAAATTTCAGCTCAATCGGATAACCATAAGTGGTCGAAAAATGGCTTGCAAGATTTGATTACAGACAACGGAACAGGTGAAACTAAAAAAGCTTGTAAATTTTCAGTGTTGGATAACCTATTTATTGACGTCGGCTATAATAAAAGTATGTATAGAATGAAGAAGGCTATACTATAACGAAATCGTTACGTTAGTAGTATGGTAATTTCTCCAGACCTGGCGCCAACAAAATACTCACACTAATGCAATTTTCTTATACAGTACTAGCTGTGTCCCGCGGTTTCACCCGCGTTGTTCCCGATGAGATAAAACGTAGCCTATGTCCTTTAGGGGTAGCTTATGGTCCGGGAAAGGTCTCGGACCATAAGTTACTCCTGTACCAAATTTCAAGTCAATCGGTTCAGTAGTTTAGCCGTGAAAAGGTAACAGACAGACAGACAGAGTTACTTTCGCATTTATAATAATAGTAAGGATGTTTCAAAATAAATTATTTGTTTTGATATTGATGATAAATTATATGTTGTGAGTAGAGAATAATCAGTTTTGAAGTAGATCGAATGAAATGAAATCACGTTGTATTTTTAAGTTCTAAAACCAAAACATATAGCACTGTCTCGTTCATACTCATAAGTTTAACCGCGCGCGACAGGGACGCACTGACATGCCATGATGATTTTTACGTGCGACATCACTTTGAGTGACATTCACAGACACTATACGTGTCTAAAATGTCTATGTGTTGCTCGCGCCAGGTTTGGAGAAATGATCAACAACACACATTTTACACGGCAGTCCAGGGCCCTGATTCTCTAAACTATTAAGCTGTGATAATGCTACTCAAATGTGTTTAACATTATGGCCGTTTTTTTAACCGACTTCCAAAAAAACAGGAGGAGGTTCTCTATTCGACGCGTATATTTTTTTTTTTTTTTTTGTGTGTTTGTTCCGCGATTTCTTTGTAATCATGAATGGAGCATTTTAAAATTCTTGTTTCATTAGAAAGCGGATATTCGCGAAGTGGTCCCATGTCAAGGAAATCAGGATCTGATGATGGGATCCAGGATAAATCGAGGAAAAACCCGCAACAATGTAGGCTGGGGTGTCGATTGACATTATTAAAAGTAAAACTACCTGTGACCCGTGGTTTTGCTCGCGATATTATTGATACCAAAAGAATTTCTGGATGAAAATTTTTTGGCTGTATTCTTTCGTATTTAAATCAAATGCTGTTCACAATTCATGGGTTTTAGATATAAAAATGTCCTGTTTTTTAATTCGTTAACACACACTGAAATAAACCCAAACCTACAACATTTTTTAAAAATGTTTTTTTATACTATTATAGGTACCTATTACACATATATATTCAGTGCATTTTCATAAAACTTTAGTAAAAAAAATATTATTTAGATATTACAAACAAACACTGCACCAGATTAGATTGTATATATTATTTTAATTAATAAATAGACAGTATAAACGTCATCCTCTATTTTCGTTTTTATTTTGACTTTGGTTAATTTTCTAAAAAGTTCTTATACCTTTGCGGTTATAAAGAAGTTTTGTAATAAAATTATGGTTTAATTGGGACATATTGGGACGATGATGTTAAAAAGAAGTAGGTAATAAAATGCAGGGTTGTGTTAGATTATAATGAATCATGTGTAACATCAGCTCATGGGACAGGATTCAAGCGGTACCCGTTGAGGTTGAACTGCTCGACACTTATAGAGCAGCTAAGAAATACCTGCAAGAAGCTATAGCCCTCGCAACTCTCGTGGCAATCGTGGGAAACGTACCTTGCCAAATGTAGTCTCTGCTATGGTGAGCGAGGAGAGGTCTTGGATTGGAGTGTCCACCTTTTGTGAGGTCGTACTCTCGCAAAAAGAAGCTGCGGAGAGAGAGCGCGAAGCCCTCTCCACTAACACTATCCGCAGCAGAAGGTTGGGCAGACGGAGACGGGACTACCACTATGCAACCACCATACGCCCGAACTGCGGCAGTGATCCCCGGGGGGAGATCCACTGCCGCCATATAGGCGCGCGGTACTTTTCGGAGGGGGTGACTCAACATCTGTCGCCTAGAGCTACATTCTAGCTCAGAGGAGAAACCCTTAACAGGGTAGAGGCGCTGTCCCGGATCGTAGTAGCGTACAGCTGCGTTTCTTCCGGTTTCGGCCATAAGCGCAGAGGTGGCACACCAAGGGATTTTAGTCGGTAAGCGCGTCGCCGCTCTATCTTTGCGGCGCGGAGTCCGACATACCCTGTCGTTCCCCTGGACAAAAGCCCCTGGAAAGACAAGTCTTCCTCCCACAAAAAAAGGATTCAAGTGATCCACGAGTCAAAAGCTCTTCTGGAGGAAAATTTAAGCGTCTTTTGTTGAAGGAGACTTGCTTCCCACTAAAAAGTTTAAAATAAAGTTAATTTAAAAAAATAAAAAACCGACTTCAGCACTAAAAAGTAATCAAATCAAATCAAATCAAATCATTTATTAGTATTAACATGAGTAAGTTAGGTGGTAGGTATACATTATTTAAGTAACAACATGTTAAGCCTGTTCGGCGTATACATAAAGTATAAAATTGAAATTTTTACATTAAAAAAAACAAATTAAAGTGAAATATTAAAAACTTACAATAATAAAATAAAATAATTACAGAGACTTGCTCATTAACATTTAAACAAAATTACATAGTAAACAATAAGTACTAACTAGCAAAGTTTTTTACATATTTACCAAATTATTATGACTAATTTTAGGTAGGAACTTTGAATTATAAAATTTCACAAAAAAAAAAAAAAAAAAAACTTGCAATAATAAAATAAAATAATTAATTACAGAGACTTGCTCATTAACATTTAAACAAAATTACATAGTAAACAATAAGTACTAACTAGCAAAGTTTTTACATATTTACCAAATTATTATGACTAATTTTAGGTAGGAACTTTGAATTATAAAATTACACAACAAAATAAACTTGCAATAATAAAATAAAATAATTAATTACAGAGACTTGCTCATTAACATTTAAACAAAATTACATAGTAAACAATAAGTACTAACTAGCAAAGTTTTTTACATATTTACCAAATTATTATGACTAATTTTAGGTAGGAACTTTGAATTATAAAATTTCACAAAAAAAATAAACTTGCAATAATAAAATAAAATAATTAATCACAGAGACTTGCTCATTAACATTTAAACAAAATTACATAGTAAACAATAAGTACTAACTAGCAAAGTTTTTTACATATTTACCAAATTATTATGACTAATTTTAGGTAGGAACTTTGAATTATAAAATTTCACAAAAAAATAAGCTTGCAATAATAAAATAAAATAATTAATTACAGAGACTTGCTCATTAACATTTAAACAAAATTACATAGTAAACAATAAGTACTAACTAGCAAAGTTTTTTACATATTTACCAAATTATTATGACTAATTTTAGGTAGGAACTTTGAATTATAAAATTTCACAAAAAAAAAAAAAAACTTGCAATAATAAAATAAAATAATTAATTACAGAGACTTGCTCATTAACATTTAAACAAAATTACATAGAAAACAATAAGTACTAACTAGCAAAGTTTTTTACATATTTACCAAATTATTATGACTAATTTTAGGTAGGAACTTTGAATTATAAAATTTCACAACAAAATAAACTTGCAATAATAAAATAAAATAATTAATTACAGAGACTTGCTCATTAACATTTAAACAAAATTACATAGTAAACAATAAGTACTAACTAGCAAAGTTTTTTACATATTTACCAAATTATTATGACTAATTTTTGGTAGGTACTTTGTATTATAAAATTTTACACAAAAAAAATATTAAGAAAAAAAAAAATATAAAAAAAGTTAAAAACAGTTACAACAAATATATATCTATACTTAAATTAATAAATAATAAAACAATATTAGAGGCTTATTGTGTCTTGTAGGAATTCTTGGACGGAATAATAACACTTCTGTAAAAGAAGTTTTTTCAATTCTTTTTTAAGATATAAAAGTGACTTATTTTTAAAGATTTGTGGAATTTTATTAAATATTTTAATGCCCATTATATAAATGCTTTTACTGTATTTTGTAGTTCTACAATATGGTAACCGTAGTGTATTTTTATAACGTTCACTCTTAAATGTATCAAAATCAGTAATATTCTTTGCTACAAGTAATGCCGATTCTAAAATAAATAATGACGGTAAAGTAAGTATTTGTAATTCCTTAAAATATTGTTTACATGAGTCAAGTTGTCCAATACCTGTAATGGATCTAATGCATCTTTTTTGTGCAATAAAAGCTTTGTCTACTTCAGTGGAATTTCCCCAAAATAAAATTCCATAATTCAGGATTGATCCCACGTATGCATGATATGCTGTTAAAACGGTTGAGGTATTTGCAACTTTTCTCAGTAAATATAGTGCATATGAGAATTGTTTAAGTTTTTTACATACGGAGTCAACGTGAGCTTTCCAATTTAATGAGCAATCAATTTGCATTCCTAAAAATTTTGTGCTATCAATATTTTTTATTATTTTTCCATTATAATGAATATTTAGTGCTCTATTTATTTTATTAGTATTTGTAAATGTCATATTTTTAGTTTTATCTAAGTTAATTCTTAAGTTATTTAAATTTAACCAGTTAATTATAGCTTCAATAGATTTATTAATATCAATTTGGAAAGTGTTGGGATTGTTTTCTACAAATACAGCAGTACTGTCGTCTGCAAACAATATTAGTGGCTCTTCGATACAATTTGTAATATCATTTATATAAATAATAAATAATAAGGGTCCTAATATAGATCCTTGTGGGACGCCATATTTTACATATCTAGTATCAGATCGGTAGATTAATTCAGTTTTAGTTTTAATGTCAATTCGAGAGATTTCTGTGTATTGCCTTCGGTTTGTTAGGTACGATTTCAGCAAGCTATGTGTGTTATTTCTTATTCCATATTTTTCTAATTTTTTTAATAGTATTTCATGATCTACATGATCAAACGCTTTGCTTAAGTCCATATAAACAGTAGACACTCTTTTTTTGTTTTCTAAAGCACGATAAATTTTATGTAGAAAAATGTTTAGGGCCATATTTATAGATTTCCCTTTACGGAATCCAAATTGTTCTGGAACCAATATATTTTTATTTTCAAAGTAATTATATAACCGATTATAAATTATTTTTTCAAAGATTTTCGAGAATATCGGTATTAGAGCAATTGGTCTATAGAAATTCATATCTGTACGATCTTGTTTTTTGAAAAGTGGAATTACTACCGTTACTTTTAATTTAGTTGGAAATACGCCTGATACTATACATTTATTAATAATATCCGAGATAAGAGGAGAAATAAATACAGAGACTCTTTTAATTATTTTGGTGTTGATTTCATCGTACCCTGTACTTTGTGAATTTTTTAAGTTTTTTATAATATGTTGCACTTCATCGGGGCTAGTTGGTTCCATAAACATTGAATGAGGGGAGCTATATTTTATAAAATTTGTATATGATGTATTAGCGGGAGTTCTATTTATTTTGACATTGTCAATAAAGAAATTATTAAACTCTTCTACAATGATTTTAGGGTTCGTAATTAGATCACCATTAGTAAGTATTTCTTTAATTTCCTCTTTTGGGGTATTATTTTTTTGTTTATTTATAATTTTCCATGTAGCTTTTGCTTTATTATTAGAGTTCAATATGAAGTTATTGTTCTGAGCTTTTTTAGTTTGTTTAATAATTGATTTGAGTCTTTTAGAATAGGTTTTAAATATAATTTTATTTTGAGTGGTTTTTGAATGCCTATAATTCCACAGTAGCTCTCTTTTTCTTTTTGAGCATAGTTTTATACCTTTGCTTATCCATTTTGGACGTGATATTATATAATTTTTTACTCTAACTAATGGAAAGCATAAATCATAAAACATTTTGAACGTATCATAAAATAGATCAAATGTTTCATTAGCATTATCGTTTATGAAACATTCATGGAAAGTATACTGTTGTAGGCAATCAACAAACTTAACAATATTTTCTTCGCTATAGTTTCTTTTAAATTTATACCAGTAGGTATATCTAAACATCTTTTTTATTGGACAAATCATCAATTGGGCAGTGTGATCAGATAAAGAAAGTTCTAAAACTGAACTTTGTGCACCTTTTATATTATGAGCTATATTATCTAGACATGTCATACTACTTAACCTTGTAGGCTGATTAATGCTTAATTTTAAATTAAAGCAAAGAAGTAATTGTTCAAATTTTTGTGTATTTAAATCATTAATTAACCTATTAATGTTAAAATCACCACAAACAACAAGTTTCTTATTACTGTAGGATATGGTACTTAATAGCTCTTCTAACTTGGTAAGAAACAAATCTAAAATTTTTACTTTAGTATTAGGAGGTCTGTATATGCATAGTATAATTAATTTTTGATCAGTTAATTCAATACCGCTACATTCGAATACATTACATACGCTATTCAAACTAGCTGCAGGTATAGATTTATAATTAATATGTTTTTTTACAAGTATACATGAACCCCCCTTTCTTTTCGGTCTTGAATAACAATCACCTAAAACCATGTTAGGAACATTTATAAACTTAGTATCATCAGTTATCATGTTATGTTCGGTAATACATAAAATATCCAATTTTTCAAATAAATTTATTGTTTCTAGTTGTGCAGTTAATTCTTCTGATTTAGAAATTAGACCGTTAATGTTTTGGTGCATTATAGATAATTTATTATAAACGAAAAAACGATTCAGAGTTATTAAGTTTACCGGGATTTATATCTATTACAGAGGAGTTGACAGTTTCCTCCTGGTATTCATTTAAAGGAAACCTCAAGAAATCATATTTAAATTTTGCCATTAAATTGGTGTAGATTGAATGTAATCCTTTACTATTTATTTTACCATTTCCTTTAGATAACATATCAAATGTAAGATACTTGTTACTATCAAAACAATACGCATACTTATTATTATCAAGCTCTAAATACAGTAAATTATTGAACATCTCGACACGATAATTATAGATTAAAGCACCTTGTATGTATGTTGGAACGCATAATATAATGTTAGTATGGATTAAGTGTTTTAAGCAGTCTCTAATATTATTTATTATTTCTACACTATTATTATTTACATTAAAATCATTTTCTCCTAATAATATCACACAATAATCATTTTTGTTATAATTTAATAATTCATTTTTTAAATTACACAGTAACCGTTTAATACTAGAGTTTGGTGAGGAGTACCTGTAGTATTCGAAGTCTTGAGAGAATACATCCTCAATCATTGCCAGATTCCCCGAGTAGGTCTTATTTGTGAAAATACTCAATTTTCTCTTACGTTTACCAGTATGAACTTGTTCTTCCCTTTTATTGTTAGGAGTATTATTGGGCTGCGATTCTTCACTGGCAGAAGGTGGAAATAGTAAGCGTTTGTCGCATAAACTCTGTTTATTACTATTATTTTTGCTTGAGATTGGAGTTGTTTGAGTGTTTACTAAGCATTCAGAATTATTTGTATTACACTGGTGGTTTGTAGAAGAGTTACCAGTGGTGAGTCTATCACGGGTTATTTTACGTTTTTTCTTCGACAATTGAGTTTTAGAAATTTTCTCAGTGTTTTCATTTTTATCGCTAAAGAGTTCTCGACATTTCTGAAGTTCTATTTTGAGATTTATAATTTCTTCGCTCATATTAGATATTTCATTATGTGCAGACTGTAGGTTCGTGGAGAGAAGAATAATTTTATCATTTAATACTTCACAGCATGAATTGGTACAGGTGCTGCCCTTTATTGGTGGCGATTTAGGACTCATTAGCGTCGATTCAAAAGACGAGTTGGATAGGTTGTGTAAAGATAATGATTTTCTGACTTTACGAAAAGTTATGTTCTCTGAATCAGATTCCATTTTGTACTTCGGTACGCCTTTTCCAATTGATCGTTGTAGACGAGGTCGAAAATTAACTACATTTGCAGCGTTCTTTGTAATATCATTAACTTTTTGGCTAAGAATCTATTGACCTTAAAAGCTTGTCATCGAAATCAAAAGAAAATAATTTAAAATAAACGATATTATTAATACATATTTTCAATTTATAATTAGTTACTTTTGAAGTCGGTGACAGCCAAAGCCTTCATTAATATTATAGGCGCGTCTCGTGCTATCTTATAAGGAAAAAAAAACTATCCTGGGCTGGCACTGACTCCAAAAGTTACTAATTATAAATTGAAAATATGTATTAATAATATCGTTTATTTTAAATTATTTTCTTACTTTTTAGTGCTGAAGTCGGTTTTTTATTTTTTTAAATTAACTTTATTGTTATTTGTTGTCATTTTGGTATTCTCTTAGTGACAACTATTCCGCTGACTCAATAGCTCCATATAACTTAGATGGTTGTAATGGAAACAGTATCCTGACGTTTATTTGTCAAAACTTTTATACCTATGCAACAAAGACCACTGAGACACCATAGCCATATGAATAAATTTTAGCAGAATACCAAATTTCTGACACTCGTTATGGTGCCACAATATCACCATATTGTCTGATCAATAATGTCAAATTGCAGACTTAGGCCCCAGTTTTGCAGGATCGGCTTTTTAGGGTATCCTGCTAAACTGGACGCTGTGTTCACATGACAGTTCAGTCTTGCAGGATTCAGGAAAAGGCTGAAAACCCGCACGCAGTATTCGGCTACACTACACAGTACACGGCTTCGTGTGAACACTGCTATTGAAATATATGTATGATTAAACAGGATCCCGCTTTTTTTGGACTACAGATCCAGTTTCAAGTGACAAAACCGAATGGCACAATTCCACAGGATCGGTTTTCTGCAGGATCCCGCATGCGGGATGCTCGTTATAAACACATTCGCCATCAAACGGGATCCTGTAAAAAACTGGACTGCCGTGTGAAAGGGCTGTATAAGTATCTAATTGGGGTGCACGGAAGAAGCCTCCCCGAGTGGCGCATATAACAAGCATGCGCCCGGCGCACCCTGGGCAATGGTCTGCGGACGGCAAGTCGGTAACGCAGACTAGCCGATCCTTCCACCACGACTCAACGGCTAATAACTTGCCGTGCGTGTCCCTACACCTGCACACGCGAGGTCCTTTACAAGACCACTGATAGTGCCATATCGGTGGCCGAGTTCTGGTCCTCAAAAATATGAGTCGACACGCAAAGGAGAAGAAGAAGTATCTAATTAGCACAGGGCATATACTAAATGAAGTAGTTATCATAAAATAAATACTGTCGTACTAATTAACACGATACAGCACTCACGTCGCCGATAAATAATGTATTTACATGATAATGACTTTAAATGATAATTGAATGTTAATTTATTTATTGACCACTTAAAGTTACTGAAAAGCAAAAGTAAATTACTATTAAATACGGTTGTTTTGACAATGTGTAGTATTTGTAACTGTATTTTATTTGTCTATACTAATATTATAAAGAGGAAAGATTTGTTTGTTTGTTTGTTTGTTTGTAATGAATAGGCTCCGAAACTACTGGACCGATTTCAAAAATTCTTTCACTAATGGAAAGCTAATTTATCAGTGCGTGACATAGGCTATATTTTATCCCCGTAATCCTACGGGAACGGGAACACCGCGGGTGAAACTAGTGGGGAGCTACAAGTAGTTAATAAAAAAGGTAATATTAAAATTGAGATAGACCCAGGATGTATGATGTAGTGACCCATCCTGCTATGCCAAAGCACTGTAATAAAGAGTACTAGCCAAAGGTTACTGATTCGATTTCGGCTCAGTTCAACACGGTGCCACACGTTGCTTAACCACACTGATCACAAGCGATCCGCGGGTAGCTCTGGACCATGAGCGCTTCATAGCCGATCTTATAAATATTTATTAAAAATAATTCTGATTAATTAATTAATATAATTTACCTCTTTGTGTAAGAAATCGAATAACCGAATTAGGTGTAATTGACGTTTGATTTTTATCAATTTTACTGTCATGTCCAAGATTATGTTGAAAATTCCATTTGTTATCCACAAAACAGAATGTTTTTGTTAAGGAAAAACAAAATGCTAAACTAGAAATGTTGTGAAATCGAACAAAGGAACAGACGTATGTTATCAGACATATTTATCTATACGTAAAGTGGTTTTATCAGTCATTTTATTTATATATATTATATCTAATATAATAGGAATCCGGACGTTTACCTATCAGACATCACCATTTAGTCCCAAACTAAGCATAGCTTGTACTGGATACTAGACAACGGATACACATACTTGGGTACTTTTGTAAATATATACATACTCAGATTAGACAGAAAATGCCCAGACCAAATAACATAACATAATCATTCACTACATCATCTCATTACAGTAACTGACCCCTAACTAAGCTCGAAACTTGTATCTAGGGTATCAGAAACTACGCACACACTCATTCACACACACCGAGACCGAGACAAACATTTGTGATTCTCACAAATATTCACCCCGCACGGGAATATGTATTGGTATTGGTTGCTCTACCTGCTATGCCAAAGGTTACATGTTCAATTCCAGTTCAAGACCAACATTTGTGTCTGCAAAATCTTATGTCTGTTTGTCTCATTTTAAAGTTATATGCTTAGATATATTTTAACGATTTATTTTTATTAACATAAATGTACAGACAAATTTTATTGCCTAAGTAATAAATATTTTATGTAGGTATTTACTTTATCTAATAAAATGTTGTTTTGTCGTTTATGTATGACTAATGTTCGACTTTTAATCATGTTTCCATGTATTTATATCTAAGTACCTATGGAAAAAGTGTTTGTTGTGCATTCTTGTAATTGGCACACACACCAAAATGTAATTGTAAATAGGTATCATAGTATAAAACAAAGTCGCTTTCTCTGTCCCTATGTATGCTTAAATCTTTAAAACTACGCATCGGATTTTGATGCGGTTTGTTTTAATATATAGAGTGATTCAAGAGGAAGGTTTTTAGCAATTTTATCTCTACATTCTCACGAGAGCAGGAACTACGCGGGTGAAACCGCGGGGCGCAGCAAGTTTAATTATATTTTAATAGTGATGGTTAGCCGTATAAAGTGACTTGTAATTTCACGTGCCTCAGAAGGTTGCTCCCAGTTTTCATACTAACATCATCGACAGTCGCTAATGAATCTAAGGATAGATAGAACATTTAAAAGTGTAACAAAAAACATCGCAACAACAAAGAAGACAGTTAATACCTAAGTAATGAGGAAAACTTTCAATACAAATGATACATACATAATAGTTAGGGTGACAAATCTACATCGAGCTGTGCTGCGCTGTACTGGGTGGAGCTGTGCTATGTTTCTGAAGCTAGGTTATTTTTACTCCAGACAGAGCGCAGCTTCACCCAGCGCAGCACAGCATGCTTTGATTGTATCCTCATCCTACTAATATTATAAAGGCGAAAGTTTGTAAGTATGGATGTATGGATGTTTGTTACTCTTTCACGCAAAAACTACTGAATGGATTTTAATGAAACTTTACTTATCTTGCTTATACATCAGAATAACACATAGGATACTTTTTATCCCAAAATTCCCACGGGAACGGGAACTACGCGGGTGAAGCCGCGGGGCGCTGCTAGTTCAAATATATGGCGAGCGAGTTAACCAAACATAGCACAGCTCGACCCAGCGCAGCACAGCTCGATGTAGATTTGTCACCCTTAATAATACACACATCAAAAGTGTCTAGGGATCAAGCATTTTTATGCGGATTTCTTGAGATTGAGATGTGGCTTTGTAATAAATTTATGATTTTATAAATTTATATGGATCCTTTTTGGTGCATTTCATAATTTGAATCAGGAACTGTGAATCAAATTCGAGTAAAAGATGAAAATCAGCTGTCAATATTTTCCCTATAAAAACATACAACGCATTGAAGACATTATTAGTGCTACTGTTTCCCTACTACTGATTAAAACCAACGTTATTATGGAGCGGCGACGTCATTTAAGCAGGGAAGAAATGCTCAGAGCCGTGGGAATGATAGAAGCTGGTTCCCGGCAACGTACTGTGGCTTTAGCTCTGAATACAAGTCAGAGTGTTATCAGTCGACTTTGGACACGTTACCGAAGCACTGGTACCGTGGCTGAGCGCCATGGAGGACGGTATCGCTGCACCACACGGAGACAAGACCGATACATTCAAATCTTAACTCGAAGAGCTCCAACAATAACCGCCATGATGTTAGCCGTGCGGCTTCATCACTCTTCAGGGAACTTAATTAGCGACCAAACAGTCAGAAACCGCTTGCATGAAGTGAACCTTCATTCCCGAAGACCGCTACGGGTACCACCTATAGCAATGCACAATCGTAGGATTCGATATCAATGGGCTCTTGAACACAGAAATTGGGCAGAAGAACAATGGCGTTTCGTGTGCTTTTCTGATGAGTCTCGTTTTGGTATGAGACCGGATACAAGACGTATACGACACTGGAGAACCCCTGGACGCCAACAGCGATTAAAATCCTGCCAGGAAGTCCATCCTTATAGTGGTGGAACCATCATGGTATGGGCGGGTATTTGGATCGGCGGAAGAACTGAGTTGATTTGGATCAGAGGCAACCTCAACGCTCAAATTTATGCTGAGACGATTGTATCAGACGTCATCGTTCCTCTACAAGTGCAAATCGGTCCCTTATTTCAGTTAATGCATGATAATGCACGACCGCACACCGCAAGAGTTGTAAGACAGACTCTCGCCGCAGCTAACATCAATGTCCTGCCCTGGCCTGCTCAGTCGCCAGACTTGAACCCGATTGAGCATGCATGGGATATGCTACAGAGAAGAGCTCTGCCGAATATGGAGGGTATCCAGTCGCAAGAAGACCTTTTTTTGTTGTTGCAACGAACATGGGCGGCCATTCCACAGCGTGATTTGGATGAACTCATTTTGAGTATGCCAAACCGATGTTCTTGTGTTGTTAGTGTTCGCGGTAGAAACACGGATTATTAATTGTTTAAGTTACCCAATAAAATTTTAAAGAAAACTGTTATTTCAGTCTTTTTTTCGAACTTTAATGTTAGTGGTTCAAATGTCAAAAATCCCTTTATTAGGAAAATGGCAAATTTCTTTATTAATGCAAAGGTGACTTGGTTTATCGTTACTGTGACAAACGAAAACACTTTATTTGATGAATCCTTAAAGAAAATTTTAATTAATATCAATCAGGAGAAAAGTTATTGCAAAAATATATGTTGATCCCTAGACACTTTTGATGTGTGTATATCAGTTAATTATATTAATAACTGTTTGTTACAATTTATTCAAAAACTACTGAACCGATTTCAAAAATTCTTTCACTAATGGAAAGCTACATCTTCAGTGAGTAACGTAAGCTATTTATACTTTACTAGCAGCGGCCCGCGGTTTCACCCGCGTAAATATAATATAGCCTATGACACTCCGGGATAATGTGGGTTTCTAATAGTGAAAGAATTTTTTAAATCGGGCCATTAGTTTTGGAGCCTATTCGTTACAAACAAACAATCAAATCTTTCCTCTTTTTCGGATTTATATGAAATTTGGTACAGATGTCTCTTATAACTAGGCATAATACAAAGGATACTTTTTATCCTAAAATTCCCACGGGATAAAGCTCCGCGCGGAATATACCACGGGACACAGCTAATCCTACTATCCTACTAATATTATTAAGCCGAATGTTTGTGATTGTGGATGTATGGATGTGTGAATGTTTGTTCCTCTTTCACGCAAAAAGTACTGAATGGATTTTAATGAAATTTGGTACAGATGTTCCTCATACTTAGAAATAACACACAGGATACTTTTTATCCCAAAATTCCCACGGGATAGAGCTCCGCGCGGGATATAGCTAGTATGACATAAATACTATACATACTATATCCTCACGTAAATAAGTCAATACAATAGATTTATGTAACTTAAAAAAACAAATGCTTGTTGTTTTATAAATATTTTCAAACAATATTCATGATTTTTACGCTTTGTGTTACTGACGGTAAAACCTAGGTATTTAGATTTAACTAGCTGTGCTCTGCGGTTTCACACGCGTAGTACCCGTTCCCGTGTTTCCGGCAATTATTCGAATTTATCCCACCTTTCAAACCTTCCCTAGACCTCCACGAACATTTCAAGACCAAGATAAGATAAATCCGTTCAGCCGTTCTCGAGTTTTAGCGAGACTAACGAACATCAATTGATTTTTATATAAGTATATAGATTAGCTAGATGTGAATGCTACGTTGCTAATGAACTAGATAATTGGTTGAACGTTTGGGTGGATAAGTAATCATACATTCCGATGTCTGTTTAATACATCATCTCCATTACAATCAATTACTTAGTAGGTACTTACTTACTATTCTATCATCTATTTGACCTATATCCAGTACTAGCCGCGGTTTCACCCGCGTAGTTCCCGTTCCCGTAGGAATATGGGGATACAATTTATTAATAAGTTAAAAACCTTCCCACTGAATCACTCTATCTATTAAAACAAACCGCATCAAAATCCGTTACGTAGTTTTAAAGATCTAAGCATACATAGGGACATAGGGACATAAGGACATAGGGACAGAGAAAGCGACTTTATTTTATACTAAGTAAGTAAGTAGTGATGTAGTGATTCAAATTTCTTTATTGCTATTATTAACAAGAGAACTACGCAAAATGGACGCAACTGAGCCGTCTAATTGCGGAGAAGAGCCTGTCAACAAGTAACAAGAGAACTAACTTTTGTGTTAGTTATTACTGACTTTGAACTTTGAACCCGTTGGTTCTAAATTCAAATCCCCGCTGAGGTGATAATTTGCGATTAGGTATGAGATCACAAACACGCGTCGGTCAATGATTACTATTCCTGCTTACTGTAAGTACTAATATCATCAGTAAGAGACCGACCTTGCAGCGGGATCTTACAAGTCCATAGTACCTACCATACTCCACAAATAACAAGCATTCATAATCATTCACTCCATCATCTCATTATAGTAACTGACCCCTAAGTTCGTAACTTGTGTCTAGGGTATCAGAAACTACGCACACACTCATTCACACACACACCCAGACCGAGACAAACATTTGCTGCCTTATTTGCGTTGCATTTTTAGTCCATTTTTAGTTTTAGGCATTTGACAGCTTGTCAGTCAAATCTGTCACTTTGACAGTATTCAAAATTGATTGTAAAACCTGGTTTAGTGCTAAACCAGACTAAAAATGCAGTTGTGGTTCACACAAATATTCTCCCCGCACGGAAATTAAGATTAATCAATTATCAAGACCATAACCATTTCTTTCTCTTCACCGTAGTCTAGTAAAACGAATGGATGTTTGTTTGTTTATTTTCCTATTACACAACTACCTCACAAGGTTACAACATGACAACATGTTTTGAAAACATGGAGATTGCTCTCGCAAAGTGACACACGCTTTATTCCAATTTCACTACAGGATGAACGTATAAATATAATGGGAACACGGGAACAGTAGGGAACAAATGTCGGCTGTTTTGACGTATGATAATCTATAGTAATATAATAAAGCGTTTGCTTGTTTGGTTGAATACATTAATCTTAGGAAATGTTGGGTGGAATTGACAAATATAGTTGAAAACGTACTTTAAATAGATAGGTAGCCCATTTAGTTTAAAACGTCCATTTATCGAGGAAGGCTATACTTAGGCTACATAACATCATGCTACGAGCAATAGGAGGCACAGTTAGTCATAAATAAACGGCTACAATCATTTTCAATAAAAACTAATTTCCAAGGTACCTATTTCTCACGTCATTTCCGTTACTCCGTGCAGCAATTTCGTGATAAAAAGTAGGTACCTATCCCATGTAAAAAGTTTATATACCTATTTGTGAGTTTGTATGTTTGTTACTTTTTCACGCAAAAACTACTAAATTTGGTACAGATGTTCCTTATAACTAGGAATAACACATAGAATACCTTTTATCCCGAAATTCGAACAGGATTTAAAATTACGCAGCTAAAACTGCGGGGTACAGCTAGTATTTAGATAAAATATATGCTTTAGTC
Organism: Timandra comae; assembly: GCA_958496195.1. NCBI lineage: Eukaryota > Metazoa > Arthropoda > Insecta > Lepidoptera > Geometridae > Timandra > Timandra comae. The sequence continues at coordinate 7,074,518 of OY292377.1, read as the reverse complement.
AAAATTGGTCTAGAAATATTTGCGTTTCGACATAGGTAGGTACAGGCAAACGAAATTACTTAGGATACCTATAAGTAATAATATCTATTATGTACAGATATCGGGTTTATCTTTCTCGTAATTTTTACTAGGTACCTACCTATCTTACATATAATTTATTATTTACAACGTCAATTATCTCTATTACCTATCCTACAATTATATTATTAACTGATGTACCCGCTTCGTTTGTGTAGTCTTCGAAATTTCAAGATTATACCTAAGTACTTATGAAACTTAGTACTTAGATACAAAACGTCTCCTGTAGGTAGACCTGTCAAGTGCGCATTAATTTAAATTAAATGAATGTACCGGGATGTTCGTACATACCTATTTCATTTCAGTCGAAAAAAGTGCGCACTACGCAAAACTGTGACTCCTACACGCAATAACAACCTGGAGCGATTTTACACACAAATTTTTCACAATTCGATTTTTAAATGACGAAATTATGACGTAACTAATATAAAAATACAAAAGAAGCCCTTCTTTTTTAAAGCCAGTACTCGCAATTATATGGATTTAAAAAAGAAACAGAATAAGAACCTTCTTTTTTGTTTAAGTCGGTAAATAAATATATTAATACAAAAACAATAGAAAATAAATAAATCTTCCTTACCTCGACAAATAGCCAAACACAAGACTAACGAAAATACACACAAAACCTTCATTGTTCACTTTATTTCATTTCACTGCACATAAAAATAAACTATCTTTAAACAAAAGTTTAATTTTAAACTGTTTAGTAAATAGGGCGAGGCCTGCGCGTGCGACGATTTCAATGAACGAATTTGAACTGATACTATAGTTGTTTGTGTGCGTATGTGAGGGACTAGTGATGGGCGTAGGAAATAATAATGTTAGATAATAATTGGCGAGATTATTATTTACTATTAATAACTACCTTAGCCAGCGTGGTTAAGGCCTAATTACCCTAATTCAGGGTAGGCTTGAGCCCCTCGGTGGGGACGTGATGGCAGTCCGACATGGTGACCACTCTGTCTTCTATATTAGATAGATCATCAGTGAAATAGAGGTCTTTGGTTTCTTTACTTCACATAACATAACATAATCAATCACTACATCATCTCATTATAGTGAGTGACCCCTAAGCTCGAAACTTGTATCTAAGGTATCAGAAACTATACACACACTCATTCACACACACACCCAGACCGAGATAAACATTTGTGGTTCACACAAATATTCACCCCGTACGGGAATCGAACCCGCAACCTTACGGATAGCAGTCCGGCATGGTGACCACTCTGCCATCGAGGTCGTCGTACATAATTGTACTTATATGAGCTGATGATGATGATTACTACCTAAATATATCATAATTAGACCCTAGTCCTTCACATAATTGTACACTTAGTAACAAGAAACTTAGTAACAGGAAGTTTTGGTGTAACTATTTGTTGGTAGACCTAATATCCTAATCAAAATCCTAACTATCCAAATCCTAATCCTAACTATCCTAATCCTAACTAATATCATAAATGCGAAAGTAACTCTGTCTGTCTGTCTGTCTGTCAAAGGTAACAACCTTTTCACGGCTAAACTACTGAACCGATTGACTTGAAATTTGGTACAGGTAGCTTATGATCCGGGAAAGAACATAGAATACTTTTTATCCCGAAATTCCCACGGGAACGGGAACTACGCGGGTGAAACCGCGGGGCGTTGCTAGTAAATAAATAAATAGTCAACCACGCAGGCCAAGTGCGGGTAGGTCGACTTCACACACAAGTAAACTAATAGTAAATAAGTATTATTAAAATTAATAATTAACATTATTATAGCCCGTACAACGCACATCACTATACAACACAATCCTAAGACGGTTATAATTTGATACCATATCATATTTATGTAGTTATTGATAAATACCAAGTACTTACATAAGCTATGTTCTTAGAACACATTGGCCGAAATTCGTAAACAGATCTTTTTTAATAAGAATTAATTCTAGGTCTTTCCTTGATCAGTTACACTTTTTGTTTGGTGTCATTTTGAAACGAAATAAGTACATTCTTACTATAAAATCTAGTGTAGGTCATGGCTTATGTGTGTAGGTTGCAATATTGTTAATAATGTTTGTCTCGGTCTGGGTGTGTGTGTAGTTTCTGATACCCTAGATACAAGCTTCGAGCTTAGTTAGGGGTCAGTTACTATATAATGAGATGATGTAGTGAATGTATGATGAATGAATGAATGATGAATGATATTATAAAGAGAAAGAGATTTTTTCATATATTTTGATAGAGTGTAGATTTAATTAAATAAAATGCGCAAAACTCAGTACTATAATCTCAACATCAACATCGTCAGCCCGTAGTCCACAGCTGGACATAAGTCTTCCTCATGCCGCGCCACCATAAACCGAGAGATGGCTGGTAAAAGAGATTCGGGATTTCTTTTAGCCCCACTTCCCACCAGCCAGGTGACTCAGAGATCCAGACCTCTGAGTTGGGATATAATAGGAGATATATAGGACAACGTTTCAGCTTACCTCAAACACTTTGTCAAAATTACCAGCCATCCCTTGGTCTACCACACTTGGTCCTCAGCTCTGCGCATCCAGCCGCTACCCGCCACCTTCTTCAGGTCGTCGGTCCACCTGGCGGGAGGGAAGTCCCACGGGACGGGTTGTGCGCGTAGTACTATAACTTTAGAACCTATTAATTTGCATTCATTTATAAATGGTGGTAACACCTGTTTATAAATGAAGGAGGGCTTATTTGTAACCACGGAGCACAGCTAGAAGTAAACATTTTTTGAACTTAGTTCTTTAACTAACACGAAATCACATGTCCATCTTTTATCCAGTTGCTACCAGGGGTGCCTCCCCGAGTGGCGCATATCGCCCGGCGCACCCTGGGCAATGGTCTGCGGACGGCAAGTCGGTAACGCAGACTAGCCGATCCTTCCACCACGACTCAACGGCAAATAACTTGCCGTGCGTGTCCCTACACCTGCACACGCGAGTACCTTTACAAGGCCACTGATAGTGCCATATCGGTGGCCGAGTTCTGGTCCTCAAAAATATGAGTCGACACGCAAAAAAAAGAAGAAGTTGCCAGTAGTAATAGTCTCTGTGGTTATCCCAGTTTGGCTGGTGCCCACTCTCATAGGATATCGGTACGGCATCAAGTGTCTAGTGCTCATACTATGAGCTAGGTACTGCTTTTCACATGATGAGTGGGGTTCGGACAATCTTTTCTGTGCCGGTGACAACGTCGCTATGATCGCATCTTTTAGTTGTTAGTTTAATGAAAATGTATCCAAACGACATTAGAATCAGAATGACAATAGTAGCTTCCAATTTTGGCCGCCGGCACAGAAAAGATTGTGACTCAATACATTTGAGGATCGAAGAAAAAAATACTAGTTCCATGATTGAAATAATGAGTTTAACTAGTGAAAACTAACCCCCTATTTGAGAGTTATAAATCCTAACTCCTAACTCCATTCTCCTGCTTCTCATAATCCATTTATTGTTTTGATAGAAGTACTTAGGTGCACTTGTAATTTCTACTCGTAAAACCTTGTGCATATCTATATCAGAACAAAACCTTTTCTGTACTTTCCGCAATAAATAACAATAGCAGTAAATACACAGTTAAATAACAATTGTAATCTATTCAATCTATTTATCTGTATTTACATAAGCAATTAAAATATAACATATAAAATATACTTTAATTTTAGCGCCATCTATACACAAAGCTTCGAACTAATTAGCCAAACGCTAGAACTTGATAATCGTACTTTGTTCAACACAACTTAGTTTGACAAGTGCTCAATAGATGGCAGTGTTATTAAATCTAATACAATGTTGAATGAAATCGCACATGCTTCCTGAAAATCGTTTATCGCACTGGATGTACTGAAGTGACCTTTGTAAGAACATGTCCTCATTGAAGGTCTTTAATAAGGTCATTTGTATGCGAAAAATATATGTGTAACTAGATAGGTACTTATAAATATCTTGTTGGCAGTAGTTAGCAACAAAACTAAGCATTAATTCCATTAGGATTCTAATTTGGCATTTTTGCTATTTTTTAATTACCGATTAAATTTTCAAAACATTTCTGTGATTGACCTGTAAGATCCCACAGCAAGGTAAAGGCCTCTCTCTCTGACCTATAATATTCGTAAGTAAGTTTACCTAGTGAGCGTGTTGGTGATCAATCATAAACTCGAAACATGATGTAAACATACTTCGCTCGAACCAAGAATCGAATCGGCGACCTCTGATTTGGCAGGCAAGTGTCCTTGCCACTAGACCACTGAGATGTTTCAAAACCATTCATATCGATTTTTAAGTTTTATAAAAAAAAAAGATAAAGAAAACAAAACATTTGAAATAAGAACACGAAATCCAATTTACCTAATCCGTTCAAAAATCAAACTCAAACAAAACAAAATCTACCAAAAACAAATTTAAAATTAGAAGGATATCTCCTTGAAAATAGAACAACAAGGTTACGTTCGTGCAAAAGTTGTGACCGTGATTTTGGAGGTTGAATTTAGAGGCCATCGTAAGACCTTCTTGCAGAAGGCCGATACCTTGGCCGGTGTCATCATGACCTCAAACTTGGCATTGAGTTACAAGGTTTGCAAACCGCGCATGCGTGATACTGATAATAATAATGTGCGATAATGACGTTTGACGTGTGATGTCATATTTTGACGGAAGCGGTGACAGATGACTGATATTGTTTGGTGTTGCTGTAATTAAAATTTTAGTGAGTGATGTCATATGGCAGATGTTTTTTATTGTATTGCTTTGAGATTTTAATTGCATTTGTTCTTGGGTTATTAAATGGATGTACTTATTTTGCTCAAATGTGACCACGGCCACTCACGGCCTGAGACGTCTTATGAACGTTTAAGAAGGTATTTACTGTGTGTGTTGCCATAATTAAAATAAAAACGTCACATGACAGGTGTTGTCAATTTTGGCATATCTATAATACATATAGAAGAAAGTCGTGTTAGTTACACTATTTAAAACTCAAGAACGGCTGAACTGATTTGGCTGAAAATTGGTGGGGAAGTAGCTTAGAACCAGGAGAAGGACATAGGATACTTTTTGTGAGCTTGTGTGACTTACTATATGAAAGATGATTGGTGTAACCTTTTAATTATGCAACGAAACGTACGTCATTATATATTAGTATATAATACAACGGATGATGGCCACCGGACGTGGCTGAAACTAGTCCAGGGAATCGACTTAAATAAGTCCGTACAATCATCCCGTTGTATTATATACTGGTGTAACCTTGTTGTTGTTGTAATTAAAAATAATAATTAAGTACCTATAATATTACTAGCTGCGCCCCGCGGTTTCACACGCGTAGTTCCCGTTCCCGTAGGAATTTCGGAATGAAAAATAAATGTTGGCCGATTCTCAGACCTACTGAATATGCTCACAAAATTTCATGAGAATCGGTCAAGCCGTTTCGGAGGAGTATGGCAACGAAAACTGTGACACGAGAATTTTATATATTAGATTGTCTACGTGTGACGTCATGTACCTACTTATTATATGTATTTATTCTACACCAATACAATATTATAACCCTCTAGAGTTTAACAGTGTCATCGTGACCTCAAACTTGCCATTGAGTTTCAAGGTCTGCAATCCTCGCGTCACTGATAGGACTTTGACGCGGGTGTATGACGTCATGTGATTGATATGAACTGTGTTGCCGCAGGCAATTAAATTAAATATGGAACGAAGTGTTGCCATAATATAAAATGATATTATGGATATTTTGCTTTTATAAAAATGTCACATAGCCGTGGCACTATGCCTCTAAAGTCATCATTTATTTACTTATATAAATTTATATTATATTATATCTATATTTATAAAAGAAAGTCGTGTTAGTTACACTATTTTTAATTCAAGAACGGCTGAACTTATTTGGCTGAAAATTGATGGGGAGGTAGCTAAGTACCAGGAAAAGGACATAGAATACTTTTTATCCCGAAATTCCCACGGGAACTAAGCGAGCGAAACCGCGGGGCACAGCTAGTATTAATATAAAAATGAATCCCTATTTCCCTTGGTCAGGGCAACACGAGCGAACGACTGGACCGAAATTTGGTACTGGGGTAGCTTATGATCCGGGAAAGACATAGGCTGACAGACATTTGTTTTATTCCGAAATTCCCATGGGATCAGGAACTATACGGGTAAAACCGCGGGGCACAGCTAATCATTTATAGAAGAAAATTAATATTATCGATAGGAAAAAAAAAACTTGTCGTAAATCATAATAATATTTATTTATTTATAAAATTTAAACAAACTTAAACATTATAAACTTAACTTTAAAAACAATTGATCACAAATAATAAATAATCACATTTTCTGTACAAGTTAATTCCGAAATTGATTGTTGCTAACTGTACTTGAGTATTATGGTATTTTTACTTATTTTACTAACAATATCAATGTCATAATCATAATTTAGACGATTTTTATCGAAATCAATGTATTTTCAACACCCTTGCTCATAAAGGGGCTCTTATTTGTGCAAAAACAGTTGAATAATGACACGTTTTATTCACTAGTGAGTAATAGATTGTTTTTTTTTCAATTGCTTTCATTTTAAAAAAGGTTCGATACCCAAAAAATTGTGTCCATACATTTTAAAAACAAACTTCATTTATGTTGCCTTACTTTCGGTAGGTCTATGGTCGATTCCATTCATTCATTCATTCGAATTTTTTAATGTCAAAATTAGTATGTTTTGGTTAATAAATTAGGTTATGGAATGGCTCTGTTTTATATTATAAAGTGATATGCTTGTTTTCTTTTTAAATATGTAAAAACATTATATACTTACATAACATTATTGATTGATTTCTTATATTTAAACTACTTACATATTGGTAACTATTGTCATTATTAAAATATTCTTTATAATACACAAAAAAATAATTATTTTTAAATCCCTGTTTTAGAACAAGTTTTTTTACATATTCTTCAACGACCATATGATAGGGGATCTAACGTCGGCCGCCATCTTTAAGATTCGGCCATATTAGATTAACAAAAACTTCATTTAGCTATCTGTCAAACTAACGTTCCTACTTCATAAATAAAACTGCTATAAAAATCAAAGAGAAAAAAGAGAGCTTTGACTTGACATTAAGTACGTATTATTCTAGAAACATTTTAAACAAAACTATAAACAAAAAAGCCGCCATCTATAAGAGTCGGCCTTAATAGATTTACAAAAACATCACATAGCATAATCATTGCCATGCAAACACATTTACTTGATGTGAAATCTTAAATAAAAAACAACTATAAAAGAGAGCAAAAGCTGACAACAAAGTTACTTATTATAGAACGTCATTTTAGAAAAAAAGAGAACAAAATTCGACAGCAAATTACGTAAATTCTAAGTATAAACATTTAAAAGCATAACCTAACCTAACTAAAACACTTCTTTCCTAAACAGAAACCCGTATTGAGTACACTTTATCTTCAAAGTCCTCGCCAGCTGTGGGGGGCCGCAGTAGAACACGGTGACCTTCCCTTTATTCTGCTCTTGCAGTTGTTTGAACACTTTATCCCAGTTCGGTCTTCCTGCGTTTGTTCTCGTCTTTAAGCCGGTTATTAAGTCTCTTTTTTCCTGTAAAATATTGTTTGAAATATAATATAACAATAACTTTATGATCTTTATATAGCTACCGACTTCTAAAGTAGGGATATAAGCAAAAAAGAGGACAGACAAAATCTAGCAATTATGCATATGCACGCACCTGTATCTAGGGTATTGGAAAATACGCTAACTCTCGTTTATACACACACTCACAGAGAGTGAAAAATTAACAGTTGTGGATCACGCAAATATCGGGATTGTTCCCGTAACTTTTAATATCTACTCACTCTTACAACGCCTTGGCCATTGCTGAATTGGCCTATAGATCGGGAAGTCGTAAATTCGATCTCCACCACCACCAGTATTGACACGAAACCCTCTTGAAACAAGCGTATTCACTTAGCAATACTGGTAGTAATGTGCTATTAATCATTCATCATCATCATCAGCTCATATATTACCTGTTCCCGAAGGTCTCGAGCCTACCCTGAATTAGAACAATTCGGCCTTAGTCAACCACGCTGGCCAAGTACGGGTCAAACCCACCTTCTCATGCAGCAAGTCTAAAGCGAGCTGCAGCCCAACTGCCTTCATATCACTCCTCTGTAGAGCACTCGTGATATACATGTGCATTTCAAGAAACCTCTCGCACCCTCCTTCAAGCTCGGCCTGTTCCATCTCCAGTTGGGAGAGGAGGCTGACGAACCACTCGAAGGAACGCTGTTCTCGGTTTATCCAGAAGAAATCCACCTGGAAGAACAAAATATTCATGAAATTATGATGCAATGACTAATCTTCATAGCGTTCGAAAGTAGCGCCACTGCCATAAGTTAATACAAATGGGCAGTGGCGTATGTCAGATTCCTGCTCTCAATTAACTAACAGCAACTAAGCTTCCTAGCGTATTTTTTTATATCTGGCCTTGAAAGATGGTGCCCTTATGAGGACAGGTGCTGGCCGGAGTCATGGCGTAATATAATCACACTTTTGTGAGATTTTAATTTGCGGTATGACTACTGAGAGGTTTTAGTCGTTATTATGTTCCTGCAACCCTCAAATGGTTTGAAATACGTAAAGGTCAGAAAAGATCCTAGCTTATAAAAACTCCTAAAAATACAAACCTTCCTAAGCCTCATATTAGAACTATTAGGCAGGCTGTTGGTCCACGTATGCTCGCACTTGGGGCAGGTCTGGCGCGCGCGCCAGTAGCGGTACATGATGGCCTGCAGGATGGCCGCGAACGGCGTGACCCCGATGCCGGCCGCCACGAGCGCCGCGTGCTGCGCGCCGAAGATGTGCGACGACGCCGCGCCGTACGGACCGTCTATGTAGATCTGGGAAGGATTATGTGATGTTACGCCTAGATTTGGAGACGATACATTGTAAAGGGAGTTTAAATATTAAGCAGTTGTCAGAAAACGACATTTCTTAATTGGACTTGAAATGGTATCAAGCCTATAATTGATTTCAAGTTACAATTTTCTTTAAATAGACTTAAATGAATTATGTTTAATCTAAAAACTACACTTATTTTCTTCAACATAAAATTATAATAGAACCATGGAAGCTAACTAACATAAAATAAAACCTTCATACGAGGTAAAATAAAACGCCTTCATCGAGGTTGTATTACCTCAAAAGGGGATCGAATTATTAAATGGAGCTCCAAGGAATCCGATGCGGTATGTGTAACCAGATAATGAACAGAAAAAAATGCATTTATTTTAGAATTTTTTAAACGTCTTCAAAGATTACTAACCTCTAACGGTTTCCCAACGGGCAAGTTAGACATGTCTATCTGGGGTAAGTTGTTGTCCTTCGATTCTTCATCAATCTTCTCCGGCTGTAGTTCTATATCCTTGTCTGGAGATATCGACTTAGAGAGACGTCTTCGAGCTGTAGGGTAACATGAATTGTCCGTGATTTTATAAACATGATTATAATGTTTTACTAGGAGGTTTAATTACTCTGAATAAGGGCGGTAAGTTCTAATCAACCATATTGTACTGTCCAAGTGCAAGTCAGTCGATTTCACATGCAAGCTTCTTCACTGCGTTTAAGACCGTCGAATACATAAAAAGACACATTTATACAACGTGACACAAACCAGCCCATTCCAAATCAAAGTCAAAAGACTTCTAAGCCGTCTACGCTCTTCGCTACATAAAACAAAGTCGCTTCCCGCTGTCTGTCCCTATGTATGCTTAGATCTTTATCACGTCGGGGTCACCAATGTAGAGATATACTACTACTATGTTTAAATGAAAGTCCGTCTTTAGTTTTTATGTACTCTATATTAATAAATGCAACCGTTACACATGGCAGTGCACGGGCGACTGCTTATCCCCGCACCTTGCCGTACACATATACATGCTTACGCATACATTTATTACATATGTCACCACAAAACTACGCATTTCGATGCGGTTTTCTTTAATAGATAGAACGATTTGAAAGGAAGGTTGTTAGTATAATTTCATCCCGGCATTTTCACGGAAACGGGAACTAAGCGGGTGAAACCGCTCTGGGCGCTGATTTTAATATAAATAACATTTAACACTCACCCAAAGTAATAATACTCTCATTACTCCGTCTCCGCTCACAGTCTTCGAAGCTGGGCGTCTTGAAGGCGATGATGGGAGGTTTCGTCCGAAGGTACCTGAACCGCTGTTCCAGCTCACGGTGATGGGGCGAGCTGTAGGCGTTGGGGGTCACTGGGGGCTCTAGCATCTCGAAGCTGTGCTCCGATTCTGAACGGAGGAAGTCTCGGAGACTGGAATTGAGAGAGGTATTTTTTGATACTAACAGAACAGGCACTGCATTTCTTTTAAGATTTCACCATACTTCTTTTTAAGTAAGGGTTTGGGTTCCAGAATTCAACTGAGTTCAGCAAAACGTAGTATCTCTCACTACTACTATATCGGAAGTCCATAAGCTTACACCTGCCGCTATAAGCTGGATTCATAACCTGAATATGCAAATATGATCCTCGCAGGATTAATATACGCAATGATGACTTGACGAATGAGAGAATGTGGTTCTTTCCCAGGCGAGACACTTTCGGTCTTACCACAAAACGAAGTCTAAATTTGAAACATAGTTTAAAATGATTTTTACAAAAAATTGTACCACAAATCGATGTCTACCTCTAAAATTGGTTTAGGCAGTGTTTGAAATGACAGTCTACCTAAAAACTCTGATGCCCTTGTTTAAAGCTATTTCTAAAATGGCCGCCTGAATTTGTATCAGCTGATTTGAAACGTCAACGTGATTTTATATCGATTATGATATTATGACCTCTTTAGTTTGTTATTCAACCTCTTTGCTATATTGTTACTACAAGGTGCCGCTTGATGGCGCTAGTGCACAAACTCCAAAACGGCGAGAATATGAAAAGACGTAAAAAAACTATTCGAAACGTATTAATGTAATTATATTCTAATAAAAGAACTGCATTGTGTCATTGAATTCAATTTATTTAATTAGACAATAAGTACATTATATTCTAAGAGAGACCCCTCTCGAGACCCTACCTCCCGTGCTAGTTATAAACTGTGTTACGGTAAGGTAAGGCCTCTCAAACCACGCGCACATATAAAATCATTCAAATATATGAGGAACATGTCCGTGTACTTCGTAGGTACTTGAAGTAAACGATACGGTGCAGGTAGGCTCCACAACACGTAAGGTGACCTCTGTTGCTGTAGCAGGGGCGATACCACGTCGGTTACGGGACGGATACGGTCGACGTTTCCTCTCCACCAGGGTGAAGCCATCCACGTCGCCTTTCTCTGCTGCACTGACTGCTGTTCGCTGTTTCTTCGGTGCAGCTACGCTCTTAACCTCAATAGTACGCACCAGATGAGGCTTGTTGGGTAGCTCACGTAACTCGCCTTTGTTGATAGTAGTGACAAAATGATTATTCTGCCGAACATTGAGGCAGTTGTTGCGGCACGACACGACTGCTCATGTTTTCGGTACAAACGCAACGCAACGGTACAAATCCATTAATTGCTACTCTGCAAGTTTTAACTATTTAAAATTGTACGAAAATATAAAATTAAACACAACGTCGATTGAATAAATAGTCACACATGACATAAGTCAGTCAGACAACGTCGATCAACAGTCAATTCAAAAAACGTTCCTTTACGGATTAAACGATCTTTGAGAATGAAAATATCAAGTAATTAGTTCACTGTTTCTTCAATCAACAATTATATTTATAGACAATAATAATTTTAAAAATAAATTATATCAATTAATAACTTAATTCAATAATTATTATCAACTTTTGAGATACATTTGTTTATGTTGTACTCAACTTGTCCTGCATATAACGTAACGCGTTTATGTATTGCCATACGTATTTTATTAAAACCAGAGAGAAACAGTATCGTGATCCTTATTCTATGAGTAAAACCATTTTTCTCAAGACAAGAGCAAGACAACGATTTGTGGTAAGAAAAATTCAAACACGGTCTAACATGCCAAAATCGTGTTTGACTGAAGAGTGGTCTAGAGAGTGTTTAAACATCGATTTATGGTAAGACGGTTTGTGATCGTGCTAGGATATTTATATTCACTGTTTTGCTCCGTACCAAATTGGCTTCCAATCGGTCCGATGATTTATAAAAGTTAATCACCGATCTTAACCAAAGTTCCCATTACAGATTTTAGGACCTTATTTAATATTCATAAGATAATCTATTGACATGATTTTTAAAGTGTACTCACGCCAATTTCTTAGCTTTCTTCTGCACGTCTGGCATTGAACGAGATTTCTCGAGGAGACGTTGAGGAGAAAACACTTCTGAGCGATTTGATGCTGGAGATATGTTTACTGAAAGCAAAGGTTTTCTATTAAACGAAAACGTGGATCACATCGCCAACTGGTACCAAACTAACAGCCTCTCTCTAGTTGAGAGGAATAGGCGTAATCCCCACGCGTGGGATCTCAAACCCCATTTATGTTTGGATGAAGCCATTGCTTGACCCTGGAATTGAACCCGGAACTTAAGGTCGCTATGACACCTCAAGTTAGTATATATTTAAATTAAGTACTTAATTTTCAAAATATATAAAGCTAAAATTTTTATTTATTTACCATCAAATTGAGATCCATTCTCCTCTAAATATCTCTCAGGAGTCAGGTCTAGGGAGACTTTCTTAGGCTTCCTTAGGGACCCATTCTTCCCTTTGCTCTTGTTACTTCTCTTGCTCTGGTTCGAACTGGTTCTGTCTAGTTTTCTGTAGGAAATTTAAAAAAGACAATCATTATTAAAACTACGTCAAAAATTTGAACTTTCGTGTCAAAATATCGTAGAAGCGTATCGTAACGGAGATCAATTACTTTGAATTAGTTGTACTGTTGATCACATATTAAAATGTCTTTTACATTGTCTGTAGTAGCTCAATTGCCATACCCTAATATTCCAATTTATAACAATCAAATACTAAAAATACTTGCCTACCTAGTTTTAACAGATTATTCTACTTACTCATGTCCATTATCAATTTGAGTTATCTGAGGAGCGTGAAGACGGGCTTGCTCTTTCTCAAAATAGGAATATAACCTGTTTGTCCATTCACCAACTCCTCTTATATGGAGCCAAAGGTAACCTGGAAATTGAAGCTTAGTGTTATAACGATAAGGTTGGAAATTGATTGATGGAAAAATACTGCACAGTGCAGTCTAGGGAACTGTATCTTCAATAAAAGTTCTGACTGACTGATCAACAGAGACAGTTCAAACCACTACACGGATCACACTGAAATCTGACACGCAGATAGATTAAAACCTAGACATCCGTTAAGAAAATAGCCCACAACACAGTTACTTTTTATTAATGTAGGAATTTGAAAAGCATAATACGAGTATATTTTATTATAATAATATTACCTTCTAATTCAGGAGCACTGCTAATAGTAAATGGATGCCACTCATACATAGCGATAGCTGGAATGTTGACGAACACGTAATCTCCTGCGTGGAACTCGAGGTGGGGAGGGCGTTTGATCACCAAGTGAGTCACTCTTGAGGGGAGCAGGATACCTGATGATATGTAGGTCTTGCTGCGTTCAGACCTGGAGATAAATAAAGAAGATGAACCCTTAAAAATCCCTGAATACATAAAAGAAAGGTGATCCTAGAAAATCATTATCTTGATCTTCCTTTCGAATGGTAATCTAAGGCCTTTACACCTCAAATTAATATTAGCGAAAAAATAAAATACAAATAGCACCTCGAGAGGTTTGATAAGAATTGGAAGGAGCTGGCTTGTAACAAGGACTGGTGGAAGAAATTGGAGGAGACTTTTGCCCAGCAGTGGGACATCACAGGTTGATAAAAACTACATTCCTGAAACTGAACTTGGACACTTACATCATCCAAACATATCTCAGTATCCTCTCGGTGATGTAGATGGCTCCTGGCACCACGAACCATTTGAGGAAGTTCGGCCCGTGAAGGATGAGAAGCACCCAGAACGGAATGTATAGGAGGTGGGTCCAGTAGAATACCTGTGTATAACAAGAATAATAAACAAGAAAAGATACTTTATTTTACATAAATAATAATTAGGCTAATGGACTTATTTCATGTTATAAAGAGTAATGTCTCTCTGCCGGTATGACCACGTAGAATAATTAAACATTTTATTTGATGTTTTCCTATAGGATCCGCGTTCCAATGATAACTCATAGACGTTACATCTTATGGAGGTATTTTATGATGAAAGTTTAATTACGTAGGAAAACAATTTCTCTCAAATATTATAGGAAACCGGCCCAGTAAAAACTCCACCAATATCTTCCAAGACTCTGGGTTATATCACACGGTACACCAAGTCAAAGTCAAAAATCATTTATTCAGTTAAGGTCTCAATGAGGCACTTATTAACGTCAAAATTGATTCTACCACCGATTCGGAAATTACATCAGCCGAGAAGAATCGGCAAGATACTATACAATATTTGTTTTCAAGTATAATATCTGTTTAAATTACCTTAAAACTCCCCCGTCTTCTCACAAAACTTTGACTGCAGACAAACATGACTGCCAGTAAGAATATAAGCCCAATTCCTGTAGGGTTCGCCCAGCCTGCTACCAGCCCGAAGGCTCCAGGGTTGGAAGTCAGGAGCCACTCGTATAGGGTATGGTTAGCTTTGTTTACCACTGGATCGTTGACTACTAGTAGGGCTGAAAGAGATGAATTTAGGACGTTTTAGAGATTTGAATCTTCTCTAAGTTGCGCAAAATTTTAGATCCTGGATTCCTATGTATATTTAAAACATACCACCAGGTAATATTGATCCATATAAAATTTGATCCTCATTGTTACTCATTTTAACTTCTTTGCAGGACTGCAAGCTTAAAACCTATCAATCAAGGCGAAGACTATGAGTTTAAGTACCTTGAAACATCCCTAATTTACACTCGAGATTTAGAGAATCTTGCGCAAGAACGTAAATAAAATTGAACAATGGTCTCATCATTCTGTTTTAAATGCTTAACTTATTTGTTTTAACAAATATTGTTCCAGAATAACACAGAAAAAATGATCAAATACTTACTAAAATTACACAAATGCATGACAGTGTGAACTGCACTAAACACCACAATGAGGAGTCCAGTGACTTTGTGCAGGTAGATATGGTGATCGAGAGGCAGCAGGGATCCGAACCCTCGAACCCTTAGCTGGGTGATGCAGTGACGGAGCATCAGGACTAGAATCCACGCGCAGTTGAAGTTTAGGCATTGACCTGCAGGGAAGATGATGTGTTTATTGAAAGTGACCGTGGTTGTACCTATAACTGAGTTTATCTCAAAAACCACAGAATAGATTTGTTTTTATCAAGTAATTGTTTCATTATAATGGTCTGTGTGCATTTATCCATGAAAATAATTCTATGCCAAAATATTGTAAAGAGAAATGAATGTCTTGGTTTTATATTTATTTAGTAGAATAGGCTCCGAAAGTACTAAACTTTAAGTCAAGAATGAATTTAAATCCATACGGCTTTACTGTCTAAAACCACGGCGCTTATAACATATAACTAGGTGTACTCTTATTAATAAAAACAGATCAACTAACCACATCCCCGAGCCACAATCACGAATCCATTATGATCCTTGTACTCCACACATCTCGTCACGAACAGTATGAGGTTCACCAGGAAGAACAACACCATGTACGTAATGAGGACGTAGTTGTTCCTGATGTAGGGTAGGGATAGCTGGTATGGCTTCATCTTCTTCAACCTTTGGAGGAAGGTGGTTGGTGCTGTGTCTACTTTAGGAGGGACTAGCCAGCGGTCTATGCTGTGGAAGATAGTTAGGATGTATTAGATGATTAAATATATCTAGAGAACCTATTCAAAGTGGTGATTGTTAGATTTCTTCAAAGATTTCTAGCAATGTGTCCGGGGTCATGAAGAGACTTTAATTATTTACAATGTGTTATTAAAATTAAGGTAAACCAGACTGATCGCTGACGTGGAAACGGGATTCAGGTACAAACACACTGTAGCTTAGTTAATTTAGGTACAATTCCAAGACGAGCCGCAGACTGCAAACTGCAACCGCAAACTACAAGTGACAACTCTTGTTTCTATCAACATCTATGAAATTGGTTCCGAGCGCGTCGCGACTGCAGGCAGCAGTGTAGCCGCGCTGGGAATCAATTTCATAGATGTTGATAGAAACAAGTGTTGTCGCTTGCAGTTTGCGGTTGCAGTTGCAGGCTGCGACCCGTCTTGGAATTATACCTTTAGACTACTTGTAAAGCAACCCACAGTAGTGCCCGTGTACAATCTTAGTAATCTCATGCACTAGCGACCTCAGCTGAATAGGTCTAGTTAATCACAAGTGCAAGCTTTTAAAAACTAAATCCTAAAGCCACAAACGTCTTAACTTACCTAGTAGTAATATTCTCCAACAGCCCTCCATGGTTATCCAGCATCATCCTAAAAGCTTCATAAGTGATAGCACCTCGTCTCTGAGGGTCTGCGTCTTCGAACATAGCGGCGGTCAGCTCCAGGAGTTGTGACTCGCTGAACTGCATCCCGTTTTCTTCCATGCATACTCTCATTACGTGTTGGAGTTCGCGGTGCTGGATTAGGCCATCGTCTGGAGGGGAAGTAGAAAGATTTTTTGGACTTAGCGATTTGAGACTTAATTGATATAAATTTTTGTGCCAAAACGTTAGTATCAATGCCGTAACTTCGAAGCTTGTCTTCGTATTTATGCTGCTAGTTAAAGATTCAAATTAAACTCTGGATGACAAACAGCACAAGTGGATAGTAACAAGGGATTTAGGTAGGTGTGTAAATATGTAACAAGAGTAGTTAAATCCATATTTCCCAAGATATCAGCTCATTAATTTACCCCAACATTGGGTTCCATTCCTCCCATTACTTTTCGGGACAGTTTAGATAATCCTATCGCTGATTTTAATAACATAACACATATCTAATGCTTAAACATCTTTTTTGATATGTTTTTTCCTCTACTGGACAAAAAATCGTTCCCAACTCTTTCCATATTTCTACTTTTCAGTTATCAAATACAACTATAACTCACTATCCATATCATAAACTTTGAACAGGAACCGTATCTTGTCCTCCGGCGAGTGGCCTGCGAACTGGTGTACTGCTGCGATGAACTCCTGGAGCGAGATGGCCCCGTTGTTGTCTTCGTCGAATATTTGGAAGACACGCTCCGTGAAGAATGGCTGCAATGTTTTTAAGAAATTAAAAGGAAATTTTAGTACAGTCTGAAGGTTCCTTTTCCATAAGCCCTAGAAAACGTTGACATAGTCTGATGTTTCTTTCTCAATAAGCCTTAGACTGGAAGTGTGCAAATTGAAGAACAGATTTTGAGAAGATATTCTTAAAATATAGACCACGGATTTGAAGTTCCTGACTTCAAATCCATACCGAATCGTGGCTACGCTTTAAAGTGTTCCGGTGGTAAATTCGAAGGGGGTAAATGAGAATAAACGCCTAATCAAAAAATAGGAGATTATGAAGTAGATAATTGAAATCGTTTTTTTGTCTGAACCGATTTAGAACATCAGAATTGAAACCAAAACCAAAATATTTCTGAAAGTCATGGTTATGCAAGATAATACATACGTTTTTCGACTCCATAATTTTCCTAAACTGTTCCTTTGTTATTTCTTTCTGGTCTCCGACTGTCTTTTTGAAGAGCTCCTCCAAGCGGTCGACGCTTGTCTTGTCGAAACCAACTCTGGGCCTGAAATCAAAGTTAAATTAATGTTGATAACAAAGTGGAGTGTTTTGAAAGTTATTAATTCTCTAGTGACCTTCCGTACTTGGTGTATAAAGTTTTATAAAGTGAAACACGCGAAAGTTTGTATAGATGTTTGTTACTCTTATTGACTTAGAAGAAATGTGGTACTGATCTGCTTTATGGTCAAGAACATATAGGACCTTTTTTCTCCAAAATTCCTAAGGGATCGTAATTTACGTGGGTAAAATCTCATTTATCATAAAAAAATATAAACAAAAAATATAAAGCCATTAGGTAAGTATATTGATAATAGTTATTTATGGTACAAGCGAGGTAAGTTGGTGATTACTTCCGAGGCGCTATTGAGGCCCGAGCCGTCAGGCGAGGGTCTGAAGATAGCCGAGGATAGTAATCATCAATACACGCGTGTACCATACAACGTTTTTCAACACATTTGCGAAGAAATTATCATTATTCGCTAATAAATAAACAGTTTTTCTATTCGCGCGCATCCAACACAACTATGGTGATCTGCCAAAGACTAAAAGAATATACTTATTAAAAAAAAACGAATGAATGAATGAATGAATGGAATCGACCATAGACCTACCAAAAGTAAGGAAACATAGTTGAAGTTTGTTTTTAAAATGGATACGATTTTTTTTTTGGTATCGAAACTTTTTAAAACTAAACATTTTTAAAAAAATATCTATAACTCACTAGTGAATCAAGCGTGTCATTATTCAACTGTTTTTGCACAAATAAGAGCCCCTTTATGAGCAAGTGTGTTGTAAAATAATTTAACCTGACCTGCTACTGGACACAGCTGAAATGAACTCCATGACTTCATCAGCTGTCGTGTAACCATCACCGTCCAAATCCAACACTCTGAACAGCTTGTTTGTCACCTGCGGAAGAATATAATTGTGAAGATTTTAAGAGATGAGATATAAGCCTTTCTCTTAATGTTTTTATTCATTCTCATTTTCTCAACTCATTCCGATTTCATTCAATATGGGATGGGAGAACTGCTCAGGATAATAGCTTAAAAAATATTCATAAAAAAACTGACTTTTTTGTAAAAAGGTTCAGTCTGTATTACAATTAAACGGTTCTTAAATGATATAATTATAAAAAAACTTTGAGAAACATCCTTTTTTTCTCGCTGTGAAAATGCATAGAGCTGCATACCACCGAGAGCCGAGAACGGGAGGACTCACGGTGGTTATGTGGGGCTCTCCCAGCCAGAAGGGCTGTTTGACAAACATCCTGCATTTGAAGACAGTTTTTTTTTAAATCCAATACAAGTTACTAACCACTTTATTCTTGAGTATCAGTTGGAAGGCGTCAATGGTGATGACGTCATTACCACACAGCACATACGCTACGCTCTCCACTTGTTCTACGAAGTCTATCTGTTTCTCTTCTCTGAAACAAAATTTGAATTTTTTAAAAGGGATAACAGTCTTATTACAAAAAGCCTCAACTGACTGTAAAGAAATGTGCGTAAGAATAGAAACAACTACATACTTAGGTACTTACTTAGACAATGACTAAGTACTACTTTATCAAATAACTAAGTACTTACTTAACTCTTAAATCCGAGGTATAACATAACATAATCATTCACTACATCATCTCATTATAGTAACTGACCCGTAACTAAGTCCGTGACTTGTATCTAGGGTATCAGAAACTACGTGTCCCTTCGTCCAGCATACTCACCATGGAATCCTGATATTTCATGAATGTCAAAAAACTGTTCTGAAATAGTGCTAAATAGTGCCCAAAGGAAAAAAATAGTGCTCTTGTACTTGCGAAGTTATAGCCATAGTTCGATGAGTATGCTGGACGAAGGTTTCGCCCAGCATACTCACCTCCGTCCGGAGAATCTGTATACGCTTCAAACATAATTCATACTTCAAAAAATAGTTCCCAAATAGTGCCAAACGGTGCCCAAAAAGAAAAAACAGTGCTCGAATAACTTCGGAGTTATAGGCTTCGTTCAGTGAGTATGCTGGGCGTAGGTTCTACGCCCAGCATACTCACCTCAGTGCGCGAATATCGAACGAGCTATAGGTACAATTTACGTCTCAAAAAATTGTGCTTGAAATAGTGCCCAATATCAGTCCAATTTTTGCTTGACTTTTGACCTAGAAAACCATTAAATTTGATTGTAAACTTCTACATACATTACATTGAGTACAGTCGAATACAATATTATTAACTTTCTTTCTAACAATTTTTGTCTTGTGTAAATTATTAATTGTCTATGTAAGGGAGTATTTACTTTAGAATCGCAATATTATTAATTACACATTATTTTAATAATACTTTATAATAATATGATTAAGCCTTCGCGCGTCGCATGGGACCCCGGTAGCTAGGAACAATGATTTTATATATTTTGTCTAGATCACGGCGCTTGAAGGATTAAGATATCAAATGAAGTAAATCATGCATGAAAAATAAAGTTGCTGTTATTAATGCTTACATTACAACTGACAAAATTATTCAAAATAATCATTTTCCGGATCAAGGACGGTACCACAACGTTTACGGAATTGACCTGTATTCCTCATGTGATAAAGTTCAATATAGTGTGGCAGTAATGGATGCACGTACGGTCAATAGGTATGGGGCTTACGACGCGCGGCGCCCGCGACGCAAATGAATATGTTTATGTTTAAATACTAGATGGCGCTGCCCTAACATCTTACGATTATTAGACAAGACTGATCTGTATTTTGAAGGTGATAAGGGTCCATTTTGTGTCACAAAGCAATCGAAACGAACAAGCGCTTCTCAGTTTCTTTGTTTGTTTACTTCGTCGCACATCATTATAATAACGCCGGCTTTTGAGTTTGACTACATAGTGGGTTGTTCCTTTTTACAATTTTTCAAGATATTAATTTTATTGGCTGCAAATGACTGTTTTTATTCAGACAAACACACAATGCAATGAAGTAATAGACTTCATTTACGCTTAAAGTTTCATTCATTTATTATTATTTATAAAATATATAATAATGCATTTAATCGAAAGTTTTTGACATGTGAGAAAATACCATAATTATTTCCAATAACATGAAGTCTACAATTAGAAAGTTTAATATTTTTGTCCAAAAACATGTGTCGACGACTGTACCCCATTTTACGTTAGTATGTAGAAGTTTACATTAAAATTTAATGGTTTTCTAAGTCAAAAGTCAAGCAAAAATTGGACTGATATTGGGCACTATTTCAAGCACAATTTTTTGAGACGTAAATTGTACCTATAGCTCGTTCGATATTCGCGCACTGAGGTGAGTATGCTGGGCGTAGAACCTACGCCCAGCATACTCACTGAACGAAGCCTATAACTCCGAAGTTATTCGAGCACTGTTTTTTCTTTTTGGGCACCGTTTGGCACTATTTGGGAACTATTTTTTGAAGTATGAATTATGTTTGAAGCGTATACAGATTCTCCGGACGGAGGTGAGTATGCTGGGCGAAACCTTCGTCCAGCATACTCATCGAACTATGGCTATAACTTCGCAAGTACAAGAGCACTATTTTTTTCCTTTGGGCACTATTTAGCACTATTTCAGAACAGTTTTTTGACATTCATGAAATATCAGGATTCCATGGTGAGTATGCTGGACGAAGGGACACGAAACTACGCACACACTCATTCACACACACAGACCGTATGTTTGAAAACTTGATGTATGCTTATGCCCAACGTGGGTGCGCCAAAGTTCACCTAAAATTTCAACTCCGATAATTGGAAATCCGAAAATTTTCTTCCTATCATTTTTATCCTAACAATCGCAACTCCTAAAATCTTTGTCACTAATGTTTTAATTCCGAAACATTCAACTGCATAAAGTCAGTAGCAATAAACATCTTTTACACTTTTATTTGTTTTCCTATAATTTCTCAACATAACCATCGTTTATACTATTATTCAAAGTCATATCTTTTTTGTTTAGATTTATTTTTATTTATTATAATCAATATTATATACATAAATTTTTCGTAACTTTGTTTTTACATAACATGTAGGTATAACATATAACGCACGAGCCGAGCGAGCAAAACCAGAGTCCTGCTCCAATCATGCAGTCAAGTTCCAGTAACGAATCGCTCCTATTCCAAATTATTGGTTTAGGTTATGTTAGAACTGTGACCCCAACGCACGAGCCGAGCAAGCGTAGCGAGCGTGCCGCGGCAGCGCGAAGTGCCAGAACCGAATTGGTCCTTTAGTTATGGTTATGGTAAACTCCCAGGCCATGAGCATAATCGTAAACGAGTCGTATAATAATCATTAAAACTATAAATGTCATCTTCTACCCACATATATTTTTTATTACACTTGGTAAATGTTTCTTTCTGAGCATGAGTGAAAATATTATGGTAAGTATGTTTAGGGATAAAAGCGTTATGATAAAAAACAGTAGGAGTTTAAATATGTTTACATTAATGATGTTAGTAATTAAAATTTTCGGACACATCAGTGTTATGAGCATCGTCGGTAGCACTACAAATAGTATGAATTAAAACTTTAGGATGAAAATTTTTAGGAAGAATGATCATTCGGACTACAAATAGTTAGGAAAAACATTTTCGGGTAAAGAACTTTAGGTGAGCCAATATGGACCCGCCCAACGTATGTGAGGTAAACTGCAATTTACCTATTCTAAAAATTGTAGAACAACTACAGTAATAAGGTACTTATGTTGTATTTCTACATAACATTATGTTATTTTTTTGTAATTATTTATTTTGAATATTGTGATTTTGAACCAAGTAAAGCTTTCTTTATTTCATTTTATCATGCATGTTCCTTTCTTATTTAATTTCTTTCCTAATATCTCTTCAAATGTTAATTATAGTTTAGGTAACTTACGTCAATCTCTGTTTCAAGAATTCAAACCAGTCTTCCTGTACGATGTGTCCTTCATTTTCAATATCGAATAACCTATAAACTCTTTCCAATAAATCCTGGAACAAAACAAAACAAATGTCAGTAAAATGATTAAACCGTACCCACATTAATAAAATAAATGTTGTTAACGCCTGATAAAAAAGTGATAGCAATGTAAGTTACTGTAGTGTTTAAAAACAACAGGCGCTTAGTTTATTGTGACTAATTGAATTTGTGCTTGCGAATCTATACATAAAGTAAGAAACTTACTGGCTGACTGATCGATAAATACATAGCTAAAACCACCAATATGAAATCTTGCACAAAAAAACCTCCAAATGACTTTATAATAGTTAAAACTTTTACAGTATCTAAGTAAATAATTACCTACTTTTGGTAAAAAAGTCATTCGTCTTCTTTCAAACCTTTGGCCTAATTTATTTAATTATTTAATATTATTAGATTTGGCTAAAAAACTAATTTTACGTATACGTAGATTACCTACCCGGATAACCTAGAGGGCGATACAACATTTAAATAAACATTAAATTAAAAATTAAAAAAACCACCTACACAATTACTTTCAAACTTTTAAACGGGTTAATCGATTTTCATCAAACATGTGTAAGAACACTCGCACGTAAGTCCCCTTTACTACAAAAAAAAACTAAATTGAAAAAAATACATTTAGCTATATTATTTTGTTAGCCATTTTTATAACCATATGTTACACTTTTCAAACCCTTGTGTCATATCATAAATAAATTAAACATTATACCCCTCTAACATTGAATAAGATTAATATAAGTAAGTAACTCATTTGCATACTATAATCGTTAACTAATGAAAGTGTCCGATATGTATTAGTTACGGAGCGATTACAAGAGGTTCAATTACGTGTAGACCTCATATAAATTAATTGCTATTGCTATAATCTGACGTAACGTAAGCTTTATAGGTTACATACTTGGTCGTAATTCTGTTGTGGTTTTCTATTGGGCATTGGATTTAGTCCAGGGTTATTTTATACTTGATTAAGATATAAGAAAAAATGACTTTTTATTTGTATTAAGAAAAACTAGCGGTGCCCCGCGGTTTCATCCGCGTAGTTCCCGTCCCCGTAGGAATATGGGGATAAAATTATGCTAAAAACCTTCCCACTGAATCACTCTATCTATTAAAACAAACCGCATCAAAATCCGTTGCGTAGTTTTAAAGATCTAAGCATACATAGGGACATAGGGACAGAGAAAGCGACTTTGTTTTATACTATGTTGTGATAAAGGAAAAGTACTCTCAAAATTATGTTGTCTTTATATTTATTTGTTGCGTTATTACTGACTGGAATCAAAGGGATTTTCCTTGGTTAATACTTAGACATTAATTTATTTTGATCCATTATTACAATGCAACGACATATGTAGCAGAGTGGTTACCATGCCGGACTGCTAAGCCAAGGGGTGCGGTTTCGATTCTTGGACTAATTAAATATTTGTATGAGTCATACATATTTGTCTCTGGCTGGGTGTGTGTATGAATGAGTGAAGTGTACATTAGATTATAATTGTAAGGTTCCCGTGTTCTTACTATTAATTATGTTAAATTACAACAAATTAAAGAGACTTTAAAAACCAAAATTCTTTTGAAAAACTAATAAAATGCGAATAAACCCGCAGGCAAAACATACCTACCTTTTAACTAAGAGTGTTAATATAATATTAACAAATTACATAAAGCGATGGTGTCTAAACGTCACGTATAACACATTACGAGACGCGGATTAGAGTACAGGGCGTGAGAAATTGGAATTAAGGTCAATTGAACTGATAATACTTTGTGGTGAAGATTAGAAAAGGTTTAGACGAACTAAATGGTGAATATCGTGAGGAAATTGCGAGGAACCTGCACACACCTGCGAAGAAATTCTAAGGTGTGTGTGAAGTCGACCAACCCGCACTTGGCCTGTGGTTGACTAAGGCCTAATCGCCGTAATTGAGGGTAGGCTGGAGCCCCTCGGTAGGGACGTTATGAGCTGATAACAACCTTTTCTGACACTGACTGACTTGAAAAATTATCCCTACCTATATAGGTTTATGATTCTATTTTCAAGAGCTGTTCTTTTGAATAAAACTAAATAGTCTAGACATAGACATTGTTTTAAATTCGTTTGTTTTTTTTTTTTCAAAATTCAAATTCTAAGGTAATTCGAGGGTTCCAAAAAAGCACTTATGATTCGAAAACATCAGCCGAGAATAATCAGTAAGAATTTCGGGTCAAATACCAACATAAAATAAATATGAGTGTGTGCGTAGTTTCTGATACCCTAGATACAAGTTACGAACTTAGTTAGGGGTCAGTTACTGTAATGAGATGATGGAGTGAATGGTTATGATATGTTATTTAAATATAAAATTCCGTCTATAATTTTAAACCATACCAAATAAACTACAGTATTAACTTAAGGTATAAAGGGCCGGATACAATATGTTCACATAATTTTTACATCATCCGGTCAACGCTGATTTTGACGCTGTAGGTAGATCATTAGATTGACAAGTCGGTTAGATAGTTATGAATTAAACTAGTTTTAAAGGAAACTGTTTTGCTTATCGCAATTATTATCTACGTATAGGGTGGAAAGGATAGGTGTGTCTTGGAGATTTCTATAAATGATTTCTAAGATATTTTTATGTCTCCGTATGTGTGTGAACACTAGTTCATAAAGTAACTGGCGAGTTTTCAGAATTTAAATCTATTTTTAACACACTTGCTCATAAAGGGGCTCTTATTTATGCAAAAACAGTTGAATAATGACACTTTTTATTCACAAGTGAGTTATAGATTTATTTTAAGTTTCTTTTAAAAAAGTTTAGATAAAAAAAAAGTGTCCATACATTTTAAAAACAAACTTCAACTATGTTGCCTTACTTTTGGTAGGTCTATGGTCGATTCCATTCATTCAATTATTCGTTTTTTTTTATAAGTATATTTTTTTTTTTTTAATATATTAGTCTATGGCCGATCACCATTGTTGTGTTGGATACGAACGAATAGAAAAACTGTTTATTTATTAGCGAAATAGGGTAAAAACCTATAAAGTACATACAGTTTAACATATTTTGCATACAGACATGTTAAACCATTCAGTTAAACCCACGATACGTAACTACATAGTTTCAAAGGTATAAGTAATTCTAATGACAAAAACACAAGCACAAAACTTCCTATTTCTTTGAAAGAATAAATTACTTGACACTGTTTTAATTAAGTGAATACTTTGTATGGATATAGAGTATTTTTAATATTTACAGGTATAGAACGCGTACATCTAACGGTGAACCGTATGCACGAGTGTGAACGTTATAATTTCTAATAGATAACATACATACTTATGAAAGCATCTTGGTATTTTTTTTCAATGTCTATCAACTTTTATACAATTAATCATTAATTAAGCTTAAAACCTGTATCTTGGGAATCTTGGGTGTCAGGAACTACGAACAATCTTTCCCAGTCGTTGTCAAACCGAGATTGAAGA
This sequence comes from Timandra comae, assembly GCA_958496195.1. Lineage (NCBI taxonomy): Eukaryota > Metazoa > Arthropoda > Insecta > Lepidoptera > Geometridae > Timandra > Timandra comae. Next base: position 7,048,144 of record OY292377.1, on the reverse strand, counting down.
TTTGCTTGCAATGATTAGGCTTTGAGATCACTTAACAGGCGCTACACAAGAACGTTCCTTGTGCCTATTCCTCTTCACTATGATTAATGATCAAGACTTGTTTTTCTGTATTGCCCTTCAATGTGGCCTTTCTGAGACTGACATTTATAAATAAAACTAGCTTTTGCCCGCGACTTTGTCTGTGTGGAATAATGACTTACGTCATGCAAACTTTCATCCCCTTGGTGATAGAATTATTCAAAATCCTTTCTTAGCAGATGCCTAATCTACCTTCATGCCAAATTTCAGCCCGATCCATTCCAGTGGTTTGGGCTGTGCGTTGATAGATCACTATGTCAGTCAGTCAGTCAGTCACCTTTGAATTATATAATTATATTTAGATAATGATGCTTGAAGTTTTAATTAATCTATTAAATTAGCCATCAATTATTTTTCACCTGCTTACGCTTTTCATTAAACGTTCCAGTCAAATTAGCACTCTAAACTTTTAGCTATAATACCTCTATGTTCCTAGACCATAACTACATGTAAATGACCTAGGTATCCTAGGTTTTAATGATGATATTAGTGTTAACATGTTACCTAACTACGAGCCTTGGTAGACGTAATATTCTAACACATAATGTCACTATTATAATATAATGAAGGCGAAAGTTTGATGTGTGTGTATGTTTATAAATACTTCACGGTCAAATGGATGAATGGATTCTGATGAAATTTCGTACACATAGATTTATTGTTTGGCTTCACATTATGGGATACTTTTTATCCTAAAATTCTAATAACATAAGCATTTACTACGTCATCTCATTATAATAACTGACCCCTAACTAAGCTTGTATCTAGGGTTTCAGAAACTACGCACACACTCATTCACACACACACCCAGACCGAGACAAACATTTGTGGTTCACACTATATTCACCCAGCACGGGAATCGAACCCGCAACCTAGGATAAGGATTTGTGAGGATAAAACTGTGGGGCACAGCTAACGTATAAAAAGCTTCTTGATCCATTCAAATTACATGGCTTAGGGCCTATTTCACGATCTTCAAGTAAACGGTACAGTTTTACCAGCACAAGTTTTGTCTTTGTCACTTGACATAAAGTAAGAAAGAGACAAGACTCACTTTACTTGGTGAGTAACTTTACTTGGAGGTCGTGAAATAGGCCCTTATTTTCAGATATCCATAGCTCAATGGTTAGATTGATTTTTCAATTCAAAGTTTTGCAATGGTGCAAGCATTAAAAAAAACGAAAAATATTTGTCGTGCTACCTGTACCATCGAAAGCAATTACGGGTAGTTAAAGCCTTTATAAGTCTAACTAAAACATATCACAGCGCACAAAGTAAGAGATCAATCAATCATCAGCTCATATATTGTCCCCACCGAGGGGCACGAGCCTACCCTGAATTAGGGTGATTAGGCCTTAGTCAACCACGCTGGCCAAGTGCGGGTTGGTCGACTTCACACACAACCTTAGAATTTCTTCCCAGGTGTGTGTGCAGGTTTCCTCACGATGTTTTCCTTCACCGTAAGTAAGAGATATGAGGGCAAAAAATTGGCCGTATTAAGTGTGTACCTATATTCTAAAACTTGCCCAGATATTTGATCATACCTAACTTATGTAAATAAGACACATAGTGTAATGGATACATGTTATTTGAAGTTGTTATCAGTAAACCAAGCCACTGATATCTAGTACTTGCCTATTTATCCATAAATGTACTAACTTACTGCATTTTATTGAAAGTCACACCTATTTTAACTACTTAGTAATTATTTATTTCTTGTAAACTAAAATTGGTTTGGGTTGAATCTATATACACATACACTGTACATTTGACCAATAAGTCGGCCTGCTATGCCAAAGTTTAAAGATCAATTCCCATTTTATGTAAAGTTACATGTATTAGTTCTGGGTCCATATTGGTTCACCTAAAGTTCTTTACCCGAAAATGTTTATCCTAACTATTTGTAGTCCGAATGATCATTCTTCCTAAAATTTTTCATCCTAAAGTTTTAATTCATACTATTTGTAGTGCTACCGACGATGCTCATAACACTGATGTGTCCGAAAATTTTAATTACTAACATCATTAATGTAAATATATTTAAACTCCTACTGTTTTTTATCATAACGCTTTTATCCCTAAACATACTTATCATAATATTTTCACTCATGCTCAGAAAGAAACATTTACCAAGTGTAATAAAAAATATATACGGGTAGAAGATGATATTTATAGTTTTAATGATTATTATACGACTCGTTTACGGTTATGCTTATGGCCTGGGAGTTTACCATAACCATTACTAAAGGACCAATTCGGTTCTGGCACTTCGCCGGCCGCTGCCGCGGCACGCTCGCTACGCTCGCTCGGCTCGTGCGTTGGGGTCACGGTTCTAACATAACCTAAACCAATAATTAGGAATAGGACCGATTCGTTACTGGAACTTGACTGAATGATTGGAGCAGGACTCTGGTTTTGCTCGCTCGCCTCGTGCGTTATATGTTATACCTACATGTTATGTAAAAACAAAGTTACGAAAAATTTTTGTATACACCCTTATTTTGAAATTGCGATACCTTATCTCACAGCTAATGTAAACAACGGGTGACAATATAATAGTGAAGTTAGTTTTTTTCTTTTGCTTTTATTTAAAAAGTTATGATAAGTCAAAGATTTTCAAAATCCCGCCGAATTTTATTGTTATTCTACACCGAACGCTGCGATACACAGCTGAGCGCGGTCATCGACCCGAGCCGTCACAGAATACTTGATAGCTAGTGTGCCGTCTGGTAATACGACATTTATTTTGTATTTTTTAAAGATAAGTAATCGACTATCATTTTTGATATTTTTATTGGATATATGGATTCAGTTACTGCTACAGATATTCTGATTTTAATAAGTCCCATATTTTCAAAATAGGGGTGTATAATATTGATTATAATAAATAAAAATAAATCTAAACAAAAAAGATATGACTTTGAATAATAGTATGAACGATGGTTATGTTGAGAAAATATAGGAAAACAAATGTTTCGGAATTAAAACATTAGTGACAAAGATTTTAGGAGTTGCGATTGTTAGGATAAAAAATGTTAGGAAGAAAATTTTCGGATTTCCAATTATCGGAGTTGAAATTTTAGGTGAACTTTGGCGCACCCATTAGTTCTACCAAAATATTTCTGTTTATGGAATTACTTATTTGATTGACAAACATCCTTAAGTCAAAACAAATTAAAATCTTTTTATCCATTCCAAAAAAGTGAAATTTATTTATTAATAGTATGTTACACCAAAAGCATTTATAAAAAACATTTAAAAAGCTGAAATAACAAATCAAGTCATAAACAAAGTGCAATACTTTAACAACTAATTTGATTTATAGGTCACAAACTTTTTAATTAAACTGCTATAAAAAGCTAAGCTGTGAATATAACACCTTGAAAAGATTAAACGTGATTGTACACGATCTAGATCGGTTGCGTAACTATCGCGCTACAATCGCGCGGTTGTCGGGCGGCTGCCTCTAATGCGAACGTCGTGACATACAGATTAACTATTGTTTATTGTCTGGATGTGGTAGACGGGCGTTTTATTTGTTGAAATAATATAATTTATATCGCGTATAATATTGCTTCTCGACTTCTGCCCCTGTGTATGTACGCTAAGGTTTTTATTTTTCGATATTTTCACAAAATGGAGTGTAAAACCCAGTCTGTTTTCTGTGATTTTCATTTTCAGTATACTCACTTTCTTAACATCTTAAAATGTAAGTGTACTATAATTATAAAGGAAAACTAATTCCTAGAGGTTTCGTAAGAATTTCAGAATTAAAAGTAAATATTCTACTTCTTCTAAGCGTGTCGACTCATATTTTTGAGGACCAGAATTCATACATCATCATCAATATGGCAAATATTTGTCTTAATCTAAGTGCATAATCATGAATTTTACCTACTAATTTTATTCCTCATAAACAAACAACATACTTATAACTAATTTATGACCGTCAAACCCGCGTCCACTTGACCGCCCGTCTGCGCGCCCCGTACGATACAGAGCAGGTTCAGCTATAAAGTGTTATATTGTGAATTATTGTGACACCACATCTGATATCGTCGCATGTGAACTGACTTACGGAGATCTATCGGTTATATAAGTTATATTGAAACTTATGATATTTGTTTCTTAACAAAAACTTTTAATTTTGTTTGTTTGTTTGTAAGCTTCGTAAATTAAGAGGCATGATTCCTGTTTACGCGGTTTTTATTGAAATTGATCTACTTATACTAAGTATAATGAGGTCATTATGCTGAGCTGCCAAATCAAGGGTTGCGAATTTGATTCCGGGTTCGAGGTGTATATTTGAGTAATAAAATATCTGTGTGTGTAATGAACATAATCAGTCAGTCAGTTGGTACATGAAGATGATAGTGATTGAATATGCTATACTTATTACTAAGCTGAAGAGTTTGTTTGTTTGATTGAACTGACTAATCTCAGCAACTACTATTCCAAAATCAAATTGTTGTATAACCCCACGAAGGAAAGATCACGCTACAAGAAGAGTGAAAACACAAGTGACCCCGCAGTGCACAGCCAGTGTTTAATAATCAAAACATAATTACAAATGTTGTCGAAATAATAAAATAATAAATCAAGCAATTAGTCATAGAACGTGTTGTAATGACCGAATGAGTGAATGATTGATTGAACGAAAGTTGTTACATACAATGAGTATTGTAATCTCATGGGCGTCTGTAGTGAATGCTGAGAAACAGGTTTGTAAACGTTTGGATTTCATGTGTTTCTTTTGTATGGGTATTTAAATGATAGGTAATACAATAGGGATTCGTACGAGGTACAAATAAGCCTTGTTTGAAACAAGCTTTCTTTTATTCGTTAAGCCTAATAGTTGTACCTTTAAGGCTAGCATGACTTCGAAAACGCGATAGATACAGCGATTTATTGACATCAAACTGTAAAAATTTAATAAAAATACCCGCCATATTGAATTTTACCACGTGAATAATTTTATGACATTTGGTCATGCTCGCGAAATCGATATAGCTATTTATTGCCATCCAACGCTCAAAATATAATAAATATAGCCGCCATATTTAATTTTATCATATCGTACCACGCCATAATTCATTTCGTCATGCTCGCGAAATCGATATTATTTCGTGGTGTCTATATATTTTATCACGCACAGTCATGCTAGGGGGGCTGTGTCTGTTACGTTATGCTTAACTAGTAATTTAAGATCTGTGGTTGTACATTAAAGATATCGAAATTAAATAGGTATCCATCAATAAGTACATGTTTAAGTACCTATGTTTTTGGTCTAATTTCTGGAAACAAATCTTGTTAACTTTTTCTATTCGACACAAAAAAAGTAAGTGTATACTAAACTTAATAAATAAGTGTTCCTTAATTAATATACTGGCTTTCGGCAAACCTGGTTTCACTAAAAATCGACACTAATTAGAAATGGGACAAATTTGGAAGAAACCATACAAAGGTTTGGAAGAAATCATGCCGGACTGCCATCCGTAAGGTTGCGGGTTCGTTTCCAGTACGGGGTGAATATTTGTGTGAACCACAAATGTTTGTCTCGGTCTGTGTGAATGAGTGTGTGCGTAGTTTCTGTTACCCTAGATACAAGTATCGAACTTAGTTAGGGGTCAGTTACTGTAATGAGATCATGTAGTGAATGATTATGTTATGTTTAACAGACCAAAACACAAAATCATGATATTTCTAAAACCTACGCTAAACAACAAAGCTGATCCGATTAAGTTGCCACGTTATATTTATGACCTAAGTCCAGTACTAACTAGACACAGGCATCAATTACGAGCGTACACACTAACGAGCTAGGCAATAAAGTACATGTCTCACTTTCAATTTGGAATCAGCTTTAGGCTAGGTTACGTTCAATTGAAATAACAGGTAAGTTTGTATGTTTCCACTGAGTGAATGTAATCTGAACTATAATCAATACTAATATTGAGTGAGGTTGTGAAGGTAATCTTTGGATCTAATGAACCGATTTAGAAAATTATTAACCGACTTCCAAAAAAACAGGAGGAGGTTCTTTATTCGACGCGTACCTATGTTTTTTTTTGTGTGTTTGTTACGCGATTTCTTTGTAATCATGAATGGAGCATTTTTAAATTCTCAGTTTCATTAGAAAGCGGATACGCTTTAGCTGTCACCGACTCCAAAAGTAACTAATTATAAATTGTAAAAATGTATTAAATATATCGTTTATTTTAAATTATTTTCTTACTTTTTAGTGCTTCTTATTTTTTTAAATTAACTTTATTTTACGGTTTTAAAGCCAAATTAATTGAGAATGTCATAGGCTATAATTTATCCCTGTATTGTAATGAGAAATCTGTTGGCGAAACCTCAGAGTGCTGCTAGTATAAAAGATAGAATTAGAACAACAATCCTACTTAAAGAATAAATTTTTGTCAATCACTGCTCTCAAAGCTTTACTAAAAAAAATTATTCTTGAAATTAATACATAATACTTGCATTTTGTGCAGTTAAACATGTCTGACGCTACAAAGCAAGGTCATCCTCGTCATGTGACTAATGCAGTCGGTCTCATTAAGCTTCACCGGGAGCACCGCGTGTAATGTAACGTTACAGATTGGTCTTTGAGCATTACATTACAATAATACCTCCCTGACTAACGAGCATTCGCGTCTAATAATTACAAATTGCAATTAATAAATTACAAGGTGCGTATTGTAATGCTCGGTGCTCCTCCTTCACTGATGTAATGCTCAAATCTGTAACGTTACATTACACGCAAATGCTCTCGGACCTTTAGTCTAAAATTCATATCATCATGGGCTCATGTCCTTACCGAGAGGCTCAAGCTTACTCTGAATTAAGACGATCTGGCCTCAACTAAGATCTAGACGAAACATCGTAATCAAATGTATATTCTTAATTTAAAACAAAGTCCACCCAACATTTAACATTTTAATCTAAATAAAAATCTATTCCGTGATTGGTCGTTACATTGCCTTATCTGTCAAAAGTTGTCATTTTTTAACCAATAGCACGCGACATGACATGTGGTGAATGCAAGGACTTTGTCTCGAGACTTGGTACAAGGTTTGATTCTATACCTAGTGCTTATATCTTAGTATTTATTATTATAATACTAGAGCAATTTATAAGTTCTATATAAATAGAAAGGAGAAACCGACTTCAATTGAAAAAAACAATATTTATAAGAACATTCAGAACACTATATATTTTAATAATTTTATTTTCAACACACTTGCTCATAAAGGGGCTCTTATTTGTGCAAAAACAGTTGAATAATGACACGTTTTATTCACTAGTGAGTTATAGATTGTTTTTTTAATTTGCTTTGTTTTAAAAAAAGTTTCGACACCAAAAAAATGCTGTCCATACATTTTAAAAACAAACTTCAACTATGTTGCCTTACTTTTGGTAGGTCTATGGTCGATTCCATTCATTCATTCATTCGTTTTTTTTTAATAAGTATATTCTTTTAGTCTTTGGCGATCACCATTGTTGTGTTGGATGCGCGCGAATAGAAAAACTGTTTATTTATTAGCGAAAAATGATAATTTCTTCGCAAATGTGTTGAAAAACGTTGTATGGTACACGCGAGTATTGATGATTACTATCCTCGGCTATCTTCAGACCCTCGCCTGACGGCTCGGGCCTCAATAGCGCCTCGGAAGTAATCACCAACTTACCTCGCTTGTACCATAAATAACTATTATTTATTCTTTAAATTATTAATTTATTTTAAAAGTAAAAAAACCGTATTTTATTTATAAAGCTACAGTAAATTGATGCGAATGTATGTCTACATACATATATCATATATGTATTTACGCCTAAGTAGTACAAATTACTTACTTACAATTCAAAACAGAATAACATGCGATATTCTTATTTTCTGAAAAATAAAAATGCAAACATAAAATATATACATACAAGTTACATAAGTACTAAAATAGGATATTAAGTCCTCCTACACACTTTCAAAATATTCAAAAATCAATTTCTAAGTATCTGTATGTGTAATCAATTCAATGCCAGCGGTAATCGAATGTTGAACGATAAAATCAACGAATAGATTACAGTGTGCTTCTGATACATGTACCTCTAATGTGGATGGATTAGGGATCCGTAACATTAATGAAATATTTGTGAATTTATAGTTTTTGAAGAGAAGTTGATATTATGCTCCTAATATGTAGGTATGTGAATGTTTTTGAAGATAAATCGATGTTTTTACTACTTTAAATAAAATATACTAAACTAATTTTGGTTGAAATTCAGTTAAATAATGTTTGATATAACAAGAAATATCAGTTAGCCATTAAAAAATACAGAAATTACGCGAGTTAAACCGCTGGTTCAGGAAGACCTTTACCCAACAATGGGATACATAATTATAGTAATAATGTTTACCAATAACCACCGTAAATATTGAAATATACGAATTCCTTTCATTTTATTTCTAAAACTGCGTACAGAATAGGACGTCCTGCGGCTAGGTGGAGCGAAGATCTACGCAGGGTAGCCAGGAGAGAGTGGATGCGACGTGCCGCCGACAGGGCATACTGACGCGAATTGGGTTAGGCCTATGTCCAACAGTGGACACATACAGACTGTTGATGATAATGATGATGAAGATAGACATACAGAATTAAATAAAACAAATAAACACCGCACAAAAAACAAATGACTCTATTTCTCCAATACAGTTACACGACCATCATTAGTAGGTACTTATTTTTTATAATTTCTTATACATTATCAATTTAAAATCAACATCAAGATAGAATTCCTTTACTAACGATCATACCGATGATAAATAGTGCATCATAAATTATAATTACGTACGGAACCCGTTTGTTTAACTAGGGACACGCGCTTTACAACTTTTTATTTCTTAATTAACGTTTTGTTGAATCGCAATGAGACGTATTGATTGATTGTGGTCGTATTGTTATTTCGTTTTAATTAGAGGTAATATAATCGATCTTTTTAAAAAAAATATAGAAAAAATAGGAAATAATATAGCTGTTTACTCTCGTTTTTCTCACAAATTTGTATTTCTCAACTGTCTTTTTCTTTAATTCTTTATTGTACACACAAAATATAAATACAAGTAAATACAAAATAATAAAAGTCATGTACAAAGACGAGCTTAACCCTAAATAGAGTTTTCTACCAGCAAAACCTTATGTGATAGAGAGAAGTCGTAAACAAGGAAGTGTTGTGTGCAATAGATAATAAATTACAAATTAACAAAAAAAAAATACAAATCACTTTTTCATCATGTTGAGTAGGAAATATGATCGAAAAGAGGTTCTCATTGCAAGATAATAATTATTCATCTTAGGCCACAAAAAGCTCTTATGATTGTCAAAGAGCTTTTAATACATAAGTATATAGGTAACCACTAAATAAGATTATCTATTAAGATAACAAAGTTTTGTGTTTTACCGGTAAACATTTATGAATCTACTCGTACAATTTTTTCGATAGATTTAACTAACAGCTGAGATATCAACTTACTTAGTTATACCTACAGAAAGTTAGTTAAAAGTTTTTCCAAACCTATATGTTTTAATACATTACGGACTAAGGGTGACAAATCTACATCGAGCTGTGCTGGGTTGAGCTGTGCTATGTTTCTGAAGCTAGGTTATTTTTACTCCAGACAGAGCGCAGCTTCACCCAGCGCAGCACAGCATGCTTTGATTGTATCCTCATTCAAATATATGGCGAGCGAGTTAACCAAACATAGCACAGCTCGACCCAGCGCAGCACAGCTCGATGTAGATTTGTCACCCTTATCCTTGTTACTAAACCTTAGCATAAAGCTCCGGTCTAAATGCTGTCAATACATAATTAATGATAATAGTGTACGAGATAACATGTAACATGTACCTGTTATCAATGTAGGTTGACGCGGTAAGCCTGAGTTATAGGTACACTACATGTCGATTGGACCGAGTGTTGATATGGACCTAGAGTGATATTTATATCTAAACTAATCCTACTAATATTATAAATGCGAAAGTTTGTTTGTGAGTTTGGATGTTTGTTAATCTTTCACGCAGAACTACTCTATCGATCAATTTAGATTAAATTTGGTACATATGTTGCTTATAACTAGGAATAACATATAGGATACTTTATATCCCAAAGTTCCCATTGAATTGATCAAGGATTCAAGCGGGTCAATCGCGGGGCGCAGCTAGTTTTTAATAAAGCCTTTTTTAAACTGTATTAATCTTTATACTTACAATCATGAGGTCACATACAACCTGACCTCAATTACATACATAAAAAATAATGAATACTAATAAATATGTCGCTAATTATTCTACTTTCTAAGCCATAAAAAACAAGCCCTTTTTTATCGTCGTACATCGTAACCGCATCCGATTTAATCGATACGCTCCGAGCGCCAACTCGATATAATCGATCATTCGATCGTGAGCGCGGTGCGGTAATTATATCACCCGATACTTAGATTATATCGATATGTTTTGACAGGTAAACGATATTTGATGTTTTGAAATATGTTTTGATATGTTTTATTTTAAATTGAAGATATTTTATAGAGTTATTTGAACTGTTATTGGTATCGGTTGACGTCGATCAATTAGAACCTTCAGATAGTCCTAAAACTCATATGAGTAGGTCTAATTGCGCAAATATAGGAACCTAAAAATATGTGTGAAATATAAAAGCATACAGACAGTTACTTCAACACATAAAAACAAAATAATCTGAGGTTTAACTACCCGCTTACAAGTTCATTTTACTTTCATACTATATTTTCACACAAAGACAATGGCTTTTTTTTATGTCCCGGGGGAAATGCTTTGCCGCATCCCCGCGCCGAAGCAGCGGGGTATGTACGGGGTATGTATGGGGTATGTGCGGCCCGCTTACCGTTGCGCCGCGGCGCAACGGTAAGCGGGCCGCACATCCGCTACGCCAGCGGCACAAAGACAATGCCTAGCTTAGTGATGATATTAATACAGTACACTGATAAGAAATACGTATACTCACAAAACTTATCCACTGCATGTTGGTGACTTGAAACCAAACTAAAAACTTCAAATAACTAAGACGTCATCCAAAAAAAAACTATCACCTATTCACAACCTAGTATTGACAAGTCATGAAGCTATAATCATGCCAAGTTAGTTGGAGACACCGACATTATAAGCAATTACATGCATTCACATGCATTCAATGATATTTATTTATGCATGCAGAACTTTATTTGATGCCTTATAAAGACGCTATTAGCATAGTTAAACCATATCTTCATAAAGAATTTAAGAGTTACACCAGTTTTCTATGTAGTGTCTGCTGTAATGGTGATTTTATGCATGTATTTCAATATTATATGGAGAAAATATTCATTCTATACTAGACATTGGATCAATTCAAGAAATTAAAAGCTACATTATCACTGAGTAATAATGACTATGAAACAACTTGATTTGAAACGGAATGCGAGTATTGAAACTAACTAATATTCCCCTTAGTCCAACGAGTTGTATAATGGGGAAACTAATTTACCCGTGGTCCAACTGGTTGTACCACGGGGAAAAATTCCTTCCCCGTAGTTGAACTAAACTGTTGGACTACGGGTCAGTCGCCTAACTAGTTCTCTAATTTTTGTTTCAATTTCCATGGTTTAATAAATATCTGGTTCGTTAGTGGTGATATATTGGTAGTATTCTTTATTTTAAGAGAGCATACATATTTTTACATTAATATCGACACCACTCAGTATGACAAATTGTCAATGCATATCTTACATTTTTACTATAAAACATTTTAAACAATTTTGCAATAAAAGCGGCATTATCTCAATGATTAGGCGTAGAGTGAGTTTAATTGCAACCCAAAGCACTACTACTATACACGAACTTAGTTAGGGGTCAGTTACTATAATGAGATGATGGAGTAAATGATTATGTTATGTTATAATATTAATACAACCCACATTGCTAGTAAGCTTTTATAAGAAAAACATGAGATAAACCATTAAACTGTAAGCTTTACTCATTAACTATTAATTAACTCCCTCATCTTTTCTCTCCTCGCAGGCGGTCTGCGTCTAAACCAAAGTCTATAAGAACGCCAATTACAGCTCCATAAACACACACTATTCCAGTTTTTGTGGCATTACTAAAAAGGGTCTAATTACGATTTCCTCTCGGTCACAAGGTATGATCGGCGTCCGGGTAAAAAAGTAGGTGCGTACGCGCGAGATTCTATCTCAAATGTAGGGTTGGGGGTATGGTGATGGTTATGACGAAAATAATAGACTTCGACGAAGAATTTAAAAAGTTTTATGAGATCAATTGGAAAGCTTAATAAGTATTGAAATGGCCTTTAAAATAAAACAGTACAAGTCCATATTAGTTTAAAAATTGGAATCGGAAAGTTTACTCTTTTATATTTTTCATTTTCATTGTAAACCTAATATTAAACCGATTCATAAATGACGGAGTTGTGAGGAAAAATTTGGGACAAATATTAAAATTATAACCTAATTGAAATCCGTTTTTAAGTCTGTTAAAAACTCGTAAATACGAATGGACCAAAAGTTTTTCAGCAAATAGTTAACAAGTTCCTTCATTTCTTTCTTTCGAAAAGTCATAAAAAACTCTGCAAAAAGTCCCCACATACACTTATTAAACCAATCCTCCCTATAATCAATAACACAGCTTATAACCACATAATCCAGATAACCCAGAACCTACATCAAATTAAGATGTCACTACAAATCGCCATCATAATTATATCTAGTTTCATTTTCTGTAATTTTCTCGTCAATTTTAATAGTAAAATACTGGTGTCAACCCTGGGCAAATGATCAATAAATAACGTTGGTTGGCAACACTATCACGTACGTGTGTACTAGTGTTAGTTAAACGTGCCTTTAGTTTTATATATGGCAATATTAATATTTTTTAAATTTTATATTTGGTGATTGAAAAAGTTTGATCTCGATTTTGTTTCCTGCATTTAATTATATTGGATATTGATCAAAGAATAAGTTTTTTTTGTTTCCTTCCTTTGACTACTTAGGTTTCGTTAGGAATTTTTACAAAAAAAGTATATTCAGTTTTTATGACCATTCGATGTTATGGCTTTCGCACATTTGGCCTTTCGATCAAATGGCCCTTCGGCCAAATGGCGTTTCGTTCATATTGCACTTCGATCATTTGGCGTCGGACAAATAGCATTCGCTTAAATGGCTTTCGATCTCGTGTCATTAACCCTATTTTAAGTAGGATAGATTATAAGTTTATTTCTTTAATTAAACCATTATTACAAGCGCCATGATCATAGATGAAACGTTGCACTTCAAATAGGTTTTGTTGATTTAATTAAGGATCTCGTGCAGAGACCAGAGAGAATCTTGGTCGTGATTCTTATTCTATGATCTCGTGTCACACCAAACTTTTTCAAAACGGCTTGACCGATTTTTATGATATTTTGTGTATTCGATAGGCCCAATAATAATAGAGCCAGCCACAGATCAAATAATATTAGTTAAACAGTAATAAGATCAAAACTATTTTTATACCTCTAAGTAACAAGCATGACCGCCAAGAAATGTATGATAAAAATAACATCTGCCAGGTCACTTAGTTTGACCACATTTTTTTTGCCTTACAACCTAAATTTCAACGTCAAGATTTTAAAACATAAATTAAATATTAAAGACTATACCAGTCTTTATATCATCAAATAAAGCGAAGTTAATTAGGTACACGTCCATCAACGTTTCCACGCCATTTTGGAGTTAGCTATCTCATAAATATTACAAAACTCCATAAATGAGTTAAAAATTTATAAATTAATTACTAATTAGATAGTGAAGTTATTTTAATGGTATTTTTGGAATAACTTTGTGGTTTACTTGAGATTTTAGTTTAAATTCTTTATGGACTATGATTATGAAGAATATGAGGTACTTAAATGGAAGAAATTGTTGTTGGTTTTTTTTTACAAATATTCGTATATTATAGAAATAATTACAGTAGAAATACGGTAATTAAGTTAATAGGTATTCGACTTAATATAGACGTGAGGGAGTAACTGCATTTATTCAGCTTTTCTAAATAGAAAACATTAGTCATTACATAGTATAAAATGTCGCTTCTCGCTGTCGGTCCCTATATATCCTTAAAACTTAAAACTACGCAACGGATTTTGATGCGGTTTATTTTAATAGATAGAGTGTGTGGTTAGTGATTCAAGAGGTTTTTAGTATAATTTTATCCCCGCGATGAAACCGCGGGGCGCTGCTAGTGATGTATAAAAGCTGAACAAACATAGACCAGACAGTCGTTACGGGTAATTAGAATCCTCAAAACTTAACCAAAGAAATATCTTAGCACGCTCCGAGGTCCCAATTAGAGAGGTCTAATTATTGGAAAACCACCCATGAAGCAAAATGGCGAGACTAGGTAACTTAAGTTGCCTACCTACCCTCAAAAAAAAGAGAGAAAAATACTCTCAAATCTATATTAAACTATTGCAAGAATGGTAAACACTAGGCGGTAGTACAAGTCTTCTTATAATTCTTATATCGCCAATAGGAGCCAAATATAATTCAATTTAGGGTGAGGCCAAACGAGCGTAATTTTGTGAGTCGTGAGTCGCAGAATTTCGTTCGCAGAAATTCTGCGTCATTCAGTTTCATAGAAAAGTCCTATTTGTTTCACACAGCGACGCAAAATGATTTGTCTGCCGACTCACACGCATAATATCAACTGAATTTCGGTCGGGGTGAGGTGGGGAGCTTGCACGATACAAGGATCCGTACAAATGTTTCGGATTACAACTGAAAATACGTCCGTCCGTGTGGCAGTCTAACCGAATTTCAGTTGAACGTAAATTTCGCGACTCATTTTACGCGACTCACAACTCACAAAATTACGCCCGTTTGGCTTCACCCTTAAAATCAACACCTAATCAGTTAGTATCAGTAAGCACATCATGTAATAGTTCATACATAATACATAGTTTCATACACATTCCCTCTCTATTACTCCCAAAGAAAAGAAAAAGATAGAAGATAATGTATGTTCTTTGATGTTTATTTGGCGCTAAAGGATGACCATGTAAGTAGTTTTCATGATTCATACCCGAGATAGCTTCGGTTGCGAATGAGTTATAGCAATGAGAGGATCTGTTTTATTTTAAACTAGGTGAGACTTGCGGTTTTTTACACGAATTAACATAATATAACATAATCATTCACTCCATCATTCCATTACAGTAACTGACCCCTAACTAAGTTCGTCACTTGTATCTAGGGTATCAGAAACTACGCGCACACTCATTTACACACACGCCCAGACCGAGACAAATATTTGTGGTTCACACAAATATTCACCTCGCACGGGAATCGAACCCGCAACCTTACGGATGGCAGTCCAGCATGGTGACCACTCAGCCATCGAGGTCGTCGATTTATAATATTACTGACAGACGCCCGCGTAAAAACCCAATCCCTTGGGAACATATTACATACAAAAGTTAATCTGGAAGATCTAGAATGATTTTATGTATTTATTGTTGAAAACTGCAATCAAATAAGTTTTAAGAAATAAGCGACAAACAGCGAAAGCGACATTGTTTTAAAACATTTAAAGATAGTAGATTAATAAATTACTGAAACTAGGAATAGAACCTTGATCCAACAATGACACTTGCCACTGATATATGGGGTCCAATTAAAGGAAAATAGTCACTATTGCTATACCAATAGATCTTAATTTACGTCAACCGAGATAATGAATGTTGTCTCGTGCTGAACATAAACGAGAACTATAGCAATAAACAATAACTGTAGTGTGTTGTGTAGTAGTTGACCGGTAGAGTATTTTATTGGCGGATATGTAAATTGAAAGAATATTTTTGTGAATTTGTTTTCTAATTTATTATATACGTGTGTGGCATTAAATAGATTTTGTAGAGTTTTGATACTATTTTTAACTTTATCGATAAGACACATTTAAATAACTGTTACATATCTTGCTAATCAAAACTTGATAACGGATTTAGAAACTAAGGCGACAATAGCTGAAAAAAATAATTATCAATAGTTTTTAGCAACAATTTATACAGTTTTGTGCTACTATTAAGGGAAAAACTATAACACCTACCACAGATTCGATATTTAACATAGTTATTTCAATTCATTAATGCAGAAAATTGTAAAAAAATACAGAGAGAGGTTTTGACAATCGATATGCAGCAAACAAAAATCTTTCGAGCCGCGACAAAGCCACACTTTTAGCTAGTTAAATACTAAAAATCTAAATATGAAACCGGTTAACTACAACACCGGAGACTACATCCAATCACTTCGTGTATACCTACATGTTTAACCTTTATTTAGATTACCTAGAGCTTATGACCTTACACTAGATATAAGATAAATTACATACAGGTATTACATACTATGTGTAACTAGCGGCGCCACGCGGCTTAACCCGCGATAGCTCCTCTCCTATTAATCGTAGCGTAATGTTATATAGCCTATAGCCTTCCTCGATAAATTTGATATCGAACACTAAAAGAATTATCCAAATCGGACCAGTAGTTCCTGAGATAATCGCGTTCAAACAAACAAACTCTTTACAATATTAGTATAGATAACATAAGTTGGTGATGTCATATAAAGAGTTATAAAGTTATTCAACTTTGATTGGTCAGTTAAGTTTTATTGTGGCCAGTGGGAGGGATTGACCTAGTAAAGGACCTATAGGTCTAACCTTAGTATAAAATTATAAATTGATTGATTGATCTTAATTATAAATGTTGGAAAAATATTATTTATCTATGCGAGGGGTTTGAATAAGGATGTAGTACAAAAGACATCAACGAGATTTTAGTTTTAGATAAATAACTTTTTAATTTAATTGTTTATCGCGTTAATTCAGAATGGATTTACAAATAGGTTATTAAGCTACTAAGAAACTTTTAAAGTTTTTATTTTCTAATTTATTAGGGCTTAGGCTATTAAAAATACTAAAAGCTCCTTAAACAGTATTCAGAAATTAATTCGATATTATTTTCATCTCTTATTACCATAATAATCTGTCCTTGGATGCATTTTATAGTGTTATACAGGGATAGTCGCTGGATTGTGCATCCTTTACACAAGATTAAATATGTCAAAGGGCTTCCGTGTGTTGGCTTTGGCCCCATACTAGCCTTCCAAAAGACCGGGACTCCTTAATAGTCCCGTGAATGGGAAAGATATACTAGTAGTACACATCACAAATTGCAAAATTCATGGTTTGTGTATGAACGAAAACCATGAACTTTATGTAAAATTAACTTGAATCATATCACGGATCATAAAATACTAACGTAATCATATTCTCTTACCTAATATTTAAACTTATATCCGTTAACTTAAGTGTGGGTGCTAATACCAGCATACTTACTTTGAATAACTTTAACGTCCTAGCACATACAACCTACTTAATGAAAGAAAGAAAGAAATCACTCACCTCATCTTGAAAAGTCCTATGCAAAGCCTCCTTAGTGTAACGTTGGTCCCCCTGCTTCAATATGGCGGCGCACTGCTTCAGTAGTGCCAACCGTAGCTTCTCTTTCGCACTTTCTTCCTCCATAAACGACATTCTATGCTTTCCTTTAGGTAATGGCACGGTTAGTAACTCGGAAACTTCGATTTTAGCCACACAGTTATTTAATTTTACATTTTTTAGACCATTTTCGTCCAAAGTTTCAATTTTCCCATTTTTGTCATAATCATTTTCATTCATTTTTTCTTTATTTTTAAGAGTGTCATCTAAGTTTTCAATTTTCCCGCCTTTTTTATCTTGACAGCTGTCATCATTGGTGACGACGTTGATTTCAATGCTGCCATTATTCAGGTCTTTGTTTATTTTATCACTGGTAACACTGTCAGTTTTTATATCGCCGTTTTGGGATGCCATGTTTTAGTGTTTATATTTTAAATTGTTCATAGTTTTGGTAACTGTGAATACGTTGTTTTATATTTAAATACAAATCCAGAACTATAATAAGAAGAAAATGAATTATTACAAATAATACAAATACTAAAGAATGATGATTTTCTAAATATACACCCCTATTTTGAAATTACGGGACTTATTAAAATCAGAATATCTGTAGCAGTAACTGAATCCATATATCCAATAAAAATATCAAATATGATAGTCGATTACTTATCTTTAAAAATTACTAAATAAATGCCGTATTACCAGACGGCACACTAGCTATCAAGTATTCTGTGACGGCTCGGGTCGATGACCGCGCTCAGCTGTGTATCGCAGCGTTCGCCTGTTGTTCGGTGTAGAATAACAATAAAATTCGGCGGGATTTTGAAAAACTTTGACTTATCATAACTTTTTAAATAAAAGCAAAAGAAAAAAACTAACTTCACTATTATATTGTCACCCGTCGTGTACATAAGCTGTGTGATTAAGTATCTCGAATTCAAAATAAGGGTGTATAGAATAAAAAAGGAGATTTTGTTTAACGTCATTAACTATAATTATCTTGAAAATTAAGTTTTTTTTTTTAATTGCTTTAACAGGTCAAGGTTCATAGTCATTTCTTTTTACAGATATAATGAATGTAACTTGACTAGTTATATTTTAAAACTTTCCAAAAATAAAGTCAAAAGTCTGAATAATTATTTTCAATAATTTTATCATACAAATTATACCTTCGACATTCCCCCAATATCAATTATTATATATAATATTTTGAAATTTAATGTAATAGGTAGACTCCTATCTTATAGGGTAAAACCACGTTAAATATAGGACATAAAATTAACCATACAAAAATATTCAAATAAATGATGTAACAAAATCAAAAACTTCATGTTACATTACAAAACATGTACATTTTAATTTATAATACAGTAATCACTTGTTGTTCCGTTCAAACGTGATATTTATAATTGATGTCTAAATTATACAGACGTGGGACGTTTTATTGATTGGGTTCCGTATAATATTGATATTTTGAACGGTGAGATTATTATTCATTAGAAACACTTAGAATGAGCCTTTGTAATGAAAGAAAAGGCATGAAAATGCATGATGTTTAAGTAAATATTTTATTATTTAAGAAAAATGTATATTCCTCATTTAAAAATCGAACCCAGGATCGTACTGATTGTGATTACTGCTGTCAACGAAGTAAAAAATGGTTGAAAAAGGTTTAAGATCACACTGCAAGTTAGGCTTCTATCACACTGATGATATTAGTACAGTAAGAATAAAAATTAACCATAATCATTCATCACATTTGCCAGTGCTATTATAAGTGTGTCAAAACCATTTATTGATTATCCTATTTACACTATGCTGCAATGAGCAGGAAAGTGACGAGGAAAGTGGGCAGTGGCATAGTATAAAGGGGTCACTTGTGCTGCTACTCGTCATGCCACTGCTCCTGCCCGACGCTCCCGCGAGTGTCGGTTTGAGTGCGGAAGTCAAAGGAGGGAGAGCGAGAGAGAACATACACGCTATTTCACTCAGTCCTCACGCACCAAGTGACATACAAGTGACGGCACCGGCAGGCATGACGAGGAGCAGCACGTGTAACTGTTTACACTATGCCGCTGCCCACTTCCCTCCTCACTTCCCTGCTCATTGCAGCATAGTGTAAATAGCGTACTGCCGCGGAAGTATTTTGGGAAATATTTCCGGCAGCGCGAGTAGCAATAGTAGGAGCATAGTGTAAATAGGGTAGATTAACAACAAAGATGTCAATAAGGGCCTATTTCACGACCTTCAAGTAAAGTTAGTTTTGTCTCTTTCTTACTTTATATCAAGTGACAAAGACAAAACTTGTGAGTAGCTGACTCAGAACTTTAATTGAAGATAGTGAAATAAGCCCTAAGTCTTACAAAAAAGGTTTTTGAACCCCACCAAAGGAACTCCAAAAATATTTCAAAAGAAGTAGTTAATGATAATAAATTAAACATTTATATAGTTTAGTGAAAGTGTAAGATTCCGTTCTCAATTTGGGACAAAACTTGTTCTATGAATTATCGCGTTTCAATAAAAAATTCGTGTACATAAGTTTGGAAAGTCTGTGTTTATTTCATTACTTAATTATTATGTTTGAGTAACATTTTTTATATGCAATAAAATATATTTTATAACCGATTTATTGCGTAAAAGTAATTTATTTGTAACAACTTGCTGTTTTTAGGATGTGGCCGTAATAGTAATTAAAGAGACCGATTTTAATGTATCAGGGAAAATGTTGTTTTTATTGAGTAGGTCCTGGTTGGATTAATATTATAAAGCTGAAAAGTTTGACGATAATATCAGAAATTACTGTCTTCAAAAAATTAAATTAAATTAAAACACCCCCAACACAATTACTTTCAAACCCCCATAACTTTTAAACGGATCCACCGATTTTCGTCAAACATGTCTAAGAACACTCGCACGTAAGTCCCCTTTAATACAAAAAACTAAATTGAAATCGGTTCATCCGTTCGGGAGCTATGATGCCACAGACAGACAGATACACACACACAGACACGTCAAACTTATAACACCCCTCTTTTTGCGTCGGGGGTTAAAAAAAATAAGTATTGGATAACCTATTTACTGACGAAGGTATACATCATCTCTCATCACTCTCTTCATCAGCTGCTATGAGTCATAACATCACGCTATGCATAAGAGCAGCGTAGCTTATGTAGGTTAAACTGTTGGGCACAGCTGGTGCAAAAGCTATACTAATATAATAAAGCTGAAGACTTTGATTGTTTGTTTAGATGAACTATTTTTAACCCCCGACGCAAAAAGAGGGGTGTTATAAGTTTGACCTGTCTGTGTGTGTGTGTGTGTATCTGTCTGTCTGTGGCATCATAGCTCCCGAACGGATGGACCGATTTCAATTTAGTTTTTTTTTTTATTAAAGGGGACTTACGTGCGAGTATTCTTAGAAATGTTTGATGAAAATCGGTTGACCCGTTAAAATGTTATAGGGGTTTGAAAGTATTTGTGTTGGGGGTTTTTAAATTAATGTTATTTATATTATACTAGCGGCGCCACGCGGTTTCAGTTCCCGTTCCCGTAGGAATATGGGGATAAAATTATGCTAAAAACCTTTCCACTGAATTACTCTATCTATTAAAAACAAACCGCTTTAAAACCCGTTGCGTAGTTTTAAAGATCTAAGCATACATAGGGACATAGGGAAATAGGGACATAGAAAGCGACTTTGTTTCATACTATGTAGTGATAGTGAAGTAGTACCTTAGTGACAGTCACAGAATATTGACCGCTTGCCTTCATTTAATTTTCACGCCCATTAATCATCAATAAACATTAGTTTTTACATATCATAAGTCATAACGAAGTTTTTATAAAACATATCATATCAAAATAATTTGTGTAATCTATTTGTCACTTGACAAAAAATCCTCGTCAATGAATCATGGTAGTTTCTAGTCATCTATACATAATTATAAAGAAGTAAAGTTTGTGTGTTTGTTAAAATTGTAAGGGTAATATCGGAATCTACTGAACCGATTTCAAAAATTCTTTCACTAATCGGAAGCTATATTGTCAGCGAGTGACATAGGTTTATCCCTGTATTCCCACGGGAATGGGAACTACGCGAGTGAAACCGCGGGGCGCTGATGGTATAGTATAACTAGATGATGCATGCGGCTTCGTCCTAAGGTTTTAGTTATCTAAAGATTCAAAGAATATCGTCACTAAAGTAACAAAATAAGTTTTATAAATTTTCATTTTGAATACTTAAATGACAACCTCTATGGCAAGTGGTCACCATGCCGGACCACGACCCGTAAGGTTGCGGGTTCGATTCCCGTGCGGGGTGAATATTTGTGTAAACCACAAATGTTTGTCTCGGTCTGGGTGTGTGTGTGTGAATGAGTGTGTGCGTAGTTTCTGATACCCTAGATACAAGCTCCGAGCTTAATTAGGGGTCAGTTACTATAATGAGATGATGTAGTGGATGATTATTTAAAAATAAAACATGTACCTATACTTTCAAATGTATAAACTAAAAAGCTGACTTTAAAACTTCGAAATTACGAACAGACACTTCCATTTCATATATATTTGTATAGTTTTTTTTATGTAACAACATTCTATATGAACGTAACAACCGTCCGAAATCTCCGTGAAGATTCCCATTTGTAATGTAGGTTATATATTAAACAGTTTTTGTTACACAATTCAATTTGCAAATTATTGCAAAAAAGCTTTTGTTCTGAGTGTTTTTGAGTTTAAAGAAACCATTTTGTTTTCCTAGCTTTTAACAAAAATAGATACTTAATTATATTATTGCACAAAAAGTATTTTAAACAATACATTTGAAAGTGGTAACGATGTAACAAAGAGTACGGGTTTTATTACTGTGCATTTACTTGGTGAGTAGCTTTACTTGAAGATCGTGAAATAGGCCCATAGCGTTATTATTATCATGGAGTCAGTTAAAAGGACATTCGTCCTAACTCTGTTTTGTGGTGATAACACTATTAACTTTGCTCGATAATAGGGATTTCGACTAAAAAAAATCTAATTAGTCCGTCAGATAGATTTTGCAAAAATATTGGACATGTATTTTCTCTTTTTTGATACAAACAAATAATTAAGACGATATAGTGCATCCAAAACTCGTGTGACGTCACAGCTACATACATTTTTTACCAAGAATTATCGTCACAAGCCCCCACTCCTGAACTTTAATACGTTATAACTAAGTCAGTTTTATTAATTTGATAAAACAAAAAATACGTGTCTAATATTTTTTCGAAATCTATCTGACGGACTAATTAGAATTTTCATTTTGTTTACCCAGTCGACATCCCTATTAATAGCCTTTGTAACACTGAAAGATTTTTTCAATCGGACCAATATATTCTTGAGATAAGCACATTCAAAAAAACAAACTTTATAATATTACCATAGACGTAAAACATATTCACGTTAAAATTTTATGTTACAATCGCACCCAAAAACATCAAGGAAATATTAATATTTAATAGCCTCAGTTCAAATTCCTTTTAATGCAAAATATTTATAAACCAAATATGGATATTTGAATGTAAATTTGTTGGTTGAACCGAGAACCGAACCAGTTATGGTAATTAGAACTCATCTTTGATTTGACAATACACGTGATATGGGACTTCCTTGGTATGTGTATCTTTATCAAAACTATTCAAAATCATATATTATTTTGATATTATATTATATTGAATTAATTTCAAAGAGCTTGGAATAAAAAGCTTAAACTTGATTAAATATTTTAACGACATTTTTAACATGTATTATAAATCATTGTTGATAAAAATTAGCCATTCTTATCAACACTGATTAATAATACATCTTGAAGAATTGAAGGTTTTTTACCATAAGTTTTTGCACATTATTCCTTGAGTTAAATTCATTTTTCAAATACATACTTATTAGAACATTTATTTTAACCGTTGTCACTTGTAACTTCATCATTTATGAACCTACATTAGAAAGAAAATCTTTTTTCAGTTTTAACTCAATTACAAAATGTTAAGAACATTTTTATAATAAAGAATAGGTTCTGATTAGTTCAATAGTAGTTTTTTTGCTCATAGTTTGTCTTAGCTAAAGTATTGGAGCTTTAATCTTCCTTTTAAAGTCAAATAGGTTAAGTAATTAGGTAGTCCATGTGTTAAATACACCTAATCGGCACATCACAATATTAAATAATTAAAACGCTTTTTTATAATTATATCTTATCTTAATTAATCAATAATTAAATTATTAGCCTTTTTTACTTCAATTAACACTCCTCTTAAAACTTTTACTTATTTTACCAAACTTTTTTTACAAACATCCTCCTTTCTAAATTTAAAAATTACAAAAAAACCTTTCGCAAAATCACAATTTTTTTAACTAAATTTCACTAACACTGTCACACGATTTTCGACTCTAATACTTTGTAATAAAGTTCACACAACACTGGTACAAACGCGAGTGTTCTCAATCTGTGCGCAAGAGCAACTAAGCTGATGACAAGCGCATGTTTTGTCGATCAAAAGCTCATGTGAGATAATGAGGGTTTAGATGGATATTTTTAGATTTAATGGCTATTTTTAGATGTTTTCTATTGTTTATATTTAGTTATTTTTTATACGATTACGGTGAAGGTAAAGGATTTTTTTTTTCTTTTTAACCCACATCGTCTCACTGCTGGGCAAAGGTCTCCCCCAGACATCTCCAACTCTCCCGATCCTTCGCAGCCTCCCACCAGCTACTGTCGCAGGCGACGAGATCATCCCGTAAAGGATAAAAGATGGAAAAATGGGAATGGGAAATGAGTATCTTTTGAGTTAATATTTTACGAAATATGTTCGCCTATATTCTCAGAACTACTGAACTAAATCGGATAAATCTATTTTGCTTTGTTCTTTACTGACAAATCAAGGTTTTGGGAAACTACAAGGAAAACAATTTAACCACGCAAAGCCTGGACGAACCAGATAGATAGATATATTTAATTAATAGAAATGTAGTGAAAATAATAAATTTACATAGGTAGACTACTAAAAAATCTAAAGTTTAAAACGACCTCTCAAATTATGCAAGCTGTAACTATTTATGTTAAAAACAACAACACTGTTTATTTAGAACCTCATCGTAATCCGTCGTGACAGACTGCAGTGTTTTGATAGCTAATTAATAGTTGTTTTGAAGCTGTCCTGGATAATCTGTCGCGCCTCGATTGCTTGAGGTGTTACTTAAAATATATGATAATATTATAAATGCGAAAGTAAGTGAGTCTGTCAATTATCGTTTTCTGATTTTGAACGACTGCACTTCTGATTTTGATGAAATTCGATACAGAGATGCAATAGAGCTTGGAAGTGACAGCTAAAAGAAGGTTATATTGTATTCCAAATTCAAAGAATAATTCTTCTCAAAAGTAAGTAAGCTTCAGTAAGATTTAAAAATGGTTACTTACATTATAATTATATTAAACTAGCAGCGCCCCGCAGTTTCACCCGCGTAGTTCCCGTTCCCGTAGGAATTTCAAGATATAAAGTATCCCATGTTCTTTCCCGGACTATAAGCCACTCCTGTGCCAAATTTCAAGTCAATCGGTTCAGTAGTTTAGCCGTGAAAAGGTAACAGACAGACAGAGTTACTTTCGCATTTATAATATTAGTTAGGATTAAGATTTTCGTCACAGTCTTCTAGTGAATATCCATACAATTGATGATAAATTACGAAGCCTATACCATATTCAAGAAGCCATCACTGTTTTGCATATATAATAATAAATACCAAACCTTTCCAAAAAATAAAAATTCACTTACACAGAGTATGGTTATTGCTTGCAAATAGTATCAATAAAACATTGATATAAAACTTCTTAAGTAACAGCTGGATGTACCTAAAAAGTCTGAATCATATCACACGCTACGCTTAGCATAAGCTTGTATCTTCTCGCCATAAGCTTGTACTACGAATTTGGCTGTTTGGCCACAGGCTTAGTAAGTGATCATCATCATCATCAACTATATTTATAGATATTTGTGTGAACCACAAATGTTTGTCTCGGTCTGGGTGTGTGTGTGAATGAGTGTGTGCGTAGTTTCTGATACCCTAGCTAGATACAAGTCACATACTTAGGGGTCAGTTAATTCTTACTATAATGAGATGATGGAGTGAATGTTTTTTGAAGTGAAAACTTCTTTAGCGGCGCTGAGCACTTTTTTTGTATGGGTAAAAACTTTCAAACTCGCGTCAGGGTCACGTGATGCTGATCGAAAAAGCGTAAGATCAGCATCACGTGACGTTTATGATAACTGAAGTAAGAAACAAACATTGTATTCTACCTCATAAATGATAGTACTTTTATACTTATAATTAAACACAACGTTAATATTGAAGTTTTCACTTCAGCCGGCACTCCCGGAGTGCTACCATTTTTTTTTTAATTTGGATGTCATATCCAGACTCACAGCATCATTGTACATTCAAGAACATACAATAAAAGATAATATTATACAGAGAGATAGCATTTCTGCATTTTTTTAATTGAAATTAAATGAATTCGTTTTTGAATGGATTGACTGCAATATGATCATAATAATTTAATAATAACACAGAAATATATTTGAGTTGTTCTTACACTAAGGGCCTATTTCACGACCTTCAAGTAAAGGTACTCACCAAGTAAAGTTATTTTTGTCTCTTTCTTACTTTATATCAAGTGACAAAGACAAAATATATAATAATAATAATAATCTTTATTTCATCAAATTTACAACTTATGGTTAAGGTGGGTACATCGAAATCTTATTTCTTAAATTTATAAGTTGTATACAGCTTTAAAATCATGTTGACGCACAGACCTCTGAACTGAGACTAGCTCGTATTTCAGTAGGCCAGTGGTTCCCCAAAGTTAGTTGCACAAGGTGTTTTATATGATCTATATAGTGAGTAATGACTCAGAACGTTACTTGGATGGTGAAATAGGCCGTAAGAATTTTAATAGGACACAGGATATTTAGTTACTCGAATGAGACGTGAATACGTAAAAGTTTCTGAACCGATCTCTCTTTATTGGATAAGTACTAGGGAATTTGGGGATAAAAAGTATCCCATGTGTTATTCCTAGTTATAAGGAACATCTGTACCAAATTTAATCTAAATTAATACATTCGTTTTTGCGTGAAAGAGTAACAAACATCCAAAATCACAAACATACAAACACATTTATAATTTTAGTAGGATACATACATATATTTACGAGAGTTAACCCGCGGGGCGCTGCTAGTTTCAAATAAACTTAGAACTTAAAAATCAACAAAAAATATCATAACAAACATAATAAATGTAAATTATACGCACAAAACAGCGGGGCACTACTAGTTATCGATAACTATAATATCCCATCACTAATTTCTCATATCCATCAACTTAACTAGTGATGGCTGGCTATTTGTCACCTGTCAAACTTTAATTGTGACATTTAGCTCGATGTTTACAAATTAGTAATTATAGCGGATAAACGTGCATGTGGTAATATTCTTAAATAAATAATATTTAAAATATTAACGAACTAGCAGGTACCCGCGCGGTTTTACCCGCTTAGTTCCCGTGGGTTCAAATAATGTGGTTATTATATTGGTAAAAGGATTTTCAAAATTTATTCAGTACATCCAGAAATTACCTCGTACAAACTTACATACCTCTTAATAATATAAGTGAAAACTAGCCATTCGATCTTACTTTACGCTAATAGCTAATTAACTAACCTAACCTAAACCATTGAACCGATTTTGATAAAATTTGGAACACAGATTCACCAACATTTAGGAAAAGACTAACTTACGATACTCTTTATCCCGAAATTTCTACGGGATAAAAATATACACGAGTAAATTGACGAGACACAGCCAACACATTTTCGAACTTAGTTAGGGGTCAGTTACTGTAATGAGATGATAGAGTGAATGATTATGTTATGTTACATTTTAATCAACAATCTTTTTTTAATTTAATCTTAATACAGAACTAGTGAAGTGACAGTATCGACAAAATTAATCCTCTTATCGAATTAAAATAAATAAATACGAATAATTTAAGTTAAATCGAGCAGATTCAATTACAACAAATCCTTTCATTAATATGCAAAAAATAAATTTAGTGTCGCCATTATGCTAATCTTAAAAGTTTGTAATTTTAATTAGTAATTTTTAAGTAGGTTGCTTTATATGTAATTATGTATTTGAGAACATGTTACTTAGAACGATGACAGTTATGAAATAATTTATATACTTACATTAGCAAAAAAGATCTACCTATACTATTTTTTTTTAAAGGAAACATTTGATGGATTTTTTACGATTTAGCTGAAAAACTACTTGACCATTTAAAAAATTAGAAAGCTATCTTCACTTTCAACCTAACAACTCGATACACTCAAAATTTCTAGGATTTGAACCTAGGACCATGTTAAACGATAGCTACGCTCTAATCCATTGAGCTACTGAGGCCACAATGAGGCCGCCACATTCCTACTGTTGAAAATTTTAAAACAATTTTTAGATTAATCATTCACTACATCATCTCATTATAGTAACTGACCCCTAACTAAGCTCGAAGCTTGTATCTAGGGTATCAGAAACTACGCACACACTCATTCACACACACACCCAGACCGAGACAAACATTTGTGGTTCACACAAATATTCACCCCGCACGGGAATCGAACCCGCAACCTTACGGATGGCAGTCCGGCATGGTGACCACTCTGCCATCGAGGTCGTCAAAGATTATTTCAGTGTGTAAAATTACTTATTCTAGTTCCAGTACCCATATTTAATTAACTATTATTGTTATTAGTAACCATATTTGTCCGACAGTTGGACAAAGGCCCTTCTCCTCCTTCCATGACTCTCGATCTTGCGCCACTTCTCCCCAGTTGACGAGATAGTTGTCAAGTTCGTCCCGCCATCTCCGCCTCGGTCTGCCGCGTCGCCTTCTAGCTGGATCTGGCTGCCACTCGGTGGCTATCTTGGCCTACAGCTCTCCTGGCATGCGACAGACGTGGCCAGCCCAGTCCCACTTTAACTTTAATTTACTTATCTAAAGGTAGAATTTTACAATGAAATACTTATACATATCGAACAACTATTAATTACTTAATTACACAACTACTTAATTAATTATTTACCTCAATCGTGATCATATTATCACGAATAGTGCATGTACTTTGAAACAGATACACAAGAACGTTATAAATGCTTCGACTTATAATAAAGTAATGTACAAGTTTATCACTGTCTGTAGTTATGGATTAATTATTGAAAATTATATTATAATTGTGAAAGTTTGTGTGTTTGTGAGTTTGGATGTTTGTTTCTCTTTCACGCAAAAACTACTGTACGTATGTCCCATAAAACTAGAATTAACACATGGGATACATTTTATCCTGAAAATGCCACGGTATCGGGAACTATGTAAGGTAAAACTGCCGGGCACAGCTAGTTGAAAATAACATTCAGTAAGATTTGTCCTTAGGCCCTATTTTCCTTGGTCATGCGACCTTCAATATTATGGGCGAAACAGAAATCAATATTAATATAATGGCAAGGCAATGGATTGTTTTTTTACGCTATAAAATGCATAGAACTGCATACTTACCACGTGAGCCGAGATCGGGAGGACCCCTGGTGACCCCGGTGGCATGTAGTGTAGGGCTCTCCCAGCCAGAAGGGCTGGGCCTACCCACTAAAACACAGTGACTTCCGTCCGCGTTACATTGGGGTGCCGTAGGATCCCGAGAGGGATTTCTACCACGACATAGTTTAAAATAGCCTGGTTTAAAAAAAAAAAAAAAAATTATATTCCATGATAGCATACTTCAATCGAGATGACAAAGGCGCGGCACATAGCAAGTTGTATAATAAATCTATTATTTTAATACATACTTACCATAATGTATTGTTTATCGCCCTATACTTAAATTATGTACTACATTATTTCCGTAAACACAAATCTAATAATTGATATTCAAGGTTTTATTAGAAATCTTTTTACTTAATGGGATGTTTAAAAATATTAGTCATACACTCATTATGCTACTTGTAATATAATCCGGGTTTTATTTCTTTCTTATTCTATACACACAATATAGACCTAAGAAAAGTCATGTATGTAAAAAATAACATAGCGGAGGTCCACAGGATCACATCTGCCGCTATAAGCTGGCTAAATAACATGGATATAGAAGTCTGATCCTCGCAGAATGCCATACCCAATGATGTTGATTATTTTATATGACTTTTATGTAAATTTGGATTGAAATCTTAGTACATACTTACTTAAATATGATTATAAATCACAAGAAAAAATATAGATTTTCCTGTTCTTAGTCTAAGGGCCTATTTCACCCCAAGTAACATTCCGAGTACGTACTCACATGTTTTGTATTTGTCACTTGATATTAAGAAAAAGACAAAACAAATTTTACTTGGTGAGTAACTTTACTTGATGATCGTGAAAGAGGCCCTAATATTATTGTTACTAAGTATTTATAATAATGTTTAGATGAGATATAATAATATACATATTTAATTAAGTTAAAGTGAATGGAAGATCATTCAATACTTAATATATGGATAAACATAACCAAGTAAGTACCCGTATGATATAATTAACAGTTCGTGATAGGTCTCGGTAATTGAGTCGTGTTTAGATGACGAATTGAGATTGATTTACCATACTCATGGTAATGTTTTACCGAGATAATATTTAATAGAACAATATTTAAATAAAATATTATCAGAATTATTACTAAAAACCGAGCTTTCAAATAAAACAGTACGCCAGGGCTAGATTATTGAGTCACAATTTTTTCTGTGCCGGGCGGCAGCCAAAATTGGATGCCACTATTGTCATTTTGACTCGATCTAATGTAATTTGAATACATTTTCAATAAACTGACAACCAAAAGATGCGATTACAGCGACGCTGGCACCGGCACAGAAAATATTGTGACTCAATACCTTTAAATTACCACAAATTCGGTAAAATGTAGAAACAAAACGTTAAAAATGTACAGTTTATCCTAGAAAATACTACATATTTTTCTCATTAATTTGTTCAAAATCCTTAAATACTTGAATCCAACCAATGCAGCTTAATTAAAACTACGATGTCCAAGTATAGCAAGCAAACTTATACAATTTGTAGCAAATAGCTATACCGCCCGCAGCTTCGTTTACATCTAGATTTCATAAAACTATTAAGGTGGCTATTAACGAGTCAATTTAACTGATCAGTCCAGACGTAAAACTGAGGCGTCACTCCAAAAGTTTTTTTCCCTACAGGGTCCTGATTTTAAACCATTTTGGATGGATGCCAGTTTAACTGATCAGTTGATCATCCATTCATCCAAAAATGGTCGTCAATCACCGGATCAATTCCAGATTCCAGGGAGGAAATCTAGTTGGCCTACTAAAATTGACGAGTCCAGTTGAACTGATCAGTCCAGACATAAAACTGTGACGTCACTCCAAAAGTTTTAGGTCAACTACATTTCCCCACTAGGATCTGATTTTAAACCATTTTGGATGGACATCAGTTAATCTGGCGTCCATACAAAAATGGTCGTCAATCACCGGAGCAATTCCAGATTCCAGTAGGGATATCTAATTGACCTAAAACTTTTGGAGTGACGCATTTTAATGTCTTGACTGATCAGTTCAACTGGATCGTCAATAGCCACCTTTAAACATATTGACATTGTGTGATAGCCGCGGGATAGATATAAATATTGGAATCAATATTGAGATCAAATCAAGCAAATAAATTAAAACGAAATATCGGTGTGTGATTTCGAAATCGGACCATTTGTAATGATTTAAAAATGTAATCATATAAATGTTTGTTTATGTTTTGTATATGACTTTTACCGGAAATTAGATAATTTCTGAGATGTTTTTCTTGATTTGACGACGTCGATGGCAGAGTGGTCACCATGTCAGACTGCCATCAGTAAGGTTCCTGGTTCAATTCCGGCGCGGGGTGAATATTTGTGTCAACCATTAATGTTTGTCTCGGTCTGGGTGTGTGTGTGTGAATGAGTGTGTGCGCAGTTTCTGATACCCTAGATACAAGTTTCGAACTTAGTTAGGGGTCAGTTACTATAATGAGATGATAGTGAATGATTTATGTTATGTTATTATTTTGTTTTTCTTGATAAAAAATAGTTCATATTTTTTCTCGTATTATGAATATTTTTTACAGCCAAAAGTTTTCTTTCGAGTTTGCGTAGTTTCTACCCGTACTTAGTTATAAAAAAATATCACTCCATCTGCTGATAGTTAGGTATGTTGTCAATCAATCAGTCAATTATAGCACTGTGTTTAATGAGTTAAAACTTTAGATAACCAATATCTCTAAACTAATATGTAATAATATAATTGTGGGTGTAACAGAATGTAATAGATACCATTTACAAGTAATCGGTAGTCGGTTCGTACTCGACATCTGTCACCATTGTATGTTAATATCTGTGGACGCACTGCGCTGGGGAGAAGCGGCGGCGCGCGGCGTTGAAAATGACAAGCAAGATTTTTTTTTGGGAGACGAAAATTGTTTTGAAAATACTTGTATAAAAACGCGATTTGTGGTATTTCTTATGGGTATTTATTAAATATTCTCACTTTTAAATCATAATGATATTGTGAAAAAAAAATATCAATATTTCTTATGTTTTTAATGATTACACAAAAGAACTGGAATCATTTTTAATTGTTTCCGCCAGTAAAATATTTTTTTTGTATGTTTTTTTTCCAAAATCGTAGGTGAAATCACTCAGTATATAAAAAGTAATTGTAGATGTAACTCAGTATATAATTCACGAAAATCTAAGATTGAAAACTGAACAAGCCAAACAATTACGAACGTTCTCTTCTTCAAGCAAACGACTTTACATTTAAATATTAAACTCCAAAAGCATCAGCGTCTCCATTACCCAGTGCGTACAATAACAAGTGTCCTATAAAGCGGGTTGCCTATTCGGGCACAGCTAATAGCATCTCCACACACCGCTCTAATTGGAACCTGTTGTTTGGACGTTGCACTCACTGACATTACAGCGTCAGTACTGAGTGGGAAATAAAACGCCGCGTTTATTTTTAGTAGTAAGTAGGTCAGGGTTATAGACCTATCCTATCCTTTTTGAAGTTAGTTAAAAGGAAAAACTTACTTTTAAATATAGACTATATTTATGTACTTAATTTTAAAATGTGAAGTGTTTTTATTTACTAGATACCTAAAACATGCATTTAGATCCTAAGTATAGATAGATATAGATATTCTATTTTGCACATACACACATAAGGACATATTACAGAAACAGTTAGACAAAAACATTTGGTTCATGGGCAATGGCGGTCTTATTGCTGAGAGCAATCTCTACTAGACAATAAGTAAGTTTCAGAAACTTTTATATTTATTGTTCTTTATTTACAATACTTATAGCATTGGTTTATATAGCTACTAGCAGCGCCCCGTGGTTTCACCCGCATAGTTCCCGTTCCCGTGGGAAGTTCGGGATAAAAAATATCCTATGTTTTTTCCCGGACCTTAAGCTACTCCTGTACCAAATTTCAAGTCAATCGGTTCAGTACTTTAGCCGTGAAAAGGTAACAGACAGACAGACAGATAGACAGACAGACAGAGTTACTTTCGCATTTATAATTAGTTAGGATTAGGATTGCCTTATTGTACATTATACAGGCACGACTAATAAGTATTTTTTTGAAATAAGTACGTTACACCAATTTCAAAGCGAAGATTTAACTTAATGAAAAAAAGGATTTTGTTTTTTCATAAAACAGTCTTTAATTAATACTAGAACATTAACAATAATTATTATTTATAAGTATGTATAATTACTATGAATATATTTTTAATAATAACATTTCATTATCATATATTTCTTATATTTTAATAAAACTAAAGACTACCAATTTTTTTCAAATAATTCTCGTTTACTTCATTTACATAAATAAATATTTAATTAGAAATGTTTTAATAATAATTTCCTTTTATATGCAAATACATAACAATACATAATAAATTTTAGTTCAATAAAATTACAACAGATGTCTCAACTAAATAGTTTACCATCCCACGGATAGATGGCGCTGTAAACAATTAGCTTCGTGTGAGGTACTCGTTGGCAATTGTCTTCCAATCTGTGTCATCTCCATCCTCAGTTGGTTTGCTCTTTCTGATGGCTTTTAGGATCTCCCAGCCATTGGCTTTCTCTGTAGATGACACGTAATCGTTCTTTGGGTCTTGTTCCAAAGTGTAAGCGCCAAGGATTAAGCTTTGGACCAGACGCGCGCAAATCAGCGTCTGGAAAAAATACAATCAGTTTGTATAAGAAAGTAGTTTAATTAAAATATTTTATAGTCTTAAAAGTTGATTTTAGTTTGAAAGAGGTTTCTTTTTATGAGGTATACAGCGCCATCTCTGAGTGATAGTACACAACTGTAGTTCCACTCAATATCATAGATGGCAGCACGTGTTGTTATTTTATGGTTTCCAAAAAGATTTTCTTTTTTTCATTCCATATAAACATAGTCATGTAGGCAGAGGGACTGGCACTTTTATTTGATTCTATTGTCTTAATTCTCCAACTTTGAGCTGTTTTTATAGATAAGTCAGTCAGTTTTTGCCTTTATCTATACCATACAGAATAAGAAACTTTGAATCTTACCTTCAAAAGCCGATACTCATTGTCAGGCAATCTTCTATTGACAGTGTATCCCGCCAACACGACGCCTCCCGCCTTTATATCCCCGGATATAAGGATCATGTACGTCATAGCAATAGCCAGCTCGAACACATAGTACGAGTACTGGATATCTCCAAAGTCTATGACGCCGGTGATGCGGTAATCGGTCTTACTGGAATGGAAATAAAGGTTATATTAGCTTGTGTTTTTGGAGGGTTTTTTGTTTTTTGAAGGTAGAAAATCGTGAAAAATTTTTGTTTATTTCGAACAAGACTTGGACATGAGATCACTGACACATTTGGGGTTATGTAAGCCTATTCCTAATTACTGTGCTAATATCATCAGGCTTTTATCCTGAAGTGGGATCTAATTCGGTTTATTAATTACTTGAGATGTGGTTTTGGTTAAAAATATAGCCTTAATTTATTACGATTAGCAACAATCACATTGCAGGTCCATACTTAGACGTCCCGTTTCTAAGCACTGGTCACTGGATGAATTTCACTTATTTGATAAGTTACATATTTAATACAATAAGTAGGTATAAGTATCGAAACTGTGAAAATGCAGAGAAATACTATAAAAGAATGACAGGATATAGAATAATGCAGAGAAAAAAGGGGGAAGGGGTTTTGGGCAATCTCTTTTCCAAACCTTTATCCCATGGCTATTTTCAGTTTAACCAGATTTAGCGGGATGTCAATATTTTACGTGATGCGACTGCCATCAAACCTTCACAACCCAGAGGGTTATACGAAATTTTTTGGTTAAACCAAATGTTAGACTTTTGTGTGTTCTAACAACCCGTAACGACTGTCGATGATGTTAGTACGACAGCCGCGACCGACGGCTTTACGTGCCCCCGAAGCACGGAACGGGTTTTGGGCAATAAACTACTAATAAGTGAAATTCATATTTCCTTTGCCAAAGCCAAGTGAAGCTGTATCTTGGCTCACCTAAGGACAATCCTTTCCAATATCTGGCTACAAACTCTCACCACCGATGATCTTACTACCCTATAGTATGGCAAATAATATAAATTTCAATTTAAAAAGTTTCACATACTCTTAGTTAAGTTCTTATTATTGAAAAAAAAATCATAGATTTTGTAATTTCACGGCTAATTTAAAGAAATTTTTCTTTCGATGATGTGGCATTCGCAAAACTGACCATTCGATCTTATGGCTTTCGCATATTAGTCTTTTTGATCAAATGGCCCTTCGGCTAAATGGCGTTTCGTTCATATTGCACTTTATTATTATTTGGCGTCGCACAAAAGATGTCTTTCGACATCAAGTCCTTAAACTACGCAAAGGATTTCAAAATTTCAATGCAGTTTTAGCAATACTGAATCCAGAGGAAGTTTTATTTGTAGTTAATACCACCCACGGCATGAGGATTTTACGTGGGGTGCTGTAAGTTATAAATAAATACATTTGCAACCGATTATGCTAGGAGTATTTTTCTAATCTTATCTAAGTATGATGAATTCTATAAATAAACTAGCTGTGGCCTGCGGTTTCACACGCGTAGTTCCCGTTCCCGTGGGAATTTTGGGATGAAAAATAGATGTTGGCCGATTCTCAGACCTACTGAATGTGCTCACGAAATTTCATGAGAATCGGTCAAGCCGTTTCGGAGGAGTATGGCAAAATTTTGGAAACTCCATTCAAATTACTCCCTTGCGAAGCCAAATTAAATCCATCTATCCATTAATAAAAACCATATAAAAATCCATAAATTCGAAAGAAATCTTATAATTATCGTAAAAGAATTAAAATTTTCCTTTAAATTTCGTTACGAATTTTCTCGTAAATACGTAATAGCAAATTTATAACATTTACAAATAACCTCTCTAAAAGCAATATAAAAATCCATACACCCTTCCATGTCGTGAAATAATTTTCTCGCATAACATGTAATAAGTTAGTAAGGACATTGAACTATTTCTATATTATTTTTATCATGTGATAATTTATCATGATACCGACGAGAGTGACAAACAATTTATCATGTATAACAAACAAACACACTGATTAGATATGAATCTTCATCTCAATGTAGACAATTTATTTATACATCTAAAGGAAAAACACACTCTTTATGACATAGATTTTGATGGGTTTAATACGAAAGTGAGAATTTATGGATTACGAAACTATAAGTAAATCACTATCACTACATAGTAGAAAACAAAGTCGCTTTCTCTGTCCCTATGTCCCTATGTATGCTAAGATCTTTAAAACTACGCAACGGATTTTGATGCAGTTTATTTTAATTGATAGAGTGATTAAGTGGGAAGGTTTTTGGCATAATTTTATCTCCATATTCCTACGGGAACGGGAACTACGTGGGTGAATGATAAAGCAGAGACATTTTTCTGTTGCCATAATGTTTTAAGTTGAAAAAGTCAGGAATCGATCTGTGACTGGTCTAAAAATGTAGATTGAAATATTGCCCGAAAAAATTGGCAACTCGCAAAACAACAATTCGAGGTTTGGAGGAAAGGTCTATGTATTGTGTATATATGTCCTCAACTAACAAATAACACCTCTACAATATTGCCCGAAGAAATTGTCAAATTGTAATACAACGATTATACACCCCTATTTTGAAATTACGGGACTTATTAAAATCAGAATATCTGTAGCAGTAACTGAATCCAATAAAAATATCAAAAATGATACTCGATTACTTATCTTTAAAAAATACTAAATGAATGCCGTATTACCAGACGGCACACTAGCTATCAAGTATTCTGTGACGCTCGGGTCGATGACCGATCAGCTGTGTATCGCAGCGCGCGATCGCCTGTTGTTCGGTGTAGAATAACAATAAAATTCAGCGGGATTTTGTAAAACTTTGACTTATCATAACTTTTTAAATAAAAGCAAAAGAAAAAAACTCACTTCACTATTATATTGTCACCCGTCGTTTACATTAGCAGTGTGATTAAGTATCTCGAATACAAAATAAGGGAGTATTATTTCGAGGTTTATAGCTAGCTAAATCTGATTATCGTGTCCACTATTAATATTTGTGTGAACCACAAATGTTTGTCTCGGTCTGGGTGTGTGTGAATGAGTGTGTGCGTAGTTTCTGATACCCTAGATACAAGTGACGAATTTAGTTAGGGGTCAGTTACTGTAATGAGATAATCTTCTTCTTCTTTGCGTATCGACTCAAATTTTTGGGGACCAGATCTCGGCCACCGATATAGCGCTATCAGTGGTCTTGTAAAGGTCCTCGCGTGTGCAGGTGTAGGGACACGCACGGCAAGTTAGAAGATGGGCCATTGTTTGGGGAGAGATGCCACACAGATTTGCATTCTCCGACCTGTGCATGTTCTTCTTGCTACGGCCTGTTTAAGGCGTCTGTTTAAGGATTTCCAAGTTGCCCAAGGTAGATCATGTCCAGGGAGGAAGTTGCTCCGATTGCTCAATAGATGAGTCTAGTAATAGTCTATGGGGTATCTCTCCCTCCATAGCTTTAATGAGATGATGTAGTGAATGATTATGTTATGTTACTATTATCAAGTCTGACTACTTGTTCCACTAATTATTATTAAACATCATCCTCTCACCTGCCTCCCGGCTTCAATCCCACCAGAATGTTCATCTCGTTGATGTCTCCGTGGATCACTCCCTTCTCCAGCTCGTCTTGTTTGGGGACTATCGCGTATTTGAACTCTTCTATTACCTGCAATTGGATTAATGAAGTTTTTATTTGCAAGGAGGTTGTGACTTCGAGCCCTGGCTGCCTGGCTGGCTTAAATGTGACGAATTTACAACAGCTCTTGAGGAAAGCTAAATGTTTCCGATTTTTTGGTTGTGTTGTATTGTGTTTCTTTGTGTATCTCGGTCTCACTTGGTGTCAGTGTGGAGTAAAACTGAACGCGGTTACACGGCATTTGTATCTGCGTGTTAAGTTTAAGATCCTAGCTTTGATTTCCGAGCCGAGCAATTCAATTATTATTAACTTCTGAACACGATTAAGGTTTCAGATTACCAATATTCCTATTCCATATATTATTATCATCAGTACGACAAGCCTTTGCTCAAAAATACATTGTTAATACTTTGCTTGCATCTTTAAAATTCTAATGAAAAACTTAGTATAATTCTTAGTTTTCTTCTAATATCAAGAAAGTACTTTTCATTCTAATCTTTAGAAACCTCCTAAAAAACCAGCACCCCATACCTCTTCAGCCAAATCAGCCTTCTCTGCGTCCTTGATGACGTACTTGAACTTCTCCAGCTCCGGGACCATTGAGAGCATCCACATGTGACGCCGCTCCAGCAGACCAGAGTGGTTGAAGTTCTAGTGGGAAAGGAAATTGTTATTAAACATCACCATATAGTCTACACTAATATTATAAAGAGGAAATATTTGTTTGTTTGTAACAAATATGCTCCGAAACTACTGAACCGATTTCAAAAATTCTTTAGCCATTAAAAAGCTACATTCACCCTGAGTAACATAGGTTATATTTTATCCCTGTATTCCTACGGAAATAGGAAATACGCGAGTGAAACTGCTAGTATAAAATAAAGTAACTCCCCGCTGTCTGCTCCTGTGTATTTGTATGCTTATAACCTTCTACTACGCAACGGATTTTGATGCGGTTTTCTTTAATAGAAAAAGTGATTCAAGAGGAAGGTTTTTGGTAGATTAAAGGCTATTAATTATTACATATAAATGTATGACTGATTAGTTAATACATTAAACTGATTGTGAAATGTAGAAATTCAACGTTTGGAGTGGCGCGGCGGAAAAATGTCTACTACAACTCCCGCCTTTTTACTTAGGGAGAAGGTGGCAGCTGAAAACCAGCGCTGTCCAGTACCCTGTACTGGTACAGCTACAGCTGAGCTGACCACCTGTTGTCAAAATTATAATTTTAAGTATTTATAATTTCCTCTTGTATTTCTATTTTTTTTCACAATAAACGTCTTTCTTTTTTTTTTATTTAATTAATATGAAGTTTTTTTTTATATCCCAAAAACAAAATGGTTTTCCATATTTGGTGACTTTCCTCTATTATTTATTCCCGCAGTCTTACGGGACCGGGAACTACACGGGTAAAACTGCGAGGCGATGATAGTAGTATGATAATTTTGAAAATAATGACCACTTATTTATGTAATTCTCTATTGGCTTTTAATTTCAACACTTCTATGTATACATTATGTGGTTACAGTAACTGATATTAAATTACACTATTTACCAGCTATTTACTCGGACCTTGACAATACATTATGTAACAGTGTATGTAAAGGAGTGTTTACATTCAACTATATTTTTATTTTTACTAAGAAGCTAATATCATCTTCTTAAAAACAATTAGCCCTTAGCTAGGTTAATGAACCAGGTTGACCTGTATCTAGGGTTAGGGTATCCAAAACTACATCCACACGTCTATAAATACATCCAGACCGAGATATTTTTTTTATTTGGTATTTTTGTTTAAATGCTTAGGGGGCGTCCATAAATTACGTGAGGAGTTTAAGGGGGGGAGGGGGTCGAGTCAAATCTCATCTAATCTTACGTTGAAGAGAGGGGGGGTCTCGGCAATTTTTTTTCTGATTGAAACAAAAAAAATTATACTAATTTTGGTCTATTTAATCCAGATTGTACATCCTTAAGTTTTAATCTTAAGCGTAATCGTAGTACGATTAAGATCATTTACTAATTCGTTCGGCGATCAGCCCACATTGCACCAGCTAAGCAAGCGCGTATGTTCCGCAAAGTGCGACCCTCACGGATTGTCACAAGACGAGCTAATGAGTTACTTTGTACAAGTGCCAATGGCTTAGAGTGGCTAGATCAGAACGAAGTTGAAGGAGCAGATGATTTCACTGAAAATTATATGGAAATGTTGGTTCCAATAGTCTCTCTTGAGACCGTGCATGATTCTCCATGGACTGAATTATAGTAGATATTCTTTTTTTAATTACAGTATTTACGATTTAAGAATTCTATTGTTAAATTATTATTACACTTATAATTAAACTCTCAGCAATATTGATTACTAGTCTTAAATAAAAGCACGATGCAAATTTGTTTTTTTCTTTTTACAATAACAATCCAACGCGTTTACGTAAGAAACTCACATTTTGAAAAATCTCACGTGAGATTCGGGGATGGGGGAGGGGGTTGAATAAAATCTCACGACATCTCACCAGGGGGGGAGGGAGGGGCAGAAAATTAAAAAAAACACCTCTTCACCGTTAAAACCAAATTGTAATCCTAATCCTAACTAATATTATAAATGCGAAAGTAACTCTGTCTGTCTGTTACCTTTTCACGGCTAAACTACTGGACCGATTGACTTAAAATTTGGTACAGGGATAACTTATGGCCCAGGAAAGAACATAGGCTACGTTTTATCCCGAAATTCCCACGGGATCGGGAACTACGCGGGTGAAACCGCGGGGCACAGCTAGTTCTTTATAAATAATATCCCCACAGGACAGACATAGCCTGTGTAATTTACAAATATTGTGAAATGATTTTTATGGTAATAAATTATTATTATTAATAAATTATTATAAACATTTCTGTGGTTCACACAAATATTCACCCCGCACGGGAATTGAACCCGCAACCTTACTGATGGCAGACCGGCATGCTGCCATCTAGGTCATCAAATAATAAGTAGGTACATATTATAATGTTAACTACTTGTAAAGATACAGTTACTTTTAAGATAATTGTCATAGTGAAAATATTAAACAAACAAAATCTTTGAATTTCTTTTTAAAAGAACCAACTCATACACATGTAAAATACTCTTTATGAGGTCGATTCAATACAATAGGCAGTCTACGAACTAACACGATAACTGTATGTATTGTTATACATCTAGTGGAAACGTACTCTTGTATGACCTTTAACGTAATTTTATGGATATGTGCGGGCTTTAGTTTGTTAAAAAATAATATTTTTTTGTTTTGGTACAAACATTAATTTCGCATTTTTTGAAAATCGTTTGGTGTCCCAGAAGGTCTCTTCTATCCACAGGCTAATTCACAGAAATATTCACCCATCACCGTTATGACAGTGCTAGACGTTGCTTAACAGTACATATCGTAAGCATTCCACGGTTAGCAATTACAATCGAAGACTAAATAGTTTTGGTAATAACTTGGTTACGGGTCTGATTCCCGCACAAGACAAACACTTGTGTGCATGGATACGTGTAACTTGGTGCAGTTATCTAAGTCCTGAAGCATTTATACAAACTAATAAGTATATTTTTATCCATAGTACAAGCTTCGCTTTGTTAATACTAGGTGACTGCTTTGAACAGAACCAGATGGAGGGAGTTGCACCTATTACACCGACAAGAACACAACTCATAAATAGCTAAATACAAACTTAGTACAAACCTAAATATTTGTGTAAACCACAAATGTTTGTCTCGGTTTGGGTGTGTGTGAGTTTCGAACTTAGGGATCAGTGACTATAATAAGATGACGTAGTGTATGATTATTTTATGTTAAACCTACAAGATCACCAGAAAAGTACATAGAACCTTATTTATTAGTACATACCTGTAATTTATTATCGAGGTTAGCAACAAACTCTCCCAGCTGGTAGAACAGTGCCTCACTGAGTGGCACGTCCTTCATCCTCTCACCGGGGACGTACTCCAGCAGTCTCACCACATGTTGTTTGCCACCGATAGACTCAGTGGAGTACAGGTGGCCGTACACATTGCGGATTGGTTTCGGACAGGTTATTGATCTGGCAGCTGTAATGGAATGGTTGGGTAATACTTATAAGGCTTTTTTGGAATATTTGTAGGGAATAGTCAAAGAGCCCATAGAGTACCAATGATAAGGATTATACTTACCATAAACTTAGTTCTACGAAAAAGATCATAGCATAAGGACAAATTTTAAAGCATATAGATTCTAGATGAGATGTGAACCCAGGACACTGCCAATTTTGCTATCAAAATCGTTAATTTGATTTTACCGTTGTTTTGTTTATTTGATCAAGCAACCAACAACCTTAACAGTCCAATAGGTTCCCACGAGTAAATTGGCGAGTAAGTAATCCCTATTAGCTCCCTTGACCTCCAAATGGTTTAGAGCAGGCACTACAAATCGACAAGTCCTGGATTCAAATCTCAACTGACTTGATTTCATACTCGTAATCATAAGTATTATTTTTAAAGTTGATTAGGTATACTCACTCAAATAATTCATAATCTCGTTCTGCGCTTCCACCACCCCAGGATTCTGCGTGTCCATCGAATTCATGATCTTCAGCACATACCCATCGGGACAGTGGTTCGTTATCAACGGGTTCTTCACATTAGGGTCCTCAATAATCTTGAAATTCTTGTCATCATATCCATTTAGTTCTGTCAACTCCAGCACTGAGATGCCGTAGAGACGTTCCACTAGTAACTTGACTCCATCTTGGTCTATTATGGGTCTTATGACCTGTCCTGGTTCTAGCAGTAGCTTTGGATCGGTCATTTTGGCTGGAGAAGAAATGGTTTGATTAATAGGGTTTGTTAGATCAAAGTTTGGTATAAAAGGTTTTATAGATCTATCTCGGGTTTCCACTGCGAGCAGAATTGGCCCATGAATCTTTTTTGCTCGTAACAGTAAGTGCAGATAGAAATCTCTTTGTAGGAAGTGCTTGTACGCAGTATGAGCTAAATTAAGTAGGTGTGTTACGCTCGTAGTGGAAGATGGGCATCTAATCCTAATACTATTATCAAGCTAGACTATAAAGCAGAAGCGTTGGTTAAGCTGAAATCTA
The DNA here is from genome assembly GCA_958496195.1 of Timandra comae. Lineage (NCBI taxonomy): Eukaryota > Metazoa > Arthropoda > Insecta > Lepidoptera > Geometridae > Timandra > Timandra comae. Next base: position 7,004,965 of record OY292377.1, on the reverse strand, counting down.
AGGAACTACTAGTCAGAATTGAAAAAATATTTTACTGTCTCGTAGCTTATAACTCTAGAATAGCTTTAAGCTAAATTGCAATGTTGGATAGCTGATTTATCGAGGAGGGCTAGATTACATACATCACGCTACGACTAATAAGCGTGGATCAGTGGTAGGTAGGCTAATCAAGGCGAGACATTTATTTAGGTATAATAATTATTATTGTAGAGAGGCTAATTCTATTTGTTTGAATAAGGGCCTATTTCACAACCTTCAAGTAAAGTTACTCACCAAGTAAAGTTAGTTTTGTCTCTTTCTTTTTTCATATCAAGTGACAAAGACAAAACATCTGAGTATGTACTCGGAAAATTACTTGAAGATGGTAAAATAGGCCCTGAGTCTATTTGTTTGAACAAAACTTATCTGTGACCGAAGTTCCACTCAAATTAGTTGAACCATATAATAAATTATTGTCTAAAAATATCTATAAATACAATCTATCTCATTTATTAAAACACAAAACTAACAGATTTAAACATTTGTTTACATGTTACTTATTATCATTTTGAATAAACATTATGCAACCAGTGGCGCCACCAAGCGGCTGTTTTGTGTAACTTTCATCACATGATACACCGGCCGGCAAACAGCGTGATTTATTTATAAGTATAACAAACTGTGCCCCACGGTTTAACCCGTGTTAGGTCCTCTTATATTGGTCGTAACGTAATGTTATATAGCCTATAGCCTTCCCCGATAAATGGGCTATCTAACACTGAAAGAATTTTCGGATCGGATCTGTAGTTCCTGAGATTAGCGCGTTCAAACTAAATATTTATAAAATATTTGTTTTATTTATGTATGTACTAGCGGCGCCCCGCGGTTTCACCCGCGTAGTTCCCGTTCCCATAGGAATATGGGGACAAAATGATGCTAAAAACCTTCCCACTGAATCACTCTATCTATTAAAACAAACCGCATCAAAATTCGTTGCGTAGTTTTAAAGATCTAAGCATACATAGGGACAGAGAAAGCGACTTTGTTTTATACTAGGTATGTAGTGAAGATTTGTAGTGGCCTTTGCCCACACTTCAAAATAAATAAAAATAAATATTTATAGGTATAAATACACCTCCATCAAATCAAATTAAATCCATAACTTATATAAGTAGTTATGTACCTATTATGTATAATGCTATAAATAGAAATAACAAATGAACCGTGAAAAGTTTTCGATTTTCAAATAATTAGATCACGAATAACTTATTATCACTTTACGTAACGTCGAAAAGGACATCGCGTACAAAAACTATTTTTATTAAGTACTTAGTTTTTATTAGATAGCTGGCGATTAGGGGGATGTGAGTTCGATACCCGCTCAATGCACTATTGACTTGAACCCACTCCAGACATTCTTAAGTTGAGCAATATGATAAAACTTTAAGGCATAAAAGATTAAATAAATAAGGGCCTATTTTACGACCTTCAAGTAAAATTACTCACCAAGTAAATTTAGGTTTGTCTCTTTCTTACTTTATATCAAGTGACAAAGACAAAACATGTGAGTAGCCACTCGGAACTTTACTTGAAGATCGTGAAATAGGCCCTTAGTATAACAACTTACTTAATTTAAATATTTAACACTAATTTATCCCTACTTCCCTACTAGTATATAATATTATAAGTAAATTCGAAAGTAACTCTGTCTGTCTGTCTGTCTGTTACCTTTTCACGGCTAAACTACTGAACCGATTGACTTGAAATTTTGTACAGGGGTAGCTTACGATCCGGGAAAGAACATACGCTATGTTTTATCCCGAAATTCCCACGGTATCGGGAACTACGCTGGTGAAACCGCGGGGCACAGCTAGTTTTAAATAAATCAATTTCTCTTTACGAAATAAACTTTGTTTAATAAATAAAAAGTTGAAAAAAAAATAAAAATGTTTCAAACCTTTTTAATGCATAAACAAATCATAATACTTTTAATTTAATGCATTTTCTAAGCTTTAGAAAAACAAATAAATAACTAATAAACAAAAATCAAATTTCATTACCTTCATCCAATCCTTACCTTACAATATCACTTTCGGAGCACTATCTCGTATCGAAACCCGTCACAAACTGTCGAGTATACAGTTTAACTGCACATGATAACCCAGCCTCAGGCTGGCATATTACGTGTTGGTATAGCAATCGGTTGGTATTAGATAAACTCTGTAGTTGCCTAGATGTTGTCTGGGTACCTAAACAAAATGAAATTCTATTTTGTCCGTAAGTCTGGTTATACAAGAGTATTAGACACGTAGTTTTTTCTTTTATCAAATTGATTAAGGGCCTATTTCACCATTTTCAAGTAACGTTCCGTGTAGCTACTCGCTTGTATTGTCTTTGTTACTTGATATAAAGTAAGAAAGAGACAAAACTAACTTTACTTGAAGGTCGTGAAATAGGCCCTAAGTACTAAAATCGACTATCCTCGAAAGTACCTATGTGACACCAATATTCGGAACAAAGGTCTTGTTTGTTATTATTTTCATTAACTAATTTGTTTGTTTACCTAACACTAGTTTGTTGTGTGATTGGCCGTTATCCATTAGTCGATAATGAAGTTTAGTTTTAGAAATTACGACCAACTTACTAATTTATTATTTTGGTACTTACCTCCAACTTTACAAAGTATTTCTTTCATTACCAGATCATGTAAGTGGTTATCGTAAGATCTACTCTGTTCGTCCTGGGAAGAGCTACAGTCTTACACAATATGAACAACAAGTAGCTGTAAAAAGCCACAATGTTTCTTGCCGCGTGGAGCCCAACCTTATATACACTCTTTCTTCTCCCTCAACGTAAATGTGGTTCTTCAAGAAATCATTGATAAATGTTTTTTGAAGATACTGCTGAATTGAAAGCGTTGGACTGGACAGCCCATTGAGGAAGACTATTATACTATATCACATTACACGACGACCAGCCAAACCTATACATTTTCGCTGGGTTAGTAGTTCTAAAGAAACAGATTCTGATGCTATTGGATACAAATCATGCACCTCCTGCTGTCCAGACCTGCCCGTCCACCGTACCCTGGAGGATCAGATAAAAAAATAAAATAAAAACAAAATAATAAAAATATAGAAGCCTCAACTAGTGCGGTGGACGTGGCTTCCTTTGGAAAGATAAGATTTGTTCAATAAGATCGTTGGATTATTGAACCTGCCTGATACTACGCTAATACTCATTAGGCAGTGGTCCGACCGCGGGCGATGAGCGAGTAGCGAGTCCTCGCCGGCGCGGCGGTGTGAACAGGCGAGAAACTATAAATAATATGTGCATCTCTTTCGTTCACACGGAATGTATGTTCACTGTCCTTTTCTTGGGCGAGAAACTCGTCGATAGTTCATCGCTCACTCGCTCGCGGTGGGACCAGCCTTATACTGTGCTGATACGATGAATGGAGATGACTTAGAGAATTCCTATTGCCATGGTAGTACGTAATACGGTCCCAGTACTAACAATAGGTACATGCCGAGTACCGAGTCCTGTCTCCCGCGTGACAGATCACTTGTCACTTCAAATTGTTGTGATACAGTGACGTACCACTAAGTTCCAATGACCTCAGTCATTTTAATGTACATAGTATTGGAATAAGTATCCTTGGCGGCGCTCCGCGGTTTAATCCACGTTAGCCTGCCCCGTCTTATGCCAAGTTGCAGATAGGAACCTACCAAAGATACATAACACAACATAATCATTCACTCCATCTCATTATAGTAACTGACCCCTAACTAAGTCCGTAACTTCTAGGGTATCAGAAACTATACACTCATTCATTAAAGCAGGTAATCCAGGATTTGTTTGTTTGAACAAGAACTACTGGTCCGATTTGAAAAATTCTTTCAGTGTTAGATAGCTCGTTTATCGACGAAGGCTATAGGCTATATGTCATCTCGCCAAGACCAATAGGAGATGAGATAATGCGGGTTAAACCGCGAGGCACCGCTAGTAAAAATATAATGCTTTCTCGTCAGTATATAAGCTTATCAAAAACACAAATTGCTGCTAATTTTCATAAGTAAGTATATAAAAATATGAATGGTCTTATTTTTCTTCTATTGTGTGTCGTAATAATATTATCAAATGAATGTATAACACTCGATCATTTACCTGACGTGCAGAGACTTTATCGAGCGATTCTTATCAGTTGAGGGGTCAAAGACATTTTCACATTTAAATGTATATAAAATTGAGTATGTATTATGAAAACTAGCTGTGTATATTCGCATTCGATTTGGATAATATATTTACTTTTAATTTAAGCGCCATCTAGTAGTTACTTTCAAAACTACTTCGTACCTTCGTACCTCAACATTTATTAGTTACAAAATACTTCAGCTATTCGACGCTAGATGTCAGACACTCACTAAAAATAATTTTATATCATTAATCTACTCACCGCTAGATGGCGCTAGGAAGTAGTCCTACAAAGTATGATATTTTTTATCATTTTTATTAAAAAAGTACAGTAAGAAGCAGCTTATTAAAATAAATAGGTTGATTTATAAATAGGTTGATTCTCTCTAATGGAAAGGTAGTGATTTTTTTAATATTTTTCTATTGGTTGAGTTGGTAACAAAAGTTTGGCAATATTAATGTGCTTTGTTTTTATTATATCACATAAGTATTAGATATTTAACTAACAAAAGAAACAAAAATATTTGTACAAAACTACAACAAATTATTATAAAAATCTCCATAAATAATTATAGTATAAAAATAAACTAAACAGTATTAAATATTCACGCACTATTTCCTTTTATTTGCAAAACATTGCTACCATTTTAATATTAACAAAAGCTTTGGAGTAATTGAATCTACCTATACAACCTTCTTGGTATAACTATTCAATAAAAAAGTATTAAGTTTCACAGTTTCATTGTGCAAAGAGTTTTTATGTATTTTTGTTTCTGATTTTGAGAATGGTAGTTTTTATTGTAATAAAATCATTTATGAATTCCTTTTTTAATGTTTTAAGAGAAAAAATGTATGAAGAATCATTATTCGGTCTTTTAATTCAATATTATAAGCTTTTAATGATAGTATACTATACTGAAGAGTTTGTTTGTTTGTTTGAACGCCTTAATCTCAGGAACAACTGGTTCGAAAATGTGAAAACAAAAAGAGGAAATCTATAGGATATAGGTATTATAACATTGCCTACAACCGGCAGAATACCAATTGTCGCGAGTGAAACCGCGGATGACAACTAGTTAATAATATACATGTGAAAAAGTCTCTTTTTTACTTCGAAACGGAAAACGAATTTTTGGTAAGGTTAATAATATATCTATTAAATAATACCTATAGGTACCTACTGTTGGGATCGTGTTCGGATCAGGGGGTTTTGCTAGAATAAATAATAAGAATAATTATGATTAATATTTTTATTGTTATAATAATTTCACTTAATACTAATCAATTCATCTGACATTCGAAACATTCTGTCAATCATATCTTTGTTATAACGAAATATTCTACTTACTTCTTAAAAAGTTTGTATTAGCGATATAAGAAGGTGCATATCGCTACACTACTTTCACGGATTTTACTACGGAATATATTTTTTCATATACTATGTATTTACTAGAAGAGAAAGTGTTCTTTATTCTTTTCTCCCTATAATTATGTACGGATAACTGGCCTTTGCTCTACAGGGAGATCTTACAGGTCGATACCTTACAAGAAACAACAAGACTGTGAAAGCAAAACCTTCTATAATCTATACATCACAAAAAAAGACAAACAATACATCAAAAGAGTTAAGTTATTCTAAAAAAAAAACGACAAAAACTTTAAAAAAATATCAAAATACCAATATGAATTACAATATAACAAAGAAAGTTTCATAAAAACTAATAGACAAGTTAAATATATACCTCTTTGTGCTTAACCTCAACAATAGTTTGAAAACCACTGAAGATAGATTTTTTAGGGTTCCGTACCTATAGAGCCACAATCTTGTCTGTGCCGGTGCCAGCGTCGCTGTAATCGCATATTTTGGTTGGCAGTTTATTGAAAACTAGCAGCGCCCCGCGGTTTTACTCGCGTAGCTCCCATTTCCGTGGGAATACAGGGATAAACTATATATATATAGCCTATGTCACTCGCTGATAATACAGCTTCCCATTAGTGAAAGAATTTTTGAAATCGGTTCAGTAGATCCCGAGATTACCCCTTACAATTTAACAAACACACAAACTTTACTTACTTCTTTATAATAGAAGTATAGATGTATCCAAATGACATTGGATTTAAAAGACAATAGGAGCTTCCAATTTTGGCCGCCGGCACAGAAATGATTGTGGCTCAATAAAGGCCCAAATGGGACCCTATTACTAAGACTTCACTATCCGTCTGTCTAGATAGACAGACGGACGGACAGATGTCCGTCCGTCTGTGTGTCTGTCATCAAACAAAATATCCCTACCTCGTAATACGAGTATTATAAAGAGGAAAGATTTGTTTGTTTTAATTAAATAGGATCCTCCGAAACTACTAGACCGATTTAAAAAAATCTTTAACTACTTAGTTAGTTTACTTTTCAGGGAGATAGATAGATAGATAAATAAATAAAAAAACACCCTAATTTCAATAGGGAAGATGGTTGGAAGTCACCACCTGCTTGGGATCCTATCATCAACAAATTAAAAACCGAAGCACGTCCAAGAACTACAAGACCGCAAGATACTGTCAGGATTTTCCGCCACAAGCGTGTTTCTTGCCGATTTTGGTACGGAACCCTTGATACGCTTCACATTTGACACGCACTTGGCCAGATTTTTTAAAGTGACAGCCTCAAGCGATCACCTGCAACTACCAATACTGGCAACCTTCGCGTGGGAGAGATCGGTAGATAAACAAAACAATAATACTTGCATATAAATACTTGATAACCCTTGAATTGTGTCAAAATTGCGCATTTGCGGATAGTTCTCACGGAAAAAGATAGTTTGAAAGGCGGAAAGTGAAGAAAGTAAGGTTTTGTTGGTTAAAGTGGCAATTTTGAGTGAGATTTTGGGTTTGATAAGATTTTGTAGATCTTTTTTGATGTTTTTGGTATTTCTCTAACTCTTTTAAACCTCAATTAGACCTATCAGTGTTAAGAAGTCTTATGTTTTTGTTTCGTAAGCTCTTATACGTTCATATAAGTGTGTCTTAGACGCCTAAAGTATGTACAGTCTCGGAATGATAAGGTTCGTCAATTTTCAAATTGATTCGTATAATGTGTCGCGAAATCATATTACCTTTTGAAACTATGTTACAGAATAGACTCGGGTTAGGGAAAATAATGTTCTACTGCTCGATAATAACGTTCAAAATTATTCAGATCAGTGTTGTTTGATAGGATAAATATCTTGTCAACAAGATTTTTGATAAACTAAAACCTTCTTGTTGGTTCAACCTGCCATTATTATTTCTATTAAACTATTTGTCAATCGGTCACTGTCATCATTGCAAAATAGCAAAGAGTTTTATATGCCGCGCGCACAAGGCAGTGTTTAAAAAAGGATAGAAAAATCAAGCAAAACCTTATTCGATAGCAAACGTCATTCTATTTATTTAAATGTTATCATCACTGTTTCTTACACTTGTATGTTGGCATAATTGTTTCTTGCAATACTAGTACCAACTCTAAGGTGACGAACGTTTTCATTCCGTGACTGTAAATAAATAAATATGTCTTATACTTATATTATGTGTGTTCAAACTTACTAATAACCATATGAAATGAAGCTCATAAGTACGTCAATAAAATCAATCAAGTAAAAAAAAACGAAAACACCTTTCCAATAAAATTAAACTAACAACAACTGAGTAACTTAAACCGCGAAATTAATACAAAATAGTTACTCCAAATTGTAGTAACATAATATATTTTGACACAAAAATTAACAATAGTTTGCGCAAAAAATCTAAGGCTGTTTGCACAATTAGCGATTATACGGTTTGTGAATCTGTGGTTCACGGTTTTTGAGTCTGTGGTTCGCAATAATGTGTTTACCCGCGCTTGGCCGGTCACTTGATTTGTTACTTTTGACATTAGTTTGACAGCTAATACTCGGAAATGGAAGCCATGGTTGATTTGTTTAGTTTTTTTATTAGGGATTAGGGAATCAAACTTATTGTAAATTTGTTAGCTCACCAGAGAGAATCTCCTCTCGTGATGCATATTCAAGGAATCTACTAACTACACTAGGTACTTAATAATATAAATATGAAGCGTATTTATACAGTTCGTTCGTGTTCTAGAGGTTTTTCTTGAATCCGAATACCAAATTGATTATTGACAGTTATGGTTAGTTTTTAAAAGTCTTGACACCTTAGATAATGAGAGAATTTTGGTCGTGATCCTTATTCTATGCTTGTAATATTTGGTTTAACCAAAAAATATAGTAGGTCCGTAGGTAGTAAATATCGTAGGCCCTTTAGGTTGTAAGTGTAACTATGTAAGACTGGCTATAAAGAACACGTTACGAATAAATTAATAGGAGCCTAACCGCGGGGACAGCTAGTAAGACATATCACTTCATACTTGTCGTTTTAACCCGTACTTAAAGCTAAAACTTGCTCAATACATTCAATAGAGAAATACTTATACAAAAAATCTAACAAAACAGTTTGTTTTTTCATCATTTAATACAAAGATACTGTCATACTACACTCAGAGTACCCAGATGCAGACATTTAACCACAATCCAATATTAATCGTAAAAAAATCAGGTACAAGAATCGCCCACTTTAATAAGACCCTTCTCGTTTAAAGCTTCTAACAAAATGTAGTACAAAAATCGCCCTATAAAGACAGGGTAGAGATCGTCTTATAATGGTCTCGTGGTTATTCAGAATTTAAGCATATCAATTACTTATTGTTAAAGTATGATTGCACAATTGATTGAATTGAAACGTTTTTTTTTATGCTATTATGTAACTGTTTTTCAGTCTTATTGCTTTGGGATAAAGTTTAAATTTCAACGCTGAAATTAATCATTTGATAGTCAAATCGTATAAAGATGTTTGATTTGAATGAATGTTTTTGAAAAGGTTAACTGTGTGGGAGTTTAAGCATAAATATTTATTTAATTACAAGCTTTGTGGCTTCTTACTTTCGTTCCCTATTCAATACCCTTTATGGGGATTTTTTGAAATTTTTTCTTGATATTTCTATTCTATACGTTTTATATTTGTGACTCTATCAATTTTATTAGACAATTCTTAGGTAGAGTCTTCACTCATCTCGACACAAAAATATACACTAATATTATAAAGAGGAAAGATTTGTTTGTAACGAATATGCTCCGAAACAACTGAACCAATTTAAAAATATTTCACCATTAGAAAGCTACATTCACCCTAAGTAACATAGGCTATATTTTATCCCCGTATTCCCACGGGAACGGGAACTACGCGGGTAAAACCGCGAGACGCCGCTTGTCAATAAAAATCTATCTAATAATTTCATTGAAACTATAATAGACCTTTTACATAGCAGAACTGACAAAAGAACAGGCAAAATCATAAAATCTTATAAAACTTTCTATTTTAAAAACCATTTTAAAACTACCCACAAAGAGAGTTAAATTCTCTTTTAAAGAGTATATAATACCCCATAATCAAAGGTAATTCTAATTTAATTGAAATCATTTTCAAAATATAAAGGTTTGTACACAATAAACCGAATTACCGAACGGTTTACATCCAACTGTGTGGTTACGCCTTCTTTATTTTATAACCGAATTTAAAATGAATTACCCTTCGGAAATAACGTTATTTAAAAAAAATGGTTTTCTAATAAACAAGAGTAAACATTGTTTTTGAGAATCTATTATTGAGAATTTTCGACGAGCTGAGTTAGAACTCTGTTAATTTTGCTTCAACAGCTCAGTTTTTAGCTCAGTAGTCTAATTTTTGAGCACACTTGACAACGTAAAGTCCACCTAATGAAAAGTTAATTTAACTCGTGTCTTAATCGGTTCTTTTTGTCTAATTTCTAGAGCTAATTTGAGTTCGTTGAGCGTGTTATCTCTACCCATGCTTTACCCGTAAAGTATCAGGGGCCTAAGTCTGCAATTTGACATTATTGATCAGACAATATGTTGATATTGAGGCACCATAACGAGAGTGTCAGTTTGGTATTCTGCTAACATTTATTCATATGGCTATGGTGTCTCAGTGGTCTTTGTTGTATAACAAAATTCATATATTTTTTTGTCAAATAAACGTCAGAATACTGTTTCCATGACAACCATTTAAGTTTGAGGAGGCATTGAGTCAGCGGAGTAAAAACCTAAGAGAATACCAAAATGACAACAAATGACAAAAAAAAAGGCCATAATGTTGATATTAATAGTTATTTGTTATACAAGAGTGCAAAGTTGCTTTTTAACCGGGGCCCCAGTTGAGGACCGAGCCAGCGAAGGAATCTAAAATTGAATCACGAGCGCAGCGAGGGATTGAAAATAAGAATCCTGAGCGTTAGCGAGGGACTCAAAGGAGCACAAGGTTAAAAATTGTTTGCACTCGAGTGCAACACATTATTTTTCGTCCCCCCTCAGCGAGGATATCACTAAATGAAAACATAAAACAATCACAATATTAATTGAAAAGCAAAAATATCACGCTTAAAGCAAATAAAAAAATAAGTAAGTACACCAAGGAGGTTCCGAGTTTGAATTTGAAATAAAAAAAAAGTTGTATGACAGTTTGTGAATTGAAAACATCATCACATTTAGTGCACACGATGTTCTAAATTCAAATTTACTTTAACCTCTAGAGCGCAAAAACGACTTTTACTCCCAGTTAGCGAAATTGCCTTGGGTCCTGCTCGGGCTGTCACAGCGACCCCGATACTTTCCACTCTTGAGATTAAAAACGACTTTTACCCCCAGATATCGGGGATCAAAGACATACTTTCCGAGCTAGTGGGATGAAAAATACATTTGAGTAACATTACCACAGTTTAATAGTTTAGAGAATCGGGGCCCAGTTTATATGTATGTCCCTTGTTAGTTTAAGCGGATTAACGTGACCTCCGAGGCACTGAAGATTTTCTGCACATTTGCTAAAAAGAAAGGAAAACATAATAGTTTAAAACAGTTTTTTATTCAACGTCAAAAACGGAGTCCGAAGTAACAGTCGTGTAATTATAAAAACTTAATTGGGTATAAAAAGAAGTTCTTAAACGTTATAATACGTACTTATAAACAATGGTCTAACAATGTTAGTAGCCACACGATACCTATTGACTTTATTGTTCGATTTGAGGGCTTTTAAACCGATTTTTTTATTGTTTCCTGTGTTATAATAGTACCATTATTGCACTGTTGTAATAATTGTTGTTTGATTTGAGTTCTTTCATTTGTTTCGTTGGAAGCCTTTTGTAGAGTTTAGAGTTTGGAATGTCTATGTGAATTAAATGCTTAAGTAACTTCGATTTGAGTGATGAACAGTTGAATTGGTTTAGATATTTTATGTAATGATGATTTTTATTTTGAATATGGTTTTATGGAAATCCTTGGAAATTTTTGCTGATAGGTTGGAATTTTCGAGAAAATTTTGTGCTGACAAAAGATCTCCCTCTCACTGATGATATTAGTTGAGTGAGGGGAAAGTCATGCTAGGAAAACATTATATTTAAACGTTAGATATCTATTCCTCAAATATTTTAACGTGTAGTCGTGTTAAGAAATACCTATTATAATCATGCTATAATCCTACTATCCTACTAAACTCACAAACATACAAACTTTCGCATTTATTCATATTAATACTTAAATGCGAAAGTTTGTATGTTTGTGAGTTTAGATGTTTGTTACTCTTTCACGCAAAAACTACTGTATCGAATTAGATTTTTGGTACATACATGTTCCTTATACTAGGAATCACACATAGGATACTTTTTATCCCGAAATTCCCATGGGATTGGGATTCACGCGGTAAAACCGCAGGCGCAGCTATACTTTATATATTAGATTGTCAGATAAGCACTGACTGAGGCAATATTATTCTGGTTTAGCGAGAATAAAATACATAATAACTATTTAGCACCACCAACTGTCTCTCCGAAAAATGTAGATAAGTCCAGATTTTTTGAAATATTCGTATATTTATATAATGTAAAGTAACATAGGTAGGTAGGTGAGTATACTTAGTTGCAGCGGTCGGCGAGAACAGAGGCGGTTCGAGTGGAAATGTTGAGACGTGAAGCCATCGCGCGCTGGGCTTCTATGAGGAGTGGACAGGGAGGGATTACGGAGCGTAGATATAGGATTAATTTAAGAAGTTTCACTGCACTGCATCTATATGATTCGTTGGATAACCTAAATTATTTAGTTTTTTGATGTTTTATTGTGTTTAAATTCAGTTTAAAGTGTAAAATGTATAAATTAAATTGTAAATTGATATGTTTTTGTGTTAAATCTAACATTACAATCTGGTATCACGGGAAGAAACTAACGTCTAAGATACAGGCTCGGCCTAGTTTAGACGTTAGTGTCCACAGTGGAGATGTGTGCGCTAATTATCATGTAAAAAGGTCAGTGTAGTTGTAGTACAAATGGTTTACAATTTTTTTTTTTTTTTTATTAGTTTCAACACTCAGTCAAAGGCCCCAAGTGCCCGGCGACCCCAGTGGTCAAACCAGTGGAGACGGACACAGGAGAGACTCTGGAGTCAGGGGAGCTAAGAATCTCCGGGCGAGATCGATCAACCGTCTAACGAAACAGGCTAATGTTACAAAGGATTCCGATACTCTTTACGTTCTGACATTCAACGTTCGCACTTTGATGAACGACGAACGTCTGATAGAACTCGAAAATGCTTTGAAAGACATAAAATGGGATGTAATTGGTCTTGCAGAGGTACGACGACAAGATGAAATCACCATAGAACGAGAAGACAATATTTTCTTCCATATTGGTGAAACGAACGGAAGACATGGTGTAGGTTTCTTAGTTGCCAAGAAATGGAAAAACAATATTGTCGAATTCTTAGGTTATTCCGAACGTGTTGCGGTACTCAAACTAAAAGTAGCACACAAGAAAATACTTACCATCATCCAAGTATACGCGCCCACATCCGCCTGTTCTGATGATGACGTGGAAGAGTTTTACGACCTACTCAATAAAGCGTGCGATGAAAACCGAGGAACTTGGAATATAGTACTGGGAGATTTTAATGCCAAAATCGGAAAAAGACAAGACTCAGACAACGATAATATCCTTGGCAAGTTCGGTATGGGAAATCGAAATGAGCGCGGCAACCGACTGATCCAATTTTGTTTTGGCCAAAATTTACATATTGCAAATAGTTTTTATAGTAAAAAAATTCAACGCTTCTGGACATGGATATCCCCCGACGGTACCACAAGAAATGAAATAGATTTTATTCTTTCCTCCGACAGAAATATAATTCAAAATGTAAGTGTAATAAATAAATTAAAGTTTAGTTCTGATCACCGGCCACTCCGGACAAAAATTAAATTAAATTTCCAACTTCACCGCGCCCAAATCTTTTCTAAACATAACATTAAAAAACCAAACAAAAAAGCCCTTTTAAATAACATAGATACATTCCATTTAGAATTAACGAACCAATTTGAAAATCTCAACGTAGATATGGAAGATCCAGATGAGCAATATAATAAACTAGTAACAGGGATACATAATAGTTGTAGGAGTATAAAAACCTCTGCTACAAAAAAGACTCCATTAAGTGCTTACACTGTTACGCTATTACAAAAAAGAGGTGAAGAACAAATGTCTAGCGTAGAGTACCGCACAATAGACAGACAAGTCAAACGTAGCATTCGAAAAGACATTAGAAATTTGAATACCCATCTAGTGAAAGTAGCGCTCGAAAATAATAGATCTCTAAGAATTGCCAAGCAGGGCATCACACGTGGCAAATTTTGGATAAGCAGCTTACGAGACTCAAATGGCAAGAAACACTACAATAGAGACAAAATTATGCAGATCAGTACAGAATTTTACAAATCACTATACTCAGACAATAATTTTATAGAAACACAACAACAATACTCCCTTTCTGATACAATTCCCTTCATAACCGGCCTGGAAGTACATCGTGCTCTTGCTAGTCTCCAATATGACAAAACACCAGGTGAAGATAACGTCACTTCCGATGCACTTAAAATCGGATCGCCCATACTTTTACCCCATATTACCAACTTACTTAACACAATTTTGAAAACAGGAAAAGTTCCTAAAAGTATGTGTCATTCCAACATAATTCTCATCCATAAAAAAGGCGATAAAAGCGATATCGGTAATTATCGACCTATTAGTCTCATCTCCCATATATACAAGATATTTATTAAAGTAATTCTCAATCGCATAGACTCCAAACTTGACGAACACCAGTCACCAGAGCAAGCAGGATTTCGCCACGGTTTCTCGACAACAGACCACCTACAAACTATTAATCAGCTCATTGAAAAATATAATGAATTCAAGAAACCACTCTATCTAGCTTTCGTCGACTACACGAAAGCTTTCGATAGCTTAACGCATCACGCAATATTCTCAGCCTTAAGTAATCAACAAATAGACCAAACCTATATTGACCTTTTGAAGAATATATATCAGAATAGCACAGCTAACATCAAACTTCAAACAACTGGTCCAATATTTAAAATTAAGAAAGGCGTAAAACAGGGTGACCCGCTCTCTCCCAAACTTTTCACGAGCTCCCTAGAGGAAATATTTAACAAACTAGCAGCACAGTGGGAGACAAAAGGCATTGTAATAGGAAAAAAAAGGCTGACCAACCTACGCTTCGCCGACGATATAATCCTTTTTGCCCCCACCGCCCACGATCTGCAACAAATGCTGCAAGACCTTAGCACAGCAAGTCTTGAGGTTGGACTCATGATGAATAGGTCAAAGACACAGATAATGACCAATAGCACGAAACGTGGGGTCGAGGTAGACGGGCAAGTAATACAATATGTCGATGAGTATCTCTACCTAGGCCAGATAGTATCCTTCCAAAGTAGGCAGGAAAAGGAAATACAACGCCGAATCGACAATGCTTGGAAGAGCTTCTGGTCTATGAAAACGCTTATGAAGGGCGACCTTCCTCTGTCACTTAAGCGTAAACTCATCGACATGTGTATCTTGCCCGTCCTAACCTACGGTGCTCAATCCTGGTCACTGACCGAAGCACAGAGGTCCAAACTCAAGGTTTGCCAAAGAGCCATGGAGCGTAGTGTCCTAGGTGTGAAAAGAATGGACAGAGTACGAAACACGACGCTACGCTCAAAAACAGGTATAGCAGACGTGGGGCGCAAGATAGCTAAACTCAAGTGGGATTGGGCGGGGCACGTTGTCCGCATGCACCTCGACAGATGGGCAAAATTAGCTACCCAATGGACTCCAGAAGACGGACGCCGGTACCGAGGCCGTCCCAAAAAAAGATGGCGAGACGAGTTGGACGCGTACAGAAGCGATTGGCCTACGGTGGCAGAAGATAGACAGGAGTGGAAAATAATGGGGGAGACCTTTGCCCAGCAGTGGGATAATATAGGTTAATATAATAATATAATAATAATAATTAGTTTCAAAGGTCTCTCTGGTTTAAGGCTTTTATTTTAGCTTTTTTTTTTTTTCTTTTTTTTACCAGTACCTAAACATTAAATAAAAAATTTAAAAAACCCCCAACACAATTACTTTCAAACCCCCATAACTTTTAAACGGGTCAACCGATTTTCATCAAACATGTCTAAAAACACTCGCACGTAAGTCCCCTTTAATACAAAATAAACTAAATTGAAATCGGTTCATCCGTTCGGGAGCTATGATGCCACAGACAGACAGATACACACACACACACACACACACACACACACACACAGACACGTCAAACTTATAACACCCCTCTTTTTGCGTCGGGGGTTAAAAACTTAAAAGCACAGATTTCCTATTTAGAACAAACCCACAATCTTCGGATTACTCAGTCTAACTCCCTTCAGTCCTGAAACTAATAATAGGTATCAGTGACTTTTAAGACTAACTAATGCAGCATGAGTTTAAGCAGAGGCAGAGCAAAACTATGATTATGTTCTAAATCGACTCGAAGTTCTGTCTCGACTAGGGGAAGCATCACACTCTCATAAAATATTATCGTGAAGTAAGTACTAAGTAGTGAAAGTTACTGCGTTTCGCATAGTCACTGAGAGGTCTGGAATCCGATTGATAAAATCGGCATCATTGGAACAAAAATTCTTGTGAATACTACTTTATAAGTTTTTTTTTTATACTTTATTTTCAAATCTTTCTATTTTTTACAATAATTAAGTACTAGCAGCGCCCCGCGCTTCCCCGCGTAGTTCCCGTGGGAATTTCGGGATAAAAAGTATTCTATGTTCTTTCCAGGACCATAAGCTACCCCTGTACCAAATTTCAAGTCAATCGGTTCAGTAGTTTAGCCGTGAAAAGGTAACAGACAGTCAGACAGACAGAGTTACTTTCGCATTTATAATATTAGTTAGGATAACAAGCATAAGCCCCAATCCATCCCTGCAATACCACCGTGCTAGTATTTTGTTAGTCGGCAGCTTTGTCGCACTCTTGCGCATGACATGTCTGTCTTCCCTCCCTCTCTCTCACTACGCGCCAGACAAGGACCGCGCTATACGGTCACGGGACAGTGAGTGCCCAGTGTCATAATATTTGATCACTTATTGGCTACAATAGTCCCAAGAAATGTTATTTGTATACTCGACATTTTTACCATTTCAGCTTTTTAACTGTTTATTTTAGATTTTTTTACTTTTTCGTATGAGAAAGAGTTATTTTTCTTGTTTTGTTGCTTTGTAGTTGAAATGGATAGTTTTCTCTATAGTTCTTGTCAGCATTAGCCAAGTAATTAGCGACATGAATTGGTTTTGTATGTTATGCTACGATCTAAATAAAAATGACAACCTGTAGGAACCCTTTGAAGACTCTCGCCTGACTAAAATGTTAAAAAGGTGAAATCACTAAGTACTTGAAAGGGATTCTTGAAAACATAATTGCTCTTTCCTAAACGATTTAGGCTATCTGTCGTTCAATGTGTTTTAAATAGTCACAATCATTTCTGTGCCGGGCGGTGAAAATTGGAAGCTACTATTGTCATTTTGACTCCAATATCATTTGGATACACTTTCAATAAACTGACAACCAAGATGCGATTACAGCGACGCCGTCACCGGCACAAAATAGATTGTGACTCTATAAATACTTATTAGTTTAATCCCGTACCAACACTTTCTCATTTTGACACGAGACACGATTTTGAGAATTTGAAACTCTGTGACTAACCCATTTCAAAGTAATTTTATTAAGATAAGTACCCAATTTACTTAATAAGTACATGTTTTAAAATATCAAGGAAAATCATATTTACATTCAAAACAAACCGATCAAATTAATTTATATTTAATTTTATAATCCAAATGATATTGATAATGAAGCACGTATAAATCGAATGGGCTCGGCCAATTTTGATTAAATCTTGTGCAAACGTTAGTTCAATATTTGCGCAGTGGTGCAGCCTTTGACTGTGGTAATTATTAAAATTGTACAACTCGCAAACAAAGGATTGTAATAATAAGTAAATGACAAATACTTGGTTTTAGGAAATAAGTTTTGTTGTACAATAAATGAGATCCAAAAACATTTCTTTATTTATTTAGACACTTCACAATATCTTCACTTATAATACTAATATTAAAACTTATTCTATGTAACATTCCCGTGTGAGATAACTTTACAGAAGTGTACATTCTTCTCTTCAAAAAAAAACAACAAATATAAATTAGTCATGAAACAATAAATAGATATCTACGCTAAACAAATAATAATTACTTAACATTCATCAAGCCACATTGGAAACATAACAACTTCATTCGGAAAGGCATCAAGGTGTTTTCGAATTGAAATTAGAGTTACCTACGTTTATTCGACGCGCTTACTTTGTTGGTGTAACCTCAACCGATCAAGCTAAAATATAGCTCACATTTACATTTAAATTATGAGGCAAACTAGCCTTTTTATGGTATCAGTTTTATAACTGAGTCGGTTTTAAAGGCTAACGCAAAAATGTAAGTACCTATGTAGGTCGAAGATATTCAACTGATAGCATGTGAATTTCAGTAGTTCAGTTCGTCAAAACATTGGCAGTACAGTCCCAGGTTCTATTCGTGGCTAGCAGATTTTTTTTATAAATATTTTCCTAAGGGCCGATTTTTCAATCGCCAGATAACTTTATTCGAGGAATAATTTTGTAATTTTGACAGTTATTCCATACAAAATCTGTCAAACGTCAATTTTATTCGTCGAATAAAAGTTATCTGGCGATGGAAAAATCAGCCCTAAGTCAGCTACAATCGCGAAATAAAACTATCAAAAAATAACTTTTTCTGCCAACCTTACTTTAAAAAAAAACACATTTACCTAATTCTATTAAAAAACTGGATATTACATTACGTTAAGTGTAGGTACACTCACACACACAAGCGCTATGTTATTACAGTGACGCAACTTTAATCCACAGTGTGTTGGTACTTTGTACGTGTTTATTCATAATTAACCTGCTTAGTGGACAGTCGTGAAGAAAAATGGAATGAGATTTTTTTAAATTGTTTTACACTAAGTTACCCAAAACGTGACTTTGGGTCGCATGTTTTTTAACTTTGTTATTTTCCGCGGCATATAAAAACATCTTATTTTATTTAATTTGCAAATAATATATTTCTATTTTTTTGCACAATAGACATTAAGTATTGAAATAACTACTTATGTCAAATATCAAAACTGTTAATGGTGTAGTTTTCCGTAAAATGTACCACAAAACTTTATAAATTGTTGCGTTAGAAGGGCTTCGCTTCGGTCACCTCCAGATTGTAATAAGTTTTCCATATATTTGCAATAGTCCCAGCAGAACCGGGGACTGTCCTTGGATGCATTTTATAGTGTTATACAGGGATAGTCGCCGGATTGTGCATCCTTTACACAAGATTAAATATGTCAAAGGGCTTCCATGTGTTGGCTCTGGCCCCATACTAACTAGTCCCGTAAATGGAAAAGAAATAACTACTATTAGATATAAATACGTAAAGGGTTGTAACGAAAATTAGTGTTAGAAAAATTTTACTCTTTCTTTTTCACCTAGATCCCATCTACCAATTCCGTAGCGTGCTATAAGGAACATCATTTCAAATAAGTATTTATTAGAACTAACACTTTCGCACCCGACTGTACGTAAAACGATCTACCAACGGTTGATCACCTAACTTGCCTATTATTTGTCTCCGAACACACACAGACACACAAACCAGACACAATGTTTGATTATATTAGAACTTTTAGAAACTCAAATTTCCATTTTAGTAGAATCACGGCAACTTTATTTCAAATTTTTTATAACATTTTGAACTTTATTGCTACGTAATAAGAGTATTGAAATGTTATTTTTTATTTGATTTGATCGGTATGTGCAAATATCAAATACTAATGTAATATTATAGTCGGTAATGGTTTTTGTACTGTAAACAGTTTATACTTAATAGATTTATTTTATTTGGCACTTTTGAGGACACAGGTTTTTTAGTTGTTTTGATAAGTATCTTCTAATTTTAAGATTCCGATTTAAAATTCTTGGTTTGCTTATGTTGCTGTTAAAATAACTCATCGAAGTATTTTTAGCCAAACAACGTCTCGCGGTTTGAGTGGTTCCTGTTCCTGTAGTAATACGGGGATAAAATATAGCCTATGTTACTCAGGGTGAATGTAGCTTTCTAATGGTGAACGATTTTTTTAAATCGGTTCAGTAGATAGGATATTCTTTACAAACAAATCTTTCCTCTTTATAATATTAGTGTAGACTTTAATCGTGAAAACTGGCACGATTAGAAATGGTCCACACTTTATGATTTCTTTTTGTTCTAGAGGCATTATCCAGGAAGGAAACACGGGACTACGATTGTATGGAAAACTCCAGCTGGCTTAAAAGCAAAATCGTCTTGTAAAATCCTTCTTTGTTCTGTAGCAGAAAATAATAGAGACGATATTTTATTTTCCTCTTCTATGAGCTATGAGCAAAGGTCGTGCAAAAAATCCGAAACGTCAACTCAACATAAATATAGAGTCACAATCTTTTCTGTGCCGGTGACGCGTCGTTGTAATCGCATCTTTTGGTTGTCAGTTTATTGAAAATGTATCCAAATGACATTAGAATCAAAATGACAATAGTAGCTTCCAATTTTGGCCGCCGGCACAGAAAAGATTGTGATTTAATAAATCGTGAATCCCTATACTGTTAAATATATTTAAATTTTCTTCCTTTCTATAATCATATTACTCCACCTAATACAATATTAATTAAAATACTCAACTAAAACCAAAATAAAATTCAAACGGGATTCAAACCTTACACTCTTGACCCCACGCAAACGTCATTAGCAAGAGTTAAAGAGACTTTAAAAATCAAAAATGTAATTTCGATTCTTATAAAAGTCACGTGGCGAGGGTATAAAATTGATTAATATAGAGTTTATTAAGGGGTGGAACTGGTAAGGGTGGAAATTAAGTGTGACCCGAACTTAATACAAATAGTTTGGTGGCAAATTGTATTCGAATTAGCTGGTGTTTATAATTTTATTTGAGGCGGTGTGTTTTGAGGTTTGAATTGTATTAAATGATGTCCGCTATGCTTAAAATTATGGGTTCGATTCCCGTAGAGCTGAGTGGTTCAAAGTGTTTGATATAACAAATTGTTTTACTTACAACAATCAATTACTTATATCAAAAACCTTAAACCACCCAGCCTGATATACCGAGGTTATTATAGGTTCGATTCCCGTTTAAGACATTTTGTGTCCTTGAAGAACATGGTTGTTTATCTTAGTATGTAATTTATGAATATTAAAGTTAGAATTTAATTAAGTAAGTATTTTGTAGGCTTAGGGCATATTTCACCATCGTCAAGTAAAGTAACATTACGAGTCGCTACTCACAAGTTTTGTCTTTGTCACTTGACATTAAGTAAGAAAGAGACAAAACTAACTTTAATTGTTGAGTAAGTTTACTTGAAGGTCCTTAGAGATGTTTGTTAAACCAAGGGATGTAAACAAAAATTAATCTGATATTATATCAATGTCTGTTATAATTGATGATATAGATTCTCTTGTAAATATTGTCACTCAAAAACCTACCCTAACCCGATGTTTCGAAAACCCATTTTCAATTAACAAAAACTAAATTAAATGCGGGAAATATCTACTATAGTAACAAAACAGCAAAACTATTCATCAAACGATTTGAAAACCAATTAAAATTGATCCCTTATCTCTTAGTATTACAAAATGACGAAGGTTCAAATTATAATGGTTTAAAATTATACTTTGACAAACCTTGTTTCACGGTAGACATATTCTAAAGTCTCTTATGCTTTACAAGATTATCTTATGCGGTTTCTCAATGATTTTTCAAAGGAAATTGAGTCTTATGTAATGGAGATAAGAGTGGTTTGCTGCTGTATGGAATGTGAAGTTATGTTTGCAATCAAGTCCTAAGGCAAAACACTTGTAAGATAGAAATCTTGTTAAGAGATGTCTTTTTCAGCTTCCATTGTCTACAATTACTTGGCTTTGTGCTCAGATATACGTCTGTCCTACTCTTACTTATAACATCTTGTATACATCTGTCCCTTTCACACTTTGTTTGGAAATTCAATTTGAAGATTTCCGCCCGTTTTCTTTTAATTTGTTTTTTTTTCTTTTGGTTTTTTAAAGGAAATTGTGGTCTTTATGTTTTAAAGAGCGATGTTACTCGATTACGACAGATTATGGTGAGTTATGATTTTATTTTTACTTGTAATTTTGTAAAATAACGTTCTTTTAAAAGTAGATCATAACTCTCATTTACTTTCTCTATTTGAAAAACTAAACTTTATTTTCAGACAAAGTTTCATCTTGGTTTTAATCTGAATTTTTAAAACCGTATCTGAGATGTTCATAAATGCTTTTTTTAAGACTGTACAAAACTAGGAGGTAAATCTATTTTTATTATAAACTAACTGTGCCCCGCTGTTTTACCCGCGTGGAACCTTATCCCGTGGGAATTTTGGGATAAAAATCCTATGTGTTATTCCTAGGTATAAGGAGCATCTGTACCAAATTTTATTAAAATCTATTCAGTAGTTTTTGCGTGAAAGAGGAACAAACATCCACAATCACAAACATTCGGCTTTATTGTATAAGTAGGATAAACTAAGTTTAGTACGAATAAGTTAAAAATAAGTATAAAATCTAAAACAATATTACCGAGAGATAAACTCTTCCTACCCTCCCCGAATCAGTTTACCCCAGTAACAGAAATCAATCGGTATTGGTTCCTAAGTGGTAGGTGCGTGTGACAGATCGCCCTTCACGTAACCAAAGGGTGATTCTGTTTACAAACACGTTGGTTTATAGATGGATGGATAGTACGCGGGGTAAGTGTGCTCTATTTTATAGTATCCTACTAATATTATACAAGGGAAGTTAAAAGATGTGGGGGTGTTTGTTACTCTTTCATGCGCAAATTACCAGGGCCCCAATTCTCTAAACTATTAAGCTGTGATAATGCTACTCAGATGTATTTTAATATCAACATTATGCCCGTTTTTTGTCATTTGTTGTCATTTTGGTATTACCTTATTGAAAACTACTCCGCTGACTCAATGGCTCCATAAAACTTAGATGTTTGTCATGCAAACAGTATTCTGACGTTTATTTGAATTTTGATATGCAACAAAGACCACTGAGACACCATAGCCATATGAATAAATTTTAGGAGAATACCAAATTTCTGACACTCTCGTTATGGTGCCTCAATATCAACATTTTGTCTGATCAATAATGTCAAATTGCAGACTTAGGCCCCAGCTGGAGTTCCTACTGGAGTTATGTTAGTACTTATAAGTGAAAAATCTCTTAAAAACAGAATATCAGAGAGTTCTAGGTTTGAATATCGTGTGACGTTATTATTTGTTTTTAAAGGTACAAGCCACTCAGTCAGTAGTTTGTTCTGCCATAGATATTTTAATTAGCATAATCTTATCTTATCTTATCTCTCTCATCTTATCTATCTCTCTTATCTCTCATATGGAGCCCAAACATGGTCTTTAACCGAGCATCAAAAGTCTAGGCTCAAGATTTGCCAAAGGGCGATGGAGCGCAGCATGCTCGGAATCAAAAAAACTGACGAAGAACTAAGAACTGGCTGGCGTGTCGACCTCGACGCTTTCTGCCCTAACTGGTGGGATGAAGCCGAGGACCGCAATACTTGGAAGACAATGGGGGAGACCTATGCCCAGCAGTGGGACAGTATAGGTTAAAAAAAAAAATCTTATCTTAACACAAAATTTCTTCTACCTACCTAAGTCATTAGAGCCATTTTTGAAATACACAAAACTAAGAAAATACAAAAAAGTACTCGCTATTAGATTACTACAAAAATAAATAACTCAAAAACAGATACCAAAATAAAAATTCTTAAAACAGTTTCTTAAGCACCAATTTCCCAAAGAATCCACCCTTCGTGTCGCTATAATATCAACATTTTGACCTCGGAGGGTTGTTAAAAACAAATAAAAAAGTAATAAAATGCAATGCGCATATAAAATAAGTAATATTGAGGAGAAGGGTTTCTTTAAACGGTTGGTGATCTTAATTCTGTTTATTTGTTGTGATATTTTATCTTTTGTTTTGTAAAGATTGTTTTTTGACGTTATCTTAATATAGTTTTTATAGTTATCATGGTTATTAGCACTTAAATTATTATAATTAACGGGATATTTACCATGTATATTATTTGTTTCGAGTTTCCGATATTTCGACGCTGTTGCAAGCGCCATGATCACGGATGAACTGAAATATCGGAAACTCGAAACAAATAATATACATGGTAAATATCCCGTTAATTATAATAATTTTCTTAATAGTTTAACTGATAAATAGGGAAAGAAACATGGGAAGCAATTATTAGTTGTACGGCGAAGCAAGAGAGGATTATGATTTTGATCAGAAAGTATGAATGTGTGATCATAATTTTTAAAGTGGTAGAACAAATATGTGACCATTGTAGTTCTAGGACTGTCTCAACCTTCCCAAGAATATTGACTTCAGATACCGCGTTCTGCAAGGACCTCTTTTTCTGCTGCTTCTACTAATATCCGGTTATCCTTCAAAACGTACTCTTTGTGACTTTTCTTTCACAGGTGCCCACTGTCAGCTCGTTTGGACCCCATGTCTTGAGCTTGAGATCACCAATACGCTTCAAGCGTGGTGACTACATCCATTCATTCTCACAGAGAGAGCGCAAGAATAATAAACGACTTATTATAATTAACGGGATATTTACCATGTATATTATTTGGTTCGAGTAAAGTTTGTAAATATCGGAAATATTTAGACGCTGTTGCTGTTACATGAACTGATCTGTTCATCCGTGATCAAGGCGCTTGCAACAGCGTCGAAATATCGGAAACTCGAAACAAATAATATACATGGTAAATATTCCGTTAATTATAATAATTTGAATAATAAACGAAATTATGTAGATACATAATTACCAATTACCAAAACCGAATCCATACCAAATATGGTACAATGTACTAGTTACCAGTACAATGGTGACGTGATGGTAGAGAGAGAAGGGCTCTACAAGATGTTCTCACTCATTCATTAGGTGATATATAATAACACTAGTAGCTCCCCGCGGTTTCACCCGCGTAGTTCTCGTTCCCGTGGGATTACGGGGATAAAATATAGCCTATGTCACGCACTGATAAATTAGCTTTCCATTAGTGAAAGAATTTTTTAAATCGGTCCAGTAGTTTCGGAGCCTATTCATTACAAACAAACAAACAAATCTTTCCTCTTTATAATATTAGTATAGATAATCATTCACTACATCATCTCATTACAGTAACTGACCCCTAAGTTCGTGACTTGTATCTAGGGTATCAGAAACTACACACACACCCAGACATAGATACATTACAATAATTACCAAAACCAATTATCAATACCAAATATGGTACAATATACCAGTTACCAGTACAATGGTGACGTGATGTGGTGACGTCACACCGAGTTGATTCCTGTTTCCATTAATTCGCTATACTTGTGGACCGGGACACATTTTATATTCACTATGATGGGGTACAGAGGGTGGAATAGGACTTTTGGATTTATATTTTGTAAAATATTTTAAATAAAAATTCAAAACGATTGAATGAGCAGGCACTGACTGCGTTTTCGTAATTATACTTTAAAAAAATATTTGGTTTACTATTTTTGTGATCGATGAAATATGGAAAGATATAATATCAGTTAAAGTAACTGTCACATTTCGGACGGTTCTTTTTGTAACGACTCTCGATGTAAGTAAGTACAACAATCAGAGTCGGATGGTTTAATATAGAATCTTTAAAATCCTACTGCACAGAAAATATAATATTATTTAAACTGAAGACTGACTGATTCATATACAGAGAACAAATATTGATAAATAAGTACTAGTAATGAACCTTGCTTTAAAAAAAATATAATTCCTGATTTTAACTAGTCAGTTTTTAATCTTATTGTAATTTAAAAGTCCGTCTCCACACTTTCACTTCGGAATCCTGTCACTGACACACTCCCGGTAATTATTTTTATTATTGAGCCCCCTCCCCCTCCCCCGCACCCCCGCACGGCCGTGCACCCCCCGCTAAACCCACCCTCTTGTATTTGTTTTAATATTTTTATTTTATTTTGTTTAAAACCGCGCCGCACCGGACGTTGATTTGATTGGACCTTTTGAATTTATTTGTTTTATATTTTATTTATTTTTGTATTTGTTTTTTTATTATTTTGGGATTTTATTAACATGTGTTTTATTTAGTTTATCTATTTAACTTAAACAATTTCTATTGTAGACGTAAATGTTTCTATTAGAATTTAATTCGTAGCTGCTACGGCGTAGCAAAATTAATCGTAGCATAAATATCTGCACAAATAGTTTTAATAACTATTTAACTATCACTAGTTAGTAAAAATATCATCTCAGTTATCATCAAAAATATAGGGGCAAACCAGCAAACGTGTCACCTAAAGGTGACGGCGACTACCGTCATGGATATTTGCAACTCCGGAGAATCTTCGTTTTAAGCGATAACGGTATATTAGAATGAGGATGTGGTGGAGTCAGGAGGTTTGGAGTTCAGTCAGACATTTTGACAACCATGTGAAAAGCAATATCTCTCACTACTAATTGACGCCGATATTCTGTCTGTAAGTGTTAGATACTTCCCCGGTCGAACCAGCCTATCTTAAATTCAGCTACTTACCAGTTACTTCCATAAAAACCTCTATCCAGTCTACTCCCAAACCCTCGCCATCCATAATAAAATATATAGTATACAAAGTATATAATACAAATACATAGTAGAGTGCGCAACAAAAGGCGAGTGTAGATAATAGTACAAGTTTGTGTATAATTCACGCGGACCGCGCGACACTGGACGGGTCACATTTACACTTTGGGCTTTGGATGGGGTTGTGCTAGAGGGCGTAGAATATTTTAATTTAATTTAATTCTAAAAACTACAATTAGATATTAAGTTTTTCGATTTAAATTCGACAAATAATAACAGTTAGGGCCTATTTCACCATATTCAAGTAACCGAGGCGCTACTCGCATGTTTTATCTTTGTCACTTGACATTAAGTAAGAAAGAGACAGAACTAACTTACTTGGTGAGTAACTTTACTTGAAGGTCGTGAAATACGCCCTTAGACTAAAAAAAAATGTATCGACTCAATTATAAATGTGATAAAAGTTTGGACAGTGACAGCTTACGAGTATTAGAGCAATTGCAAATCCTTAGAATCGCGATATCACTCAGCAACCTGTACAAATATATAACAGACAACCATTACAGACTGAACCTGTCCTATCAGTCATAGCACAGGGGCAGGCATCAAACTACTGAACGCGTTGCACGGTTTAGCACGCAGTTAGACTTGCGTAGCCATCTCTTAAGAAAAAAAAGAAGAAACGCAAGTTCCGCAAATCACAGCTGGAATCTACTTCCTTAGTAGTTTTACAATCTCATACAAAATATAAATTAATACAAAATAGTAAACATCCTAGAGAAACTCAATATAAGTGTACTCATATATAGAATATTTAAACACAGTCTCTATAAATATTGAGAGCAATAAATGTATTTGTTTCATCTGACATAAACCCATCCTTAACCCCGCCATAATTCAATACTTTCTTCTCACCGCTACCACTATTACAATAAGTTCGCAGACAGAGACAGACGTATACAGCTATCTCTAAGAGGGAGTGAGATAGAAGACCTTTTGTACTAACTTTCAGCTGAATATTGTAAAATTTCAAAGTTCCAGTTACGATTTATTGGCGTCTATGTATAAGTTTAAATTTAGAATATTGTTTCGCGGTTTTCTTTGGGATATTGTTTATTCCCTATGGGATAAATTGGGATATTAGGTAACCTAGATATTTATTTTCAATTGCTCTAAGTACCTACTGTTTTGTGGTTGGGTCTAATAAATAAGTACCGAAAATGACTAACATTAATATAATAAGGCCCGTTTTGACAATATGTTTTTACGACAAAATTAGACTAGTAAGTTTTGACTTCCATTAGCGTTTTTTAAGACCCAACACATCTAGTCATATACAAACTTACTTACTCTAATACAATTAAGTACAAAAACACACCCCTTATTTTTTAAGTCGCCACAAACCCACAGATTACATTTCAATTAATCAACAGTCAGAACCACAGCCAATTCGCGCGTAACAAAATTTAAAAATAGAATACAAATGTCAAACTGAATTATTTTGACAACTTGTTCTCTATCAGATCTTTGGCACGCGTCGCAAAATGGCCGACAATATGGCCGAACGTCTGTTGTGAATTTAAAAAGAGTTTAATAACTATTGTTTGGTATTTAATCTGGATTAGGGTTGTTTGTATTTAAATGCGGTGAAAATTGCGTGGGAATTAGTTTTTGCATATGAGTTATTATTAACGAATAAAAAAATTTTTTTGAATGAATATTTATACCCTAATCATAAAAAAACTTTATTAATGAATTTTGGTGCTGAGATAGAGCTAAAGATTGGAAAGGATAGACTTTTATCCTGTTTCACTCGCATAAAATCCTTTCCCGTAGAAATATTCTCTAAGGTAGAAATATACCTACAACAGATTACGAAAAAATCTCCCCCTTAAATCACTAAGTATCCTGAAATATTCTTTGCGTAGATAGCTTAAAATCTAACCATACAATAAGCGGGAGTGACTTTTGAACTATCTCATGATTATTTTAATACTATTAAATATTATTATATTACTATATTTTAAAGGTTGCCTGGAAGAGATCGCTGTCAGCGATAAGGCCGCCCATTGTGCGACTCTATTATGTCAATATGGTATATCTGAAATTTGTATTTTCGTATGTGGTGTAAGTTGTACAATAAAGTGTTTATCTATCTATCTATCTCCTCCTCCTATCTCCTAACCGATTTCGGCTACGGCGATTATTATACTTATCAAGACCTATGATTATCAAACTGCATACAATCACACAAATCAATCCCAAAATCATCTCTCTGTACAAGATCAGTAGCATGAACTACGCTGGTTGTTTGCAATTAATGTGCGGACATTGTCCGGCGATCACCCCCAGTGAGCTCGCTAATTGAACGATAACAGCCCATCGGTACATGAGGGTATTGGACACGCATTATCTTAGATGAATTACTGGTCTGCAATTTGTAAACTAATTTGGAGTACTTACTATACTACTAAATACTTTACTACTAAATACTAAACTTGGAAAAACTGCTCAATGACATGAGCAGTTTTTCCGCAACAAGACTTTTCTTGTATGATGTCTTCGACGTCCGTGCAAGAGTTATACACCCCTATTTTGAAAATATGGGACTTATTAAAATCAGAATATCTGTAGCAGTAACTGAATCCATATATCCAATAAAAATATCAAAAATGATAGTCGATTACTTATCTTTAAAAAATACAAAATAAATGTCGTATTACCAGACGGCACACTAGCTATCAAGTATTCTGTGACGGCTCGGGTCGATGACCGCGCTCAGCTGTGTATCGCAGCGTTCGGTGTAGAATAACAATAAAATTCGGCGGGATTTTGAAAATCTTTGACTTATCATAACTTTTTAAATAAAAGCAAAAGAAAAAAACTAACTTCACTATTATATTGTCACCCGTCGTTTACATTAGCTGTGAGATAAGGTATCGCAATTTCAAAATAAGGGTGTATTTTTGTTGAAATACTTGTGAGTGGGGAGTTTTGCTATAGTAGAGGATTTTTTGCAAATGCTGCTATCAATTGAGTTTTATTTTATATCTTAAGACTTTGATGGCGGTTACATACAGGAAAACACAGGGACGTTTGAAATGTAGGGCCCTGACCACTGAGAGAGATTACCTGCTCTCTTTTACTAATCAGATGTTAAGAAAGAAAGAAAGAAAGAAAGAAAACATTTATTCAGACACCAATACAGAGAAAAAAAAATAAGTTAACTAATTCCTATTTTAATTTCAATACACACTGACCTAATAACTACCTACATAACCACGTTTATTACCTTTCTCTAGGTAGAGTAAGTATGAGAGACTTATACTTTGGTACAATTACTTTATTTACTTCTTTTGTGTATTTTGTAGGTCAGTTCGAATAAACGTTTTCTTTATATCTTTTTTAACACCTACCCAGCTCACAACCGAAGAACAAGCATACAAACAAACCTAAACTCAGTTTACCAAACACAAAAGCTCACCACACAAGGAGGCACCAATCAACTCAATATCTAATCTAGTGATGACCAAGTATGCGGGAGTGGACTGTGTGACGTCATATCTATGTCATTGTACAAAGCGGTGACGTCATCGATTGGACAGACTGCTAGACAGACCGTATGGTACTCGACTTGGTTGATTGCTAAGTCGATTGTGAAGGCTTTCTGTTTTGATAAAGATTGCTGGTTTGGCCGTGTTGGTTGGTTTATTTAGAAGTTATAGGTGTAGGTTTTATCTACTATATAAAAATAAGTCGGGTTTTCCGGGTCGTGGGGCTTTTGGGACCGGGACCGCGGTCCAAACTTACACCTTTTAATTTTTTATTATTTTTAGTAGTATTTCGGGACCACAAGAAAAATGAGTTTAAAGTACAGTTGACAAAAACAAAGCAAATAAATTTAATATGACGCTATAACTTGAGAACGGCTAGACCGATTTGGCTAGTTTTTTCTTTTGTAGTTTTCTAACACTCTGTAGAAGGTTCTTATGTAAAAAAATCTGGAAAATCAACGGGAAAGTTGGACCCGTGCGAAGCCGGGGCGGGCCGCTAGTATATTTATAGAAAGAAAGCACTAAAATATAATAAAAGCTTACCTTCTTTTAGGTACTTCTTGAAAAATATATGAAAAATGTTCGTCGATTAACAATAAAGTAGATAGATAGTCATTCTAAAAAAAAATTTAAACCGAGTTTTAAAATTCAATTTAATTTTGGTATTTCAATTCAATTCAATTCAATTTATTAATATTTTCTAATTTAGTTACAATTTATTTGATGTGGTTATTGAGACATTACCTCCCGTGGTAGTTACTAATAAACTGTGTAACGGCGAAGTAAGGCCTCTCAAACCACGTACACATAAAATATAACTAAGATAAGAAATTAAATATATACCTTATAAACTAACATATATAATTTTAAATATACTTAAAGCTACAAGTTTAGGAAGTTCTTATCGGTCTCGCCTCCCTAAAGCGCCGGAACGCCACTCCTGCAGGCCAAAAATCGGGAGTTAGGAACATGTCCTTGTACTTCGCAGGCACCTGTAGCACGTAGGACTTAAAGGTGTTGTCCCTCGTCGACTCGAGGCGCCGCACGTTGAGCCGGATGGTGTCCTTCGTCCAGAAACAGGCTCTCTCCTTAACATATCGCAGGCCCTCCTCGCCTGTAGTATTGGGGTCAAATCTCGATATGTAGAGAGAGACGGTCGGCTCCACAACTCGTAGAGTTGTTTCTGCAGCGGAAGCGGTGGCGGTACCCCTTAGGTTACGAGTCAACCTCTGTCGGCGTTTTTTCTCCACAAGTGTGAAACCATCCCCGTCGACTTTCTTTGTTGACTGTGTACTACAAGATGCTTGCTGTTGAAGAGTTTGGGGACAGGACACCTGCGCATAATTCTTCTTCTTACATACTCGTGGAGTAGGCACGGATGACGTAGTAGGCGCCGCGGGAGCCGAGGTAATCGGGGCCGGGCGCACTTTGACCTGTGCGTCGGTTTTCGCGCTACTAGCATTATTGCTGACGGGTGATGTTTCACAATTCTTAGTACCGCGTCGCACACATACGTAAGGTGCTGACTGCGGCATTGCCGACGTTGTTGCATTTTGTTTGCGCAATGTGGCGAGCTCCGTACTTAACTCCAAAACAATGTGCTCCGAATCCTTCAGCTTGGCCCGGATGTAGGTGACCTCGGCCTTCAGCAGCAACACGTCCTGCAGCAAGGCTTTAGCGTCGACTGGATCCGTGACGTCCGCGGAGGGAGGGTGTCCATCCATATTCGCACTTTTTGATGACGTTTATTTATTATTCAAACATCGAGGCAGCCGCTATAACACAACTGCTCGCGTTGACGGTGACGTATTTGACTTTGTTCTAATTAAATATCATCAAATTACAAGGCTTTTGCCCTTCAATACGAATTTACGTGCTGGTACTTTATAGTCTAAGAAACCATGACACATTTTCACTCACTCAGTAAATTTTAGTGATAGCTGACTTTTACTTCTAGTTATCTGTAGTGCATTTATTATTAGTATGCAGGTTTCCTTACGTTGTTTTTCTTCACCATAAAAGTCATTTAGCCATTCATGGTTACGTAAGCGGGAATCGAATGGACTTTCAAAAAATACTAAATCTAGCACTTGGCCGGCGTGATTGGCTAAGGCCAGCCGGGCTAGCATGAATTCGAAAACGCGATAAATATAGCGATTTATCTACATCCAACTGTCAAAATATGATAAAAATACCCGCCATATTTAATTTTACCATACCATAGCACGCCATAATTCATTAGGTCATTATATCGTGGTGTCGATATATTTTATCACGCACAGTTATGCTAGGGGGGCTGATCACTATAATTCAGGGTAGGCTCGAGCCCCTCGGTGGGGGCATTATATGAGCTGATGATGATGATTTTATCAATAAAACAAAACATTATCAATGAACACGTATATTTATTGTTCATTTATATAATATTTTACAATTCTATATTATCTAGAAACGGTTACACACTCTTACAATGTATTGAAATCATATTTACACTAAGCTATGTATTTAAGTACATGGAATTTTATATAATGTAATAATAACTACTTTATTGAACACTAATATTTAATAATGCTAATATACAAATTATTTTTGAAGAAAAAGTTATTCCATAATTTGAAAATTGTCTATAATTCGCAAATTGGAATGTCTTGAAGTTTATCATGGGAACTCTCTAGCTTTCCTATACAACACAAAAATAAGTTTTTAAATAGTAATAACAGCTAAACTTACTGAATTGATTTGATAAAAATATTAATGACTTGACAAAGCGACAATGCTGCAAAAATGCAAAAGGTGGATTCAATTTTCAATAAAAAAATTGACAATAATATGTAGCAAGTATCTAAGTATAGTAAGTAATATATAAATATTTAAATACTGGCAATAATAAATATGTATTAAGTACATAAACAGTCATAGCCTGAAACTATATACCTAACTACAGAGGAAAAATGAAACTATTTACATCGTTTCAGCGTCCAACGCTGAAATTATCATGAATAAACTCTAAACACTATATTTCTGTATATCTAGACATCTATTACGTATACAGGTATTTCCGAAAAAAGCTTATTTACATTTTACTACTACTAAAATTAATCTATTATAATATTTTAATTATATTTAATCACTAGACAAAACATTTCAATTTATTAGAATTATTTTCGTTTCCTTTTTTTTTTCATTGAGTATTCATTTATTACCGTTAGCTCTTAGACTATAACTTGAAATAAAGAATCGCCTTCAAAAATTACTTGCACAATTTCGATGCTGTTTACGTCATATTTTGTGTATCTTTCTGAGTGAGATTCTTCACATTTAGGCCCGGCGCCCATTTATCGACATCGGCATGGCGGAGTATTTTAGGTGCTAAAAGCTTTATACATTAACTTCATGACATTAAAGTAGAAATTTCTATGATATACGATCGTAGTACCATAAATACCGCTTCGGTCAAACTGGGCGCCGGGCCTTAATAATCATTTTACCTTAACAAACCTATTTACTCAGAGCATCAAAAAAAAAATCTATTACCAGAATATTCCCGAACTTTCTCCCAAAACAACGGGCTTAGAACTCAGTCCAATATCTCTACCACTAATCAGAAAATCCCTCATTATTTGTATTGTCAGACGTTGGAGAAGTTCCCGGCGAAGGTACCTGCATCTGCCTTCCATACATCAGCTCGGAAGGAGGCATAAACGACTGCAAATATTCTGGAGGAGGTCTTATGACTGTTGGCAAATACCCTGTACCGCTGTAAGGAGGCGTCAAGAATCTTCTAGAAGGGGAAAACTTGAAACTCTGATTGGATAGTGGCGAAAAAGCAGATTTGGACTGGTAATTCTGCATATACGGAGGTGATTCTTGAGTTATAGTGTAGCTAGGAGCACTGGCTTCAGTACCATTTATCATCATATCCATAGCAGCGACTACATCTCCCTTGCATCTGGTCAAAATAGCTTCAATCTCCTGCCTGCTTCGTCTCGGAAAGACCTTGATAAGAACATCTATTGGCGACTTCTGGTAAGGAGTTTCCTCGTCCTCTTTGCGTCTGAACATTTTGTACTTGTATTCAGGATCCCATTTTTCTTCTTCTTCCTTCTTTACTGTGACGTTATCTCTTGTCTCTTTCATGGAGAGGTTCTCTGGGGTCAATGAGGGTTCAGAGTCTAGTTCCTCTTCGACGTTGAGCTCGTGGTCTGAAGGGGAGCGGGGAGGGGGCGTGGTCAGCGGAGGGGTGGTGGGAGGAGTCTTTGTTTCTGACGCTGGCTCGGGTTGTGGTGATGGACTGGATACCTCGTTGATGCGAGCGCGTTTTTGAACTGTGAACAAGGGAGAATAGAGGTTAGTTTTGATTGTATTTGTAACTTTGTTAGGTTCGGAGGAATTGGTAACGAAATGGTAGTAGCAACTGCTAGGCAAGACCTTGCTGGTTCAATTCTTACGTAGGGCAATACATTTGCGTTTCTCACTGTAATATATCATCGATCAGTAGGCAGAAATTTTTGATCTATAGAGGATTCTTACAGGGCGTTACTTTACGTATTCAGAACATATTCGCAGTTGATTTTATGAATACCTTCTATCAACTGAAACCTACATATTCAATAAACTAAGGTATTTAAACCATATTAAAAGAAATAATATCCCTACGAAACACCACAATAAAAAACACAAAACAGAATCATTATTAAAACACAAAAAAAACAATTGCGTTCAAAGAAACAATAAAACAACGAATGTTCAACTGTTAGCACTTAAGAAACGTACAGTCGACCACAAAAGTACAAAACGGTTGCGAACAAAATGTCACGGTGTTGTGACCACTTGAGTGGCGGGGTGTGCTTTGTCATTCTGCATGCTGTTTGTTTTATTTGGAACACTATGTTTGAGGTCTGCGAGTGTAAATGCGAGATTTTTGATGTGGTTGTTTTTAGATAACTTTTTAAAAGTCTAAAATATAAAGTCGTATATTCTCATGACCAAGAGTATTAAGTAACTACATTAGCTGTGATCCCGTAGATAAATTAATAAATAAATAAATCTTTATTGAGGAACCAGAAACACATACAATTACAGAAATAATAAACGGTACCTGCAGAAGTTTACTGAAAAAGTTACTTAAAACTGTGACACCAACGCCCACCTCCAAACAGCGTTCAAAAATTACAATCCCAATATCGTAGGAATTTTGGAAAAAAAAAGTATTCTATGTGTTTTCTTCGTTATAAGAAACATCTGTACCAAATTATATCTAAATCCACTCTGTAGTTATTGTGTGAAAGAGAAACAAACATCCACCCATCTACCTTTACGTACGCATCATATATCTTTAAAAACTGATTATATTTTCAGAGTAACTACTTGGGCGAAACACTACAAAAATTACATCCTATAATTATATAGTTTCAATTAATTACAAATCTACTTATACATAATCTAGACCTCGATCGAACTAATCGGTTCACTAGACGGGGTGTGTCTGCCCCCATCCCCCCCCCCCCCCCCCCTTTAAACCCACATATAGGGCTACCCTCTTGGTAGGATATTCTATTAATAGTACGTGAACTTTCAGAATAACTTGGTAAGAAATATCGATGGTTTTAATTGAAAAGGATAACATATTATTAGTTTTGGTATTCTTAGGACCTATTTCACCATCTTCAAGTAAAATTCCGAGTACTTACTCACATGTTTTGTCTTTGTCACTTGATATAAAGTAAGAAAGAGACAAAACTAACTTTACTTGCTGAGTACCTTTACTTGAAGTTCGTGAAATAGGCCTTTGAAAAAACACATGTTATTAGTGGTTAGAAAAACTTCTGTGCTTGGATGGTAACTTAGGTGCCTTGGTATCGATATTATTAAATAGGTTTTCCGTTCGATTTTTAAGAAGATATGTGTATGTTGTCTGTATTTAATTTCATATTGAATTGTATCTATGCAACTCATATTTTATTTTACACATAAACTTTTCCTCTTGAATCACTCTATCTATCTCTGAAAACTACATCAAAATCCGTTGCGTGGTTTAAAAGATCCAAGAATAAATAGAGACTCACACGTAGAAATTTTTAACACAGCGTTAGGTACAATCATAAACAGAAGTGTACATTAAAAATCGAAATCTCGATAGCCCTATTCCCACCCCGTGATCCCGGGGAACCGTTTAAAAAAACAATAACACAGCCATTAAATTCTCACACACGAGTGCATCTCTCCTAATTGCGCCGAATACAATTGTTCTTGTGACTGTACATATGACTTTTGGTTTGCGTATTTACCGACTCACTTCACTTTTTAAATTATTTGTGTGACATTTTTATGTTTTATTGTGCGTAATGTTTTAAAGTTTAACATTTTTAATAATGGTGTATTATATGATGTATATAGTTTGAATACTGTTTTTAAATCCCCGTTTTAAAAAAAATGCTGAATCTATTGTGGCTTTAAAATTATCATGTCTGAATATACTGGTTTTGGAAGTATAATTTAACATTTTTCCCATAAGTAACACTACTATAACTTAATATTATCAATTAACTAGCTGTGCCCCGCGGTTTTACCCGCGTGGAACCTTATCCCGTGGGAATTTTGGGATAAAAAGTCCTATGTGTTATTTCTAGGTATGAGGAACATCTGTACCAAATTTCATTAAAATCCATTTAGTAGTTTTTGCGTGAAAGAGGAACAAACATCCACACTCAACATTCGACTTTGTAGGTAATATTAGTAGGATACCTATATCATCTTCATACACAAACTGATGTCTAATTTCAATACCTGTACTAAGAGTTATCACAAACTACAGTCACATACATACACACATCCAGACCATTTATATTCATGGATATATTATGTAGATAATAATTTATCTTATCCTCATCTTATAAGACAAAAACGACAACAGACAGACTAGTGTTTATATGTATAAAAAGAATTCAACGAGTACCAAGATATAGATTAAATCATTTAAATAAAAATCCATTTAATTTTCTTTGTGGTTCACTCATTGTACAACATACATTGATGGTTTTGTTCATTCATTCATTCATTCTGTTCAATGTTGAACGTTCAGTGTAATCGTATCATTTCTTTTTGTACGATTGAATTACAAGAATCGGTTTTTGTTAGATTCTTTTTCCTTTTTGTTAATAAAGAAGGTTTTATTTAAATGTTTTTATGTTATTTTTTTATTTGTTTGAGAAGGGTTTTATTTCGTATTTATTTGTTTTATGGACAATTGCAGAGTATGTATGCTTAAGTAATAAATAATGGTATTTTGTAATGTAAAGTTTTGTTAAGTATATTCTAATGATAATTAAATTGAATACACTTTTTCTTTCTTTCAGACCACTACCATTGATCCGTCGGTGTTTAAAATCTATGTATTTTTTTTTTGTTTGTTAATACGCTTTCTCGCAATATACCTAAGAAAAAAGTTTATAATCGGAAAATTACTAAGTAGCGGAAGGTTGGTAGTAAATTCTAAGGTCTCACTTTAGGCAAATCCCAAAATGGCAAAAAGGGCATAAAAGTTGATTTACCCTTTGAAGTTAGATAGAGCTATGTTAGAATTACAATTAAACAATAGGTACATACAATTTGAACCCAAAATTGAGTATAATTTATCTACAACTAGCAGCGCACCGCGGTTTTGCGTAAAAATGCGTAGCTCGTAGTATCAAACAATCTCGGCACAATTCACCATCGTGTGTTAAAAAATTAAGTAACAGCGCCATCTATTGGTAGGATTTGTGCCTACAAAAATTTACAATAAAACATACGATTACTTATACACAATCCCATGGGAATTTCGGGATAAAAAGTATCCTATGTATTATTCCTAGTTATAAGGAACATCTGTACCAAATTTAATCAAAATCGATACAGTAGTTTTTGCGTGAAAGTGGAACAAACATCCAAACTCACAAACATACAAACTTTCGCATTTATAATATTGGTAGTTAATTAGTAGTTATTAATATTAGTATAATAATAGTAGATAAATTAAAAAACAATGAAGGAAGAAACCCTATAATGAGAAAACAATGAAAATATCCATGAAATATCATTGATTAACTCCAATACCCTTTACTACAAATTAACCGCGACAACTCAACACGAACGTATCGTATTGTTCGCGTATGATTTACGCCTCTGTTTATAACACTGACCGCAGTCGCGAACAATAGCAGCGATGTATTACGAACAATGAGAACGTGTCGCGGTAATGTATGTGTGTTAATTTATGTGGTTTGGTACTTGAAGTTATATCTTTGGTTAGTGGATTATTTAAGTTACTATTCGATTGGGATAGATCTGATGGCAATGGCGTCGACGCTCTTACGGCGAAGAAAAACATCGTGAGAAAACTTGTACTAACAGCGACATATATCCGCAACTGTGGGAAATAACTGAAGAGTCCTGAATCGCGCAAGCGAAATTTACAGCGCAATTGACTATGTATACGAGAGCCCGACTGCAACCGTCGGGCAGCTGCCCACCAGACATAACACCCGTCTGGTCGGAGGATCCTCCCTTTTCAATGGGGATTCCCTCAACCCCATAATGGTGACCCCGACGTGAGGTTGAGGAACTTCATCAACCCCATCATGTCGGGGTCACCATGGGGTTGCGGATAGATGTCGCTGTTAGTACTTAGTTCCTATGTGGTGTGTAGATGTCGCCACAAACTTACCCCTGCGAAGAAATTGTAAGATTGTGTGCTCTATGACCAACCCGCACTCGGCCTGTGGTTGACTAAGGCCTTATCGCCCTCATTTAGGGTAGGATCAAGCTTGCGATGGGATAGTAAGTATATGTAAAATGTGTGTAATTATTCCACCAAATATGGTTAAGTATATTGGAAACTGACCCCAATTAGAAATGGGACTAAGGTTTGGAATCGGTAATCGAACTCGAAATCTTATGCAAAATTTCAAATAGTTAAAGAAAAATCTAATCCCCCAAAAACATTCTGTAAAAAACTAGCCAAGTCTCGATGGAGCTGCTTGTTTATCTCTAAAAAGTAATGAAATCTAGACAAACTCGTGCCAAGTTTAAGGTTCCTTACCGCGATTTCTTTATTATTATAGTTTATGTTGTGTGACTTGGCCGTTGAACATTGTTTAAAACGTTAGTAGTGGGTACACGTCAATTTTGTTTACACGTAATGTTATAACATTATTAAATAACGCAGCTTTATCAAGCCTACAATTGACTGGATATTGAATCAACATTTTTCAAGTGGCTATAATTAAGCTAATTTTCTATCGTCAATGGATAGGTTCTGGATTTTTTAAGATTGGTGCAATAGCGTCATGGAGCACCTAGTTTTGTACCCTTGTGTACATACATGTGTACCCTTCAACGGCCAAGTCACACAACATTAACTATAATAATAAAGAAATCGCAGTAAGGAACCCCAGACTTGGCACGACTTTGTCTAGATTTCATTACTTTTTAGAGTTAAACAAGCAGCTCCATCGAGACTTGGCTTGGCTTTTTTACAGAATGTTTTTGGGGGGATTTCATTTCTTTTTGTTAAAACTTGTTTATATTGATTTATTTTATTAGATTTTCTTATTTGACACATTTTTTGCTTTTTAGGAGTAGTATTTTATTATTAAGCGCCACGTGGTTTCACCCGCGTAGTTACCGTTCGCGTTTCCGTGGGAATTTCGGGATAAAAAGTATCTATAGATAAATAGTTTTAAGCTACCTCCCCACAAATTGTCAGCCAAATCAGTTCAGCTGTTCTAGAATTATAATTCCCGTTCCCATTCCCGTGGGAATTTCGGGATTAAAAGTATTCTATGTGCTTCTCCTGGTCCTAAGCTACCTCCCCACCAATTTTCAGCCAAACCAGTTCAGCCGTTCTTGAGTAATAAATTCCCGTTCCCATTCCCGTGGGATTTTCGGGATTAAAGTATTCTTTGTTCTTGTCCTGGTTTTAAGCTACCTCTCCACCAATTTTCAGCCAAATCAATTCAGCCGTTCTTGATTTTTTAATTCCCGTTCCCAATCCCGTGGGAATTTCGGGATCAAAAATATCCTATGTCCTTTTCCTGGTTCTAAGCTACCTCCCCACTAATTTTCAGCCAAATCAGTTCAGCCGTTCTTGAGTTACAATTCCCGTTCCCATTCCCGTATAATTCCCGTTCCCGTTCGATTATCCTAGTTTTTATAGTTTTCCCTTTATGTGGCCATTAAACCCTAACTCTGTACCAAATTTCAGCTCTCTAGGTTTATGGGAAGTACTAGTTCTATTTTGATGATCATGAGTGAGTGAGTGAGTGAGTGAGTGAGTGAGTGAGTGAGTGAGTGTCTGTCATAAATACGAAACTTTGCTTTCGCTTAGCTTCGGAACTAAATGACCTACAGACTTGAAATTAAGTATGTGATTGTATATTATTTTAAGTATGTGATTGTATAGCTTACTGGATGACGAAAATTTCAGCGTTCTGGGCTTATCCAGAGGTTGTCAAATAGGGGCCTGAAAATGCGGCGAAATGGTTCCTGTAAAGGATGGTACGGCAGTGTTTGCTTCGCGCTCGACTTGGCGGGGGGCACTGCCGTGCCCCCAGATATATAAAATCTCGTGTCACAGTTTTCGTTGCCATACTCCTCCGAAACGGCTTGACCGATTCTCATGAAATTTTGTGAGCATATTCAGTAGGTCTGAGAATCGGCCAACATCTATTTTTCATCCCGAAATTCCCATGGGAACGGGAATAGGAACTACGCGTGTGAAACCGCGGGGCGCAGCTAGTAAGAAGTATAAATTCGTACCATTTCATCCAAATTTCCTCTCAGATACAATTCCCAAATTTCCCAAAACTATAATTCACCAAAAATCTTCCAAAAAAAGCTACAAAAACCCAACCAAATCCACCCCGAACCAGCTCGATCCAGTTATAACTGGTAACAACTAGTGTCACACACATCGACCAGTAAATTTGCCCGGACAATGGTGTGCAGCTCCATTGATATCCATTGATATATGGGTTGCAGTGGTGTTGAAACAATTTTATTAACGGATTTAATTTTGAAAATATACATTCAGAAGCAGCTTAGTTGGGCTTTGAACCCTGGACTGTGGGGCAGTTCTAAATCACTGAACTACCAAGTCCATAATTATCTTAGCTGTTGAGAATCTTTGGCGTTTACGACAGCCAATAGTGTCAAGGTTCAGAATTGTAATGGGTGCAGCTGAAGAGAAAATTAGAATTTTTGAAACATATCTCCCGGAGTTATAGATAACCCAATTGTGTGGTTGCCTATAAAAAAACTAACTTTAATTAAGTAGGTATGTCAAAGATTGATTAATTGGAAGGTTCTCATACGACCCGGAATATAATGTATTACAATTATTTACCCATCAAACCACTTCACATCGCATCTCATTATAAAAATATCAAAATATCATACAAACAAATAATACTACATAATTATAATGCAATAACAATATCTCCTCTCATCTCTAACCCCTGACCAGATAAACCTGGCATTAATAAACTGCGTATTAACAATATCCGTATGATATTTATTTATACCGTTGTTATTCAACACAAAGGCCGGAGGATATTAAACACAATCTAATTTCATTTAGAACTTCATGTTTTAGGGTTGGCACAGTGAAAAAAAATGGTAAAAAATAATATAAATATTCGTTTATGCTATGTTCTGCGGTTACATTTGCGTTAAATTGTATCCTACTAATAAAGCCGAATGTTTGTGAGTGTGGATGTTTAGATGTATGAATGTTTGTTCCTCTTTCACGCAAAAACTACTGAATGGATTTTAATTTGGTACAGATGTTCCTCATATCTAGGAATAACACTTAGGATACTTTTTATTCCAAAATTCCAACGGGATAAAGTTCCACGCGGGTAAACCGCGGGGCACAACTATTACATATTATAATAAGGTAAGCCTTCTTCTTAAATCATTCGTCATATTTTTTTTATTAAGAGCAATCGATATGTCACCTGATGGTAAGTAACTAACGTCGTCCATGGACATCTGTATCTAAGCCTCTAAGAAGAGTCCCAAATGTGTTGCCAGCTTTTAAAGGAAAACAGGATATTAGGAGAAGAGGGAAAGGTGTTTGGACTTACAATGCTATGCGCAGTAGCTC
Source organism: Timandra comae (assembly GCA_958496195.1). NCBI lineage: Eukaryota > Metazoa > Arthropoda > Insecta > Lepidoptera > Geometridae > Timandra > Timandra comae. Next base: position 6,962,827 of record OY292377.1, on the reverse strand, counting down.
TCATTTCTACTTGACGCCGATAATCTGTAAGAGTGTGGTTCTTCCCCGGTCGATACAAACCGTGATAAACACCAAATTGGACTGGGATCATTAGTTAGTAATTACGCGTTGAACTAGCCCATGTTCGTACTGGGATTATCACAATTTTGATCTAAAATTATAAAACCTTTTTTATTCGTTTTCCAATACTATTTGCATAATCCTTCCAATATGAGATGTGGTGGCAGCCCTACCAACATCCCGCGCGCCGTATGATTGCATTGCAATAGAACACTAATTCCTCAATCGAATGCATAACCTCATCTCCATCCCCGCACCCAAATACCGACCTTATCCCCTCACAAATAAAACACAAATTCCAATAACCAATTCCAATAATAGATTCGCCCAACAATTGGGTTTATTGTTACCACCCGCCGGTTCAAAGTTACTCGCAATTAATTAATACAAAATGGTACTTAGGGCTAGAGAGATAGAGTTTAAATTTCTGTGTAGGGTTCAGCAGTAAATAATAGGTGTCGTAAACAATTGGTGTAGTCGGGCCGGGTTCCGTATTGTTAGTAACAATCGGTAATCACTTGAAAATGGACCAGAAGGGTAGGAATTAGGGGTTACGCCGCTAATAGGGGGTGTTTTATTAATTTTTAAAGTCATTTGAAGTGTATTAATTGAATTATTTAAGTTTTAATAAGTTTTTTTCGGATTGTCTGTTGGTTTGGTTTAACATAATAATAGTATTTTTTTTTTATCTCATTCACACAATTCTCTAGTTAGAGTACAGTATATTTACTGTAAGACAAAGACCTCTTTCTCACTGATAAATATTAAATAAGTGAGGAGAAATATTCGTAGTCTTTAACCACCTTCATAATTTCTTTAAAGGCGCAGGATTTTGTTTAACCCGGCTAATTAAGAACTTTCCTATTTGAAAAATAAACGGGGAAAACTATAGGTAAGTAGGTAATGAATTAATTACAGAACCGAAAAAATCATTAAAATTTACCAACTAAAAATCAGCATTCATTGTTAACTTTAAAACCGAAAAACTCCTACTAATCAAACTCCCCAAAAGTTTACTCAATAAAAAAACATATAAGTACATTACAAAGAACGCTATAGCTGTGCAACCCGACACCACTCGCGATTTAATCATCGCAAACGTAGCAACATAAAACCAAACGTAATGTTCCTTCGAAAAATTTAATAAAAAAATAAACTTAAGAAGCCAACAAACTGTTGATATTGCGTTACTCGAGGACTAGGGAGGGGACACAGGAGACTTGTCTCAAATTTTTTTTTTTCAACCCACATCGTCCCACTGCTAGTCAAATGTCAAAAAAAATAATGTTAAAAAAAAAATATGAAAAATAATGAGATGATGAAGTGAATAATTATAGAAAAACAAATGCACTAAGTATGTCCATTTTGTATAAAATTCATTCAAGGCTGGAGGGAGCATAGAAAGAAATCATCTAATAGGTTACATAAATCACATAGAACGTGTGACCTTACACCACAAAGGAATTAAATTAGATAGGACAGTTTTTAAAGAAAAAAAAACGTGTGGCACTCGTGGACTGCCGCCGTAAAGCTATTGCATAGCAATTTTATCAACTAATTGTTTTTTTTATTTTTGTATTGCAATCCTAACCTTAGAAATTTTGATGTCGTACTTGGGACTTCATACAATAAAAACTTTTTCTACATTACTATAAAAACTTTTTGGAAAATTTACAATAAAAAAGTTTTAGATAAAAAAATAATAAAAACGTGAGGGTTTTTTTCGTTACGGAATTTCTGTATTCGGTCCCCGCGCTCAAGGCCCTCGATAGAAGCTATGCAATAGCTTAATATTCAAAAGAAATCTTAGTACTGAATCTTAATTAAGAACAGCAAGGTTCTCGAATGGAGACCTGGTGAAGGTTGCCCGAAATCGTTAGTTGCAGCTGCAGGCTAGCGCAAATCTGTCCCCACAAATAGAAAAAGGCCTATGTTCTGTAGGTAGACAACCAATATTATGTTGATGATGATCACAACAGTAAAAAAATTTTGGAGATCGGCGATTATCTAGTAATTATTTTTAAATTAACAACAAAATCAAGACTAAGACTGCTTCCAATCAATTCAAGACCGAGTCTCCCCGTATCTTCCCTAAATCGTCCCCCATCACTACGAGTATCAAACCGACTGACAAATATATAAATCAATCGGGAACCGTGTATCGGTTTCACTCGCAAATAAAAAGGGAAAAAATACAGATTTATAGATTTAATAGAACAGACATTGTAGCTTTGTAGTTCATACTCGTCATGTTCATTGGTAATATTAGGTCTAAATACCTAATAAAAAGATATATCCGATATCACGAAACATATAGGTACGTAATTACATACCTATATTTGGTGATATCGGTTATAGAGCCACGTCGATGTAGCAGGTGCATACCTGCTAAGGGCCTATTTCACGACCTTCAAGTAAAATTACTCGCCAAGTAAAATTACTTTTGTCTCTTTCTTGCTTTATATCAAGTGACAAAGACAAAACATGTGAGTAGCTCGGAAAGTTACTTGAAGATGGTGAAATAGGCCCTAAGTCTAAGCTTAGTAGAGTTAGTACTGAGTAGAGCAAACCTCTACATAACAGGAGCTAAGGGCTGTCTTCATAAAGTTCCTATAGAACACACAACGGACTTATAAGTTAATTTCACCAATTGATAGAGTGATTCAAGAGGAAGGATGTGGGTATTAATATTGGTGTAAGGGTATTTTGATAGAAAAACAATGATTTTCTTCTAATTATGGGATAATAACTCGATCAAGCATAGACAAATAGGATGTGTAAACATAGACAACGTAGTGACAGTGTTGCCCTTTGTAGATAATTTTCACCTTTTTTAATTGATGCATTTTTTAAATAAGTGCATATCCAGAATAACTATTCTATATCCAAACAAATCAAACACAGGAGCCCTTAGGCGTCTGCCGATTACGCACCCATTAAACTTACACCCCTAGCTCAAGTAGCTACTATACACACAAAAATATACCTTATTTTTATATTCATAAAGCACAATTTCCTTTAAAAACAATCACTAAACATTTAACGCTACAATTTTTGGAAATAGAACTCTATTTTCAAAATGTTAAAGTTGTTTTTCCATTGAATGATTGTGAAGATCCCATTCGATCCTTTTGGTCATGGTTCTTTTTTTAAAAGGTTTCAATAACTGGTCAGTAAGAAGTTTGAGTACCATAGAGTTTGTGCTTTTTTATTGAGTTTGATTCATTATAAGTTTTTAAGAATGTTTTTTTTTTTTTTTATTGTGGAAGGAATGTTGAGATACAGTACTTATCATTATTTTATGTTTTTTTTACCATTTTCTAAGTATTTGAATATCTATACAAGAATATCAAAATGAATACTGTTCAACAGCTTCCACAATTTTTTTTTCTGTCTTGTAGTCCGAATCGTCATTGTGTAGTAAAAGTTCAATAATTTTTAGGTAGAGTTCTAGTGAAACAAAAAAAAAACAACATTACCAACTTCCATAGAGAGAAAGTTAGTTTAAATTAAAATCATTAGATAAAGAGAAAATATGTGCAAACAACCATTATTATACATGAATAAAATAAACAACCACAGAAACAAACATTCAAAACAAATTAAAATACAAAAATAAACACAAACATTTTAACCCCAAAATAAACGTTATAAACCGAATCAAAAACAACTCTTCAACAAATTGAAAATCTCGACTCATTTAAAGGATTTTTATACAATGAATACCGAGGTACATCAACTGACCCGAAGTGGACATGAGATAGCGATATACAAACACCGCGAGAGCAAGCGAGATAGCTTTACTTTATAAGTGGCACTTGAAATATAAAAGGTATCGAATTGAGAAAAGGATAGCTGTATATATTTTGTACGGGTTAGAAAGAGATAGCGTATTGGTAAAGGGATGAAATGCGCTCGAGTATTATAAGTTTATTCTAAATGATGTGAAGGATTTTCTTTGTGGAAATCGTTGGAAATAGATATGAGGAAGTTAGAGATATCTTTTTGAGGTTTTCCTTACCAATTTGTAATATTAAGCGTTTTTATTAAGAAAGTTTAAATACGAAGGTATTTTAACTTTTCGGTCCAATTGCGGAAAATTGGCAATTTTCTTTTAATCTTTCTAATATTATAAATGCGAAAGTTTGTATGTTTGTGAGTTGGGATGTTTGTTACTCTTTCACGCAAAAACTACTGTATCGATTTAGGTTAAATTTGGTACAGATGTTCCTTATAACTAGGAATAACACGTAGGATTTTTATCCCGAAATTCCCATGAGATTGGGATTCACGCACGAAAAACCGCGGGGCGCAGCTAGTTGATAATAAAATAACTATTTTGAATATCCCACTGGCAGATTTCAACCTGCAAGGCAATGGGTTCTCATCCTGTAAGATTTCACTGGTAGAATCATCATAAGTGCCTCATTGAGGCCTTAACTGAATAAATGGTTTTTGACTTTTGACTGCAAGAGTGACTGAAGATTTTAGTACAGTGAGAAATAGCTAATAAGCGTAGGTAATGATCACGCGTGTTGATTGGTTGTAGCGTGATGTTTAAACAGCCTACAGGCTTCCTCTAAATCTAATCCCACCAAAAACATTCTGTAAAAAACTAGCCAAGTCTCGATGGAGCTGCTTGTTTAACTCTAAAAAGTAATGAAATCTAGACAGACTCGTGCCAAGTCTAAGGTTCCTTACTGCGATTTCTTTATTATTATAGTTAATGTTGTGTGACTTGGCCGTTGAACATTGTTTAAAAGGTTAGTAGTGGGTACATGTCAATTTTGTTTACACGTAATGTTATAACATTATTAAAATACGCAGCTTTATCAAGCCTACAATTGACTGGATATTGAATCAACATTTTTCAAGTGGCTATAATTAAGCAAATTTTCTATCGTCAATGGATAGGTTCTGGATTTTTTAAGATTGGTGCAATAGCGTCATGGAGCACCTAGTTTTGTACCCTTGTGTACATACATGTGTACCCTTCAACGGCCAAGTCACACAACATTAACTATAATAATAAAGAAATCGCAGTAAGGAACCTTAGACTTGGCACGAGTCTGTCTAGATTTCATTACTTTTTAGAGTTAAACAAGCAGCTCCATCGAGACTTGGCTAGTTTTTTACAGAATGTTTTTGGTGGGATTTCATTTCTTTTTGTTAAAACTTGTTTATATTGATTTATTTTATTAGATTTTCTTATTTGACACACTTATTTTTTAGGAGTAGTATTATATTATTAAGCGCCCCGCGGTTTCACCCGCGTAGTTCCCGTTCGCGATTCCGTGGGAATTTCGGGATAAAAAGTATCTATACATAAATAGTTTTTAAGCTACCTCCCCACAAATTGTCAGCCAAATCAGTTCAGCTGTTCTAGAATTATAATTCCCGTTCCCATTCCCGTGGGAATTTCGGGATTAAAAGTTTTCTATGTGCTACTCCTGGTTCTAAGCTACCTCCCCACCAATTTTCAGCCAAATCAATTCAGCCGTTCTTGAGTAATAAATTCCCGTTCCCAATCCCGTGGGATTTTCGGGATTAAAGTGTTCTATGTTCTTGTCCTGGTTCTAAGCTACCTCCCCACCAATTTTCAGCCAAATCAATTCAGCCGTTCTTGATTTTAGAAATTCATGTTCCCAATCCCGTGGGAATTTCGGGATTAAAAGTATCGTATGTCCTTTTCCTGGTTCTAAGCTACCTCCCCACCAATTTTCAGCCAAATCAATTCAGCCGTTCTTGATTTTTAAATTCCCGTTCCCAATCCCGTGGGAATTTCGGGATTAAAAGTATCCTATGTCCTTTTCCTGGTTCTAAGCTACCTCCCCACCAATTTTCAGCCAAATCAATTCAGCCGTTCTTGATTTTTAAATTCCTGTTCCCAATCCCGTGGGAATTTCGGGATTAAAAGTATCCTATGTCCTTTTCCTGGTTTTAAGCTACCTCCCCACCAATTTTCAGCCAAATCAGTTCAGCCGTTCTTGATTTTTAAATTCCCGTTCCCAATCCCGTGGGAATTTCGGGATTAAAAGTATCCTATGTCCTTTTCCTGGTTCTAAGCTACCTCCTCACCAATTTTCAGCCAAATCAATTCAGCCGTTCTTGATTTTTAAATTCCCGTTCCCAATCCCGTGGGAATTTCGGGATTAAAAGTATCCTATGTCCTTTTCCTGGTTCTAAGCTACCTCCCCACCAATTTTCAGCCAAATCAGTTCAGCCGTTCTTGAGTTACAATTCCCGTTCCCATTCCCGTATAATTCCCGTTCCCGTTCGATTATCCTAGTTTTTATAGTTTTCCCTTTATGTGGCCATTAAACCCTAACTCTGTACCAAATTTCAGCTCTCTAGGTTTATGGGAAGTACTAGTTCTATTTTGATGATCATGAGTGAGTGAGTGAGTGAGTGAGTGAGTGAGTGAGTGAGTGTCTAAAATGCGAAACTTTGCTTTCGCTTAACTTGGGAACTAAATGACCTACAGACTTGAAATTTTATTTTAAGTATGTGATTGTATAGCTTACTGGATGACGAAAATTTCAGCGTTCTAGTCTTATCCAGAGGTAGTCAAATAGGGGCCTGAAAATGCGGCGAAATGGTTCCTGTAAAGGATGGTACGGCAGTGTTTGCTTCGCGCTCGACTTGGCGGGGGGCACTGCCGTGCCCCCAGATATATAAAATTCTCGTGTCACAGTTTTCGTTGCCATACTCCTCCGAAACGGCTTGACCGATTCTCATGAAATTTTGTGAGCATATTCAGTAGGTCTGAGAATCGGCCAACATCTATTTTTCATCCCGAAATTCCCACGGAACGGGAACGGGAACTACGCGTGTGAAACCGCGGGGTACAGCTAGTTAATCTATACAATACTCTAAGAATTTTCGAATTCGAACCAGTAGTTCTTAAGATTAACGCGTTCAACCAAACAAACTCTTCAACTCTATAACATTAGTATACTTAGATATACAATTACTATACCATTAGTACCACCAAAAAATAGAAAAAAAAATCCTTAACAATCGCCAATCCTAAGGGACATGCCAAACCACAGATAATTATGGAAACAAAATACTTAAATGTCACCAAATGGTCGCATATCGGGTTACTAAACCAAATGACAGTTTACCACATTTTGAGTTGAGTGCGTCGATTTATTGTGCGATAAACTGTGGTTGTAATATAGGTTTTCTTTGTTATATTACAGTAAGTATTTGTAATCACCACATAGTATAAAACAAAGTCGCTTTCTCTGTCCTTATGTCCCTATGTATGCTTAGATCTTTAAAACTACGCAACGGATTTTGATGCGGTTTGTTTTAATAGATAGAGTGATTCAGTAGGAACGTGTTTAGCATAATTTTATCCCCATATTCCTACGGGAACGGGAACTACGCGGGTGAAACGGCGGATTTACGTGCCCTCCGAAGCACGGAACCCTCATGAAATTAAAAGAAACTTTTAGTAATGACCCATCACAGTCATGATGGTGCCAGACGTTGCTCAACCGCACAGACCACAAGTGATACGCGGGTAGCACTGGGCCATGAGGGATTCTATACTTTCAACTTCAAAATTTTTTAAATACAGCTACCCAAATTTACACCCAACATCGTCGATATTACACATTTCACTTACAAAAACAACAAATAAAATTTTCCGTTTGATTGATGACAATTGGAATCAATGGTTAATAAAACCGAAATTCAATACGTCATACATCCCCCGACGCGCCCCCGCGGCGAGGGGTCGAGACTTACGCCAAATTGGGGTACACGATTTTTTATTATTACGTTTATAATTTAATTTGAGTAATGCACGGTTTTCTTTGCTTCGCGGTCTGGGTCACTGGTGGTAAGGCACGTTTTCTTTAGTTTTTGGTTTGGGCATGTGTGTATGTGTTCGTAGTTTCTGATACCCTAAATACAGGTAATGAAGCAAGTTAGCGGATTGAGTAATATTTTAATAAAAAAGCATGACTTTTCCAACATTTTCCACTAATATTGGTAAATGAATGTCAAAACTCTATCCAAACTTGTCTCTTTAATAAAGTGTAATCTGATTTTACATAATAAATATTTCACCTCTAGTCGTTCTCTCAGTCTGCATTTTAATTTCAGATGAAGTGATTGAAGGGAATGAATTACCAAAAATATCCTGTTTTGATATATGAGTCAGTCAGTCACGTTACGGCAAGTAGGTAATTATTATACTTAGGTACATTTCGCAATACCTATTTCACGTTCTCCGTCATGATAATTGTGTGAATCACTAAGTAAGTACATAGTATAAAACAAAGTCGCTTTCTCTATGTATGCTTGCCCTATGTCCCTATGTAAGTATGCTTTAGATCTTTAAAACTACGCAACGGATTTTGATGCGGTTTGTTTTAATAGATAGAGGGATTCAGTGGGAAGGTTTATAGCATAATTTTATCCCCATATTTCGACGGGAACGGGAACTACGCGGGTGAAACCGCGGGGCGCCGCTAGTAATTCTATAAACAAACGGACAGGCAACAAATATTTATAATGAAATGCCATGATATAGCAAATAGAGTCTTTACAGCAGAAGGCGGATCATCAACATCATCATAAGATATTAACTTAAAATCCTAACCCGTATAATAAGGGTCAAAGTTGCATATCACTTATATTTTATACGTATGAGTGTTTTATTTCTCAGCAATAAGAACTAGTTTGATGTGTAATACAGTATTTAGTAACATTCCTAAACGTTTCGGTCGCAATATCGTAGCGATTCTGTTTTGTGGTGTAGGCCATAAGCGGGAGCGATAGCGGGATAAGTTGTAAATTAATCTATCTAGAGCTTTGTAAACAAATATACAAAAATATTTTATTTAAACATACCAAATTTTTCCTCGATATGTTGTTGAATCTACATTATTTTCTTTTTCTCTTTGACGTACGTTCATTCATTTGAAGCGTTAACAGCAAAAAAAAATGGAAAACAATAATTGCAATCCAAGTACTTTTCTGTACTTAAATAACGATATGTTTCCGCTACGGAGCAAATTCTTCTTTTATTTATTTTATTTTATTTATTCATTTATTGCGTACACGATATCATTTATTACGTTTTTTCGTATCGTATTCATTTATTACGTTTTTTTATTGATTGCATTAGTATAGTGAAGACTACGGCGTAAGTAGTCACCACACTTGTTCAATGCGTGTTTTTATAAACACGCATTGAGTAATCACAAATTCAAACAATCTCCGGAAAATAGAAACATGCCGGCAATTCGGTATTACAAAGTTCAGTTCACACTCGCTAGCCTCCCATAACTTAGACCACAGCTCGTCCGTGTCGGTATGCGCTATTAGAACTAACTGTAATGCTCATATATTGTGACCACCGCCTTACACGCGACAATAAACATATTATATTGTGTCCTACCCTCAACTTTATTACATATTTAATACACTGCGAGGTGAAGAAAATGTCGCCTTAATTTTTATGTGCATATTTTTGGCTTTTGTGGTGCGGTTTTTCGTGTTATATATGATTTATTTCGGATCATTTTTCTATTGTTTTATTATTAGTAAGTTAGTACTCGTACTTTAAAAGCCACGTCTATTCCTGACAAAGAAACTTATGAATTTGTAGGTACCTTTAGGTTCTAATTATTAACATTACCATTTACCAAACAAAATCCTAAAATAGCGCAGCAAACGTTTTTCATAGAGTAATACTCATAAAAACACACCTTTTGAACCAGAAGCGAGACTGAAACCAAGTCTTTTGAGCTAGTTTTTATAACATTCTGTTAATTTATGTCGCCACTTCTAACGAACACTCTACTTACAATTACTGGGGGAAAACATTACTATGAAAACTCGAAGGAAACTCGAAATTATCACTAAGTTAATTCATTATATGTATGTTAGACCTCGATACGCAGCAGTAATCATCATCATCAGCACACAAACGTCAACACCTCAAGCTCTCCCTACCCTGAATTAGGGCGATCAAACCATAGTCAACAGAAAATGTTTCTATATGGCGAGAAACAAATATTACCTACATACCCCCATACATTTACCTACATACATAGTTCACACACCGAAGACACATTTGCTTCTCGAAAAATGTATGGAAAACATTGTTGCCTGGAAACATTTGTTACTTAAGTGTCGAAACTTTCTTCGTAAGAGGAGGTAGAGGTTTCTAAATTTAGTTTTTGTATGTACTCGCATTACATGTAACTCGAAACAAACTCACAACATCGCGAAACTCGACACGAAACTCAAAAAATATTAATCAAACAAATAGTAGTGTCCCACTTTGATGTTTCACAAACTGCAACTAACTAGTGAAAGGCAAATTATAAACATTTCGTGTAAAGAAACCAACGAACGAATGAAAACTTCAATGGTGAATGTGTTTCATTCACTCACTCACACCAGACCGTGTTCACAGATGGAAAATGGCTTTTAAATTCCTATAATAGTGTTAAAACTGTGTTTTTTATGCGTCTAGGCTCCAATAAGGTTATGAATGATTTTAGTGTTTTGAATTGTAACATAATTATTAAGCTCTTTTCTCTTTATTTTCCGCTTAAACCCTTGTGATACTCAGTGATTTTGAATATGAAACATCTATGAAACGTCTTCTTTTAATTTTCTGAATTGCTCAATACCAATTTCCATATCTTCATAATTAAGGATTTTCATTCAAAGTTTCATCCGCTATTTATTTCATTCCATATTGGTCTAGTAAGAATTGAATGTCGCAAACAATATTTCGTGTTCAAATCACGGCCCAAAGTATTTTTTTTTACATTTCCTGACTGATCACCAACGTAGGACACGTTGGTGATAAGTCATATAAGTACATCACAAACTTACATTTTACAAAGTTATAACAACAAAATACGACCTTAAATAAAAGCGATAATAAGCTTCATTTTAGAATAATAAATTACAAAATATAAGTACTTCAAATCGTTAGCACTAAACCTGAAAATACGGCAACCATTGGAGCCAATTAAAACCCGGTTGTTAAAAAGTGTCGACTGCGGGTTTCGACCGGGCGACGCTAAAACCGGATAAGTGTTTGAAAATACCGGATAAAAATAGAAAAGTGTTGTCGCGACACCTTTTTGTAACCTTCAGTTTAACATTTTGAACTAAAAATTGATTAAAAGTTTTACTTGGAGTTAATAGGATTGGTTTCATTTCATAAACGGTTAGTAACTGATTTTTTAATTATTAATTCCTAGCAGCGCCCCGCGGTTTTACCCGCGTAGTACCCGCTCCCGTGAGAATGCGTAGCTCGTAGTATCATACAATCTCGGCACAATTCACCATCGTGTGTTAAAAAATTAAGTTACAGCGCCATCTATTGGTAGGATTTGTGACTACAAAAAGTTACAATAAAACATACGTATACTTATACACAATCCCATGGGAATTTCGGGATAAAAAGTAACCTATGTGTTATTCCTAGTTATAAGGAACATCTGTACCAAATTTAATCAAAATCGATGCAGTAGTTTTTTGCGTGAAAGTGGAATAAACATCCAAACTCACAAACATACAAACTTTCGCATTTATAATATTAGTAGGATACAAAACCGTGACTTTAGCTTTTTGTCTCTGAAAATCAATAAACGAAATTGTTTTTATATACACAATCAATTTCACTGCTTTCAACTGTTATAGAATTGCCTAGGATGGAAGGAGCCTCCCCGAGTGGTGTATATAACAAGCATGCGCCCGGCGCACCCTGGGCAATGGTCTGCGGACGGCAAGTCGGTAACGCAGACTAGCCGATCCTTCCACCACGACTCAACGGCAAATAACTTGCCGTGCGTGTCCTCACACCTGTACACGCGAGGACCTTTACAAGGCCACTGATAGTGCCATATCGGTGGCCGAGTTCTGGTCCTCACAAATATGAGTCGACACGCAAAGAAGAAGAAGAGACTCCATCTAGTGGCAATCTACAATCTAGTGGCAATGAGCACCTTCCTACTTAGTCATACTACATGTTTTGGAAAACAACAAATATTCATCTCTTGACTCAGCAATAAAAAGTGAAAAAAATGTTGACTTAAAATGAAAACTTTAACTGTAATAAATGTTATTACAAGCCTAACCGGATAGTCTATTGCGTGTCGCAAAGAAGAAAAAGAAGATAGAATTGCCTTAATTGCCTTTGGTCTATGTTTTTGTGTCTGCCTAAAGTAGGTTAGTTTGCTTAAAATACTCCTGTGTCCTATCATAATAAATTGAATCACTTCCAGCTGTTTCATCTAATGTTATATTGTCATCACCAAGAGAACACAAGAATCCTTTAAGTCGTAAGATGTTACAGGAAATATCTAATTTGTAAACGGAAATGAACGTCTTATACAAGTGACAAGTCCATACGTACAATCGTACATAGAGGTAAGAGATACCAACTCATAATTAATTCAATTATTCCTACTAATAAGTATCATAAACGTGAAAATTTGTATAAACAGATGATATTTGATACTAGTTACGCATTTACGCAAAATTACACCGATTTAAGGCTGATTTTTCCATCGCTAGATAACTTTTATTCGAGGAATAAAATTGACGGCGAACAGTTTTTGTATGAAATGCCTAATTGTCAAAATTTCAAAAAAAACCTCAAATATTTTTTTTGTGATGGATTTTTTTTTGTCAACCTATAGTGTCCCACTGCTGGGCAAAGGTCTCCCCCAAACATTTCCAACCCTCCCTATCCTTCGCAGTGTCCCACCATGGTTTTTTTTTAGTAGGCGTACATTGATGGTCTGCTAAACGGGAATAAGCCCTTTACTAGGCCCAGTGCGGGTGATTTTATCCGACTTCTTCATTAAGACTCTACCAAAGATATGTCTACAAACATTCGTAGACCACATTTTAAGTACAAACTATAGAAAATGTAACATCCACAGGAATCGAACCCAAACCCTTAGTAAATTACTCAGGTAACTTACCAGGTGAATCTTCAGACATTTCAGGGTAGTGGTGTGACGTGGTTGATGCTTGACCGGCGTATAGCAGGTTCAACTCTCGGGCTTCGTTCTCTTCTTGGGCTTGTTGACGTCTTAGCGCCACCTGGTGAGGAAAATTATTAATTAATAATATATACTAAATCGGTGGTAGATCACATCACATTCGATCTTAAATGATTAATTGAGGTCATAACTGAAAACTACAAGTCGAATAGAGAACCTCGTCCTACTTTTTTTGGAAGTCAGTTAAAAAGAATTTGACTTTTTTTTCGCTCTGTTTGTTTCCATCTAGAGATCTTTAAATTCATCTTTATTGGGCAAAGAGACCCTGGCATCCCTGGCCTCCCATTGAAGATTATTAGTGAAACAAAAACCTAAACGGTTAGAGGAAGAAGATCGCAATGGAAATCGAAACAGCGATAAAGTTTGACCATGCGTGCATAGAACGTCAGCCGTGGTTACACGAGAAGCTCTGCGAGGCCAGAATCTCTGCTATGTGTTGGGTGGCAAGGTCTGGCCAGCCGGGTTAGCATGACTTCGAAAACGCGATAGATAAAGCGATTTATAGACATCCAACTGTCAAAATATGATAAAAATACCCGCCATATTTAATTTTACCACGTGATTAATTTTGAAACATTTGGTCATGCTCGCGAAATCGATATAGCTATTTATCGACATCCAACTGTCAAAATATAATAAATATAGCCGCCATATTTAATTTTAGCTCGCGAAATCGATATTATTTCGTAGTGTCGATATATTTTATCACGCACAGTCATGCTAGGGGGGCAGATGAACTCTACTTCTTTCCTGTCTGTTATATAAATCACTGTACCCAGTATACCTGAGCGGCCATGACGCGCTGTCTCTCTGCGATGAGCGTGCACTTAGCGCAGACACAGTCTCTCCAGCGACAGTACCGCTTGTGGCCCTTCAGAGCTGATACCACGCCGTGGTTACGGCATCGCGCACATTTTGGGGTTCTCTGAAACAAATAATAATATATGTATAGCATAATCATTCACTCCATCATCCTCTTCTTCTTTCTCTTCTTCACACACAGACCGAGATTTAATAATACATTATTTTCTGGATGTTTGTTGTCATAAACCAAACTGCAAACTATTTTCAGAATAATTTTGGTTAAACCACACCAATAGAGTCACAATCATTTCTGTGCCGGCGGCCAACATTGGAAGCTACTATTGTCATTGTGACTCTAATGTCATTTGGATACATTTTCAATAAACTGACAACCAAAAGATGCGATTACAGCGACGCTGTCACCGGCACAGAAAAGATTGTGGCTCAATAAACTACACTGACCGTCGGCAAAAGATGTTCGCGTACAAAAAAAAACAATCTAATCAGTTTTGTCCGCGCGTTTCATCCACGTTTAATTCTGTCATAACATCTCAACTTTCCTCTTGAATCACACTCTATTTATTCGTCAAAACCACTTCAAAATCTACTGCATAGTTTAAAAGATCTAAGCGTACATATGTACTTACATACAGAAGGGACACACATATTATTTGAATATATTTTTTTGGGAAATCCACGGGAGAATTTCGCGCTTGTGATACCGTACGGGTAGTTAGCTTACAATTTATAGAGTTGCAAAAAAACGAAAGCAAAAAGAAATAAATCTGAAGAGTTTGTTTTGTTGAAGGCACTTCATTCTGAAACTACTTATTTGAATTTAGAACTATGAAGAAAAAATGTTAACGTTGGATGGCTTTTCGGCATTCAAATACTGACATTCCGTTAAATGTTGTTAAACCAAAAAAAACAACTTCAATTATAAATGAGACAAACATTCTTTAAAACATGATAGTCCATTTATCAAGGTAGTCCAAAGAAAATAATAACTACCACGCATGTTAAGACACAAAAACGCGGATAAAACCGCAGAAAACAGCTTGTGTTACAAAAATATTACGTTCAAAGCTAATAAAAGCTGCTAACACTATTATAACAAAAATAACAGTATCAACTTATCAAATTGTTGAACATTGTTGTTGTAACATTTCAATGTAAGTGTCAATCCCATCAAAAACATTCTGTAAAAAACTAGCCAAGTCTCGATGGAGCTGCTTGTTTATCTCTAAAAAGTAATGAAATCTAGACAATGTCGTGCCAAGTGTAAGGTTCCTTACTGCGATTTCTTTATTATTATAGTTAATGTTGTGTGATTTGGCCGTTGAAGGGTACACATGTACACAAGGGTACAAAACTAGGTGCTCCATGACACTATTGCACCAATCTGTCGCCAGAACCGCTACCCATTGACGATAGAAAATTGCCACTTGAAAAACGTTGATTCAATATCCAGTCAATTGTAGGCTTGATAAAGCTGCGTATTTTAATAATGTTACAACATTACGTGTAAACAAAATTGACTTGTACCCACTACTAACGTTTTAAACAATGTTCAACGGCCAAGTCACACAACATTAACTATAATAATAAAGAAATCGCAGTAAGGAACCTTACACTTGGCACGACATTGTCTAGATTTCATTACTTTTTAGAGATAAACAAGCAGCTCCATCGAGACTTGGCTAGTTTTTTACAGAATGTTTTTGATGGGATTTCATTTATTTTTGTTGAAACGTGTTTATATTGTTTTTTTTATTAGATTTTCTTATTTGACACATTTTTTTCTTTATAGGAGTAGTATTTTATTACTAAGCGCCCCGCAATTTCACCCGCGTAGTTCCTGTTCACGTTTCCGTGGGAATTTCGGGATAAAAAGTATCCTATGTGCTTCTCCTGATTCTAAGCTACTTCCCCACCAATTTTCAGCCAAATCAATTCAGCCGTTCTTGAGCTATAAATTCCCGTTCCCAATCCCGTGGGAATTTCGGGATTAAAAGTATTCTATGTTCTTCTCAAGGTTTTAAGCTACCTCCCCACCAATTTTCAGCCAAATCAGTTGAGCCGTTCTTGAGTTATAAATTCCCGTTCCCAATCCCGTGGGAATTTCGAGATTAAAGGTATCCTATGTCCTTTTCCTGGTTCTAAGCTACCAACTCAGCAATTTTCAGCCAAATCAGTTAAGCCGTTCTTGAGTTATAAATTCCCGTTCCCAATCCCGTGGGAATTTCGGGATTAAAGGTATCCTACGTCCTTTTCCTAGTTCTAAGCTACCACCCCACCAATTTTCAGCCAAATCAATTCAGCCGTTCTTGATTTTTAAATTCCCGTTCCCAATCCCGTGGGAATTTCGGGATTAAAGTTATTCTTTGTCCTTTTCCTGGTTCTAAGCTACCTCCCCACCAATTTCCAGCCAAATCAGTTCAGCCGTTCTTGAGTTACAATTCCCGTTCCCGTTCCTGTATAATTCCCGATCCCGTTCGATTATCCTAGTTTTTATAGTTTTCCCTTTATGTGGCCATTAAACCCTAACTCTGTACCAAATTTCAGCTCTCTAGGTTTATGGGAAGTACTAGTTCTATTTTGATGATCATGAGTGAGTGAGTGAGTGAGTGAGTGAGTGAGTGAGTGAGTGTCTTAAATACGAAACTTTGCATTCGCTTAACTTCGGAACTAAATGACCTACAGACTTGAAATTTTATTTTAAGTATGTGATTGTATAGCTTACTGGATGACGAAAATTTCAGTGCTCTGGGTTTATCCAGAGGTTCTCAAATAGGGGCCTGAAAATGCGGCGAAAGGGTTCCTGTAAAGGATGGTACGGCAGTGTTTGCTTCGCGCTCGACTTGGCGGGGGGCACTGCCGTGCCCCCAGATTACATTAGGGGAAATTGTAAATGTAATTACAGTTGTCAATTGTTATTTGTAAATGTAATTACAATTGTTATACAATTAGATACGGAAGTTGTTATACGAAGCTTTTTGTGTAACATTGTTGAGAAGGGTAATTTTATTAAAATAGGTAGTTTTTTATTGTAATTGTATCAGTTTTTTTAGGTGTAATGTTTGCTGGTTGGTGTGATATTTATACCGCTTTTTTGGTCGTAATAATATTAAAATAAATGGTAATGTTTGTGAGAATGTATGGATGATCCTTTATGTGAAAGCTACTTAGGAAAATTTGGTAAGTACTTACAGATTATATCTATAAGTACCAGTGTGGCAAAGTGTCCATACAAGACAATTCCTACCGTCTTCCGTTTTAAAAATTTGCTTGTTAGGTTAGTATATTAAAAAGCTAGTATAGTATATTAAATAAGTATAATATTAATATATTAAAAAGCTGCAAAACGTTTATTTCTTTGTTTTCATGAACGTGCTAATCTCAGGGACTTACTGGTATATTAAAAAAAGATTTTATCGTGGATTGTCCATTTATCACGAAAGCTTAGCCTACGGTCAATAGAAGTAGAGCTAACGCAGGTTAAACCGCGGCGCAAAACTCGTAATAAGATTATTTTCACTAAAATTCGCACATGTCTGGAAATACCGGAAAATGTTCTAGTTTAACTGGTATTTTTTTGCGGTCTTAGAATGTGTGTGTTAAAAAAAATTAATATTAATATACTTAATTAAAACCGAAGGACAAAGGCTGGTTTTGATATCGAGGAGATTGAACGACTAAAAAGCTTATGATCGTTAAAAAGCTTACAAAAGATAATTTAAATTAATTGTTGAACAAAACTACTTATAGCTTAGTAAGAACTTACTAGGTAATACCTAAGTAGAATTTTAAACAATGAAGAGAAACATTATACATATTATTACATTGCGCCTTCTTTCCGTAATCTTAATCTTCTAACTTTGGTATATCCTTTACCACTGATTCGGTAATTACATCAGCCGAGAAGAATCGGCAAGAAATTTCTAATTTTTGTTTTATATTTTTCTTATTTCCTACCAATATTAAGTACCTATATACTTTTTTCAGAGTGTTGATATGTTTCTTTTGCTCATTCACACATCAACGACAGTCGTTACGGGTAGATAAAGCTCTCAAATATCTCTTACACCCAAAAAATGACCATAATTCTTGTACGTTCATATTCTAAATTTTCTTATTAAAATTGAATAATGCAACATACCTACTAAGATCTTATCAATTAGGGTAGGTATTTTTTTTATTACTTATTGAAATTTCTAAGCAGGCTTTATTTAAAACAAAACAATAAATTAATAAATAAAAACAGCTTTTTAACGCTAAGAAGTGTTTATCGTGCGTAAAATAAAATGAGCGCAAATACACAAGGTAATAACTCAATAATTTTAATTTTTTAAATAATGTTTCTGTTTTCTTTTTTTAATAGGTAAGTAGGTAGGTATGTAAGTATTTTATTATACGTTCCAAATTGCAGGCGTTAATTTTACTTTTCCGTAATATTGCCATTATTCCTTAATTATTTTAAAGACATGTACCTGTCCTCGAGTAATTTAAAAAATATGTAACAATTGTCTTAAATTCAATTTAATCTTATTTTATAACTATATTGAACAGCAAAATGCCCTACACAAAGTCTTATAAAAACAATAAAAAGCAAAATACCTGATATCTCTCCGAAGCTCTCAAGAAAAACGGTGGCAAAGCAGCCAAAACCGGGTGCTGTACCAACTGCGACACATCGACACCGTTAGGAAGCGACATTTCCATAATATTTATCACAATTCCCAATTAAAAAAACAAACTTAACTTGAAAAAATCACTAAAAATACATTGTCACAATCGCAAAAATAGGTGTGTTCCCCTTAGATCAATGTTTCATTCGACGCGCGCCCCGTCTCGCGCTATTGAAGACACTGTTGCTTCAATTTAACCAACTGACAGTTGCCGGGCCCGCCAAAAAGAGACGGCAAGAGAACGAAACGACACACTGTATTACAGCCGTATCTCCATCCCTCTCTAACGCGAGTGATAACTGTATATGTTGTATCATGAAGTTATATAAAATGTTGTCAGATGTGAAAATGTTTCCAGCCAATAGGAACGCGTTTCGTCCACGCCTCTGCTTTCTGATTGGTCGGCCGAACGCTGAAACTTAATTTATAAAGGTGACTTTTTTGAGAAGCTGTTTTTGTGTTACGTACAAAGGTTCTGAATGGAGTTCAAAAAACACAATTATGTTTGTTATTCGCATACCGTATTTTATTCTTTTATTTGTTTGAGTCTATTGTTTGGACAGTACGTTTTTGAATGTATTATATCGTAATATGAACTAAACTATCGAATTTGTTGGCCATTTTATTTGTTTAATATCTTTTTGATTGATCTTTAAAAGGTTTTGTTGTTTAAATATTTGAATGAGGATAGAGGATTCTGTTTTCGGTGCTTTTTAGTAAGTAATTGACAGTTTCTTTAAAATGTTTTGATGTCTATGGGAGTGGAGTTTAGATAAACATCTTTGTTTTATAGCTTTTACTTATATAGGACAATTGTACTACTATTATACTATTCGCTTCACGTAAAATACTGACATTCCGCCAAATCTGGTTAAACTGAAAACCGACCCCAAATAGACATCGGATAAAGGTTCGGAAAAGATTTTTTTTTAATTTATTCAAAACAACGCTTCGGTGAAGCCAGGAAGAGTCAAGCCGGAGATCCTGAGATCGATTCTTGGTTCAAGAGAATTTGGTTTTATACCAACATAGTTTCAGATCACCAACAGTTACTTACACATACTTAAATCATAAATATTTCTACATTTTACTATCCTTATATAATTAACTCTGTCTGTCTGTTACCTTTTCACGGCTAAACTACTGAACCAATTGACTTGAAATTTGGTACAGGGCTAGCTTTGTGGTCCGGGAAAGTTTTATCCCCAAATTCCCACGGGATCGAGAACTACGCCGGTGAAATTCACAATATATCTATCTTTATTTAGCAATCCTCAAAACCGATAAACCCTTTTCTCCCAATCCAATTAAAAATTAATTAAACCCAAATAATATACAAGATACAAAATTCGACGCCATCTTAACTAAATTAAATTCTCACCGAAGGCACTCACAGAGATACCTATAAGGTGCTGCTAAATTGAAATATTTCAATTTGCTTGTCGCTTGAATTCGATTTAAATTATAATACTGGCGACGGGAACACCCCCTTAGGGTGGGATAATTATCAATGTATAACTCAATATCGGAGACGTTCTCATTTATTCGAATCGTCGTTTTGAAAATGTGATTTTTTGAGTTATGGTGTTTTGGTTGGAGTGTGACGATTTTGAATTACAGTGTAGAGTTCCTATTTCAAGACCTTCAAGTAAAGTTACTCACCAAGTAAAGTTAGTTATGTTTCTTTATTACTTTAGCTATATCAAAGTGACAAAGACAAAACATGTGAGTAGCTACTCGGAAGGTTACTTGAAGTTTGTGAAATAGGTCTTTAATGTTGTATGGATGTACCTATTATATTATGGTGTTATTTATTTTTAATAGGTATAGAGTAGGTACATCATAATTATAACTGTATCGGTGGTCTGCCAAACCGGAGAACCCAGATTTGATTCCGGGGGTAAAGCGTTATTTATGCGGTATTTTTCGAAAACCCACCATAGTTTAACATCACCATAGTGAACTCAAACCTGAGTGATGTTTGTATAATTGTACTCAAAAATAACTCTATTCAGAAATTGAACCTAGGACCTTCACAATAGAAACAAGACCTCTTAAAATACTATAAAAGACCCAATAATGATAATGAAAAAAACAATGGACGAAAAAAAACCTTTCAAAAACTTCCAACAACAAAAATTAATTATACCTAATGAAAACAGAAAAACTTTACAAAGTAAAAATAATATTAATAAATAAACTTGAGGAAATATAATTTGTTTAACCCAACTAGAGATACAGGACAAGTCAGCAGGGTGTCAAGTCTGCAATTTGACATTATTTGACACTACAATTATAAAGAGGAAAGATTTGTATGTTTGTAATGAATAAACTCAAAAACAACTGTGCCGATTTCAAAAATTCTTTCACCATTAGAAAGCTACATTCACCCTTACTAACATAGGCTATATTTTATCCCCGTATTCTCACGAGAACGGGAACCACGCGGGTGAAACCGCGAGACGCCGCTAATGTGTTGGTATTGAGACACCATAACGAGAGTGTCAGTTTGCTATTCTGCTATTTATTAATATGGCTATGGTGTCTCTGTGGTCTTTGTTGCTTGTCAAAATTCAAATAAAAAAGCTGTCAAATAAACGTCAGAATACTGTTTCCATGATAACCATCTAAGTTTTAAGAGCCACAATATTTTCTGTGCCGGTGACAGCGTCGCTGTAATCGCTTCTTTTGGTTGTCAGTCTATTGAAAATGTATCCAAATGACATTAAAGTAAAAATGACAATAGTAGCTTCCAATTTTGGCCACCGGCACAGAAAAGATTGTGATACTATAAAATATATTTGACTAGTATTATCACAGCATTATTGTTAGTAGACTTAGGCCCCAGGTGTGAGGTTTTGGGGGTCTCAGGGTGTGAGGGGGGTGGGGGGTGGAGGGTTGTATCGTAAATGAGAATTCCACAGCGGAACGATCAACACGCGAAATGTTCACATTGCGCAAACGTCTCAACTTTGGGTAGGGATTGGCTCAAAAAGGTTATCGATAAGTTTAAAACGTGTTATTTTAGTATTATGATTGTGATATTATGAGTATGTTTTTATTTATCTAAGGGCCTATTTCACGACCTTCAAGTAGGTAAATTTACTCACCAAGTAATTAGTTATAACTAAGAGATATATATCTCTTTTTTACTTTATATCAAATGACAAAGACAAAACTTGTAAGTAGGTATTCGGAACTTTACTTGAAGATCTTGAAATAGGCCCTTAATTTAAAAGGCTTTTAGGCTGAAAGACGTAAAGTAACTTAAAGTCTTGGCATAAATTGAAAAGGCTTTGTCCTGACTGACTGACTGATGAACCAAGACACTGACTGTCTTTCCGTTGATACTTAAGTAGTAGACTTGAATTCGGAAATTGTGTTATTTTAGAAATAATGATATGATGTAGACATCAGATAATAAATTATTTATAAGAATTTCGCCTCTAAAGGGATGAAAAGGAGCTGCAAAGTTTATATGAGAGAACGTGTTTTCTTGATCTTATAAAGTCTTATCTGCTTCAAACTTTGCATAGTGGTTAATTATGCAAGGTTATTAATAATACAAAAATTTACTACCTAAAAGAAAAATCCAAAGAAAATCAGTTCATTACATCATCAAAGCAATTTTTCTACCACCATTTTTC
Organism: Timandra comae; assembly: GCA_958496195.1. Classification (NCBI taxonomy): domain Eukaryota; kingdom Metazoa; phylum Arthropoda; class Insecta; order Lepidoptera; family Geometridae; genus Timandra; species Timandra comae. The sequence continues at coordinate 6,940,573 of OY292377.1, read as the reverse complement.
TAACCAAAAAATTTATCGACAATACCCCCAAATACCACATCACTAGAAGCGTGGGAGCGAGCAAATATCTTCGCAAGCGTTAAAATGAAATGTTCGCAATTTGAATATCGCCCCCCTCGCTCCCTCCCAACACCCCACACGGAGGGAGACTAACGGTAATAGAACGTAAAGTATTACGGTATCTGAAACGTCAACTTGTACCGTAGATATAGGTACTGGGTATCGATTTGGATATGAGCCTAAAAAAGAAAAGTTGTGATGAAAATTTTAATTTTAGAATTGAAATGAAAATGTCTCTATAATTCGATAGTTTAGTTTCAAATGAGGTTTTCATTTTTTACGCAGTCTTTGTAACTTTTCGTACTTATATACCCACATACTTAGGTTTTCTCGCTGTGTCACCTTGAGCACAGTATAATAATGATTGACGGACTTGTAGCAACTGTCAATGATGACAAGCGGAACCAACTTAACTTTCCTTTAAAACCACAAATATCTTAGGTCCAACCTAGTAATACCTATGCTTAATATGATATGGAACTAGTGTTACTTAGGTATATTTGAGTACCTAGAATCCAAATATTTTTCATACCTTTGTCTGCATCTACATAAAACTTAGCACCTTTCACAGACCTTACAACAAGAACAATTTAGTTACACAACCAACCTAAACCAAGTAAATAACAGAATAGGTATAAATGTACAACGACCTTTATAAAAAGCCTTCGTAATGAAGTGTCGACGCCTACACTAACCACGCTGCAACCGACCAATAGGAACTCTTGTAACTGTTGCGAGCTCTCCTATTGGTGGAGATACTGTAGCCAAATTAATGTTTTATGTAACCAATGAGTTCGGTAGGGAAACTCCTTTCAGGGAATTTGTGAGGATTATGTGAAATTTGTGTGTATAGAGTTATGTAAAAGAAATAGGAGTTTTTACATCTAAATACACTAATATTATAAAGAGGAAAGATTTGATTGTTTGTTTGTAACGAATAAGCTCCGAAACTACTGAACCTACTTATTTCAAAAATGGAAAGCTAATTTATCAGTGCGCGACATATGCTATATTTTATCCCAGTATTCCCACGGGAACGAGCACCACGTGGGTGAAACCGCGAGAGGCCATCCATTCCAATCCCGAGTCCTGTACGATTCATGTAAGCTGAGGCATTGCTAAGTATATTTCAAACATAGCTTAGGTTTGAGATAACCATCACGTATTGGGCAAGCGTGGTGATTCTAATTACCCTCTTCACTGTACTAACTGATGTCTAATATCATCAGTGAGAGCCTTTACTTTGCAATGGGCGCTTACAGGCCGATACTTTTCCTATGATCCCAGTAATTTATAATAGTGAAATAGTACTTATATAATAGACGAAACTACAAACATAATGAATCACTCTATCACCTCATTACAACAACTTATCACTACAATATTCATTACCTGTGGGCATAAATTATCCATTCTAAATCCTCTAAAGTCTAGGGTAAACATAGAACAAAATAATAGTTATTTATGGTACAAGCGAGGTAAGTTGGTGATTACTTCCGAGGCGCTATTGAGGCCCGAGCCGTCAGCCGAGGGACTGAAGATAGCCGAGGATAGTAATCATCAGTACACGCGTGTACCATACAACGTTTTTCAACACATTGGCGAAGAAATTATCATTTTTCGCTAATAAATAAACAGTTTTTCTATTCGCGCGCATCCAACACAACAATGGTGATCGGCCAAAGACTAAAAGAATATACTTATTAAAAAAAAACGAATGAATGAATGAATGGAATCGACCATAGACCTACCAAAAGTAAGGAAACATAAGTAGTTGAAGTTTGTTTTTAAAATGTATGGACACATTTTTTTTGGTATCGAAACTTTTTTAAAATGAAAGCAATTTAAAAAAACAATCTATAACTCACTAGTGAATAAAACGTGTCATTATTCAACTGTTTTTGCACAAATAAGAGACCCTTTATGAGCAAGTGTGTTGAAAATATTATTTTATCCTCTATAAGTATTCCTATATATTCCAATTAAAACCCCAGAAACTCCAATAAAACCATAGAAATGACAAATCGTACCCAATTATTGGCAGACATGTAGAATATTTTTCGGAATCAAACGAAAAATGGCAACGCTCTTTGACCTCAGCCCGGAAAGGACTAAAGTTAGTAAAAAAATAAAAATGACATACGTCTGTTTGGTGGTGGACAGACGGGCAACTTTTTGTTGGTGATTTTGGGCAACTTAGTTATAAAAATATAGGAAACTAGTAGCTCCCCGCGGTTTCACCCGCGTAGTTCCCGTTCCCGTGGGATTACGGGGATAAAATATAGCCTATGTCACACACTGATAAATTAGCTTTCCATTAGTGAAAGAATTTTTGAAATCGGTCCAGTAGTTTCGGAGCCTATTCATTACAAACAAACAAACAAACAAATCTTTCCTCTTTATAATATTAGTATAGATAAGTGGTTAATCAAGAAAAGTTACTATAGTGATAATAGCGATGCGAGGAGCAAGCGATTCTGTATTTGGGAGGGCACGTCCCAAATACAGAATCCAAATACTCCCGATTGTCATGCTAGATATTAGCACGATAAATGGGATGTGTCCTCCAAAGTTTCCGAAAAAGCCGCAATCCAATATTTATTTTACCCATTAATTAAAGCACAAATAACTTGAATAAAGGAACAGCTTTTGGTTCGACAAGTTTAGTGTCTTGTGGTTTGTTGTTTGTCTTCATTAAATTAATATCATCAATAAGAGAGAGGTCCTTGTCCTTCAGGGAGATCTTAGAACTCTTCGAATCTAATAAGTAATTCAATTAACTTTTAGCATACAGACTTTGTAAAGTTGCCAAATTATACCTCTAAATATTAGTCGCCCGTCTGCTCTTATCCTTTAATATCCATAGATATACATTGCGGTGTGTACGCGTGTGTGGCGGTAGCATTTGTCAGGAGCCAGCAATGGTCACTGCGAGACTCAAACGTACGACTCGCTGTGTGAGGGAATAGGGTGGATCGGAAGATTAGGAAAAATGATTATTCATTATAGAAAATATATGGAAAATACACTTTTTATATTCTTTTGACTTATAAATGTACTAGTTGTGCCCCGCAATTTTACACGCGTATATCACAATCCCGTGAGAATTCTTTTTTAGCGGATGCCTACGTGATAACAACTACCTGTATGCCAAATTTCAGTCCGATCCGTCCAGTGGTTTGGGCTGTGCGTTGATAATCAATAAGTATGTCAGTCAGTCAGCCAGTCAGTTATATATATTTCGATTATCTGACTCTAAAGTTAAAGTTGCTAAATTATTTCAGATGACGTTAGGGTGGGTGAGAAGATTAGAAGTTTGTATAGACAGAGGATGAAGCTGTGTTTTTATATTGAAAATGTATGAAATATATAACATAATTTAAGCTCCGTAAGTAGTTTTTTACTGTTTCAACGTAGGATTTCATGATGCACCAATGAGTGCAAATAAACAAGTTTTATATAGGTAGTAAATGTTTGTTAGAAAATTATAATAAGTAAGTTAAGTATTTATTTTACGATGAAAACAGCACCTCCACAGTGAATTGAATTAGTCTGCAAAATAATGTAATTTTATACTTTTTCGTACACACGTGTATTTTTCTTTCAATTTTTATTTTGTTTTTAACATCTACATAGGTATTTCCATTTTTATTTCCCTAACTCTTCATTAAGTCATATCCACTACCCTCTATCGTTGCGAGTTTAGCTGACCAACAAAAACAACTTGGTTTCAACCAACTGGCCGTTTGTCGAGTATTTTTTACGTTTACGAACCCTCTGCGAGTGAGTTTGATTGAGAACAGGCTCGCGTCAGCGTTTTACCACAAAATGTTTGGCACAACCCTTTTCTCGGGCCAAAACAAGGGTCTTGAGTGGACGCGTGCTAACTCCTTTATTAACCATGTATAGCTACTAGTTGTGTACCGTAGTTTCACCCGGATAATTCCCGGTCCCGTGGGAATTTCAGGATAAAAAGTATCCTTGGTGTATTCCTAGTTATAAGGAACATCTGTACCGAATTTAATCTAAATCGATACAGTAGTTTTTGGGTGAAAGAGTACCTAACAAACATCCAAACTTTCTGATTTATAATAGGATTAACTGTGCCTCGCGGTATGACTAGCATAGTTCCCGTACCCGTGCGAATTTCAGGATAAAACATAGACCTGTCCTTCCCCGGACCATAAGCTACCCCTGTACTAAATTTCAAGTCAATCGGTTCAGTAGTTTAGCCGTGAAAAGGTAACAAACAGACAGAGTTACTTTCGCATTTAGAATATGTATTAGTAAGGAAAGATTAACTGCTTATTTGGTTTTATATTAGTATTTTATAAAGGTTTAATTTAATAATTAACAACATTTTTAATATAAATAAATGCAGGGGTTTATTTTTTGTTTTAAATGTAATTATTGCAATGTATAATACTAGTAGCGACATCTATTGGTGAGTAGAATTATGAAACAAAGGTAAAAAAATGTGTTGTTGCTACTCCCCGCTAGGTGGTACTAAAATTAATAATGTGCTTATACAAAATTTACTAGTTACATTTAATATTTAAGTAAGTAAGGGCCTATTTCACGACCTTTAAGTAAAGTTACTCACCTTACTTCTTACTTTATATCAAGTGACAAAGACAAAACATGTGAGTAGGTACTCAGAACGTTACTTGAAGTCGGTGAAATAGGCCCTTAGTATGCTAAAATATGAAATGAAATATTCAGTAAATAATGTATAATGATTATTTAGTGAATATTTCAGTTAATCGACTTCACACACAACACAATCAATGACACAACATTAGAATTTTTTCGCAGGGGGTCGACTCCGCAATTTGACGTTATTTAATCAGACAATGTCATTGATGCACCATAACAAGAGTGTCAGAAATTTGGTATTCTGCTTCATTTGGCTATGTCGTCTCAGTGGTTTTTTAGCATTTCAAAATTCAAATAAAAACTCGCGGAATTTGCTACGAATCGTGAAAATTGCTACGAATTTCTGATTTTGCTACGAATAGTGGATTTTGCTACGAATAGTGGATTTTGCTACGAATCGTGAAAATACTACGAATAGCGAATTTGCTACGAATAGCTAATTTTGCTACGAATAGAGGATTTTGTTACGAATAGCGGATTTTGCTACGAATTGCGAAAACTGCTACAAATAGCTAATAAGATAAGTATTTTATATCCCTAAGTGATAAAGATTTGTCGCCTTACACAAAAATATGTTAATACTAAGTACAGCAGTGAGCTATTTTTTTTAAACTATTTTTATACCCCTTAGCTAGTGGCATACTCCAAAATGTTATTTAGCAAAAGAACGTATGCTCATTCAGCTAATCCTACTAATATTATAAAGGCGAATGTTTGTAAGTGTGGATGTTTAGATATATGAATGTTTGTTCCTCTTTCACGCAAAAACTACTGAATGGATTTTAATGAAAGGTACAGATGTTCCTCATACCTAGGAATAACACATAGGATACTTTTTATCCCAAAATTCCCACGGGATAAGGTACCACGCGGGTAAAACCAGGCACAGATAGTTAAACCATAAAAATCTCTTAAAATCACAACGAAAATGCCTGTTTAATCACGCCAAATCTCGCTCGCAATCTTAACTCATTTCCTTCAAAACAAAAAGTGTTTTATAAACAATGTTTATGCAATTTACAACATGATAAACATCCTTTACCGTTGTGCGGCCATAATGTGTTCACACAGTCATTCTGGCGAACGCTAATAACAGTTAAAGTATTACTACTAACTTATATCAATGTTTTAAGGGGGGAAAAGACTGCAATCAGACTGAGATTTCTTGATGTTTTCTACGCGAGAGGAATTTCGATATTGTTATGGGTAAGCGTGCTTTATTTATAGTTACGTCTTGATAAAAAGTTAGTTTTAAAAGTTGCTAAAATACTTGGGTTTTTTTTTCGTCTTTGCACAAAAAAAATATTGTAGAGATTGTAATTATGTGAATTTAAAGCGTGTTTGTGAAATAATAAGTACTTACTTGACTTAAAATATGATATTTCGTTAATATTAATAAAAGTCTTATTAATTACAATAATGAGAGAGATTATATTAATAGCCACTCAGGTCTGGCTTGAATAGCAATATTTACTAATTAAATAACGTTTAATAAGTTTCATTAAATTTCATAATTTATATTTTGATGGAAAAGGAATTAGTTTCGTATAAGTTTAAAAATCTCAATCATTTTAAAACAGTTGTTTCATTTATCCAGCTCGTTTCTTGTTTGGAGATTTGTACACATTCCATTTAGCTTTCCGCATTAGTTCAACAGATGCTTATTATGCACAAAACTAGCGCTTAATATGACAAAAGCTGAATAAATATACTTACTGTTATAATTTACATATGGAGAGAAGTGGCCCACGATCGAGAGTCATGGAAAGAGGAGGGAGAGGCCTTTGCCCAACTGTGGGACAGCGATGGCTAATATAATAATACTTTATACTTAATTTATAATCGCCAAACATTAGTAAGATTTGTCTGGGTGTTTCTATCTACGTACACTTATTCTGAATACCTGTGTGAGAATTTTCAAAAATAAAGTAACCTAGCATAAAAGTTCTTTAATGTAATTTATCCGGATATCCGTTTAAAATTAATGACGACAAAATGTTTGTTTATCCTCATCTTTCGGCCCGAGAATTCCCATAAGAATTTCAACAACAATATTATGAAAGTGTACGTAAACAATACTGAAATTATATGAAAACGCGCAGTTACTCGCAGTAAACAATAGCAGTTTCACTAACAACTCAAAGTTGTACAGCTAATACATAACAATGATTGTTGACACTTAGTACTGTAGTTTGAAATAATCCTTTTTAGGGTTCTGTACCCAAAGGGTTAAAACGGGACCGTATTATGACTTCGCTGTCCGTCTTTCACCAGACTGGATCTCAAGAACGGTGATAGCTAGACAGTTGAAATTTTCACAGGTGATGTATTTTTTTTTAAAATGCAAATAACAACATAGAAATATTTAAGGAACTTAAAGTGCACTTTTCACAATAATACGCGTCATCATTGATTGGTGCAAAGCTCACAAAGTTTAAATGCAATTATGAATTGGGCATTTTGCAACTTCGGGCGTTATTCTATAAGTAGTTGTCGATCGAATAATTAAGACATTCTACTCACTAACAGCCATACTCAGAGTCGTTTAACGAATATTTAAACTAATGTGCCACAATATTTCTGTGCCAGCGGCCAAAATTGGAAGCTACTATTGTCTTTTAGACTTTAATATCATTTGGATACATCTATACTAATATTATAAAAAGGAAAGATTTGTTTGTTTGTTTGTAATGAATAGGCACCGAAACTACTGGACCGATTTTAAAAATTCTTTCACTAATGGAAAGCTAATTTATCAGTGCATGACATAGGCTATATTTTATCCCCGTAATCCCACGGGAACGGGAACTACGCGGGTGAAACCGCGGGGAGCTACTAGTTTTCAATACACTGACAACCAAAAGATGCGATTACAGCGACGCTGTCACCGGCACAGAAATATTTTGGCACATTAGTTTAAGTATTCGTTAAACGTCTCTGAGTGCGGCTGTAAGACATTCTGCAAAAAAGACAGTACCAACCTTATGCAACTACGACGTTTTGATTATAGAGTCGTTCTGCAATCTAGTCCTTACGAACCTAACCCGTTTTTTACGGAACCCTTCGTGCGCGAGTCCAACTCGCACTTGGCCGGTTTTTTTCTCTCGCCTGCTGGAAAGTGATGAATGATGTCATGATACATCCTTATTTTACGCTGGGAAAAGACTTTAGATCTTATTACCACGAGGAATGAGTGGGGAGATGCCGGTGGTTATGTGGGGCTCTCCCCGCTAGAAGAGCGAGGCATATCCGCTAGAACAACAATGACTTCTGACCGCATTACACATTGGGGTGCCGTAGGATCCCGAGGGGGATTTCTACCACGACACCTCAACGCCGGGCATACATTCACTCGCGACTTTAGAGACTCAGATTGTCTTTTTGTTTTTTATGTTCGATCTTTTCTAGAATTCAGATTCAAACTTTGCTTATGGCAGGGTTACTGACTACTACACCTTTGTACTTATATGTATACTTATTACATAAGTCATCATTTTGTTAAGTTTTTGAGCTTCAGCTGGCATAATTTTTTCAAGGCCCAAAGCTTTAGTTTGTCAGCTCGCATCCTTTGTTAGGGCTCAAGGCAGCTTTTGTAACTGTTTCCCTTGAAACGATTATAGAAAATAAATAAATTCAAAACTTTTTCATGACTTTTTTACCTACCAATATTTTTCTTTGTTACAGATACAAAAATGGAACTCACCTTCCTAATAATAACGTTAATTTACGTAAACCAGTTCGTAGATTCTGTGATAATGCGCAACAACGCACTGATGAACAAAATGGTCAGCCAGTTTCAAGAGAAAGGCGTTAATCCTTCCGAAGAAATTGAACTTAAAGACAACTCGGATGACGTAGTGTTAAAAATGCAAAACGTTTTGTGCCACAACTTCCAAATGATACCCTGCGATATGATACTAAAAGATTTCTCACTAAGAAGCCTAATAGAACGATCGATACAACAGATTAAATACAAGAAAATGAACATAGATAAATCGACCCCTTCTCCTTCGTACCAGCTAACATTATTCCCAGTTATAAACAGCGAAGATATCTCAAACTTCGTCAACGTAAACGAAAATAACAACTTCGAAAGAAAAAACAAGAAACACAAAAAAAATAAGACGAAATCATCAAAAAACTATTTCATGCAAGATTCACGCTCAAACAAAAAGAAAGATACAAAAACAGCTGTTTTTAATAACAGGAATAAAATGCGAAAGTTTTATCCGCATAAGATTAAATATAAGGACAAAAAGGTTTCTCATGATGTGAGCAATAATTACTCTGACGAAAAACTTTCTATGTCTGTTGAGCTGCCCGATAATACGCCGAAAAAAGGTCGGTTCACCTTCAGAAATGCTGATCCCTCGGTATGGAGAATAGACTACATGAAACATGGAGAACCAAGCATCAATACTATGTACGGTTACGAGCAAGATTTGAAGGGAAAACTTGTAAAAACAGGCCCCAACGTTATCGTAGACGACAATTACATAGAACAGCCTCAAAGAAAAGATGTCCTCCATCCAGATGTTTATATTAAGAATAATTATGTAAGAAAACATCCGGCACATACAACTGGCAATAAAAAATATTAATTTTATGTTTTTTTTATAGAATAAATAAATAATTTAGTCCGTTTTTTTGTTTTATATTGGTGTACTTATGGCTTGCATGATCTATCCCATATAATCGTTAGTACTTAGTAATATTAATCTCTAATGATTTTTTCCATTGGTATCCCGCTTATTCAAGAACCAAGCTATAACTATGTAGGAACTTACCTAAGTGTATCATTATCCTACTAATAATATTATAAAGCCGAATGTTTGTGAGTGTGGAAGTGTGGATGTTTGTTCCTCTTTCACGCAAAAACTACTGAATGGATTTAAATGAAATTTGGTATAGATGTTCCTCATACCCAGGAATAACACATAGGATACTATCTATGTGTTATTATAAATTTTTATATATAAATTTTATCCCAAAATGTCTACGGGATAAGGTTCCACGCGGGTAAAACCGCGGGGTACAGCTTACTTTATATGGGAGGCAGAGTAAGTAGTAAATCAGGGGCCTAAGTCTGCAATTTGACATTATTGATCAGACAATATGGTGATATTGTGGCACCATTACGAGAGTGTCAGAAATTTGGTATTCTGCTAACATTTATTCATATGGCTATGGTGTCTCAGTGGTCTTTGTTGCAATCAGGGCCCAGTAACGCGGGTGAAACAAGGTAGCCAAGCCAAGGCCACCACAACCCAAAGGTCGATAAGCAATACTTATTTTAGTTTGTAAGGAACAGTTTTGAGGGCTCTACTCAAACTTAGTATTTTATGATCCATGGCACTACCAACCCGTAATGACTGTGATTGATGACGTCAGTATATGTACTGTCCTACAATTTAAGACACCGATAACAGCTAGACCCTGGAATTGTACCCTAAATTCAAGGATCTTCCATAGGAAAAAAGCACATCCTGACTACTTTTTGTTAATTTCATAGACATTTATTTGAGGTAAGTAGGTACATCGCCTTAATTATAAACAAACAAATAAGTAAAGTACTTACTTACTTACTTTAATTAGTTAAATACTTACCTATATTTATAGTTATAAAAATTAAATAGCATTAAACGCTCACACAGTAACAGACCAAGATAAATTTAGAAAGAAACAGTGCGTTCTCATCTCATTAACTAACAAGAACTTTATCTCACGCGATAAAATTATCATAACATAACAGTTATTTTTGTAGTTCTCTGTTTAACCTCAAAGAGTGAACATGTCGCGACCCATTCTTTCATCTCACGTTCTGGACACGTCTACAGGAAGACCGGCAGCAGGATTATTTGTAGAATTATACAAAAAAAAAGAAAATTCCTGGACTCTATGGCATAATACAGCAACGAACGGTGATGGACGTATTTCGTTCCCGTTTTCAAAGGAATCTATGGCAGAAGGAACTTACAAACTGATTTTTAAAGTTGAAGATTATTATAAAAGTATTGAAAAGGACACGATTTATCCTTATGTTGAGGTGAGTCATTTTAATATTTTACAAAAAGTAAAAAAAACTCAATTATTATCGACATAGACATTAACGCCATCTAGCAAAAATATCTAAAAGCTTTTTGTGAACAACTGAATGTGATACACAAATTCCAACTTCTTTCAAAATAGTTTATCTTGTACTCAATAGATGGCGCTGTACATAAACTTTTCTTTTGAGACTTCCCCTAGTTCTCAAAAAATATTATTTCTTTGTTCTAGATTGTATTCAAAACGAAAGAAGATGAGCACTACCACATACCCCTACTGCTGAGCCCTTACGGATACACCACATACAGAGGAAGCTAAATTAATATAGAAATCTAAGACAATGTTCCATTTTCTATAAAATTGTAAAGGACTATCATGATTTTCATTTTATTCTCCGACTAGCAGCGCCCCGCGGTTTTACCCGCTCCCGTGAGCATGCATAGCTCGTAGTATGTATCATACAATCGGCACAATTCACCATCGTGTTAAAAAATTAAGTAACAACGCCATCTATTGGTACCATTTGTGACTACAAAAAGTTACAATAAAACATTAGTTACACACAATCCCATGGGAATTTCGGGATAAAAAGTATCCTGTGTTATTCCTAGTTGTAAGGAACATCTGTACCAAATTAAATCAAAATCGATACAGTAGTTTCTGCGCGAAAGTGGACTGTGGAACAATCATCCAAACTCACAAACATACAAACTTTCGCATTTATAATATTAGTAGGATATCACTATTGACTATGTACTGAATGAATTTTGATAAAATTTTAATGTGAAGATAATTTGGTCTGTCAACACAATTCAAGAGGGATTCCAGGTGGACCAACTAGTTAGATGGCACACACAAACAAAAACACTGTTCTATTCAATAAAATCAATAACTAAATCTGTCTCAGTTAAATAACTCAATTTGTCTCGGTTAAAAATCTAAGAAACTATGCTCAACCTAATTTGGCCAAACTTTCACTCAAAGATGAAACTTTCAAATAAATCAATCCACTACCATTTTGTTCTAAACACTGTTTTGTATCAACCACTGACTTGGCTTCATTACCTAGCTAGGGTACTTATAACTATTCACACACACACACACACGCACACACCCACCCACACCCACACACACACACACACGCACGCACGCACGCACGCACGCACGCACGCACGCACGCACGCACGCACGCACGCACGCACGCACGCACGCACGCACGCACGCACGCACGCACGCACGCACGCACGCACGCACGCACGCACGCACGCACGCACGCACGCACGCACGCACGCACGCACGCACGCACGCACGCACGCACGCACGCACGCACGCACGCACGCACGCACGCACGCACGCACGCACGCACACACACACACACACACACACACACACACACACACACACACACACACACACACACACACACACATACACAAATAAAACAATTTTTATGATAAAAAAGTCTATAATAAAAAACTTATTTATAAGCAACTTACATTACCGTTTTGTTACTCATTTAATTATACCTAATATAATATATAATAATATTTACAACAAGCTGCTAATTCCATTTAATTATACTTTACAAATTAGTGCCGACAATTATATATTTAAGATAATTAGTAATTAGACAACAATAGTAAATAATTTGGACATAAACGTCTTTGAAAATCTATTCTATTTCATAAATGCATTTTATAGGTCATACATAAATTAACAATTAAAGATATGTAAAAAAAACAATTTTGGGATAAATTAAAGGCTATTTTAATGACAGAAAAGGGGGTTAAAAATATGACAAGTTTGGGGGTAAATCATAAAAAATTTGATAATTTTAAAACTAAACAAAAAATCTGATAATTTTAAAACTAAGAGGTGAATGTTTTACATTAAAAACTGCAGAATCTAAACAGGGCTTGGAGTACGATTTATGTGAGTATGAAATATGACTAAGTGTGACTACAATACAATAGGGGTAATGTCACAAATGTGACTGAGAGCCTATTTCACCATCTTCAAGTAAAGTTACTCACCAAGTAAATTAAGAAAGAGAGAAAACTACTCTCTGTCTTACTTTATGACAAGTGACAAAGATAAAACATGTATCTACTCGGAACGTTACTTGAAGATGGTGAAATAGGCCCTAAGTGTGACAACAATAAAGGTAATGTCACAAATGTGACTAACTGTGACAACAATAAAGGTAATGTCACAAATGTGACTAACTGTGACAACAATAAAGGTAAAAATATACAACATAATCTGAGATAAGGTGAATATTTTGAATGTAGGCAAGTAAATTTTCAAAACTATAAAATATCTAAGACTAGATGATAAAAATATGAGTTAATTTATGGATGACCTTTTTATAAAACAAGAAATATAATACGAGATTAATAGGTATGTATATATTATACACTAGTTTATTCTATTATAAATCTCTTTTATTATAGCTAATTGCTAATAACATGAGCAAATAGCAAGTCTATATTTGTCTTAAAATTGTGCTCAGTGAGATATAAGATGAAGAAAGTTTTATAAATTACTTGAATTTAAAAGATTTTTCGACTGTCTTCAACAATTTAACAATGACACAATAATAAAGCCTAATTTATAAAAATACAAATGGATTTTTTTACCTATTTTTCTATACTTAATTTCTTGCAAAATTTAAGGTGTGATTCATTTTATACAAAAATTATGTCCTAAATTTCAATAACTAATCATAATAATATTTTTTAACATAATATTTTTATGTACTTCACTAAGTACCTACATTTCTTTAAGGATTTAAACAAATAATAATAGGACATTATAAAGAAAATAAATCAGGTTTCCTTGAATAATCACGATATAAAATAAAGGGATAAAATACTGAAACTAACTTGAAAGTATTATTGTTAATCAAAAGGTATTTGCCACTATAAAAATCTAGTGAAAAATGTTATTCTACCCGTCTCATTCTATCATATCAAACAATATAAAAGACAGAGCGAGACAGATAGATTTGGCCGCCATTTTAATTTAGATGATATACTTAAATTAGTCGGATAAAAAATTGACATTTAAGACCTAAATTTAGATTAAATTTTAGTACTAAACTAGTTTATTCAATAATGGACTTTAAAATCTATGAGTATGCATATTATTAACATATATTTTTGTTTGGCACGAAGACCGCGACTGGCGTGGATTCTGCAATGTAAATAGTCATATTTATCAATAACTGTTTTGAATCACATCACCTGTTTTCTTCAGCACTATGTATCACAGTTTCTAGTAAACACACATCTTCGAATAGTCTTTGTTTTGTATAACTATAAGTCCATAATAATATCTTCAATCTTGTGATTTGGTTCAAGATAAACCATAGCTAACAAGAAAGTAAGTCCCTAGATTGCTTGCCTATAAAAAATAAGGTAGGAAAAACAGTTTGGAGATTTTTTAAAGGTATTAACGATTTTGTAGGACTTAGATAAACAAGAAAATTTTGATCCCCTAAAACTAGGTAAATTTAGGTAGGTATATCCTGTAAATGTCAGCAGAAACCTTAAATAAGACCTAAAAAAAGGTTTTTTTAGGTTTATCTAAGGCAGAAACAAAAATGTGTACATTTCTTCATTGCAATGCCAATTCCTTTATATAAAATACTATACCTGGTGAGCTAGAATGTGGAGTAAAATGAGTGTGTTTGACCGATGGGTGTTCTAAATAGTCTAAGTTAGTTAATATAACTTTCTGAGTTAGGTTGGCGATATTATACCAGTGTTCTGACAATTCTGACTCATAATAGATGGTGACAGCAGAAGGTGGGCAGTGTCCCAAGCGAAACTGACTGGCCTCAGAAAATCAGACTATCCAACTTAGAATACTCAGATTTTGTCGGCTTCAACACACCAAATGTTGTAATGTTTTTACTGATATTTATTATTATACTTACCACAATTCTCGTGATAAAGACGGCGAGCGCAGTTCGTCAGTGCACGATACAGCAACATCTAGTGTCGTGAAATCAGAATCAAAACATTAGGGAATGTTTGATGGTAACTGACCGCACCCTTAAGGCTCCCGAGCCTTCATTCACAACATTTGTCGAAGAGTTCTTTACTCAAAAGCCATGACCCATTTTTCTGGCAGTATTTTGTATTTACCATGTTTTTTTTAAATATTATACCCAAAAGTTTGTCCCATTAAATATTATTCTTCAAGCTTTATACCAAAGTAGAAGTACACAAATTCATTGATGGGTTAAAAAATCCAAGATATTTTAATTCAATACCTATTAAAATAATACATGAAGCATACCTACTTCAATAGCTAAAAATAAACAATTAATAATTTACTTAATTGGAATTTAACATACTAAGTCACATTGTGATAATAAGTTTCTAATCAATTCAAATTAATTACTTGATTTACCAACAGACAGTCAATTGACCTACATAAATAATTAATGATAAAATTGTACCCTTAGCATAATCAGTCTTTGAGTATATCACAGACAATAATGACTAGATGAAATTAAAACAAAACAAACATCAACCTAGATAAAAAATATAAGACAATGCCAACCTTCATAATCCAGAACCTGTGGAAAAATGTGTTAGAAATCTTTTAAAAATTCAAAAGGACCCACCTATTTCCCTTCCTCTTGTCCGACCACTTCTTTGAACCGCGCAATCATGAGTTTTTTGACGGTATCTCTGTATGTTTCCCCAGGGGTTGGTGTGTATATGCCTCTTTTCTGACCTAGCCCAATCAAACTTGGCCTTTGTTCGGCTTCAATAGGTGCTATTCTCCCTTGCTCAGATTTACCGAGGCCTCTGCCTTCTGACCATCCCATCTTTTGCAACATTTTGCCACCAATTGTATCAACAACTGAAGGCGGTGGATGTGACATCATTGAGGGTATCTCGGGAGCCTCATACCTCTTTCTAACAGGCATCTCATCCTCACCAAACTTCATCCTTCTCTCAGCAGCCCTATCTCTATACCCATTACTCTGTGGCAAGAAATCATTCTTTTGACGGAACTCAGCCAGATTTTGTTTATGTAAATCAGATAGATTTTTGTGTTTTGTCAACACTTCTGCTGAGGGGAACTTTCTTTTACATAATAAACAGGTTAGTTTGGACCAGTCTATGATGCCATCATCGTTATCAAATACTGGTTCAACCACTTTCTTCATTAAGAATTCATCTCCGGACGGGGGAGGGGATATCTCTCTCACATGAGTAGTTGATGGACCGGCCCCAAGCACAGAGAAACCAATGTCAGCTGACCCTTTACTAGCTCCCATATCTAAATGCTGTTCCATGACTATATTACTCCTAGCATTCTCTTTCTTCTGGTTCAGTGTGCGAGCCCATCTTTCCATATCTTTAGCTATCTTTTTAGCTACTTTAACTTTGTCTTCTTTATCTTTCTTTTTCTTCTCCTCAGGTGGAGCACTCTGAGTGTTAGACTTCTCTGTCTTTTGTTGATTATTTGCCGCTACAACATAAGTGTTTGTAGTACCATCCCAATACATGTATTTATTTGTTTGACTGTTGAAAAAATATTGTGTGTTGCCGTCATAGTATAAGCCTGTAGCTGGATCGTAGTAGTACCCAGAAGTCTCGTCGTACATGAAGGTCCTAACATCAGGAGGGGTATACACTGTCTTGCCATCTCCAGTGGGAATGTTGGTAGCTGTGTTTTGGGCCGGATTTGTAGGGAAAGAGGGATTGTTTACAGGAGTCCAGGATAAACTACGGGCCTGTGCGGCCGAGATGGCTGACTGGGCAACAGCAGCGGCGGCATTCACCCTATCAGCTTCAGACAAGGCTTGAGCATTATTAAACTGGGGCATTTGATTGTAATAGTTATTATACTCATTACCGGGATGTTTTTGTATCTTTTTGGGCTCATTATAGAAACTGACTAAGACCTCTCGCCCATCAATTACCAGATGAGGATGTAAGTTCACTAATTCAGCATGAGCTGCTGTTGAATCAGCGATGGAGTTGAAGTTTATGTAAGCAAGGCACTTTGAGGCTCCCGTTAATGTCTCTCTACCAATAGTGATACCAGCAATGGAGTCTAGAGTGGACTTGGAACATCTGTCTTTAATAGCTTCGAGTATCTTTTCCTCTGTAGTTAGCGCATCCAGTCTCCTAAAGAGTAATCTTTTGGTGATGCCGGGCGATTCACTGATGTGTCTTTCATTGTCTCCACCGTACACTACACCTTCAGACCTTTTGCCATTACAATTCCTCCTATAACATATCTGCCTACGTTTGAAGTTGTAGAGACCACATTTACAGAACCAATCCCCCGGGGAAGCATTGATAGTCTGATTCTCGTCATGCTTCTCCCTGTCGTACCTAAGTTCTTCGTCGTACCGCTTGTTGTCACGGTCGCGACTGCGAGAGCGGCTGCGGGAGTGTGACCGGGATCGGGAACCACTGATGGTGGGCGGGGAGGGGGGCGGAGGCACGTCGTAATGTTTGGGTGAGCGGTGGCGCGGGTGGTCGCGGCGGTCGTAGCGGTCGCGGCGGTGCCGGTCGCGCTCGCGGTCCCGCTCGTACCGATCTCGCTGGCGCTCCCGACCCGGAGAATCCGGACTACCGCTGTTGCGGCGGTCCGAAGGCGACCGCATTCGGTCACTCCACCTGTCTTGCTCCCATCGCGAGCCCCTCTCATCGCGACGCCACGACATCGCGCCTGCGAACATCCGACACTATGAAACTTTTACTCACGTACGTAACCGTTCCTCCCATGGCGAGCAAAACCTCCATTTGGTGTATTTCAATGAACCCTTTCTCCGCCTCCATTTGTTTACCTGCTGATCAAACTGGCTTGAAAATAATCGTAGTTATATTAAATAACACTATTTTCGCGAATTTATTGAGAAAATATTTAAACTCCGCGTTATTTTCGAAAAAATCAATGCGACATTTACGCAGTCACGGAAGAAAAATTACGGACGGACGCCATTTTTAAAACCTTTCATTTTTCCACCCACCCACCACAGACTCACATACTGTCAATTACATTCCATGGTACATAAATGTCTTAAAAAATAATTCCAATGTAATCTTATTTGTTATAAATTAATATTCATTTTATATTGAAATGAAATATTAAGATTTGAATTTAATATTTTCGTAAACTTAAATTAAATGCTGTCATCTGGCAAGAATAATATAATATTGAGTTGTATGGTCGCACTCGCACACAACTTACAACATAAGCGTCTCGCTATAATCGCATCGTTTGGTTGTTAGTTTTTTGAAAATGTATTGGACCAAGAGCCCGCAACTGTCTGACCTTCGTTATTTTATAAAAGCTGAAAGTTTGTCTACGTGTGTCCCTAGTACAGGTAAGAATGATCCCCACCCATGAAGCTGAGGCAGCGGTGGCTTTGGCAGATAACAGGTAACAAAGGTGTATGAAATTCCATCTCAATTTCGTCATAGTATAAAACTCTATTTTTTGATATTTGATGCATAATCATATTATAACTCACGTTGCTCAATGCCGGACAGCTAGTATGGTTCCAACCCTCTGCCGGACACCCTTAAACTATTATGGATGATGCCAGAATATGTTTGGACTCTGTTACCCTCTCCAATAGCTATGTGTAATATGTCGTTGGATAGCCATAGTTGAGCTGACAAAAGGTTCCTAAGGAGTCAAGGTCCAAATCTTAGTCCAAACAGAGTTATGCAGTACTAAACATATCAATTTATCATAATATCATCCACGTAGATTGTTAAAACAAAACAGTGTAATGGTATAAGGTTATTTTAGATTTTTTATTATTATAAACATTGCATTTCCTACATTTTTAAAAAAAATTGAGTTAGTGAAGTGTATAACACCTGTCAGCCTTCTTGCAGCTTCTGCATTTATAGTTTGCTCTAGAACCAGGTCAATAGGTTGTCTTGAAAATGGCTTGGTAGTTCTTTTAATTCCAAAACAGCCTTTTAGGAATCCTTCATACAAATCAGGATTACCTAGTTTTGTCAACTCTCAATAGATTATCATAATATTTGACGCTCCACCTAGCATAGTTTTGTTGATTCAATATAAAAAAAATGCTCGCTGCCTCAGCTTCATGAGTGGGGATCATTCTCACCTGTACTAGGCACACACGTAGACAAACTTTCAGCTTTTATATAATAACGAAAGTCAGGCACTCACGGGCTATTGCTCATGGCTATGGCTATCCAACGACATATTACACATAGCTATTGGAGAGGGTAACAGAGTCCAAACATATTCTGGCATCATCCATAATAGTTTAAGGGTGTCCGGCAGAGGGTTGGAACCATACTAGCTGTCCGGCATTGAGCAACGTGAGTTATAATATGATTATGCATCAAATATCAAAAAATAGAGTTTTATACTATGACGAAATTGAGATGGAATTTCATACACCTTTGTTACCTGTTATCTGCCAAAGCCACCGCTGCCTCAGCTTCATGGGTGGGGATCATTCTTACCTGTACTAGGGACACACATAGACAAACTTTCAGCTTTTATATCATAACGAAAGTCAGGCACTCACGGGCTATTGCTCATCACTTTGAATGCGTCTGGCAAGATGATGGAACCGTCGAAGCTGTCCGGCAATTATGGAAACATAGATTAATAGGCCCCCTAAAAATTATATATAAAATTTAGGTTTTATAAAATGACGTAAGTATAATTATAAATTACCATAGTTTAAGGGTGTCCGTCAGAGGGTTGGAACCATACTAGCTGTCCGGCATTGAGCAACGTGAGTTATAATATGATTATGCATCAAATATCAAAAAATAGAGTTTTATACTATGACGAAATTGAGATGGAATTTCATACACCTTTGTTACCTGTTATCTGCCAAAGCCACCGCTGCCTCAGCTTCATGGGTGGGGATCATTCTTACCTGTACTAGGGACACACGTAGACAAACTTTCAGCTTTTATAAAATAACGAAGGTCAGGCACTCGCGGGCTCTTACTCCATATCCAAATGACCATGGACTTGTTAGAGAGAATCTCGTCTTGCTTGATGCATTTTAGTGTCTATAAAATTTTGGCCGCCGGCACAGAAAGCTTGTGGCTCATATTTTCTCAATAGATGTCATACGTGATTCACGAGTTCCCGACACGAATCGCAGGAGAAAATGTCTGGAGAAATTACCAATAAATTAATTTAGGATTCAAATTAAATAAAAATAGCTTTAATAGTACTTATTGGAAATAAAAAGACACAATGAAAGCTTCAATATTTTTATTTGTTTTTTTTTTTTTAATTACGATTTATTTACGTATAATAAAGGCTCCACACATACAACACGGCATAGCGAACCGCTCAGTAATACCAACTACCGGTACCAACAACTAAAACGAAAAAATAATAATAATTTTACACCCATTTATACTTATTGCTATATTTTTCAAAGCACATTCATGAGGATAACTTAGCAAAATTTCAAATTCAAATATCTAGCGAATACTAACATTTAAAATTGTGTTTTTCTTTTTAAGATAAACACTGAGATCAAAGGGTGACTAGAAATAGGTCTCTTTTGGTATTTTTTTAAGTATTTTTCCTTGAACATGCATCACAAAGAGATCCTCTTTGGTTTCTAGTATTTTTTAATTTAACAAAACTTGTCACATGTTTTTTTTTTAAATTGAAACCGGGTGAAGCTACTGGGAACAGCTAGTTAAAAAAATAATTATGATTAAACAATAATATTATTTCAAGTCACCCTCTAAAATTTTTATAACATTCAACACGCACCATACTTTGAGTTTTGAGTAACAACTTTTACTCAAACTGGTTACTTATGAACCCATTGCTCAAAAAAACTCAAGTATTTTTTGAGTAAGTACCTGATTAGTATTATTGTATTATTGCAAAGTTTATGTTTTCTATCTTCTACTTTTATTTTGTAAATATTTGTTGTTATTTTAGACTTTGTTTATTTTGAATACTGCTCAAATATATTTTTAGTAATGACATTTATGCCTGTAGTTCACAATCAAACTTTATTTTGTGTTTAATAGAGCTCATTATTGCATGACAGTTGTCCATTTTGTATCGAGTTAGGGTGCTAGCATACACGCTACTTTTACTCAAATATCACCAAAAGCGTGTCTGATCTTAGTTGCTCATAAAAGCTAAATATTATTTGTTGTTCAATTGCTTTTTCAAAGTGTTTATTTCCCTGTCTATGTTTCCTTTGGCAGCTGTTTCTAAAGTGCCAAACTCTGGAGTGTGGTAGAGTTGTGGTATCTGAGATAGTTGGTTCAGAACCTGAAAAAAATAATAGAATGGAATGGAAAGATAAGGTGAGCATTTCATGCAAGGTGGCGACAATATAGTATGGAATCACTGGAAATAACAATCCATAGGAGCACTTTAAGCTATCGTAAAAAACAAATTGAGCAAATAAAATTTGATATTACTTTATCATGTAAACTGTCTCATGGTTTTTTAAGTCAAAGGGGCTCAAAGGGGATATAGAAAAAGCTATACCATTATAGAAAACTAGCTGTGTCTCTCGGTTTTACTCACATAGTTCCCTATTCCGTGAGAATTTCGGGATTAAACATGCCTATGTCCTTCCTTGGACCATAAACTACCCCTGTACCAAATTTCAAGTCAATCGGTTCAGTAGTTTAGCCGTGACAAGGTAACAGACAGACAGAGAGACAGAGTTACTTTTGCATTTATAATATTAGTGATTAGTGAGGAAGGAGGAAGGTCATGGAATCTTAAAAGATCTTCAAATTCTCACCTTTATCCTCAATTCCCCGTAATTCTCATTAGCTAGTTTCGAATACTCCATTCTAACTAGTTTCGCATGATTATCATATTCTTCTTCACTAGCTGCCAGCACTGCCAGTTCGCAGTCACCGAATAGCTGCAAATCTCTTAGAGGAGCAGGTGGAAATGATGCTGTGCTGGATGCATTGGAATCCATTGAGGGTTGTGAAGAAGAATCATCGTCGACTAGTAGTGCGAGAATGTAGGATGTCAGTTCTTGCTGAAAAGAAGAATAATTAAATGAGTTAAAACATACCTATCAAGTGTTAGCTGGTTCCAGTTCAGCAATTCCATTATTTTTTGGAAAGGCATCTGACGGACTTATTATGATTTTTTTGGTTATCTACCATATTGTGCACCCGGGATGATATAGTGAATGGTTATTTTGAGTTCAAAAATACATAAATAATTAGAAACTACGCCCACGCATTTTCTGACACACACCCACACAAATATCTAAATAACGACGGATGCGAACAGAACCCGCTATTCTTTATTTGGCAGTTCAGCATGGTAACAACTCTGCATCTTTAGAAATCTCTCTAAATAACATTAAACTTAGACTTACTGCCTGTTTATGTCCTTTTAGTACTTCAGATAGCACTTCAGCAGCTACATTGGAAGGCGTGTGACGTAGAACGATAGCCATCTTGAATGCGACTGGGTGAGTGACGTCATTTATACCTTTTTCTAGCAAGTTTTGCCATATGCCAGCCTGGAAATGGAATTGAAGAAATATTTTTAAATAAGATAGAGAAGAATCTGTTTGGTTAAGCAACGCCTAACATTTGTTATAATAAAGATGGGATAATGTTACCGAAATTGCTTTTAAATTCATGAGCACTTACGTGCTTCTGAGGGCACGTTAAGTTGTCGATCCTGGTTTTTCTTACTGGCAGTTAGAGCCCTCAAAAGTAACAACTTTTATTTTAAAGCATTCAAAAAGGTAAAAAATAGGTAGCCAATGTCATTCCTCATAAAGGACGTCCGTTTCAAATAACACATTCGCTTGAATAACTAGGATACTACAGTATTTACCTGATAACCAACACAATTGCTCAATGAATGCCATATACTGTCAGGTGGATTGCTCCTAGTAATATTGTCCCAGGCACTCGCTCCATCGTTTGGTACCCCTAACGAGTGACATGCCTCCCGCCACGTCCGCTCAGCTTGTGCTAAAATGATACAAAGAATTGGTCAATTTTAGCAAAAACATGATATTAGACAGCAGAGTGGTTAATGAGTCTAGATTGCTAGCGAATTGTTAATCAGTAGGGTCCTGAAGATTGCACTCGAATTGTTGAGTTATGTTAAGAACACTGTCCGAAGGATTTTTGTATACTAAACAAACTTCTTTCTTTCGCTTCCCATTAAAATAAAACTCATGGAAGTCCAAAAAAAAAGTAAAAAAAAATATTTGTTAGAAAGAAAAACTAAGTAAAAAAAAACCAATTATTTAAAAATAAATATATTTAATAATTACCTCCGGTATCTAGTTCTCCTGAGCAAGCCGCCATTTCAAATGAATTCTTCTAACGCGCCAACTCAACTGAAACTATGAATTATTTATTAGTTTTCTTATTATATACCATTACATACACGATCTTTTATCACGATATTACATACAATTATTTGATTAACTAGCCCCTTTAAGTAATACACTAACAGCTTCTCAAGTCTTCTTTCGTTATTATTTTAATAAGTAAGTATTTAATAAATAAACTGTTTAAATTATTTTGCTGAATTGTCAAAAAAGACTGACTTGTAAAGCGTGTAAGAATTAACATAATAAAATGTCTCTTAATATTTTCATTGCATGAGTTATTTTAGCAAAATTAAACTAATGCATATTTATACGAGTTCTTAGTTATAAAGTTAATGAGCTAAGTAAGGTTTTAGTCCACAAGTCATTGCTCAAAAAATATTACTCATTAAATACACTTCACTATTAGACCATGATTGTACCCAATCACTAATCAGCTATCAGTTTAATGAATTTTAAGCACCAACATAATTCATTAATAATTAATTCACCTACTTTAGGTAACAAATCTTGCGAGAAAGCCACGTATTTTTATAAATTAGGAATCAATATATTTATACCTATTACTTAGAAAGAAATAAAAATATGTTTTTATACTTACCAACCTTTAAAAATATGTCAAGGCTACCGAAAATCGCGCAATTTTGACGTGTTATAATTGTGCTCTGACAGATGTGAGGAGTGGGCCTGAAATACGTGTCATGGCGTAACCAAGGAAATAGGGATAGGTTTTTGATCGACAAGAATGACGACAACGTGTGATTTTATCGATAATTTTGACGAAAATATTTTGAAGAAGTAGCGGTTTCACCTGCGTAATTCCCGTTCCCGTAGGAATACGGGGATAAAATTTAGCCTATGTCACGCACTGATAAATTAGCTTTCTATAAGTGGGATATTTTTAGAAATTGGTTCAGTAGTTTCGGAGCCAATTCGTTACAAACAATCAAATCTTTCCTCTTTTAAATATTAGTGAAGATGTAGACATTACCTTATTCTTTGAAACCCTTAGTGGTCAAGTAACATGTCACGGCATGTACATCTGCTTCCACTGCCTGAAGTCATTGGTTCAATTCTATGATGAGCGATGCATGTTTAAATCCTACCAGTTTTTAAATATGCCTCGGGTTTGAAATCACCAACACCCATTTCGCAAGACTGGTGATTAAGTCTATTCCTCCTCCATGTACTAAAAAAGTGAGAGATCGAGCCTTTTTGCCCTGCAGTAGGATCTTACAGGCATAAACTTTACTCCTCGATTTTTGTTCGTCAGATGGTTTTTAATATCAATAACTTCTAGTTATTATAATTAATACCTTTATCCATTCCTTTTAATATCGATATATATCGTAAATTGTAAGAACTTAAATCCCATCACTAAATATCAGGGGTTGATACTAGGGCACCTACACGCATGCGCAAGGGCCTTTACACGTTTTAACCTTTAACAGTATACGTCAAAGAATATTCACCTTTATTTGTTAAAGAATACTGACTATTTTCCTCTGTACTTGTATTTCTATTAAGTACTCAATTTAGAAAATACATAATTTTAATCTTTAGTGCTTTGAGATAGGGCTTAAAATTAATAAATTGTCTTCAATGAGTCATAGGAATGTTTGTCATTATGAAAATACCTAAAAGTTGATGAAAATACCTTCTTAGAATTTCGACCTTCAATATTTTAGGAATAATAAAGGCACAATTACGTATGCTTTAAGGAGTTTTTAATACTTATAGGTAAAATAAAAAAATGGTTTCATCCCTATACATACGAAAACTGAAACTGTCTATAATGGTAAAATAAAAATAACGCTTTAAAAAGTATGAAAAATTTTTATTCATAAAGTTTACGGGTATGACCGTGGTCGTATTCCACATATATTTAAGCTATTTATGTCTAAGGGGTGATTTTTCCATCGCCAGATAACTTTATACGACGAATAACTTTGAATTTTTGACAGTTATTCCATACAAAATCTGTCAAACGTCAATTTTAATCGTCGAATAAAAGTTATCTGGCGATGGAAAAACCGGCCCCTAATTAATTTTAAATTACTTACCTTATTTTTTGTGCAGTGCAGAGCGAGACGCCGCCGCCGCCGTCGCGGGCGTATCGCACTCATCCTCCTGATGATGGCCATCGAACGTGGCTGTAACTAGTCGAGGGATTCGACTTAAATAAGTACGTACTAACATCCCGTTGTTTTACATATTTACATACTTAAATTACCTTAAGTTAACCATATCAACGTCGAAATGATAACCCTCCTTTTGCTTCGCCGTTGTCGGGTTAAAATGAAATGTAATTCGCTGTTCTGTCCTTCTGCTTATCTTGTAAACTACACCTCGGATTCTTATGCAGTTTAGAGATAAAGTCATATCCTTTGCTTTTATAGGTACTACGAGAATTGTGAAACCTATTTTTAACCCCCGACGCAAAAGAGGGGTGTTATAAGTTTGACGTGTCTGTGCGTGTGTGTATCTGTCTGTCTGTGGCATCATAGCTCCCGAACGGATGAACCGATTTCAATTTAGTTTTTTCTGTGTTAAAGGGGAGTTCTTAGACGTGTTTGATGAAAATCGATAAACCCGTTTAAAAGTTATGGGGGTTTGAAAGTAATAGGGTCGGGAATTTTTCAAATTTAAAATTTTATACCTACCAACTGTACCCCACGGTTTCTCCTGTATTATTTGGTTTTAAAATAACTTGTGAACATACTTAACATTTCACTTGATAAAACTCATTTTTTATCAGATAAAATTAGATTTACTTAAGTACTTACTTATAAAGATATTGGAGGTTTTCTGTAACAACGTTCAGTACCACATCTGACGCTGTAAAGTTCAGGATGGGAACTTATTATCCTTACTAGTCCTTACCTCCTTACTACTATTATAATGCGAAAGTAACTCTGTCTGTTACCTTTTCACGGCTAAACTACTGAACCGATTGACTTGAAATTTGGTACAGGGGCAGCTTATGGTCCGGGAACGGACATAGGCTATGTTTTATCCCATTATTTCTACAGGATTGGTAACTACGCGGGTGACACCGCAGGGCGTTGCTAGTAGTAAATAAATAAAATAATAGTGGTGTCTCTGTTTTCATTACTTTATTTTAGTCTGTGGTAAGTCTTTGACAGCAATCAGCGAAGACAGTACACGTCAATGACGTATTTTTCAAAATAGTTACACTGTATAAAACTAGATGGCGCTGAGCGATAAAACAATGCTATAACTTCAGTAACACAATACATAATATCTCGGTATCTCCATTTAAAAAAATACTATGAATGAATTTCATCACCAGACCTAGTTCTCCTCTTTCAAAATAATATATAAGTACCTATTAAATAAATACAAAATGCGTACATTTCTAGTTTCGCAGCACATGATGTGGCTCGGCTGAATTCGGTAAAACTCGTATCGTGTCGGCCGAGGCAGCCACAGAGAAGCCGGCCGGTAGGACGAATATAGCGCGGTATTTTACACGCTTTTTATTAGCTTCACCTGTATGTTTGTATGTTAGTATGTTTGTATGTTTGTTTGTAACCGACTTCTTTGGGCGCTATTTTGACCCACTTTAAACGGCCAAATTTCGTTCAAACTTTGTAGATTTATTGAGGACCGATGACAATACACTAATTTGATAAAATTATTCCATTTTTCAATTTGCAAATTAAAAAAATAAGCTATTATAAATAATCCAAACTAAAAAGTAGAAAATAAATTATAGTTTAAAAAAACTAAAAAACACGCTTTTTATAAAAAACCGAACTAAAAAATAGAAAATAAAAAAAGCGTGGGGTGCTTTTTAAAATATTGACACCATGCACCCCACGCTTTTTTTTATTTTCTATTTTTTAGTTCGGTTTTCTATAAAAAGCGTGTTTTTTAGTTTTTTTAAACTATAATTTATTTGCTTGTAGTTTTAGTGCTGCTAGTGAGTAAGTAGAATGAGCGCGTAGCACAATTTTTAAAAGATACTTCATTGTATAAGGCAAATAGTTTTGACTCAACTTTTATCGACTAAAATAGATCAGTAAGCATGTAAACAAATGCCAGAAAGGGGCAGTTAACCCCTCTTGCCCCCCATTGGGTACGTCCGCATCGCTCACATATTTATCCATTGAAGTATTTTCGTAATCTATTGGATAAATATCTTCCCAGACTTCAAATCTGTTTTCAAACATTTTTTTTCCAACTGAAAATGTCTTGCCAATTTTGAGATATTTCCTTTCATCGTTATCCATTGTCATTTTGGGCCACGACATTGATGATAGTTCGGGTGTGTTGCACTTTTCACATGGGTTGGGATCTCTGTAATTATAGAAGTATATATATGGTGTAAGTAATGTTCGCTGGGTATTATAATTATAAATAAAACACGCACACACACAATCATCTCGTACGCCGATCCACTCCCGTCAATCAGTGTTGCCAGAGTGCTCGCTCATGTGCGCATACACTACATCATATGGAATATGTATTATAAGTAAAGCAAGACGAAACCGTTACTGACTAACTAATTTATCAACATAAACTACTGAACGACGCGATGAAAGACATGCAAATAGTTATTATAGCTTACCATAGGGTACCTGCTAAGAATGAAATTGAAAAAAAAAAACACTTATAAAATGAGGAGACACATTTCTGGGGGACTGGAAGAAAATCCTACTTTGCAAAGTCTTACCTGTACTGTACCATTATTGTGCAATTATTAATACAATAATAATAAAAACAATCAGCGTAAGATTTATATACCTATGATACACTTTAAATTTATACGGGCAGTATTTGGATTTAGAATAAGTAAAAAAAAATAACAATGACTTACCCAAACCTAGCAAAGTTGTACCAAATGGCAGTCATTTTGTCCACCATATTAGAGTCCTCACTGTCAGAGACATCTATTGCCGGGAATCGGTAACTTAATGTGAATAAATAAATCATATCGTCGTGATGGGCTACACCTAAAAAAATAAGTGGGTATTAATAATTAAATTCTATACTTACTGTAATCACTAATGAAATTAATTAAACAATTTGTATGTTTGAACGTTTCAGTAACTTCAAAAAATGCATTAGTTAGCCCTTATATGTATTGGGAGGAGGCACACAACAAACTTCGGGGCATAGCTTAGTTGTTTGTATTGAAAAAACTCCGAAACTACTGGGCCTATAAAAAATCCACGGTATTCTGATTTCAAGGGGTAAAAACTACAGAGCTAGTTTGTTAATAAAATTCCAAAAAATATAACTTACCAACAGGCTTATTCGTTTCGGGGTCTTCATAATGACTGCGGTTACCAATATAATCGAAATTGTAATACCAAACGGGGTGCTTAGAATGTAAACACATTAGAACTGCCATTCTAAAAAATATCATATTTAAATTAGGTACAGCGCCATCTATTGACAGTATTTGAAATCAGACAAAGCTAGTTAACGGAAAAGATTGATAGATGTCGTTACTATCTCATTAGGGCTTTTGGCATTTTATAAAAACACGCAAAGATAGTACAAGAAAAATCAAATACACACATCAAAAGTGTCTAGGGATCAACATATATTTTTGCAATAACTTTTCTCCTGATTGATATTAATTAAAATTTTCTTTAAGGATTCATCAAATAAAGTGTTTTCGTTTGTCACAGTAACGATAAACCAAGTCACCTTTGCATTAATAAAGAAATTTGCCATTTTCCTAATAAAGGGATTTTTGACATTTGAACCACTAACATTAAAGTTCGAAAAAAAGACTGAAATAACAGTTTTCTTTAAAATTTTATTGGGTAACTTAAACAAATAATAATCCGTGTTTCTACCGCGAACACTAACAACACAAGAACATCGGTTTGGCATACTCAAAATGAGTTCATCCAAATCACGCTGTGGAATGGCCGCCCATGTTCGTTGCAACAACAAAAAAAGGTCTTCTTGCGACTGGATACCCTCCATATTCGGCAGAGCTCTTCTCTGTAGCATATCCCATGCATGCTCAATCGGGTTCAAGTCTGGCGACTGAGCAGGCCAGGGCAGGACATTGATGTTAGCTGCGGCGAGAGTCTGTCTTACAACTCTTGCGGTGTGCGGTCGTGCATTATCATGCATTAACTGAAATAAGGGACCGATTTGCACTTGTAGAGGAACGATGACGTCTGATACAATCGTCTCAGCATAAATTTGAGCGTTGAGGTTGCCTCTGATCCAAATCAACTCAGTTCTTCCGCCGATCCAAATACCCGCCCATACCATGATGGTTCCACCACTATAAGGATGGACTTCCTGGCAGGATTTTAATCGCTGTTGGCGTCCAGGGGTTCTCCAGTGTCGTATACGTCTTGTATCCGGTCTCATACCAAAACGAGACTCATCAGAAAAGCACACGAAACGCCATTGTTCTTCTGCCCAATTTCTGTGTTCAAGAGCCCATTGATATCGAATCCTACGATTGTGCATTGCTATAGGTGGTACCCGTAGCGGTCTTCGGGAATGAAGGTTCACTTCATGCAAGCGGTTTCTGACTGTTTGGTCGCTAATTAAGTTCCCTGAAGAGTGATGAAGCCGCACGGCTAACATCATGGCGGTTATTGTTGGAGCTCTTCGAGTTAAGATTTGAATGTATCGGTCTTGTCTCCGTGTGGTGCAGCGATACCGTCCTCCATGGCGCTCAGCCACGGTACCAGTGCTTCGGTAACGTGTCCAAAGTCGACTGATAACACTCTGACTTGTATTCAGAGCTAAAGCCACAGTACGTTGCCGGGAACCAGCTTCTATCATTCCCACGGCTCTGAGCATTTCTTCCCTGCTTAAATGACGTCGCCGCTCCATAATAACGTTGGTTTTAATCAGTAGTAGGGAAACAGTAGCACTAATAATGTCTTCAATGCGTTGTATGTTTTTATAGGGAAAATATTGACAGCTGATTTTCATCTTTTACTCGAATTTGATTCACAGTTCCTGATTCAAATTATGAAATGCACCAAAAAGGATCCATATAAATTTATAAAATCATAAATTTATTACAAAGCCACATCTCAATCTCAAGAAATCCGCATAAAAATGCTTGATCCCTAGACACTTTTGATGTGTGTAGATGTCATCATGTTACTAGCAGCTAGCATTTTTTAACTTTCTCACCATTTAAAACTACTGAACCAATTTTTATGAATAACATCACATAATAATTATTCACTACATCATCTCATTACAGTAACTGACCCCTAACTAAGTTCGAAACTTGTATCTAGGGTATCAGAAACTACGCACACACTCATTCACACACACACCCAGGCTGAGACAAACATTTGTGGTTCACACAAATATTCACCGCGTACGGGAATCGAACCCGAAAAAATGGAATTTACAAGAACTTAAAGTTCCTAAAAAATTATAATATATCTAGATACTTTTCATCCTAAAATCCTCTCACAAAAGAGAAAACTAATTACCTATGGACAGGAAATCCAGTAATTGCGTCTCCGTACAGCATTCCTAGTTTTCTTGCGATTGTCTCTTCCTTGATCAGAGGTTGGTTTCGGAGGTAGGCCTTTCGAAGAACATCAACTGGCTTGCGGGTAGTGTGAGGCTAGAACGGTAACATTGGAGAATCATTATATGACAGAATTAATTTTTAAATTCGTAAAAATGGCTCGTTACTTATTTGAAAAACTAACAGCGCCACGCAAGCTCTTTCCCGCGAAATAAAATACGGCCTATGTTACTTTCTGAAAAGTAAGGTATTCTACTTAATAGGTGGTGAAATATTTTTAGTAGTTTTGGAGCATAAGGCAGTGGTCCGTTCGCGGGCGAGTGAGCGATGAACTATCGGCGAGTTCTCGTCCAAGAGAAGGACAGTAAATGTACAATGAATGCAAACAAAAACAATTGAATCCTTCGTCTAAATAAGTATAATTAGTTTGCCACAATATTTCCTGTGCCGGTGACAGCGTCGCTGTATTCACATCTTTTGGTTGTCAGTGTATTGAAAATATATCCAAATGACTATTAAAGTCTAAATGACAATAGTAGGTTCCAATTTTGGCCGCCGGAAATATTGTAGCACATTTAAGTTTCTTTAAACGTCTCTGAGTGCGGTGGTTAGAGAAATAATAAAATTACTACTTAATTTCTTAATAATAATTTTGTAAAATTGATATAGTTTTGTATCGAGATTTTTTACAAATTGAAAGCATTTCTAAAATAAAATAGTTACCTTTTAAATTTATTAGAAATTACAATTTTATTATTTAATCATTATAATTGACTTCAGCAGCAGAAAATGCTAAATAAGTACTTAGGTATTACCTGTACCCCGAAAGAAGAATTATCGCGAGGAAGAATGAACGATATAGGTGCTATGCGTTCCCATTCATCGTTCATTGTTTGTCGTAGAGTATCGTTGTTTATGATTGCTGAAAAAATCATTGTTATAGTTCTGTTTTTAGTAAAAAAATATTAACATAAAAAAATGTTCATATTAATAAGTAGGTAGATAGATTATTCACTTTATTTTTATCAGACTTCAGAAAAAAGTCTTGGAAAGAATCTTAAGAAGCATAAAGCCACGAACCCACCGCCACGCACGCTCCGCCAATGGTTCACGGCCATGAAGCTCAGCTACGTTGAGCTATAGCCGAGTCAGCCACGAATGTATCAATGACGTCATTTTCGTGTGTAGCGTGTGCGTGTACTTTGGTGGGTTTTACCAGGTTTCAGCTCATACATTTTCATAGAAAACGAAGCTGAGTACACGTGCGTAGCGTGTGCGTGTACTTCGGTGGGTTTGCGCTTTAAGAAACTTTGACCTACATATTAGCTACAAAAACTACGCAGAGTTAGTAGTTACACCTAATCATTTTGGTATTGGTACCCTTTTTATTTAAATTTGTATACCGTATGTTATTATATGAGGCACCTAACAAAACAACAACATTAAAATATACATCCAAACTTTCCCAACCTCCTAATATAAATCTTAGGGCCTATATCACGACCTTCAAGAAGCATTCCAAGCATGAAGTTAAAGGTAAAAATGGAGTCCACACTTCGAATACCTACTTGAAGCATACCTATATGTATCACTATCGCGTCTCTGTGGGCAGGCTCTCTCTTTCTAACTAAGGTAACCTCTAGAAAGAGAAGGTCTGACTAAAAAGAGAGATCGGCCCACAGAGACGTAGGTATTTGACTCAAGCTGTTGTTCCAAGTGTGAGCTCCATTTTTTACCTACAACTTCATGGTTCCGAGTAGCTCTGACATGTTTTGTCTTTACAAAACTAACTTTACTTGGTGAGTAACTTTACTTAAAGGTCTTGAAATAAGCCTTTAAGATCATATAAGCCAAAAATACTAACTGTAAGCCTTCCAAAAGAACTCATCAGTGGTCTGGCTGATGATGAAAGGCACTGAATGCATCTGACCAAATCGAATTGCTTCCACCGGTTCGATGGACAGGAAACGCTCCTGGCCAAAGTCTGGTTCTATTACGGGACGCCATAATGTGAGGGGATCGAAGCCGAATTCCTGGAAAATGAAACGGAATCTGTATTATATGAGGGATTGACTTGCTGACTGATCTTCCAACACACAGCTTGAACCATGGATAGTTATGGGCATAGACTAAGGATGAAGATAAAACGCGGGATATAACTAATATTTAAAAAAGAAATAAACATATACTAACTGGGTCTTGTGGTTTTAGTTAATTTAGTGTTTTCCTTAAGTAAGGAAGGAAGTAAGATAACTTCCTTAATCAAGTATTATGACAAATTACGGAAAAAAGCACTCAATAACACGTCGAAGCAAAAATATCGACGTCTCAAAAAACAATTGCTTCAACCTTTAACGAAAGGCGTAGGAACTTATAGACTTTTTATCCAGAAGTTTCGAAAAGATAAAGCTAAAGTAATACCTGATACTTTTTATCCAGAAATTTTGAAAGGAAACACGGTGTACTGCCACAACAAATCATGAACAAGTTTAATATAACTGCTATTTAAAAGCTACTTACAAAGAATCCTCTCAAAGACCCAGCAATTTCTTTCCAAGTTTTAGTCTTCAGGCACTCGTAAATTGCCTCAGGGCTGTGGGTTGGGCAGTTCGAAATCTGCGCCTGTTTGATAGCCAAGTCCATGCGGTGAGGAGGACTTGGGGCTTTGGACGTTGGAGAGCCACTGGTGGAAATGGCTCGGTGGAACAGGCCTATAATAATAAAGCAAATAAAATATTTACAAAGAATTATAAATCTAACAATGTTCTGATAAGTATTAGCGATTTAAATCGCAATCCAGTGGGAATTTAAGGATAAAAAATATCATAAAGACTAGTCCTTATTGAATGGGCATTTAGAATATTTTTTATCTCAGAACTACCTGAAGTTTGGGATTTACTTGAGTAAACCGTGGAGTAAACCTTCTTTTAATACAAGATGGATTTGATTTACCTTTAGACATAGGAGATATCATATGCACCATGACACTCAAAGACCCAGCGCTCACACCAGCAATTGTCACCAAGTTCGGATCTCCGCCGAAAGACGCGATGTTCTTCTGAACCCACTTCAGGGCTACCACTTGGTCTTTGAATCCGTTGTTGCCTGGAGCCTGCGCAGTTCCGAGGGCCAGAAATCCTGAAAGAAGGCATCAACGTGATAATTTTCCCTTGCAGAGCAATTTCAAGGCCTTTATTTTAATATTGTTACACAGAGGCATAAAAGAGTGGTGATCAAACATTGATCAAAAATTGCAAAACTGGTTTGCTCGAAGCAGAAATTGGACCTTAGATTTTGTCTTTGTCACTTGATATAAAGTAAGAAAGAGACAACACTAACTTTACTTGGTAAGTAACTTTACTTGAAGGCCGTGAAATAGGCCCTAAATCTATATGTAAAGTAATAAGTACTTACCAAGAGACCCTAACCTATAGTTAATAGTGACGAGTACTACATCTCTGTCCAGTAAGTAATGAGGACCAGCCAAGTCGCTTCGTCCTGACATCGAGTAGAAACCTCCAGGGTGGATGAAGAATATCACTGGTAGTGGTGTTGTGCTGAAAGAATGGATTAGTTTTAGTACAATTAATCTTTGAAACAAAACTAGTTTATAACGAATTTGAACCAGGCCAAACTGTTGCGAGCCTCTGAGGCCATATTTCAGCTGTTAAAACTCTTGAATGCTAGATTGCCTTTGCGGCAGCCATTATTAATGTTAGTTCGAGTGAGTATTAAAGTACTCAACACACTTATTTAAATACACATACCGAGACAGACATTTATCGTGGATTATACAAATACCCATATGTCTGGCACAGGATTCAAACCCGTATCCATTTCTTTGGTTGTCTAATTTGTCCATTCTGCCACTTAGATGCCGTAACCTTTTGTCATGTCAGGCGGGGTCACCACCAACTACACCACTTACAAATACTAACCTATTACTTTTAGGAGTATAAACATTGATGACCAAGCAGTCTTCGTCGATGAAGTATCCCTCCCTCGCCGGCATAGGGCACGCCGGACCCTCTTTGCTAGCATCTACCTGGGTTGGGTATTTCTCGATGGGTTTTGGTGGCTGAAATTATAAGGTTTTAGTTTTTAGTAATCAGCCCTTGGTACGCGCAATCTTCAAATTTATTGCACGCAAGTTTCCTTGTGATGTTTTGGGATGGGGATCGATCCAGTGCTTTTCTAAAGGAAGTCAAAGGTGTTAACAATACACCATTGATGCTATCGAAAGTTTGAAATACCAGGAGTTCATAAAACCATAAGAGACTATCTAGTATCTATAAGTACCTGAAACATGAGCGATCCCGCGGTATGACTCGAACTGTCTCTCGCGGCGAGTGCAATACATACAAGTGAATTTGGATTCACTGATACCTTTTGAGGTAAAAGTACCAGGAGATAAGAATAATATAAGAGGCTGACCTGAAACCGTAGCGGTCCAACAGGCGGCTCAGCATACCGTATCCCGCGGTACGCCTCGAATTGTCTCCCGCGGCGGGTCTGCATCCACGAGCCCAGGAATGAGCCCATGGGAGACGTCACCACTGGACCATCATCTTATAGAAGAAAAAATAGAATTATATTCATCTGTATTACTTATTTTGTTAAGGAAAATTAGAACATGACTAAAGGTCTCCATAGAAAGCCGGTGTCTTAAGGATGGATATGCCAGAGCTGACCAATTTGCAACTGGCCTCGGTTTCACACGGGTGCAATTTTTCAAAGTTTTGAAAAGACCAGCTCGAGTTTCTTGCTGATTCTTCCCGAAAACTAAGTAAAATGGCAACAATTTAGCTCAGATTTCTAACCATCTTACTATAGAGTCATCAAGTTATCTGTGCCGGTGACAGCGTCGCTGCAATCAGCAGACGCCATTTATGTGTGGCCTGCGCCTAAGATTGAGTTTTTTTATTATTGTTGACTTTTTAAAGGAAACTTAGGATTTTGTGTTGGGGGTTTTTTAAAATTTTAATTTAATTTTTTATTTTTTAAAGGTGCTTACATTCTATTCAATTACTTTAAACGAGCAATTCTTGTATGTATGTATTTATATTCCGGCTATCTCGAAAACGGCTCTAAAGATTATGAAGAAATTTTGCATATCGATGCAGTTTTGTATTTAAATTCAACTGCATGGTTGTAATTACTGTAAAACAAAAACCCCCCCCGTTTCAAATTATGAAGAAGAAAGTACATGCTTGGTATCGAACCTAGAGTCCAAGCTCAACGGGAGTTGGGGGGGCGGAGCACCCCCGTTTCAAATTATGAAGAAGAATGTACATGCTTGGTATCGAACCTAGAGTCCAAGTTCAAGGGGGGGTAGGGGGACGGAGCCCCCCCGTTTCAAATTATGAATAAGAAAGTACATGTTTGGTATCGATCCTAGAGTCCAAGCTAAACGGAGGGTTGGGGGGGGGGGGGGGTGCGGAGCCCCCCCGTTTCAAATTATGAAGAAGAAAGTACATGCTTGGTATTGAACCTAGAGTCCAAGCTCAAATCAAATCTTTCTTTTTTATAATGGAGATTAGTACGTTGGTTGTTATGATCCGTGGTATACATACTCGTAGTATAGATTACTGCGGGTCAAATACCTAAATAAATAAATAAATAAATAAATAAATAGTTTATTTTTCAGAAAAACATTTTACAATAATTAATTAGCATCTGCGTCTGACTATAAGTAATACTTGTAGTATATCCCACGCTGGCATACAACACAAAACAAGTTATGTTTTCCTTATAAGACGTAAACAAACTCTTTTTCCTTATAATTTGCAAGTTTAGAGTAGCCATTTTGTTTGTGGGTGAATTAATGTGTTTTAAAAGTTATTTGACGATTAGATTGTTTATTATTATATATTAATTATTAAAAATGGGATACGTTATATCCTAAAATTAAGGTTAGGTTAGGTTTTATACAGGTATTGAGGCGTTTAACAGTATAATGAAAGTAACAGTATTTACTTATAGTGTTCAGTTATAACTTTTTTGTTATTTTGTTCTATGTAATAAAGAATTATAGAAAGTACATATTAGCAGCGCCCCGCGACTCCGTCCGCGTGGAATTGACTTTCGGCAGAATTTGGTATTCTTCCCCTTTTCTGCCCCTAGGGAGGGAATTTCCAAAAATCCTCTCTTTCTTAGCTGATGCTTACGTCATAACATCTACTTGGGTGCGCCAAAGTTCACCTAAAATTTCAACTCCGATAATTGGAAATCCGAAAATTTTCTTCCTAATATTTTTCATCCTAACAATCACAATTCCTAATTACTTTGTCCCTAATGTTATAATTCCGAAACATTCAACTGCATAAAGTCAGTAGCAATAAACATCTTTTATTTTATTTGTTTTCCTATATTTTCTCAACATAACCATAGTTCATACTATTATTCAAAGTCATATCTTTTTTGTTTAGATTTATTTTTATTTATAATAATCAATATTATATACATTAATTTTTCGTAACTTTATTTTCACATAACATGTAGGTATAACATATAACGCACGAGCCGAGCAAGCAAAACCAGAGTCTTGCTCCAATCATTCAGTCAAGTTCCAGAAATGAATCGGTCCTATTCCTAATTATTGGTTTAGGTTATGTTAGAACTGTGACCCCAATGCACGAGCCGAGCGAGCGTAGCGAGCGTGTCGCGGCAGCGGCCGGTGAAGTGCCAGAACCGAATTTGTCCATTAGTTATTGGTTTAGTTACGGTTGCGGTAACCTCCCAGGCCATAAGCATAACCGTAAACGAGTCGTATAATAATCATTAAAACTATAAATATCATCTTCTACCCACATATATTTTTTATTACACTTGGTAAATGTTTATTTCTGAGTATGAGTGAAAATATTATGGTGAGTATGTTTAGGGATAAAAACGTTATGACAAAAAAAGTAGGAGTTTAAATATATTTACATTAAAGATGTTATTAATTACAATTTTCGGAAACATCAGTGTTATGAGCATCGCCGGTAGCACTACAAATAGTATGAATTAAAACTTTAGGATGAAATTTTTTAGGAAGAATGATCATTCGGATTACAAATAGTTAGGAAGAACAATTTCGGGTAAAGAACTTTAGGTGAGCCAATATGGACCCCATCTACTTGCATGCCAAATTTCATCCCGATCCGTGCAGTGGTTTGGGCTGTGCGTTGATAGATAGATATGTCAGTCAGTCAGTCAGTCAGTCACCTTTGAGTTATATATACTTAGGTATATTTAGATAACAATTTAAGTTATTTCAATGTCTAGTCTAGTGTTTGTATAAATCAAAGAAAAAAGTAATAAAATACCTGTATCATGGGTTTGCCCGCGAACAGAAACTAAAACACACACGAGCACACATAATAACAACTTGTACACCATCTTCGTTCGAGACCAAAATGGTGACTGGCTTTGGGAATCGAACGCTCATTCATACGTACTTTTGTGAATCATAAAAATCGGTTTAGTAGTTTTTTATTGTAGCGGTACCCGCTTTTTTAATGACTTTTAGGTATTATAAGATTTTAGAATGTGTCCTATTTTTTTTGCCTAGATTATTAAAAAATATTTTTTTTTTGTTTTCGTTACAACAAAATATTTAGTTGAAATGACCCATGACGGCAACATTTTATAGGTAGCAAGTTGTGACGTCATTACCTCCTACTCACCAACTTCAAGTGTTTTTAACCGACTTCCAAAAAAACAAGAGACGTGTATTTTTCTGTCTTTGTTACGCGATTTCTTTGTAATCATTAATGCAGCATTTTAATTATTTTAGAAAGATATAAGTATATTCTTATTATTAAAACTTTATCCAAAGAAAATTAAGAACATCCTATCTTACATAACAATAGACTAGACACGTTTTGTTTTGATATCTTTGGTTTACACGAACACTACACATTGAAATAATACACTTAAACGGATTTTTGTCGTGGTTGTTGATTTTTTTTGTATTGATTTTAAAGTGCATTGTAATTTATTTTATTTAAAAACTAACTGTGCCCCGCGGTTTCTCTCGCGTGGTTCCCGTTCCCGTTCCCGTGGGAATTTCGGGATAAAAAGTATCCTATGTCCTTTTCCTGGTTCATAACTACCTCTCCACCAACTGTGCCCCGCGGTTTCTCTCGCGTGGTTACCGTTCCCGTGGGAATTTCGGGATAAAAAGTATCCTATGTCCTTTTCCTGGTTCATAACTACCTCTCCACCAATTTTCAGCCAAATCGGTTTAGCCGTTCTTGAGTTATAAGTGGCGTAACTAACACGACTTTCTTTTATATACAGGGTGTCCCGTAAGTAGTGGACCAACGGGATGTGGGGAATAAGGGAAACCGTTACCTATCAGAATCACCAAAATTTATTGTCCTAGGCCTCATAGTTTTGAAATTATAACGTTTTTTAGTATGTAGGTGAAATCATCGTACTATGTGCACATTTTTCTTAATTCTACAAAATCTATTACTTATTTTGATGTTATTTTTATTCAAAGGCGTTAAGAATACATAGGTTTTTCTAATTTAAATCATATTTTAGTGTAATTATCATTATCATTAAAATTAATCAACAAAACAAGTGCAATTGTTAAATTTCAAAAAATTCTAAGTGGTATTTGAGCTGAGCTGGTGTAAAAAAAATGTATGGTAGCCTTGTGGAACTTTATTTTAAAAACATCTACATATCATAAGGATTACAAAAAAGTATAATATTGTGGTTTCAAATGAGTAGTTTTTTATTTTGACTAATATCAAAGTAAAAGGACATTTCTGAGAGAAAACAAAAATTCATTGCTAATTATGGAAATTCGTTTATTACTCAATTTATTTTTACATTAAAGGCTCTAAATGCTTTTCGTTAGCTCTTGTGCATAACAACATCTTCGTATAAAGATTCTTTGTAAACTTTTTTGGGCTCTTTGATGATTTTTTATGAATTCAGAAACATGGCTGAATTTTTGTCATAACTCTCGTTTATCATGAATATTTGTCTCATTAACTGCTTCTTTGAGGTAACCCCATAGAAAATAATCCAAAGGATTCAAGTCAGGAGATCATGCTGGCCATGAAATAGTACCTTCGCGTCCAATCCATTGATTTGGGAACTTCTCATTTCAAAATTCAGTCACTTACCGTGAATAGTGGGCAGGTGCACCGTCGTACTACAACCATATTCTCTCCCGCGCAGAAAATTTAAAAAAATAAGAAACCGACTTCAGCACTAAAAAGTAAGAAAATAATTTAAAATAAACGATATTATTAATACATATTTACAATTTATAATTAGTTACTTTTGGAGTCAGTGCCAGCCCAGGATAGTTTTTTTTCCTTATAAGATAGCACGAGACGCGCTTATAATATTAATGAAGGCTTTGGCTGTCACCGACTTCAAAAGTAACTAATTATAAATTGTAAATATGTATTAATAATATCGTTTATTTTAAATTATTTTCTTACTTTTTAGTGCTGAAGTCGGTTTCTTATTTTTTTAAATTAAATTTATTTTAAATTTTTTAGTGGGAAGCTAGTCTCCTTCTACAAAATACGCTTAAATTTTCCTCCAGAAGAGATTTTGACTCGTGGATCACTTGAATCCTTTTTTTGTGGGAGGAAGACTTTACGTCTTTCCTCTGTCCAGGGGAACGAGGGGGTATTTCGGACTCCGCGCCGCAAAGATAGAGCGGCGACGCGCTTACCGACTAAAACCCCTTGGTGTGCCACCTCTGCGCTTATGGCCGAAACCGGAAGAAACGCGGCTGCACGCTACTACGATCCCGGACAGCGCCTCTACCCTGTTAAGGGTTTCTCTTCTGAGCTAGAATGTAGCTCTAGACAGATGTTGAGTTACCCCCTTCCGAAAGTACCGCGCGCCACCTCGAGGCCTATATGGCGGCAATGGATCTCCCCCCGGGGATCACTGCCGCAGGTCGGGCGTATGGTAGTTGCAGGACAAAGTGGTAGTCCCGCTTCCGTCTGCCCAACCTTCTGCTGCGAATAGTATTAGTGGAGAGGGCTTCGCGCTCTCTCCGCAGCTTTTTTTTGCGAGAGTACGACCTCACAAAAGGTGGACACTCCAATCTAAGACCTCTCCTCGCTCACCATAGCAGAGATTTGGCAAGGAGAGGTCGTTTCCCACGATTGCCGCGAGAGTTGCGAGGGCAATAGCCTCTTGCAGGGATTTTTTCGCTGCTCTATAAGTGTCGAGCAGTTCAACCTCAAAGGGTACCGCTTGAATCCTGTCCCATGAGCTGATGTTACTCATGATTCATAATCTAACACAACCCTGCATTTTATTACTTCTTTTTAACTTCATCATCCCAATTAAACCACCATTTTATTACAAAACTTCTTTATAACCACAAAGGTATAAGAACTTTTTAGACAATTAACCAAAGTCAAAATAAAAACGAAAATAGAGGATGACGTTTATACTGTCTATTTATTAATTAAAATAATATATACAATCTAATCTGGTGCAGTGTTTGTTTGTAATATCTAAATATTTTTTTTTACGAAAAGTTTTATGAAAACGCTCTGAAGATATATGTGTAATAGGTACCTATAATAGTATAAAAAAACATTTTTAAACAATGTTGTAGGTTCGGGTTTATTTCAGTGTGTGTTAACGAATTAAAAAACAGGACATTTTTATATCTAAAACCCATGAATTGTGAACAGCATTTGATTTAAAAACGAAAGAATACAGCCAAAAAATGTTCATCCAGAAATTCTTATGGTATCAAGAATATCGCGAGCAAAACCACGGGTCACAGGTAGTTTTACTTTTAATAATGTCAATCGACACCCCAGCCTATATTGTTGCGGGTTTTTCCTCGATTTATCCTGGATCCCATCATCAGATCCTGATTTCCTTGACATGGGACCACTTCGCGAATATCCGCTTTCTAATGGAACAAGAATTTTAAAATGCTCCATTCATGATTACAAAGAAATCGCGTAACAAACACACAAAAAAAAAAAAAAAATACACGTCGAATAGAGAACCTCCTCCTGTTTTTTTGGAAGTCGGTTAAAAATAATTCCAGAGTTTCTTTCACATTCTTCTCGGCTGATGTATTTCCGAATCTGTGGTAAATTCACAATGCGTAAAATTATATTCAAAATATTGAAGGTAGTAAACTTTTTACATTACTTTGTACAGACGACTTCCATCTTAAGTAGTCTTCTGTGATCACGGGTTCTTTAAAGCATCCGAAACGTCAGAAAATGTAAAACAAAATACAACCACGACAAAAATCCGTTTAAGTGTTTTATTTCAACGTTTTGTTTTATCAAAATAAAAAATATAAATATGTGTATAAATATAAAAATGTGTGTTATTTTTTATAACACACAAGCACGATGTTTTGCCCTTGGGATAACCGGTCGTTAGGAGGAGAAGAAAATTGAAACCTGGCCCCTTACTACCTGATTTACTGGTTAAACTGCCTTGTAACAAAAAGTCTACGAGAATTTAAACAAGAGCAAAATTTTGAAAATCCTAATTCTAAATTGTAGTAGGTATAGCGGTTTTGACCGCGTGGTCCGCGCTTTTAGAATTATTTGAGCTACATATACATAGGTATATTGATTGGTTAATGGATGTAGCTCAAATAATTCTAAAAGCGCGGACCACGCGGTATATAAAAGTCTTCTGAGTGATGTACTCGTATACTGACTGATGACAACGCACACCCGAAACTACTGGTCGTAGAGAGCTGTTTGGCACGTGTGTTTGTTGGGGGGAGTAGACTACCACTAAGAGAGGATTTTTGGAAATTCCCCCCCTAAGGGGGAAAACCCAAATTCTGCCGGAAGTTATCATTCCACGCGGACGAAGTCGCAGGCTAAAGCTAGTATTAAATAAGTAGATTTTTTTTTGAGAATGAGGATATGCAACGTCGGGTATCGTTGTAACAGTGATGATTACAGAAGTTTGTGCCAGAAGTGTGACTCTGAACAAAAATGCGCGAGTGATACCTTTTTTTTCCCAGGGGAAATGCAGTGAGGCATCCCCGCAAAGCGGCGGGATATGTGGGACTCTACACTCCACCAGTTTGGGGTGGTGGAGGTCCTACCCACTAAAACCCCTGGGGCGATTCATCAAAGCGCTGAGTGCCTCTGCAGCGGTGAGCGGACCGCATATCCGCTACAATGCGAGTGATACCTACAAATGTTTCTTTTTTGGTCTTATAAATGTGTGTGTAAGTTCGTAGTTTCCTATATTCTAGATAATAAAATGTAGGTATTACTAGGAATCTATGGGTCATTTGCTATAGAAGAATTAGTGACTGACTTATGCTATTGTAAGAAATAAAAAACAAAACATTACAAAACATTTCATATATTTCAATACCATCTTCTAAAAGGCGTATTGCCTCCACAGTCATCTTTCCCTATCCTTTACTCGACACACTAATACGGAATAGGGTACAATTGTTCGAATAATTTGAACCTGTCTTCAGACATGTTCTTGTTGGTGGTGAGCTGGTCTGCGACCCGCAGGTACCAGCGGTCGGTGCTCGTCATCGGGTGCCATGACAGGGAGCCCAGTTCGGGAGTGTCTTTGCGAGGGTTTGGGTCTCTGGAAGAAGAAAAGTAATTTTGTGTTTTTTTTTCTAGAATAAAAATTATTTCAAATGATGACATGTAGCCCCGCGTTGAGCTGAACGTTGATAAATAGCCTAGCATTCCTCAATGAGCGAGCTATCCATCCAATGCAAAAACCTTCCCACTGAATCACTCTATCTATTAAAACAAACCGCATCAAAATCCGTTGCGTAGTTTTAAAGATCTAAGCATA
Source organism: Timandra comae (assembly GCA_958496195.1). NCBI lineage: Eukaryota > Metazoa > Arthropoda > Insecta > Lepidoptera > Geometridae > Timandra > Timandra comae. Next base: position 6,897,158 of record OY292377.1, on the reverse strand, counting down.
CATAGGGACATAGACACAGAGAAAGCGACTTTGTTTTATACTATGTAGTGATTCTTACCCGTATCTAGCAAAGTTGTACCACATAGCAGTCATCTGATCCACGATCTTGGAGTCGGGGCTGGTGGTGGTGATAGTCGGGTACCGGTAGCTCAGGGTGAACAGGTAGATCAGGTCGTCGTGGTGAGCCGCTCCTGTGAACAGGAGAATAATATTGTAGGAGAATGACGTGGAAGACCGACTTTTAATGTGGATAAAAAGTATCAATATTACAAGTAATTAAAGTGGCTTGTTATTATTATTTATTAATTGTAAAGGAAAACAAGCTTTGCTCCCAAATACACACACAAACACCCTCACACGCACGCATGCACCCCTACACACATACATATCAGACGCATAGCGGTCTTATATGCTTACAACACCCCTCATATTATCTTGGGGGTTGAAAACACAGTATAATCGGGAATTCGTTGCCTCATAGAAAGAACAAGAGATAAAGCTGAGAGTTCGTCTTTCAAAAAAAATACTGTAAATGTTCTACGAACCTAATGGTTTCCCAGTCTTCTCATCTTCGTAATGGCTGTGCTGTCCAATGTAGCTGAACTGGTAGTACCATACAGGGTTGGAGGAGTACCGACACATCAGGTTAGCTAATCTATTGAGCAGAAATAGAGTAATAGGATTATTGGCCCTGGCTTTTTTATTTCATCAGTTAGTCTTTAGTTACTACAGTTTAGTGAATGGTTTAACCTTATACTTGTGCGGGTGCTTAAATTATAATGTGTTGGGTCGATTGAAGGACTGATATTTACCATCCACTATTAATTCGCTAAGTCCGTTCAGTACTTTGAACTGTGTTGATAGATCAATCAGACAGTCAGTAACGACTTTTGTATGAATAAAAATTAAAAGTGTAGCTGCTCGATAGTCCACTATCGATAGTTTTCAATAGTTAAGTATCGATACTATCGATAGGCCTATCGATAGTTTGGCGTTTATCGATTAAAACTATCGATAGTTCGGCAACACTAATAAAATAGATACATGAGTGAATTTCAACAAGTGCCCAAAAATCTTCATTTCCGTGGACTTTTTTGTTTTTAAGTTTTTTTCAAAAATAATTAGCGTTTATTATACTTCTTGATAATGTATGTATTCTGGCTTATTATCAAGCTGATTACTTAAAAAACTAACGAATAACACAAGTTTAAAAATTTCATGCCACGGCGATGAAACATGCGTGCACGGCAATGAAACAAGCGTCCACGGCAATGAAAGAACTGTCCCACGGCAATGAAAGAATCACCACGGAAATGAAAATCCATACATAAAACATTTTTTTTTATATACTGACATGAGTATTATATTATCCTAACATACAATATATACACGCCTGTCTCCGAGAAGGAGAGGCATACTCCCCCAGACGGGTTATCGACTGATAATAATTGATCGAATTTCTTTATAAGATTAACATAAAACCCCTATGATATATGGCCGAAAGATTGGAAAGAATCGCTTTTGATCCCCCTGCTCAAGAAGGGGTCCACAAAATTACGTGCCTTATAAGCATGCTTTCATCAAACGGTCTGCCTGTTAGTTTGTGTGGGTGGATATCGGACTTCTTGCGGGATCGATCGATACGGGTCGTTCTTGATGGATGCTCGTCCGATCAAATGGCGATTAATGCCGGTGTTCCCCAAGGGTTAGTACTCATTGCAACACTTTTCCTGTTGCATATCAATGATCTGCCAAAGCCCGGAACCTATGAGTATGCAAATGATTGCACAGTTGTAGAGAGTTACATATCCACCCCGTGTGCTAGTGCGGCCGAGATACAGTATTTAAGAGAGGCCATGGTCGATCACACGAACTTTTCCCTTCGGGCAGCCTCCGATTGGAGCGAAGCCAATCTGATCAAGTTCAATGCCTTGAAGACCCAGGCGTGTCTTTTCTCCGCAAGGAAGACGCTGTTCGAACTGGCTCCTATTTTCCAGAGTGTATCCTTAACTATAGTGGACCACCCTGAACTTCTTGGAATAACGCTGACCTCAACCTTCAATTTTGGTTCATACATTGAGTCAAAGGCTCAACTGGCTGCAAAAAAGCTAGGCGTCCTCTCGAGGGTGCGACGGTACTTCACGCCAGAACAGCTGCTCCATCTCTATTAAGTTCGGTCGTGCATGAAGTACTGTTCGCACCCTTGGGATGGATCAGCTAAATATCAACTTGAGGGGTTGGAGTCCCTAGAGAAGCGTACCAAGAGGCTCATTTCGTTCAGTCCTCTGACTCGAGACTCGAGACTCCAGAGTTTTGAGCACCGGCGAAAAGTTGCTAGCCTATAGGTTTTTTATCGGAAACATTTTGGAGAGTGCGCATCGGAACTACACCGCTTAATTCCCCCATCTCCGTTCTGCCACCGAATAAGCAGGGAAACCGATAAACGTCACCCATGCATAGTAGATGTTCCATAAGCTCGCACGAAGCGTTTCGCGTCCACCTTTATAATGCGAATAGCTAGAGTGTGGCACAGCTTCTCTGTTCCGAAACTGGAACATACAAATTAAACATACAATCTGGGTCTTTTTAAGTCGCGAGTCAATAGGTACCTTCTAGGTGAGGACGTTCCATCTTAGGCTGTTTCATCGCTTTCCATCAGGTGAGTTACAGTCAAGTGCAAGCTTATTCTGGGTAAAAAAAAATGTGCACACTACCGGACTGTGGCACTTATATCCCATGCCAGTAAGATTATGTTGCATATAATCCCGGATGAGCAGGCTGAAAAAGAGTTCCTTTTTCTATTTAACATCTATGGCGAATACTATAGGATATACGAAATATAAGTAGGAGAGTTCATCCGTGATCATGGCGCTTGCAACAGCGTTGAAATATCGGAAACTCGAAATATTTCAACGCTGTATAATCATAATAATTTGAGTGCTAATAACCATGATAACTATAGAAACTATATATGTAGGAGAGCCTTAAAAGGGTGGGAGGGAGTCATAATGAGTCATTACTGTTGGCAGGAACAAGATCAGCAACGTTAGATATGCAGATGACACTACTTTGGTTGCATCCTCTGAGCACGAACTTGCTGAAATGTTCAGCAGAGTAGAACGCAAAACCGAGACAGTAGGACTCAACAAGTCGAAGACAAAGGTTATGGTCACTGACCGAGCTGAACAGATCACACGCACAGGAGAATTTTCAGACCTGGAATTCATGAGCAAGTTTGTATACCTAGGCTGCGAGAAAGAGATTCGAATTTGTGTGCAGATGGGCAAGCAATAAGCAAAATGTTGATAATCTGGAATGTCCAAAACATCTCCAAACGTAACAAAGATGAAACTAATTAGATCTCAGGTATTCTCGATATTTCTATACGGCTGTGAGTCCTGGTCTATCCACGCGCTATACACCCTTATTTTGAAATTACGATACCTTATCTCACAGCTGATGTAAATTAGGGTTAACAATATAATAGTCAAGGATTTTTTTATTTTTTGCCTTTATTTCAAAAGTTATGGTAAATCAAAGTTTTTGTAAATTTCGTCAAAATCTATTCACGTCCTACAATAGCGGAGCCAACACACACCGCAAAGTTCACGCGAGTTCAGCGATGAACAGCTGATGCTAGCAAGACATCGAACCGGCCTTACCTTTGTTTTTAAAATTGGTTTTCTATTCTACCTAGTTAGCTATTTATTAGTAGGATTATGTTGGAATAATACAAATAAAACATAAAAGATAGGTTCATTAATAAGTAAATACTCACGTACAATTCTACATTTCTAACTTTCTTCATTCTCTACGGGCTTAGAACCGGCTAAATGATGTAGGTATAACTATCGAAGAAATCGGCCGCGTTCGAACACTTTGTAACATAACATTAGGGACTTATGCGAAAATCACCTCCTGGACCACCGTATTGGCTAGGTAGGTATTTACTAGGTATTTACAATAATTTGGGTGTGTTTAATTAAGAAGTTAGTATTCATTTTTACTACGATTGATATTACGTACCTAACATGACTTGTTCCGTCATATCGTACCTAATACCTATTCAATAATAATTGCCTATTATTATTACGATTTGTTACGTAGTAAGTTAAGTACACGTAATAATAATTATTATTAGGTACTAGAATATTAATCGTTCGTATTAAAAATAAAAACCTAACTTTCAAGTTACGTAAAAAATACTGTAAGTTAATACTTAGGTAGGTATTATTATTTACCTTTAGTTTTCACCGAAGTTCTAAATGGTTATTGATCCCAGGCCAGAGCCAGGTCGCTAGGAGTCCTAGCCTAGGACTAGCCCTGGGTACAGTCGCATTCCATTTTCCGAATCACACATTAACAACACACAAACACTCACTACATACCTTGTATGCACTCACGAGAAGTAAATTGATAGGTAAAACTGGTAATTTTAATCAAACATGGCGTTACATTTGCGTACAACCTCGCGGCACGTGAGCGGTGAACGAACTGACTGAAGCTAGCTGAGCGACCGCGGCGCGCGCGACGAAGGTGGGCGCGGGGGCGGGGCCGGCAGGGAGGTCGAGCGACCGGGAATTAATTATTAAATAATTTTACTTTGTAGTCTGTTCCTACGATGATGCCGCGAGCCGCGCGCAGTTAGCAACTACGTACTTAGGTATAGGTACATTATTTTGGTATTCCTATGGCTGCCAAATTGATCATCCTCTTTTATTTTATTCTTCGATATATGGGTTCAGTTAATGCTACTGATATCGTCAAATTAATAAGTATCCTAATATCCAAATAGGGGTGTAGATCGAAAAAAGATTAAGGCTTTCGAGATGTGGTGCTGGAGAAGGATGCCACACATACCGTTAACAGCGAGACGTACGAATAAGTCTATTCTAGAACAACTTGACGTAAAAACAAGACTGTCTACAATATGTTACCTACGAGTCCTGAGCTACTTTGGTCACATTTGGAGCTACAACGGTCATACAGCCTGGACAAGCTGGTTGTGGCGGGAAAGGTAGACCTACCCGACCTGCCCGTTGGTCAAACCAGATCAAGGCAATAATAGGGCTCTCAATCACCAGCTCTGAGAAGAGTTGAAGACAGAGCGGAGTGGAACGGCTGGTACACGACTCCATTACAGTGCATCAGAACGGTCACGATCTTAAGGAATCAAGAAAACGAGCTAGAAGGAGTACAGTAACAACGAATGAGTTATTTACTGTACTTATGAGTCTTTACTTAAGTCTTTTGTCGTATTGCAGAGATATTACTTGACGAGTACTGTACTGTCAGTATTCGGTACACTGTATCACAGGTAAATACGTTTTCCTTGCCTAATCATACCATGGCGATGAAAATATAAGTCACGGAAATGAAAGACCTGACCACGGCGATGAAAGTAATTTGTTTTAAAAGACACGGCAATGAAATTTTTTTCATTGCCGTGTCTTTTTTTTCATTGCCATAGCAAATATTTGCTATGGAAACCACGGAAATGAAAGCATGGCGATGAGAAACGAGTCGAAAATTTAAAATTACATAAAATCTATTAGGTATCCTAAGAACTAAACAATTCACAAATAAACAGAAGAGTATGGGGATTCTATCGAATGCTCAATCAAGAGTATAAACTTGTTCAAATAGAAGTTATACCTATGCACGGCGATGAAAGAAAAACTGTCCCGTAACAAAAATGGGATACACTTACATTTATTGCTTGAAAACGCAGGCACGTGGACACGTCCTTCCACGTCGAGCACTAAGGCGGTACTATTGGGCAACGTTTAGCACACAGAGAAGGAGACGCAAGTCTTTAGGTGGAACAATATGTTTAAAAATGTTTTTGACATGGCGATGAAAGGAAGTTCTGGGACAAATGTTTTTCTAGTAACCATTCGTTGTATTGTTTAAATATTTGATTTAGTGTATTCCGTAACAATACCTTAACTATCCAAGTATCATATAAAACTAGGTTTCAATGTATTCAACCAATAGGTTTTCATCAAGGAGGTATAATACACATCGAGGTGAGTTGTGGACAGACACGGCGATGAAAGATTTCGAGGTTTAACATTTTTTTCTGGAGTACCTATTAATCCCAGTAATTAAATATTTAGTGCCTCACATAGGTGACTATTTCATCTAACCAAAAAAAAAGTTTTAAACATTATAACTATATTTTTTAGTACCGATTTCATAGTTGCCACGCAAATTTAGGCGCCGGGATATTCACTCACATAGTTGGGTCACCTGATGGTAAGATTGCCACCTAAGTTACCTGCTACTTAAGATGTTAGGGCAACAGTCCCAAACCATTATCTTCCTCTAAAGAATATGTGAGCTATACAAACCTATGAATAGGAAATCCAATAATAGAATCCCCATACAACTTCCCCAGTCTCCTTCCACTTTCCTCGTCATTCTTCAGTTCTCTGTCTCCAAGGTATTGAGTTCTCAATGCTTTGACTGCCTCAGCAGTGTTGGTACGAGGCAGCATGAACGAGATGGGAGCAACACGTTCCCACTCTTTGTTCATTGTGTTTCGGAGGGTGTCGTTCTTTATTACGGCTAGAAATTGAAACATAATCACTCTTTTGATTCCTATGTTTTTTGCATGTACTATCTACGTTTCTAGGGTGTCAGAAACTACAGATCCATACAATCATACACTCGAGATAAACTTTGTCAATAACACACATTAAGGCAGTGGCACTGGTCGCCGGCGGTGTGAACAGGCGAGTAACTATAAATAATATGTGCATCCCTTTTGTTTACACGGAATGTATGTTCACTGTCCTTCTCTTGGGCGAGAAACTCGCAGATAGTTCATCGCTCAATCGTCCGCGTTCGGACCACTGCCTTATCATTTCAAATGGGAATTCAACCGAAAAACTCCAAAAAAAGAGACGTCAAGAATAGGCGTTATCGCCACTCTAGATGAAAGCGTGTTAGTAATCTCAATCCGGAGCTACATTTAGTAAATAACAATCTTGTATCGCTCATCCAAGATTTGAACTTGAAATTTCCAGCTTAATAAGTAGGATCACAATTTCATTATATTATCTACTACTGGACTATCATTTGCGACTACAGAAAGGATAAATAATAAAAAAGAAACTCACTAAAAGCCATCCAAAAGAACTCATCCTCAGTCTGACTGATGATATAAGGCACGTCGTGCATCTTGCGTTGTTTGATGGCGTCCAGAGGCTGCATCGTCAGGAACCGCTCCTGGCCGAAGTCTGGTTCTACTACTGGATTCCATATGCCAACGGGGTCGTAGCCGAATTCCTAGGAAACAAAAAGTTGTTGATTAATACCTAAAGGTTAAAGGTTTTAATGAAATTTTCTTCTGATTCTGATCTAGACGACCTCGATGGCAGAGTGGACCATGCCGGACTGCCATACGTTAGGTTGCGAGTTTGATTCCTGTGCGGAGTGAATATTTGTGTGAACCACAAATGTTTGTCTCGGTCTGGGTGTGTGTGTGAAAAAGTGTGTGCGTAGTTTCTGATACCCTAGATACAAGCTTCGAACTTAGTTAGGGGTCAGTTACTGTAATGAGTTGTTGTAGTGAATGATTATGTTATGTTAATATTAATTATGACGAATTGAAAAAATGGCTTAGGGGCCAAATCGTTCCGATCTAAAACTGGGACCTGGGACCAGTTCCACCTTTCTAATTTGATAATATGCTTTGAAGATTTTCAATGAAATCTTTTTCTGATTTGCAGAAATTATGACGAATTGAAAATAAAAGGAGTGTAAACAATTTACGTACGGTTTCGTGACGAATTTGCTTTATAGAGAATTTTCATTAAATCGAACAAATAACTTTTGAGCATGAACATGTCTATTTGAAAAAAGATCTTTCCACTTTCTTTCCACTTCTCCCTTCATATTTGATACTTTTCTGATTCAGTCAGGAATTAAAACAATCATCTGGTATACCAAGCGACCTAATAATTACTGCTCGGTCTTTTACCGAGGTACTTACATAAAATCCTCTCCAATCCCCGATCTCCTGCCAAGTCTTCTTCATCAGACAGTCCATGATGACCGAGGTGTTCTGGTCGGGGCAGTTGAGGAGTTGTGCCTGTTTGACAGCCAGGTGGCGCTGGTGAGTTGGAGTCGGCTCCTTGCCTACTGGGGACCCGCTCATTGATATGCCTCTGTGGAAAAGACCTGGGAGAAAAGGGAATTTGTGTACTTTTCATTCACCTATAATTATTAGTAAGTAGGCATTTTTTTCTTATGATTAAACGGTAGATATGGACTATACACCCCAATTTTGAAATGATGGGACTTATTAAAATCAGAATATCTGTAGCAGTAACTGAATCCATATATCCAATAAAAATATCAAAAATGATAGTCGATTACTTATCTTTAATAAAGTTATTTAAAAAAAATAAGAAACCGACTTCAGCACTAAAAAGTAAAAAATAATTTTAAATAAACGATATCTTTAATACATATTTACAATTTATAATTAGTTACTTTTGGAGTCAGTGCCAGCCTAGGATAGTTTTTTTTTCCTTATAAGATAGCACGAGACGCGCCTATAATATTAATGAAGGCTTTGGCTGTCACCGACTCCAAAAGTAACTAATTATAAATTGTAAATATGTATTAAAGATATCGTTTATTTAAAATTATTTTTTACTTTTTAGTGCTGAAGTCGGTTTCTTATTTTTTTTAAATAACTTTATTTTCAATATTTGAGTGGGAAGTTAGTCTCCCTCTACAACAGACGCCTAGGGAACGACGGAGTAAGTCAGACTCCGTACCGCAAAGATGGAGCGGCGACGCGCTTACCGACTAAAACTTCTTGGTGTGCCACCTCTGTGCTTATGGTCGAAACCGGAAGAAACGCGGCTGCACGCTACTACGATCCCGGACAGCGCCTCTACCCTGTTAAGGGTTTCTCCTCCGAGCTAGGATGTAGCTCTAGGCGACAGATGTTGAGTTACCCCCCTTCCGAAAGTACAGCGCGCAACCTCGAGGCCTATATGGCGGCAGTGGATCTCCCCCCGGGAATCACTGCCGCAGGTCGGGCGTATGGCGGTTGCAGGACAAAGTGGTAGTCCCGCTTCCGTCTGCCCAACCTTCTGCTGCGGATAGTATTAGTGGAGAGGGCTTCGCGCTCTCTCTCCGCAGATTTTTTTTGCGAGAGTACGACCACACTAAAGGTGGACACTCCAATCCAAGACCTCTCCTCGCTCACCATAGCAGAGACTACATTTGGCAAGGAGAGGTCGTTTCCCACGATTGCCGCGAGAGTTGCGAGGGCAATAGCCTCTTGCAGGGATTTTTTCGATGCTCTATAAGTGTCGAGCAGATCAACCTCAACGGGTACCGCTTGAATCCGGTCCCATGAGCTGATGTTACTCATGATTCATAATCTAACACAACCCTGCATTTTATTACTTCTTTTTAACTTCATCATCCCAATTAAACCATCATTTTATTACAAAACTTCTTTATAACCACAAAGGTATAAGAACTTTTTAGAAAATTAACCAAAGTCAAAATAAAAACGAAAATAGAGGACGACGTTTATACTGTCTATTTATTAATTGAAATAATATATACAATCTAATCTGGTGCAGTGTTTGTTTGTAATATCTAAATATATTTTTTTACGAAAAGTTTTATGAAAACGCTCTGAAGATATATGTGTAATAGGTACCTATAATAGTATAAAAAAACATTTTTAAATAATGTTGTAGGTTTGGGTTTATTTCAGTGTGTGTTAACGAATTAAAAAACAGGACATTTTTATATCTATACCCCTGGATTGTGAACAGCATTTGATTTAAATACGAAAGAATACAGCCAAAAAATTTTCGTCCAGAAATTCTTATGGTATCAAGAATATCGCGAGCAAAACCTCGGGTCACAGGTAGTTTTACTTTTAATAATGTCAATCGACACCCCAGCCTACATTGTTGCGGGTTTTTGCTCGATTTTTCCTGAATCCCATCATCAAATCCTGATTTCCTTGACATGGGACCACTTCGCGAATATCCGCTTTCTAATGGAACAAGAATTTTAAAATGCTCCATTCATGATTACAAAGAAATCGCGTAACAAACACACAAAAAAAAAAAAAATATACACGTCGAATAGAGAACCTCCTCCTGTTTTTTTGGAAGTCGGTTAAAAAATACTAAATAAATGCCGTATTACCAGACGGCTCGGGTCGATGACCGCGCTCAGCTGTGTATCGCAGCGTTCGCCTGTTGTTCGGTGTAGAATAACAACACAATTCGGCGGGATTTTGAAAAACTTTGACTTATTATAGCTTTTTAAATAAAAGCAAAAGAAAAAAACTAACTTCACTATTATATTGTCACTTTTCGTTTACATTAGCTGTGTGATTAAGTATCTCGAATTCAAAATAGGGGTGTATAATATTGACCTATTAGATCTAGGGTATCGAGAACCGGTATAAATATCAGAACCGGGATTTTCGGTACCAGTACTAATCAGAACCGGGATTTCCCGGGATTTTCGGTTCTTTCGGGATTTTTTCTTCTCTTTAGTTTTGGAGGTAAATATAGTCTAAAAATATTATTTATATTAAATAACACATATTGCGCATTCTGTCATGACAAGATAAGCATTGATTGCTTTAACGCATTAAAATAGCATCACGACTGAGCCTCTTAAAGCAGGAGGCAGGCCAGTGCTGCGGAAACTGCAAAAGCTGTTTTACGATGTCATCTCTCCGGGAGAACTCCAAAAGCATGGAACAGAAGCGTGATGGTGCTCTACTTCAAAAAAAGGGATAAAACCCTGCTGAAGATCTATAGACCCATCTCACTTTTGAGCCATGTTTACAAGCTGTTCTCGAGGGTTGTCTCAATTCGTCTATCAAGAAGACTCGACGAATTTCAGCCCCTCGAACAGGCCGGGTTTCGAATTTGTTTTCTCATCGCAAATTTCACAGTGCCTAAAAACAATAGTTTTCAATCAGTGCGTCCTACCAATGATGACCTACGGTGCCGAGACGTGGACACTCACGTGGCTAGACCACCAATTTAAATTCACTCAAAGAGTTCTGAAGAGGGTTATGCTCGGAGTTTCTCTGAAATATCGCATTCGCAATGAAGTGATCAGACAGAGAACTAAAGTCACCGACATAGCTCAAGGAATTAGCTCTCTGAAGTGGCAGTAGGCTGGCCACATCTGTAGGAGAACCGATGGTTGTTGGAGCAGAAGAGTTCTTGAGTGGACACCGCGACTCGGCAAAAGTAGTGTTTGACGTCCTGTGGCTAGATGGAGCGATGATCTGCGCAAGGTAGCCGGGAGAGAGTGGATGCGAATTGCGACGTGTCGCCGACGGGCACATTGGCGCAAATTGGGAGAGGTCTAAGTCCAGTAGTGGACGTAAACAGGCTGTTGATGATTAAAATACAGTTATAAATTCACTTTTGATAAAGTTGTACACATAAGACCTTATAATTAAACTTTCTTGTTCTCTTGGTAATGTGTCTTCAAAAAGATCAATGCATAGTTGCATCACCTAATCGAGATCTAATTCTGTTACAAAAAAGGCCAGCTGAGGAGATGTTTTTTTTCTGGCTCTACGCTAGTAGTTGCAATCGTGATAAGGTGTTCATAAGCTTTTAAGTACCACATTTTGTCCTATGACGGAATAATGATCTACCACGTACTTACAGATACAACATTTTAATGAGAATATGGTTTTAGCTAGAATATTTTGTATAAAAAGAATAAATGCTGTTAATAGAAGATTTAAATCAAACAAATGATTATATAGTTAACATGATTCGTTATTTCCCGAAAATACCGAAAATCCCGGTTCTTATTCATTGAGAACCGGTTCTTTGACTACTATTAAAGAACCGGGAAATCCCGGGATTTTCGGTTCCGGGATTTCCCGGTTCTGAACCCTAATTAGATCCCTTTACCGGGCAATCAATCAACAACATAAGGGACTAGACACATTTATTCAGCTCCAATCGGCGTTGGTCCATACAAAACAACGATTTTGTATGGAGACGATTCAGCTGAATGGATGAGTACGCGTCTCTATACAAACTATATCTATCTATCTATACAATATCTCTCACTTATAATATTACTTTGTAGTGAGAAAGAACAGGCGTGATCACGTCGCTTGCTCAAAACTCAAAGGTGACACCATGGCTTTGTTTGGCAAATGGCAAAAAAACAGACCAGAATTCAATCCTTGATATCATGGCTTGGCAGGTAGATACATGTATGCTATTAGACTGCTGAACCGATCAATTTGGATGTATTATTTTGTGAGATACAAATAGGTACATAGGTTAGATAAACCATAATCCCTTCATACCTTTAGACATAGGCGATATCATATGCAGCATGACACTGATAGCACCCGCACTGCAGCCGGTGATGGTCACCAAGTTAGGGTCACCTCCGAAAGACGCGATGTTCTTCTGAACCCATTTCAGGGCTACCACTTGGTCTTTCATGCCGTTGTTACCAGGAGCTAGTGCGTCTCCTGTGCTCATGAAACCTAGGGGTAAATAGGGAATTAGTTTTGGTATTAAATTATTTATTATTTCGGGGGGAAATCAGGATTTGACTCAGATTAGGTCACTAATTTGTTAATTATCCCGCAAGAAGTATGTGACTTACGAAAATCTAGAGAGCTTTTTAGGTTCAATTTAAAGAAATCAGTGAGAGGTACTAAAATTTGCGAACCTGAACACACTTGCGAAGAAATTCTTAGGTCGTATGTGAAATTCCAACCAACCCGCACTTAGTCAGCGTTAACTAAGGCCGCATCAAGTAATGATGCAGGGGTAACTTCGAGCCTTCGGTTGGGAGATTTGATGATGGTAGTTTTAAAATTATTCCTTCCTTACCCAAAGAACTAAGCCTGTAGTTAATAGCGACGAATACCACATCTCTGTCCAGTAAGTAATGAGGCCCGGCGAGGTCGCTGCGTCCCGTCATCGAGTAGAACCCTCCCGCGTGGATGAAGAATATCACTGGTAGGGGTTTGGTGCTGTTGAAAATGATATTTTTAATCAATTACTGGTGTAATAGAGATGCTGATAAGTAACTTACTTAATTAATCATAATCATAATCATTTATTCTCATAAAAATCGCTGTTACAATAAATAATAATGTGCACTAATAACGAAATATTTTACAGTAGGTACTTATTCGTTTAATTACAATTTGTTTATATGTACAATTAATTATATTTTGTGACAATAATGAATAAATACTTATTACAATTTGTATTCACAAACATATACATATTCCGTTACCAATGGTCGTAATGTTCGCAGCGTCAGTTAAGTCATCTACCCTCCGTACTAGTTGTAAAACTGTATGACGGTCGGCTAGGTTCCTCGTTATTAGCAGGGCACAGAGAAAATAAAGAATCCATTTTCCTTAAAAGTGATATTAGTACGTATACTCAGTCAGAGAGCTTGACTAATTATGAAAAAGTATTGAGCTATATTATTATGTACTAACTAGCTGTGCCCCGCGGTTTACCCGCGTAGTTCCCGATCCAGTGGGAATTTCGGGATAAAACATAGCCTATGTTCTTTCCCGGATCATAAACTACCCTTGTACAAAATTTCAAGTCAATCGGTTCAGTAGTTTAGCCGTGAAAAGGTAACAGACAGACAAACAGACAGAGTTACTTTCGCATTTATAATATTAGTAGGGATTAGTAGGGATAAGGGTATCAGAAACTAAGCGCACATACATCTCATACATTGGTTTCATTAATTACTTATCTCAATACTTTTTCATCATTAGGTAAGTAATCATTTTCCTTAAACATATTACGTCCATACGTAGTATGTTTAAGGAAAATGATTCATTATCTTATTATATTTATAATGTTTTTGTAATTAATCCACGTTTTTTCTGTTTCAGTCACAAGAATTGAGGATTTACTTTGTAGTGAATCCTACTAATATTATAAAGGCGAAAGTTTGTATGTATGGATGTTTGTTACTCTTTCACGCAAAAACTACTGAATGGATTTTAATGAAACTTTAAAATAATCTTGCTTATACATCAGAATAACACATAGGATACTTTTTATCCCAAAATTCCCACGGGAACGGGAACTTCGCGGGTGAAGCCGCGGGGCGCTGCTAGTATAGTATAATAATACCTTATACTCGTAATATTCTTCTTGTGAATAAAAAGTCAAAAATAAATGAGGCACTTATGAACGTCAAAATTGATTCTACTACCGATTCGAAGATTACATCGGCCGAGAAGAATCGGCAAGAAACTCAGGCTGGTATGTTTTTTTTAAATAAAATAAAATATAATGTACCTATACCTATGCATATAATAAAATAAATGTTCCTACCTCTTGCTATCAGGCGTATAGACATTGATGGTGAGACAGTCCTCGTCGACGTAGTACTCCTTGGGAGCCGGTAGGGGGCACGCTGGACCTTCCTTGCTCGCGTCCACTTGAGTGGAGTACTTCTCTATTGGTTTTGGAGGCTGTAGAGATAATTAGACATTGTTTTGATGATCTGGGATGAGTCACAAATGATATGAGACATCATAAGATAAATACAGTGTTTTTTTTTTAAATTTAATTTTGAAGTTTATGTCGCCTTTAAATAAAAACAATATCGATGACCTCGATGGCAGAGTGGTCACCATGTCGGACTGCCCGTAAGGTTGCGGGTTCGATTCCCGGGGTGAATATTTGTGTGAACCACAAATGTTTGTCTCGGTCTGGGTGTGGGTGCGTAGTTTCTGATACCCTAGATAACCACCTTCGAGCTTAGTTAGGGGTCAGTTACTATAATGAGATGATGTAGTAAATGATTATGTTATGTTACGTATGTAGTGAGGTTTAAAGGTTTTATACCGATCCCTCTCCCATCAAAATTAATGTACATTTTTAGCGACTTCAAAATATTCAGAATACCAAAACATTAAATAAGATTAGACTGGTCCCGTTGTCGGTCGGTTGTTACGGATAACAAAGTTGATTTCATCAAGTACAAATGACCAAATTAATCTTTAAAATTATATTCTGTGTATATCAGTAATCAGCTAGGTAGTTTATCCACTCAAACGTGTAGTAAGTGCTTGCTTATGTTTGTTGCCGCAGCGTGACTCCACCAACCGGTTGCAGCGGAAGATCAGCGCTGGTCTATGCAAATAGTCCAGCATCATGCTGAGTTTTGTGGCCACTATTTTATGTACTTTTTAATTGTAAGTCATAGTAAGCTAACTTGGTCACAAATAAAAAAACATGTATTTGTATTTGTAAAATAAAATAAGATACTAACGGGAAAATCCAGACCAACCCAAAGTTTAAAGTACCAGGCGACCATACTACTATTAGATATGATGAACCTGAAACCTGAGCGTATCCCGCGGTTTTCCGCGGCGGGTGCAATACATACTAGTGAATCCACAGTTAGAAGTACCAGGCGACCATACTACTATAAGATGTAATCCATACCTGAAACCGTAGCGGTCCCACGGGCGGCTCGGCATACCGTATCCCGCGGTACGCCTCGAACTGTCTCCCGCGGCGGGTCTCCATCCACGAGCCCAGGAACGAGCCCATGGGAGTTGTCACCACTGGACCCACATTGGGTTTTGCTACAAAAATATATAAGGTTTCTGTTGCGTTCGTTTCTGTGTGTGAATGAGTGTGTGCGTAGTTTCTGATACCCTCGATACAAGCTTCGAGCTTAGTTAGGGGTCAGTTACTATAATGAGATGATGTAGTGAATGATTACGTTATGTTATGTTATAAGCAGCCGCTCGCGGTTTCACACACGTAAAATTATAAACCCGTGGGAACATCACTAAGTACATAGTAACAAAGTCGTCCCTGTCTGTCCTTATGTAGGCTTAGATCATTAAAACTACGCAACGGATTTTGATGCGTTTTCTTTAATAGATAGAGTGATTCAAGAAGAATGTTTTCCCTCATTCTTACGGGAGCGGGAACTACGCGGGTGAAACCGCGCGAGGGGCGCCGCCAGTACTAATCTAAACCTTCCTCTTTAATCACTTTATCTAATGTTGAAAACTGTTTAAAATCCACAAGATTATGTCATAGTTCTAAGTTTATTTGTAATTTTATGGACTACAATAAATTGATTTGATTTGGGTAGAAAAAGATCTTAGCGAACAGACAGCGGTAGCAACTTCGTTTTATACAGTTACTAGCAGCGCCCCGAGGTTTCACACGCGTTGTACCCGTTCCCGTGAGAATTCGGGGATAAAATTAAACTAAAATCCTTCCTCTTGAATCACTTTATCGATTAGGAAAAACCGCATAAAAATCCGTTGCGTAGTTTTCAAGATCTAGGCATACATACATAGGGACAGACAGCGGAAAGCGACTTTGTTTTATACTATGTAGAGATTAAGTATAAAGATTTTATTGATTTCGATGCACCAGACACAGTAATAACGTCTTATATAACTTTAATAACATTAAAATCTAACCTTGATTCACGGCATTATTTCCATTTACATAAACAATCACAAAAGCACAAGAAACAAAGAATAATTTCAACATTTTCCTTGTATCTCCGAGGGAGAGTTCATGCATACTGATCGTCTGCACCTTATATACTACGTTATATACAAGTATGTATAGAATGTATGTGTATATAACAGTCTACTCAAGTAGGTCTGGAATCGCTTGTTTTAAACTAGTGGTAAGGGCCGATTTTGCATAGGTATTATGGGTAAAAATTGAATATGGATTTTTCTTAAATTAAAAAAATAATTAACTTATTTATATGTGAACGAGTATTTCTTACGGATTTTCCATTTTTTTTTTAAATAAAATGTTATATGTATAACTAGCGGCGCCTCATGGTTTCACCCGCGTAGTTCCCGTTCCCGTAGGAATATGAGGATAAAATTATGCTAAAAACCTTTCCACTGAATCACTCTATCTATTAAAACATACCGCATCACAATCCGTTGCGTAGTTTTAAAGATCTAAGCATACATAGGGACAGAGAAAGCGACTTTGTTTTATACTATGTAGTGATAGTGATGATGATGTGTACTTATTAGGGTATCGAGAACCGGTATAGATTAAAGAACCGGGATTTTCGGTACCAGTACTAATCGGAACCGGGATTTCCCGGGATTTTCGGTACTTTCGGGATTTTTTTCTTCTTTTTAGTTTTGGAGGAAAATATAGTAAAAAAATATTATTTATATTAAATAACACATATTGCGCATTCTGGCATGGCAAGATAAGCATTGATTGCTTTAACACAATAAAATAGCATCACGACTGAGCCTCTTAGCAGTTTTACGATGTCATCCACTCCGGAAGAACTCCAAAAGCAAGGAACAGAAGCGTGATGGTGCTCTACTTCAAAAAAAGGAATAAAACCCTTCTGAAGAACTATAGACCCATCTCGCTTTTGAGCCATGTTTACAAGCTGTTCTCGAGGGTTGTCTTAATTCGTCTATCAAGAAGACTCGACGAATTTCAACCCCTTGAACAGGCCGGGTTTCAAAGCGGTTTTGGCACCACAGACCACATCCACACATTGAGGTAAATTATACAGATGATCTAAGAGAAGACTATGAGAAGGGTTGGGCTATTTTGGAATCTTTGCAGCGATGCCAGGTCGATACTCGTTATGTAGAGGTGTTGAGATGTATGTATGATGCCGTCCGTTCAAGTTCAGTGCCGACAGTTAAAGTCTATCCAACTGTGCAGGCAGAGGTGTAAGACAGGGTGACGTTATATCCCCGAAACTCTTCACCAACACGCTGGAAGACGTATTTAAGACTTTGCCTTGGGCTGGATGGGGCATAAACCTAAATGGCGAGTACATCTCACACTTCCGGTTTGCAGACGATATCGTACTAATGGTGAAAACGCCGCAAGAGCCACACTGGATGCTGAATGACCTAGCAGATGACTCTCGTTGGGTCGGCCTCGGCGTGAACTTTGACAAGACCAAGGTCATGGTTAATAATAAATAATAGTCTTGTTATGCTGGAGCCGATCCTAGTACACGGTACCCCTCTCGAGATTTTCAAAAATATAACTTCCCTTGGGTAAATAATGCTATTGGGTAGAAACAATCTGGAGAGTGAGGTTAAGAAGCGAATACAGCTCGGTTGGGCAGCGTTTGGTAAACTTTGACGAATCTTCTCATCGCAAATTTCACAGTGCCTAAAAACAATTGTTTTCAATCAGTGCATCCTACCAATGATGACCTACAGTGCCGAGACGTGGACACGGACTCACGTGGCTGTTCCACCAATTTAATGTCGCTCAAAAAGTTCTGAAGAGAGTTATGCTCGGAGTTTCTCTGAAATATCGCATTCGCAATGAAGTGATCAGACAGAGAACTCAATTCACCGACATAGCTCAAGGAATTAACTCTCTGAAGTGGCAGTGGGCTGGCCACATCTGTAGGAAAACCGATGGTTGTTGGAGCGGAAGAGTTCTCGAGTGGACACCGCGACTCGGCAAAAGTAGTGTTGGACGTCCTGTGGCTAGATGGAGCCATGATTTGCGCAGGGTAGCCGGGAGAGAGTGGATGCGACGTGCCGACAGGGCATATTGGCGCAAGTTGGGAGAGGCCTTAGTCCAGTAGTGGACGTAAACAGGCTGTTGATGATTAAAATAAAGTTATAAATTCACTTTTGATAAAGTTGTACACATAAAACATCAACGTATATCGTAGGCCGACTCTCCTAAATAGTATCTCCATTTTGGTCCTTATAATTAAACTTTTTTGTTTTCTTGGTAATGTGTCTTCAAAAAGATCATTGCATCTAATGTTGCATCGAGATCTAATTTTGTTACAAAAAAGGCCAGCTGAAGAGAAAATTCTTTCTGGCTTCACTTAGCTAGTAGTTGGAATTGTGAGAAGGTGTTCGTAAGCTTTTTAAGTACCACATTTTGTCTTATGATGGAATAATGATCTACCACGTACCTACAGATACAACATTTTAATGAGAATGTGGTTTTAGCTTGAATATTTTGTATAAAAAGAATAAATGTTGTTAATAGAAGATTAAAATCAAACAAATGATTATATAGTTAACATGATTCGTTATTTCCCGAAAATACCGAAAATCCCGGTTCTTATTCATTGAAAACCGGTTCTTTGACTACTATTAAAGAACCGGGAAATCCCGGGATTTTCGGTTCCGGGATTTCCCGGTTCTGAACCCTAGTACTTATATATATACTGCTACAGATATTCTTATTTTAATAAGTCCCTTAATTTCAAAATAGGGGTGTATATACATAAGTAGTTTTCCTTACATATTCGCGATACTACCATCATCATTTTTTTAGAGATTTCAAGTCAATTAATTAGCTTTTACGAGGTCTAATCAAAGTTTAATATTTTCCAAACAGATAACTGAATCTGAAGTCTTCGTAACTCCGTATTTTTGAGTTATCCTACACTATCAGAAAGTAAACAAAAACATAAAATCATCCCCCTGTTTTTGTAAATGGGAGGTCTGTACATTATCTTATCACGTACCTACCTATACTAATATTTAATTTCGTTTTTATTTCTTTTTAACTAAGGGTTCATTTTCAGAACTACTGGACTTGGAATAGTTATTTCAATTTAAGTATTTATAAGTTTTTTGTTACAATAACAATATTTTAAATGCAATTATCGAGACACTAGCTGTGCCCCGCGGTTTCACCCTGTAGTTCCCGATCCCGTGGGAATTTCGGGATAAAACATAGCCTATGTTCTTTCCCGGATCATAAGCTACCCTGTACAAAATTTCAAGTCAATCGGTTTAGTAGTTTAGCCGTGAAAAGGTAACAGACAGACAGAGTTACTTTCGCATTTATAATATTAGTAGGGAATAGGGAATAGTAGGGATTACCTCCCGTGCTAGTTAGAAACTGTATTACGGCAAGGTAAGGCCTCTCAAATTACAGCACATATAAAAAATTCTACTCAAAACCCGGTTTGGAGTTGGACCCAATAAGATATCCTAAAGTATCCTCTCCACGAAGTAAATAAGGAAAATTAAAAACTACTTTGAGTACTAAAAGATTCTGTGACTGGGTTTACCCGAGACCATTAGCATTCTATGAGGGAGATGAATTGTTACTTCCTGCGGGCAGAGGTCGCTGTGATAGGTTTTAGTCGACTTTAAAGGAGGAGTTTTTTTATTGTATTTTAAGTTTTTCGTGGAGCTAAGTAAAGGGTATATATATCCTAATCCTAATCTTAACTATCCCAATCCTAACTAATCCTAATCCTAACTAATATTATAAATGCGAAAGTAACTCTGTCTGTCTGTTACCTTTTCACGGCTAAACTACTGAACCGATTGACTTGAAATTTGGTACAGGGGTAGCTTATGTTCCGGGAAAGAACATGATACTTTTTATCCCGAAATTCAACGGGAACTACGCGGGTGAAACCGCGGGGCGCTCCTAGTTTTTTTATATGACTTTTTTATATAGTGCATATCTGATCTGGTAAGTATATTTAATATTAGTTGTGCCCCGCGGTTTCACCCGCGTAGTTCCCGATCCTGTAGGAATTTCGGGATAAAGCGTAGCCTATGTTCTTTCCCGGACCATAAGCTACCCCTGTACAAAATTTCAAGTCAATCGGTTCAGTAGTTTAGCCGTGAAAAGGTAACAGACAGACAGACAGAGTTACTTTCGCATTTATAATATTAGTTAGGATTGAAGCCCTCTGAAAACCAGCGCTGTACTCTGGACACTGTGGTCGATCACTCAGTATAGGAACAGCTGATGACAGTTCCTTTTGATACATTTACTATCTTATTAGTTTCCTTATAGTTTTGATTTATTATTATATTTTTTCTTGTATTTTATCATTAGATTCACATCAAAAACCCTAGTAAACTTAGTTTTTTTTCGATGACCTCGATAGCAGAGTGGTCACCATGTCGGACGGCCATCCGTAAGGTTGCGGGTTCGATTCCTGTGCGGGGTGAATATTTGTGTGAACCACAAATGTTTGTCTCGGTCTGGGTGTGTGTGTGAATGAGTGTGTGCGTAGTTTCTGATACCCTAGATACAAGCTTCGAGCTTAGTTAGGGGTCAGTTACTATAATGAGATGATGTAGTGAATGATTATGTTATTTTTTTAAATGGCAGTTTGTAGATAAGTAGTTATTTACATGAAAATGATAGCCGTAATAAAAAAATCTATTTAGGTAAGTATATATGTATATTTCTTAGGTAGATAAAGGTGATAGACGTATGAAAACAATACTATTTATGGGACGTCCATGGGGGTCAAGCTAAATCTTTCCAAATCTCACTTACGGGGGAGGGGGGTCTTAGCAAACGTCACGTGATTTTTTTTATAATATAAAAAAATAAAATATTTTTTTGTTTGATATTAATTATTTAATTTTAATTGTTGATTGTAATTTTAAATTACGTTAATATTCGCAAATACTAGTCTTCAATAAAAGAAAGAAAGAAAGATCTTGCGTGAGATAAGGGGAGGGGGGAGTGAGTTACGGAAAATCTTACGATATCTCACCAAGGGTGGAGAGGGGGTCGAAAATTGACAAAAACGCCTCACGTAATTAATGGAGGTATAAATATTTCTTAGGTATACTACTAATTAGAAAAACAACCACGAATTACTTGATTTCTTAATATTTTTCCTCATATTTTCTTGCGCGTGAGTATGAATGTGTCACAGTACTTATAAAGTGGTTGTAATTGTTAATTGTTATTATTCATCTTGTGGTTTAGATCTATTGTATTTCTAAGTAGCATCTTAATAGAGTTTTGTGGCTTTACCTGTGAAAATCCCAATCCCATGGGAACTTAAGGATGAAACGTTTCGTATGTATTTTTCCTGGTTTAGAACACTAGCTGTTGCCCGCGGTTATACCCGCGTGGAATCTTATCCTGTATGAATTTTGGGATAAAAAGTATCCTATGTGTTACCTAGGTATGAGGAACATTCTGTACTTACCAAGTTTCATTAAAATCTTTTCAGTAGTTTTTGCGTGAAATAGGAACAAACATCCACACTCACAAACTTTCGCATTTATAATATTAGTAGGATTCTGTACTTTTCAGGTAGGTAATCAGTATATGTATGTACGAATATTAGCTTAATGGAGTTAGCAAACAAAAGTTTATCTTTAGAACCAATTACTGCATATCTGAATTAGGGTGATTAGGCCTTAGATAAAAAAAACACTCTAATTCAGGGTAGGCTCGAGCCCCTCGGTGGGGCCATTATATGAGCTGATGATGACTACATATCTAATTTGCCATTTTAGAGTGCGTCCTAAAACGCTTTGATAGTTCATTTCATGTAATTGGGTACTTAACTTTATAAGGTGGATAAAAAGAAAACTATGATTCGTAATTTTAAGTTTATTTATTTAATCATAGTCGTAAGTATAAAAGTAGGTAGGTATACAAAGTTAAAAAACTAACATAATATTATAATATCCACATTTATATCCTAATAAGTACAAATATCA
The DNA here is from genome assembly GCA_958496195.1 of Timandra comae. Lineage (NCBI taxonomy): Eukaryota > Metazoa > Arthropoda > Insecta > Lepidoptera > Geometridae > Timandra > Timandra comae. The sequence goes on along the minus strand of OY292377.1, from coordinate 6,874,660 downwards.
CAGAGTGTCGGTCTATACAATCGCTCCCAGATTTGGAATCGTTCTTCAAAGAGGTTCGACTTGATAGAAGGCGGGAGTTCGTTCTTTAAGTACTTTCGGTCTTCATGTGTCATCTGTGGCCAGTGGAAGGTCAGTTCTGGTGTGTCTTTTTGAGGGTTTGGGTTGCTGTGGACAAGTATAAAACATTTAATAAGAACACAATGGGTTTTTTTTAATTTACATTCAAAAACACCTTAGCTGGGTTTTTAATCCAGGACCATGTTCAATCGTAGCACACCGCTTTGAAACAACTGAGCTACCTAGTTCACTCATCAGCTAGCAAACTCTTTTGTTTTTTTTGTAATTTGACTATTCAATCTAGTATGGTCTCCATCTCGATATCTCAGTTAGCTTAGAGCAGTTGCACAGTTCAGTACGATCCTGGGTTTAAATACCAACTGAGATGGAAGTTGTAATGCGTTTTCAGAGAACCTAAGAATCTCAACTAAAGTGATACAAATCGAGACTGGAGTCCTTAAAACGTTAGTTTTCAGACTCCCCTGCTTCCGTCTACGCTACGGGAGCAATAGACTTATGGGGATGAGGGAATCCCCATTGAAAAGGGAGGATCCTCCGACCAGACGGGTGTTATGTCTGGTGGGCAGCTGCCCGACGGTTGTAGTCGGCCTCTCGTATACATAGTCAATTGCGCTGTACATTTCGCTTGCGCGATTCAGGACTCTTCAGTTATTTCCCACAGTTGCGGATAGATGTCGCTGTTAGTACTTAGTTCCTATGTGGCGTGCAGATGTCGCCACAGACTACAGATCGCAGCCTATACTCACTTGACATCTACTTAAACTTAAAAACAAAGGAAAAGAAAAAGTATCCACATACCCATATCTAGCGAAGTTATACCAGATGGCAGTCATATGGTCTACCATCATGGAGTCCTTGGAGGAGGAGACCTCGATCATGGGGAACGTGTAGTTGATGGTGAACAGGTAGATCAGGTCGTCGTGGTGAGCCGCTCCTATGGAACAAAGAGTTTTTATAGTTGAAGAAAGTGCCATCAATATCTCATTTAAGAACAGTTCTTTTATCAGTGTAACTGTCATTTAACAACTTATTTCTATCCAAAGCAGTCTTTTGTTTCTTGAGGTTCAAAGAGCTGAATACACATATCAAGATAGAAATACAGGGTGATTTTTTCAAAATAGGTGTGATAGAATCTGAAAGAATTTAACAAAATCTCTGAAAAAAGCGAAAATACTCAGTCTTCTCGAAGCTGCTTTTCGGATTTGATATACCAGACTTATTTGAATAATCCACTATGTAATATTTATACTATAGGTACATAGACTCTCTCTCTCTCTCTCTTTTCCGAACCTTTATCCCATGTCAATTTTGGGGTCGGTTTTCAGTTTAACCAGATTTGGCGGAATGTCAGTATTTTACGTGAAGCGACTGCCATCAGACCTTCACAACCCAGAGGGCTATACGACATTTTTAGTTAAACTGAATGTTAGACTTTTGAAGGCTCTAACTACCCGTAACGACTGTCGATGATGTTAGTACGACAACCGGGACCGACGGCTTTACGTGCCCTCCGAAGCACGGAAACGCTCATGAAATTAAAAGTCATTTTTTTAGTAATGACCCATCACAGTCATGACGGTGCCAGACGTTGCTTAACCACACGGATCACAAGTGATCCGCGGGTAGCACTGGGCCATGAGCGCTTCCATAGCGCGTACATAGACTCTATGGAAGAAATATTTCCGAACTTACCAACAGGTTTCCCAGTGTTGGGATCTTCGTAGTGGCTGTGGTTACCGATGTACGCGAACTCGTAGTAATATGTCGATTTGTCGGAGTACACAGCGAGAGCGTTTGCCAGTCTGGAAGAGATATGGTATTAAATAATATTTCCCAAACAGGTTTTGCTCACCTCCCACCTTACACCCCTTTAAGTGTCATATTTTTGTCTGTCTGTTTGCACAAGTATCAAAAACTGGACCATACCAATTTAGACGAATTTCTCTACAGATGACAGAAAAACAGAAGAATAGCAGAAATTCTTATAAACAGAAATAAAACGGATTATTCTATAATTGCCAGGCGATAGAATCACGCATTTCTTTTCGCTTCTTTTTTCTAGTTTCTTACATAGGTTAGGTATACTTTTAATCAAGATTATCATCATTTAAAACTTACGTATGAGCCCCATATCCTATGATAGCGTCACTATAGAGTTTCCCAAGGTTTTCGGCCGTGAAGCTGTCATTCTTCAAAGGTCTATTGTCTAGGTACTTCTTACGAAGAGTGGCTGCTGCCTTTTGAGATGGTTCCTCCAAGTAGAAGGATATAGGGGCGATGCGACGCCATTCCTCATCCATAGTACGTGTCATTGTTTCGTTGGCGAGGATGTCTAGAGTGAAATGAAAATTATAAAGGGTTATTCTTTTGAGTCAAAATCGTAGTAGACGATATCCAAAACTATAAGAAATATCGAAAATTGCTGAAAAGAGCCACGAGACCGATTTTGTTAAAAACTAAAACTGCATCATTTAGATTATCGAAAAATCAATACCACTGGCCAGAAATCGAACCAGTTGACTATGCCAAAAATTGTCATACCCTGTATTATCATGACATTTGAAAGTGTTGCTAATAAGGATCAAATTCTGTAAAGTAATGACATATGGCAAACTAAAGAATGACGTTCATTTTCCTAATTTTCCATTGCATAACATTTGTCTTTGTCACAAATCCACAAACTCAATCACTACAACTTATAATGCGAAAGCAACTTACTGAAAGCCTTCCAAAAGAATTCGTCCGTTGTCTGACTGACGATGTACGGCATTGTGTGCATTTTGCCTTGCTTCATGGCTTCTAGAGGGTCCTGGTCCAGGAACCTCTCTTGACCAAAGTCCAGCTCTACAATGGGAACCCAGACTAATACTGGATCGTAGCCGAATTCCTGTTGACAAAGAGATAAAGATGACTTTAACGCGTGTGTCCGAGGCTTATGTTCAGCTGTGGATAACAATAGTTTGATTAAAATTATGATGATTATAATTTCGGAAATCGTGTCTAAGCTCGGTCTGGGAGATCAGGGAATCTATGCGCTAACGATATTCTTTTTTCAAATTTCCAATCTGATTGATTTGATCTTTGGAAAATTAAAACTCTAATGTATTCTTGATCTTCTATATAAAAATCAAAAATGATTAAAGTGGCTTAACTACTTCCTGCATTTGACTCGCCTTTTCTATCAATTTCATCACAGATAGTGTATTGTGTGATGACCAAAACAGCGTACTTCAAGGATTTCATAATTACTCTGTCAATTTTCTTCAAGGTTGCAATTAAAACCCATTTCAACCTAACGCTTGCTAGATTTAAAATACTTACAAACATATTATCCAGCGAATCTCCCAACTCCTTCGAAGTCTTAGTCCTCAAGCAGTCCATAATGATCTTGGAGGATCCCGTGGGACAGTTCAGGACTCTCGCCTGCCTCTCTGCCAAGTAGTACTGATGATTGGGCAGGGTGATTTGGGAGATTGGTGAACCACTCATTGAAATTGCTCGGTGGAAGAGACCTGGGGAATACACCAATTTGTTAACTGATATCTTTAGAAGCTGGTTATGGTATCCTAGCTGTACCCCGCTGTTGGACCCACGCTCACACATAGCTCAGCTCCTATTGGTCCTAGTGTGATGATTTAATGAGCTATCCCTATTTGTAAGTTTGTAGTAACTACTTTTCTCTCAACATGTGAATAATTTCTGATTTCATACTTTTTGAACGTTATTTTTACCAGGTACTGAAATTATTTTTTGAAAAAAGGGAAGGCTCTCAATTCAGTTAAGTATATTTTTTTTTGTTATCTTAAAATACAGAGTTATTTGCTACTGTACTTTCTGATTTGACCCAAATAGATTATAATTAGTTTTAGTTCAGCTTTTTTACCTTTAGACATAGGAGAAACAGTATGCAGCAACACACTGAACGCTCCAGCGCTATACCCAGCCAGGGTCACCAATCCAGGGTCCCCTCCGAAGGCCGCGATGTGGTTGTGGATCCATCGGAGAGCTACGGCCTGGTCTTTGAACCCATTGTTACCGGGAGCTAACGCGTCGCCGGTGCTGATGAACCCTGGTGATGGAGGAAACATTATTTATGAGTAAGCTGACGGACGTTTTTATAAATCTAAAAAACATTAAATTAAAAATTTACTAAACCCCCAACACAATTACTTTCAAACCCCCATAACTTTTAAACGGGTTAACCGATTTTCATGAAACATGTCTAAGAATACTCGCACGTAAGTCCCTTTTAATACAAAAAAAACTAAATTGAAATCGGTTCATCCGTTCGGGAGCTATGATGCCACAGACTGACAGATACACACAGACACGTCAAACTTATAACACCCCTCTTTTTGCGTCGGGGGTTAAAAAAGACATCGTTGTAAATACCTTTTCTCTTCTTCCGAACCTTGGTTCCATTTCCAATTGGGGTTGGTTTTTAATTACACAGAGGACGATACAAAATTATAATAAACACCTTTAACTTGATGTTGTGATAGGGTAGTTGGCAGTGATGTTACGAGATGTTCGATTTACAATCTTTTCCGAACCCATGTCTATTTGGGATCGGTTTTCGGTTTTAACCAGATTTGGCGGAATGCCAGTATTTTACGTAAAGCGACTGCCATCAGACCTTCACAACCCAGAGGGCTATACGACATTTTTTGGTGAAACTAAATTTTAGACTTTTGAGGGCTCTACCTAACTACCCGTAACGACTGCTGATGATGTTAGTACGACAGCTGGGACCGACGGCTTTACGTGTCCTCCGAAGCACGGAAACGCTCATGAAATTAAATGTCATTTTTAGATTTACAATAAATTCAACAAACATTAATTTGAATGAATGTGCGTATTCCTATTGGAGTCAACTAAAGTTGTGGAAAATTGCTTATTTACTAGTACACTTACGTTTACATAAGAACTTACCTAAAGAAGCAAGTCTATAATTAATAGTAACTAGTACAACATCTCTGTCCAGTAGATAATTAGGACCTGCTACGTCACTCCTCCCAGACACCGAGTAGAATCCTCCAGCGTGGATGAACACTATCACTGGTAGTAGTTTCTTTCTGTTAACAATATAATAATATTAGGTTCCTCTCATATTGCATCATATCAGTCTATCGTCTTTCATAATGGTAGAGCATAACAATGATTACGTGTCTCAGGGCTGCTTTGACTAGGGAAAACACACTCTTACAGAATATCGACGTCAAGTAAGTAGTAGTGAGAGCTATTGCGTGTGGAACGGAGAGTGAGAAGTCTAAAGCGCAATCTCCTCCACTGTCCTTCTTCCTTCCTCTTTCCTTTTTTTTACCCGGAGTAGGCTTGCACTTGGCTTTAACTCGCCTGGAAAGCGATGATACAGCCTAAGATAGAGCGAGCTCGCCTCGAAGAAATCGATTCGATTCACTTTCAACTTAAAAACACCCAGATTGTACGTTTCAGAGAGTTTCTTTTTAAAGGCAGACAGTATGTTTGAGCAATTTAGTGCTTTTGGATCGTTCTCCCGTTGCACCTTTATGTCTCAAAAAAATCTCCATAATCTCTGCTTTGACCCACAACCATAACGTCTACCTAAAGATCACTTACAGGTTTCTTAGCCTACATTCGAGAGCATTCTACATCCACCTATATCTGTAACCACCTTACCTGTTCTTCCCAGGAGTATAAACATTGAGCCTCAAGCAGTCCTCGTCGACGTAGTAGTCCCCGAAGGTGGGTTGGGGACACGCGGGGCCGTCAACTGTCGCGTTCACTTCTCCCTCGTACTTTGTTATCGGTTTTGGGGGCTGAGGACAACAGGAAATATAATTAAGATTACTAACGGCCGTTCCCAATATTCGATCCATCTATGATTTCTTGTCAAAGGACCAAACTCTGTATATCTATACTAATATTATAAAGAGGAAAGATTTGTTTGTTTGTAATGAATAGGCTCCGAAACTACTGGACCGATTTCAAAAATTCTTTCACTAATGGAAAGCTAATTTATCAGTGCGTGACATAGGCTATATTCTATCCCCGTAATCCCACGGGAACGGGAACTACGCGGGTGAAACCGCGGGGAGCTACAAGTCTGTCATAAGTGTGTAGAATCATTCAGAGTTTCCATGGTTTTGTATCTGTCGATAAGCAAGATCATACACAGGTCGAATATTTAGAACGGCTATAAGATGTCGTGTCATTATGCTGTGTCGTTACGGGTGGTAAAAGAGGTCTCAGCTCAGAAGTCTAAAATTGGTTTAATCAAATATATCACAGCACTAGTAAAGGAATCAAGGCAAAATACAGTTCAGCTGAAGAAAAAGAATAATATTTAAAGCTGCCTCAGAAAAAGATGATTTTTCCATTTGATATTATTTATTTTGACGTCTCTTAAAATAACAATGTAGCACCTTACCTGAAACCTTAGATTTCCCACGGGAGCTTCAGCGTACCTCACTCCACGATAGGACTCAATGGGACGTCCCCTACGGGTGTACAGCCAGGAACCTTTGATTGCACCCAGTGACGTCACAGTTAGGGGGGACTGGGATAGATCTATGGACAAAATAATTTAATCAAATTTTAGTCTATCTTCTTCATTATGCAGGAGAGGATCTTAAAAGTCTACTTGAGTAACTGATTCTACATAGGTTATATCTACACTTCTACACTAATCCCTACTAATATTATAAATGCGAAAGTAACTCTGTCTGTCTGTCTGTCTGTCTGTCTGTTACCTTTTCACGGCTAAACTAATGAACCGAATGACTTGAAATTTTGTACAGGGGTAGCTTATGATCCGGGAAAGAACATAGGCTATGATTTATCCCGAAATTCCCACGGGATCGGGAACTACGCGGGTGAAACCGCGGGGCACAGCTAGTACTTATTATAAAGAGGAAAGATTTGTTTGTAACGAATAGGCTCCGAAACTACTGAACCAATTTCAACAATTCTTTCACCATTAGAAAGCTACATTCACCCTGAGCAACAAGCTATATTTTATCCTAGTATTCCCACGGGAACGGGAACCACGCGGGTGAAACCGTGAGACGCCGCTAGTTATTTATATTATTGAAATTTTGATCAAAGCTCCAAAAAAGTGACAGAAAATGGCCTGCTTATATACAAATAACACATAGAATACTTAATAATCGCAAAATTCCCACAGGTTTATAATTTATGCGGAAAAAACCTCGGAGCTTTGATATAAAAACAAAGATAAGTACCTAATTCCTAATAAGTACGAATAATAATCACATAATGTGTAACACCTACTATTAATAAACATTTTTTATGATAAGTTATCAATAAGTCTAGTAAATAATGTAGTTATTCACATAAAAACAATCACAGTAAGTACATTGACATATTATTTTAAAAGTGTGAATGTTTTCGTAAACACATTGCATAATTTGCGGTGATTTTCCTTATAATTTTGCGAGCGGTATTATTATCACTACATAGTATAAAACAAAGTCGCTTTCTCTGTCCCTATGTCCTTATGTCCCTATTTATGCTTAGATCTTTAAAACTACGCAACGGATTTTGATGCGGTTTGTTTTAATAGATAGAGTGATTCAGTGGGAAGGTTTTTAGCATAATTTTATCCCCATATTCTTACGGAAACGGGAACTACACGGGTGAAACCGCGGGGCGCCGCTAGTAAAATTACATATAATATTTTTTTTGGAATGGATTTAGAAAATACCACTGTACTCCGCGACAGTGTTTCCGTTACTTTACGGGATTAAAATAAAGGTAGAAAATGAAAAATAGAGCAGAGGAGAAGTTTTGATCTTTATTTAATTTATGTTAATGGAGGACCTCTCAATCATTTTACAAAACGTAAGTTTTAGCACGAACTAAGCAACTACTTGAAGCTGATATCTATGAGAGTGCGGTATTTCCCCGCTGATGAATGAAAATTATCTAAATGTCCTACCTACTTACATATAATCGGTTTTTCAACAAATTATACTACGTAATAACTCTATTGCCTTTCATAAATAGAACATAATAGGTACCTATTGTACGCAATAACAAAAATATAATATTACATAGGAAAATAATGATAGGCGGTTATGTCGTTTACTTAGAAAGAGCTCTTCCAGGAAATTTTAAACTATAATTATGTACTTATTTGCAAAAAGGAAATATTTTTTTTATTTTTAAAAATTTTCCTTATACATATCTACGTTAGAAAGAAAATATGGATTAACTTTACCGTCATCTGATGTTCTTCATCATTGAATATGCTGAAACTGAAACTACAAGAAGAAAGATTTAAGTTGTTTTTCACTAAGTTATAGGGTATTTTTTCACGGTTTGCCCATTAGCAAGATAATTACGAGGGTGAAAAAACCGCGGGGCGCTGCTTGTATTAATAATAGATGTATGAATAGAAGAAAATTAAACAAATAGAAAATTTCGGAATATCGACGAGAAAATTGGATAATTGCGATGCCGGGACGAACCGCTAAGTAGTGTAAATTACAAAACAATACATCCAACACAGTGTATTTTAAGAATTTTGACTATTTTTAACTAACCCCTTTTGTTTCCACTGCCATGATGCCGATGATGTCTACAATAACAACTGCCAATCACAACGAAACACAATAGTAAAACACCGCGGAACATTTTCCTTGAAATCTATGAATGAACTGAGCTTGGTTCTGTACTACAACAATATTTATACAGTTTATTTTATGAAGAATTTATCCTGTTCGTGTGTCATACAAAGTATTGATAATAATGATAAAGATGTTGTGGTTTCTGTTTGTTATTACTAAATAATAAGTACTTAAGTTCTTATTGGTGGTTATGAAAATGTCTTACCAAAAAACCTTTGTAACCCCCGACTCAAAAAGAGGGGTGTTATAAGTTTGACGTGTCTGTGTGTGTGTATCTGTCTGTCTGTGGCATCATAGCTCCCGAACGGATGAACCAATTTCAATTTAGTTTAAAGGTGTATTAAAGGGGACTTACGTGCGAGTGTTCTAATCTCTGTTTGATCAAAATTGGTTAACCCGTTTAAAAGTTATGGGGGTTTGAAAGTAATAGTGTTGGGGGTTTTATAATTTTTTAATTTAATGTTATTAAAAACAAGCTTTTTTTAGCTTTTATTGCATTATCATGGGACTTACATAAGTATGCCAAATTTCAGCCCAGTAGTGGTCGAAAAATGGCTTGCAAGGTTTGATTACAGACAACGGGACCGTTGAAACTAAATAAAAGTTCGTAAAAAAGTACTACTTTTAAAGATTTTGTCTGCCTCTCTGTTTGTGCTGGCCAATTTTGACGTTGTTTATAACTCAGTATTGCATCCAAAGAAGAAGGCAAAGTATTTTTTGTCTTTGCAGGTATTTTCCAGCAAACTGAGATCCATACATAAGTGTAATAGAATAAATTAATTTTCAACGATATGTAGCTAGATGAAGTTTTTTGCCCTTTAAATCTCTATAATACAATACATTTAATAAATATTGTTAGAGCCGCTTGATTAAAATCTAGCTGTGCCTCGTGGTTTGATCCATATTTTTCTTCTTTGCGTATCGACTTATATTTTTGAGGACCAGAACTCGGACACCGAAGGTCCCCGCGTGTACAGGTGTAGGGACACGCACGGCAAGTTTAAAGATGAGCCATTGTTTGGGGAGAAATGCCACACAGACATGCACTATCGGAGCTGTAGCCCCACCTGTGCATGTTCCTTGCTTCGGCCTACTTAAGTACGCAGTCAAACAAACAAACAAACTTCTTATGCCTCTTTATAATATAAGTATAGATGAGTATAATCTTCTGTCATGCTTGTCATTCAATGTGTACTTTATAACTTCCTAAATAGTCATTTACTAAGTATATTCATGAATGAGTGTGTATCGGAAATCAAAATAAGGAAAACTGCATTTGTGTAATACTTCGGGGGAATACGCTGACCTTAATACATAACATAATAATGTTAATTGTTAATTACATAAGTAATTGTGCAGATTTTTTCTTATGATTTTATTCGATGGAATCTAATTTTGTCTGTTGGAATCTCCGCCTTGATTTGGGAGCTTCCTGTCTTTTCTTAGTAAGTAGTTAAGTACTTGTATAAGTATACAAAAATTCGTTTCCCTAATCCGATATTTATAAGTTCTAAGTAAGTACTTAGTTTACTTATAACACAAAATATTTTTATTTTTTTTACAATAAAAATGTAAAATTCCTGGAATTCGTAAATCGAGAATGCCTGAGTTAAAACGTCTGAGAATCGAGTTCTCTTTTAGGATTCAGAATTAGACCAACAACGCCTTACGAGACAAGTGTGGCGAGTTAAACAGCCTGCACCGGGAATACTATAGAGTTGATAATACCTTTATCTTTGTTAATATAAAATTAATTCTTGAGCGCTGGTCTTTTTCTCTCGAAAAATGGTTTGATGGTATTTGCGCGACCCTATTTTTTTTGTTGAACTTAAAACAGGTCATAAAATTACTTATGCTATTTAATTTTTTAAACTATCTTTCATCTTACTTATTCTTGTGTTTGCGGCGATTAATGTCTTGCCGGTTTATATTTTGTATGGGATAGTGGGAAGAGGAAAATAAGAAAAAGGGGGTTTAGGCTCTGGATCTGTCACTCACCACACGCAGTATCTCTCACTGCTAATACTTCACTTTTAGTATGGTACTCAAAGCTGGGTTTACTACCACTAAAAATACTGATAAGTGCTCTCTTATTTTTCCATAGATTCATAAGTGTAAAATATTGACTTAAAATATGTATGTAGTTGCTAATAAATAACAGCATCGATCGTTGTATCATCTCTATACGAGATCCTTTCACCTAAACGTCATGCACGGCTGTTTCCCGTTGTCTTCACATCCCGCTGTTTGAGGCCAGTGACTCACGGACGCATACCACAGACGGACCTCTACCATCACTAGCAAAAAAAACAAAAAAGTTAAAAGACCCGCGCTTTCCAACTTGACACTGACAATTATTCAAACTGACAGATTCTTTTCTTTCTTTTTTTGAGGAACAATAGTCGTTCGCTTTTTAAATTTTAAAATAAATGGTCAAGTGAAAACTTTCTTCTTGTTGGTGTGTGTTTAGAATTGTTTTGGAGAAAATGGCGCCACATTCAATTGTTTGTTTGGTAAGTTGCATTTTCTTTTTTTTAACTATAGGCATTAAAAATTACACTCTTTATTTCTCTAAGGGCTGATTTTTCCATCGCTAGATAACTTTATTCGACGAATAACTTTGAAATTTTGACAGTTCTTTCATACAAAATCTGTCAAACGTCAATTTTATTCGTCGAATAAAAGTTATCCGGCGATGGAAAAATCGGCCCTAACTGAACTAAAGGTAGTAGGTAAGTAAGTAGGTAAATTAGAGAAGTATTGGAACCGAATTCAACCGAAGAGTTTGAATAAACAATAGGTAATAATGTTGATCTTGCCTTTCTGTTTGTTTTTCTTTGAATTTAGAAACATAATTATTAATTACTTAGGTACGTAAATTAAATTATTCATTCAGCCATAATTATTTTAATTTCCATCAGCCAGCATGAAACAACGGCTACTTTTTTAAATCCGTTTTTAAAATGAAATAAAATACTTACAATCGATTTTTTTCTTATATTATGAAAATCATATTTTTTTATATGGAACGAAAAATAATTTTCTCTACTTGTAAATACCCGTTCTCAAAGCATAGCAAAAAATATTAAGTATCCTTAATGACTTAATTTTATGAGCGTTTTCGTGCTTTTTGCGTTATGTTAAGCCATCGGTCCCGGTTGTCGTACTAACATCTTTGATAGATAGTCCTTGAGAGCAATCATCAAAAAATCAAGTGTCATCAAAAATGTTGCAGAAGGGACCCAAATTAATGAGGTCTAAGAATTATGAAAACCGACCCTTCCCTGCCACTTTAGTTTTAGCCTCTTTTCGAGAACTTTCAACGATGCCTTGCCAAACATTTTACGCTTAATAAATTCGTCACAAACACTAAGAACATAAACAAGTAAATGACACTATAATACATAGTTTAATCACAAACAATATACTCGAATTTAAGCTCTATCTTTGAAGCCAAAAAGACTAAAATTGAAGGTAGTAAAACCACGAAAAGTTGAAGACATAAAAGAAAAGTGAAATGCCTATCATTACCTGTTTCCAGTCTAGTTGTCTCGAACCTTCAGTCTCATACAGACACCAAATTGTAGAAAGTTATTGAGAGCAACATAATGTGTTTAGTTCACTGTGACATCTGCGTTTACGTATTTTGAAGCCCTCTTACCGAGATTGGCTTAATCGACCTGAAAATAGTATGGTGGCCATTGACGAGTCAGCTAAGACTACGTACACTTACTCAGCTCCATTCGTGTTTAGCTGATCGACTGATCAGTTGAATTGGCCCCGATTCTCTAAACTATTAAGCTGTGATATTGCTACTCAAATGTACTTTAATATCAACATTATGGCCGTTTTTTTGACATTTGTTGTCATTTTGGTATTCTCTTAGTGAAAACTACTCCGCTGACACAGTGGCACCATAAAACTTAGATTGTTGTCATGGAAACAATATTCTGACGTTTATTTGACAAAAAAATATTTGAATTTTGATATGCAACAAAGACCACTGAGACACCATAGCCATATGAATAAATTTTAGCAGAATACCAAATTTCTGACACTCTCGTTATGGTGCCTCAATATTAACATAATGTCTGATCAATAATGTCAAATTGCAGACTTAGGCCCCTGGCATCCATCCAAAAATGGTCGTCAATCACCGGAGCGATTCCAGATTCAAGTGAGGAAATTAAATTGACCTAAAACTTTTGGAATGACACTAAAGTTGTATGTCGGTTTTCGATCGGTCCTCGTCAATAGCCACCTGTAGAGTATAAAGGATCGCCGATAAGCAGTCGGTCCCGGTTGTCGTACTAACTTCGTGGACAGTCGTTACCTACGGGGAGTTAGAGCCTTCAAAAAAGTACATATTGCAGGAAAGAGGATCAAAATTAGAGATCCAATTGCGGAAACTTCGAGCTTAGGAGTAGGAGTACATTACTAAACAAAATATCGTTTATAAAATTGCACTAAAGTTGAAAAGCCTTATTACACTGAGGTGAGGACAGTCTAATATATAAAATTCTCGTGTCACAGTTTTCGTTGCAATACTCCTCCGAAACGGCTTGACCGATTCTCATGAAATTTTGTGAGCATATTCAGTAGGTCTGAGAATCGGCCAACATCTATTTTTCATCCCGAAATTCCTACGGGAACGGGAACTACGCGTGTGAAACCGCGGGGCGCAGCTAGTAATTTAATAAAATTCGTCGACAAGCTGGGTTATTCGTAATCGTAATCATCACACTTGTCTCAAGTTTAAATTTTAATTAAAACATCGTTTATTCAGTTCGTGCCTCGAACAAGCACAAGCTGAATGTGAATCTACCACCAAAATAACCTCTGCCTAGAAGAATCGGCAAGAAACTGTATGTCGGTGATCTCAAGCCCGATCCATATTAGGAAAATAACAGTTACAGTCTTTAAGACACTTGACATGGAGCGGAGCTACAGAGTTCCGAATCAGAATCCTTACCAATATTATAAATGCGAAAATGACAGAGTAAGAGTGTCTGTTTGTTACCTTTTCACGGCTAAACTACTGAACCGATTGACTTGAAATTTGGTACAGGGGTAGCTTATAGTCCGGGGAGGACATAGGCTAACCCAAAATTCCACGGGATCAGGAACTATGCTGGTAAAACCGCAGAACGAAGCTAGTTTTCAATATACGCTCGTTTTTTCTAGTATTAATAATCAAGCATTAAAAATTAACATCAACTCCACTTATAGACTCAATACCGAATAACCAGCGAAGCAAGCACAGCAAGAACATTATTAATATCTCGTATATTAATTCATAACGGACCTACTGCCAACGGTATGTCACGGTGCGTGGATTCACAACTTCACAAGTGTAGCTACTTAACATATTAGAACCAGTCTGTTTGTTTGTTTGTTATATCTGTGGTTAGATAATTCGATTTTCAAGTTCAATGACATTAGGTGTCAAAATATTTGTTTTTTTTTATGGAAAACTTTGAATATGCATTACGAGTCGTGATGCATATTCGTGATTCGCGAGACGAGATTTTCTCTGGAAATGGAAAGAGTTATCGTTTTCCTTTTTAAATAGGCTTTCAAAGACTTTTTTGTTAATTTATGTAAGTAACTAAACTTTCAACATTCCAATAACATGACTGGACTGTGCATTGTTCTTCAAGCTAACAGTTTCGTTCTAGTTTGGCTCTTTTATCACGAATAGAATTCGAATTTATAATTGGAATAAAAAACCTTATAAAAAATATCTATCGCTACAATAGTTTTGCATGTCTCTGAGTACCTCAATGATTAATATTTATTACTATTTAATTACTCGCTTAGGTCAAGCTTAAATCGGTGAATCTAGTCTCAATCTGGTCATCTAAAAACACAATTATAAACTAGCTGTGCCCCGGGGCTTTACCCGCGTGGAACCTAATCCCGTGAGAATTTCGGGATAAAAAGTATCCTATGTGTTATTCCTAGGCATGAGGAACATCTGTACCGAATTTCATTAAAATCCATTCAGTAGTTTTTGTGTGAAAGATGAACAAACATCCATATATCTAAACATCCACACTCACAAACATTCGGCTTTATAATAGTTATTAGTAGGATTGGCGAATTAATAGCAAAATAACATAGTTTTTTATTCTCTCTTACAAAAACAGACATAGATTTATAGAATCGACATTATTCGACATACTTTATCACTGTATTTCGTTCATAGCTTGGTTATTTGTTAACAATGGGTACTCTAACCTACTTATTCGTATTCTTGTGTCGGACTAAGGCTACAATGAAAAATAAGGCTTAATGAAAGTGGAACGCGCGTGCTGTTTGCGCCGTATTATTAGACTTGACGTGTTTTTTGACATGAAACGTCAAGTGTGTCAAGTTTTGACAGTTGGATGTCAAAAAAGATTTGGATGGTTTCACTTTTAATTGTAAGATGGAGGGACCATAAAGAATGACGCATGCATATTCAAGGGTAAGATGTACTTATAGGGTTTTTATTATACAGACCTATTGTACTCGTAGTATACTCATCTGTCATACTCTCTGAAGTAAAGGTGATCTGTCGTACAAGGAAGTAAAAAAAAACTGCCTTAGACAGAAACATTGTTGCAATTAAAAGAAAAGAAATATTATCTTCTTTTTAAGCCAAATAAATTAAGAAGGTTAAGATCGCACGACATGGCAAAGGCATCACTGATGATATTAGGACACTAATGAGGAAAAGGCGTATTCACTACAGTTATTGGTGATCTCAAGCCTTAGGCATGTTGATGTTCAGAAAATGTTTAACGTCCACAAGCGTATTTTCTTCCAAACTGTATAAAAATCCAAGATAAATTCGGATTACAATACTTAAACATATTTATTAAGTCACAAGTATTCAGGTCGACCGTTCCAAAGGACTTGTTCAAAACAGAATTCCGTTATTCCAATAATGTATGTTATTCACGAGAAATGTTCCTACGCAAATAATATTTTATTGTTATTTTAAAGATTAAACTGATATTTTGTGTGGGGGATATTAATGTGTCCTACACATTAATAAATTAGAATTCAGATACTTAAAACAAAATGTCTTCTAATTGTGACCTTCATTTGTTACTAATAATTTGAAACTGTTCTCAGGTTCACTTAAATACTTGTACTTGTATTTATTATATTGTCTACTAACCATGTATTTTGTGTTCTACTAACAAAAATTTGGACCTATTGTAGTCTGGTTAAATAAATAAATTATTATTATTATTAAATCAGTTCAAACCTTTGATAGACCAGAGAGAATCTTGGTCGTGATCCTTATTCTATGGTTCAAACTTTGGAACAAGCATTTTATGATTATGATGATACGGGCGTTTTGATATCAACCGAACTTAGTTTGAGTTAGAGACCGTTTTGCGGCTGTTTCTAGACAAGGAAAGCTTGGTGATAAAGCTTAGTTTTTCACGTACATACTAATATATATTTTCAGTCTAGAGAAACCTTTGGTTTAATAAGAATTCTCTTTTAAAGGACTAACATAAACAATTAATCTAAACGTCCAATCAAGAGACTTTCTTACAAAAAAATGAGTTAAAAAATATAATAAAAATAATTAAGGTCACACCATAATAGGTGTTACAAATAACTATGATATTAATATTTGGAGAAAGTTGTTGTGACTATTATAAATGAGTCATTGTTTTGAACTGTGAAGAATTAGTGTGTAGGTGGATTTTGATACATGTTTTATTGTTACAAATTACATAGCATAGATTTATACAAGGGATATTTCTTTTCGAACTATAATTAACTCAATGATTATGATCAATTTAATTAGTCAGTTCGAACTACTTAGGTCCATTTATCAAACGCATGCTAGTTCCCAATAACATTTTGATACTTTACGAAAGATCTAGTAAAACTATGTAAAAACTGGCTTTGCCCCGACATTTTTCTATTGTTAATCGTGAAGTGATGTTTTCTGCCTCCCTAGAAATGATCCCTAGAATAATTATCCAACTCTGTTATTTTTTTAATTCGGTAGTTCTTGCGATTAACACACTCTTCAGCTTTATAAAATTAGGATAGATACGACACGAATATCTTTCTTCTGTTGCACAACTCTACCATCTAAACTTTTAAAATAGACTCTACTTATCTCCACCATATTCGTATTATAAAATTTTCGCATCATGTACCTATTAAACATAAATAACTACTTACTTCTTATTTAATGGCCATCTAATTCCCAAAACAAACCGAATCACGCGCATTTCTTTCTATATGACGTCACGAGTCCCGTTACCGGGCGCGCATGCGTGACCTTCACCCACTGACATTAGCTGTCAGCTGTCAGTGACCACTGGCCGGTTGTTGACCCCGGTTAACATACCACATTCTTTGGTAATTATAGATGCTTATTTTTTAAATTAGTTAGGGCCTATTTCACGACCTTCAAGTAAAGTTACTCACCAAGTAAAGTTAGTTTTGTCTCTTACTCACTTTATACCAAGTGACAAAGAAAAAACTTGTGAGTAGGTATACTCGGTTACTTGAAGATGGTGAATTACAGTAGGATACGAGAGTTTGTTTGAACGTTTGAACACACTTAACGCTTTTACTGTTGGTTAACCCATAGTCTCTTAAGATGTGTGATAGCTTGGAATTTTATTTTAATCTATACTAATATTATAAAGAGGAAAAATTTGTTTGTTTGTTTGTTTGTAATGAATAGGCTCCGAAACTACTGGACCGATTTCAAAAATTCTTTCACTAATGGAAAGCTAATTTATCAGTGCGTGACTATATTTTATCCCCGTAATCCCACGGGAACGGGAACTACGCGGGTGAAACCGCGGGGAGCTACTAGTTCTCTATATTTCCCTAAGAGCATCGATGACGTAGACCTTCGACTTCCATTCTTCTCTCTTCGAACGTGCGTTTGGATGGTGCCTGGTTCATTCACATACAAGCAATCTATACTTATCACTGGGCTATAAATGCTTCACATAGACAAGTGTAATATACTCTAGTTAGTACCTAACTAATATAATGTTCCGTTATGTTAGGCTCGCGGTAAACAGAGCGAGTCTGTACCGCGATACACATGCAATCATTGTTAACTAACTGACTATTTAACTAGATGATGAACAAAGTTTTACTCTTGAAGGGAATTATTCCCATTAGCTCATCTAATATATAAAATTTTCGTGTCACAGTTTTCGTTGCCATACTCCTCCGAAACGGCTTGACCGATTCTCATGTGTGAGCATATTCAATAGGTCTGAAAATCGGCCAACATCTATTTTTCATCCCGAAATTCCTACGGGAACGGGAACGGGAACGGGAACTACGCGTGTGAAACCGCGGGGCGCAGCTAGTACTAATATAATAAAGCGGAAAAGTTTGTTTGATTGAACGCGCTAATCTCAAGAACTACTGGTCTGATTTGTAAAATTCTTTTGGTGTTAGATAGCCCATTTATCGAGGAAGGCTATAGGCCTTTATCTTTTATCCCCGTATTCCCACGGGAATAGGAACTGCAGGGGTAAAACCGCAGGGCGCTGCTTGTTATACATATTATATGCCCCAATGAGGGACACGAGTCTACCATGAATTAGGGCGATTTGGTCGACCTTAGTCAACCACAGACCGAATGCAGGTTGGTTGGTCACGGAGAACCATAGTTAGAATTTCTTCGCAAGTGCTGTGTGTAGGTTTCTGAACGATGTTTTACATCGTTTGAGCGTCGAATAAACGTAAACACATAAGAACTCGAAAATCAAAAAGGCATTGTACTTGGCGGAGACCGAATTCCAAATAACTTTCTTCTGCCCCCTTCCCTCTCATAATTTACTTCCTAAACAGCCTCTACCATCAATCTCATATAACGTCCTAGGAACCTACCTCAGATTTACCACATTAAATACCAAGATACCCAACTCATCCGCAACTTGCAAAACTATTACAAAATAAAGGAAACCATTTTGTAAATGACAATACAAAATTATACCCTTCTAAGCGTTACTTTAACAACTAAATGACATTATTTTGAACCTTAGGCTATTGTTATAAGATTTGCTTCTTGAATGTTGACAATTATTGCGTTGTGTATGTTTCAACCTGTTTAGCAATGAAATTATTAGTGTAATGTATGATTGTTATAGTCTATTGTTCTTCTTTAATCGTTGTAAGAGCATTTTTTTGTGCCATATTGTAAACATAAACTTTTGCGAGCACGCAGTTTGCCCCCCAGCCCCTCAAAAGTGTAATTACATGGTAAATGTGGTAAATCCACAATGTATTTAAAATTATATTCAAAATATTAAAATATTTAATTAGAACTTTTTACATTACTTTGTACAGACGTCTTCCATCTTAGTCTTCTGTGATCACGGGTTCTGTAAAGAATCCGAAACGTCAGAAAATGTAAAACAAAATACAACCACGACAAAAATCCGTTTAAGTGTTTTATTTCAATGTGTAACTACATATTTAGAACTGAACTTTTTGAAGTCGGTTAAAAGATAATCATACAACGCGCGAAAGAGCCAAAATACACGAAATTGAAGTGGTTTTAGTGTAGAAAATCCAGAACAAAGGCTTGCGGGTTCGATTCCCATGCTAGGTAAAAAATTGTTAAATTCACTAATGTTAATCTCGGTTTCGGTGGGTGTATGAATGAGTGTGTAGTTTCTGATACCCTAGATACAGCGTTAAAAATCTAATTATGGGTTAGTTGCTTTATGAACATGATAAAGTTATTGTTAATTGCGCCCCTCGGTTTTACCCGCGTGAATCCCAATCCCATGGGAGTTTCGGGATAAAAAGTATCATATATGTTATTCCTAGTTATAAGGAACATCTGTACCAAATTTCATCTTAAGCGATACAGTAGTTTTTGCAAGAAAGAGTAACAAAAATCCAAAGTCGCTAACATACAAACTTTTTTATTTATAATATTAGTAGGATATATAAAGAAGGATACTTACAACTCTATATTGCCTACTGCATTACTTCCATTGCCGCATCAATATGTAAAGAATACAAGTCCATACGTACATACACAGCAATGTATTGTACATACATTACAGAAAGTATTTAGGTCAGGAGTAACGGTGATGAACAAACCAGATGAACGTTCGATTGGAATAACAACTTGGTTAAGTTAAACGGTGGTTAAAGTTATACAAAATGTATATAATAATAATTGAAGAACTTACAATAAATTTATAGATAGAAACAAACTACAATAAGTAGATATGTATAAATAGATTTGCTAGGAACTTATTCTTATGGTATCGTTAGCTACTTAGCAGCGCTCTTCGTTTTCACCCGCCTAGTTCCCATTCCCGTGGGAATACAGGAATAAAATATAGCCCGTGTCACTCGCTGAGCTTTCAATTAGTGAAAGAATTTTTGAAATCGGTTCAGTAGTTTTGGAGCCTATTCGTTACAAACAGACAATTTTAGTATGTTTACCTATATAAGGATAAATTCGGAAGTAAGTAATGTCATATCCATCCTTAGATAGACCTATTCTCAGACCTATAAGTAGATACAAAAAAAAAACATAAAAATCCGTCAAGGTGTTTCATCCTAATCCTAACTAATATTATAAATGCGAAAGTAACTCTGTCCGTCTGTCTGTCTGTTACCTTTTCACGGCAAAACTACTGAACCGATTGACTTGAAATTTGGTACAGGGGTATCTTATGGTCCGAGTAAGGACATAGGATATAGTTTTTATCCCGAAATTCCCACGGGAATGGGAACTACGCGGGTGAAACCGCGGAGCGCTGCTAGTAATTAAGTTTGGTTACAAACACTGTAACACTAGAATTTTAAAATACTTACTTAATAGAATTTTCATTCCCAATTAAAAGGAAATACCCTGTATAATTAACTAACCATTTTTCACACCAATTAAAAATAAATCCCCCCTTTTCAACAAGCTAGTTAAATAATAATCAATTTACCCACTTAACGTTATTTACCGTGCAAGTTCTTGTTATCGCGTGCCCCATCGCACGCCGATTTAATGCTCATGAGTTGCCCTACTGAACTAATGGCGCTGTGACCGCTATACGGTTACTGTTACATTATACTGTGGTTACTTTGTAGTTATGTTAATTGGGATAATAATCTTTTGAATTAAGTATTTGAACTTTTAAGATTTAGGTACTTTACCAAGTAATTTATTGAAATAGGGGCAGTTTCCATAGACCTTACAATTCTAAGCATTCATAAATCATTTACTACATCATCTCGTTATAGTAACTGACCCCTAACTAAGTCCGAAACTTGTAACTAGGGTATCAGATATTGACTAATTATTCCCAAAAAATGACTATCTGAATGAAACTTACGATGTGGACATTTTAATTTAAATAAACGTGTTGCGTAGGTACATAGGTACAGCATTTAGTCAAATTCCTAGTTTACTTACGACTGTGTTTCAGCCACATGCGGTGGTCTTCATCAGGTCAAGTGAGATGCGAAAGCTACAACATCTCACTAAGTTATTCTGGCTAATCATGTCCCCTGATATTAGCTTTCCAAATACTCGTTCACGAAAGCAATCCTATATATCATTATCAGCTTATACACCCCTATTTTGAAATTAAGTGACTTATTAAAATCAGAATATCTGTTGCAGTAACTGAATCCATATATCCAATAAAAATATCAAAAATGATAGTCGATTACTTATCTTTAAAAATACTAAATAAATGCCGTATTACCAGACGGCATACTAGCTATCAAGTATTCTGTGACGGCTCGGCTCGATGACCGCACTCAGCTGTGTATTGCGTTCGCCTGTTGTTCGGTGTAGAATAACAATAAAATTCGGCGGGATTTTGAAAAACTTTGACTTATCATAACTTTTTAAATAAAAGCAAAAGAAAAAAACTAACTTCACTATTATATTGTCACCCGTCGTTTACATTAGCTGTGTGATTAAGTATCTCGAATTCAAAATAGGGGTGTATATGTACAGTCTCGGAATGAAAAGGCCCGTCAATTTTCAAATTGATTCGTATAATGTGTCGCGAAAACATATTACCTTTTGAAACTTTGGTACAGAATAGACTCGGGTTAGGGAAAATAATGTTCTATTGCTCGATAATAAAGTTCAAAATTATTCAGATCAGTGTTGTTTGACAGGATAAATATCTTGTCAACAAGATTTTTGATAAACTAAAACCTTCTTGTTGGTTCAACCTGCCATTATGATTTCTGTTAAAACTATTGTCAATCGGTAAATGTCATCATTGCAAAATATCAAAGAGGTTTTTATATGCCGCGCGCACAAGGCAGTGTTTAAAAAAAGGATAGAAAAATCAAACAAAACCTTATTCGATAGCAAACGTCATTCTATTTATTCAAATGTTAGCATCACTGTTTCTTACACTTGTATGTTGGTATAATTGTTTCTTGCAATACTAGTGCAAGTGAAAACCGACTCTAAGGTGACGAACCTTTTCATTCCGAGACTGTACCTACCGAGGGGCTCGAGCTTGCCTTGAATAAGGATGACAAGGCCTTACTCAACCACGCTGGCCAAGTGCGGGTTGCTTGACTTCACACATATAGGTAATATTCAAGACTAGTTTTTATAACTTTCTTTTCATTCACAGGTCTACACAATAGTGCTAGTACAGGCAGTGCTCCCGCAGACGGCGCCGCCTCCGCCCCAGCCCACCACAGAGAGTCCCGACCCCGCTGAGGAGAACCCTGAGGGATACTACGCTTTCATGGAGTCGCCTAATGCTACGCCGCCTAGGTAGAATTAACATCTTTTGAATTTATTTAAGAATCCTAGCGAAATTAATTAAATTTCACAATTGAACCGAAAATCATGATTTGCATACATTTCTTTGAGACTATTAGTAGGTAGGTAGTTATGGGAAAATCTAGGAATATAATAGCAAAGTATTTTCTTTCATTCTTAAGAATAGGTTCAGATGTATGTATAAAAGAAAGGAAACCTGGATTATGTACAGTCTCGGAATGAAAAGGTTCGTCAATTTTCAAATTGATTCGTATAATGTGTGTCGCGAAAACATATTACTTTTTGAAACTATGATAAAGAATAGACTTGGGTTAGGGAAAATAATGTTCTACTGCTCGATATTAAAGTTCAAAATTATTCATATCATTGTTGTTTGACAGGATAAATATCTTGTCAACAAGATTTTTGATTAACTAAAACCTTCTTGTTGGTTCAACCTGCCATTATTATTTCTGTCAAAACTATTGTCAATCGGTCAATGTCATCATTGCAAAATATCAAAGAGGTTTTTATATGCCGCGCGCACAAGGCAGTGTTTAAAAAAGGATAGAAAAATCAAGCAAAACCTTATACGATAGCAAACTTCATTATACTTATTTAAATGTTACCATCACTGTTGTATGTTGGTATAATTGTTTCTTGCGGTACTAGTGCAAGTGAAAACCAACTTTAAGGAGACGAACCTTTTCATTCCGTAACTGTACTTACTTATATGTACTTAAGTACCTGCTTATAAATTACCTTGTCGTCAAGGCCTCAGACCACTGCCTAACAACTTAAAGAGTAGGGTACTAATTGTTTAAGTTAAAGGGTAAAAATCATGTGGAAGGAGCCTTCCATGGTACATCCAGATACTAACAGTTTTAGCCTCACAAATTCCAATCCCGTAGTGGAAATAGTAATTTGTATTTAACATAACATAACATAGGTAATCATTTATCTCCATCACTAAGTTCATGACTTGTAGGTATCTGGGGTATCAGAAACTACGCACACACACACCCAGACCGGGACAAACATTTGTAGTTCACACAAATATTTACCCCACACGGAGACAACCTTATGGATGGCAGTCCGACATGGTGACCACTCTGCCATCGAGGTCAATGGCAGACTCAGTTCTAACATTATTTTCATTTTCAGAGTCCGTCCGCCCCCTTATCGTCAAGTGCCAACGGACTGCGCTGAACTGGAGTCAGGGAAGCCACACGTCTCAGCTAACAACCTCTGCGGGGACCTCAATAGAGGGACCATACCTAAAAACCCTATGGGACAGAATCCTAACGGAGAACCTTATCCTTTGTAAGTATTTTAGGCCATTTTTATCTATTGCAGTTAGGTATAATATTATGGGATCAATCGAGTTATTTCATACTTTTGTCCCCATATCCCAATCAGATTTTTAGTAGGACTACCTACAGAGAAATCTTCTAGTAAAAACCTGTTTGGAAGATTGAGTCAATCATATAAGTATCCTGTGACCTGTCTCAATATCCTGAAGTATATCCAGTTATATATCAGGATATTATGAAAGTTCAGAAAATGAGAACCACCTTCAGTAATTATCAATTTATTTTAATTATATAAATCTCCAACGGTTAGGTACACTGTTCACTTCAACACGTCTAGCTCACAGTAAGATCAGTTCTAGACTGCCACGTTTTTGCGCGCGAACTACTTACCCACCACACTCACATTTTAAAGGTAACCGTCAAGTAAATGCGATCGTTGCAGAACTATGATGTCGGAAGTAGTTCGTACGTTATACAATAATATGGGAAAAACTTATCAAATATTCTAAATAATTCTTATAAAAATAACATGATAAAATAATTAATTATTAAATAATAGTAGATAATTTATAAGTACATCTATTAACCGGAAGGGTCGTTTAGTGTCTAACAACTTGTAGAAAAACACATAATTTCTTACAGTCGGCCATTCCTGATAAATTTCCCGTCTCGGGAAAAGTTATTTGGTTAGTTGCTTTACATTAAACAATAATTACATTAATCATTACCTTAAAACTAAATAAGATATTAAGGCCTCATACATATCCTTAATATCTATCTTAACTGAGACCTCATACATATTCCCAGTCAAGTCAACAAAATTATATCCTTAATAATTTAGTATTCTTAAACTAAGAAATTGAGGCCCCATACATGTCCTCAAGATCTGTCCCAACTGAGACCTCCTTCATATTCTCAGTCAGGCCTCCTTTAATTTAAAATAATCTATCATGGCAAAAGCAATAGCATTAAGGCCCCATACATGTCCTTAATGCTTGCTCCAACTGAGACCTCCTTCATATTCTCAGTCAGGCCTCCTTTAACTTAAAATAATCTCTAATGGTAGCAACATTAGCATTGAGGCCCCATACATGTCCTCAATGCCTGACCCAACTGAGACCTCCTTCATATTCTCAGTTGAGTAAGCCCACCGTAGAATGTGGTGTAAAATAATATTCATACTATTATATCAATAATTTTCCAATAGCACTGTCGATATTAAGGCCTCATACATATCCTTAATATACGACTACATCTCAATTACACTCAAATACCTCTTACATATTAATTTCAAATTCAAACATAATAATACATAATGTTTATAATTAATTCATTTTATTTTCCAACTATACTAAATCACCAGACATATTTTAAATCACAGCGTTTCAAATTCATAATAATTAAACTTACAATTTCTATACAATTCATAAATAATAAACCAATCCAATCAACCATGTTAGTCAGTGTCATCATTATTTGAATCTTCAGATTCGCTATCTGCTCTGTTAAATACCATCCAAGGGTGAATTTTATCTACCAAGAAGATCCCACTAAACTTCCTATTACCTTTCCTAGATAATGGGGTATCCTCGACTACATATCGATCATTATCCAGAACTTCTAGTATACGATATGGACCTCTAAGTTTTGGGACCAATTTCCTACTTTGACCTATTGATGGAATTTCTCTTTCTACCCTTACTAAATCGCCTACTTTATAAATTACGTCTTTCCTACCTTTATCAAATAGTTATTTTTGTTTATGTTGATTATCCCTTATGTTTTCGGTCATTTCTTTCCTAATATCAACTATTGAAGAGTCAACATTTTCAACTTCGTCTGTGACGTTGAGGTCTACTAATGAGTTAGAAGTACTCACTAAATTAAGTCCAAACAATGCCTGAGCAGGACTCTTTCCAGTACCTTTATTAATAGTGTTATTCAAGCCCCATTGAATCTCAGATACACATTCGTCCCATTTATTTTCGGGCTTACCATGATTTGTGGCTGTTAGTGCTGCCAACACAGTCCTATTATACCGTTCAATTTGACCATTGGCCCGCGGCGTCGCTACAGCGTTCATGATATGTTTAATGCTTAATGAACTAAGATAATTCCGGAAGTTCTTAGATGTGAATGACGTTCCACGATCAGAGATTAATCTTTTAGGTACACTAAATGTGTGAAAGTAATTTTTAATTGCTTGAATGGAATGGATAGATTTCGTACTTTTTACGGGTACAAGTATAATAAACTTGGTGAAACCATCTATGATTAATAAGAGGTAACTGTTCTTGTGTTTACTCTGGACAAAAGGGCCTAAGTGATCAATATGTAGGGTATGGAATGGTTGGTCAATCTTTTCAATGGGATGTAATTTCCCTGCCCTTCTTCCCGACGGTACTTTAGCATGGGCGCACTCTAAGCAAGATTGCACGTATTTTTTAATGAATCGTCTCATTTTGGGAAACCAATACTTATTTCTTATAATGTCAAAAGTTTTGTCAAAACCAAAATGTCCAATTCCATCGTGATTTGACTTTAATATATGCCAACGAACACCCTTCGGTACAACCCAACGATCACCTTCATCCGTTTTCCTGTACAATAAACCCCTTTTTACTACAAAATTATTTTTGATTTCTATAATATTGTCATTATCTTTATCCCCTAATATAGAAATAACCCTTTGTAACTCGGGATCGTTTTGTTGTACCGTAGCTATCCAGTCGGTATCCATGTTAATTTGACCTACCCTAAGCTCTGCTATATCTGTTGGGATGGGATTTCTGCTGAGTGCATCTACGTGCGCCATAGCTGTACCAGGCTTATAAATGATATGGAAATCGAATTCTTGGATGGCATTCCACCATCTTGCGACTCTAGGTATTGTGTCTCTTTTCTCAAATGTTGCACGAAGGGAATTACAATCCGTCACAATAGTAAAGGCAATTCCTAACAAGTATACCCTGAAACGCTGCAACGAAACCACTACGGCCAATGTTTCTAAATCATAAGATGTAAGCTTAGACTCTTCGGGAGAAGTTTGTCTACTATAGAAGGCCACTGCAGTAAATGGGGACTCTTTATTAGGTTTTTGTAACACTATTCCAGCTATACCTATCTTAGACGCGTCCGTGTGTAATTGTGTTTCATATTCAGGATTATAAAACGAGAGAATGGGACGTTTTACGAGTTCTGCTTTTAAGGTTGAGAATGCAGATTCTTCTGTGCTACCCCATGTCCATTTAGCGTCCTTTTTTAAGAGCTGTGTCAACGGTCTAGCTATAATTAAAATCCCCTAATAAATCTTCGAAAGAAGCTGGCTAGCCCCAAATATTGACGAACTCTGTGTTGATCCGTCGGCCTAGGGAATTTATCAACGGCTTCAATCTTTTTCTTACCTGGTTTTATTCCAGATTCGTTAACTTCAAACCCTAAATAATCTATCGATTGTTTTAGAAAATTACACTTGGATAAATTTAGTGTTATACCTGAAGAACGGAACAAATCAAGAATATCAGTCAGTTTTTGAAGTCCTTCGTCTATTGTTTTAGATGGAATTATAACATCATCCATATATGCGAACGCCTCTTTGAATCTAGCATTTCCCAAAATACCATTGATAGTTCTCTGGAACGTAGATGGAGCATTAACAAGCCCAAACGGCATGCGATTGAACTCATAATGACCATCGGGCGTTATAAATGCTGTTAAGACCCGAAACTCGATAATTGACGGTTTTTGTACTTTTTGATCTAGTCATATTATATGAAAGGCGTATTTTATAAACATGCTTTTAGGTAATAATTAAAGGAAATATTGTCATCTAAAAAATACTCAGAGAAAAACAATATTATACAGAAAACTTATAAAATATATCAAGAAAACTGAACATATGTTTTCTGAATTTCACTTTTAGCATTAACTTCCATGCCTTCGGATTCTAGTAATTCGACCAATTTAGCACTAAAAATTAAACAAACTTAAAGTCCAGATCCTTATTAAGGAAATACTCATAGGAAAATTTAATTGTTATTATAATTATTATTGAAATCGAAAAAAATATAAAGTTAGAATTTGTAAAAATCACACTCAAGAAAATCGTAATTTACGTTGATAAATGATGCTCAAAACGTTATTAAAATTACCTCAAATAATAAAAGAATATTTTCTACAACAATTATACTAAAAAAAAATCTCTAAAACAAATTGTCTTTTTTTCTACAAATATTTTAAAATCATCATAAAACTACTATAAAATCGGACGCACGAAACAATTCAAATCAGTCTGCCGCGAGGCTTTTTAGAGAGAGGACGTATCGCTCCTACCGAGCGTTTGACCTTTGCGGCGCGTACGAATTTTATGCGATAACTCATCAACATGTTTTGATACTCGATAATAATTTTTGTTTTATAATTTGAATTATTTATTAAAAAAAAATATTAACATTTATGATAACAAATAATGTTTTAGAAATAATGAGCAATAAAACAACATTATTTTAAACCGACTTCCAAAAAGGAGGAGGTTCTCAATTCGGCCGGTATGTTTTTTTTTATGAATATGTTCAACGATATCTCCGTCAATTCTGTACCGATTACTAAAATTCTTTTTTTATTCAAAAGAATGGACTTGCCGTTTGGTCCCATGTCAAGGAAACCAGGATCTAATGATGGCATTCTAGAGAAATTGAGAGGAACTTAAGAAAATCGTAGGGTGATTAGTGCATTTGTTAAGTTTTTCGTTAATTATCTTAAAGCATTATAATTAAATGAAGGTTTGGAGTCGATCTGATGATGGACCTGGAAGATAGTCGAGGGAACTCTTCAACGACTAACAGCAGTTACCTCGTGTTTGGGCTTGATTAATTTGTATCGATGAGACCTTTACAACCAGATAGGTTGTGACACTCAAAAGTAATAAAAAAAAAGACTTTAAAAGCTGAAAAGTATAAAATAACAAATATTTAATTTAATACACCTTTTATGCGATGCTAATTTATACTTTTGTGTGTATGTTACCTATTGATAAGTGTGAAGTCGGTGCCAAGCCTCAAAGAAATAAAACTATTAGAAAAATAAACTACAAAATTATAATTCGAGATGACCGTTAACGAACGTTTGCCCGCTTGGATTGGTCGCATTTTTATTTTATTTATGTGCTACATCGCATAAGAGGTATTACATTACATATTTGTTATTTTATACTTTTTAGTTTTTGAAGTCGGTTTTTTTTAACAAAAAAGGAAACGAAATAATTTAGAAAGTCCTGCTTTTAGCGCTAAAAGGTTGTCCCGATAATATATGTTGTACATATACAGACGAGGCATTTTTCAAGTAGGCGTGGATGACGATATTCAAAACTATAAGGAAAGGAATATCGAAAATTGCTAGCGATTTTAATAAAAACTAAAACTGCAATTAGTATATGAAAAATCAATACCCCATTATGGCAAAAAATATATTATTCACAAGTAAGTTATAGATTTTTTTTACTCGTATGTTGCTTTGTTTTTAAAAAGTTTCGTTACTTACCAAAAAAAAATCATGTCTTATTTTAAAAACAAAAAACTAAGTATTTGTTTTATTCATTATTCCTTGTTGTGAATAATGGAATATCGAATCGAAAGGTATTACGTAAATTATATCTAATCATATACTACCTTCTACGAATCGTAAAAAAAAATATACTCGTATTTATACTTTTGTCAATAACTTTAACACAATTTATAATTTCCAATGGATCAAAACCGTTCGGCCGGAGTATTCAGAGCGAGCGCGCCGTCACCACATAGACAGTGTGCATGCGGACACGCGTGCGCGTCTGTGTGAGTGAAATTTGAGTTGTCGCGCGGTAGATCACGGCTCTTAAGCGTTTCGAGGATTCTGCCAATGGTATATGGTAATAACCAGATGCAAGATCCAAAGAAGTATAATATTTAAAACCTGACAAGTTATCTAGCTGATCATCTATTCGAGGGAGAGGATAATGATCTTTCACTGTTTTCTTATTGAGTGATCGAAAATCAATGCATAGGCGATAATCGCCAGTTTTCTTTCGTACGAGAACTATTGGGGAAGCATATTCAGATGACGATTGCTTTACTATATCACAGTCTTCTAACTCTTGTATAATGCCACGGACTACCTGACGCTCTGAGTAAGACATTCGGTACGGTCGATATACAACAGGTGTTGTATCATTGAGCGTAATCGTCATTTCAGTGTTTGCTATACACCCTAATTCTTTAGTAGAAAATGCAAAGCAATCTCTATAGTTATTAAGTAATTCAACCAGTGCTGCTACATATTTAGGATCAATTAAATCATCAACTTGTATCATTTTTGTCTCTATCTGATTAATAACAACATTATTGGGACAGTGTTCAACTCTATCAACACTTAATAAATTTATTTCGTTCAAAGGTAATGCCCGAAGTAATAATGAGTCCTTCCTGATTTCGAATCCGGAATTAGAACCTCTTATGACCACAGTACCTCGACTGTTGGTTACTCGAACCACACATTGAGGGATTTCGTACTGATTTTGAAAATTTTGGCATAAACTTGGCTCAATAAATAAATCACCTGTAAATTCGGGTTTAGTATAGACTTCTAGTGTGGTAAACCCTCTTACGGTAACCGTTTTGTTAACATATAAACATATAGTTACTAGTAAATTAGAAGTAATTCTCAATTGATCATTATTTTTGTAAACTACGATATGATCTTGCTCTGTAAATGTTTGTCCTACTAATAAGGGTACTTTTAATAAATGGTCGGCTACAACAAGAGTTTCCACGGAAGCCTTAACCGAATCTATTTCTATATCTACAGTACATGTCCCTATACAACTGACAACACTATCGCCGAATCCCCTCAAGACTGGTAAATTAGACTCTGACCATGAATCTACTAATTTCCTTGCAGTAGACGCTTGTAACATAGTGCACTGACTACCGAAATCAATAAAACAATTTATGTTCTCACCATTTATCACAGCTACTTTAAAATATTTAGATTCTGTATCCTGACCTTTTGAAATACGTAAAACTGTTTTATTATCACTATTGCTTTTATCTATCTTGCCTGGACAATTACTGCTAACATGACCAATTTTATGACAACTATCGCAGCGTTTGATTGGTTGTCTACATTTAAAATAAGGATGTCCCTCTTCTCCACAATTATAACACTTTGTAGTTCTATAGTTTTTGTTGTTCCTATTATCGCTCTCAAGTTGTGATTTAAATGGTCGAATATTTCTACTGTCGACATGGCTTTGCTGCAAGAGCTGATTTGGTTTCTCAGGTTTCTTTGACATCCTCACATTTCTTAAGTAAACTAATAATTTATCAGGTTCTGTGAACTGTGTTGCTTCAGCACTAGTTCTTACAGATCTGTCTTCAATTCCAAATAAAATACAATCTATTGCGCTTTTACCAATTATGTTACAACGATTTAATAATACCATTTTTTGATAAAAATATTCCTCTAATGAGTCACCAAATCTTGCTTTGCAAGCAAGCATATCCGTTAATAGCTGACCATAATTTTCGTCACTTGGGAATGCAACTTTCAACTTGTTTTGCCATTCAGTCCATGAAAACAGTAAGCTAGGTAGCCCTTGGTACCATTTGTTTGCTAATCCTACTAATTTTGGGAGGGCGTAATGAATTGTTTGTCTTTCAGACCAGTTATAGATGTTAGCACACTCATTTACTTTTACTAACCAGGTTTCAATGGTTTGATTCCGTTTACCTGGATCAAACTCTGGAATAACGTTCATAACCGGATAACGTTCGTTACCACTTTCTGTTTTCATGGTCTGTATAAGCTCTTTAAATGCTGACGCTAAGATATTAGCACTAGAGTCTGTATTTAACTGGATCTCAGACGTACTCACGTTTGAAACAACGGCCGGCGTACTGTCATGATGGGACGCACCTGGTGGGTTTTCGTCCTGGTACTGCACTACCCCGCTGTCTACGGCTGCGGTGCAATCCTGTGGCGTGTTGCGGTCTCCGGATACTGCATGACCCCGTGACGAGGCCCGGTTCTGCTGCATGGAGCGGTCCCGCGAAATCCCGCGACTCCGTCTTCTGATTCGATCTCGTGACCTCGCACGGTGTCGCGGCTTGTTCCGGCCTCGAGTCTCGGAACAATCACGAGACGAATCACGATTTCGCCGAGATTTGCGACGTCTCCGTATCGGGGACCCCGACTCGCTGTGTGATGAGTACTCCGACTTCCTCGTATCTCTACATGATTTTCTTTTTCGACCCATTATTCCTGAAACCACAAGGTACACGAAGTAGCCGTTCTAAACGTATTGTAAAAAAACGAGAATGAATAGGCATTGGTTTTATGCGAGTAAGAATCACTTATATAATATACCAAAATTAAACCATTATTTATTAATAATATCTTCTAAATAATGGAACAAACTTACTAGTGCCAAACAAGAGAGAGAAAAGATAGTAAAAAAAATATATATCGCATAATAAAATTGCATTATGTTGAAAATAGTCTAAGTACAGTAAAAAAAAAAAACAACCCGCATAAAAAATACTTTTATTGTTCCGAGTGTTTCTCGTTCAAACGAATTTAAATTATGGGTATTAGTGCATAATAACCATTGTTTCTTTAAACGTATTGTTATCTACTTATCCGTGCTTATTACTTTATCGTCTATTCAAATATTACCATTTCCACTTTGTAAAACATAATAACAGTAAATAAGATGCAATAATACTCACACTTATGGGCGATAAGTCCTTTCACCGAGTGCAATTCCAACTGCTAACACGATTATATCCCACTTCTGAACTATGAAAGTTCAGAAAATGAGAACCACCTTCAGTAATTATCAATTTATTTTAATTATATAAATCTCCAACGGTTAGGTACACTGTTCACTTCAACACGTCTAGCTCACAGTAAGATCAGTTCTAGACTGCCACGTTTTTGCGCGCGAACTACTTACCCACCACACTCACATTTTAAAGGTAACCGTCAAGTAAATGCGATCGTTGCAGAACTATGATGTCGGAAGTAGTTCGTACGTTATACAATAATATGGGAAAAACTTATCAAATATTCTAAATAATTCTTATAAAAATAACATGATAAAATAATTAATTATTAAATAATAGTAGATAATTTATAAGTACATCTATTAACCGGAAGGGTCGTTTAGTGTCTAACAACTTGTAGAAAAACACATAATTTCTTACAATATTATGTAGGATATTATATCCTGATAAATATATCCTACTAATATTATAAAGGCGAAAGTTTGTATGTATGGATGTTTGTTACTCTTTCACGCCAAAACTACTGAATGGATTTTAATGAAACTTTACAATAATCTTGCTTATACATCAGAATAACACATAGGATACTTTTTATCCCAAAATTCCCACGGGAACGGGAACTACGCGGGTGAAGCCGCGGGGCGCTGCTAGTATTAAGATATGGGACAAAGGATGCCTGTTTCTTTCAAACCAATTCGAAACGTACCAATATCAAGCCTTACCCCCATACTTAATGTAAATGAAGTCGGTTTTTTAGTTTAACCAAGTATGGTTTTTTTCGGCCTCTGGCAACACTAGCGTTAACAGCTGATTTCTGTGTCCCGCTAATTTTAATTTTAATTTGTGTAAATATTGTCTAATTTATAGCCCATTTCCAATATAATCGCTTAATATAGTGACTAGTATTAAGTGTTCATAATAATTTTTAAGTTTAATGTATTATTTTTGGTGATTTGTAAGAGTTTGTTAAAGTGCAAGTGACAGGTAGTTTTCGAAATTATTATTTGAATATTATAATTGTAATTCATCAAGTAAGTACTTATTTAAATAACTTGTGTCTTAAATACAAGTATTTTAATTATTTATAAGTAATCTGAGACATATTCATTGTGTTATTTGATTGATTAAACGTTAATTTTACCGGTAAACAAACTACCCGTTACTTTGTTACATTTGAGTTTAGTGGGACAAATCCTTGGTATTTAATTGCTTTTTTATAATTTTACTTGAGTTTTAATAAAAATGATGACCCGTAAAGCTCTGTCTCGCCAGGAGGAGTCTAAACTTCAACTGGTTTTGCAGGAATTAAAGATTTCTAAGGATTTGTGTTCACAACTAAACAGTGAGAGAGAGGATAATGAAAGGGAACTCTTACAAATATTAGATAATAACAGTAAATTGAAATGTGAAATGACTGCTTTACATTTACAATTAAATTCAGTTGTTGAGGAGCGGGACACTCTCCAAAATATAGTTAGTAAGTTTGACCGGTGTAGTGATGAGTACGAGCAGGCGTTGAGGAGGATTGTGACTCTGGAGCAGGAGCTTCGGGAGGCCCACCTACACGTCTCCGAGCTAGAAGAGGCCGCTCACAAAGTCACCGCACAACATAATGTTAGTTTATTTAATGAGTTAGTGGAGAGTGCCCCGCAGTTGGTTTCTGCTGCAGTAGACACTCCAATAGTAACTATTGACCTAACTAGTGATAACACTTTAATTAATTCACAGATTCCATTAGGTTTGGCACACAGCAGCAGGAACAAACTTAAAAAGTATGTAAAAATTAATAAATACATTAGGAAAACACAAAAATTAATTAAAAATTATAAATTATTTCCTAGTATTTCAAAATGTATTAAAGATAAATACATAGTAATGGATAATTTACATGTATGTACCTTGCAATTAGAAAATAGTAGATTACAGTATGAGGCTGACACACAAGAATTAAATTTGGAAATTAAACATTTGGAAGATTCTTTGCAGTCACTGAATAATAAATATGAATTATCACAGAAAGAGATCAGGGAGTACTCGCAGGCCTTAGATGACTTAATTAAAACTTCACAATATAACTCTGAGCGCTTTGAGTCACTAGTTAACAATCACTTATGTAATTGTAAATGCACAGGTCATCCTCGGTCGGTGAGTGGACCCTCTTCCTCTGAGACCTTGTGTGACAGCTTACTCACTGGTCCTCAGCAGTCATTAGGCCCAAGTAGTGCACATGAAACAGTAATGTTCAGTGATGGTATTGGAAGGAATATGGGCTCAATACTAAATTACCATTTGGGACGTTCCGTTATTAACAATTGTTTTCCTTCATCATGTTTTGAGGATATCATAGTGAAAATATTAAATTATAATTTTAAGGAATGTAGGAACTTAATTATTTATATTGGAAATAGAGGAAATGTAGGCAAAAAAGATTTAATTAAGTTTTGTGACACATTAATAAGTTTAGATTTAAGTAACATTATTATGTTTACATTTCCCTATTGTAAAACTTTGCCAGAGGTAGAAAATAATACTAGATATAAGCTAAATAATATATTACACACCATTAGTAATTATAATAAAACTATTAATTTGATTGACTCTAACAGTTTTGTTAGTAATACATACTCTAATTTGACTGTAGGTAAATATTACCTAACTAATAAATTCAAAAGACAGGTAGCTGGTTCGCTATCATATTTTTTTTATATTTCAGCCAAGAATTTGGCTACTTCCCCTGCTTCTATTGAGCAGTTTTCTGACATCCCCTATAATGACATCAATAATTGTATTAATAATAATGTTGACATTTCTTTTTCCAATCAACTGACATGTTCACCTAATTATTTAAATTAGATATAGAGACAATAGAGATAGCCTCTTGCAATAATTCACTTAATAATTCATTAATTAATTTTGCAAATAAATTGAATATTAATTTTTCTAAACAATGCCCTAAGAAATCTAGTAATAAGTCAAATGTATTATCTATCAACCTGGTACATCAGAATATATATTGTATGACAGAGGGCAAGCAGTTAGAGCTGGAATTATTTATGAACTCGGAGAATATTAATATTATGTGTATTACTGAACATTGGTTAAAGGGGCACCAGCTCATGTTTAATTTCAGCAATCACCGGGTTGGTAGCTCATTCTGCAGGGTGAATACAATACATGGGGGGTCGTTAATTTTGTTAAATAAAAAACTAAAATTTAAGGAACGGAAAGATATTGTATCCCTCTCTGTAGAATGTATAATAGAACTTGCTTGTGTACAATTAGAGCAATTCATCGTAGTATGTGTATACAAACCTCCTTCTGGCGACTTCAAAATTTTTTCAGAAATAATGGATGATGTTTTATGTAAACTCAGTTGCTCAGATAGAAAGTTATTTGTTTGTGGTGATTTCAATATTAATTTATTAGACCGTACACAAATGTCTTTTCGGATTCTAAATTTGTTCAAATCCCATGATTTAATTAATTTATTTATGGAGCCTACTAGAATATGTGCTACTACAGCTACCTGTTTGGATAATATTTATAGTGATATTGTACCAAGTTACAAAAGTATTATTAATAAACTAGATTCTGACCACTCGGGTCAATTAATAAGATTTGAAGTACAAAAAAGACAGGTGATTAAAAGAAATATAAGTTATGTACCAGTAACAACTAGTCGCTTGGAATGTATGAGAGTTAATTTAATTAATAAATTACCTTTTTTGGACTATGATGCAAGTCCCAATTATTTATATAATTCTTTTTTTCAGTCATTTTATAGTCAGTTCAACTCAATATTTACTTCCAAGGTGATTACTGTTAGTGATAGGCCAGTTTTTAGCGAATGGGCAACAGTAGGTATTCATAAAAGTAGGCAGAGATTGTATGAGTTGTACAGTGAAAGACAGTTCAATATTAGTGAAGAGTTTAAGGAATATGTAAAGTCATATTCAAAGTTATTTAAGAATGTTTGCAAATTAGCTCGATCATTGTTTATTAGTTCCAAGATTAAAAATAGTAATGATAAGATTAAAGCCACTTGGAACATTATAAATGCAGAGACAGGCAGAACTAAATTTAGAGATACAGATTTTAAGCTATGTATTAACGGTACTGTTATTAAGTCGGATCTAGATGTGGCGAATGAGTTTGAAAGATTTTTTGCTACCATGCCAGTCTCTTTAACAAACACTTTAGGCTCTTCAACTTCCATCGCAGAGTCGTTACTTAGAGATAATGTTCCTGAATGTACCGAACAGTTCCATTTTAGCCACGCGAATAAATTAGATATTATTAAAGTTTTTAAATCATTAAATATAAAAAAAACAGCTGATCTATGGGGCGTTTCTGTTAGTATTATAAATTCATTTATTGACATTATTGCACCTGATCTAGTCATAGTATTTAATAGATGTGTTGACTGTGGAGTGTTTCCTGACTTGATGAAATGTAGTAAAATCACTCCTCTATTTAAATCGGGTAGTACATCAGACCCCACTAATTTTAGACCGATTTCTGTACTACCCACGTTTAGTAAAATATTTGAGAAACTTATGCTTAATCAGCTTTTATCATATTTCTATAAGAATAAATTATTGCACGGTAAGCAATTCGGTTTCACTCGTGGTCGCTCCACTACTGACGCGGGAGTTAAATTATTAGATAACATTTTTGATGCCTGGGAAGAGTCACGTGATGCTTATGGAGTATTTTGTGACTTATCCAAGGCATTTGATTGTGTACAGCATAAAACGCTTGTCAGGAAACTACACCACTATGGTATAAGAGGCGTCGCCTTGGATCTTCTCACTTCTTATCTAAG
The DNA here is from genome assembly GCA_958496195.1 of Timandra comae. NCBI lineage: Eukaryota > Metazoa > Arthropoda > Insecta > Lepidoptera > Geometridae > Timandra > Timandra comae. The sequence goes on along the minus strand of OY292377.1, from coordinate 6,837,245 downwards.
TGATAGGATCCAAAGAGTTGACGTCAATGGGAAACGATCTGGTGGATCAGCTGTAGCGATGGGAGTGCCGCAAGGCTCTATATTGGGGCCATTTCTGTTCCTCGTCTACATTAATGACTTACCTTATCTTGTAGGGGACAACCACGAGATAGTATTATTTGCAGATGATACATCTCTAGTGTTTAAGGTTAATAGACGGCAAGCAGTGATTGACGATGTAAATAGTGCTCTCTCAACAATAGTTAACTGGTTTAGTGCCAATAATTTGTTATTGAATAGTAATAAAACTAAATGTATTCGATTCGCCACAAAAAATGTTAAACAGGTAAAAACCAGTGTACTAATCAATAATGAGGAATTAGAAATGGTCAATGAAGCTGTCTTTCTAGGTATAACGTTAGATGCTAAGTTACAATGGGGTCCACATATAGAAAAGTTAGCGGGCAGACTGAGCTCTGCTGCATTTGCTGTAAAAAAAATTCGTCAGCTGACCGACGTTGACACCGCGCGATTAGTTTACTTTAGTTATTTTCACAGTATCATGTCGTATGGAATACTGTTGTGGGGTAATGCCGCGGATATAGATTCTATCTTTGTCTTGCAGAAACGAGCTGTTCGCGCTATCTATAAGATGGGCCCCAGGGAGTCACTAAGAAATAAATTTAAAGAAATTAAAATAATGACCGTACATTCGCAATATATCTATGAAAATCTTTTGTATGTTCACAAAAATTATGTAAATTTTAAGAAAAATAGTGATCTCCACAATCTCAACCTTAGGAATAAAGATAAACTCTCTGTGCTCACTACTAGGCTCCATAAAATTTCTAACTCTTATAAAGGTCACTGTATACGCTTCTACAATAAACTTCCAAACGAAATAGTTAATTTGTCTATTGGTAAATTTAAAAATGTAGTGAAACGTAATTTGTGCGAAAATGCTTATTACACTATAGTAGATTATTTAAATGATAAAATCGTTTGGAAATGAATTGCTCTTTTTACATCTCTTATTATTTTCATTATGTACACATAATTTTATTTTGTGAATACAATCACAATAAAAAAGACAACCCCACTGAGTTTCTTGTTAGTTCTTCTCAGTAGTGGGCGCGTAGTGAACTAACAATCAAATCAATTTAGTTTAAGTTTTGACGATTATAAGTGATTGTATCAATCCTTGATAATAAAGATAATTTGAATTTGAATTTGAATTTGAATTTGAATTTGGCGATATGTTTTTATTTTTGTGAAGCGACTGCTATCAGACCTTCACAAACTCAGAGGACGACATATTTTTAGTTAAAACAACTGTTAAGTAGATGTTATTTCCGGTTTAAAACATTAGGCTGGCTTTATCATCGCACTGCTAGACGCGCCACTGGGCAGCGCACGGTGAGCTGAAATCCACTGTCATGGGCTTCCATAAAAAATTTAAATTCCTTTGTCTATGACAGTCGATTTTCAGCCCACCGTGCGGCGCTGCTCAAGCGCACGACACTAAAATGACATCTCCTAACTCGCGCACTCCGACGGCGCTGCCTAAACGCGTGACCATAAAATCTAATAAAGGTGATTATATAGGTAAGTTAGTAAGTATATTAACGAACTTCTTTCTAATTACAGCGAGTTATTCCGTAACCACACCCTAAAGTTCCTCTCGAAGACGCTGCCGGTGCTGCGAGCTGACGACACGGTGCCACGAGTCACGCGGGTCACGCCCGAGATACAACACAACAGGTTAGCGTCACCGACATGGTATAACTAATAAATGGCCCAAACCATTGGGTAGACTTGCTACAGGCAAATATACAGGCAGAGCTCTTTGTCAATAGTGGATAAACCAAGCCTAAGGGCCTATTTCACGACCTTCAAGGAAAGTTACTCACCAAGTAAAGTTAGTTGTGTCTCTTTCTTACTTTATATCAAGTGAGAAAGATAATACATGTGAGTAGGTACTCGGAACGTTACTTGAAGATGGTGAAATAGGCCCTTAGACTAATAAATGGCACAAACCATTGGGTAGGCCTGCTACAGGCAAATATACAGGCAGAGGGCGCTTGATCAGTATTGGATAAACCTAGCGTTAAGAGTCAAGTAGTCAAGATAACCTACTCGGATCCTCCCTTCAGTTACAGGGGGTTTTCCCAACTGAAAAAAGGAGACCTTGGTAAGGGAAGGTTCATATCTGACGGAACATGCGTCGCGTAACGCCAGAACAGACAAATGTATAGAAAAACACTTGACCGTTCACACTCGACGCACTAACGTATAATCGGTTGAGTGTGAACGGTCAAGTGTTTTTCTATACATTTGTCTGTTCTGGCGTTACGCGACCGATAATAAGCGACGCATGTTCCGTCAGAATAAACCTTCCCTAAGAGGCCCATGATCTATGAGTCTCAGTTCGAGTTAGACCAAGAGTAAGTGCATTGAGTCCAAAGTACTTCAAATTGCAAACATGTTACTTACTCGAATTGAGCATCTCGAAAACATCGAAAATAGTTTATTCACTTTCTTTAAGAAAAGAACCCCTTTCACATTTACATCCCCAATTTAAACCCTCATCTTGTTCCCCAGGATCCAAGAGCGCAGCGCCCGGTCAATAGACGCGACTCCCTCACACGCGCTCCCGGTCGAACATCGCGCTGATACCCCGAGGGATAGCAGGAACTTCTGCGACGAGGGTGGAGTGTGAGTATTTATATTTTATTGTGTGTTTGAGGGGTTTTGGTAAGGGATGAATGGTTTTTTTCTTCACGACCGAATTATGGAAAACTGTGGTGATTATTGTTTTTTTATAATAAAAACATTACTTACCTAATATTAGTCAAATGTATGTTACACATTATTTCAAAGCTGATCCACTTATTTGACTAGCTTTGTGTAACAGTATAATTCATTTGCTCATGCTCGCGAAATCGATATTATATTGTGGTGTCGATATATTTTATCACGCACAGTCATGCTGCTAAGTAGAAGCAGGTCTTTATTAACACAAATTTATACGTACGAGTAGATTTTGTACTAATAAATATGGAATCCTTATGATAATTGGGTATAGGAATCATTATAAAACACAAATACATACATATATAAGCAATTTATTACCAAAATTAAATAACATTAATTTCTTAAAATTACGTGGTTATACACTTTTAAGCCCATTTTATAACAATATATTTTGTAAAAGTTCACCCCCTTAAAAGGGGTGGAAATGCAAATTCTGATACTATTTTGTGCATTATTTTTAATAGTATAACTCTGAAATGTTTGTAATTTCATCCCCTTTTTTACAATGAGGGATGAAAGAGGGGTTAAAATTGATTTTGATTTATGGTAAGACATAGTATAATATATTACTTTACGAGAGCCTTATCTTTGTTGTAATTTACGCAAGATGGAATTAAAATTTACTTTAATGAATGTATTAAGTTTATGAATTAGGCTTCGGGCCTATTTCACGACCTTTAAGTAATTAGTATTACTCACCAAGTAACGTTAGTTTTGTCTCTTTCTTACTTTATATCAAGTGACAAAGACAAAACACGTGAGTAGCTACTCGAAACGTTACTTGAAGATGGTGAAATAGGTCCTTAGTGATAGAGCATTGCTATGCCAAGGTACCTAGGTTCACATCCCAGAGGGACTATTTCTAACATTATGTTTGCTAAGTATGAAGGAAATAATCGGAATAACAGATTGTTGCTTGCTGGATAAATCACCTGGCATTTTAAACCCCTTTTTCGCCCCCAGGGGAGCAAATTTTACACTTAATTGAAAAGCACCGCATATATTATAACTAAATGAAATATGTGCTCAGTGGTACCAATTTTTTTTGTCAACCTATAGTGTCCCACTGCTGGGCAAAGGTCTCCCCCAAACATCGACAGTAGCTGGTGGGACACTGCGAAGGATAGGGATGGTTGGAGATGTTTGGGGACCAAATATTACATACAAAAATATAAATTTACAAATAAGTGTCTACTACATTTCCAACGTATAAGATCACAAATATATTAACTTTCATGATTTCATTAAACCATTAACTTTTCAATTTAATTTATCTTAACATTTAATTTTATTCTTATACGTCAATTAATACAACAGTAGACCTAGAAATAACTTCAAATTAATACCAAATAAAATAATTTTCTATGACAGGGTAATTTTTGGGGCAAAAGCTCATTGAAAATGTAAATTTTTTGGACATTACTTTGACAAGGTAAACTGTCAGTCAGAGCCTTATTTAGACAAGGTAAACTGTCAAAGTCATACAATTTGACAAGGTAAACTGTCAAAGTCATACAAAAATTACCCTTGATACATTTATTACCCGTTAGGTAAAAACGTATGAATTGACTAAGCCGTTAGTGTAAATTTAACTTTAATTACGGCCTCTTGGCGTATGCTTTGATATCGGCCATTACAATGTCGAAGTTATCCGGAAATTTGCCGTCCAACACTCTTACGGAGAGATTTGATTCTATCTGTAAAAATAATAAAATTTTATTATTATTTTTTCACTTTACTAACTGTGCACCACGGTTGAACCCGCCTAAATACCAATCCCATGGGAATTTATTTAGATAAAAAAATATCCTATTTATTATTCCTAGTTGTAAGGAACATCTGTACCAAATTTAGTCTAAATTCAGTAGTTTTTGCGTGAAAGAGGAACAAATATCCATACATCTAAACATCCACACTCACAAATATTCGACTTTATAATATTAGTAGAATTAGGATAGTTACCTCAGCCCGATACTTGAGATGTTCGGGCCACACGCAGTGCTCGAAGTAGCCCGGCACGTCCGGCGGGTCGTACACGCGGAACACTCGCCGCGAGAGGCATTCGCCGTACTCTAGGACGAAGTAGTACCTGAAAAATAAATAAATATTAAGTGGGTTCCGACCAACCAGCGTCAAAACATTTCTACAGCGGAATGTCGATTTAACATAACATAATCATTCACTACATCATCGCATTATAGTAACTGACCCCTAACTAAGTTCGAAGCTTGTATCTAGGGTATCAGAAACTACGCACACTTATTCACATTTACTTCCATGATTTCAATAAACCATTATATTTTTAATTTAAATTACATTGTGTAAGTTATTTAATTTTTATACATCAATTAATATGACAGAAGATCTTAAAATAATTTCAATTTACACCAAATAAATTAAGGTAATTTTCAATGGCAGGGTAATTTTTAATAACAAGGTAATTTCATGAAAAAATATATTTCTAACTAGCTGTGCCCCGCGGTTTTACCCGCGTGGAACCTTATCCCGTGGGAATTTTGGGATAAAAAGTATCCTATGTGTTATTCCTATGTATGGGAGGAACATCTGTACCAAATTTCATTAAAATCCATTCAGTAGTTTTAGCGTGAAAGAGGAACAAACATCCATACATACAAACATTCGGCTTTATAATATTAGTAGGAAGTAGGATGAATTAAGAACACTTGTAAAATTTTTTTAGACTTTGGGTGCTTATAGTTACAATAATAAAAACAACAAAAAAATGCGATACTCACTTCAAATGACACAAATCGAAAATAGGTTTAAAATTCAACGCTGTAAACCCATCAATCACCATAAAACTGGTCCCCGGTATCTCATATCTATTCTGCTTTTCGAGCGACGTTTCTTGCGATCTGTTCTCTCCTTTAATAGTACTTAATATATCGTTGTACATTTTATCCATGTCTAAGGCAGATAGTATATCATAATTGTTATGATCAATTCCATTACAACGGACATGCTTTGGGCTATTATCCGGTAGAAAGTATTTATCTTGATGGAACAAGTAAACTGGTGTTATCGCTTGCTTAAGCTTGTTAGCTAAGGTCGTTTTTCCCCCGCACGTTACACCGGATATGCCTATGATTATCCAATCGTCTATTTTGCTTGCCATGGCAGAATGAGCTCTGTTTACAAGTGTGGGTAGATGTGGTAGAGGGTAAGACACATTAGACCACCGATAAAGACTAGCCCCCATCCACCGCAGAATAGTAGGAACCACTTTGGATTCGGAATGTATGTGTGGATTAGCGAATCTGAAAAATGAAATATAATTTATTAATTTTCTCACTTAATTTATTTTCTATAATACTTATATTATAAAGAGGCATAGTTTGTAATGAGTACGAATTTACAGAACAATTTGAAGCAGGGAAAATTTTAGAACAGGGTAATTTTTTCAAATGAATGTGGTAACACAATTTAGAACTATTAGGAATAACAATGCAGTAACAAGTTTCTGTGATAATTTTGAATGAGAAATCTATATATCTAACACACGAATAAAACATCTAAAAGTGTTGCTTATAGATACCAAAATGCGGAAAATAATGATATTCGGAAAACTAAAGGAAATAGTTATTTGTTATACAAGAGTGCAATGTTGCTTTTTAACCGGGGCTCCAGTTGAGGACCGAGCCAGCGAAGGATTCTAAAATTGAATCACGAGCGCAGCGAGGGATTCAAAATAAGAATCCTGAGCGTTAGCGAGGGAGTCAAAGGAGCACAAGGTTAAAAATTGTTTGCACTCGAGTGCAACACATTATTTTTCATCCCCCCTCAGCGAGGAAATTACTAAATGAAAACATAAAACAATCACAATATTAAGTGAAAAGCAAAAATATCACGCGCAAAGCAAATAAAAAAATAAGTAAGTACACCAAGGAGGTTCCGAGTTTGAATTTGAAATAAAAAAAAGTTGTATGACAGTTTGTGAATCCAAAACATCATCACACTTAGTGCACACGGTGTTCTAAATTCAAATTTACTTTAACCTCTAGAGCGCAAAAACGACTTTTACTCCCAGTTAGCGAAATTGCCTTGGGTCCTGCAGGGGCTGCCTACAGCGACCTCGATACTTTCCACTCTTGAGATTAAAATCGACTTTTACCCCCAGATATCGAGGATTAAAAACAAACTTTCCGAGCTAGTGGGATGAAAATGCTCTTTATGAAACAAACATTATAATTAAAAAGCTTTTATAATTTTTATTAAATAGCATTTATAATTTTTTCTCTCATATAATATAACATAAAAATGAATTACCTTCATCAATAAAAGGATAAGAGTTGATCCAGAGAGCCAACACTAGAAACACACTCGTTGTTAATGTTAATACAACTTTCCCAAGCACGCTATCAGGTATGTCCATGTATTACCATATCGGAACTTATTTATATAATATAAGATACAAAATTAACTGCAGAATGGTTGTTCTTCAAATGTATCAAAATCTTCGTCGGGGAAAAGAATTGATTTTTGTTTTTCCTTTTTAGTTTTCTTTTTGTCTGTTACTGGCCTGCCTTTTACTGCCCGTTTGACAATCTGTGGATAGAAAATGTATGGTTATTGGTGAAATGTATGGAAAGTATTTAAGAGCGAAAATTTATGAAACAGAAACTACTATTGAAAATGTATGTTTGAGAGTGTAAACTACTGTAAACAAAATACGTACAGGCAGAACAGTCGTAAATAAATTTTACGAGCTACTTATGATGATTTATCGTTTTTAAAATTGGCAGTGACAGATTAAGACTTCATGATGCCCTGAGCAATCAGAGCCTTCCAGGGCTGTAGCTAGAGTGGAATTTGACGACGAAAAAAAAAAGGTCAGCTAACACTGAGCTCGCTATGTTCAAGAAGGTAGGGCATTTGTCATTTCAACCATAGCTACGGCTCTGGGGGCCCCCTTATCCTTGTGTTCTGGTGCCCCTTTTCTGGTGTTTTCTAGTGCCCCCCAGAAGTGGTGCCCTAGGCAATTGCTTAATTTGATTAAGGTTTAATCCGGGACTGAAGATTGGTCACACACACTATAACATGAGAATGACTGCTCTAAAATAGTTCCTTACTGCTCCACAAAGGAAATTAAAAAAAGCACAAATATTATGACCCACAAAACCGCACTTTTACTACTGATTGTTCAATAAATATAATTTAAATGTTAATACAATACAATATAATTTAAATTACAAGCCACAAAAATCACTACTTCTTACAACCTTGTCCTCGCGTTGTCAACCATAAATAAACATTACGAGACTACAATAATTGATTGTATTTTATCACTTCTTTCAAGTTTGTTTAATGATATGTTCCGTGACATTATATTATTGATAATATTATCAGGTTATCATTATCATTTATTGTTCAATTAATTATCTTATTGGTATTGTAATGTAAATATTATGTCAACGGGAACTATATTTTTATGACATAGTAATGACATCTTTAAGCCAGGACTCAACAGCAAACTTGCCGTGGGTGTCCCTACACCTGCACACGCGAGGACCTTCACAAGGCCACTGATAGTGCCATATCGGTGGCCGAGTTCTGGTCCTCAAAAATATGAGTCGACACGCCAAGAAGAAAATGACTGAGCTAGTCGTGATTGACTAATATTCTAGCTGTGTCTTGTAGTTTTATCTACATATCCGGATTATCTTTTAATTTACATGTTTGAAAATAGAAAATTATAGTTTAAATCAAAATCTCACTGCAGAAGTCGGCTGATGCATTTTAAATTATGACACCAATCATCATTGTGAAACACCAGCACAAAAAAAAATTATCAAGTATGCACTCAATATTCACTTTTTACTTAATAATTAATTAGAAAACTAGCTTACCAAAGCATTTGTTAAAACAATGAAAACCAAAGCGGTCCAAAGAAGCAAAATTTTGAAAGTGGTACAAAGAAATATGAATAGATATATAGAAATACTTTATTGTACATACACACACACAAGAAAAAGAACAGAAAAACAGAATAGTTACAAACAAGTTGGTACATACAAAGGCGGTCTTATCGCTAGAAGCGATCTCTTCCAGACAACCTCTGTTAATGGACACAAATATAGAAATAGCGGGAGTGTGCTTAAAAGGTATGAATAAATGAATGAAATGAAATGGAATAATAATAATATAATATTATTAGTGTTGGGATAGTCGCCGGATTGTGCATCCTTTAAACAAGATTAAATATGTCAAAGGGCTTCCGTGTGTTGGCTTTGGCCCCATACTAGCCTTCCAAAAGACCGGGACTCCTTAATAGTCCCGTGAATGGAAAAGACATAATAATAATATATAGAATAATATAATGTAATAGAATACTCACTTTATTAGCTAGATTATTGTCTACAGTTGGTTTAGAAAGCTCCAGAAGCTGTTTAATGACTTCCTCTTTAATTTTCTCTTGTTTGCTTTCGTTAACTGTTTCACGCTTTGGTTTGTTTGTAATTTTGGAATCTGAAATTCGTGAAAATAATTAATAACCTTACATAAATAAAATAACTTACATATTTTTAAAGAATTTTACTTTACATACTTATACTCAATTGTTATTTTTCTTAGGTTGCTTAATTTAGTTGTATGTTCTTTAAATGCTTAGATTAGTTAGTTTAAGATTACTTAATTTCATTCACAACTATGTACTTCTTAATTTTTTTAAGAAGTTTTATTTACAGTTGGAATTAATTACATTAATTCTTAACATTTACTTTAAAAAAAATATGCAAATAAAACTTAGCTAGTAATAAAGTATCACACATTGCTAAGTAATTTATACTATAAATAACTTTGTACTTACATGTAACAAAATATTTAAGTAACAGAAACAATACTTATAGTAAGAATTACATGATACAACGAAAAAAAGTATTCAAATAAATTATATAGTGATAAAAATTACGAGCGCAGTACACGTTTGGTTGACATGAGTACGACCACGTTATCGCTAATAATATAGTCATAAAATTACTGCAGATATGACGTAATCTATTATAAAACAATTACAATTAACAAACCTTGAACCACAGGTCGTCGTTGAGACGGAGCACGCCGTTTCTTTTTACCACTCGCCACTAAAAACACAACAAACGTTTACAAACAAATTTACAAGAAAATGTTAGTTTTTATAGAGAGAAAAAATTACCGTCTGGATCCACAAACTCTAAAGATTGTCGCACTAACGCTGAAGACATTTTAAAATATGTAATTTTATGAGAAACATTTAAATTTCTTTACGAAAATTCTAACCTAACCTCAAAAAACAACATTGAAAATTTGCTGTCAAAATTGACACATGACAGTTTGGCTGTTCTTCAAAAGACTTCATAAGCGTTTCGTTTTTGAAAAAAAATGGGGTATAGGAAACATAAAATAGCATAACCCAATGTCATAAATATTATCAAATTAAAGTTTAGATAACAAAAACGCATTCGCAATGAATTATTCTTTTCTTTCAGTTTCTGTATGCTGTATCGAGCTTTCAACGGTAACAGCGAGCCAGCAGCAGCAGTAGAACGTCGTGAAGACCCCGGACACCCTCACGGGCCGCAGCATAGATATGAGGTAGGTAGACATATTTATTACCAGCACCAGCAGTATAGCACGGTCGTAATTAACATGAAATATCGTACGTTGACTGTAGCTATGTATCTTTGTCGCACCTGCGTAAATTATAATGCGTCCCACTCGCCATTGCATCCGTGCGACCGGGACGCATTATAATTGGGTAGTTTCCTAAAAAAAAATTATTAGTCTGTCTTATAAATATTGGACACGTATTTTTTATTATTTCCATGTAAACAAATAATTAAGACGATACAGTGCATCGAAAACTCGTCAAACGTCATAAGTTGCTGCGATTTTAAGCAACAGTTGACGTCACAAGCCCCCACTCCTGAACTTTAATGCGTTATAACTAAGTCAGTTTTATTAATTTGATGAAACAAAAATACGGGTCTAATATATTTTTGAAATCTATCTGACGGACTAATTAGAATTTCATTTTGCTTACCCAGGAAACTACCCTATTTACGCAGGTGCGACAGAGATAGATAGCTACAGCTTAACGTACGATATTTCACGTGAATTACGACCGTGCTGTAAAGGACTGATTGCAGTCGCTTTACTTAAAAAAATATTGACTTTTCATCAAATCTGTAATTAAAAATAGAACCAGGTAGTAACTATTTTTTTTAAACCAGGGCCCACCAACCCCGTGCCCGGCTCGCGTGGAGTACGCGACCCCGGTGTTCGCGCGCAACTACCAGGGAGTGTGGCGATACGTTGTGCAGATACCTTACGAGGGGTACTTCACACAGACCGTTGAGGTTACTAGGTAATGTGGAAAAACATCTGTTTTTTTAAAGCAATTAGTTAAGTACTTACCTACTTATTTCCTATTTATCTACAAACATATTTAAGTAAGTATATAAGCAAGAAAGATGGTTAAATCATTTTTCGTTGTTGTCATAAAAAGGTCTGTGATGAAGTTTTTTTTGGCAAATCCACTGGAATATCGGCCTGCGGGTCAAGTCTGTTAACTATAATGCTAATCAAATATATTTTTAAACACACTTGCTCATAAAGGGGCTCTTATTTGTGCAAAAACAGTTGAATAATGACACGCTTGATTCACAAGTGAGTTATAGATTTTTTTTTTAAATTGATAAGTTTTAAAAAAGTTTCTATACCAAAAAAAATCGTGTCCATACATTTTAAAAACAAACGTCAACTATGTTGCCTTACTTTTGGTAGGTCTATGGTCGATTCCATTCATTCATTCATTCGTTTTTTTTTAATAAGTGTTTTCCTATGGCCGATCACCATTGTTGTGTTGGATGCGTGGGAATAGAAAAACTGTTTATTTATTGGCGAAAAAGGATAATTTCTTCGCAAATGTGTTGAAAAACATTGTATGGTACACGCGTGTATTGATGATTACATTCCTCGGCTATCTTCAGACCCTCGCCGGCTCGGGCCTCAATAGCGCCTCGAAAGTAATCACCAACTTACCTCGCTTGTGACATAAATAACTATTAAAATCAACATTATGGTCAAATGTATTTTAATAACCCCTGCTTCGCATGGGACTAGGCCGGTAGTTTAAATAATGAAAAATATCACTACTTAAAATGAAATGTAGTTAAATAGGTACAATATGTTTTTTAAAGGTGCATGGTGTCCCGTTGCCACTATTTAGAAGGAGGTTGTCTGAGCTCACCGCGATGGGTTTCTCTTCTTGTAGCCGAATTACATTACCCACAACAAAATGTACCGGTAAGAAATTCACCCTATTCATTAAAATTAAGTATATTATAATTGTACTATAATAGAAAGTGTTAGCTTGCTTTTATATCATTTAAATAATTAACCTCTTAAGTACAATGTTACTCAACATCATACATATGGCGCTAATGAGCAGATGCTAAAATGGCGGGAAAGTAAAAGAAAATTATTTAACAGAATTTAATGAAATAGTTGAATTTAATGAAATTATTTAATTATTAAAGTCTACACAAATGCTATTTTTGATATTCCAGGACTTCCAACAATTCTCCAACCGCGGCGGCCCCGATGGTGCTACAGCAACTACAACCGCGTCTGGTGAGAAGCCACTGCACTGCGATGGACATGATGACTTAGGTTGTTTCCAGGTAAGTTCCACAGAAAATATAATGTCATTTGATTTAAATCAAACCCATGAAGTTTAGGGAGTAGCAGGCACGTTAACTGTCAACTATACCATTCGGTCATCAATATAAGGGAATTAAAAAAAAGAACAGTGTACTTTTAAAAATCACAATTATAAATTATGGCCAAGGCTTCCCAGTAAGTAGTCTTCAGATACTTGTCATTTTAGAAGGTTTTAATCCAAAAAGTTGGTCTGATTACGTTCACAAGAGATGGTGCCTAAAACTGGGTAAAAAAAAAAATGTGGCGGTCAATGAGTGAAACGACTTAAAAATTAAAAATAATATTTGAACAATTTTGTTTAGGACTAGTCGACATAAATATAATAGATAATAGCATGTAACGAAACGCAAATCATACGTACCACCACGGAGAAAGTAAATTAATGCACGATCCACACTTTACAGGTGCGACTATACTACGACTGGTTCTTAGTTCCTGGCTCATGCAAGTGCTGGAGACCAGACTACTTCGCTCGCTACGTGCGTCGTAGGCAGAATAACGAATTGTAATTACCTAATTTAAAATACTTAAATATATTTAAAATTCTGCAAAATTCGAAACAAATCCATCATGGGATATTAACAGAATAAGTCTGATTATTTTGTAAATTCATTTTAAATACTCATTGTGTTTGTGTTGACATTTTGATTAGCTAAAATCTTCATTTACAGCACTTTTTTATAATATTAGTAATAGTTTTAGGCTAATTAATTGGTGCTTACGCAAGTTGTGACTCTGAGACTGTATGTATAAGTGTATTATTAAAATTATTTTTAACGTACATTATGTATACCAAAACTTTGATTTTAAGGTTGATTTACATTGAATTAGTAGTTGGCTGAAACTTAAATGTGTATAAAATATAGAATCAACATGCCCTTGATACCCTAATAGTTGAAATAAATAAAGCGTCCATGTTAAGTAATGAAAATAAAAAGGCTTAAATACTTTTACGATTAACCATGGTTATTTTATTAGCTATGGGCCTATTTCAACATCTTCAAGTACAGTTCCCAGTACCTACTTACAAGTTTTGTCTTTGTCACTTGATATAAAGTAAGAAAGAGACAAAACTAACTGTACTTGGTGAGTAACGGTACTTGAAGGCCGTGAAATAGGCCCTGCTCTAACCTTTCGAATTAAGTCAAAGTTCAAGTTCCATACTAAACTTTATACTGCAAGTCACATCAATCAAATCACAGATACTTACATACATATATTAATTATTACTAATGATTTGTACCAACTATAGAATCGTTTAAATCAACTATTTTTACGTATTTCAATCGATAATATCTCTAGAGAAATTTATTATTAAAGTATTTATTAGAATAATACTTTTAGTTTAGTACTTAACTTAATTAAATTTATGTATTAGTAACTTGAATAATGAACACCGCCCATTACGCATTTATAATTGTAATTTTTATGTTATTTTATAATTAGTGAACTATTTTTAAGTTTACAACTAATTAATGTTACGTTAGTTGTCAAATATACCTATTAAATAAATATTTAAAAATATTTTGGTGATTTTTAATTTGCCCCGCAGGGTTACCAGAGTATTTCCGCCCTATTTCCCGATCTTAGAACAAAAAAAATGGGCTGAAATATTACCCATCTTTTTCATTACGCCTTCTTAATTATTAACCCTAAGGCTTTAAGTTCGTGACAATATTTATTTTATTAAACTTGCCAACATTCAAAGTTACTAGTACTTACCGGCTAGCAACTAACACTTACTAGCATTACTCCAAGGCTTTGCCCGCGTAGTTCTCATTCCCATAAGAATATGGGAAAAAAAGTATTTCTTTTATTTTAATAAAAAAGGTTTTGAGAAAATGGAGAGGAATAAAAAGCCATTAACTTCATTAAATACACTTTTATTGAGAATTGTAAAATATCAATACAATACGAATACAATAAAATCGTCGTGTTTTATGACTATCTATTAAGCGAAACTGGTGAAGGCGGATACATTTATATTCTACGGTCTGTACTATTTCGGTAAGGACTAATGGGGTAGTCTTTGAGATTACTACGTTAATAATAAAAAGAAAGAAAACACTTAATTTCATCAAGAGTTTATTTCACGATCTTCGAGTACAGTTTCGAGTCATTACTCACAAGTTTTGTCTTTGTCACTTGATATAAAGTAAGAAAGAGACAACACTCACTTTACTTGGTGAGTAAATGTACTTGAAGATCGTGAAATAGGCTCTTAGTATATAGATTAATTTAAGTACAAATTTAGACTAAAAATCTATAAATTTGTTCGTTACTTATTATACACCGCAAAGAAAAATAATTTCACTTATACTTATAACTTTTCTTAACAACTTTTACTGAAAATTCGGGAAAGTAGTAAACGTTGACAATACTACACATATTAGCACGACATCGACAGCGTTGAACGAATGAATGGAACCAAGAAATAAAGCGAAATTTAACTTAAAAACTAATTAACGTAGTAACTCAATGACTACCTCCAATAATATGAGATACAGCTTACATCATCTATTTTGTGCGATTGACTATTAAAAAACTAATATTAAACGAAAACAATAATTATTTGTAGCTTAACTAAGTAATCAAATTATTGCGTTTTCTTTGCCTCATATCTTAACTTTTAAGTTTAACTACAATTTGGCAGAATGTCAATTGTCATTATTTTACGTGGAAAACTCCACGGTCCTATATTTTTGTTACAAACTTACCCCAATTATTTTGAATTTATACTTATATAAAAACAGAGCATAGGGCAACACTGTCTGTAAAACATGGCAAGCTTTTAATTAATAAATACGACCTCTGTTTTGTAAAAACAAAATACCAAAGTATGTGATATCATATTTTAATCTACAAGTTTTATTTTCAAACAGAAATCGTAAAATTAAGTACGTAATGGTAATCTTTACAACATTATGGTTCACTAAATTATTGTTAAGAAAATCGTTACATGACTAGACATAAAATTAATAATCTAGAATACTTTAGTTAGTAACTATTGTTCATTTTGTGACTTTTAAATCTTAGCAAGTCTTCTTCCATTCTTTGTTATAAAGATGTACATTCAGCGTCAGAGTAATGGTACCCCTTTGGCAATGCCACGGATTATATTATAATACTCGTAGTTATTTATTGCTCACTTTGGTTATTGCTAACCAAGGGACGCCGAACGGTACGTTTTATGTGACACTGACTGTTTTTATATAAGTAGGTACATAATAATATTTACTCAACTTGAATCAAGACTTAATCACTTGGCATTCTTACTCCAACTATGAGTTATAATTCTTCATCGTGTAGTTTAGTATTTTTTTCCAACATTCAAAATGTTTCAACGACAAAAATGTTTGGAGAAAGTTTTTAATTTTGTAGTTAGTTATAGACAATATTTTAAAAGACTTTAGAGATGTCGGTAACGTAACAGTTACAAAAGCTTGTAATTTACAGAAAGGTTCATTTTAATAATCCGATAATATTTTGCGTACAGGTACCTACTATTGAAGCTAGAGCTACAGAATTACAAAATTGTTATCTAAATTCTAAACTAATAGCTTTAAACTACGAATTGAGATTATGAAACTTAATTTTACAATAAAAGATCTTTTTAATTAAAAACTAAAACCTTTTCTCGTTACTGGCAACTTTCAATCTTCAAAACTATTTGAAAATTCTTTTTCAATCACAATTTCTTTGAGATTATTTTGGAAATCTATAGAGTGAATCATAAGTACTTTTTAAACATCGTTTCCCTTCAAACTACTTGTATCCTATTGGCTGTATCATCGCCCGTAGCTTCATTAGTTTCTATAGCAATATTGACGTCATTATCCTGATGAATTCTTGCCATGTTATCAGCTTGTAGACTTATAGCTCTTTCAATGGCTGCCCGATTATCAGCTCTGACGTCTTCCAAAGTGACAGCTCCTTCATTATCTATGGCACTGGATGTAGAAGCGTCAGATTCTGATCTATTGCCAACGATTTCATGGCGATTGAATATGGAATTTCTTCGTCGACTGAAGATAAGGACTGATGGTATGCCATTTTTGTTGGAAAATTCGACGTAGCAATCAGAGTAAGGAGGAGGAGGTTCCTCAGGGATGTGTTCAGTTATTTTCGGGACGATGTTCGGTATTTGGGTGGTTGTGGCACATTCGGAGTACGGTGGAGGTAAGTCGAGGCTTATAGTGTCTATGGGCAAATCCGTGCTGTCCATAGGTCTTAAGTCGTTTGGGTTTTGTTGATCTGAAAGAGATAGGTAATGCTGAATTGTGATATGGAAATCCAACTTTTTGAGGTGTTTGTTTCAAAAATCCTAGTCTTTGTAGCTTGAAAAACCTCTAGTGTTGGTAAGTTGAGGATTTTTGTAGCTGTTTAGTTAATTACTTTAAAAATAAACTTTTCTAAAGCATATTATGGTAAGTTAGGTTAAATATTACTTACGGCTTGTAGCGTAAACAGTCGGTGTTGGCCATTCCTGGGAACGCCTTCGACCTGCAAAAAGAGAGTTCTCTTATGACGTATGATAACAGTACAATTACGTTATAAACAGGCTACGCTTTATAATGAGGCTTTTGTTGATATTAAACACTATGGTTTGAAAGTGCCAATCACTTCTTCCACTTGAACTCAGGAA
This sequence comes from Timandra comae, assembly GCA_958496195.1. Lineage (NCBI taxonomy): Eukaryota > Metazoa > Arthropoda > Insecta > Lepidoptera > Geometridae > Timandra > Timandra comae. The sequence goes on along the minus strand of OY292377.1, from coordinate 6,820,087 downwards.
CTCCGGATTGGCAAGCAAGCGCAAAATGACACTAGATATCGAACCATATATCTCCGGCTAAATGGACAAGTGATGCGTGATGGACGGTCACTATCTAAGAGTTAAGTAGACTATCGAAGAGTAAAGTTGCGAACCCACCGTTACGCCCACGGTCCACGGCCACGCAGCTCAGCTACGTTGAGCTATTGCCGAATCAGCCACGAATGTATCAATGACGACATTTTTGTGAGTAGCGCGTGCGTGTACTTCGGTGGGTTTGAGCCGTTAAGGAGAGTTAAGTAGACTATCGAAGAGTAAAGGAGTGTCTTACGTTTAAAGAATCTCTTATCGATGCACTTCTCGGCGGCGCGCGCGAGCAGCACGAGCAGGGCCAGCAGCGCGGTGCCGGCCACCCACCCGCGCACCGCGCCGCCCCACGCGCCCGCCTCGCGCCCCGCGCGCCCCACGCGGCCGGAACCTTCCGACGGCTTGCTTTGGATCTGGGAAGCGTTATAACTCTTATGCCCCATCCAGACTCTCCACGAGACGACACGAGGGGGACACCTCGCTCTCACGTCTCGCTGGCTCATGGCGAAAGCCTCTAGGAAGCGCCTTTGGAGTAAGTATTTGAATTTAGGACTCTGGTAGTCTTCATAGGCTTACCCGGAAAGAATTTGGCTAAACTCATACTTTTTTAACAATACAATAAAATTACAAGACAAAACATAAGTACGAGTACTTACTTAATAATAAAACACAACGCAACTGCTTGTCTATGATCTCATCAACAAATATGAGTATACAAAGAATTAAAATTCTTACATCAGGGTACACGATATCGGGTATGAGATCCCTCGGGGGCGGCGGTACCGGTACCGTGAGGTGCCACGGCTCGCGGTCAATCGGGATCCTCTCCCAGCCCACCATGGGGCGCACTGTGTTGGGACTCTCGCCTCGGTCCCATCCTCCTATCCTGGAAGGAAAAAAGTTTTCGGCATTTTAAAAAAGGAACCAGAAGCGGTTGAGGAAGTTTTATTTTTAGAGGTGTCGATAAGTCGCGAGTTCAATTGTTTTAAGCGCCTTTTTTCACTTCAAAATCCCCGAGAAAATATCGAGTGCGACGCGCTTGACATTTATGTGTGAAATCTCTTTACAGTTTAAACATCATTTCTAAAATCAATTTCGTTCAGATAAGTTGTAAGATTCGTCCTTCGTTCCAATAAGAACAAGATTCCAATGGAATTATGTGCTTATTTACATAAAAAAGGGTCACAAAAATCAGGTCACCCATCTGCTTAAATTCCCGCTATGTCATTAAAATACATTCTTTATAAAACGAGTTTAAATCACACGAAACTAAGTCTGTCTGTTAGTCTGCTTTCAATGGAGGAGAAAGGGTCGTAGGGTTGCCTTCATTCAACATTTTATCGGGTTTTACTAGGGGTGTCGTAACTCGTATCGCATTAAAGACATAATTATAGATACGCTAAAATTTTATTAAGTAAGTAGTTGTTATATGTAGTAAGTAATTTTTTAAATCTACCGTTAGTAGCGCGACATTATATCTGTACCGGTGGTGGTCTTTTGGAATAAGTATTGCAAACGTTTGGTATTTTGCCGAAATTTCGGGAAAAGATTGCATTTAAATTTCAAAATGTTGAAAAAACGAAATCTTTCGTGATGTACTTTTTTTTTCAGAATTGTACTGTTGAAATATAAAACGACTCATAATGGATCTAATAATGAAGATCAATATAGCAGTGATAGGTAATGAATCTATCAACAGATAAGTTGCTATAGTAAGTATATTTATTACATTAAGGGCCTGTTTTACCACCTTGAAGTAACGTTCCGAGTATCTACTCCTAAGTTTTGTCTTTGTCACTTGATATAAAGTAAGAAACAGACAAAACTAACTTTACTTGGCGAGTAACGTTACTTGAAAGTCGTGAAATAGGCCCTAAGTTATCTAAGTATACCAACCTCAATATATGCGAATCGTCATGATTGTAAGTGTATATAGTGAGTCGTGGCCGGTGTCTGTCCCGCGGTCTGTACCGCTCTCTGATCCCTCCCTTATACCTCCTCTGGCCATAGAGCAGGCCTGAAGACCAGGGGGACAACCAAGGAGGTAGGGTTGCTGGCTGCATTCTGGAAAAAAAGAAGATTGTGTGACGTCATTTTTAAAATTGCCAAGAATGAGTGGCTTTGGATGTCCAACAAGTACAGTAGAGTCACCAAGTTTTTTGTGCCGGCGGCAAAAAGAGGAAGCTACTATTGTAATTTCGATTCTAATGTCATTTGGATACATTTTCAATAAACTGACAACCAAAAGATGCGATTCCAGCGACGCTGTCACTGGCACAGAAAACTTGGTGACTCTATACGTATAGATATTTGGTAAATAGTTTTCGGGCTCAGAATTGCCGCAAGAAAAAATAAGTTATAGTTGATCCACCTTTTCTATCTTTCATTCATAGGATTAGTATGTAAGCATGTAGGAAAGGACGTTTCCTTTCCTTTCCTTCATTAACCCCCGACGCAAAAAGAGGGGTGTTATAAGTTTGACGTGTCTGTGTGTGTGTATATGTCTGTCTGTGGCATCATAGCTCCTGAACGGATGAACCGATTTTAATTTAGTTTTAGATTTTTTGTATTAAAGGGAACTTACGTGCGAGTGTTCTTAGACTTGTTTGATGAAAATCGGTTGACCCGTTTAAAAGTTATGGGGGTTGAAAGTAATTGTGTTTTTTTAAATTTTTAATTTAATTGTTATAATATTAAGATAGCTTTATTAACTGTTTCATTTTTATTCCTCGTTTATAAGACGTTATATGTGTCCAAATCATTCATGATCGTTAAAGAGAACAAACATACACACATACATACAAACATTTACCTTTACAATAACAAATAATAAAGATTATAAAATCACATGTTGTTGTGTTATATTTCTTTCTTATTACGCCACCTATTGCGGGACTAACTATCCATGCTCCAGTTTGCATTACGAATACCGTAACTAATGGTCAACGCACATTTAGCACACGTCACCAATCAGTAACGTTAATTTTTTGTCTTTTTTAACAATAACAATGATAATAATTTGGTAGAATGGAACACTACGAAATAATCATCTCAATCGAAGTTGGCGACCTCGATGGAAGAGTGGCCACCATGCCGAATTGCCATCCGTAAGGTTGCGGGTTCGATTCCCGTGCGGGGTGAATATTTGTGTGAACCACACATGTTTGTCTCGGTCTGGGTGTGTGTGTGAATGAGTGTGTGCGTAGTTTCTGATACCCTAGATACAAGTTACAAACTTAGTTAGGGGTCAGTTACTATAATGAGATGATGTAGTTTATGATAAAAAAAAACGAATCTAGCAGTAGGTATCTACTACTTAGTAAATCATAGGCGAGAGGCGCCGCGCGTGGGACCAGCATTAACTCTTCGTCTTAGCCTGATGCTAACATATGCGCCTTCCTCGATAAATGGCGGTCTAACATTGAAACAATCTTTAGTTTCATGAACTATTTCTTACTTCAGAGGGCACGTTAAGGAAAGGTTCATATCTGACGGAACATGCGTCGCGTATTATCGGTCGCGTAACGCCAGAACAGACAAATGTATAGAAAAACACTTGACCGTTCACACTCAACCGACTATACGCGACGAATGTTCCGTCAGATATGAACCTTCCCTAAGCTCGTACCCGGTTGTCATGCCAACATCTAAATCGATCTAGCTAAATCGATTTTAGAGAAAACACCCAGACCATGTTCAATGCACATAAATGACCGTCTTGAGCGGAATAACACATTGAATACCCAAAATTCCCACAGGATAAGGTTCCACGCGGGTAAAACCGCGGGGCACACCTAGTTAGTTATAATTAGTAACTTCCCTAATCATAGGTTAAGTAGTAGTTCTTCACTAATTGAAATAAATCTCGTGGTTTCTACATTGTTCTACATAGAGATTCAGATTATTTACAAAAAACTCGCTAGAAATGTAAAACTATAAATTTTAAAATAGCGACAAAAATCCCGTTAAGGAGTTGCCTAATCTACTTTACATAATTTAAAACACAAGTGCTCCCGGTATTTGTATGCTTACATCTTTTAAACTACGCAAAGGATTTTAAAGTAGTTTTCAGCAATAGATACAATGATAACATAACATAATCCTTCACTAGATCATCTCATTATAGTAACTGACCCCTAACTAAGTTCGAAACTTGTATCTAGGGTATCAGAACACACACATATTCACACAAATATTCACCACGCACGGGAATCGAACCCGCAACCTTACGATGGCAGTCCGGCATGGTGACCACTCTGCCATCGAGGTCGTCGGATGATTAAAAATAGCACTAATTCTACCTAGGTGCCTACTTAATATTATATGCGAAAGTTTGTGAGTAAGTGTGTTGTTTGTTACCCTTTCACGCAAAAACTACTGTATCGATTTAGATGAAATTTGGTACAGATGTTCCTTATAACTAGGAATAACACATAGGATATCAATTCCCACGGAATTGGGATTTACGCGGGTAAACCCGCGGGCACAGATAGTGTCATATTAAGTTAGTTAACGGTTAACGGAGTTTGAGTGAGAGTGGTAAAAACATCGGACTGCCCAAGGATCACGTTCGGTTCCCGTGCGAGGCAACTAAGTAGGTATTAAGCCACAATCGTTTCTGAGCCAGCGCCCAAAATTGGAAGCTCCTATTGTCATTTTGACTCCAATGTCATTTGGATACATTTTCAATAAACTGACAACCAAAAGATGCGATTACAGCGACGCTGTCACCGGCACAGAAACGATTGTGACTCAATAATATATGATCTACAAAAACAATGTTTATCTTGGTCTGGGTGTCTATGAATAAGATTAGGGAACAAAATGGAATCAAGGCCAATATTTGAATAAATGTTTTTTTTATTTTAAGACGCAGTTTTAAAGCGTTGTTTTTTCCTCGTAATTCTGAATCCCGTGGAAATTTTGGTTTAAATGTTTAAATTTTGGTTTAAAAGGTTTCTTATGTTTTATTCCAGGTTATAAAAAACATCTGTACCAAATTAGAGCTAAAAGTCGCGTAGTTTCGAAGCCTATTCAACACAAACAACTGCCGATTCAAGTAGGCCGAAGCAAGGAGAACATGCACAGGTGGGGCTACAGCTCTGATAGTGCATGTCTGTGTGGCATTTCTCCCCAAACAATGGCCCATCTTCAATCTTGCCGTGCGTGTCCCTACACCTGCACACGCGAGGACCTTTACAAGGTCACTAATAGTGCCATATCGGTGGCCGAGTTCTGGTCCTCGAAAATATGAGTCGACACGCAAAGAAGAAGAAGAATACAAACAAACTCTTCAGCTTTATAAAATGAGTACTAAAGATAGTATAGACGTACAGATACCTAGATAAACGTAAATTAGTTACCTAATTAGTGTAATTCCCTTTTTAAGATTTATCATCATTACCTAATAATTATTTACTAATTAGTTTTGATAAAATCTTTTACAGAATCGATCCATTATTTGCCGAGATAAATGGAATACTTATAATGTTATATTTTAATTCTTGTTGTGGCACCTAAAGAAAGTGCATTTAATTTTGAATTTTGTTATTTAAGTTTTTACTTATAAGATCTAATGTTATTTTCACTGGTCGTCCTAAATAAATAAATAAATAATGGAGGAACTCCTTTTTTAAGTCGGCTAAAATGTCTTGCGTACTTTTTTATATCCTACCTCCTTCTTTGAATATGAAGTGTTTATATAAGTTTTAATGTCTGAATCTAATTATCAAATGTTTGGGAAAAATCCTAAATCTACATATCTTTTTACGTAAAAATTACTGAACCGATTTAGGTAAATTTTGGTACAGATGATTTATTAAAGCCTGGAATAGCATAGGAATACATTGGATTATTTTTATCCTGAATTTTAAGCGCGATTGTAACAATGGGCACGCGTAAAACGGAGCACAGCTTGTAATAAAAGAAAAACAAAAAATAAATAACAATACTTCCTACAAAAACAGATATTTATACTTACATGTACATATCTAGGTAAGTATACATGTACCATACTATCTAAGTATTTTATATGGAACATATTTCTATAAATTTACTATAAATATTGCATAAAACACTTAAGTAATTACCTAAATTAAATGCAAAAAATTATTAGCACAAACTTACCTTTCCTTGTTTTTCTTAACTCCCATAAAAACAAAAAAAAAAACTAGCTCCAAAAAACCAATTCGTTACACAAAAACGTTTAGCACTAAAGAGTTTTTATTTTATTACATTTTACGCACACGTTACACAGTGAAACACTTTTTAATACAAACTAAACTAGAATATGTTTAAAAATAGATTAAATGACACTAATTTATCGAATTATTTGATTTTTATCTTGTAAGATTATATTTTTTCGTTGACTCGTCAACCAACTAAGGCATTCGATTAACTTTGACGGGTGGGGTCGGTACTGCGCATGCGTGAGGGGAAGCGCCATTTTGGATTGACAGAATATTTACAACAAATTAATTAGAATATTTAACACTAGCTATTGCCCCGCGGTTTTACTAAGTTTAACTCATTTTTTTCTGCATCAACTTATTCTTAAAGACACAGACATCTACCTCGCACGAGAATCGAACGCGGACTGCCGGACTAACGAACAAAGGTTGCGGTTTCGATTCCCGTGCCGGGTAAATTTGTATAATCCACTTTCTATTCCGGTCTGGGTGTATGTATGAATCCTAGATTTCAGCTATCCTTAGGTATTTCCATAAGTATGTAAGTCCCTATGTATTCCATATTTTAAATTTAAGAAATTATTTGAATGACGTCTGACGAAAACTGACCACTTATTTTTGAGTTAATTGATTCAGTTAAGTAAGTACTCGATTATAAGAAAACATTTATATTCATGTCTAAGTACCTTATCAGTAGGATTGGAATAGTAGTACCAAATCAGAAGAACGTTAAAAATCTTAGTTAAGTAATAATCTTAATTGCCTTACTTACTTCTGAATCTAAGGATTATGTAATAATAATTCATGAATTAAGTACTTAACTACTTAAGTATTTTAAGTAGGTACATACTTAGATTATACAATATATAAGTACTTATCATCGTATAATGTAATGCCGATATCAATACAAATAAGTAAGTACCAACTTTGAATCTATCTATCAATTCAATTATTATGAAGGTTATCATCTATATTCATAAATGCAGATGTAACACAATTTTGTCCGTACGTCCATCCATCTTCAATTTGGAATGAAAACACATTCAATTTAAATCCAAAATTCAAATTAAAACATCGTTTATTCAGTTTCGGCCCAAAAAGGCACTTATTCTTATTGGTAAGCTACGTCTGGCACAACCATAATAGTGATGGGTGGCCACTACCGAAGGTTTCCGTGCTTCAAATTTTCTTATATAACAACATCGGATGTGGTGGTCGTTTTAAAGTTTTTTTTAATACTAGCGGCGCCCCGCGGTTTTACCCGCGTAGTTCTCGTCCCCGTAGGAATAGGGGGATAAAATTATTCTAAAAAACTTCCCACTGAATCACTCTATCTATTAAAACAAACCGCATCAAAATCCGTTGCGTAGTTTTAAAGATCTAAGCATACATAGGGACATAAGGACAGAGAAAGCGACTTTGTTTTTTTATACTATGTAGTATAATAGTGAAGAAAATACGACGTACGAGTATTAAACAGATTTCAAACAAAGCAGCAGGGAAATGCTAGTATGTTTTTTATTACTTAATCAATTAGGCTATTAAATCATAATTATTATCTATACTTGTAGTAATATGTTGCAATGATGGCTCTTTGTTAAATACCTATAAACGACAGTCAAAATGATATTATAAATCGAATTTAGATAACATTCATAGAATGTACTAAACTAAGTAAATAAGTACTTAATATTATAAAGCTGAAGAGTTTTTTGGTTGAACGCGATAATCACAAAAAAACTGTTTCGAATTGAAAAGTTCTTGCAGTTTTGGATCGCTATTTAGTCAAAAACTTAACAAACGTACTCGTCACCGCTACAATTTTCGAAAGTTCCTCTTGATTCCTCTAGGATGCCATCATCAGATCCTGGTTTCCTTGACACACGACCAAATGGCAAGTCCACTGTTTCGAATAAAAAAAAAATTGTGCTTAAATCGGTACAGAATTGACGGAGAAATCGGTGTACATACATAAAAAGAAAACAAATACAAGAACATATCGGCCGAATTTAGAACCTCCTCCTTTTTGGAAGTCGGTTAAAAATGGATAAACTTTTCAACAGGGATATCTATCCTTCTTTTATTTAACAATTTATAAAACTATAACCTATTTAGAAAGTACTTCAAAATTAATCTGTACTACCTAATATGTACATATTTTATGATCATTTTATGATGTCACCATGTATTTAACAAGCGTGGTGATTACACTTATTCTTCCTCACCGTGCCGTAGGATCTTACAATCTTACAGGAATTTGAGATCTTTACGCGTTTACGCTGAGATCTTTCATCATGCGAACAGCGAGAGTGTGGAACTTCCCTGATACATACAATCTGAGTGAATAGGTACGTTCCGGCGAGTTACAGCCAAGTGCAAGCATATTCTGGGTAAAAACTTGAGAGGCGTCAAGGGACACCCGGATTGAACGAAATTACATTACAATGGTCAAAGTAAGAAGAAAATAAATTATGATTTTAAAGAAAGAATTTTCTATTATTAGGTTACCTACCTTTAAATATTTTTTATTTATTTATTTATTTAATGCTTTATGTACACACAGTTATAGATATAAATTAAAGGCATTTTAATTTGTTATACATAGGCGAGTCTAACCCTGTAAGGGTTTTCTTCCGACAAACCTCCGAGACAGGATATAAGAATACTGAGGTTGTACAGGTGCACTTACATTAATTAATCTACATTTTTTCAACACACTTGCTCATAAAGGGGCTCTTATTTGTGCAAAAACAGTTGAATAATGACACGCTTGATTCACTAGTGAGTCATAGATTTTTTTTTAATTGTTTAGTTTTAAAAAAGTTTCGACACCAAAAAAATTGTGTCTATACATTTTAAAAACAAACTTCAACTATGTTTCCTTACTTTTGGTAGGTCTATGGTCGATTCCATTCATTCATTCATTCGTTTTTTTTTAATAAGTATATTCTTTTAGTCTTTGGCCGATCACCATTGCTGTGTTGGATGCGCGCGAATAGAAAAACCTTTAGAAAAACTGTTTATTTATTAGCGAAAAATTATAATTTCTTCGCAAATGTGTTGAAAAACGTTGTGTGGTACACGCGTGTATTGATGATTACTATCCTCGGCTATCTTCAGACCCTCGCCTGACGGCTCGGGCCTCAATAGCGCCTCGGAAGTAATCACCAACTTACCTCGCTTGTACCATAAACTATTTTTTCCTGGCACCGCACTATTTGCGTTTTTTAATAATTATACTCTTGACTAAACGCGCTGTTCGAAATTTAAATAAAATTAAAAAATAACTACAAATTTCGAACAGCTCGTTTAGTGTACAAGTACCTATAATAAACTAAACGCGCTGTTCGAGATTTGAATTAAATTAAAAAAAGTGTCGTTACAACTGTTCGTCTTAATTTCCGTCTAGACCCCATTCGCAACGCGCGATTAGGAACTTCGTTCCAAAAAAATCTTAAAGGCCAATACTTTACTAAGTACATAATAACATAGATACTTTTATATAGGTTACCCAAGGCCAATACTTTAATGTACATAATAGATACTTGTATATAAAGTACCTAAAGCTTACGTAGTTATGTATTGTGGAGTACGCGAGATCAATGCGAACGCGACACTCTGGCGCCGTGATTGACGGAGGGCTGCGATACACCGGGGTATGGGATGAAATGATGGAATTGAGAATCGGGGATTGTGTAAAAATACGTACGAAGTATTAAAAGTTATAAAATCAATTTGTAGTTAGGTAGGCCAAATAAGCTATATGACGACCTCGATGGCAGAGTGGTCACCATGCCGGACTGCCATACGTAAGGTTGCGGGTTCGATTCCCGTGCGGGGTGAATTTTTGTGTGAACCACCAATGTTTGTCTCGGTCTGGGTGTGTGAATGTGTGCGTGCCTAGTTTCAAGATACAAGTTTAAACATAGTTAGGGCACAGAATAATTAATAGTACTAGTAATTAGGGGACAGTTACTATAATGAGATGATGGAGTGAATGAATGATTATTAAGTTTATCCGTTGTCCAGTTATCCACAGTACAAGCTTCGCTTCGTTTGGGGTTTTGGGATTAGACGATTAGATGCACAGATCAGGGAGTCCGCTTAGGACTTCCGTCCTAACAGAGAGATAGTTCTGTCGTCCGTGATTAGATGTGTGACAGATTTATAAGGATATTTTTTTATAAGTATATCAAGTATTTATTATCTAAGAGCAAGATAGCATATCCAAAAAGACCAATCAACGACGAAAACTCTGTTTTACATCCTAAGTATTCCCATTCCCATTTTCCTCCCATTGTGTCACGGGCACAAAATTTTACTCTCTCCTGAGGGAGAGTTTTGTCAAATCCGTTTGTCACTCCGTGCGGGATACACCATATTAAATTAACTCAAAAATTTTGTGTAAAAAAAATATGATGTTTATTTATTTTTGAGGAAGTCTGTAGAAGTTTAAAATGAATTCGTTTTTTATGAGCTAATAGTTACTTATTTTAAATAGAAAATTAGTTTGTTGCGAGCTTGAAAAGTGCAGGTAAGTTTATTTATTATTTTATTTAATAAAATTAATGACATTTGATGACATTGACCGCGGGCGAGTGAGCGATGAACTATCGGTGAGTTTCTCGCCCAAGAAAAGGACAGTGAACATACATTCAGTGTAAACGAAAGAGATGCACATAGGCGAGAAACGTACGATAGTTCATCACTCGCTCGCCCGCGGTGGAACCACTGCCTTAAGTACTTAGCTGTATTGTTTGTCGTTTTTTAGGAGCTAGTTTATCGAAATACTAGCTGTGCCCCGCGGTTTCACCCGCGTAGTTCCCGATCCCGTGGGAATATCGGGAACATCGGGAACATAGCCTATGTTCTTTCTCGGATCATAAGATACTTTCAAGTCAATCGGTTCAGTAGTCTAGCCGTGAAAATGTAACAGACAGACAGACAGAGTTACTTTCGCATTTATAATATTATGTAGGGATAGGGATTTAACTTACGTATTTAATTAGCTCAAAGACAGCCATTGACAAAAAAAGAGCTAAGTACTTATTTAATAGGTGTTTTTACACACAATCCTTGTCATTATCATGTTTTTTTAATTGTATTTCACACTTGTATTTTCTTTTCTTTTATTTTTAGATTGACGATGTATCGTGATGCGGGAACAAGCGGCGCGGTGTCAGCGTGGCTGACTCCAGCGCTGATGGTCTATTATCTATGCTGTTGGCCTGGAGAAGATAGCTCGGGTACTTGAACAAATACATATATTATTTTGCATTAAAATAAAATACTAAATTAGATGACTTATACTACACTAGCTGTGCCCCACGGTTTCGCCCGCGTGTAACACAATCCCGTGGGAATCCTTTCTTAGCGGATGCCTGCGTCATAACATCTACCTGTATGCCAAATTTCAGCCCGATCCGTCCAGTGGTTTGGGCTGTTCGTTGATGTCACTATGTCAGTCAGTCAGTCAGTCACCTCTGAGTTATACATATTTAGAAGATTAATTATTTTTTTCAGATACAAGTTCTGAAAAACGCAATCGACGTATATCAAAACATGGTAAGTTGATTTGATTTTTAGACGTTTTCTTAGATAACATAACATAATCATTCACTACATCATCTCATTATAGTAACTGACCCCTAACTAAGTTTGAAGAAGAAGTAGTTCCTAAGTTAGCTCAATACTATGAGGTTCATCCAACCAACCAAACTCTTCAGTTAATGACATTAAGAAAATGATTATTATTATAACTACTAGCCCGCAGTGTTACCGCATGAATCCCAATCCCATGGGAATTTCGGAATAAAAAGAATCGTATGTGTTATTCTTAGTTCTAAGGAACATCTGTACCAAAATTAATCTAAGTCGATACAGTAATTTTTGCGTGAAAGAATAACAAACATCCAAACTTACAAACTTTTTATAATATTAGTAGGATTAGTCCGGGCCCAATCGGTGGTGAAATAATACATGAGCTGATGATGATTGTCTTTTCGTTCTAGAATCCGGTTCCCGTAGGATCAGCGAGGTGTTCACCCGTCGTATGGGGAGCAGTGCCGTCTCCCTACACCTGCCCAGCACATCAGGTTACCTTTCAATTATTTCATCCAGGTTTCCAGCAACGCCGAAATTTTACTCGCGTAGTTGTCCGTGAGAATGCAAGAATACAATTATGCTGAATACCTTCCTCTTGAATCACTTTATCTATTTAAAAAAATGCATTCAAAATGTTCGCCTCAGTCAGAACTTGAACCTAAAACCGTGCTGAACCGTAGCACTGCTCTGTCCAATTGACCTACCGAGGCTTCAAGTCGATTGGTCGAAAATCTAGAATGCTTGGTAAATATTGCACTCTATTTAAAGTTATAAAACCTAGAAGCGCTCATGGCCCAGTGCTACCCGCGGATCACTTGTGATCCGTGCGGTTAAGCAACGTCTGGCACCGTCATGACTGTGATGGGTCATTACTAAAAATGACTTTTAATTTTATGAGCGTTTCCGTGCTTCGGAGGGCACGTAAAGCCGTCAGTCCCGGTTGTCGTACAAACATCATCGACAGTCGTTACGGTTAGTTAGAGCCCTCAAAAGTCTAACAGTCAGTTTAACCAAAAATGTTGTATAGCCCTCTGGGTTGTGAAGGTCTGATGGCAGTTGCTTCACGTTGAATACTGACATTCCGCCAAATCTGGTTAAACTGAAAACCGACCCCAAAATAGACATGGGATAAAGGTTCGGAAAAGAGATTTAAATTTATAAAACCGCATCAAAATCCGTTGCGTAGTTTTAAAGATCTTGGCAGACTTAATAGGGACATACCGGGAAGCGATTTGTTTTTTACTAAGTATGTGATGAGTACGCGCCTTTTTTGTCTGAGTGCGTGCCGATTTTAGTCGAATCCCTCGACTAGTTTCGGCCACATACGGTGGCCTTCATCAGGAGGATGAGTGCGATGTGTCTTGCCTTACACCTCAGGGCCCTGATTCTCTAAACTATTAAGCTGTGATAATGCTACTCAAATGTGTTTTAATATCACCATTATGGCCGTTTTTTTGTCATTTGTTGTCATTTTGGTATTATCTTAGTGAAAACTACTCCGCTGACTCATTAGCTCCATAAAATTTAGATGGTTGTCATGGAAACAGTATTCTGACGTTTATTTGTCAAAATTTTTAATATGCAACAAAGACCACTGAGACACCATAGCCATATGAATAAATTATAGCAGAATACCAAATTTCTGACAGTCTCGTTATGGTGCCTCAATATCAACATATTGTCTGATCAATAATGTCAAATTGCAGACTTAGGCCCCTGGTTACCTTGATTCTTGACACCCTGACCTGACTGACCTATTTCTAGAGAATTGGGATGAAGCCAATACATGAAAGTTTTTGGACTTTCACTGCCCAATTAATAGTGAAATGTTTTAAATGGGTTGTTTGTTTTTGGCTGATTATGTAAATGTATCTCGCGATTTTTTTGCCTTCTTATTGGATGTTATGACAACGTCCTTACCTATTTGCGAGCCAACTTTCAGCGCAATTTGAACCGGAATGGCACAAATTATTGAGGTTTGATTTTGCCATTCCAGTGCTTTGTATGTTATAAATATGACAATGAGAAGTTTTACTCAAAACTTAATTTAAACAAGAGGTATATATAATATTCTAATAAAATACGTAAAAATTCCATTTTACTTAAAATTTCCAGACGTTTTGCATAATGATACATTTAATTTAAAGATGTAAAGAAGAACACTTCTCATAAACTGCAAATAAGGTCGGATATTCTCATAAACGGCACAATAAAAAACAAATTTGCAATAAAGAAATGATGATTATGAAATTTCACCCATGCCTTCTAACTTTCAAAATTCCAGGCCACTCAAGAGACCTATCAGCTCATAGAAGCCACGAGGAAATCGGAAGACGCAAATCGCACCACGAGAGTCAAGAATCAACCAGATACCATTCAGCACCCAGCGTCATCGACGAAGTCCTACATAGAAGAGACTGGGAGCGTTCCACTAGAGAACTTCACATACCTCTGAAAGACGATCATTCTATATCCAGTGATAGTTTAGAACATGAACCTCCAATAGCTGAACCAGAGTCTTCGTCAATAGAAGAAATAAGGCCTTGTAAGAAGCACCATACTAATATAAAGTCTTCTAAGAAGAAAGAGAAGGAAGCTATTGATGACAAGGATAGAGATGCGACAGAGGATTCTGGGTTTTATATTGGTGATAATGAAGTAGCTGGTCTGGCTGTGGCTCCGAGGGCATTTTATAAAGCAAAGGAAGCGAAGCAGAGTTTTAATGAGTCTATTAGGTAATTATATGTGTTTTAAAAGTAGCTATTTGATACTGATACAAACAGTCTCCTATTTGGTAGTGATTTGTGACAGAGTTGATTGCGACTGTATCTCACAGTACACATGGAGTTTTTTGTTTGGTTGAACGCGCTAATCTCAGGAACTATTGGTCCGATTTGAAAAATTGTTTCGGTGTTAGATAGCCCATTTATTGTAGAAGGCTATAGGCTATATTTTCCCCATGGGAACAGGAACTACGGGGGTAAAACCGCGGGACGCTGCTATCCCTACATAAACTTTTCAAATCAACAAGTTCGATTCTCGCATACAAACATTTTTGTGCGTGAACATGTCTGTTGCTCGGCTGAGTGTTTGCCTTGAACTTACATTCTGAAAGTATCTAAAAGTATATAATGTATAAGTGATGATGATGTATTCCATGCCGCTTTCGGCAACGGCGACCGTCTTCTGTATAATAGGGTTATGGGTTACTGGTTGGATGCGTCCTCATATGACTAAGGTACCCATTTTAGCAGTGAATGTTTCAAAACAGTATAAGTATACACCCCTATTTTGAAAATACGGGACTTATTAGAATCAGAATATCTGTAGCAGTAACTGAATCCATATATCCAATAAAAATATCAAAAATGATAGTCAATTACTTATCTTTAAAAAATACTAAATAAATGCCGTATTACCAGGCGGCCCACTAGCTATCAAGTATTCTGTGACGCCTCGGGTCGATGACCGCGCTCAGCTGTGTATCGCAGCGTTCGCCTGTTGTTCGGTGTAGAATAACAATAAAACTCTGCGGAATTTTGAAAAACTTTGACTTATCATAACTTTTTAAATAAAAGCAAAAGATAAAAACTAACTTTACTATTATATTGTCTCCCGTCGTTTACATTAGCTGTGTGATTAAGTATCTCGAATTCAAAATAAGGGTGTATATGTAGTAGGTATATAAAAAAAAGTTTTATCTGACTATTCTTACCAAACTCTCAGCTTAGTTTGAGAATAAATACTCGTATAGCGAATCATAATATGTATCCTGTCAATTTATCCTCTCCAGGTCCAGAACCCTAGTTCCTCTAGACGAGCACCAGCCTCGCAACTTCGGGTTCAACCTGGATGACGTCATTGAACAGCTGGAAACCCTGGACAGGTCCGGAGCCATTCATCACACTATTGAATCCAGGATCAGTCTGTCTAGACCTCCACATCCTCCTCCTTCTGTCGGTATGTGTGGGGTCAAAATTGGGTACAAAATCAGGGTCATTATTCTTTGAAGTGCTACTGTGTTTGTCTAAATAGGGATGTTGACTGTTTTTAACTTGAAATCTCGCCTGACACTGTAGTTTTTTTGCACCAAATATGACGAAATTAGCTTTTACAATCTAAATAAGTAATTTTTTGATGATTTAACGTTTGTGACTAAGGGCCTATTGCACCATCTTCAAGTAACGTTCCGAGTAATCACTCACATGTTTTGTCTTTGTCACTTGATATAAAGTAAGAAAGAGACAAAATTGAACTTGAAGGTCTTGAAATAGGCCATTATATTGTTACCTGACTGGCAGATAAAATAGATTTTCATTTTCTTCACCATTTCTACTGAGTCAACATTCCTATTCTGCGCAAGGCTTCACTAATCTGATCTTATAAGCTTATGCAGCTAAAGTTTGGTAAGGTATCGGGTAGGTAAGGTTGCGGGTTCGATTCCCGTGCGGAGTGAATATTTGTTTGAACCACAAATGTTTGTCTCGGTCTGGGTGTGTGTGTGAATAAGTGTGTGCGTAGTTTCTGATACCCTAGATACAAGTTACGAACTGAGTTAGGGGTCAGTTACTGTAATGAGATGATGTAGTGAATGTTATCGTTATGTTAATGTTACTGGTCATGGTCAGGTTCCATTACAGAACCATAGAAAGTCACAGGATCTCTCAATCTTGCAACTAATATTAATAGTTGCTAAAATTACTAGCAACCTACATGATACTTACGATTAGGGTGTTTTAAATTACTAATAAGGACGTAAATACTCTCATGAATTAACATTTAAGTAATATAATACGAGTATTTCTTTGTTAAATTTTCACGTAAATCTCTTTGTATTCCCGTAATGATCAAATAATTTCTACCCGATTGTTTTATGAGGCGATAAACAATGAGAGCTGTTATTAAATTACTGTCTGTTAAAGGGACCATAATATTTGACGCCTTTGGGAAAAAGCAGAGTCGTATTAAGGATGGTATTGAGGGCGGTAATAATATCTCAATTAAAAGAGTAAATTGCGTACAAATAAAACATTTATTTGAGTAAGTAGTATGTATGTATCTATAAAATACTTTAAATGGACTAGAAAAGGTTTTAACCTTTATTTTACGATTCCGATGGTTACAGCAGACGTAGACGTTAGTCTTCTGTGATCACACTGATCAAGTCAGGAATGTAAAATAAAAATTCTAAAAAAAGTTTAAACCACTTTACAAAAATAAATCTTTATGAATATCAATTCGATGTCGTATCAATCCTTACACATGACACTAAGGACGCGTGGATTCTTATGCGTAATATACGTTTAAATATGTATAATATGCTTGCTATCTATGCATGGTTGCTTGTGCTTGAGCAGAGACGGTGGGCTATGAGGGCGGAGCGTGTTACCTCGCTGAGACAGGCGAGTTGAAACCCCGCGGGGCGGTGGGGGCGCCGGGGACGGCCGGGGGCGCCTGGAGGGCGAGGCACGCCAGTGACGGTGATATACTCGCCCCTCCACACCGGCCTGAGTCCGGCGCTTTTTCAGGTGATGTTTGTCTGTGATCTGCATGTCATGCTATCATTATTAGCTTACCTCAGTTCGTAGCGGACATAAGCCTCTTAAAACATAATATGCCACTGGACCACAGAGCTATTCTATCTTCTTTCTCTGTCATGCTATGATACGTTATAGTGTAATAAGTGATACACACGTTTGGACCATTTTGAAGTTGGCGTAAAAGTTGATGAACTTTGAAATATTCCAAATTTGAAGCCTTTACGTTACATTGGCACTAACTTATTTTACTTTTTTTTATCATATCGTAAACGACATTCTTTATCATTATGTTCACTCCAGTTTTACATATCAATTGAATTACTAGTTAATTATAAAACTGTTTTCCAGAGAGTGATCTCGATTTGGAGTTAGACAGCGAAGAACCACCATCTTATGAAGAGCTCCATCACTTCTCAACTCCTGAGAAGAAAGAGACCGCTATTTAACTGCTTCTGAATCTTAAAGTACAAAATATATTTTAAAACGAGGGGAAAATTGCTTAAAATTTAATGCTATTACGCATTTCTCTTTGTTACTTACTTAAATATAAAATAAGGCGAATATAATTTATTGGTTTTTAAGTAGTAAAAGAATAAAATAAAAATAATATCGAAATTTTAATAAAAATCGAAATGTTATTAGTTTAATACTGTGAATTGTGTGTGTATTCAAACTATATTCCAATGCAAGTCAATTTGATGAATTAACAATATAAATACAAAAGAAAAATATTAATTTTCAACCCCTTACTTTCCTCAGTACGACTCTGTTCGTCGTTCGTACGTCAATGTCATATGTGTAGAACCAAATTAGGTGTCAATTAATTTTAAATAATTTATTATTGTGCTGTTAATTTACTTAGAATGCCACAAACTTATTTGAACTGGTTGTTGTATTAGTTATTTTCCCCACAAGATCAGATTAGTTTGTGGCATTGTAAATATTATTCATTTACTTATCCTACTAAGTCAATATTTAAAATATCATGCTAAAATATGTATTATCTTGTGCCCAGCATGCGTTGTAACAATCTAGTGTAAGTTTAACTTTATTTTTTAAAAATATGCCGTAAGAGAAGGAGTCGTTGGAGCCTGGTAGAGTACAGTACTGTATAGTATTCCTATATAAGATTGCCCAAAATAAAATATATGTTTTATTTATATACTTATTGTAGGTAATTTACAGTTGGTTTCAGGTTAGCTGAGTTGAAAATTTTAAACACACCCAGTATGAAAAAATATAATTTATAAAGTATAGTTTATATAATATAAATTTTATAACGCCAAGCAAATGTTACTACAGCCACGACTGCTTGAATTAAATATCTAGTCATAGTTCTGTTTTGAAATTTTAATAAAAATAATAAATTATTGATCGTTTTATTTCAATTTTTTTATTTAGGGTGAGGCCAAATGAGCGTAATTTTGTGAGTTGTGAGTCGCGTAAAATGAGTCGCGAAATTT
Organism: Timandra comae; assembly: GCA_958496195.1. NCBI lineage: Eukaryota > Metazoa > Arthropoda > Insecta > Lepidoptera > Geometridae > Timandra > Timandra comae. The sequence continues at coordinate 6,801,226 of OY292377.1, read as the reverse complement.
ACGTTCAACTGAAATTCGGTTAGACTGCCATACGGACGGATGTATTTTCAGTTGTAATCCGAAACATTTGTACGGATCCTTGTATCGTGCAAGCTACCCATCTCACCCCGACCGAAATTCAGTTGATATTATGCGTGTAAGTCGGCAGACAACTTATTTTGCGTCGCCGTGTGAATCAAATAGGACTTTTCTATGAAACTGAATGCAGCAGAATTTCTGCGCACAAAAATACGCTCGTTTGGCCTCACCCTTACCTTTCAATATAAAATAAAATAAAATAAAAATATAAGTCCTGTCCAACTAAGGGCTGATTTATCCATCGCCAGATAACTTTTATTCGAGGAATAAAATTGACGTTTGACAGTTTTTGTATGAAATAACTGTCAAAATTTCAATTTTATTACTTGTGATCAGTGCGGTTAAGCAACGTCTGGCACCTTCATGGTTGTGATGGGTCGTTACTATAAATGAATTTTAATTTCATGAGCGTTTCCGTGCTTCGGAGGGCACGTAAAGCCGTCGGTCCCGGTTGTCGTACTAACATCATCGACAGTCGTTACGGGTAGTTAGAAGCCCTCAAAAGTCTAACATTTGGTTAGACCAAAAAATTTCGTATAGCCCTCTGGGTTGTGGAGGTCTGATGGCAGTCGCTTCATGTAAAATACTGACATTCCGCCAAATCTGGTTAAACTGAAAACCGACCCTAAATAGACATGGGATAAAGGTTCGGAAGAAGAGGGATAACGTTATCTGGCGATGGAAAAAATTGCCCTAAGTATTCCATTTATAAATTTCCTCTAATATGCTTTAGAGCCTGTTTCACCAGTTGCTGATAAAGTATCGGATAGCTACTCACAAGTTTTGTCTTTGTTACTTGACTAAAAGTAAGAAAGAGCCAAAACTCAATTTACTTGTTGAGTAACCTACTCAGAACTTTAGTCTATCTATTGATTAGTAAATAAATTCTTTATTAGACTTTTCTATTGAAGGCACAGTTATTTGAAGTACTGGATCATATAACACCATTTGTCACTTACCACAGCGATTCCCTTTTAATAGTGTGAAATTGAGGCAAATATAAATAAAACTCAAGTTATTTTTACACAAACATTCACTTTAATTGCGGTATAAAAGTGTAAAGCTTTAACAAGTAACGTTCATTAGTTTATTAACGATATAGTGGCAGAATATTATTGATAATAATAACTAATAATATGGACGCAGATTCTTTTTTATACGAAACTAACTACAGTGCCACAAACCTCTCTGACCCGATGGTATAGTCGCTGTAATCGCAAATTGGATCAGTCTAATAAATAAATAAAAAAATAAATTAATTAAAAATCGAATAAAAACAAAGATATCAATCACTCTATGATCTTTATAAATGATCATCATCACCTTACTAGGTTCATCACCTGTATAGTGTATCAGAAATTACACATACATTCATACCCACACCCAGACTCAGATATTTTACCATTTGATTAAAATTGAATACAAATGAAATTAAAATATCGGTATTCTAATGAGACGAAGATTTTCCGTGCCGGCGGCCAAAATTGGAAGCTACTATTGTCATTTTGACTCTAATGTCATTTGGATACATTTTCAATAAACTGACAACCAAAAGATGCTATTACAGCGAACGCTGGCACCGGCACAGAAAAGATTGTGGCTCTATAATAAGTTTTTGGCACTATGCTCCAACCTGACCTCATGCTTCAATCTGACACATACATTTTTACTTTTATTAACCACGAAATAGTAATTACAAAACATTGCGTTCCGGCCAATACCGTAATAAATTGATTATTATAGACACAAACTTAACAACTAACAACAATATTTGGCAACATTTGATTAAATAAGTAACTTAAATTATTTACCGTGATATACACCCCTATTTTGAAATAACGGGACTTGTTAAAATCAGAATATCTGTAGCAATAACTGAATCCATATATCCAATAAAAATATCAAAAATCTTAGTCGATAATTTATCTTTAAAAAATACTAAATAAATGCCGTATTATCAGACGGCATACCAGATATCAAGTATTCTGTGACGACTCGGGTCGATGACCGCGCTCAGCTGTGTATCGCAGCGTTCGCCTGTTGTTCGGTGTAGAATAACAATAAAATTCGGTGGGATTTTGAAAAACTTTGACTTATCATAACTTTTTAAATAAAAGCAAAAGAATAAACTAACTTCACTATTATATTGTCACCCGTCGTTTACATTAGCTGTGTGATTAAGTATCTCGAATTCAAAATAGGGGTGTATATCTTTACTTTCTTAATTATTAATAAAAACAAGAATTATAAATGGTATATTAGTTAATACACGTTTTATCTCTTTCATTCTTTTACAAATGTATGACAGAGAGAAAACGTGGTACATATAATAAAATTATAAAATATCTCTTTTACTTATAAATTAATCAAAAATGTTATAAAATAAATAATACTAGTGCCTAGTACTTATTTAACTTAAATTTTAATTAAACAAATATTTCTTTTTTAATTTAACTATGTTCTCTGCAACAAGTACACAATTAATCTAAATTTAAACAACCTAAAACAGAAAAACAACGCAATGGACGGTTATTAATCATAAGTTTAGTCTTTGTATAATAAATAATAGCAATAATGGCGCCAATTACACAGTTTTTTTTTTTCAAAAAGTGTAAACGGGGGCCTAATATAACTGCCCCCTTTGGCCTTCAAGCATTCCTTAGTACATCTCTGTATTTTTAATGACAGCATAGACAACTTTTTCATAAAATGTGCATTCCTTTTCTATTTATAATAAATAGATATCTTGTAGGTAAGTACAAAAAATAGGAGCTATGTAGTATAATACCCAGTTTCGCCCTTCAAGCATGCCTTAGTACATCTCTGTACTCTAGTAACGAGTTAGGATTTTTTACCATATGTGCATTCTATTAAAATATGTTGATAAGTATAAGATAAGTTAGGTATTAAAAACATTATTAAAATTTAAATATATTATGTCAAAAAGGTTATATTTTAAGTACTTAAAAATGTATACATCGATATTTTAAGAAGGTTAAGTATACTTAATAACTATCTATACTAATAATAAAACAGTAGAACCACCGTGTCTGTACATTAAATAAATTTACCTAAAACTGATAGGGGGGGATAAAAGAAGGTCAAAGGAACACAAAAAATCAATTTTCGACTTTCTTTCCTGTCTGTCTGTCTGTCTGTTCGCGATAATCTCAGAAAGTACTGAACGGATTTTCATGGCGTTTCCACATATGGATTAAGCTTAATCTGGCGCAATATATAGGCTTTGTTTCATGTCATTTGGATAACGAAAAGAAAAGTTATCAATAAAAATCTATTTTGTTGTTTTGAATTTAATAAACAATACTCCGCCCACGGCATCGCTTGGGTAATATCCGTTTATATCGCGCAACTTACCACCTTAGTTAGTTCTAAGTTATTGAGATGTTCTTTAAAATTTAGGAGGAATCGTAGTCTTTGTTGTTCTTCGGTCCTCTGATTTCAATAAAAAAAAATATTTATCAACACTTCGCTTCCTTTTGACGAGAAAACATTGCTGACAAAAATACTACATTTTGGATTTTGTATAATAATATTCCATAGATATCAAATTTGACAGAATTTAGAATAATTCAATATCGAATGCTTAAAGGGCATATGCACATAGCGGATTTTCAGGCGTAAAAAAAAATAGTATAGACGTAATATTAAAGTGCTGTGTACGAGCGTACTATGTTAAAGAAACATCAACTGAGTGTCTTTCCCATAATAAAAAACAATAAGAAAACTGCTGATGGATACATTATTAACATAAATATTTTATTTAATAAAATACTTTAGTATATACTAAAGTTCTCAAAATGGTGCATCAGACATCAAAAAAATATCTACAGCACCGTCAAGGTATTAATTCAATAAACAAAATAGTTTTTGGCTACTGCTGCCATAACTACGCAATTCTGCTAATGTCAAAGTAGGTAATCGTAAAACAACACGATGGAGATTGGTCATTATTTTTTTTTATCGAGTATAATCCGTCACGGTATCTACGTGAGAGTGAAAAATAGGCAGTGTGCAAAGGTCCTAAAATTTATGATATTCTTTAAACAAAGGTTGGCAGTATTGAGTTTTAAATATATAGGTGCATTCAACCTTCTTTTTGTTAAATCCAGTAAAAATTATGATATCCATCTATAAATACTTTAGGACAAAAAATAAATGCTTTTAAATTATTGTTAACTGTATTTGTGTGCTTGCATCATGTACAAAACTTTGTTATATGATAGTTCATATTCAAAGAATTTCTCTATAAACTACATTGATGGTTTTGCCTTCTGGGGCTAATTTATATTACTTAAATAAATTACTGACCCGTGGGCAGGCCACATATAGTTTGCCATGCTAAAAACAATTAGACCTTAGGTCGACACCAGCGGCCTTTAGTGTCTGACTCTGGGTTTTATTTATCGTCATAGTAAAACACGCCACGACTGGGAATTGCAGGTGCGCTTGAATTGGAATTGAAAATTGTTAGGGATGAGTGGTATTCTTGGTATCAAGACGGTTTCTTCAACACCACAACCGGTTAAAATTTCTGCTTCAATTATGTTACGTTGTAGATTTATGACCTTTAATCGAGAACCATTGCACAGTTTAGGACTTAAATTACGAATAAGAATTATAGAAACACCTTGCCTTGAAATGGAGAAATGAGTCTGCTGGATTTTGTTGTTCTGGTGGAAAAGTGAACTTATCCCTATTTGAAGATCCACCGGAACCTTTCAAATCATTACTATTAGGAGAATATACACTTTCTAATCATTTTTAGATAATATTCGCGCTTTTAACAGTGCATTTCAAATTACTTCTTTTGGGGCTCAACAAATACCCGAAGGCCCGTTTATGCCTACATTTAAAATTCAAGGCCAAGTATCACTTAATAGGATCATTGTTGCCAGAACGCGAACGAAGTCGCGGGCACAGCTAGTAAGTAATATTTATTGAAATAAATAGTTTTTTCATGACATGGCGTTTGCAAAACAGCGTAAAAATATTAATAGTGACTTAGTACCCAATTTTGTAATAAGTATTTACGTGTATAAACACTTTTTAGTAAGTGCGTGTAAGTATGAAAAGAGTTAAGTAATCATGAATACTATAAAAATACAAATTTCAGTAAGTATAATCCCACCAAAAACATTCTGTAAAAAACTAGCCAAGTCTCGATGGAGCTGCTTGTTTATCTCTAAAAAGTAATGAAATCTAGACAAAGTCGTGCCAAGTGTAAGGTTCCTTACTGCGATTTCTTTATTATTATAGTTATTGTTGTGTGACTTGGCCGTTGAAGGGTACACTGTACACAAGTACACAACTGTACACAAGGGTACAAAACTAGGTGCTCCATGACACTATTGCACCAATCTGTCGCCAGAACCGCTACCCATTGACGATAGAAAATTGCCACTTGAAAAACGTTGATTCAATATCCAGTCAATTGTAGGCTTGATAAAGCTGCGTATTTTAATAATGTTACAACATTACGTGTAAACGAAATTGACTTGTACCCACTACTAACGTTTTAAACAATGTTCAACGGCCAAGTCACACAACATTAACTATAATAATAAAGAAATCGCAGTAAGGAACCTTACACTTGGCACGACTTTGTCTAGATTTCATTACTTTTTAGAGATAAACAAGCAGCTCCATCGAGACTTGGCTAGTTTTTTACAGAATGTTTTTGGTGGGATTTCATTTATTTTTGTTGAAACGTGTTTATATTGTTTTTTTTATTAGATTTTCTTATTTGACACATTTTTTTTCTTTTTAGGAGTAGTATTTTATTACTAAGCGCCCCGCAATTTCACCCGCGTAGTTCCCGTTCACGTTTCCGTGGGAATTTCGGGATAAAAAGTATCCTATGTGCTTCTCCTGATTCTAAGCTACCTCCCCACCAATTTTAAGCCAAATCAATTCAGCCGTTCTTGAGCTATAAATTCCCGTTCCCAATCCCGTGGGCATTTCGGGATTAAAAGTATCCTACGTCCTTTTCCTGGTTCTAAGCTACCACCCCACCAATTTTCAGCCAAATCAGTTGAGCCGCTCTTGAGTCATAAATTCCCGTTCCCAATCCCGTGGGAATTTCGGGATTAAAGTTATTCTTTGTCCTTTTCCTGGTTCTAAGCTACCACCCCACCAATTTTCAGCCCAATCAGTTGAGCCGTTCTTGAGTTATAAATTCCCGTTCCCAATCCCGTGGGAATTTCGGGATTAAAGGTATCCTACGTCCTTTTCCTGGTTCTAAGCTACCACCCCACCAATTTTCAGCCAAATCAATTCAGCCGTTCTTGATTTTTAAATTCCCGTTCCCAATCCCGTGGGAATTTCGGGATTAAAGTTATTCTTTGTCCTTTTCCTGGTTCTAAGCTACCTCCCCACCAATTTCCAGCCAAATCAGTTCAGCCGTTCTTGAGTTACAATTCCCGTTCCCGTTCCTGTATAATTCCCGTTCCCGTTCGATTATCCTAGTTTTTATAGTTTTCCCTTTATGTGGCCATTAAACCCTAACTCTGTACCAAATTTCAGCTCTCTAGGTTTATGGGAAGTACTAGTTCTATTTTGATGATCATGAGTGAGTGAGTGAGTGAGTGTCTTAAATACGAAACTTTGCATTCGCTTAACTTCGGAACTAAATGACCTACAGACTTGAAATTTTATTTTAAGTATGTGATTGTATAGCTTACTGGATGACGAAAATTTCAGCGTTCTGGGCTTATCCAGAGGTTGTCAAATAGGGGCCTGGAAATGCGGCGAAAGGGTTCCTGTAAAGGATGGTACGGCAGTGTTTGCTTCGCGCTCAACTTGGCGGGGGGCACTGCCGTGCCCCCAGATAAGAGATTAAAAATACAGCAGAAAGCGCTGAAATAAATACATTTAGTACAATTTATAATATTGGTCACTCCAACCATCTAAAAGTTACATGGATATACATACTCGTATTATAGGTAAAATTTAATTTATTAAATTATTTATATTCAACTATCTAACTAGGTACTTTGTAATAATATATTCTTATACGCCAATTTACCCCACATGCAAGCAAGTACATCCCTGGTTTAAAATTTGCACATACACAAGTACAGTTGCATAAAATGAAAATGCAGATAATGTTCTTTGGATGTGTAAGTACTAGCTTTATCCAATGTGTTTATCAGTAAAATAAAAAAGGTCCTGTCGTTTAATGTTAACAAAGAGAAGGACAAAATAAAATAGGTTTTGGTATGTTGTTGCAACAACAACCGTGTACGACCTTTATCTTACAATGGGATCTTATTTATTTATTAAAGAAAGGTACATTTACAGTAATGCATATAATATACAGATATGAAGTATTATAAAGATGGTTTTGTTCTTATATGACTACCAATAACAAATGTACACAACATTGACAATAATTACACAAGACAAATAAAATAAAATAAAAAAACTATGGATATAAAGGTTACGTGGTAAAAAATAACATTAAACCATAATCATTAAATCTTAATAATTGATAAAACTTACTACTGAGCAGCAACTTCAACAACACTACATTCAGTGTTAGTTACATTAGTAGGCATTTTCTCCGTAATAGTAATAGTCGTATCAGGTGCCAGGGCTGGCTGCAGGGCGGGGGCAGGAGGCGATCCCCCTGTCCGCATCGCCTCGGGTGACGTGGATGTTGGGAACACAGAGTCACCTTTCCCTGTCGTGGGTAACTGTTTGCATAATTTCGCCATTGCTGTTGCGGTTTCACGGACATCTGAAATGGATGAATATAACTTTTTGTACAGTGTTTCACACACTCAGGTCTTATTACTTATCTAAAAAGTACATCCAAATTTTTACCTCAGTTGGGACTTGAACCCATGAGTAAGTGACAATGTAGAGCATCATTATCTTTAATCAGAATGTCTTTTATTTGTCGTGTAATTATCAACGCATTTTTAGAAGTTTTCTATCTTCAATAACTGATGTTATAATTACCTGGTTGTACCGGATAGGGCGGAGTTGGCTTTGGCAGTCGCGGCGCCGTCGGGGTAGTTGGAGAGAAGTCTTGTTGCGATAACTCTGCAAGGCAAGTTTATAACGTTAAATATGCGAAAGGAAACATTAATTGATTATGTTGCATACTGTCGCAAAATTTGCAAAATTAACCATATTCTGTCGGAAAGTGTATGCATTACGTCTACAAGCCTTTTGCGTCGTTGGATATTTACTGTAGATTCGATTAAGTACATATATGTATATTATATTTCACTGTTCGCTTTCAATAGTTTGAAAATTATAACCAGTAACAGGCCCTGTCACAGCCGAATCATTTAAGAATCAATAACAATAACAACGTACTTACTTATATCTTTTTTCATCATCATCAGCTCATATAATGTCAAACCGAGGGGCTCGAGCCTACCCTGAATTAGGGTGATTAGGCCTTAGTCAACCACGCTGGCCAAGTGCGGATTGGTCGACGGATATCTTTTTTAGTACTTAATAAATAACCCTTCTCACCTTTAACCCTCTTAATGAAGAAATAACAGAAGTAGCAGCACAATAGCACGAGTAACACGAGTATCCCCGCGAGCGCGACGTAGTACGCGATGTGGCTGGGAGGGCGCCTGCCGCGGGGCACACCACCGCCACCCATGGCGAGGCACTGCGGGTGGCCCTGGACAGGGCAATGGACTTTTAGTTTAGCAGATTAGCTGTGCTTCGCTGTTTCACCCACGTAGTTCCCGTTCCCGTGGGAATTTCGGAATAAAAAGTATCCTATGTTCTTTCCCGGACCATAAGCTACCCCTGTACCAAATTTCAAGTCAATCGGTTCAGTAGTTTAGCCGTGAAAAGGTAACAGATGGACAGACTGACAGAGTTACTTTCGCATTTATAATATTATATAGTTAGGAAGTTAGGATATACGTTATGAAATTAACATAAATAAATCACTGGGGCTTATAGTAACTGACTCTTCACTAATTAAAAATTTGGGCTAGGTTTCGTATAAGCAATTGAAGTTGCAACTAAGTAATCAAGTTTTCTAGTATTTGTAGCCGTTATGAAAAAATAAAATTTTTTGACCTAAACCTTAATACTTATGTTAAAAACACAAAAAAAACGGTAGGGCTAAAAAATATGTAAGTAAGTAAAGTACTTATGAAAAGTTTAAAACACTTACTTACCTTATACTACAGAAGAAAGTCCCATTTTAAACCAACAGACACGTCACAAAGGAAAAAAAACTACTAAGTAATTTTCATGTTTCACTTTTTCATCTATTTTTAAACACACTTTAATTATTTCAATAAACTGTTTCCATAATTGTTTATTAATAAACGTATAAAAGTACAAAAACGTAGATTTTTCTATGTCTATACTAATATTATAAAGAGGAAAGATTTGTTTGTTTGTTTGTAATGAATAGGCTCCGAAACTAGTGGACCGATTTAAAAAATTCTTTCACTAATGGAAAGCTAATTTATCAGTGCGTGACATAGGCTATATTTTATCCCCGTAATCCCACGGGAACGGGAACTACGCGGGTGAAACCGCGGGGAGCTACTAGCATTTAATAATTTAGATGTGGTCAAATCACTGCCGTGATTATAACTGAAAATAATTATATTCTTGTAATCTAATATTGTCTCCCACTCGCGACACGGAGAAACACAGTGTCTGACTCACAGTTTTCTTCGGATAACTTATTGAATATTGTATTACTAATTGTGCCCCGCGGGTGTATGTAGGTACGTAAAACTGAGGATATATTTTTATATTATCGAATGGTTTTAATCTAAGTATTGGAAGGTGAGTGGGCAGTATTCTGCAAATACCTATAAGTAAGTAACAATCTTATTTCGGTCCTTCATCACTACATAGTATAAAACATAGTCGTTTTCTCTGTCCTTATGTCCCTTTGTATGCTTAGATCTTTAAAACTATGCAACGGATTTTGATGCAGTTTTCAGTAATAGATAGAGTAATTCAAGAGGAAGGTTTTTAGAATAATTGTATCCCCACATTCCCACGGGATCGGGAACTACGCGGGTAAAACCGCGGGCACTGCTAGTATGATATACTATATTTGAAGTCACTAACAACCCACAACGACTTTGGTTTTCAAAATTTACTACAGTTACTAAACTAATACGTATCAAACATTTGAAGTTTTGAATGCTTTGAACGCGTTTATCTCGGAAACTAATATTGCTTCGAATTTAAATTCTCTATTGTTTATTGAGGAAGGCTATATTTAAACTAATAATACCTAATATTACACATCGACAATTACGAAAGAACGTGGGACAAACCGCGGGGCACACCTAGTTATTAAAAAATCACTAACTAAAGTTCAACTCGAACGTTCTCGAACACTCAACACGGTCCAACACAGTGTTCCTAGTTGGAATACAGCCAGTAGATGTCCTGTAGGATGTCAGGGGGTGGTCGGGGTGAGACGTGGCAACAAGTGTCGCCGACACTCCGGCGCCGGACACAGGGGTGGTACAGAGGGAGGTTTCAGGAAAATGTAGGAGTAATATTTGGAAGAGATTTGAAGATTTTTATTATATACTTTGATATACTATCCTCGGCTATCCTCCGACCCTCGCCTGACGGCTCGGGCCTCAATAGCGCCTCGGAAGTATTCATCAACATTACTCGCTTGTACTATAAATAACTATATTCTATGAATCCACTTATGTTAAGGCTTGTTTGTGCTACGAAGCTGGTTTCGTAGCATTATCAGCGCTACGAACAGCGCATTTTCTTGTAAAAACCTAACCAAGGCGTCGAGTTAACAAGAATACTTACGCATTTTTAAAGATTTCCTGATCTAAAATGATAACGACGGTAATTTAGTTTTACTAGAAAAACTTCACCTTTGTAGGTAAGTAAGTATATGTATAGAGGCAGATTGCTTTCTTACTTACCATTTTAAACTAAAGCTAAGCTACGTTAAGTTATTTTAAGTAAAATTATAACATCTCAATAGATACTTAATAGAAATCTAAGTTTTCATGTGATAACCCTACATACCCGTCGAGACGTCGCGACTCTTAGTCGCCGGAGGACATTCACGCATGCGTCTCCAACTGATGACTCTATCTACGTTACTTATTATAGAAAGTCGTCAACTTCCCACACTTATTCATCTTAACATAAATGATTGACAGGTTTACGTAGTCTTGTATAATGTATCGTATTTTCTTCAATAAATGTTCATATTAGAGAGTGATTCACGATGCTATGAATGTAGGTGCAAATAACATAATCATTCACTACATCATGTCATTATAGTAACTGACCCCTAACTAAGTTCGAGACTTGTGTCTAAAGTATCAGAAACTACGCAAACACTCATTCAAACACACACCCAGACCGGGACAAACATTTGTGGTTCACACAAATATTCACCCCGCACGGGAATCGAACCCGCAACCTTACATAAAGTTACCTTAAATTAAGTCTATGATATAATGTTGATCATTGAGAGGTTTTATGGTTCAGGTTCTATGTTCGGACGGTGAAAAAGTAAAACGAACCCTCCAAATCTTCTGGAACGAACTTCATTTTCGCGCGTTCCGAAAGGGGTCAAGACGGAAAAAAATAACCAAAAGTTTAACGACATTTAATTCAAATTTCGAACAGCGCGTTTATTTAATTTACTTAATTCAAATTTCGAACACTGCGTTTATTTAATTTAAGTACTTAATTCAAATTTCGAACAGCGCGATTATTTAATTTCGTTAATTCAAATTTCGAACACCGCGTTTATTTTACGAGTATAATATTAAGAAAGTAGGTAACCTATATAATTATTAAGCAACGGGATGTTTGTACGTACATATAAAGTCGAAATCCTCGACTAGTTTCAGCCACGTTCGGTGGCCTTCATCAGGAGGAGTGCGATACGCCCGCGCCGTTGGCGTCTCGCTCTGCACTGACGCAGCGCAGGCGCGCTCTCGCGTCCCGCTCCACAGCGCGTCGCTCTCGCTCCAACGCACGCAGGGCTCGCGCAGTCGGTCGCCCGTGTTGTCGTGAAGTTGTATTGGGTCGTGGGTTCGAGTCCGGTATGTCACTGACTTGTCGCAACGGTGAAGTCCGCGAGTTATCTGTCTCATACTCGGTGTCTGGCTCCGGGACACAGAAAGTGCTGATGGTGTCCTTGTTTCCGTGGACTGTGGATGTGCCGCGCGGGAGTCCTTGAAGACATGGTTTCCAGGCGGGCGGTAGTGTCCAACCGCCGTCTCTGTTGAAGTTCGGACGACGACTAATCTCTATAGCTTCCCGAATTTTGCGAGTTACGAAGAACTTATCTCTAGCTAGAACCCGGTTCTTGTCGAAGCGTATAAAGTGAGTCGTGTCCAAAGTTAACGCGTGTTCTGCTACCGCCGATCGATTGGTATCCACATTCTTCATAGCACGGATGTGTTCCACTAACCGAGTAGACACGTTCCTCTTCGTCTCACCGATGTAAGATTTGCCGCAGTCACAAGGTATCTCGTAAACGCCGGGGACTCCCAACGGGTCTCTGTCCTTCGGAGAGCGGAGTAGTTGCCTTAGCTGTGTAACGGGCCGGAAAATTGTTTTTATATCATACTTGCGGCGTATCATATGTCCAATTTTGTCCGCGTTAACTTTGGACACGACTCACTTTATACGCTTCGACAAGACCCGGGTTCTAGCTAGAGATAAGTTCTTCGTAACTCGCAAAATTCGGGAAGCTATACAGATTAGTCGTCGTCCGAACTTCAACAGAGACGGCGGTTGGACACTACCGCCCGCCTGGAAACCATGTCTTCAAGGACTCCCGCGCGGCACATCCACAGTCCACGGAAACAAGGACACCATCAGCACTTTCTGTGTCCCGGAGCCAGACACCGAGTATGAGACAGATAACTCGCGGACTTCACCGTTGCGACAAGTCAGTGACATACCGGACTCGAACCCACGACCCAATACAACTTCACGACAACACGGGCGACCGACTGCGCGAGCCCTGCGTGCGTTGGAGCGAGAGCGACGCGCTGTGGAGCGGGACGCGAGAGCGCGCCTGCGCTGCGTCAGTGCAGAGCGAGACGCCAACGGCGCGGGCGTATCGCACTCCTCCTGATGAAGGCCACCGAACGTGGCTGAAACTAGTCGAGGATTTCGACTTTATATGTACGTACAAACATCCCGTTGCTTAATAATTATATATGATGTCGTACGTTTCGTTTAATAATAAAATAGGTAACCTATGGCTAACTCTTTCGAGTAAAAACTTTTTTTAAGGAACTTCGTTCCATCCGGTGGTCCCTTGACACCACTCAAGTTTTTTTTTGTATCATCATGCATGTCACCTATATTTGTAGACTGCAGAACATAGGAATCTCTTAATTTCCAGTGGGGACGGTTTAGTGTAGCCTGCGTCCAACGCTTTGCATCAACCTTTACTGGTCGTCTATATCTATATCATCATTATATAAAAGGCTTTGTCCTGAATGACTGATGGATCAACGCACAGCCTAAACCGCTGATCGTAGAGACCTGAAACTTGGAGGGTGTGTTATTTGTATTACGTAGGCGTCCGATAAGAAGGCATTTTTGAAAATTCCTCTTCTAAAGGGGTGAAAAGGGGTTGCAAAGTTTGTATGGGGCAACGTGATTCCGTGGTCTGATTAAGTTCAAACTTGGCATAAATGTTCTTCAAAAAGATTAATTTAATATGTGATACTCATTTTTCTTAAAATCATCACCTAACATGATTAAAAAGGGGTAAAAAGTTATTTTGGGGTTGATTTGCGTCGAAATTGATATCAATACTCCTTTGACATGTGTTTCAATTTTTAATTTGACAGCTGAATGACAAAATGGCGGACTAAAATAAATTGACGGAAAATGAGGCAGCGTATCAAACCTATAAGTACTTAAATAAAAAAAATACCGTATTTTTACTTATTAATAGATATTTATCAATATTCTTCACCCCGCATTATAAATCTAGACATAAATTTAAATAACTATTTCAAATATCAAATCTGTAGGTGAAGTAGTTTTTTTCATAAAATGTACCAAATTGTTGCGTTACAAGGGCTTCGGTTTGCTCGCCCTAATTAAATATTTTACTTCTGCTTATCATATCTTCAGACATTTTTGATCTAAAATATTACTATACGAAAATTATTATTCATGTGCGATTTATCGATTTTAGCTTTATGATATGAAATTAGTTGAGTCGAGCAGGGTTTTTTTATAACTAAATCACCCACTTATTACAGATTCGCTTAATTACAATCCAGAATCTTTCCAGAATTTTTCGCAGAATCTAAATCACTTTCCAATATAGTAGAACGCCGATTAACCGAATCGCCAATTATCCGAATCGGTCCTAAGTTACTATCTAATGTATGTACCTCTATTAATTGTTGTGATTTATTATATTTTGTACTAGCTGTACCCCGTGGTTTCACCCGCGTAGTTCCCGATCCCGTGGGAATTTTGGGATAATACGTAGCCTATGCTCTTTCCCGGACCATAATCTACCCCTGTACCAAATTTCAAGTCAATTATTTCAGTAGTTTAGTCGTGAAAAGGTAACAGACAGACAAACAGACAGAGTTACTTTCGCATTTATTATATTAGTAGGGATTTTCGTTAAGGCCCGCTGGGATTGCAACTTAAATATAAATAAATAAAATAAGTTACTCTGGATCGAGATGTTTAAGTGAGCTATAGATATTGTAGAACTGTGTTTGTTAAAGTTATTATAGTTTATTCTACGTGTGACATCGTTTTTAAAGTTCCGTTCCACAAGGGTAAAAACGGAACCATAATACTGAGACTTCGCTGTCCGACCGTCCGTCTATCACCAGACTATCTCAAGAACCATGGACATTGGACGTATGATATGAGAGAATGATGCATATTCAAGGTCAAGAACGGTAAGCTAAAGCTACACTTGAAATTTTCACAGATGATGTATTTCTATTCTATAGGAAAAAATACATAAAATAAAATAAATATTTAAGCGGTTCTTCTCAATACAACAAACGTGTTGTCATTTTTGGTACGAAACCCTTCGTGCGCGAGTCCAGCTATGTGCTGTCTATGTGCGATAATCCGAATTTTCGATTATCCGAATGGACCCCGGTCAATTAATTCAGATAATCGGCGTTCTACTGAATGTATTGTGTAATGAAACGCCGACTCTTCCGAAGAAAAGATGAAAAAATGGGATGGAAGTGGTAGTGGGGTAGAAGGGGTAGTGGCGTGGAAGTGGAGTGGAGTGGTGTGGATGCGGGATAGGCGTTGAAGTGAGTAGAGATGTGGAAATGGGATTAGTGTGGATGTAGGACGGTGTGATAATTTTAATTTTCAATTTATTTAATAAACATTTTGTTACAATACAAATACATTTAGCGCAATTATCGAGACTTTACCTCCCAAACTAGTTTAAGACCCGAAACTCGATAATTGACGGTTTTTGTACTTTTTGATCTAGTCATATTATATGAAAAGCGTATTTTATAAACATGCTTTTAGGTAATAATTAAAGGAAATATTGTCATCTAAAAAATACTCTGAGAAAAACAATATTATACAGAAAACTTATAAAATATATCAAGAAAACTGAACATATGTTTTCTGAATTTCACTTTTAGCATTAACTTCCATGCCTTCGGATTCTAGTAATTCGACCAATTTAGCACTAAAAATTAAACAAACTTAAAGTCCAGATCCTTATTAAGGAAATACTCATAGGAAAATTTAATTGTTATTCTAATTATTATTGAAATCGAAAAAAATATAAAGTTAGAATTTGTAAAAATCACACTCAAGAAAATCGTAATTTACGTTGATAAATGATGCTCAAAACGTTATTAAAATTACCTCAAATAATAAAAGAATATTTTCTACAACAATTATACTAAAAAAAAATCTCTAAAACAAATTGTCTTTTTTTCTACAAATATTTTAAAATCATCATAAAACTACTATAAAATCGGACGCACGAAACAATTCAATCAGTCTGCCGCGAGGCTTTTTAGAGAGAGGACATATCGCTCCTACCGAGCGTTTGACCTTTGCGGCGCGTACGAATTTTATGCGATAACTCATCAACATGTTTTGATACTCGATAATAATTTTTGTTTTATAATTTGAATTATTTATTAAAAAAAAATATTAACATTTATGATAACAAATAATGTTTTAGAAATAATGAGCAATAAAACAACATTATTTTAAACCGACTTCCAAAAAGGAGGAGGTTCTCAATTCGGCCGGTATGTTTTTTTTTATGAATATGTTCAACGATATCTCCGTCAATTCTGTACCGATTACTAAAATTCTTTTTTTATTCAAAAGAATGGACTTGCCGTTTGGTCCCATGTCAAGGAAACCAGGATCTAATGATGGCATTCTAGAGAAATTGAGAGGAACTTTAGAAAATCGTAGGGTGATTAGTGCATTTGTTAAGTTTTTCGTTAATTATCTTAAAGCATTATAATTAAATGAAGGTTTGGAGTCGATCTGATGATGGACCTGGAAGATAGTCGAGGGAACTCTTCAACGACTAACAGCAGTTACCTCGTGTTTGGGCTTGATTAATTTGTATCGATGAGACCTTTACAACCAGATAGGTTGTGACACTCAAAAGTAATAAAAAAAAAGACTTTAAAAGCTGAAAAGTATAAAATAACAAATATTTAATTTAATACACCTTTTATGCGATGCTAATTTATACTTTTGTGTGTATGTTACCTATTGATAAGTGTGAAGTCGGTGCCAAGCCTCAAAGAAATAAAACTATTAGAAAAATAAACTACAAAATTATAATTCGAGATGACCGTTAACGAACGTTTGCCCGCTTGGATTGGTCGCATTTTTATTTTATTTATGTGCTACATCGCATAAGAGGTATTACATTACATATTTGTTATTTTATACTTTTTAGTTTTTGAAGTCGGTTTTTTTTAACAAAAAAGGAAACGAAATAATTTAGAAAGTCCTGCTTTTAGCGCTAAAAGGTTGTCCCGATAATATATGTTGTACATATACAGACGAGGCATTTTTCAAGTAGGCGTGGATGACGATATTCAAAACTATAAGGAAAGGAATATCGAAAATTGCTAGCGATTTTAATAAAAACTAAAACTGCAATTAGTATATGAAAAATCAATACCCCATTATGGCAAAAAATATATTATTCACAAGTAAGTTATAGATTTTTTTTTACTCGTATGTTGCTTTGTTTTTAAAAAGTTTCGTTACTTACCAAAAAAAAATCATGTCTTATTTTAAAAACAAAAAACTAAGTATTTGTCTTATTCATTATTCCTTGTTGTGAATAATGGAATATCGAATCGAAAGGTATTACGTAAATTATATCTAATCATATACTACCTTCTACGAATCGTAAAAAAAAATATACTCGTATTTATACTTTTGTCAATAACTTTAACACAATTTATAATTTCCAATGGATCAAAACCGTTCGGCCGGAGTATTCAGAGCGAGCGCGCCGTCACCACATAGACAGTGTGCATGCGGACACGCGTGCGCGTCTGTGTGAGTGAAATTTGAGTTGTCGCGCGCTAGATCACGGCTCTTAAACTGTATCATGGTAAGGTAATGCCTCTCAAATTACGCGCACATATAAAATATCATAACAAAATAAATAAATACACATACATAATATTTTACATAAATACCTTACAGACTAACATAGATACAAAATATAAAACTTAAAACTAATGTGTTCAATGTAGAGCGTCGGTGGCGTAGGGGTTTAAGGCATTTGACTTTCGATCGGAAGGTGCCTGGTTGGAACCCCACCACGTACCAATGTGTTTTAAATCATCATTACCAGTTCATTGATCTCCCTACCGAGGGTACAAGACCAGAAATAAGTAATGATGAGTGATGTGGAAGTGGGAGCGGTGTGGAAGATGTATTAGTGTGGAAGGGGAGTGGGGTAGAAGAGGTAGTGGCGTGGAATTGATATTAGGGGGTCAGCATCAGCTACCTAAGGAGGGGCTAGGGCCTGTCCTGAATCATATCTAATAGGGGTATTTTAATTATGTAGTGCACATAAAATATGAAAGTTTACCTAATTTATATGTCACTAGCGGCGCCTCGCGGTTTCACCCGCGTAGTTCCCGTTCCGTAGGAATATGGGGATAAAAATATGCTAAAAACCTTCCCACTGAATCACTCTATCTATTAAAACAAACCGCATCAAAATCCGTTATGTAGATTTAAAGATCTAAGCATACATAGGGACAGAGAATGCGACTTTGTGTTATACTACATATGTATGTAGTGATAACGAATAATATAGGCGTGTTTATTGTTAAATTTTAATCTCGACTGCCAGACCCACATATTGATTAAAGTTATTTTATTACATCGATATTTAGCGTTAGCCCAAAATAACTATTCTTCGCGTACGAAGTCGCGGGGCAGAAGCTAGTCCATCTATATTTTTCTTTCTCGGGTATGGGAACTTTATAATAATGTGATACGCTCCGATTTTACTGGGGTTATTTTTTCCGTGTTAAAATGTTAAAACCAAGATTTGCTTTCACAAAAATATTGTCTAATTTGGTCAAGTCGTCATGACCTGAGCAAAGGTTAAATTTAAGCAAAGGTTTTATTGTTTCTGATACCCTAGATCTTCCCTAGATACAAGTTTCGAACTTAGTTAGGGGTCAGTTACTGTAATGAGGTGATGTAGGTAGTGAATGATTATGTTATGTTATTGTATTTTCAATAACTAAACAACAGATTTATGATCAGTTTTATATACTTACTTAAGTACCTACTTACATACTCTTATATGCAAACATTTAAATTATTACAAAACTACCTAACCCAGGAATCGAACCTCCGATCCTTAGTTGGGAAGTTTGACATGACCCGGAGCCATATTTGTCGGTATAGTAGCAAGTTACGTAGGAACAATCTTCACTACATAGTATAAAACAAAGTCGCTTTCTCTGTCCCTATGTCCTTTTGTATGCTTAGATCTTTAAAACTACGCAACGGATTTTGATGCGGTTTGTTTTAATAGATAGAGTAATTCAGTGGGAAGGTTTTTAACATAATTTTATCCCCATATTCCTACGGGAACGGGAACTACGCGGGTAAAACCTAGGGCCCTGCTAGTTCTTAAATAAAATATAGATACGTACTTAAATCAATTCTATAAATAAAGGATTTTTAAAAGGACCTCTATCACAAGGGAATAAGGTAGAAAATAAAAGACCCAAATTAATTTCTTAAATTAAAAAATATATTAAAACATATGCACAACATATTACAGCTTAACATTGTATTAGGCACTAAATATAAACAGATTCTACGAACGCCGAACTTTCAACCTTACGGAGATTACAATAAGAAACATTTTTACATAGCAAAAGTTTATTTTATACATTTATACGTAGAATTTTCGAAATATGTTCGTAATTATTGTTTTTTTTTACTTAGGATCACAAAAGTATTGACTTTCAAACAAAAAGAGTACTTAAAAAACCTTTTAAAAACAAGCTATTTTAGCTTTTATTGCATTTTCATGGGTCTTACATAAGTATGCCAAACAGCTCAATCAAATAACCAGAAGTGGTCGAAAAATGGCTTGTAAGATTTGATTACAGGCAACAGGACAGGTGAAACTAAATAATATAAAAGCTTGTAATAGACCCTTCTTATTTAAAGTCGGTTAAAACATGCCGTTTCTTTCTAACTGCTACTTTCTCTATCTTAGGGCCGATTTTTCAATCGTCAGATAAAAGGCCGAATAACTATTCGAGGAATAAAGTTATTAGACTGTTTATCAGAGGAATAATTATTTTGAATTTTTCATTTAAAAATTATCTAGCGAATAGTTATCTATGATTATTTTGTTGCTGACTTCACACTAGCTAGTGCGAGCGAGATACATATATGCAATCTTATGTGCGTTAGACAAAGACAGAATTTAGTTTGATATTTTGACAATCTCAAAACTTTGACTTTGACAAACCCCAAATTCTTTCAATTGATTGAATTGAATTTTTCGTTTATTTGTTTTATTTTATCATTAATCAATGAAAGTAAATAATCTACGGTTTCCTTTTTTAATCGAAATCTCCTCCAAAATTCACTTTCATCCCATTTGCTAAAGTGATCGGGCCTCTCTTGTAAAACGCGGGTTTTCCTCTCAAGGTTTAAATAATAAAGAATTTCTCGTTCCTCTTCGATAGCCAAATCGTCAATGGTTTCAAACACACCATCATGAAAAATCACTACCTAAACTTAAAATAAGTCGTCTTGCGTACGTTTCAGTTCAAAACTAATGAAAACTATGAATGAAAATCCTAGTATTCGTAGTGTTCGCCGTCGATAACTGACAGATAAACCTCTATCTGGCCCACAAAGTAGCAGATAAGTTTATTCCTCAGATAGAGGCTTTATTCGTCAGTTAACTACTATCTGACTATTGAAAAATCAAGAATCCTGTTATCCATCGAATAAACGCTATCTGGTTGTTTATCTGACGATTGAAAAACCGGCCCTTACTCATATAAATGTATAAAACAAACTAAATAACTTAATATCGTACAAAAATCAATCAAATATAGACTTTATTCAGCGGTAATAAAGTCCAATGTACTTATTGATGAGAAAACTATTTTTTCTTTATTTTTCAAGTATTTTATTTAATAAAATTGTTAGTTTAATTATATACACAAATGAAATATTAATGTACCTGCAATTTATATGACGTAATTATTATTTAAAGAATTACTTTAATGTTTCTGTATTAGACATAATTTGTTTTTGAGGTAAGCAAATGCCTAAAATTATACCCATTGAGGAAATATAGCAATATTTATCATGCTTGACTAATGAATTATGCGTGTTGGTGATCTCAGACAAGCATTGCTCCATCCAGGAATCGAATTGCATGATCTAAATGATTATCACTACATAGTATAAAACAAAGTCGCTTTCCCAGTCCCTATGTCCCTATGTATGCTAAGATCTTTAAAACTACACAACGGATTTTGATGCGGTTTTCAGTAATAATAATGCTAAAAACCTTTCTCTTGAATAGTAATTATATAATAGTAATTCTACTATTCAAGAGGAAGGTTTTTAGCTTAATTTTATCCCCATATTCCCACGGGATCGGGAACTACCCGGGTAAAACCACGGGGCACAGCTAGTTATAAATATACAACATATAAAATGAGAGCTGAATATTTTTTGTAAACTTTTACATTCACAAGTGCTTCTTTAAGGTCCAAACTTTATTTTTTTTACAAAAGAATATTTAAATTAAACTGCCCAAGCTAAAAATATCAATGCCCATCAAGAACCAAATTATGCCCAAACCAGAAACATACTTAACACCTATTTTACCAAAAAGTTCATACACTTCACGCCATTTTTTTGCCAAACATCACTCCATCAATATTTGGACTAAATATAATATTAATATATATATTTAATTTAATTTAAGGCGATCATATTACAATGAAGACTCTATCCTTATTAGCCAATTTAACAAATTATTACCCTAGATACAGTGAACCACAAATGTTTATCTCGGTCTGGGTGTGTGTGTGTGAACGAGTGTGTGCGTAGTTTCTGATACCCTAGATACAAGTGACGAACTTAGTTAGGGGTCAGTTACTGTAATGAGATGATGGAGTGAATGATTATGTTATTGAATAGTTACTACTTTTTTTCAGAAGACATTTTATTAATGAAAGAGAAGATATTCATAATTAGGGCAAGCAAAGCCTTCCTAATTCAAAAATTTATAGTTTTGTGGTACATATTACGGAAAAACTAGAGCACCTACAGATTTGATATTTAACAGAGTTATTTCAATTCATGTCTAGATGTAAAATATTACTAAGCTATTGCATAGCTTCTATCGAGGGCCTTGAGCGCGGGGACCGAATCCAGAAATTCCGTAACGAAAAAACCTCACGTTTTTATTATTTTTTTATCGAAAACTTTTTTTTTGTAAATTTTCCAAAAAGTTTTTATAGTAATGTAGACAAAGTTTTTATTGTATGAAGTCCCAAGTACGACATCAAAATTTCTTAGCTTAGGATTACAATACAAAAATTAAAAAAACAATCACTTAGTTGATAAAATTGCTATGCAATAGCTTTACCGCGGCAGTCTCCGAGTGCCACACGTTTTTTTTGTAAATGAAATAAAACGAGGTTTTCACAATTTATATGCCGCGGGCAAAAGGCAGTGTCAGAAAATTTTGCGATCCCGCAAAGACACAATTTTATCTATTTACATTTTGCTTTTTCATAAATTATGCGGATTAGAGTCTTCATTGTATATACATACATATGTAATATTAATTCAATTATAATACATACTTATATAATTATATGTAAAAGTATTGAAGTGCTTACATTAGTTACCTAAATGTTCCGTGCTGAGTGCACTGAACAATTAGGTTCAAATACCAGTAAGGACCTATTTCACCACAGTAGTCACTCACAAGTTTTGTCTTTGTCACTTGATATAAAGTAAAAAAGAGACAAAACTAACTTTACTTGAAGGTCGTGAAATATTTAACGTAAGCACTCAATAATAATGTCCCTAATCACGTTTATAAGCGGCCTCTAATATTAGTTATTGATATTTATACATATTATAAAACGGTAATTTTGGATAATGTTTTGTGATGTTCTTTTTCATATATAAAAGAAAGTCGTGTTAGTTACACTATTTATAACTCAAGAACGGCTGAACTGATTCGGCTGAAAATTGGTGAGGAGGTAGCTAAGAACCAGGAGAAGGACATAGGATACTTTTTATCCCGAAATTCCCACAGGAACGGGAACTACGTGAGAGAAACCGCGGGGCACAGCTAGTAAAAAGATAAATATCGGGCCACACTACTAGACATGTGTAAGTAATGCGAGCGATGTATAACGCGTGATATTTCCCGAACTGTAATATCACCATTTATTCGACCAAATTAAACATAACACATCACACTGAACATGCCGCGCGTAGCTAGCGCGGAATATGTATTACATTGCATTGTTTAATTATTTTTCAACACACTTACTCATAAAGTAGCTTTTATTTCTCCTCAATCAGGCACATAATGACGCCCATTATTCACGTGTGAGTTATATTTTTTTTTAAAGTTGCTTTCTGAGTATTTTCCTTGAGATATTTAATAGACGACTCATTATGTATATTTAACAAGCTTGATAGTTATCGAAAGAGAAAAGTAATTTTGAAAATCAATTATAAAATATGTAATTGCAAAATTACTAAAAAACTAGAATTACTTTTAACAATTACATTAATTAAATTGTCACTCACATAATTAACACCATCACAAAACACGATCCAAAATTGTTTAGTAAATGTAGAATGTCCTACTGTTGATTATATCACATACATATCGATACATGTGTAGTTATGTAGTTTATGTAGCCCACGACTGTAGCTGGGCCAGTTCTTCGTCTTCCTCTGAAAATTATAAAAAAAGAGAAATATTATTAAAAGAAAAGTCTAAGGTCGGTTTGGCATTGGCTACTTTTTATAGTTAATTATGGTACAAGCGTGTAAAGTTGGTGATTACTTCCGAGGTGCTATTGAGGCCCGAGTCTGAAGATAGCCGAGGATAGTAATTATCAATACACGCGTGTACTATACAACGTTTTTCAACACACTTACGGAGAAAACTCGTAATAATAAAATAAAATTTTTCGCTAATAAACAAAAATCAGTTTTCCTATTCGCGCGCATCCAACACAACATGGCGATTGGCCATAGAATAAAAGAACATACTTCTAAAAAAAGGGCAACATAGTTGAATTTTGTTTTTAAAATGTATGGACACGATTTTTTTTGGCACCGAAACTTTTTAAAAAACAAAGCAACTTAAAAAGAAGTCTATAACTCACTAGTGAATAAAACGTGTCATTATTCAATAGTTTTGCACAAAAAAAAGTCCCATTATGAGTAAGTGTGTTGAAAAAAATATGAAAGATGATTACTTGTCTTTAAAATTACCAAATAATGTCGTATAACCAGACAGCACACTAGCTGCAAGTATTCTGTAGGAATTTATAGCGGCATTGTACCTGAAGGATAAATACAAATATGTTATAACAATACATACCAGTCTGTTTAGATTTGCTGGGCCTGGGCTTGTCGTGCACCAGCTCGGAGGAGGGCACGTCCGGCAGCTTGTCTGTGGGCACGTTGATACCCAACATCTCTTTGTCTAGGTCCTCCTGTTCAACAAATGAATATAGGGTTAAAGATTGGGTTAATTTCAGATTAAAAAAGATTTTCATGCAGTTTTAAATACATTTTGTATAAAAATAACAAGTCCGCCATCTTTGAGAGTCGGCCATATTTAATATTGAATGATGTTACATAACTATCTAATATTGTCAAGCTTTTTAGTTGAAAGTTTTGATTCCGAACAGACATACGTATTTAAAACAATTCAAATTAAATAGTTTACTAATAGCTATTCGAGCTCTAAAAGAACTCTCACGAGATTTTCACCTCGTGATTATTTCTGAACACCACAAGATTTTCACCAACAATCTCGGAATTCTTCCTGAACATCACGAAATTTTCACCAACAATCTCGGAATTCTTTCTGAACATCACGAGATTTTCAACAAGACACTCGTAATTATTTCTAAATCTCACGAGTCCCATTACCTGTTCTAGCTCCTCGAGTTCCCTCTCGAGCTCGTCCTCATCCACGTCGTTGGGGAACGCGACGTTGTTGCTGATGGCGTCCGTGATCTCGCGCGAGATGTCGTGCTGCTCAGCGATATCGTCCATAATGTCGTGAACCTTGTCGATGTCGCTGAAATAATAAAAATATGTTTAATTCACTTCAATTCTAAATTTTCTTTAATTTTTAGTATTTTATAGATAGATTTTTTATTCTTCCTTAAACTAAGTTAAGTTTGCTGATGTCTGGAGTGGGTTGATGTCAATAATACTATGGCTGGGTATTGAACTCATGATTTCTTAAAACAATTTAGGTATTGCTGTTTTCTTTGATATGAAGTAAAGGGCCTATTTCACCATCTTCAAGTAACATTCTGAGCGCTACTCACATGTTTTGTCTTTGTCACTTGAAATGAAGTAAGAAAGAGACAAAACCAACCTTTACTTGGTGAGTAACTTTACTTGAAGGTCGTGAAATAGGCCCTAAGACTTACTTTTTAAATTCAAAGAAGATTTTTTGGAATAAATTTTATAGGCAAGCTTGCCTATAAAATTGGAACATAATGAGTTTAAATCAAATTTTCAATCTACAATTTGTAGAACCCACTAAATAGTAAATAAAATATACTAACATATCCTTATGAGCGAGTTTCATAGCGTTAGCAGCGTCCTTCATAGTGTTGAGGACTTGAGCGTTAGTGTTAGCACCCTCCAGCGCTTCCCTCTGCGCTTCAATCTGTGTGAGTGTTCCATCGATCTGGGTCAGTTGCTTCTCGTAGCGCTTCTTGCGCTTTAGAGCGGCAATGGCAGCTGGAAAATTGAGCAATATGATTATTATTATTATTTTTTTCATAGAAGCAGATTGAGTTTGGTAAATCATATTGATTTCTTAGATTTCGGCAACATAAAACTAAATCAGTTTTGATTT
Source organism: Timandra comae (assembly GCA_958496195.1). Classification (NCBI taxonomy): domain Eukaryota; kingdom Metazoa; phylum Arthropoda; class Insecta; order Lepidoptera; family Geometridae; genus Timandra; species Timandra comae. Next base: position 6,775,503 of record OY292377.1, on the reverse strand, counting down.
AAGTTTTACATTTTCTTAGCTAAACACAAATCATATAAAGATTATTATAGAGTATACTACACCAGCATACAATGTTATAATTCACTTAGATAAATAAATTTAACATTACTTAATCATTCACTACATCATCTCATTATAGTAACTGACCCCTAACTAAGCTTGAGACTTGTATCTAGGGTATCAGAAACTACGCACACACTCATTCACACACACACCCAAACCGAGACAAACATTTGTGGTTCACACAAATATTCACCCCGCACACGGGAATCAAACTCACAACCTTACGGATGGCAGTCCGGTATGGTATTCACTCTGCCATTGAGGTTGTCAAATAATGATTGACAGACTTGTGTTGTTAGAAAATGTATTGTATTTATTTTCTTTTCAAACATTTGTGGTTACAATTAATACTTGGTTTAAATACAATAGGCAAGGAAACATACCATCTTTAATTACAATGTCAGTAATTATGCTTTGATAACAGTAAAACAATTAATAGTCAGATAAACCAACATTATAAAAATCTGAGTCATTACCTTGACAGTAACAGAAATATATCTTAATAATTTTATGAGCTAATAATCTAGTAAAACAGTTATTTAAGTCAAAATTGAATCTAAGTTTTATTTATGAATTAATTATTTAGGTAGGAGGTTAGGTGTGTAATAAAGTCTATTAAATAGAAGTTAGATCTCTCTGATTATACTAAGAATTATCTTTAAAAAAAAAGTTCTTTGTTTTGTTTTTCTAATGATGAGTAATTAGTTGTTTGGCACAGATTTTCTTTTTAACTTTTTTTGCTGAATGATATCAAAGAAATCGTAAAAGATGATCATACTTAATTGTAAATTTTGAGTGTGTGTCTTTGAATTTATTAGTTAACAAGGTCGTCGCGAGTTCGCGAGTCATAAGTAGTTACGATTTACGATTATGGTAAAAGAAACGCAAATACATCCAAATTACAATGTATAAAATCACTCACCCCTCTTATTTTTTGTGCCGTTTTTCCTAGCAGTTTGGATTTCTAATTCGATCTTTTTCTCAAGAAACTCCTGCTTTTTCACCAATAATTCTTCTGTTTCACGTAATTTCTGTATTGCTTCATGGGTAGTGGGACCTTTTTCCTCCTTCTTACCACCAAATATCTTACCCAGGAAACTCATTTTGTATCACCAGTGAGTTCTTCTGATGCTAAATATATTATAGATCTCGATATTTAGAAGAAATCACGATCAAATTATGTTTAAAATAAATAAATTGCGATTATTTCAATCGTATCCTTTTTTGCAGGGTATGCGTCATCTGGTAGACGTTCAGAAACTTGATTTATCTGTCAAGTCAATGCAATGGTCAAACTGTCTTCCTTGAGTCTTCTTTTCAGTTTAATTCGACAAGCGAAATAGTAAATAAATTCCAATTGTATTTTATTTCTAATAGTCGCTTACCTCAAAATTACTCGTTAAACATTTAACCACATACTTATAATTATTAATTTGTCTTTTTTAAGTTTCAGAACGTATACAAGAATGAATGAAATGAGAGAAAGAAATACAACAAAAGGAGTGGATGGTTGGATATTGAAAAAGCAAAAACCCTGTGCCTGAGAAAGTAACAAACAAATATAATAAAACAAACTTAAAGCAATTTTTAAATAAAATATTGTACCTAAAAAGTAATAATGACATATGCTTGCAAAATTCATAATTTGGTTTGATTTTGACATTTGCTGATTTGATTTGACGGTGACAGACAAACCTTGACGAGCCTGTTCTGTCATTTTCATTCATGTTTTTTTATACAAATTGTTTGAAAGTAATCCGGCCGTATGATACAATTTTGTGGCAAAATAATAAAAATACGTGTATTTTCACAATATTTCTAACAACAAATTAATATTATAACTGTAAACATGGTTCGGGTAATAACTCAGGAGACTTACGATGAAGTTGTTAATGAAAATATTAAAGAATTCGACATGACCCCTGAGGAGGCGATTAACGATGCTATAGCACAGTTCGAAGCACAGGTATTATTAGTATTTTTATATAAAGATTATAATATTATCTATATTTTCCATAGAAAATATTTTCTTGACTATTCTTAAGTTTTCTTGAATCTTGTGATGATGTCATACATAAAGCCTTATGATATGACTAATATACATAAGCAATTATTTACTTTTACAAAAAAAAATTGTATTCGTCTATGAATAAATTTACTTTCATTTAAAACTAGCTGTGCCCCGCGGTTTTACCCGCGTAGAACCTTATCCCGTGGGAATTTTGGGATAAAAAGTATCCTATGTGTTATTCCTACGTATGAAGAACATCTGTACCAAATTTCATTAAAATCCTTTCAGTACTTTTAGCGTGAAAGAGGAACAAACATCCATACATCCACACATACAAACATTCGGCTTTATAATATTAGTAGGATTTTCACCCCAGCTGGTATTTGAATTCAGAAACATTCTGGAGCATGGCGCTGTACAAAAAACTAAAATAAAACCAACTGGGATACCAAGGCAGCACTGCTGAAAATCTTGAATAGAATATTGTCTTTACTTAATAGCCTTACTTATTGTTATTAATTAAAAAAAATAAGGCAATTCTATACCATAAAACTTTTTTTTTATTTAACCTGTATCATCCCACTTCTGGGCAAAGGTCTCCCCCGAATCCCTCCATCTGTCTCTGTTGTGAGCCAGCTATAAATCTTATAATATTGATTAAATCTTTTCAGGGAGTAAATCTATCAAATATCATAAAAGATCTTGCAATAACATCAGGCGACAATCATTTGGTGTCTGAAACTGTATCAAAGTTGAAAGAACTTTGCAACGGTGATATTAATTCAGAGGAAATATTGACACAATTGGATGTTTTGAAGGTGAGTTTTTACGAAATGAAATACGAATTATCTCCCTCTAAGATCTCCAGCCGAAAAAGGCCTAGTTGTCATGATGTAAGAAATGTAAGTAAATTAATAGAAAAAAATATGTTAAGGCATAGTCGAAATATAAAATACAATTAAATAATGATATACACAATCAAGCAATAATCAATACTCCACTGTAATACAAAAAAATAAGCTAAAAAGTAAAAAGAAAATTAATAACCTGGATCTAAAACTAGATTCTTAATTACTGTAAAACATTATTGTGTATCTCAGAAATATATTCTCTAAAAATTAAATCACATTATTACAAATACAACCAAAACTCAATTATTAATTTTCTTATTTTCCTCAGTCAGAATGCAACAAAGACTTAGCTCGGCGTGTGAGAGCCAGCAAAGATGGCGCCTACAAAGTCCTAATAGATCTCCTTACGTCAAAATCAAATGTATTCCAACAAGAGTTGAGCGAAAGGGATAGAACATTTATAATTAGTGTACTCAATACATTAACAGCACTTATGGATACACAACCTGATTTATTGGATAGCAAAGGGGTTGATCTTATTAAGACGTAAGTTTATAGACTATAGGCATTTAGTTTAAAATTAAAAAAGTAAAAGAAAACATTGAACTACTACATCACCTACCCACCTACTTACCTACTGACCTACTTACCTACCTACCTACTTACCTACCTATCTACTTTTCCACCTACCTACTTACTAACAAGCTACCTACTTACCCAGTTTTACCAATTTATGACATAAAATCAATTTTACTGTTGTTTATCAATAGCAAAATGCTTAAACATTACCAGAAATGAGAATATTACTTGCTAAAATCTGCTGAAATTGCATATGAAAATGAAATATTCTGTTTTTATCAAATACTTTCTTTCCAGTATCTTAGACAATGTAGAAAACGAGGACATATTAATATCAACACTGAAATGGACGTCGAAATGTTGCATCAAACACGAAATGAACAGACAGAAAATATTTGCGAAAAATATACCGGAAAATCTAAAGCTTTTATTGAATGTTAATGGGAATGAAAAGGTGATTTTGAACATTATTTTGTTAGACATAGGATTTATTTTATACTGATGCTTCTTAAGGTGCTAGTAATTGGGTTAAAATTATTATACATCATTACATATCATCATTTTTAGTTATAGTTTCTAATAGTTTTAAAAGTGAATTTTAAAATGTTTTATAAAATTCACCTTTAATGCGACTTTCAAAATTCACTCCTCTTTTCATCCCCATAGGGGTATGGGGAGGAAAAGAGGAGTTAAATATTTACCTCTATAGTAATCCGACCTTTCCTTTAAGATCTTTTAAGAACTAAATATATTTTGTTTTAGTTATTAATAGAAACATTACAAGTCACGCGAAAGTTGACCTTAGACGATGACATTAGAGTTGAATTTGGCAAAGCACACGAACACGCGAGAGAGCTGGGCGCTATGATGTTGGAACCGCTGAAGAGTTTGTTGAAAGGTATATCTTAATAAATGTATTATAGGTAATAAGCTTATTGATAAATTGTTCACACGTTTCTACAACACATACTTAGTCTAGAATCCATGATACACTAATAATTATGTGCCGTAAACGATAAAATCTAGCGGCTTTAAAAAACGCAATACCTATACCTAGTTGCTAAAATACGCAATGAAAAATACCACGATAAAAACGGTCTGAATAAAACTGAGTCTACACTTGATCAACTGTGTATCAGCCAACGACGATCTGAGCTCAAATTCCTGCAAAAGCGCGCTCGTCCGACATTTGTAAGTTAGTCCACACAATAAGTTAGACATGAATTTGTGCTTTGCAGACCTAAATAATGTCGTTTGCAGCCCCATGAGCTAAGTTAGTTTGCTGATGCAGTTTTCCTGAGGCGGTGCATAAGCTAAACTAACTTAGCCTAAGCTCTTAGTCTGCAACTCGCATTACACTAACAGCTGTTTCTAATATTCGATCTATCAATGGTTTTTTGTCAACGGATACAAAACTCTGAATATCCTACTAATATTATAAAGGCGAAAGTTTGTATGTATGGATGTTTGTTACTCTTTCACGCAAAAACTACTGAATGGATTTTAATGAAACTTTACAATAATCTTGCTTATACATCAGAATAACACATAGGATACTTTTTATCCCAAAATTCCCACGGGAACGGGAACTACGCGGGTGAAGCCGCGGGGCGCTGCTAGTCTGTCATAAATATATCTGTGTAAAATGACAGATTATTCAAAATTTCATTCAGATTTATATTCGTCGATAACAAGATCATAGACAGACCGAATATTGCGACCAGCCATAAGTCGACACATAAAAAAGAAGTATGTTTTGTATAGAGCACCCCGACCCACCCCTGGTGTCCGAGCTAGTGTCCACACTATCCTGTGTGCTAGTTCGGAGCGAGCTGTGCGCGGCGGCCGGGGACTGCTCGCTGGTGGACGTGCTCGCCGCCAACTACGACCGCCCGCAGGTTGTGATGCAGGCTGCTAACTTGTGAGTATATTCATTTTGTTGTTGATTTAACTTTAGGCAGTGGCAGATTTACTTTGTCGTCAGTAGACTGTTACATTTTTACTGACAATGTATAAAAATTACAAAATTTTGTCTATGGCGGCTAAGGGCGGCAGTTATGATAGCGAAATCTGCCGCCCTAGGCTCCAGCCTACTCATAAATCCACCACTTATTTTGAGGTCCAAATTCGACTGTGATTCTAATAACATCGATTAAATTAAAACCCTAAAAGAAACATAGTGTCAAAGAAATTACATTAAAACACTTAAGAATCAAGTTAATTCAAACTTTTAATTGAAATGTGCCTTCTCTCCGTAAACATCTACCGATGAGAGAAAAGAATCCTAACTCATATTATAAATGAGAAAACTCTGTCTGTTTCACGGCTAAACTACTGAACCGATTGACTTGAAATTTGGTACAGGGGTAGCTTACGGTCCGGGAAAGGACATAGGATACTTTTTATCCCGAAATTCCCACGGGAACAGGAACTACGCGAGTGAAACCGCGGGGCGCTGCTAGTTAGGTATATTTTGTGAAATGAAACATCCATATCATTTGGTGATGCCTACTTTTATTCATTGAATACTACAATACCATTTCATTTAAGAAAATTTGTAAGAACTTTATTTTGTATTTTTTCTAAATTGTAATAATGATAATAATGCAAACATATCGAATTATTTATATTAAAACAACATCTAAAATCACTACTTATAGTAATGGTGATAACATCAAACAGGGTATTAAAATCTCTCTAGAAATGTTTACGACGTGCATGTGTGTGTAGATTCTGATACCCTAGATACAGGTAACAAACCTAGTTAGGTGCAAATTGCTACAATATGCCGATCAAATGCAGTCAGATCTGTATTTTAAAATCCACACATTTTCTCAGCAGACTGATAATGGGACCTCAAGAAATTACATCTCTGATCATCAAGATGTAACGTCTTATTCTTCACCGTAATCTCATTTTCTAACATGCCTCTCTCATGTATCAAATCTGCTCTTAGCTTCTCTGTTTCCAAAGACCTCTTCTGGAGTAGACTCATGCTATCATTCAAGTCTTTAACTTCTTGTATAAGACCCATTAGAGAGCCTTCGCGGCAGTTTTCCACATTCGGCCTGCATCCTTTGGTATTCAACCTAGTTTGCGCCACTTGAATTCTTTGCGATACCTTCATCATTTCTTCATGTAATGTTTCTAGAATATTCTCCGTTTCAACGATCTTTTGCAGCGTTAGTCGCAATTGATTTTCTAACTCTGTCTTCACTTGCTGCGTTCTAGCTATTCTTTCGCTTAGAGCTTTGTTCACTTTTATATCTTGTGATCTTAAGTCTCTAGCGGTGTTGATCAAAACAGCATCAACCTTAGCTCTAAGCTGTTTGGATCTTTCTAGAGAGTTCTTGAATTGAGTCAAAGCGTTCACAGTGTACTGTTCCCAAGATTGAACATCTGACTGTCCTTCGAATAGTTTAGTAGCTCCTGAGGAATATTTCACGTTTTCAGCTTTAGTTTGCAATTCTGAATTAAAAGTTTCATACTTAAAAGCCAAATATTTGTCGCTCCAATCGCGTTCAAGCGCATGTTTTGCTGCTACATTCATGTTAAGCTGATTTTCAATCTCTCTCAGCATTTCCCTGTGTAATCTCTTTACGTTTTCTATCAATGCTGATTCAGTAAAAAGCGCTTCTTGAGGCATATCATATATTAAATCAGACTGCATTCTATTCCTTCTCATATCTAAGCATTCTTCGTTAATATATTCTGGTATAGTCAACGTGTCCATTGCGTTTTTTAACTGCTGTCTTTGGTGTTCCAATACGTTGATTTCGGCGTCTATATCTCTTATAGCTCGTTCTAGTTCGGATTTCCAGTAGTTGATATGTCTTGCGCGATGTTTTAGCTGGTCTGTGCTGTTACTATAATCATTACACGATGTCTGGTTGACTTTAACGATACAATTCTTTGTTATAGATGTGTTGTCATCTGTTACGTTGATTATTTCGCCTTTCAATACTCTATCGTTATGTGCATGCCAGTTCTGCATTGATGATAGTCCGTAGTTTCTATCGCCGAACGACATGTAGTCGCCATTTTCTGCTGTTGTTGCCATTTTTTTTAGTTTTTACTCGAAGGCGCCTGGAGGGCTGTTTTTTTTTGCTTTACGAGTTGTCTGGGAAGTTTTTTTTCTTCGATTGCTCTCTTCAACTATTTTGTTTTTTGGATTTTTCTCTTGATGTGTGTATAAGAATAAACTTTTTCTTTCTTGGATTTCTCGTATTTTCTAATAACTATTTTCTTTTCGGATTTTTCTCTTTAATTTCCGTATACTACTATAACTTTTCCTTATTACAATTTTCTCGTAATATTGGTATTTTTAAGATTAATAAAATTTTATCTTTTCTATAAATAGTAGGATTTTTTCTTCCCTCTCAAAAGCCAGTCTTTTCAAAGCAAGCGACAGTGACCGACTAAACAATAATGATAGGCAAAGGACTTCATACGGTTGCTAACAGGAAGTCAACTTGTATAATCAATATAGTCCTCGTAATTTTATATGGAAAGTCAAATTTGCATTCCGTTCGTTTTAATATAAGGGTATTGAACACGCAAGTTACAGATATGTCGATGAATAAGGTTTTTGTAGGTCATTATTTTATTTTGATTTGACTGATTTCAAAAATGGAGGTTCTATGTTCCGCTGTATTTATTTTCTTATGCTGACCGATAAATTTGTGATTCGTTTCTAAAATTATTATTTTTTTGTTTTAAATGAATATTTTTGAGATCGTCCTATTGGCACCAAGGGAGGATCAGATTAGGTAATCCCATTAAAGTTTATTTTTAACCCCCGACGCAAAAAAGGGGTGTTATAAGTTTGACGTGTCTGTGTGTGTGTGTGTGTATCTGTCTGTCTGTGGCATCATAGCTCCCGAACGGATGAACCGATTTCAATTTAGTTTTTTTTTTGTATTAAAGGGGACTTACGTGCGAGTGTTCTTAGATATGTTTGATGAAAATCGGTTGACCCGTTTAAAAGTTATGGGGGTTTGAAAGTAATTGTGTTGGGGGTTTTTTAAATTTTTAATTTAATGTTTAATTTATGGAAGATGTGTCTACAACACATTTTTATGTCAGATATGTTATAACGAAATTTAATCAAAAATTGTTTTAAAAGCATTAATATAAAAATTTCAAAATTATAATTATATTTTACTAGTAGCTCCCCGCGGTTTCACCCGCGTAGTTCCCGTTCCCGTGGGATTACGGGGATAAAATATAGCCTATGTCACGCACTGATAAATTAGCTTTCCATTAGTGAAAGAATTTTTGAAATCGGTCCAGTAGTTTCGGAGCCTATTCATTACAAACAAACAAATCTTTCCTCTTTATAATATTAGTATAGATGATAAAATGATGAGATTCATATCATATTGACTACCATTTTAACATGTTTAATAGTGTTTACTTTACTTTTTATCTTTTGTAGAGTAACAGCATTAGCGGGTAACGACGACGTGAAACGTGATTTGGTGAAGAAAGGAATCGCTCCGATACTCGTTTCCGTGTTGGACAGACATGCGGTGAGTGGATATTATTGTTAATTTTACTGCTTGTATCGCAAGGTTTTACCTGTTCTGTCTATTGGGTATAGTCCGGTCGTAATTCACAGAGAATATTGTACGTTGACCTGTAGCTATCTATCTCTGTCGCACCTGGGTACATTATATTGCGTCCCGCTCGCCATTGCATCCATGCGAGTAACTATAATAATAAGAATCCGAATCCCCACCAGAGTAACGCGGCAACATGCGCAGCGCTCCTCCGCAGTGTATCAGCTGTAGCCCTGCGCGAGCCGGCCCACGGGCGGGCGCTAGTCGACAGCGGGGCGCACCACGCTGTCGTACAGGCGATGAAGATACATCCGGATGATGGGAAAGTACAGGTACTTAAAAAATATGAAATTTATTGTTTACTAGATGTCCTGTGGTTTTACTTGGTAATTATTACGAGAAGCGATTGTTGCGATCAAATAGCCGTTCTGATAGCCTTCACTGAATTAGGGCGATCAGGCCATCAGGATTTCACACAGTGCAAAAACATTGCGAGGAAACCTATGCACACCGTGGATCCCACTATTTATATTATTTCGGGTAGATAATAGCTATTTTTTGCCGCCATAGAAATAAAGGATTATAATTTCGAAAAATAACTAAGTACTTTTATTTTGTTTTTCTAAGTAAATGGTGGAATATACGCCTGAGAATAAACCAAAAATACAAAAATATTTAACAAAACAAATCTTTCATAGAAAAATGCCTGCTGGGCGATACGCAACATGGTAGCCCGATCCCGCGATCTGATCCCCAAGTTCCTGGAGCTGGGCGCGGAGTCGACGCTGCACTTGGCTCTGTCCAAGTTCGCGGCGGAGTTCGCCTTCGACATCAACTCCGCGCTGCGCGACTTGGAGTGCCAAGTCACTATGAACGAGCAGTGGACCGGCACCGGGAAGCACTTGGAACAGTAGATACAGATGATATACGGAGTTATTTGGAATTATTTCCTTATGTAATGATAAATACATAATACAGTATAATCTCACTAATTAAAAACCGGAGGGTGCCGGATTATTGGAATGTTCGGATTATTGGATTATAGTGAAAAAGTCATAGGTAAAGAATAAAATAAAGCATTTCATAGAGGGAGTCAATGTATGTAATGTATTCGATTAACATATACATATAGTTCATTCATTTGGCGGTGAGACAAAATGTAAACAAACCATGAAAAAGGTTATTTTGTATGTCATGTTTTACCAATAATACATAGACTACTCCCTACTGACTACTTGATATTTAATTAATCTTTGAAATATAGAATATATAACATACTAGCTTTAGCCCTCAACTTCGTTCGCGTGTAATAGTTATTTTAACACGCGACTTCATTTATGTAGAAGGTGAAAAAATAGTTATTCTGTGCCGCCGTGCACTAGCCAAGTCGCCTTGTGGTAGTAACTATTTAGTAATCTGTGGCCTTGATCATAATTTTGCTGTAATGTTATTTTAAAACTAAGATATCTTCTAAGATACTTATTGAAATCAAATCATGTAAAGGCAAATGTCTTTTAGATTAAATACTTTTGCAATGTAAGCTCAAAAAATGTGTTTTTTACCACATCACATTAGAAACCCCTAGATTTATCGGTGTTTCTCTACAATATCATGCATGTATTATACATATAAACTTTCCTCTGGTATCACTCTATTAAAAAAACCGCTTCAAAATCCGTTGCGTAGTTTTAAAGATTTAAGCATACATAGGGACGGACAGACAGCGACAGCGACTTTGTTTTATAAGTACTATTTAGTAACCATAGATGAAAGATTGGTTAGATACCGCGATACCTGATGAGATACATATATTATTAATAGTTACTCGCATGTTCACACTGCCAGCGAGTAACTATTATGATCACGGATGAACAGTTCAGTTCATCCGTGATCATGGCGCTTGCAACAGCGTAGAAATATTGGAAACTCGAAATCACTACCTTTGAGCAATTGGTAGGGAATAAGACACTCTGGCCATAAAATACCTGGAAATTTAATGAAATACCTATAATGCGTCTCGGAGATTTTTTGTCGAAGCATATATAACAGCCTGAATCAAATGATTGACATACGTTACGCGCGTTTTTTAAAATATGCAAAATTAAATGTATTTTTTATAATCTAACTGAGATATTTTTTAAATTTTTTTGCGTAAGAACATTCTGCAGAGTCTTAGAAAACTACAAAAGAAAAAGCCAAATCGGTCTAGCCGTTCGCAAGTTATGACATGATAACGGCAAACGGGTTTCATTTTTATATATATAGACTAGCGGCGCCCTGCGGTTTCACCCGCGTAGTTCTCGTTCCCGTAAGAATATGGGGATAAAATATGCTAACGACCTTCCCACTGAATCACTCTATCTATTAAAATAAACCGCATCAAAATCCGTTGCGTAGTTATAAAGATCTAAGCATACATAGGGACATCAGGACATAGGGACATAGAAAGCGACTTTGTTGTATACTGTTTTTGATGATTACACGAAATTTGTTTCTTGAAGTATTATTTTTACACAGTTTCACCACGCAAACTGACATTTTATTACGTATTATGTTCAAAATTCAATAAAACATTAGGAACATACGCCTCACAGACAGCTTGCAGTGTGACTGGCTAGGATACGCCGGGTAAGTATGTACGTGTAGTATTTGTTGCCGCATTTGACTACGTCGGCGATACCTACCGAACACAGCGAAAAAAATTCTTCATCTAAGGTAGTAATAGTAATGACGATGATAGTTGACATTACTAAAACCTAAAAATGCTGTGAATCTCAAACTATGGATACATTTTAATACTACTAAATGAAGGTGAACAGTCATTTTATGTAATGAAAGTAAAATTAATAGTTTTCGTATTTAGCCGGATTGTACCCGTAATTTTTACTCTTGATCAACTCGTTGACGTGAGTGTTTTTTTCCCGATTATATAGTAATGTATATAGTAAATTTTTGATAATTCTTTGTTTAAAGTAATTATTGTATTATGTTTTATATTCAGTTATCGTTAGATTTCTGTTATCTGAACGTTGATTTTGATGAAAATAAGTGAACCTGGTTCAAACAGCGCTTGCACTTTTACTTCGCCGAAGATCCAAACATACACCAAGGCGTTCTACGGAAAAGGAGACTGTTCAATGTTATTAATATATTTAAATACGTAGAAGAGACTTGGCCAAAGATTCGTATCCCTACAAAAATTATATTGTATATAACGACTTCACGAGCCGTTTACCAATTTGTAAGAGAAAAAAAGGAAAATCCATGTTGGAGCTCTTCTTCTTCTGAGGATCACCAATAAATAGTAGTTTATTTATTTTGTAGTAAAACAATTCAGGTGCTTACATGATTTTTTTTTACTTGTACTCAACTCATCCTGTTTATTACATTTTTATTGATTTTTACACTAAACTAAATTACTTATAGACGACTTATCAAAGATGCCTACTTAGTCTTATTTTACTTTCATGTTTATAACTCTAAAAAAACAATATATTTTTCGCCTAAAAGAGCTAAAAGTTTGACAACCAGTATTTCTTTGTTTACATTTTGTCTCACGGCCAAATGAATGCACTATAGGTACATATGTAATTAACTATGTAGTTTTAAAATAATCCTTAATTGAGGTCTGCTTTTGTGCAACTTGTAGTCCTTGCTTAAAAACCTTTTCTCGCATGTTGCGAAGAATTATAATATCTTTGGCAGACATGCCGTTTTCTTCTGCCCATGTTATGCACGTATTGAAACAAATCAATGCATTATCTGGTTTAACTCTTACAGCAGTTGTAGTAGTTGGTGGCCCTAATATTTCTACAAAGCTTTCTTCTTGTACTGCTTCAGATATTATTTCTTCATCTGTCATAATTTGCTCTGTTTTTTCGATTCCTTCAAACCAAGAATTTAAATTTTCCTCACTTGTCTCCAATCCTTTTTCTGATAGATTTTGTAACCAATGGACAATAGGCACATTATCTTCAGGATCCCATTCATCTGTTTCTTCTGTTTCTGATACATCATTCATTGTGGGCCATAACTTTTTCCATGAAGATTGGATTAAGTTAGATGAAACAGACTTCCAAGCATGAGCGAGAGAGAATACAACATCCTTCAAATTCAATCCTTTAAGGCTCTGCGTTATATCACCATCCTGAGATATAATATGGATCAGCAATTTATTTTTATACAAAGACTTTATTTTTTGGATAACGTTTTGATCCATCGGCTGCAGTAAAGGTGTGCAGTTTGGTGGTAAGAAGATGGTTTGGATATTCCCATCACTTGATTTAAGTTGTTGTTCGTTTGGGTGGCCTGGAGCATTGTCAAGTACGAGTAAAGCTTTTATGGGCAAGTTAGATCTTTTCATAAATTTCTTTACTTCTGGGACAAAGTCTTTATGAAACCATTCGCTAAATACCTCTCTCGTGACCCAACTTCTACTTTGGTTCTTGTAACAGACTGGCAGACAAATGTTCTTGAAAGCTCTGGGATTTTTGCTTTGCCAATCACTAATAAATCCAATTTGTGCGTTCCAGTAGCATTTGAACACGGCATGAATGTGATTCTGTCTTTACTCACTTTACGACCTGGTGCACTTGCTTCTGTAGAAGATACGAATGTTTTATTGGGCAACAGTCTCCAGAACAGACCACTCTCATCTGCGTTATAGATTTGTTCAGGAAGAAGACCCAGTTCTTCTACTTTGTTTTTAAAATGCTGGATAAATGGCTGTACTGCAGATTCGTCGCTTGATAATTTCTCACCCGATACTGTTAAGAGACGGATACCGAATCGCTTTTTAAATTTATCCAGCCATCCATCGCTGGCACGAAAATCATCTTTGTGGGTAATTTTTTTATAAAATTCGATTGCTTTGGTTTTCAGAATTTCTCCAGATATAGGAGTGTGTTTAGAACGCCGTTGCAAGAATCACATGTAAAGAGCGTTTTCCATCTTTGGACAATCGCCAACTTTTAGTGTTTTACGCTTTCCTGGCCCCGATTCCATTGTCTTGACGTGGTCTACTATCTTTTGCCTTTTTTTCTTAAGATCGTATATAGTAGCACGCCCAACACCATATTCTTTTGCCAATTTGCACATGTTTTCTCCACTATCTAACTTCTTTAAAATCTCCATTTTATTATTCAAATCTAGTGTATTGTGTTTGCGTTTATTTGACATTTGTAACTATAAACTATTCTCACTTGAAAAAAAAAAACAAATACGTAAGAACGTGCACGTGATAAGTTTTGAGGTTAGACTGCTCGTCGACGACGCAGCGACCGAAGCGCACAGGTATAGAGGGGCGAGGGAGGCGTGGGCGGAGGGTGCCGGATTATTGGACGTGCCGATCTATCGAAGTGCCGGATTAGTGAGATTATACTGTATACACAAAAAATAAATTATTATCACTAACGGGATATTTACCATCTTCTTCTGATCATGTCAATGGCCACAAAATAATATATGTAAAGAAAAATGAAATAAAATGAGACTAAATTATTCCGAACCAAATCTACACCAGCGCTATTTAGCTGCTTCTACACCAGCGCTATTTGCCTTCATATCTACCATGTATGTATATTACTTATTTCGAGTTTCCGATGTTTCGACGCTGTTGCAAGCGCCATGATCATGGATGAACTGAAACTGATACAAAAACTATATTAACAATGGTGTAGTTATAAAACACTGTATTTCTATAATAAACTCACTTACTACCAGCACCGGGAAACAGCTGGAACAGTAGTTTTAACGCATCTATTGATACAGTTTTTTTGGTACATTTTACGTAACAACACTTCTACTTTTTTACTAACCCGCAGCGCCCTGCGGTTTCACCCACGTAGTTTTTAATTTACCCCCCCCCCCTTTTCTCCCCTTTGGGGAGGGGATTTCCAAAAATCCTCTCTTAGTGGTAGCCTACTCCCCCCAACAAACACACGTGTCAAACAACTCTCTACGACCAGAAGTTTCGGCTGTGCGTTGTCTGTCAGTCAGTACGTCACTCAGTAACGGAAGACTTTTATGTCAACCCATAATGTCTCACTGCTGGGCAAAGGTCTCCCCCAAACATCACCAACCATCCCTATCCTTCGTTGTTTCCACCAGCTACTGTCAAAGACTGCTGAGATCATCCCGCCAACGCTTTCTCGGCCGACCCCGACAACACTAACACATTTGATATATTCAATTCATATCTAGATGTGCAGAATATCGTTAAAATATTATTTTGACAATGTACAAACATTTGCTTATGCCGCGCGCACAAGGCAGTGTTTAAAAAGCTTGTGAGCCCCCGCAAAGTCTAGCTAGCTTAGCTTTTGTTACCTTGTGTATTATTTATAGTGCTACAAACTTACTGACCCGGTGGCAACGTTTTCAAGTAAAACGTATATTGAGTCACAATCTTTCCTGTGCCGGTGACAGCGTCGGTGTAATCGCATCTTTTGGTTGTCAGTTCATTGAAAATATATCCAAATGACATTAGAATCAAAATGACAATAGGAGCTTCCAATTTTGACTGCCGGCACAGAAAAGATTGTGACTCAATATAATTTTACAAAAAATTGTACAAACATTTTACATTGAGATCAATCATTAGACAATATAAGTGAATCTTTTAAATTTAATAAACATTTATTTATTTTATTTTTTATTTATTTATGTTTTTATTGGTTCCATTTTTTTCCGCCGGGTCATATAAATTGTGGCAACTAAGATTACTAAGCCCATGGTATTACTTCTAAGTCCCTTATATTTGGGTGCTTTCTCTGTGGTCAAACAATAAAAATAATGAAATTTAAAAGAAACAAAATGTTTATTCACATAATACACTTCGCATGTAAAACAATCGAACTTAAAATAAACTTAATTTAATGCAGCTTTAAAATAAAACAAATTTTATTACAAATAAAAAACTTATTAATCACAATTTGTTTCATTATATTAACATTAAAATTATAAAACAATTATAGAAATAGCGGTGGACAAATCTTTGTACAGTCAGTGTCAGATATAAGGTATTGAGTCACAATCTTTTCTGTGCCGGCGGTCAAAATAGAAAGCTTTTTTTTTAACATAATCATTCACTACATCATCCCGTTACAGTAACTAAGCCCCTCCCCTAACTAAGTTCGTAACTTGTATCTACGGTATCAGAAACGTACACACTCATTCACACACACACACACACAGACCGAGACAAACACACAAATATTTGCCCCGCACGGGAATCGAACCCGCAACCTTACGGTTGGCAGTCCGGCATGACCACTATGCCATCGTCGTAGTCACTACCAAGTAAGCTACTATTATTTTGACTCTAATGTCATTTGGATACATTTTCAATAAACTGACAACCAAAAGATGCGATTACAGCGACGCTGTCACCGGAACAGAAAATATTGTGACTCAATAATCCCTTGGTAATTTTCATTATGGTATTGCCAACCACGGTACCTTATAACTGACGCTGAGTGTACAGTAATATCTTAATTAACATAATATTGACATAATTAATGTTGTTTTCCAAATATGAATATAGTTTGGGATCACCAACACTTATTAAGCGTGGTGATTACACTTATTCCTCCTCACTGTACTAATAACATAACATAATCATTTACTACATCATCTCATTATATCTGACCCCTAACTAAGTTCGAAACTTGTATCTAGGGTATCAGAAACTGCGCACACACCCACACCGAGATAAACATTTGTGGTTCACACAAATATCATCAGTGAGGGTATTTTAATTGTGATGGAATGTTATGATACTAAACTTTTAAAGCTAGTTCTTACTGTAAACTAAGGGCCTATTTCACGACCTTCAAGTAAAGTTACTCATCAAGTAAAGTTAGTTTTGTATCTTTCTTACTTTATATCAAGTGACAAAGACAAAACTTGTGAGTACCTACTGGGAATTTTACTTAAAGATGGTGAAATAGGCCTTTAGAGTAATTGCCGTTTAAATAGATAGTTTTTGGTTAAACCAACTTTGGTTAAACGGTTTTGTACATTAGGTAATATCCTATTAAACACTTATTATTCGATATTTAAGCCATGTATTCACCAGGGGACAAATAGAGCAACATGTTGCGGAACATGTTCCTCAACAACTACGTAGAACATGTCGGGGAACACTGTGTTGGCCACACTAGTCTGTGTTTATAGAAATGACGCCCGAGGAGGTTGTGGTTATTAGTGCTGCATACATACATAGTAATTATATCGAGTGTGTTGAAACGAAAGAGAAGGTGGTGAATGCGGAATTTCTTACTACAACGAGAAATAAGAGTTAATAAACGCGACTACACTTGTTGACAAATGACGCAACATTGACGCGGGACTCATGTTTTCCTCTCGAGGCGGGAGCAAGCAACATGCCCCGCGTCACGTACAAGTTGCGGAGCATGTTGCGGGTCAAGATGCACCATTGCAGACTCACGTACATTTTGTATTGCGCGTCGTGTTGCGGGACAAAATGTTCCCTAGTGGATACATGGCTTAATCACTTACCTTACCAACTGACCCCTAACTAGGTTCATAACCTGTATCTAGAGTATCACAAACTACGGACACATATTCATACACAGATTGTATAAAATCTAAATTATTTATATTATAATTGTTATTTATAGTTATCATAGTTGCTAAATGCTTCACAACCTACTTAGAAATAAATTGGTGAATAATATTTAGTTCAACATTTCCACCTCGGCTTGCATGGTTATAGGTTCAATTACCAGAACAGGTGAAAATTTTGCCGTAAAAAATGATATTTCAATCTCTAACGTAATTGAGCACGAATTCAAGAAACATTGATTATTAAAGTTAAAAGTGTTTTTAATACATCTTCACCTTGGCTGCTTCGGCAAAGTCCTAGGTTCAAATACCAGATGAGGTGAAAATTTTGACTAAAATATTCGATCAAGTTCAAGACGAATTCAATCTCATCCAAACAAAAAAAAAAACAATATCTTCAATGATTTCACATAACATTATCATTCACTCCAAAAGTTTCCGACGAATTGAGAATCACCTCTATTTTTTAAAGTTAGTTATTTTGTATTTGTAAAAAAAGTTAAAATAATACACTACTGAGCCATCCTGTACTCGTGTGCCTTTTGTACAAATTTCTGGTACTTCCATTTCCTATAATTCATAATACTGCGTCCGTTGTTGATCGTGTGAACCATAATTTTGTCATTGTAATCTAGTTTTGGTAATAGCTGAAATATTAAAGAAAATTAGTTAATAAAATATTATCTTATGGGCCGGCGCACATACAACACAACAACTAACATCGATACTGCTACAGACGAAAGGTAACGCGCAAGTGTTAATAGATCTTCAATCTTATTACAACGCACACAATGTCGATAATAGTTTGACAGTCGAAAATGCTCTGCGCTCCGTCATGGGCGCCGGCCCTATATGATTATTTATCCGTGACGTGAGCCAGTGGTATAGTTGGTAGTGACTCTGACTATGCTATCTATGGTTACAGGATCAATTCCCGCTCTAGACAAATATTTGTATACATGATCTTGTGATAATATGGGGTGTGTTATTTTTACAAAACCAACTGGTTCGATTTCTGGCTAGTAGCATATTTTTTTTAAAAGAAAAAAGAAGAAAAAATTATGTAAATAAAAATCGGCCTCGAGACTCATTTCAACATTTTTCACTGTTCTTTATTCAAGTTAACCCGTTATAGCTATCTATAGCATTACTAGCTGTGACCCGCGGTTTCACACGCGTAGTTCCCGTTCCCGTTCCCCTAGAAATTTCGGGATGAAAAATAGATGTTGGCCGATTCTCAGACCTACTGAATATGCTCACAAAATTTCATGAGAATCGGTCAAGCCGTTTCGGAGGAGTATGGCAACGAAAACTGTGACACGAGAATTTTATACCGGGTGTCCCGTAAGTAGTGGACCAACGGGATGTGGGGGATAGGGGAAACCGTTACCTACCAGAATCACCAAAATGTATTGTCCTAGGCCTCATAGTTTTGAAGTTATAACGTTTTTTAGTAAGTAGGTGAAATTATCGTACTATGTGCACATTTTTCTTAATTCTACAAAATCTATTACTTATTTTGATGTTATTTTTATTCAAGGGCGTTAAGAATACATAGGTTTTTCTAATTTAAATCATATTTTAGTGTAATTATCATTAACATTAAAATTAATCAACAAAACAAGTGCAGTTGTTAAATTTCAAAAAACTCTAAGTGGTATTTGAGCTGAGCTGGTGTAAAAAAAATGTATGGTAGCCTTGTGGAACATTATTTTAAAAACATCTACATATCATAAGGATTACAAAAAAGTATAACATTGTGGTTTCAAATGAGTAGTTTTTTATTTTGACTAATATCAAAGTAAAAGGAATTTTTCAGAGAAAACAAAAATTCATTGCTAATTATGGAAATTCGTTTATCACTCAATTTATTTTTACATTAAAGGCTCTAAATGCTTTTCTTTAGCTCTTGTGCATAACAACATCTTCGTATAAAGATTTTTTGTAAACTTTTTTGGGCTCTTTGATGATTTTTTATCAGTTCAGAAACATGGCTGAGTTTTTGTCATAACTCTCGTTTATCATGAATATTGGTCTCATTAACTGCTTCTTTGAGGTAACCCCATGGAAATAAATCCAAAGGATTCAAGTCGGGAGATCATGCTGGCCATGAAATAATACCCTCGCGTCCAATCCATCGATTTGGAAACATCTCGTTCGAAAATTTAGTCACTTACCATGAATAGTGGGCAGGTGCACCGTAGTACTGCAACCACATTCGTACGTACTTCTTAACTTTAACTTAACGAAAATGTTGGTTATGCATAAGGCCTGAAACTGCGCGGAACCATATTCTCTCACGTACTTCTTAACTTTATTCGAAGATGTTCGTTATGCATAAGGCCTGAAACTGCGCGGGAGAGAATGAGGTTGCAGTATGACGGTGCACCTGCCCACTATTCATGGTAAGTGACTAAATTTTCGAACGAGATGTTTCCAAATCGATGGATTGGACGCGAAGGTATTATTTCATGGCCAGCATGATCTCCCGACTTGAAACCTTTGGATTTATTTCCATGGGGTTACCTCAAAGAAGCAGTTAATGAGACAAATATTCATGATAAACGAGAGTTATGACAAAAACTCAGCCATGTTTCTGAACTGATAAAAAATCATCAAAGAGCCCAAAAAAGTTTACAAAAAATCTTTATACGAAGATGTTGTTATGCACAAGAGCTAAAGAAAAGCATTTAGAGCCTTTAATGTAAAAATAAATTGAGTAATAAACGAATTTCCATAATTAGCAATGAATTTTTGTTTTCTCTGAAAAATTCCTTTTACTTTGATATTAGTCAAAATAAAAAACTACTCATTTGAAACCACAATGTTATACTTTTTTGTAATCCTTATGATATGTAGATGTTTTTAAAATAATGTTCCACAAGGCTACCATACATTTTTTTTACACCAGCTCAGCTCAAATACCACTTAGAGTTTTTTGAAATTTAACAACTGCATTTGTTTTGTTGATTAATTTTAATGTTAATGATAATTACACTAAAATATGATTTAAATTAGAAAAACCTATGTATTCTTAACGCCCTTGAATAAAAATAACATCAAAATAAGTAATAGATTTTGTAGAATTAAGAAAAATGTGCACATAGTACGATAATTTCACCTACTTACTAAAAAACGTTATAACTTCAAAACTATGAGGCCTAGGACAATACATTTTGGTGATTCTGGTAGGTAACGGTTTCCCCTATCCCCCACATCCCGTTGGTCCACTACTTACGGGACACCCTGTATATTAGATTTAAGTATTTGCCACTTACTTTCGGCGTTAACAAAAAGTACTGCGAGTTATCACACTCGGTGATAACCTTGACGAGCAACTGGAACATTTTCCTCTCATTGATCGGGTCCATGCCTTGGTTTATCTCGTCCACACATCTAGAAGTACAAAACTTGAAATTAACATCATCTTTAAAGCAAGATATTTTTCACCTGATAACTTTGGGTAAAAGCCGGTTTAACCTTCGACAGGGTATAGTAAAATAGTCAACCACGCTGGCCAAGTGCGGGTTGTTCGACTAAATAACTAGCTTTTGCCCGCGACTTTGTCCGAGTGGAATAATGACTTCCGGCAGAATTTGGGGTTTTCCCCCTTTTATCCCCTTGGGAGTAGAATTAATTATTAAAAATCATCTCTTAGCGGATGCCTACGTCATAACATCTACCTGCATGCCTCTCAGCCCGATCCGTCCAGTGGTTTGGGCTGTGCATTGATAGATCACTATGTCAGTCAGTCAGTCAGTCACCTTTGAGTTATACTAACCTGAACGGCACAGTGGTAAGCGACTGTAATGCCATTAAGTAGATGGCAGTTGAAAGCGCTCGCTCGCCGCCCGACTGCGCGTGCCTCGTCAGCTGCTGTAACTGCTCGCTCGCTCGGAAACTCACCAGGATACTGATACCGAACTTGTCGTAGTCCGTCTGTAGAGAAAGAAATAACAATTAATATTAATTTAAAGAACCCCCAACACAGTATGCTATGGGCCAATTATGAATATATTACAAAGCAACATATTAAGTCACAATCTTTTCTGTGCCGGCGGCCTAAATTTGAAGCTTCTATTGTCATTTTGACTCTAATGTCATTTGGATACATCTATACTTCTATACTAATATTATAAAGAGGAAAGATTTGTTTGTTTGTTTGTTTGTAATGAATAGGCTCCGAAACTACTGGACCGATTTCAAAAATTCTTTCACTAATGGAAAGCTAATTTATCAGTGCGTGACATAGGCTATATTTTATCCCCGTAATCCCACGGGAACGGGAACTACGCGGGTGAAACCGCGGGGAGCTACTAGTTTTCAATAAACTGACAACCAAAAGATGCGATCACAGCGTCGCTGTCACCGGCACAGAAATATTGTGACTCAATACTGCGTAGAACAAGTAGTCGGATAAATCAAAAAATCTTGAACTTTGGAATTATGGGTCCCTTTACCCATAGTCTAGCTATGGCATCATTGGAAGCATGAATAAGCGTAAACAGACAACGCAATTATGTAAATTCGTTAAGTTTGTAAAATTCACTTAAAAAGTAAAATATCAAAAACTTCTTAATTTTTTCCATTAAACAAGTTTATTATAAAAAAAATTCATTCATATAAAGTCATGAAAATAAATCAATCGAAATTTTCCCAAATGAACTAACGTTCCTCTAATTTTGCCGGTGTGTGTACTTCAAATAGGGTTCCACCAAGTATATCGCTTTCCAAAAGGGTTCCGTTACCCAAAAAGATTGAGAACCGCTGGTCTAGATGTACTTATTCACGTTATAAAAAGCTATTAAATAAAATAGTAATATATGTAGATACATAAATATAAATACTCACATCACTGCCTGCCTTATCGAGTTTGATTTCTCCAGCGCACCCCAACTTAGCGAACATATCGCCGAAACTTCTGTTTATGTTACGCAGCAAGCTCTCTAGGGGAGGCAGCCATTTATCTCTGGAAAAATAATAACTAACTGTCTAAAACTATGTATATTCAAATGCCGATGACGCAAATATAAAAATCTAAAGAAAAGAATCTATCTATAAGGCTACTTTCTCACTGTGTTTCACTGATACTGTACTAAACAGTACATGAATAAGTGTAAACACGAACTTGTTTGGAAAATAGTACGCACGCGTACGCATGCATTCAGCTGAATGGATGCGTACGCGTCTCCATACAAAATATAACGTGTCCCTAATCTTATTGTAAATGCTGTACACGCCTGTTATTGGTGTACATATCAGAACTTGTAATTTTAATTGTTTTTGTGTAATTTCTTAATAGTATGTATACTGTTGGTGTGTCTTTAAATAAATAAATAAATAAATAAAATCGCTTGTATGGACAAACGCTGAATGGAGCTGAATAAATATGTCTAGTCCCTAACTCTGACGCTGACCGTACAAGTATGTCTCATACCTGAGTCTTTCCATTTTATTCTGTAACTCCTTGTTCATATCGCTGGAGTTGTTCACTTCGTTCTTCAATCTGGCGATCATTTTTTCACGCTCCTCGTATTCTTTTACTACCTAAAACAATAAATAAAATATTCAGACGCTGACTTCTACGGTCAAGACAAGGTATATTTCAACTGGGATCACCACAATCAGGCTTAAACACTTTAAATTAACAATAAAACATTAAATTAAAAATTTAAAAAACCCCCATAACAATTACTTTCAAACCCCCATAACTTTTAAACGGGTCTACCGATTTTCATCAAACATGTCTAAGAACACTCGCACGTAAGTCCCCTTTAATACAAAAAAAAAAGGTAGCACTCCGGGAGTGCCGGCAGAAGTGAAAACTTCAATATTAACGTTGTGTTTAATTATAAGTATAAAAGTACTATCACTTGGTAGAATACAATGTTTGTTTCTTACTTCAGTTATCATAAACGTCACGTGATGCTGATCTTACGCTTTTTCGATCAGCATCACGTGACCCTGACGCGAGTTTGAAAGTTTTTACCCATACAAAAAAGTGCTCAGCGCCGCTAAAGAAGTTTTCACTTCAAAAACTAAATTAAAATCGGTTCATCCGTTCGGGAGATATGATGCTACAGACAGACAGACACACACACACAGACACGTCAAACTTATAACACCCCTCTTTTTGCGTCGGGGGTTAAAAATAACACACAGTTTTGCCCTAAAACTAAATAAAAAACTAACCTGTTCATCTCCTTGTTCCATGCAATCCATTCTCGTCTGCAATTCGTAGCAATGTTCCTGCAACGCTGTTATATCTGAAGGTAGATCTTCAAACTGGTCCTTGTATGGAAAATCTGGATCTTGCGGCAACTTATTATTACAGTATTTCTTGGCTTCGAGCAATTTTTCTTTAGCGTTAGACTTGGCTCTTATCAGCATGTTTTCAATGTTTTCCAAAGTGCCTTGTACGTTGCGTAGTTCGCTCTTGAGTTCGCGTAATTCCGACTCTTGTTGTACTATTGCGTTTCTACTGAATTCTAGTTTTACCTGTAAAAAGAGGTGATAAGTAAGTATTAGAAAATTAAAATCCTACTAATATTATAAATGCGAAAGTTTGTATGTTAGGATGTTTGTTCCACTTTCACGCAAAAACTACTGTATCGATTTTGATTAAATTTGGTACAGATGTTCCTTATAACTAGGAATAACACATATGATACTTTTTATCCCGAAATTCCCATGGGATTGTCTATAAGTAATCGTATGTTTTATTGTAACTTTTTGTAATCACAAATCCTACCAAAAGATGGCGCTGTTACTTAATTTTTAACACACGATGGTGAATTGTGCCGAGATTGTATGATACTACGAGCTACGCATTCTCAGTGAGAATGCGTAGTAGCGGGTACTACGCGGGTAAAACCGCGGGGCGCTGCTAGTGAGACAATAATGAAAAGAACCGGGTCGAACAATCGGCCTTTCGTTTTGTAATTCCCACCAGAATGACAAAAAAATACATAATTGATTACAAAATATCAATCTTAGATCATTTTTTTAACGGTAATAATAATATCTTTAATTAAATAATATCAGTTAATTATGCCTTGATTGTGTGTAACGGATAAGTATAAAGGACGAGTGGATTTAACCAAAGAATATAATGCGTCAAAAAGCCTATTGTGAGATAAAAAAAACAAAATAAATCTTACTAAAAATTGCAAAATGTGAGAAAAAATATTCTTATAACACTTAATTTAATTAAAACAATTGTTTTGTATTTTAATAAATGACGCATAAGTTTGTTAAATTAAGTATTTCATAAGAGATTAAAATACGGTAAATAATAACGTTTTTTTTAAATTATATTAAGAATATCTTTATTTATTATCTGACGGGCATACGTCAGATAATAAACAAAATTTAATATTCTTCGCATCGCAAGGATCCCATTTCCCACATGGATTTTCCAAAATTTTCTTTCACACAAAAATTCTTTAAAATCGTTTATTGATTTTGAGGCGTAAATCATCACATTACCTTCTGGGATCCTTCCTTCAGTTACGAAATTGTACACATTTTCTCAAAGTAAAAAAGGTTGGTACTACAGAGTGAGTACGCCCCAGGAAGACAGGTCAGACTTGACAACAGACTGTTTTTAGTTATTTATGGTACAAGCGAGTAAAGTTGATGATTACTTCCGAGGCGCTATTGAGGGTCTGAAGATAGCCGAGGATGATCATCAATACACGCGTGTACCACACAACGTTTTTCAACACATTTGCGAAGAAATTATCATTTTTCGCTAATAAATAACCAGTTTTTTTATTCGCGCGCATCTAACACATCAATGATGATCGGCCAAAGACTAAAAGAATATACTTAATAAAAAAAATCGAATGAATGAATGAATGGAATCGACCATAGACCTACCAAAAGTAGGGCAACATATGGGCAACATAGTTGAAATTTGTTTTTAAAATGTATGGACACAATTTTTTTTGGTATCGAAACTTTTTTTAATACAAAGCAATTTAAATAAAAACAATCCATAACTCACTTGTGAGTAAAACGTGTCATTATTCAACTGTTTTTGCGCAAATAAGAGCCCCTTTATAAGCAAGGGTGTTGAAAAACGTTGTATGGTACACGCGTGTATTGATGATTTATATCCTCGACCCTCGCCTGACTCTATAAATCCTACTAATATTATAAAGGCGAAAGTTTGTATGTATGGATGTTTGTTACTCTTTCACGCAAAAACTACTGAATGGATTTTAATGAAACTTTACAATAATCTTGCTTATACATCAGAATAACACATAGGATACTTTTTATCCCAAAATTCCCACGGGAACGGGAACTACCCGGGTGAAGCCGCGGGGCGCTGCTAGTATTAAATCATATTATAATTATAACATACACTGCATCAACGTTCAAGACGCATTCTAAGCAAACATTTAAATCAAGTACTTATTTAAACTTTTTATTAAAAAAAATGAAACCTATTAGTAGTAATAAAATAAAAATAAGTACTTAAATTATCTATTGTATGCATATTAAATTAGCTTACTTCAGAAACTTTTTTAACTATTATACTTTTATTTGATTTTATGAGAAATTTAATATATTTTTATGACCTTTTATGAATTAAACAGAAAATATTTTTTTCCGCCCGCGGTTTTGCTTGTGTGCGAATCATAGGTTCAAGTCATTTTGTAATAAAGGCTTTATTAAATAGTTTATTTTTATTTGACGGCACTCTAGCTTTTTAAGTTATTATTTTATGTGTACTTATTATCACTACATAGTATAAAACAATGTCGCTTTCTCTGTCCCTATGTATGCTTAGATCTTTGAAACCACGCAACGGATTTTGATTGTTTTAATAGATAGAATTATTCAGTGGGAAGGTTTTTAGCACAATTTTATCCTCATATTCCTACGGGAACGGGAACTACGCGGGTGAAACCGCGGGGCGGCGCTACAATCTCAATAAATTTAACTCAAAGGTGACTGACAGAGATCTATCAACGCATAGCCCAAACCACTGGACGGATCGGGCTGAAATTTGGCATGCAGGTGGAGGTTATGACGCAGGCATACGCTAAGAAAGGATTCCCACGGGATTGTGATATACGCGGATAAAACCGCGGGGCACAGCTATTTTTTTAATAAAGAATGAATGATAATATTAAAAAATACATAATAGATCAGTCAGTCAGTCACAGTTGCCTTTTATTTATACAGATGGGAATCATACCTAAAATCAACATTCGTTAGACCAAACTTTACTTTTTTTCTCATTAGATCAACACTATATCAGCAGTCATACAGTTATTTTTGTATATTTATTTCGTAAGTAACTAAATTTTGAAATAAACTTAATTCAAGATAATTTAGAGGCAATAAATGTAAAGGACATTGTTTTCTTGTCTTAAACTGAGGTTGATGTCTGGGAGTTTTGTTACAAAAAAACAAAAATATCTTGATATCAGTTGGTTAATCGTTAAAATTCAGTTGCAACAATGACACCGGTATTGAGACAGGTAAGTGATATTTTAATTTCCAACAATATTAATTATATAAAAATGAATCCCTATTTCCCTTGGTCGCGGCATCACGCGTGAACGACTGGACCTATTGACTTGAAATTTGATACAGGGGTAACTTCTGGTCCGGAGAAGGACACAGGCTAGGTTATTTCCCGAAATTCCCACGGGATCGGTAACGATGCGGGTAAAACCGTGAGGAACAGCTAAAACGTGAAAGTTTGTTTGGATGTTACTTACTCTCTGACGTAAAAACTAGTGAACAGATTTGAGTGTTTATTCAGATGTTCCTTACAATACAACTAAGGGCCTATTTCACGACCTTCAAGTAAAGTTACTCACCAAATAAGGTTAGTTTTGTCTCTTTCTTACTTTATATCAAGTGACTAACAGAAAACATGTGAGTAGCTACTCGGAATGTTACTTGAAAATGGAGAAATAGGCCCTTAGAATAACAAACAGGAAAACATAGGACAAATTTGGGACAGAAATTTGGAACATGTATGCAGGCACTTGAAGTACACACGATTTAGAGGACGTGTCCCTCGTCGACTCGAGGCGCCTCAGGTTGATTCGTATAAGGTATTTCGTCCAGAAGCAGACTCTCTTTTACATATCGCAGGACCTTATGTATGCCTTATGGACGGATTTTGATGCGGCTTTTCTAATAGATAGAGTGATTCAAAAGGAAGGTTTTAGCCTAATTTATCCCCAGATTTTCACGGGAGCGGGAGCTACGCAGGTGAAACCGCAGGGCGCTGCTAGTAATAATCTAAATTAAAGAAGACCCATCTAAACAATCAACTTGGTCTTTCTAGCTGTTCGTGGCCGGTACTCCTCAACTGGCAGCGCTGTCTGTAGGAGGCGCGGTAGTGTACCCCAGTGTGCTGATACAGCAGTTCGCTACCAACGAGTCCAGCATACACCTGGACCTGGATACTTCGTCGTGGATAGGTAAGTAGATAGAGAAAGATAAAACATGCTTTGTAAATACACGACATATAAAAGGGATCAAGTAGAAAAATTTTTAAGATATCACATAACATAATCATTCACTCCATCATCTCATTACAGTAACTGGCCCCTAACTAAGTTCGAAATTTGTATCTAGGGTATCAAAAACTTCGCACTCATTCACACACACACCCAGACCGAGACAAACGTTTGTGGTTCACACAAATATTCACCCCGCACGGGAATCGAACCGATCCCGATCCGAATCAAGCAAAAGAAAGTAATGAAAAAAAAACACACGACATACAAAGACAAATTTAATAAAATTAAATTCAAATCACTTCATCCGTTTAAAAGCTAAAAAACACAAAGACACTTCTCCTAAGAGGATGAAACGAAAATTACACGAGACAAACTATGGAACACAGCTTCTAACAAATAATCTACCACTTTTCATACTTTCAGGGTCCATACACGGTTTGGCCGGCATCCCAAGCATATTCATGCCATCGCTGATGCAATGGAAAGGCAGAAAATTCGCTTTCATAACTGCATGTTTAGTCAGCATCATTGGATGGTTTCTCGCTTACATCGCCGAAAGCGCTTTAGTGATACTGATTAGCGAATCCTTTCACGGCTTAGGAAATAACAGTCTTTTAGCAGTCAGCCTTCTTAGTATAAGCGAGATGGTGACTCCAAAGTTCAGAAACGTGTCAATGGTTTCATTTCACGTGGTCCAAACATTTGGTATGGCACTCATGGGCATAATAGGCAGATATATGTATTGGAAAACGGTCAGCCTAGTATCAGCAATGCCTATTTTGATTGCGTTTATCATGGCTTTTACTTGGCCTGAATCGCCATCATGGCTGGCTTGGAAAGGGCAGTTTGACGAATGCGAGCGAGCATTCACATGGTTGAGAGGTACAGACGATCATTCGAAAAGGGAATTGGAAGAGCTTATAACCGCACATAAAGAACAACTATCAATGACTAGAAAAAGTAAAAGAAAATCTTTCAAAAGATTTTGGTACACTTTGAAGAGCAAAGACTTTTACATACCATGTTTCTATATGTTTATCCTTCTAAACTTGACATATTGGAGTGGCAGTTTGATAATACTTATATATTCAGTGCAGATGATTCAAAAAGCAACTCAAAACGAGGAAATCGCTTTCTTTGGAGGCATTATCATGAACAGTATTCTCTTCTTAGGCGTCGCAATAAGCGCTATGCTGATAAGAAGATACAACAACAAATCAGTACTTCTATTCAGCTCAATATGCACCACAATTTGTTTGTTAAGCACTGCATTTTTTAACATTTTGCAGATAAAGGGCATTTTTCCTAAAGATTCTTTAATTTGCCTATATCTGTTAGTAGTATACATGATGGCTACAAGTTTGGGAATACTTCCAATTGTATTTACTGTGGCTGCAGAACTAATGCCTGTAAAGCATAGAGGAATCGGTGGAGCGATGTACGTCATATTCACATGTATGTCACACGCAACTTCATTGAAATTTGCACCGTATTTGTTCTTGTATTTAGACCTATGGGGGACTTTGCTGATTTATGCAGCGAACACTATAATATGTGGTAGTTTAATTTGGATATACGTACCAGAGACTAAAGGCAGAACACTGCAAGAGATAGAACGGTTTTACAATGTTGGAACTTTTGAAAACAAACGGCCAATAGTCAAAGAATCTGAAATGTTTGTATTCGAAAATGATTCTTATGTGTTTATTAATAAATAAGTTTTTTGTGTTCTAAGTCTTTTTTTGATAGATTGCGATTGGTAAGATTGGTATTTTTTGACGATCCAATCGGTAGAGAGGTTATCATAGCAGACTGCCAAGTAAAGGGTTCGACTCTTGTGCAAGGTAAATACACACATCAAAAGTGTCTAGGGATCAACATATATTTTTGCAATAACTTTTCTCCTGATTGATATTAATTAAAATTTTCTTTAAGGATTCATCAAATAAAGTGTTTTCGTTTGTCACAGTAACGATAAACCAAGTCACCTTTGCATTAATAAAGAAATTTGCCATTTTCCTAATAAAGGGATTTTTGACATTTGAACCACTAACATTAAAGTTCGAAAAAAAGACTGAAATAACAGTTTTCTTTAAAATTTTATTGGGTAACTTAAACAATTAATAATCCGTGTTTCTACCGCGAACACTAACAACACAAGAACATCGGTTTGGCATACTCAAAATGAGTTCATCCAAATCACGCTGTGGAATGGCCGCCCATGTTCGTTGCAACAACAAAAAAAGGTCTTCTTGCGACTGGATACCCTCCATATTCGGCAGAGCTCTTCTCTGTAGCATATCCCATGCATGCTCAATCGGGTTCAAGTCTGGCGACTGAGCAGGCCAGGGCAGGACATTGATGTTAGCTGCGGCGAGAGTCTGTCTTACAACTCTTGCGGTGTGCGGTCGTGCATTATCATGCATTAACTGAAATAAGGGACCGATTTGCACTTGTAGAGGAACGATGACGTCTGATACAATCGTCTCAGCATAAATTTGAGCGTTGAGGTTGCCTCTGATCCAAATCAACTCAGTTCTTCCGCCGATCCAAATACCCGCCCATACCATGATGGTTCCACCACTATAAGGATGGACTTCCTGGCAGGATTTTAATCGCTGTTGGCGTCCAGGGGTTCTCCAGTGTCGTATACGTCTTGTATCCGGTCTCATACCAAAACGAGACTCATCAGAAAAGCACACGAAACACCATTGTTCTTCTGCCCAATTTCTGTGTTCAAGAGCCCATTGATATCGAATCCTACGATTGTGCATTGCTATAGGTGGTACCCGTAGCGGTCTTCGGGAATGAAGGTTCACTTCATGCAAGCGGTTTCTGACTGTTTGGTCGCTAATTAAGTTCCCTGAAGAGTGATGAAGCCGCACGGCTAACATCATGGCGGTTATTGTTGGAGCTCTTCGAGTTAAGATTTGAATGTATCGGTCTTGTCTCCGTGTGGTGCAGCGATACCGTCCTCCATGGCGCTCAGCCACGGTACCAGTGCTTCGGTAACGTGTCCAAAGTCGACTGATAACACTCTGACTTGTATTCAGAGCTAAAGCCACAGTACGTTGCCGGGAACCAGCTTCTATCATTCCCACGGCTCTGAGCATTTCTTCCCTGCTTAAATGACGTCGCCGCTCCATAATAACGTTGGTTTTAATCAGTAGTAGGGAAACAGTAGCACTAATAATGTCTTCAATGCGTTGTATGTTTTTATAGGGAAAATATTGACAGCTGATTTTCATCTTTTACTCGAATTTGATTCACAGTTCCTGATTCAAATTATGAAATGCACCAAAAAGGATCCATATAAATTTATAAAATCATAAATTTATTACAAAGCCACATCTCAATCTCAAGAAATCCGCATAAAAATGCTTGATCCCTAGACACTTTTGATGTGTGTATTTGAGCAATCCGCAAATGTTTGTCTTGGTCTCAGTGTGCGTATGAATGAGCGCGGAGTTTCTGATACCCTAGATACAGGTAATAAACCTAGTTAAGCGTTGCTATAAAATGACAGAATGATTGCTTACGTTGTGTGTTGTTTTAAAAAATCATGAATTAACACAAAGTAGTTCAAGTCAACGTTTCAAAACAATCGCGATGACGATCTTCGGCATACAACTCAAAATTCACATAAAATTTTAAGGTATATTTTTTCTAAAATGTATATAAATCAAATTAAAATTATTCTTGTTTTTTATTTTGTCTATATTCTATTTTTTTACTCATAGCATGAGAAATAAGGTCAACAGCGATCTGGATTGAACAATGAAGGTTCCGTTCGTTAATATTACACAGCAGGCATCTCTTCAAGGACCTCGGGAACCTTCTCTCTAACGATGTTGATCTTCTTCGTGTTGATGATCTATGCGAGTTGGTGACCTCAAATCAGAATAATGCTTGGAATAGCAATCGATACAACTTCCAGTTCAACAGGTAAGAAAAATGATAACATTAAATTAAAAATTAAAAAAACCCCCAACACAATTACTTTCAAACCCCCATAACTTATAAACGGGTCAACCGATTTTCATCAAACATGTCTAAGAACACTCGCACGTAAGTTCCCTTTAATACAAAAAAAAAAAACTAAATTGAAATCGGTTTATCCGTTCGGGAGCTATGATGCCACAGACAGACACACACACACACACACACACACAGACACGTCAAACTTATAACACCCCTCTTTTTGCGTCGGGGATTAAAAATATATCTAAAAAAAACTACTTCCTGTAGAGTTCTTTATGTTCCTTGAAGAACTCTAAAACATTCTCATTGTTTATTAATAAATACTGTTAGTTGCTTTACATGCGTGAGATAGAAAGACGCAGCCATGACGCCATTTTTAAGATAAGTACGTATATTTTTATTGGATTATTGTTTTAGTGTGTTACGCACATAAAAATTAAAATTATTTTTAAATAGTAATTGATTTTTGGTTTGCAAAAATTTTACTTTTCACCAAATATTTATTTATTTATTTTAAAAGGTTTGCCGACAATTGTTACAATAATACGTAATATAAATTAAATTAAGTAAATAAAATAAATCTAAATGCACAATCACTTATAGGCAAACACTGCATGCAACTATTGTGTGCACTATTGTCAATCACGTAGTTTCTTTGTCAAATGCATAAAGCTTCGGTGAAATAATCATGCATCAGAAATCTCTGTAATCGTAGTCAGTAGTTAACGAAGTTGTAGCATCAGACGAACTCGTAGTATCAGTCATTGAAGCCGTTCAGTTATCGAAATCGTAGCGTCAGTCACTGGTGCTACGGCTACCAGTCATTAAAGTTTTTTAAGCTAAGTTTTATAAGCATAGCTTCTATCGAGGGCCTTGAGCGCGGGGACAGAATCCAGAAATTCCGTAACGAAAAAAAACCTCACGTTTTTATTATTTTTTTATCGAAAACTTTTTTTTTTGTAAATTTTCCAAAAAGTTTTTATAGTAATGTAGACAAAGTTTTTATTGTATGAAGTCCCAAGTACGACATCAAAATTTCTAAGGTTAGGATTGCAATACAAAAATAAAAAAAAACAATTAGTTGATAAAATTGCTATGCAATAGCTTTACCGCGGCAGTCCCCGAGTGCCACACGTTTTTTTTTATTTGTGACCTTTATCTAGCTCATCTACTATACGCGCTCATTCACGCTCATTCTCATTCTGACACACATTTGGCCTACTTTCAGTTCATGGTGACATTGTCCGCGCAGCTAGCATCATTCTCAATCGGTGGAGCAGTATCCTTTCCATCAGTTCTTATAGAACAAGTCCAACTTAATGGAACATCGGTTTATCTGGATGTGGACAATAGATCTTGGATTGGTAAGAAATTGAATTGCCCATTACTTTGTACACTATTAATTTATGCTTAGGGATTATTAGACTTTTAATTACTTATAGTGTTTATTATTCAAATAATTTTGACAAGATTACTAATAGACTTATGGGGATGGGAATCCCCATTTTGAAAAGGGAGGATCCTCCGACCAGACGGGTGTTATGTCTGGTGGGCAGCTGCCCTCGTATACATAGTCAATTGCGCTGTAAATTTCGCTTGCGCGATTCAGGACTCTTCAGATATTTCCCACAGTTGCGGATAGATGTCGCTGTTAGTGCTTAGTTCCTATGTGGCGTGCAGATGTCGCCACAGACTAAATAACCCTAGTTTTAATTATTTACTACTGTTACAGGCCACGCCCTATACATTATTTAACTGTTCATTTAACTTGTACACGGTATAATCTTCATTTGTACTTCCAGGTTCCATTTACGGTCTGTCTGGAATACCGGCAGCTTTAATGCCTGTCATTACACAGAAATACGGAAGAAAATGTGGATATTTATTAGCATGTTCTTGTGGATTATTAGGATGGATGCTTACACTGATTGCAAACAGTCGGGCGTTAATATTCGCCAGCGAATCGTTTCATGGATTAGCTACTAACTGTTTACTGCAAGTTGCATGTTTGAGTCTGTCAGAAATGTCATCCCCGAAGTACAGAATATTGTTCATGCAACTAACATGCTTTATGATGGTAGTAGGAATGACAACGAGTGGGATTCTGGGAAGATTCTGTCACTTCCAAACGATCAGTCTCATTATGTTGGTACCAGTAGTGATAGCAATAATATTGGGAGTGCTGTGGCCAGAATCACCTCCATGGCTTGCTTGGAAAGGTGAACTCAGTAGATGCGAGAAGAATTTTGTATGGTTAAGAGGAACAGATGAGAATTCTAATAAGGAATTGAATGAACTACTAATGACGCAGAGAGAAAACTTATCGTTATATAGAAATCAAAAACAATCCCTTTGGAAAAAGTTTTGGGCAAAAATCAGTAGGAGAGATTTTTACATGCCAAGTTTTCATATATTTATGCTCATGACTTTGATGTACTGGAGTGGCGCTGACGTAATCTTTATATATTTCATGGATATGGTCAAACAGTCCACTCAAAACGAAAACGCTGCCTTCCATTCAAGTATTGCAATGTATTCTATAATTGTGTGTGGTGCATTCGTTACTAACTTTTCTTCAACACGATTTTTAAACAAAACTGTTCTATTGTTTAGTTCATCTGGAGTAACATTATGTTTATTTTGTGCATCATTTGTGTCTGCATTGCAAAGCGTTGGTGTAATATCAAAAGATTCATTAACATGTATGTATATTTTAATGGTTTATACAGTTTTTAATGGTTTGGGTATGACAGCGTATGTATTCATTATAGGTTCGGAATTAATGCCTGTAAAGCATAGAAGTTTAGGCGGCGCTGTGTACATAATATCAAATTGTGTTTTATACGCTTCTACGCAGAAGATATCACCGTATTTACTGACGTATGTTGGTATGTGGGGAACATTTTTAATCTTTGCTTTGAACGGAGTTATTTGCGGTGGGTTCGTATGGAAATATGTGCCTGAAACTAAAGGAAGGACTTTACAAGAGATTGAATATTTTTACTGTCACGGAAAATATTTGATGATACCAGCGATGACTGATTTAGATGGAGCTATTGAATTGAATGACACAAAACTATCTGATGACGATAATATTGAAGAACTAATACATAAAGTGGACACAGATTTAATATAGCTCGTCGTTTCAAACGAATTTAGGAAATGATTTTGCTAAATAAAAGTCCTGAATACATTTTATGAATGATACAAGCTAAACAATCAATTATCTGAATATTTTAAGCGCTAAACTGTCGATAGTAAAATTTATATTTTAAACATAAATAAAATGTTTAAATTTGCTTGATGTATTATTTTTTAATAGATTTTTACCCTAGAGGACAAAGGAGCAGACGAATTACCTGATGGTAAGTGACTACCTTCGTACGTGGACATCGATGCTCAGCGAGTCAGCAGTATTTAAGATATATCGGGTCAGAATGGGAAAGCGTTCTACTAGAAGCTTTTCAAATTGCTAGGCTACTCTTTGTACCCCGAATTTCCCGAGTACAAGTTTCTGTGATTGTAAAATCGCGGGCCATTGGGATTAGAGATAGAGCTTTTGATATTTGTTGCACACACACAGGGTTTTTTTATTCATAATAGTATATATTTTAGATATTTTTATAATTGAGCTTAATTTATATATCTGAAAACATTTGAAATATAAACAATTAAGTATAATACAATTCGTTATTACTTTAATAAGTAAATATTAAATGCGTAGATTTAATATAAAAAAATAAATTAAAACACAGTAATTAAATTATTTAAGTTTTATTAGCGTTCGGTATACATGAATTATATTTTCAAAAATACTTTTAGGAAAATACCACTATTATTGAATTTTTGCCGCGGTTTGTAATTTTTCTTCCACATTTCGATCGATTCGGATTCTTTACGTTACAAGAACCCGTGGTTACTAAAAAAACGTGTGGCACTCGGGGACTGCCGCGGTAAAGCTATTGCATAGCAATTTAATCAACTGATTGTTTTTATTTTTGTATTGCAATCCTAACCTTAGAAATTTTGATGTCGTACTTGGGACTTCATACAATAAAAACTTTGTCTACATTACTAAAAAAACTTTTTAGAAAATTTACAAAAAAAAAGTATTCGATATAATAAAAACGTGAGGTTTTTTTTCGTTACGGAATTTCTGGATTCGGTCCCCGCGCTCAAGGCCCTCGATAGAAGCTATGCAATAGCTTAACAAGAACCCGTGGTGACGGAAAACAACGTGAACAAACACTCGTTGTGAATGTTTCATGACATCAGTCCATGGACCATCTACTCCAGTGTCCGCTGTGCCTTACCACCTGCACTCTGGACGACTTAAATGAGGCCAACGATGCTGCAATCGCTGTAGCAAAATACTGGGTAAGGAAAATTTAGATCCCTGGCCGAAACCACTGAATACAAAAGAAGATGAAATTCGTTTTAAGTACGAATTAAAATTTATCTTCTCTGTGGTTTAAAGCATCATTTTTTGCCACATATTATGATAACAATACGTAATCGATATCATTTGGAAATATAAACCAATATAAAAATCGTTATCAACGATCATGAAAGGTACATTAAAAATAGTTAGTCCAGTCACAACGACAACTTGTTAGTATTGTTTTTTTTGCCTAACAATTATGGTAAAAATAAATTCAACGGAACACTGACAAAACAGTTATAAATTAAATAGGCGTTTTTGTAAATGGGCTTAATAATAATGAGGGAAATATTAATTATACAAGCAATAATAAAATCATCTATTGTTGTCTAGTAGCATTAAGACGTGTTAAACATGCCATTTTTGAGACAGGTACGTGATTTTTCTATTCCTATAAAATTAATATTATATCAATTAAAAAGCCAAAACATTTATTTACTTTGGACTATATTGAAAGAAGACAACATTTTAAAGCTGAAGAGTTTGTTTGGTTGATCATATTCATCTAAGGAACTACAGTCGGACAACTGCCATTATACCCTCATCCGCGGAGCATAGCTATCAGAAATATACCATGTTTCCACAAACACTAACATATGCTTATTAATCATTCCAGTTCTTAGTGGCTTCATCAACCCAGTTAGCAGCGTTCTCAATCGGCGGAGCAATCTCGCTACCCTCTCTGTTGATAGAACAAGTCAAATGGAACGACACCGCCATTCATTTAGATGTGGATAATGTATCTTGGATTGGTAAGTTGTTGTAAATTATGTATGCTTGTAGGTTTAGTCGCCCTTTGGTGGTCTAGTAGTATGTAGACTTGCCTGTTGAGCCGATGATCCTAGTTTCGATTATTATTTTACGGTACTTTTAAAAGTGTTTCGTGATGACTTCCAACGATTAGGCTAGCGGGATGGTGACGCATCACTGAGAGAGAGAAGCTTTTATAAGAAAATTCAGATACCTAATAGAATTTTGGAAGCCGATGACTTAGGACTAAAACTAGTTTAACCAGACCTTTCATTCAAAATTGTGTTACATAAAAAATCTTAATGTCTATAACGTTATCAATTTTAAGAACATATTTAGTAAGTATAATTTTTTTAATCGGTCGCTGATTGCCTTTATTTCTACATTCCAGGTTCCATATACGGCCTGGCCGGTATTCCAGCATTATTCATGCCCGTCATCGCACAACGATTCGGAAGAAAATGTGGATATCTCATAGCTTGCACATTTGTGGCTTTAGGATGGACACTATCATTAACTGCCAACAGTCGAGCATTAATATTTCTAAGTGAATCGTTCCATGGAATAGCCACAAATTGTCTAGTACCTATAGCATGTTTAAGTATTACAGAAATGCTGGCTCCCAAATACAGGATATCATTCATGCAACTTTTGTCTTTTATGCTAGCCGTAGGTTTCACTACAAGTGGAATTTTAGGTCGGTTTTGTCATTTTAAAACCGTGAGTCTTATTATGTTAGTGCCTGCAGTTGTAGCTATAGTAATTGGACTTATGTGGCGCGAATCACCGCCATGGCTAGCTTGGAAAGGCAAATTCGAACAATGCGAGGAGAATTTTATCTGGCTCCGAGGTGATAACGAAAGTTCTAGCCAAGAATTGAGTGAACTTATTATAGCTCAGAAAGAAAATTTGATTATTACAAAAGGTAATAACGAGAGATGTTTTAAATTGTTCTGGAGAGATATCACTAGTAGAGACTTTTACATGCCAAGTTTTCATATCTTTATGCTCATGAATTTGTTGTACTGGAGCGGTGCTGATGTAGTCATAATATATTTCATGAATATGGTCAAACAGACCACTCAAAATGACAATGCTGCCTTTCAATCGAGTATTGCAATGTATTTTATAGTACTAGGAGGGTCGTTTATTGCTAACTTTTTAGCAGTTAGATTTAAGAACAAAGCTGTCTTACTATTTAGTTCAACTGGTGTAACAATATGTTTATTTGGTGCATTTATTGTATCTGCATTACAGAGCGCTGGTGTAATATCTAAAGATTCATTAATATGTATGTATATCTTGATATTGTATACCGTTTTTAACAGCCTAGGTATGAATGCATATGTTTTTTTAATTGGTTCGGAATTAATGCCTGTAAAGCATAGAAGTTTAGGCGGCGCTGTGTACATACTATCAAATTGTGTTTTATACGCTTCTACACAGAAAATATCGCCGTATTTGTTTCATTATCTCAATATGTGGGGTACGTTTTTGATATTTGCTTTGAATGGAGTTATATGTGGTTGGTTTGTATGGAAATATGTGCCTGAAACTAAAGGGAGGACTTTGCAAGAGATCGAAGATTTTTATGTTCATGGAAAATTTATTAAAAGAGCAACGGTTGGTGATACGCCAGCGTCAAATCTTTGAATAGACAGTACTATTAACTGTAATATTAAATTAAGTTAAAGCAATCTTTTACAAACAACAATGAAAAGGAAAGGCGGAAATAAATTGTTGTAAGTGTATAACATTCTGTGCAAGTATACAGGGTGTCCCAAATGGAACGGTCAGTGGGGGAAATCTAAAACTATAAGAGATACAAAGATCTGGTTTGTCGATGACATGGTTCCTAAGACCAGATCTCTGTATCTCTTATAGTTTTAATACCTGTATTCTGCCTAAGGTACAGTAAAATATACCTCCGTGTTTTAAGCAATAGTAAATTGGGTGGATTGTGAAGATCTGATGGCAGTCGCTTCACATAAAATACTGATATTCCGCCAAATCTGGTTAAACTGAAAACCGACCCCAAATAGACACGGGACAATGGTTCCGAAAAGAGTTTTAAGCAATCATAAAAAGGAATACATACTTATTATTCATGAAAAATATCATGTGATAGGTATAGTTTGTGAAAATACAAATAAAACAGTTGTTCAAACGTACATAAGTGTTTTATAAAAACCCATTGTTGATGCTTACTGCTTAGTGATTTTTTAAGTTTTAAAAGAAGTTTAAGGAGTCACAACTCGTAAAGTCAAAACTATAAAATCATTCAATAACATAACATAATCATTCACTACATCATCTCATTATAGCAACTGACCCCTAAGTTCGAAGCTTGTATCTAGGGTATCAGAAACTACGCACACACTCATTCACACACACCCAGACCGAGATAAACCCAATAATTTAATGTTATTTATTAATTAATTTTAAGTTATGTATAAGCTCTTCGATGTTCATACGAAAAACAATACTTTTCATTGTTGTTTGTAAAATATTGCTTTGAACTTAATTTAATATTCCAGTTAAGAGTACTGTCTATTCAAAGATTTGACGCTGGCGTATCACCAACCGTTGCTCTTTTAATAAATTTTCCATGAACATAAAAATCTTCGATCTCTTGCAAAGTCCTCCCTTTAGTTTCAGGCACATATTTCCATACGAACCAACCACATATAACTCCATTCAAAGCAAATATCAAAAACGTACCCCACATATTGAGATAATGAAACAAATACGGCGATATTTTCTGTGTAGAAGCGTATAAAACACAATTTGATAGTATGTACACAGCGCCGCCTAAACTTCTATGCTTTACAGGCATTAATTCCGAACCAATTAAAAAAACATATGCATTCATACCTAGGCTGTTAAAAACGGTATACAATATCAAGATATACATACATACTAATGAATCTTTAGATATTACACCAGCGCTTTGTAAAGCTGATACAATAAATGCACCCAATAAACATATTGTTACACCAGTTGAACTAAATAGTAAGACAGCTTTGTTCTTAAATCTAACTGCTAAAAAGTTAGCAATAAACGACCCTCCTAGTACTATAAAATACATTGCAATACTCGATTGAAAGGCAGCATTGTCATTTTGAGTGGTCTGTTTGACCATATTAATGAAATATATTATGACTACATCAGCACCGCTCCAGTACAACAAATTCATGAGCATAAAGATATGAAAACTTGGCATGTAAAAGTCTCTACTGGTGATATCTCTCCAGAACACTTTAAAATGCCTGTCGTTATTACCTTTCGTAATTGTTAAATTTTCTTTCTGAGCTATAATGAGTTCACGCAATTCTTGGCTAGAACTTTCGTCATCACCTCGGAGCCAGATAAAATTCTTCTCGCATTGTTCGAATTTGCCTTTCCAAGCTAGCCATGGAGGTGATTCGCGCCACATAAGTCCAATTACTATAGCTACAACTGCTGGCACTAACATAATAAGACTGACAGTTTTAAAATGACAAAACCGACCTAAAATTCCACCTGTAGTGAAACCTACGGCTAGCATAAAAGACAAAAGTTGCATGAATGATATCCTGTATTTGGGAGCCAGCATTTCTGTAATACTTAAACATGCTATAGGTACTAGACAATTTGTGGCTATTCCATGGAACGATTGACTTAGAAATATTAATGCTCGACTGTTTGCAGTTAGTGACAGTGTCCATCCTAAAGCAACGAATGTGCATGCTATGAGATATCCGCATTTTCTTCCGAATCTCTGTGCGATGATGGGCATGAATAATGCTGGGATACCGGCCAGGCCGTATATGGAACCTGGAATGTAGAAATAAAGTCAATTAGGGACTGATTAAAAAAATTATACTTACTAAATATGTTCTTAAAATTGATAAGGCTATAGACATTAAGATTTTTTATGTAACACAATTTTGAATGAAAGGTCTGGTTAAACTAGTTTTAGTCCTAAGTCATCGACTTCCAAAATTCTATTAGGTATCTGAATTTTCTTATCGCTTCTTAAGCTTCTCTCTCTCAGTGATGCCTCACCTTCACGCTAGCCTTATCGTTGGAAGTCATCACGAAACACTTTTAAAAGTAGCGTAAAATAATAATCGAAACTAGGATCATCGGCTCAACAGGCAAGTGTACATAATACTAGACCACCAAAGCGCTACTAATCCCACAAGCATATATAATTTACAACATCTTACCAATCCAAGATACATTATCCACATCTAAATGAATGACGGTGTCGTTCCATTTGACTTGTTCTATCAACAGAGAGGGTAGCGAGAT
This sequence comes from Timandra comae, assembly GCA_958496195.1. Taxonomy (NCBI): domain Eukaryota; kingdom Metazoa; phylum Arthropoda; class Insecta; order Lepidoptera; family Geometridae; genus Timandra; species Timandra comae. The sequence goes on along the minus strand of OY292377.1, from coordinate 6,733,888 downwards.
TGCTCCGCCGATTGAGAACGCTGCTAACTGGGTTGATGAAGCTACCAGGAACTGGAATTATCAATAAGCATATGTTAGTGTTTGTGGAAACATGGTATATTTCTGATAGCTATGCTCCGCGGATGAGGGTATAATGGCAGTTGTCCGACCACGGGCGATGAACGAGTAGCGAGTACGCGGGCGAGTATTTTTTTGTAGCTCCGTAACAAAACAAGTAAAGCTAGTACTCGCCGGCGGTGTGAACAGGCGAGTAACTATAAATAATATGTGCATCTGTTTCGTTTACACGGAATGTATGTTCACTGTCCTTTTCTTGGGCGAGAAAATCGCCGATAGTTCATCGCTCATTCCCCCGCAGTCAGACCACTGCCTAAAGACGATTGGTGGCTATCAAACGCATTCATAGTAACGTAACATAGCATAGTTCTGTTAGAAAGGTACCCTTAACCTGGTTTCTTTTGATCTTAGCGTGATGGTTTTAGCCTTTCTGAACAAATGGGCTGTTCAACACATTTTTTTTCTATTCGAACTAGTAGTTCCTTAGATGAGTATGAAGTGCTCGCGCAACAGAGAGGAGAGTGGCGCAACTCTGTTCATAAGGCTGTCACTACTTTTGAAAAGCTTCGCCTAGAACCCTTGACGCAAAACGCCTTGTAAGAAACACCCGCCCAAAGCCTTCCTATACCTACACTTACAACGCTGAAGGCCAGTTGTACTGTACGCCGTGCAATAGGTCCTTCAAGACAGTTTGGCTTTGCAAGCTATATAACAGCTCACGACCGAGCTCATTAAGCCGAGACTCGCCTTTGACGGACACGTCAAGGAGGACGATATAGATGAGTATGATCAACCAAACAAACTCTTCTTTCTATTGTTGTTTTATTGTTTGATATAATATTAATTTTATAGGAATAGAAAAATCACGTACCTGTCTCAAAAATGGCATGTTTAACACGTCTTAATGCTACTAGACAACAATAGATTATTTTATTATTGCTTGTATAATTAATATTTCCCTCATTATTATTAAGCCCGTTTACAAAAACGCCTATTTTATTTATAACTGTTTTGTCAGTGTTCCGTAGAATTTACCATAATTGTACTAATTATTTTAATGTTTTGTTAGGCAAAAAAAACAAAACTAATAAATTGTCGTTGTGAGTGGACTATTTTAATGTACCTTTCATGATCGTTGATAACGATTTTTATATTGGTTCATATTTCCAAATGATATCGATTACGTAATGTTATCATAATATGTGGCAAAAAATAATGCTTTAAACCATAGAGAAGAAAAATTTTAATTCGTACTTAAAACGAATTTCATCTTCTTTCGTATTCAGTGGTTTCGGATCTAAATTTTCCTTTATTCGAGTTTTTTCCAGTATTTTGCTACAGCGATAGCAGCATCGTTGGCCTCATTTAGGTCATCCAGAGTGCAAGTGGTAAGGCACAGCGGACAATGAAGTAGATAGTCCATGAACTGATTTCATGAAACATTCACAACGAGTGTTTGTTCACGTTGTTTTCAGTAACTACGGGTTCTTGTAACGTAAAGAATCGGAATCCATCGAAATGTGGAAGAAAACTTACAAACCGCGGCAAAAATTCAATAATAGTAGTATTTTCTTAAAAGTATTTATGGGGATGTGGGAATCCCCATTGAAAAGGGAGGATCCTCCGACCAGACGGGTGTTATGTCTGGTGGGCAGCTGCCCGACGGTTGTAGTCGGGCTCTCATATACATAGTCAATTGCGCTATAAATTTCGCTTGCGCGATTCAGGACTCTTCAGTTATTTCCCACAGTTGCGGATAGATGTCGCTATTAGTACTTAGTTCCTATGTGGCGTGCAGATGTTGCCACATATTTTTGTAATTCATGTATACCGAACGCTAATAAAACTTAAATAATTTAATTACTATGTTTTAATTTTTTTTTTTTATATTGAATCTACGCATTTAATATTTACTTATTAAAGTAATAACGGATTGTATTATACTTGTTTGTATTTCAAATGTTTTAGGATGCATAAATTAAGCTCATTTAAAAAAAATATCTAAAATATATACTATATAGATAACCGTATTTTTTTTCTACTTATGTATAAAAAAACCCTGTAGTGCAACATTGTCAAACAAATATCAAAAGCTCTATAATCCCAATGGTCAAATAATTTTACAATCGCAGAAACTTGTACTCGGAAAATTTGGGGTACAAAGAGTAGCCTAGCAATTTGAAAAGCAGAAGAAAGAAGGTAGAGCTATAACTGTGCATATCATATTTCAAACATGGACTAGTGAAGTATGTAAAACAATGGGATGTTAGTACGTACTTATTTAAGTCGGATCCCTCGACTAGTTTCAGTGCAGAGCGAGACGCCGTCGGCGCGGGCGTATCGCACTCCTCCTGATGATGGCCACCGGGCGTGGCTAAAACTAGTCGAGGGATTCGACTTAAATAAGTACGTACTAACATCCCGTTGTTTTACATACTTATATATAATGACGTACGTTTCGTTTAATAATAAAATGGTCTAGTTAACCGCTTTCCCAGTCTGACCTGTTATATCTTAAATACTGCTGACTCGCTGAACATCGGTGTCCATGTACGAAGGTAGTCACTTACATCGGTTAATTCGTCTGCTCCTAGGGTAAAAATCTATTAAAAAACAATACATCAAGTAAAAAACATTTTATTTCTTGTACATATGTTTTAAATATAAATTTTACTATAGACTGTTTAGCGCTTAAAATATTCAGATCATTGTTTTTTTTAGCTTGTATCATTCTTAAAATGTATTCAGGATTTATATTTAGCAAGTATTTCCTAAATTGGTTTGAAACGACGAACTATATTAAATCTGTGTATCCACTTTATGTATTAGTTCTTTTATATTATCGTCATCAGATAGTTTTGCGTCATTCAATTCAATAGCTCCATCTAAATCAGTCATCGCTGGTCTCCTCAAATATTTTCCATGACAGTAAAAATATTCAATCTCTTGTAAAGTCCTTCCTTTAGTTTCTGGAACATATTTCCATACGAACCAACCGCAAATAACTCCGTTCAAAGCAAAGATTAAAAATGTTCCCCACATACAAACATACGTCAGTAAATACGGTGATATCTTCTGCGTAGAAGCGTATAAAACACAATTTGATATTATGTACACAGCGCCGCCTAAACTCCTATGTTTTACAGGCATTAATTCCGAACCTATAATGAATACATACGCTGTCATACCCAAAACCATTAAAAACTGTATAAACCATTAAAATATACATACATGTTAATGAATCTTTTGATATTACACCAACGCTTTGCAATGCAGACACAAATGATGCACAAAATAAACATACAGTTACGCCAGTTGAACTAAACAGTAACACGGTTTTGTTTAGAAATCGTGTTGAAGAAAAGTTGGTAACAAATGCGCCACACACAATTATAGAATACATTGCAATACTTGAATGGAAGGCAGCGTTTTCGTTTTGAGTGGACTGTTTCACCATATCCATGAAATATATAAAGATTACGTCAGCGCCACTCCAGTACATCAAAGTCATGAGCATAAATATATGGAAATTTGGCATGTAAAAATCTCTCCTACTGATTTTTGCCCAAAACTTTTTCCAAGGGGATTGTTTTCGATTTCTATATAACTAGGGTTCAGAACCGGGAAATCCCGGAACCGAAAATCCCGGGATTTCCCGGTTCTTTAATAGTAGTCAAAGAACCGGTTCTCACTGAATAAGAACCGGGATTTTCGGTATTTTCGGGAAATAACGAATCATGTTAACTATATAATCATTTGTTTGATTTTAATCTTCTATTAACAGCATTTATTCTTAATATATTCTTATAAAAGGCAAAGTTCAGCCCGGTGACTATGCAGTTGACAATAATAATCTAATAAAAGCTCTAGACGCATCTGATGTGTACAAATATCTAGGATATATTCAATTAAAAGGTATAGATCACAGCAGCATTAAAAACTTATTAAAATCGCAATATAAATTTAGAATCAACTCCATTTGTAAATCCCAGCTCTCCGGAAAATATTTAATTAAAGCCATAAATACATACGCTATCCCAATCCTAACATATTCTTTTGGTATAATAAAATGGTCAAAAACTGATCTAGAACAGATAGAAAGAATGACACGCACCACACTCACTAAACATAATCACCTTCATCCTAAATCAGCCATTGAAAGATTAACCATAAAACGACAGCAGGGAGGTAGAGGCCTCATAGACATCCAGAATCTTTGGCAAAAACAGATATTCAGCTTAAAAACATTCTTTCACGTTAAATCTCAGACAAGTGACATACATAAAACTGTAACTGAAAATGATTCTAACTACACACCACTCAACCTACAACAATCAGAAGTCAATCACATAAATCTTAATGACCTACAAACACACAAAATAGAAAACTGGAAGAAGAAGGTATTGCATGGAAGACACCCTCACGACTTAGAACAATCCCATATAGATTCAATAGCATCAAATAAATGGCTCAAAATAGGTAACTTATTTCCAGAAACAGAAGGTTTTATGATTGCAATACAAGACCAAATAATCAACACCAAAAATTACAGAAAACACATAATTAAAGATCCTACAATAGTTAATGATAAGTGCCGCCGATGTCACGCCCAACCGGAAACAATCCAACACATCACAGGAGCATGCATAACACTCACACAAACAGACTACACTCACAGACACAACCAAGTAGCAAACATCATTCACCAAAAACTCGCACACAAACATAAACTCATACCAAACACAGACACACCCTATTACAAATACTCACCTGAAACCATACTAGAAAACATAAATTACAAACTGTACTACGACCGCGCCATCCTCACCGACAGAACAATACACTACAATAGACCAGATATAACCTTGCTAGATAAAATAAATAAAACCACTTACCTGATAGATATTGCAGTCCCAAATACACATAATATACAGAAAACTATAACAGAAAAAATAAGTAAATACGCTGAACTGAAGGAAGAAGTCATTAGAATCTGGAAGCAAGAAAAAGTATACATAGTACCCATAGTCCTATCCACAACCGGAATAATCCCTAAACAACTCCACAATAGTCTCAAACTACTAGGTCTACCAAATTCTATATACATCACCATCCAAAAAGCTGCTATTCTTAACACCTGCCGTTTAGTGAGAAAGTTCATGTCGTTAGATGACAATGACCAATTAATTAGTAATTCATAACACATCACATCCACGCCACATTTACTTGGCTAAGGCCCGTAATGTGGTGATTACCAGCCGTTGGCTGAGAAATGCGAAAGCAATAACAAAAAAATAATAATATTATAGTACCAATAGTCTTATCCACAACTGGAATTATTCCTAAACAACTCCACAATAGTATTAAACTCCTAGGCCTACCAAATTCTCAATACATCACCCTCCAAAAAGCTGCTATACTCAATACCTGCCGTTTAGTGAGAAAGTTCATGTCACTAGATGATAACGACCAACGTCTTAATAATCCATAACACATCACACCCACGCCACATTTACTTGGCTAAGGCCCGTAATGTGGTGAATACCGGCCATTGGCCGAGAAATGCGAAAGCTAAACAATAAATAATAATATTTTTATTTCACATAATTAGTTCTACAATAATATTTTGAAGTCCCTGACCTCTGAGCTAGGTATGAACCTGTGTTACAGAGACCAGTGCCCTCTTACATAGGATAGGTTACAAAATAAAAATGTGATATGATTACAAAAAAAGAAGAATAATAAGGAAACAGAGTATTATTTCATAGTTTTAAACAAAAACTAGTTTTCCGAATTCATTTCATTTTAGTATTATGTTGTGCATGTGTGTGTGTGTGTGTGTGTGTGTGTGTGTGTGTGTGTGTGTGTGTGTGTGTGTGTGTATGTGAGTGAGTGTGTGTTTGTGTGTGTGCGATTAGTATTCGGCGTGTATATATACGAGTATAAAATAGTATTATAATTGTAGACATATATTTGTATAATTTATGCATAAAAAACATATAAGATGATGGATCGAATATTATGCAGGTACTTTTATAATAATAACTGCTCGGTTTTATTATAGTCTAGGGAATGCAAGTGTTTTTTAAGTTTTGATTTAACTTCACATGTCCGTAATGGGTATATATCTAGAATTTTGTTAATCTTATTATACAGATATATTGAATAATACAATTGTTGACGTCTTGCCAATGCTGTCCGTAACTTAGGTAGTAAAATAACACTAACGATCGTTCGTTTATACTTCATCTTATCGCTGTCGTATGGTGTATTTTTGTGTTTATTTAAAAGTAAATGAAAAATATACAGCTGTCTGACACTAAGGACTTCACACTTAGCATAAAGAGAAGTAGTCGGAGTTCTGTAATTACTGAATGTCATTACTTTAAGTAATGATCTTTGTGCTCGTTCCAGAAGTATCATGTGTGTTTTACATGCGCCTCCCCAGGTCCCGATGCAATAAGATATTACTGACTGAGCAAGTGCAAAATATACTTGACGCAAAACATTAAAGTCAGCAGCATATCTTAGTTGTTTAAACATCCAAACAAGTTTTCTAACACGAGATGTAACACATTCAATTTGAGCACGCCAATTTAAATTTTGATCTATCATCACACCAAGGTACTTAATTTGATTAGTTTGTTTAATTTTAAGGCAGTCACATGAAACATTTTGTGGAGATACGCATGAATGTATTTTAAGGTCTAAATTGACTATTTCAAATTTACCAACATTAAACTGGAGGTAGTTTGATTTAGCTACGTTAAGTGTTAGATAGTGCAACATAAGCCAATTATTTATGGTGCGAAGCCCTGTTTCAGCTACGTCTTTTACCTTGCACCAAGTCTCTCCGTGGAACACAACAGCCGTGTCATCGGCATAGGAAAAGATTTTTCCATTTCGCAATGAGAGGCAACACAAGTCGTTGATATACACCAGGAAGAGACTCGGACCGAGGATACTTCCTTGCGGCACGCCATAGAGTACTGGAGCTTCTTTGCTAATACAATTATCAATTTTTACTTGTTGTTTGCGGTTACTTAAGAAGTCCTCAAATATTTCAAGTGTTTTACCTCTTATCCCTATTGTTTCGAGTTTGTTTACAAGTTTGGGTAGCGATACAGTGTCGAATGCTTTAGCCAGGTCCAAAAACACGCCCAGACATTTTTGTTTGCCGTCAATATGTCCTACAATATTTTGGGTTATCTCACTAACGGCATCATCGGCACTTTTCCCTGATCTAAACCCATATTGATTGGTGGATAAGATATTGTTATGTTCCAAATAATTGACAAGTCTATTATTGAGAAGTTTTTCTAGAACTTTTGAAAGCGACGGTAAAACAGATATAGGCCGGTAATTAGAGACACTGTATCGATCCCCTCCCTTGTAAACAGGAGTTATAAGAGCTATCTTAAATACGTCTGGGAATTTACCTTGGGTGAAACACAGTTCTATAAGCCTAGTTAGGGGAGGGACTATTTTATGCTTTGTAGATTTAAGAAATTGTACTGGAATAGCGTCCCAACCAGGTGCACTGTTAGTTTTAAGTCCCGAAATGATTGAACCAACTTCTAAATTATCCGGAGGAAGTAAAACCATAGAATTGGAAACCGAATTAACAACAAAGTTTTCAGAGATTGGGTAACGAACATTTGAGTAACTTATGGCGTCCGCAAGTCGCTTACCAATGTTTGAAAAATAATTATTTACAATCATAGTGTCTTTATCTGCATTCGTATTTATCAAAGTTGATTCCGTTGTTTTAGAGTTATTGTAATTTATTATAGTTTTTATTGCATTCCATTTGTCTTTATTACTTTTTGCCGATAGTAGTAATAATTTCTCATAGGCACGTTTACATTTCTTTAGTAGTGAGTTACAGTAATTGCGGTAACGTTTGTAGGACAATTCAAGAATCTTGTTATTAGGGTTAGATTTTAATTTTTTGTGCAGCTTATCTCGATGCCTTATGCAACATAGTAACCCAGGTGTTATCCAAGGCTTCCTCGTTCTTTTACGGCATGGTTTTACATATGATTTAGAAAAATTTTCTATAGTTTCTTGAATTGTTACTACAAACTTATTAGCTGCCTCATTTGCGTCAAATCCTGGTCTGATATATGAAAAATCAATTTTTTCAAGGTAATTAGCACACTCATTGTAATCAATTTTAATGATTTTAGATCCATCAATAAAAGACTTCCCACTATTCATACGTATGTCCAAAACAATAAGGCAATGATCGGTAATTGCGGTGTCAATTACAAACACCGATACAGGTAATCTAGTTCTAATCATAATATGGTCCAAGCAATTTTCTAATCTGGTGGGAAACACGTGAGCGGGTAGCATTCCGAGTTCAGCAGTTAAATTTAAGTAACTTGCACTATGCCTATCTTTATTGTTTGGCTTTATGTCAATATTAATATCACCTGAAAGAATTATGGTATTTTTATTTAAGTTAATGGGAGTAATAATTTCAGAAATGGAGTCTAAAAAAGAGTCAGTACAATTATAAGATGGAGATCTGTACACTGTCAATATATAAATGTCAGGTATAATATGTAACAAAAGGAAATTAGCCATTATTAATGTGGAGGAATAGGCGTAATCACCACGCTTGTCTCGTGCAAATGATCTTAAACCGAAGCCATAGTTAGAACCTTTAAAAAAATCTAGCCTTGCAGTTATACAGGGAAATAGTAGTATGGTCCACTGTAGTCCACAAATGTTCACCAGGAACTAAAATCACGCAACGGATTTTGATGCGGTTTACTTTAATAGATAGAGCAATTCAAGAGGGCAATTAATATAGAAGAACGCCGATTTATCCGAATTAATTGGGACCGGGGTCGAGTCGGATAGTAAAAAATTCGGATCATCGGACATAGACTGACTTTAAAGAAAAAAGAACTGTCAAACATACAAAAAACTTCATAAGGTTTGACCAACACATTTCTAAAATAATGCTCACTTGAACATCTCGATCAGAGTAAGTTTCAACTCCATCAGGCCTTAACAAAAATATTAAATAATAAAAATTCACGACACTAATAGAGGTACATAGTATATTACGACTGATTCGGATTGGCGATTCGGTTAATCGGCGTTCGGATATTCAGCGTTCTACTGTATAATATTATCCCCGCATTCTCTCGAGAGCGGGAACTGCGCGGATGGAACCGTGGGGCGCTGCTTGTTCATAATAAAAATAAATGAATTAATATAATAACAATAAAAACCAATTGCCTGTGAAACTGACTGAATCTTTTTATACAAAACATTGTTATAAAAATAAGACAGTCAATGATCGCCGTTGAAAACAGTACATAAATAATTATAAATTACTTATTTATGTCTTTGAAAATACAAAAAAGTAATTTAAATATATAAAACTAATTTAAACAGAATAAAACTATACTTAATATCTCAAATGCTAGCAAAGACCTAGATTTCTTTAAGGTGATTGTGCTGAACAAAATTCATGATCGAAAAAAAAAACGTGAAAGAAAATTCCCGTTAAAACTTAAAAAGAAAAAAATAATATAAAAAAAGTGAAGAAGTAATATATGTTGTTATTTTTATAGTAGACAATGACTATTCGTTAGCGCATATTGTTCCGTTTGTAAATATTGTTGCAAAAATATGGAGAAATTATCGGTTGTGAGACAAGTAAGTGTTGCATTTTATATTTAAACTAAATTTTGTAATCGATCAGTCACTCTGTCATCTTCATATAGCAACTGACCCCTCAATACATTCATCTACGCACTCAGATTGAGTGTGGGCACTTTTCAGCAATAACACTCCTGTAATTCAGGTTTTGTAGAAATATATGGCCTTGACTTAAGAGGTCTTTTTAACCACCCGAAATAGTCCATATGCAACAGCGACTATTTTACGACTCTTCGAAACTAAGAGGTGGAAACAATAAATGCACTAAAAATGGGTTGACATTATTATGGAAACCAGCGGAAAACGGGAATTTTGGGTATATAACAATATTATAAATCTGAAAAGTTTCTTTGCTCTCAGAAACTACTGGTCGAATAAAAATCATCCTAAGTCCAATAGGAGCAGAAGCTAACGCAACTTTAAGCCGCAAAGCACACCATAAGTAATTAATAGTTCTCATGTATTTTCCAGCTGATGGTAGCAGTATCACCGCAGCTAGCAGGACTGTCTGTCGGCGGGTCTATAGCATTCCCCACACTTCTGCTTGAACATCTGAAGTCTAATGAGAGTACCATACACGTCGACTTGAATACTAGTAGCTGGATAGGTAGGAATTTCTAAAAGATTGTCATGTTACTGCAAAGAGCTTTTTTGAATCATGATTTGAACATAGCTCTGTCCTTGCATAAAACTTTATTCCTCATTATGTGCCATAATTTTACTCAAGTCTAAGAAACTTTTTTGTCTGTGTCAACAACATAATTTGGACAGGTACTCGAAGATACATTATTTACCATGTCATTAAAATCTTTTCTTATTCCAGGGTCCATATACGGATTGGCCGGTATACCTGTCATATTTCTACCAATGTTCATGCAATGGAAAGGAAGAAAATTCAGCTACATACTGACATGTTTTTTCGTCATCATCGGCTGGCTAGTCGCCCTCGTAGCAAACGACGCTGGTTTGATGCTGACTAGCGAATTTTTCCATGGCCTCAGTACAAATAGTCTGATGCCAATTAGTTTCCTAGCCATGACAGAAATGCTTGCACCAAAATACAGATTTGCATTTATGCAAATATTCGGGATAAACTGCACATTAGGCATTGCGATTGCTGGCATACTGGGCAGATTTCTCCATTTTAAAACTGTCAGTCTAATCATGCTTGCCCCAGTCAGCATTGCAGTTGTTATCTCATTTTTCTGGCCTGAGTCTCCACCATGGCTGGCTTGCAGAGGGAAGTTTGATAAAAGCGAAAAGGCTTTTATTTGGTTGAGAGGAGCAGACGAGAAATCAAGGACAGAACTGACCCAAATGATAATAGCACAGAAGGAGTATTTAAGACGAGATGAACACAAGGAAAAACTATCGCTGACCAAGTTAAAGGACCAGATATTGAGCCGAGACTTCTATATTCCAGCTTTACATATCTTTATCCTATTGGATATGATGTACTGGAGTGGCGGAGACGTAATCTTCATATATTTCATTGAAATGGTTGAGAAAACAGCTCAGAGCAAAAACGCTGCGTTCTACGCGGGCATAGCAATGTATACTATACTTTTCGTAGGAACTACCATCAATGCTACTCTTCGCAGATTCAACAACAAAACTGTATTACTGTTAAGCACTTTGGGCGATATTATATGTTTGATATTGGCTACTATTATCACGTTTTTGCAAAGCAAAGATGTGTTAGCGAAAGATTCCTTGTTGTGTACGTACGTTTTGGTGGGGTATATAATGTTTTATAGCTTAGGTTTGAATTCAATGGTGTTCTACATAGGGGCGGAGTTGATGCCGGTGAAGCACCGCAGCATCGGGGGCGCGCTGTACATCGTGTGCAACTGCGGGCTGTACGCGTCCACGCTCAAGGCGTCCCCGTACCTGCTCGCCTCCATCCACATGTGGGGCACCTTCCTGCTGTACACCGCCAACGCCGTGCTCTGCGCGCTGCTCGTCTACCGTTACGTGCCCGAGACCAAGGGCCGCACCCTCCAGGAGATTGAGGACTACTACACTTATGGTGGCTTCGTTCAGAGACGCAATGATGGCTCCTATGTCACTATGAAAGATAATAATGGGTACCCTAACGAATACAACTAATGTAACGACGACATGCAGTAGAAAAATCCGACACAAATAACCATTTGTAATACCCTCAAAATTTCTTGGACTACCAAGAATATTTGCAATAGTTTTAAAGTGATACTTGTACTATAAAAATATTTGTTATTAATGTAAATACAATAAAAAATGATGTCCTTAATCTTTGATTTTTGCGTGATGAGCACGCATATTCCTCCTCATTGTATTAAGTAATATTAGCAGTAGGAGATCATTCTGTACATATTTTTAACCGACTTCCAAAAAGGAGGAGGTTCTCAATTCGGCCGGTATATTTTTTTTATGTATGTACACCGATTTCTCCGTAAATTCTGTACCGATTTTAAAAATTATTTTTTTATTCGAAAGAGTGGGCTTGCCATTTGGTCCCATGTCAAGGAAACATGGATCTGATGATAGCATCCTAGAGAAATCAAAGGGAACTTTCGAAAATCGTAGGGTGATTAGTGCGTCTATTAAGTTGTTGTTGTCTCGTTAAGTATCTTAAAGCATTTTAATTTAATGAAGGTTTGGAGTCGATCTGATGATGGACCTGGAGGACAGTCAAGGGAACTCCTCAACGACTTACAGCAGTTACCTCGTGTTTGGGCTTGATTAATTTGTATCGATGAGACCTTTACAACCAGGTTGGTTGTGTCAGTAAAAAGTAAAAAATAAAAAAAGATTTAATTTAATACACCTCTTATGCGATGCTAATACCTTTGTGTATGTGCTACCTATTGATAAGTGTGAAGTCGGTGCCAAGCTATCCTGTAGAACAAAACCGACCAAGCGGGCAAACGTTCGTTGATGGTCGTCTCGAATTATATTTTTTTAGTTTATTTTTCTAATAGTTTTATTTATTTAAGGCTTGGCACTGACTTCAAACTTATAAATAGGTAGCACATACACAAAGGTATTAGCATCGCATAAGAAGTGTATTGAATATTTTTTATTTTAAACTTTTCAGTTTTTGATGTCGGTTTTTTTTAAACGCAGTTTATTTTATAATTTATAATCCTACATTTTGTAAATAATTCAAAGCAATCACGCTACATCTTCTCGTAGTAAACGAAATTGAGTTGAAATGTAATTCAACAAATAATTTAAATTGAAAAACTCGTACGCACGGCCATACATAGTATACAGACACGTCAGAAATGTTTACCAAAGGATTTGTTCTTTGCAAAAATCTTTCAAAATCTTATTGCGTGATAAGAAGCCTAATTAAACAAGATAATTATGTAATAAACAAATTCAGGGTTATTTGGATAAATACTGTAATATTAAAATCTATTTACAGTCTTTTATTCTGTTTAATTTTTCAAGAGAAGTTTAGGAGTATGAGTAACTTCGAATGCCGTCGTTGCGACGCACGCTGAATACTTTCGAAAAACTATTCAAGTGGCCTTTTTGTTTGGTCTCTCTGTTTATTCCGGGTAATCGTCAAAACGTCTAAAACTTTGGCGTGACTTTATCTGACAGATAGATACCGTTTATACATTTTGTCTTGAAAATCCAACAGGATGTGTAAAAACAATAATAACACAGGTGAAATCTCGGGCCACAGATAGTATTTTTATAATTTCACAGATATAATCACAAAAAAAATTCAGATATCACCATTGTTTTAAAGCCCGAAAAAAAAAGAAACAAAGGCAACAAAAAGTTTTACATGTCTTGATAATTTAAATCATCGTTGAGAAACTTTATAAATTGATATAAATTCAGATAAGAATAAACACAATAATTATTATGTAATTCAAATTGAAACGAGTCAGGTCTGATGCTCCTTGTAATGGCGCTGTAGTTTTTAAATGTCTTGCATTATGTTTTAAAAGTGATACAAAGATGGACAATATTGGACCATTGCTTCGGCAGGTGAGTGATAATTTAAGAAGTTTGAAATAGACGATCTAGTGGCATACTGTTAGGCCCAGTTTTGTTTTATGGTTTAAACTATCATCATCATTATCAGCTCATGTATGTCCCCACCGAAGGGTTTGAGCCTACCCTGAATTAGTGTGATGAATGTATTGAAATATGCATGATTTAATTTTTTTTCAAACATATCTCAGGTGTGAGTCGGATACGTGAATAGGCAAGTAATGGAATAAACATCTGTGTAAACAAATACATTAATTTAATTAAAGCATATTATACACCAAATACTAATGAACTTGACATTGCAAATAATTTGAATGCCAGACAAGAACAGAAAGTTTAGTTAAGTAAAGTTCAGCTGAACAAATATCGAAAATAATTGGCAAATAAATCAAACAAAGAGTAATCACTTGTACGAGGCATTTTCCGAACCTAAACCTCTCAAGTTGGGTCCCTTATGCGTGCTACTTGAGGTGTTAGAACCTTCCTAGTTCCTCCAGGAAGTACGCCAGCTTGTGTGGCTTGATAAACATTCCTGGGTATGATAAAGAGAGTAATCATAAAATAAAAGAATGGAAGAATCATCTTCTTCTGCCATACCTTTTTCCAAATGTAAATGAATGGTTTTTAGTTCAACCAGGTTGGGTTAGGTTAGGATCAGGATTTGACAACGAGCCACACCTCATTGTGCAGGCATCGGATGGCCGATTTGCACAATGAAGGGGGGGCAAAACGACTTTTATTAATAATCTGTGAACCGTAATATGCATCATCATTTTCCGGTTAAAAACTGTTTGAATTTTTAATTAATACAAGCCACCATACTTTTTCAGATGCTGGTGGCTATATCTCCACAACTAGCAGCTATTTCAGTGGGAGGATCCATCGTGTTTCCGACGCTTTTGCTCCAACAACTCAAGGCAGAGGACAGTCCCATAAAAATTGATACCGATACTTCATCTTGGATAGGTAATAATAACTTTATAGCTAACAAAGATATCGTAGACAAGGAATGAATTAGAGAGGTCTAAAAGTGTTTAAAAAAACAACTAAATAGCACAAAGATTTAAAAAAAAATTTAGGTTTCAAATTCCATCAACACATATTAGCTACGAAACAAAAAAATCTCTAATCAATGTCTATTTTATATTTCAGGAGCAATATATGGACTATCCGGTATACCAGTAATATTCCTGCCCATGATCATGCAATGGCAAGGCAGGAAATTTGGGTACATCATGACTTGCCTCTTCGTGTTCACTGGATGGATACTTTCTACTACTGCAGTGAATATTGAAATGATTCTCACCAGCGAAGCATTCCACGGGCTTGGGACGAACAGTCTTCTACCAGTCAGCTTCTTAAGCGTAACAGAGATGTTAGCACCAAAATACAGATTCGTATCGATGCAGATTTTCGGGTTTAATGTTGCTATAGGAATGACTATGGTCGGAATCATGGGCAGGTTCCTACACTACAAGACTGTTAGTTTGATCATGATACCACCGGTTGTTATAGCTGGTGTTATTGGCTTAATATGGCCAGATTCACCGCCGTGGTTAGCTTGTAAAGGGGAATTTGATAAGTGTGAGAAAGCATTCGTTTGGCTCAGAGGTAATGACGACGAATCCAAAAGAGAGTTGAAAGAATTAATTGCGGCACAGAAAGAATATTTGAGCAGAATAAAACACAGAGAGAAGATAACAATCAGAGGATTGTGGAATAAAATAACTAGTAGAGATTTCTACATGCCGAGTTTTCATATTTTTATATTACTGAACTTGTTATACTGGAGTGGCGGTGACGTCATCGTGATATACTTCATAGACATGGTAGAGAAGTCAACGAGCAACAAAGACGCCAGTTTCTACGCCAGCATAGTCATGTATTCAATAATATCAATAGGTTCAGTTATAACAAACATAATGATCAGATATTTTAAGAACAAAACTGTATTGTTGTTCAGCACATGCGGGGTTATAGTTAACCTGATAAGTATTACTGTGATCACATATTTACAAAGTCATGGAGTAATATCGAAGGAATCTCTCCTATGTACATACTTTTTGGTAGGTTTTATGATTTGTAACAGTTTGGGGTTGAACGCGATAGTGTTCTACATAGGGGCGGAGTTGATGCCGGTGAAGCACCGCAGCATCGGGGGCACGCTGTACATCGTGTGCAACTGCGGGCTGTACGCGTCCACGCTCAAGGCGTCCCCGTACCTGCTCGCCTCCATCCACATGTGGGGCACCTTCCTGCTGTACACCGCCAACGCAGTGCTCTGCGCGCTGCTCGTCTACCGCTACGTGCCCGAGACCAAGGGCCGCACCCTCCAGGAGATTGAGGACTTTTACAACCATGGAAAGTTTGTAAAACGGTGCACAGACTCTAGTGATAATGGACTCATTAATAAACCTTGATATTTCGATGTGTTTTGCTTGTTTATTTTTGAAGGAGATCCATCCCTAAAGACGAGACCCAGTATTTAAGACTTAATAGAGAGCAACGTAACCTATTTCATCAATTTAATGAAAGCTCTGTTTCTGACTGAAATTCAATCTGACTTAAAACAGAGGAAGTTTAATTTATTACACCGACAAGACTCTTGGTTTAATGTTTAATTGATTATTAGCTAACCGAAAATATAGCAGATTGAATTATAAAAACCGATTGGCCCCTAGTAACTGAAAGCTTCGTCAACGCAAGTCCAAACAGCGATAATGCTGGCATAACCCATGATCAAGAAAGAGGAAGGCATTTGTTAAACGTAAGTAAGTTCCCGCAACTCGACCTCTCCGGTTTTGATCCTTTGAGCGTGCTGTATTATTCTTGATACATGCTCTTATCACAAAAATAAATAACTTCTTTAACTTCAGCTTATTGTTTGGTGGCTTCTGTAGGCCAATTGCCACAACTCTGCCAATGTCACGTGTAAGCAGAGCAAATGCGAAATCTAATTGGTCGTTTAATCAAAAATATCAAAATTTTTGTCCCAGGCCCATATATTTTATTTTGATTTACGTCATTTGACACAAAAGTCGTAAATTTTTTAATGTCTTTTTAGCTAGGATATCCTTTCTAATGTGCGTGTGATAATGTAAGAAAATTCGCACACAATGAATACTTATAACATCAAGGCTGACATATCAAATAAATCATAAATTATTTTTTATTATTTTTAAGAATTAGTAAAATATTCAAAAAAATATACGAACAGGCCCCTACTTCTGTGTAGGAATGCTTTTTCGAGAACTATTTTTTGCTGAATCGATTTGTATGATACAGGTTATTAAATAATTTGTTATGGGTCTCCTGGCTTCTTCATTAAGATACATATATAATATAATAATCATTCACTATATCATCTCATTACAGTAACTGACCCCTGACTAAGTTCGTAACTTATATCTAGGGTATCAGAAACTACGCACACTCTCATTCACTCACACACCCAGACCGAGATAAAAAAAAAGACCGAGTGTGGTGTCGTGAGACACCAGGTAAGAACGAAGTTACTTAAAAACGTATTATTTTCAATGGTCAAAATACCTAAGAAGAAAATAAATCATTATGATATTCAAAAAAGTTTCTATTCAAAAGAGTTAGCCATAGGTTACCTACCTTTTAATAATTAAAAAAAAAAAGGTAGCACTCCGGGAGTGCCGGCAGAAGTGAAAACTTCAATATTAACGTTGTGTTTAATTATAAGTATAAAAGTACTATCATTTATGAGGTAGAATACAATGTTTGTTTCTTACTTCAGTTATCATAAACGTCACGTGATGCTGATCTTACGCTTTTTCGATCAGCATCACGTGACCCTGACGCGAGTTTGAAAGTTTTTACCCATACAAAAAAAGTGCTCAGCGCCGCTAAAGAAGTTTTCACTTCAATAAACGCGCGCCGCGCTGTTCGAAATTTGAAAAAAGTGTCGTGACAACTTTTCGTAAGATTTTTTTCCGTCTAGCCCCCTTTCACAACACGCGATAAGGAACTTCGTTCCAATATATTACAAGTTTTTGGTACGTTTACGTTTTCTTTGTGATATCATAAAGTGCCAGAACCAGCACTTTTATTATTATCATCATTTTTGAAGTGAAAACTTCTTTAGCGGCGCTGAGCACTTTTTTTGTATGGGTAAAAACTTTCAAACTCGCGTCAGGGTCACGTGATGCTGATCGAAAAAGCGTAAGATCGAGGGGAAGGGAGAGGAACATATCATGTACACAAATATGACAATTTATATTATAAATTGTCATATTTGTGTACGATAGCGCAATAAATAAACATTGTATTCTACCTCATAAATGATAGTACTTTTATACTTATAATTAAACACAACGTTAATATTGAAGTTTTCACTTCTGCCGGCACTCCCGGAGTGCTACTTTTTTTTTGCTATTGTAGTCGTTACCAAAATTAAAAATGTATTGTTTTGATAATTTGTACAGATGTTTTGATTTTTAAGTGTTAAATTACATTTAGTTTTTACACTGAGCAGTTTTTTATAAGTTAACTTTGTGGGTGTACGTGTAGAGATTGTTTTGATTTAAAATACTTTTCAAAACTGATGAAATAATTAAGAAAAAATATGAATAATAACTAACCAAATTAATACTTATATAAGAAATTCTGGACCAATTTCTACATAAGCTAAGTAAGAAGTCTCTTCAAAAAAGGAACCTTTGGTACGAGTATATCTTAAAAATTCTGGACCAATTTCCACTTTCCATAGTTATGTAAGAACTCTCACGAAAAAAGTGTCATGATAGCTTAAAAAAAAAAAGGTAGCACTCCGGGAGTGCCGGCAGAAGTGAAAACTTCAATATTAACGCTGTGTTTAATTATAAGTATAAAAGTACTATCATTTATGAGGTAGAATACAATGTTTATTTATTGCGCTATCGTACACAAATATGACAATTTATATGTTGTTATTTATAATATTATATCGTTTTGGAAGTTTCGTATTCCAGTAATACAACGGATTACAATCGCTGATTGTCAAACTGACTGGTATGAATGACATTACTAAATAGATACAAAGCAAAGAGGTTGTTAACTCTTTCGGTTTAATAATAAATCGATACAAACTAGTCTGGTGCAGTGTTTGTTTGTAATATCTAAAAAAAACATTTTTTTAATAAAGGTTTACGAAATCGCACTGAAGATATAATCATTCATTACATCATAATCATTCACTACATCATCTCATTATAGTAACTGACCCCTAACTAAGCTCGAAGCTTGTATCTAGGGTATCAGAAACTACGTACACACTCATTCACACACACACCCAGATCGAGACAAACATTTATGGTTCACACAAATTCACCCCGCACGGGAATGGAACCCGCAACCTTACGGATGGCAGTCCGGCATGGTGACCACTCTGCCATCGAGGTCGTCAGAATAATAAGTATAATATGTACAATAAGTTTAATAATAATAAGTATAAAAAAGTATTTTTAATTTTTTTATTGGTTCGGGTTTATTTCTGTGTCTTGATTAATTTTAAAACTGGACCTTTTTACATCTAAAATCCATAAATTGTTAACAGAATTGTATTTAAGTACGAAAGTATACAGCCAAAATTTTTCATCCAGAAATTCTTATGGTATCAAGAATATCGCGAGAAAAACCGCGGGTCACTATTAGTTTTACGCAATGTCACAATGACATTTGTTACGAGGATACCGCTGCAGCACACTCAGGCACGGTAGAAAGAGTGGGAGATACTAGTTCCTCTCCCTTCCCCTCGATCTTACGCTTTTTCGATCAGCATCACGTGACCCTGACGCGAGTTTGAAAGTTTTTACCCATACAAAAAAAAGTGCTCAGCGCCGCTAAATCAATATCGGTCTAGTTAGGATGCCACAGACAAGACATACTTTAAAAGAAACTTTTAACTTACACCTCTCGGCTAGGAATATAAAAAATAAAGTAACGCCGAGAAAAAAATCTGTAGGTATCTGAAAAAAAATACTTACACGAAAATCGGTCCAGTAGTCGAAGCTTATTCATGACAAACAAACAATAAATCATTAGACTTTATAATACCTACCTAGTGAAGATAAAAAATTCAAAAAGCCATTAGGACAAAATTAAAAAACCTAAACAATTCCAAAAAATAATTAATATTCAACTTTACTGCGTCGTATTATGAAACATTTTTAAGTGATTTTAAGTGCTGTGACGTAATATAAAAAATAAATGTAGTTTTATTATGAGAATTATGTTTGTATTAATATTACAAGGTTTAAAACAACAAACGCGATCGCACATATGCATAATATCGTAAAAATATTAAATAAAATGTTTTTTTGAGTCTTTTCCAAAAATCATGGCTGTGTTACCTTTGCTGCGTCAAGTGAGTATAATACATAATTAATAGTATTTTTTAAATTATTTTCAAAAAAAAAACATGGCTCACGTTTGAGACTACCGACACGCATCGGTAAACTTTTTTTTCCCTTTCAACACACTTGCTCATAAATGGGCTCTTATTTGTGCAAAATCAGACAAATAATGACACCTTTTACTAACAAGTGAGTTATAGATTTTTTTTAAGTTGCTTTGCAAATATGAAAACAGTTTGTTAGCGAAAAATGATATTTTATTATTGTTTTCTTCGCAAGTGTGTTAAAAACGTTGTATGGCACACAAAGATAGCCGACGATAGTAATCATCAATACACGCATTGATGATTACTATCGTCGGCTATCTTTAGATCCTCGCCTGACGGCTCGGGCCTCAATAGCGCCTCGGCGGTAAGCACCAACTTTACACGCTTGTACCATAAATAATTATTATTTTTAATGAGAACTACAAAGGATATATAATAACCTTATTATTGTTATTCATACATATAAACAGTTTTAAAATCATTTTCATTATTTTCACACGTCCTTTATCTTATTTAATTTTTATTTTTTTATTTATGAACAAACATTTTCCCACCTTCGAAAATGGAGCGTGGACGCCATATTGCATTTTGATAGAATTGTATAGCCAGTTTGGATAGCGCAAACAAAAGAAATTTGAAATGATATGTGCCACATAAATCTAATGATGCAGCTAATTTATTTTTTATAAAAAAATGTATCTAGACTCCTTTCAGCAACTTTTGTTTATAGTTAAAAGACAACAGCACTAGACCACACGTCGCCGCGCCACTACTGGTTCTTCGCAACTACTGGTTTTCTATGAAATAACATTCGTAGTGGGCGAAATGAAGCTAGCTTCGCGTCGCCGAGCAACAGACGGCGAAGTGTCATGATGACGTTAGGCGGCGACGTGTGGTCTGCTGCTGCTGTCTGCAGTCGGCTACCAACTTATACCTTTAGTTTGTCACGCCCACTTACCAGCTATGGAATATGACAACAATTGCTAATTAAACTTTTAGATTAAAAGACAAATCACATGGTAATAAAAAGTTAGAAAACGCAATAACGTAAGGTTATTTTTTTCATTCAGGTTTTAATTTGTGTAAATTGTTACAACATATTAATGTGAAAAACTATGCTTAACAATGCAAGTAGTTTAACTTCAGTATTTCCCAAAAAAAGGTATTAAATGTTTAATTATATTGTGAGAATGTAAAAAATACAATAACGTTTCTTAGAATTTAATTCACATGATTTTACCTTTTGCTTTTGCGTGTTAGTGATTTGAAACCCCTACCATGTTTGGAAAACTTATGTAAACTCGTAAAGCAACACTTGACCTACGAATCAAAATTCAAACCTCGGAATTCCGTTTTGACAGGCAAGTGTGTCTGATTATGTTCTTCTAGGCGCACACGCTCCATCTTAAGCTGTCCATTGACGAGTCAGTTGAACTGATCAGTCCAGAAATAAAACTGTGGCGTCACTCGAAAAGTTTTAGGCCAACTAGATTCCTCCACTGAAATCTGGAATCGCTCCGGTGATTGCCGACCATTTTTGGATGGACGCCAGTTCAACTGACTCTGTCAATGGCCACCTTTAGGCTGTATCATCGCTTTCCTCGGGCGAGTTACGTGCAAGCCTATTCAGATTTAAAAAATGTGACTGATGATATTTTATTTGGACAGGCTTTCATTGTATATTCTTTTAAATTTTCAGCTAATAGTGGCGCTATCGCCCCAACTGGCCGCGTTCTCGGTCGGCGGTTCCGTCACATATCCCACGTTACTACTGCAGCAGTTGAAGTCGAATGACAGTTCTATGCATCTGGATATTCATAGCTCTTCTTGGATAGGTAAGAATTTATAATTGAATGAAATCCTTATGAAATTACATCAGTTAGTTAAAATACTTATGTTAACGCTCCGATGTGCACTTGCCTGCCAAGCCTGAAGTCCCAGGTTAAATTCCGGGATTGGGCAATGCACGTTTATTTTTTTTACTATTTTCCTAACTTGGCTCAGGTTTGAGATCACCTAATAGCATTAGGTAAGCAGCAATGCGATTCACTAACAAACTCATCACGGATGTTAACAACGACGAGTTCACAGATGTTGCATCGGAGACATCGCTTTTAAAAACAACCGTGATAAAAACCGTATTCGCTAAGCTACCTAAGCTCGTCGACGATCTGCCGAACAACGACGATGTCTAGGATGTTTGCAGTGTTGCTATGTTTAATCAAGAGTATAATCGAGATAAATCTCGACTAACCGATTTTAAATTTATTTCGTCATTTTGAGTTAATATAAATGCACAATACGTATGCATGAAACATGTTTTATTTATTATAAATTAATATTTAATTAAATATATCATTTTAGACTTGAAAAATAATTATTTGACACTTAATTTTGTACCGTATTTAATGACAACACTGATTTCAAATTTCAAAACAGACAATGGTGACAATCAATGGTCACAATGTCATGTAATAATACAAGTGCTCCGTCCGTGTTTTAAATATTTATTTCTAAATGAAAACATTATTATATATACAAAAGCTTGTAAAAGTGATGCCCCACATATTATTCTAAAGGATGACTAATGGATTTATAGAAGAAAGTAAGCAGGAGGCCACTGTATTTCCTTAAAATTAAAATATACACAGGATGTTGACCGTCACAGGTTAGTGTTTAAATAAACATAACTTCTTTTCTTTTTCCGTAAGGTTGCGGGTTCGATTCCCGTTGCTGGATGAATATTTGTATCAATCACAAATGTTTATCTCTGTCTGGGTGTGTGTAGTTTCTGATACCCTAGCTAGATACAAGTTTCGAACTTGATGTTATGTTTCTTTCAGGTATAATTCAAAGATTGTTTTTTTTTACAGGCATAGGTGCAAACAGAGACCTGGAAACTGGGTATTCGATTATTGTGACATGGAAATACTTAAATAAAATACGGGTCGAACGGGTTAGCGGTGTGCAGTCTGGACTGAAATAATACAGCTTGTGTAAAAGCGGTTTCCTTCACCTTCTTATACGAAACGGTCACCAACTTTAATAAATTTAATAAACATATATTATTTGTGTTTTTATTTTTTACATTATTTTTGTATGTACTGAGAGTATATAATATCTTCTTCATTACATAAAGTTGCTTCCCACTATCTGTCCGTATGTAGGCTTAGATGTTTAAAACTACGCAACGGATTTTAAAGAGGTTTCTTAAATAGATAAAGTGATTGAAGAGGAAGGTTTTTGGTATAAATTCCCCGTAGTCTTGCGGGAGCGGGAACTACGCGGGCAAAACTGCGGGACGCTGCTAGTACCTATACACGTAAATAAAAGACTTTCTCTCCTATAAATAGTTAACTGTATGAGATAAAAATAAATGCTTTTCCCACATGGTAAAAATTATCTGTTTTGTTATCCTTATATTTGTTTTCTGATGAAATAATAAAACATAATATATTATTTAATAGATTTTGATCAACTTTGTTAGTAAAATTACACGATAATTTACATTTTAATTGTCTACATCCAAGGAAACATCCACAATTTTAAAGCTTTACGGTTTGACAGTTAAAATCGAAGGCGAAGTCACCGTTGTCGTCGAAGGCGAGAATGTTTTGTGTTACAGAATACCGTTTTTCATACATTTGGCACTATATTTTAGTTCTATGTCGCGCCGTTGACATCGTTGAAGCGCTACGATTGCACAGTTGTAACTACAGAATACCGATTTAGTTACATTCGATGTTTCAACGATGATTTCTTGGATGTAAAGATGTTTTGCCTTAGTGAATCGCCCTCCAGAGTCGTGATTACGCGTATTCTTTTGCGCTGTACTCAACTCACATTACCAGAGAGAGAGGTCTTTGCTTGATTAAACTAAACATCGACCTCAATTAGTCATAATTATGATAAGGATTCAGAAGAAGAGAGAGAAGCCTTTACCCTGCATTGATATCTTCGAGACCGATAGATATGTTAAAAAAATACTAAAATAGATTTTTCTCAACTTTCAGGTTCAATCTATGGCCTATCCGGCCTACCAGCAATACTGATGCCAATCATCATGCAATGGAAAGGAAGAAAATTCAGCTTCATCCTGACCTGTTGTTCCATCATCATTGGCTGGTTCCTCTCATATACAGCCACGAATACGGCCACCATTTTGATCAGCGAATCATTTCACGGCCTTGGGACGAACAGTCTTTGTACCGTGAGCTTTTTAAGCATGGTAGAAATGCTGGCACCGCAGTATAGGCTATTCTGTATGCAGTTGTTTGGTATAAGCCAAGGTTTAGGCATGGCTGTGGGTGGCATAGCGGGAAGGTTCCTCCATTTCAAGACTATAAGCCTTATTATGCTAGCGCCAGTGATAGTTGCTGTGCTTGTAGCATTAATGTGGCCAGAATCGCCACCCTGGTTAGCTTGTAAAGGCAAATTCGACAAATGTGAAAGTACATTCTTCTGGTTGAGAGGAAAAGATGACGCGTCCATCAAAGAATTGAAAGAACTGATCACAGCTCAAAGAGAAAACTTGAGCATAACAAATTACAATAGGAAATTTTCTTGGAAGTTTTTTTGGGAGAAAATAAAATCTAGAGATTTCTATTTGCCAAGTCTTCACACTTTTCTACTACTAAATATGTTATATTGGAGTGGAGGAGATGTTATACTAATATATTTCATAGATATGGTTCAAAAGTCTACCCAAAGCGACGATGCGGCTTTCCACGCGGGCAACATACTGTATACCATCGTTCTTTCTGGATGTTTCGTTACCAATGTGCTTGCAAGATACTTTAATAACAAAACTATACTATTATTCAGTACTTCTGGAGTCACATTATGTTTGGCAGGAATCAGTATAGTAACTGGTTTGCAAAGCTACAACTTTATAGCTAAAGATTCGTTTCTAATTATGTATTTTTTGATAGCGTACATGTTATTTAACAGCTGGGGTTTAAACGGTTTTGTTTTCTATATCGCAGCCGAATTGATGCCAGTCAAGTACAAAAATATAGGTGGCTCGTTCATGATTATCTGTAATTGTACTCTCTACGCTTCTTCTTTGAAGATATCACCGTATTTAATTAAGTATATAGGTATGTCTGGTACGTTTCTCATATTTACTACAAATGCGATTATTTGCGCTTTTTTAGTATTCAAATATGTACCAGAAACCAAAGGAAAGACGCTTCAAGAAATAGAAGATTATTATGTTTTTGGAAAGTTTATTCAAAGGAATGTTGAGGATGAAATAAGAGAGAAAATAAGCGATGAATGATTTTGTAAAGAGATTTAATATTTGTTAAGTTACGATTGTATTTTAAGAGCCTATTTAGTATGTAGTTGTTTTTCTTTACATAGTTTTAGCTTTATATTTTTTACATTAAACGTTGATAGTAAGAATTTTTGTACCTGTAATTGTAATCTATCCACAACTGGACCTTCCAGTTAGGGTCATTCGTGTGTATTTTCCATAATTGGATAAATTACCAGATAAATTTTTGAGAACTCTAACTCCTTGTAACGACTGTCAATGATGTAAGAACGATAACCTAGAGCGATGGCTTCACGTGCCTAACGTGCCTTCCGAAGTACGGCAACGCTCATAGAGATTATTCTCTATCTATACATAAAAATTACCCTATTTCCCTTGGTCATGGCATCATGAACGACTATACCGATTTCACTAATTCTTTTTTAGAAGAGAAAATACGTATCCAATATTTTTGCGAAATCTATCTGACGGACTAATTAGATTTTTTTAGTCGACATCCCTATTATTGGCGCAAGACGCGTTGCAGAGGGCGTTTTATACAGTAAGAATCTTTTATGTGCCGGCGGACAAAATTGGAAGTTCCTATTATCATTTTGACTTTTCATTTGGATAAATTTTCAATAAACAGGCAACCAAAAGTTGCGATTACAGCGAACGCTGTCACCGACACAGAAAAGATTGTGACTATACTGGGACGAGTAATTTTTGATTGTAAAGTCATATCAAGTTTTCATTTGTATAAAAAAATGTACTTACCTTTAATTAAGTTATGATGAAAACGCTTACCTGTAATGAGAAAAACATATTATTAGAGGGGTTGACAAAATATTATTAACCATTTTTGTTTTAAACTGCGTAGTGACTGATATGTGCGTTTTAAAGCTGCGTCTACGCTGAATGAGCCAAGCACCACGAACAGAACACAAATTCGTGTAGTATAGACCGACTTACAAGCCTCGAACGGACGCACTATTATATGAATTTGTGTTCAGCTCGAGCTTGGCTCATGCTTGGCTTGTGTTCGCTTAGTCTAGACGCACCTTTAGAGTTTCGTACCCAAAGGGTAAAAACGAAACTCTATTACTGAGATTTCGCTGTCCGTCTGTCACCAGGCTGTATCTCAAGAACGGTGATAGCTAGACAGATGATGTATTTTTATTGCCGCTAAAATAGCAAATACTAAAAACAAAATAAAATAAATCTAATATATAAAATTGTCGTGTCACAGTTTTCGTTGCCATACTCCTCCGAAACGGCTTGACCGATTCTCATGAAATTTTGTGAGCATATTCAGTAGGTCTGAGAATCGGCCAACATCTATTTTTCATCCCGAAATTCCTACGGGAACGGGAACGGGAACTACGCGTGTGAAACCGCGGGGCGCAGCTAGTTTTATATAAAATCCCATACCACAAACGTATTTTTTGTCGTTTTTGGTACGGAACGCTTCGTGCGCGAATCCGACTCGCACTTGGCCGGCTTTTGTTAAAGATGGCTACTTTTATAAAACAGCTGGGCATTGCTAGTTTTCAAAATACGTCATTTTGTTTTTAAGCGATGACGTATGTCCATACAATAAAAATTCACAGATAAATTGGTGATTTTAAGAACAATTAATAAGAATTTATTAATATATTTTTATTTAAACTAACTCTATAGAAATAAACAAAGGATTTTATTTTTAGAACTGAATATTTAAGAGGTGTTTACATTTAGGCAGTTTTCTCACTACACGAAACCAATACAACATCAACACAATATACGAGTAATGTTGTGACAACTAGAGATGGGTAATCCCGGGTTATAACCCACCGCCGGTTTTTACCCATTATCACCCATTTTACTGGGTGAAAATTAAAGTTTATTTATATTCGTTTGGTTGGTAGAGATGGACATTTTAATAAAACGTATAACCCGCTGCCCATCTCTAGTGACAACTCCAACCGCCATACTAAAGTATGCGCCGTTTTCTCACACACGAGGACAACACAACAGCAACCCAGCATGCGTATGGCTGTTAGTCACAACCTTATTTTGTGTTGATTTCGCGTAGTGAGAAAACGGCCTAATAGTAATACTAATACATAAAACTGAGCAATCGAGGTACATGATCTAGCTATTGAAAAATCTTTAATACTAAATTGACTTTACAGTTCTAAACAAAAATTTTGACGTTTAGTTAGCTAAGTGACGTCATTCTAAATTCAATATGGCCAACTTACAAAGATGGCGGACTATTTCTTTATTATGCATCATCATGAAAAGGGCATCAATAAAAAACTTTGTTTAATTGTTCTAAATATTTATTATATTTCTTATACTTAAAATTGTTATAATAACGGTACTTATCAATAAAAAACTTTTTATTTTTCTATTTCATTTTTTTACTTTATTTATCATTTAAAACTTCCAACTCCTTCGCCATAGGTTGCATTTCATCAAACAATTCATCCTTACATTTCCTACCAACATTACTAACATAGAAATCTTCAATCTCTTGCAAAGTCTTATTCTTAGTCTCAGGTACATACTTATATATAAAAACACCGCATACTACACTATTAATCGTATAAAACAAAAAAGTTCCCCAAAGATCTATATATAGGAACAAATAAGGTGATATTTTCAAAGCGGCCGAATGTAAAACGCATGATGTTACAACTATAAGAGCTCCACCTAATCCTCTATGCTTTACTGGCATTATTTCAATAGCTATAGTATACGCTATCGGTACTATACCAATCCCGTTAGCTGCCATATACAAAATTAGAGAAAACAAACATAAAGATGAAGTTTTAGATAATACATCAACAGTTTGCAGGTAACTAACTATTGAAGCTGAAAGCATAGCAAGAGCTGCTACGACAACGCAGCTTAATAGAACCGTCTTCTTATTGAATAGCTTGCTTAGGAATATACTTATAATAAGTGCTATGCAGAGAATTAAATTCATAATTAAACCTCCATAGAAAGCTATGTTTTCATTCTGTGTAGATTTTTGCACTAATTCTATTGAATATATTAATATGACGTAGTTTCCACTAAAATAGAACAAGTATTGTAGAACGAACGTGTGCAGTAAAGGCACATAGAAGTCTTTTCTAGAAATCTTTGCTATCAACTTTTTAATGGACATTTTTGATTTCCTAGCTGATAAAGCGTTTTCCTTCTGAGCAGATATGAGACTTTCAAGTTCTTTCTGTGATCTTTCATCGTTTCCTCTTAACCAGACGAATGCTTCCTCACACTTATCATATTCTCCTTTAAGTGCTAGCCAATAAGGAGATTCTGGCCACATAAGAGCCATAGCTACTGCTAAAACCATAGGAGCAGACATAATGACACTGATAGTTCTCCATTGTAAGTATTGTGTTATAAGTCCATTAACAGCCATTGTGAAGGTTTGTAACACAGCGTAAATCTGCATATAAGCATGTCTGTTGTTAGGTGCTATCATTTCACTGATACTCAAGTAGCTGACAGCTAAAATGCTGTTCGTACCAAATCCATGGAACGATTCGCAGACAAGGATAGATGCAGCGGTTGTGGCGCTGTAAGCTATAATCCATCCAAGGATAGTAATGATGCATGCAGCTATGAAAGCGAACTTTCTTCCTCTCCATTGCATAATATTTGGTAAGAATATGCTTGGTATGCCTGCTAGGCCGTGTATTGAACCTAAAATGGAAATTTATTTTTAGTAATACATGATGAAATTCTCATAATTATATGTATTTAAGTAATAAAGTTTATGTAAGTAATTAAAATTTAAAATTAATCGGCATGTTTTTTTACATGATCCTTTAATTACAACAAAGATTATGTTATAGATATTAAATTACGCATCTACATTTGGATTTCTTAATTTGAATGAGCTTGTAAATACTTTTATACTGACTGTATACAAAAATATGGATAAATATAACCTAAGCTAAGATATTGATACTAATACCAAAGGAACCATACCGATCCATGATGCAGTATCAAAATCCAATTGTATAGAGGAATCATTTGACTTCAGCTGATGTAACAGCACTGTGGGGTAAGAAACGGCCCCTCCGACAGATAGTGCTGCTAATAGGGGTGATCCCGCTACGAATAACTGTAGTGGAATAGAAGGTATTGTAAATATAGATCAATGAACAAATGAAATACAAGATAAGTGACAAAATGAGTAACATAACATAATCATTCACTACATCATCTCATTATAGTAACTGACCCCTAACTAAGTTCGTGACTTGTATCGAGGGTATCAGAAACTACGCACACACTCATTCACACACACACCCAGACCGAGACAAATAATGAAAAAATGGAGTAGAAACTAATAATTAAAAAAAATGTGTATGATGTTACTACTATTGGTCAGTGGTCTATAAAAATACTCCCAGAAATAAATCAAATAGCAAAAGTTGATATACCAATCAGTTAAGTCGTTTTTGAGAAACAATCAAACATACAAATTAGAATGGAGTCATTTTTAAGTCGATGAAAAGAACAGGCTAATGAAACAAATCATTTTTTTTATTAAAAAAAAACAAAATAATTATGTACTAATTAAAAACTATTTCACGTAATTAGGAACAAAGTGAAAATCGGACATTGACATAACATCATTAAAAAACGAAACAAAAGAAAAACTAACAAAATTTCACGAATTAAATTTTAAAATACGATACACAACCAAAACAATAAATAAAAAGTACTTACTTGTTTGTAAAACGGTGAAAATTCCATGTTATCCGATAAAATATTACACTCATGTAGACGTTATGATATATCCCTATACCTGACTGCTTTATAAGTACGCTTTGCGAAAATGGGTAATCACAAACGTTGTTTACAGCTAAATAATTTCAAAGGGAAACACGTTCACAATACAATATTTTAATGCGTGTTTTTATGTCTGCAATAATATTAATATAGTTTTACAGCCTTACTAATAAAAAATACCCACTGTGTATATTCTTGATATAACGAGTGTGAAGCATATTAATAATTCGTTATATCAAGAATATACACAGTGGGTATTTTTTATTAGTAAGGCTGTTAATGTGTACCACGGATTTTTATGATATTTTATTTCAATTTTATTAATAATATTTAAATGTTCAGGTACTTCAATTTAAATATTGTCGTTTGTAGTGCCCTTACAGGGATCTTGTGGCTTAATGTTATGTTTAGTTATACAGCTAGTAAGCAGGTGAACAAATAATGAGAATTCCGTATTTAATTGAATACTCACACAAATGTTGAGAAGTTATAATTAAATTGAATTTGATACTTCCACGTTTTATATCATCGAAAATTCAAAGTATAGTGTCACAATCTTTTATGTGCCGGCGGCCAAAATTGGAAGCTACTTATGTCATTTGGATACATCTATACTAATATTATAAAGAGGAAAGATTTGTTTGTTTGTTAGTTTGTAATGAATAGGCTCCGAAACTACTGGACCGATTTCAAAAATTCTTTCACTAATGGAAAGCTAATTTATCAGTGCGTGACATAGGCTATATTTTATCTCCATAATCCCACGGGAACGGGAACTACGCGGGTGAAACCGCGGGGAGCTACTAGTTTTCAATAAACTGACAACCAAAAGATGCGATTACAGCGACGCTATCACCGACACATAAACTATTGTGACTCATTAAATGTTTGCGGCTAATGATGATTTGTTTAGGATGATATTTTTGAGAAATTTTAGAAATTGTTTTTTCAAAATTGATTGTTTTATTAGGTCGGAAATAAATAGTCACGGAACTAAATATTTAAAATATTACTGCTTAGGTAGAATATTTAGATGTACAATTTAGAAAAAATATTTTCTATAAACTAAAACAATTTCATTATAAATATGTGTAAATAACGAAATAAAGTTACACTACATACAGACATGTCGATTTTATTTCTTTATCATTAAAAGTATTTATATTGTAAGTAAAAATAGAATGATTACAAGTGTTTATAAGTTATTCAGCGATATCGGCAAATTGGTTGAAATAATGACTACATTTATCTATTATTAAAACGAATGGTAAATTCACATTTGACTAATATATTTTTTTTATTCTTTGAAACTAGGACTGGATAAATTATTTTTGATTTTGAATGGACTTCGAAACATTGTTTACAAAACTTTTTGTATATGTATACAGTGTAAATGCCAATGAAGGTCTGGTGTAAGTTAAGCTGAATTTTGGACGGATACGGTCTTATTTGCGTTACATTTCAAACCTACTTTAACAAAACCTGGTTTAAGCATTTGACACTTGTCAGTCAAATCTGTCACTTTAGTCTTTTGACAGTATTCAAAATTGTACTTATCAGCTTGTAAAACCTGGTTAGGTGCTAAACCAGACTAAAAATAAGGCAGATACTGCCTTATTTGCGTTGCATTTTTAGTCTGGTTTAACAAAACCTGGTAAGCATTTGACACCTTGTCAGTCAAATCTGTCACTTTGACAGTATTCAAAATGGATTGTAAAACCTGGTTTAATGCTAAACCAGACTAAAAATGCAACGCAAATAAGGCAGACAAGGATTAAACGGCTTAATTTCATTTATTTGTGAATATTGGTACGAAAGGAAAAGAAGGCAAATCGCTGAAAGGAGTCTTAAGGCTGATTTATATTAAACGAAGCTGCATCATCCTTTTTTTTTTCAAATCAATACTCATATCCAATTTTAATTTAAATTAATTTAACTGTTAATTTTATTTTAATATAATAATTGAATATGAAATATCGCTCCTGTTTTGATGTCCGTTAATATACACTTGAGAGCAAAGAAATCGCACACCTGCTCAATTTTCGTTTCATGGTTGATTTTTTTTAAAAATGCTTGTTTTTTAATTTCTGTTTATATACTGAATTAAAGTGCACACTGTCAGCTTTCAGATAACACCTTAAGCTAATCCATAACCCTTAAATTCATTACAGTAAAGCCAAAAGAAAAATTGGATCGGAAATCACTCGTTTCAGGTAGTGCTAGTTGAGCGTCTTAGAGCGGGTATAAAAGGTGAAGGGGTGGGTGAAACTTCATCATCTGTATATCAAATCGTAGCTTGGAAAGTCAGCTATAGAACACGATCACATCCGAAACAAGAAAATGGAAACCTCACCAGAAATATCAGGTCAAGTGGTTGCGCTAATTGAACCTGGCCATGACCAGATTCAAATAGCCAGGCAGTTGAATTTAAGCCAATACACTGTTCGGCGAGTATATCAGCGTTATTGAGAGAGTGGTAGCTTTAGTCGCCGACGGGGTTCTGGCCAAAAACGTACAGCATCGGAGCGTGATGACCATTTTTTTGTGACCTCGTCATTAAAAAATCGCCGGTTGAATGCTGTTAAGCTCTGTCAGCAAGTCCAGGAAGTGAGAGAAGTTGAAATTATCCCGTGGACAGTTAGAAAAAGACTAGCCGAAGCAGGTCTGATAGCACACAGATCAGCTATCGCTCCAGAATTGACCATAGGTCACCGACAAGCACAACTACAGTTTGCCCGAGAACATTTGATTAGAGCGCTACGCCGTACGAGACGCTTTCTGAGAAGCAACACGGGGCGAATCACTCATTTGGTCTTTGGTAGCCTCCTTCATGTCCGTCGTTGCCATGGAGACATCCTACACTCGTCTGAGTACAGTACCGCTGTCCATTGGTCCATCGTCCTATCCAAATGTTCTGTAGCGAATTGTGGTCGTGCTTGTCGGTGACCTGTGGTCAATTCTGGAGCGATAGTTGATCTGTGCGCTATCAGTCCTGCTTCGGCTAGTCTTCTTCTAACTGTCCACTGGATAATTTCAACTCCTCTCACTTCCTGGAGTTGCTGACAGAGCTTAACAGCATTCAACCGGCGATTTTTTAATGACGAAGTCACAAAAAAATGGTCATCACGCTCCGATGCTGTACGTTTTTGGCCAGAACCCTGTCGGCGACTAAAGCTACTACTCTCTCAATAACGCTGATATACTCGCAGAACATTTAATGGCTTAAATTCAACTGCCTGGCTATTTGAATCTGGTTATGGCCAGGTTCAATTAGCGCAACCACTTGACCTGATATTTCTGGTGAGGTATCCATTTTCTTGTTTTGGATGTGATCGTGTTCTATAGCTGACTTTCCAAGCTACGATTTGATATACAGATGATGAAGTTTCACCCACCCCTTCACCTTTTATACCCGCTCTAAGACGCTCAACTAGCACTACCTGAAACGAGTGATTTCCGATCCAATTTTTCTTTTGGCTTTACTGTAATTAATTTAAGGGTTATGGAATAGCTTAAGGTGTTATCTGAAAGCTGACAGTGTGCACTTTAATTCAGTATATAAACGGAAATAAAAAAACAAGCATTTTAAAAAAAAAACAACCTTGAAATGAAAATTGAGCAGGTGTGCGATTTCTTTGCTCTCAAGTGTATTAAAAACATATTTGTCTCTAATTCTCACAAAAACATTGCGTACGAATAACATTTTCCTCCAAAACGAAACTGTT
Organism: Timandra comae; assembly: GCA_958496195.1. NCBI lineage: Eukaryota > Metazoa > Arthropoda > Insecta > Lepidoptera > Geometridae > Timandra > Timandra comae. The sequence continues at coordinate 6,699,969 of OY292377.1, read as the reverse complement.
ATACGAATTATTTTTTTATGATCGTGCGTAAACATAATAAATTACTAAGAGAATAGATAAATTTAAAAAAATAATTAGTTGTTCGCAAGTTTCCCGGTATAATTTATGTGAAAACAACAGTATTATAAAATTGAACTGTTTGTTTTTAAAATCAATTTTATTTTGTAACTTTTTAAAATAGTATTGATATATTTTATATATTTTTTTTAAAGTTACAGAGTTAGTTGTTTTCAAAGTTTTTTTTATTTAAATTATTACGTCCCACCGCTGAGCAAAAGTATTTTGGCATGTTCTTCCATTTGCCCCTGTCACAAATGTATAACACAAATATTAACGGCAAAGAAGTAAACTATGCATAGTTTGATCTCAATGTTCGCATAAATCAATTATGTGTCTATAAATTTATGGGCTATTTGTTACGCGTAATAATTTAATCATACATCTGCATAATCTGTGCTCATAGTTGTAATTGCTTTTATTGCAATTAACTTTAAGACACATTTTTTCCTTGTTCTATTGCAATAAATATCGATCCACACATTTTTTTTAACAGCTTACAAGTACGCCAGTGTTTTTTATTTCAAAAAAGTTGATTCTACCTAAAAATGTATATACTTAATATACATTTTTACTTAATATACTTTATTTAGTCAAAACCAAAATAAATAAAAAACCCCTAAATAAGAAAATAAAAACCACCAAATAAAGTTTGGTGTGAAACTGTGAAACAAAATTAGTCAAGAATAACATAAAAAAATCACATTAGCACACAATAAACAACATAAATAAGCATGTTACTTTAGCTCAAATAACATATAACATTCTAGAACGCGAATGGCGTTGCAAAATTAAATTTTATTTTAATTTAAAACAAATATGAATGAAACTGGATAACGGGAAGAATAAAAGAAAGTTCTTAATTATGAAGATAACACCCTTTCTAAAACAGGTATGTGATATTTTTTTAATTTCTTGGGTCTTAAAAAAGGACAAGTTATTTTGTAACTTATACCTTATTGTTGTTTATGGCTAAATTTTTACGGTAGTTCCCAATATTTCATCGATCTATGATCTTGATTACAATACTGTATATATGTCATTTTACCGTCCTAATAACCACCTAAATCATCTTATGTAGATGTAAAGGCCTATGGTGATGATGATGATGAAGATGACCGTCCCAATAACCATATCAATGGTGGACACTATAATAAGAAAAAACTACATACAATTGATATATATGTGGTTTTAATGATCCTGTTTGCTATGCCAAAGGTAACGGTCACGTTCGATTCCCACTTAAAGCAAACATTTGTGCGATTGTGTGCATGAACATTTTAAAAATATTATTTTGAAGAATTATATAAACATGTAGATACCTATAATATATCCTCGATAAATGGGCTATCGGATATAGCGAGTAAGGTTATAGGCTAAATAATATACGACGACGGCTACGACGAATAGCTGCGGGGCTATATAAAGTCTAACGTCATTTGAGACTACCATTGCATTACCTTGCCATGACACAGTTTTATGGGAGGTAAAGTCTCGATAATTGCGCTAAATGTATTTTTATTGTAACAAAATGTTTATTAAATAAATTGAAATTGAAAAATAACTCTTATATTTCCAGCTCTTCGTGGCTGGATCGCCTCTCCTAGCTTCGCTGTCAGTCGGGGGTGCAGTTGCATTTCCAACAGTATTGTTGTACCAATTGAAATCTGATGATTCTACTATAAAACTAGATTTTGATACTTCGTCATGGATTGGTAAGAATTTCAAATATTTAATGTGAAATCTTTCAATAATCTTTTATTTATTTTATGTTCACTTTATACTGTTGACCTTTTCATTACTTAAGTAACATCTTTATTATCTTTAGTGAATGCTGTTCAGTAAGTGGCTTCCAAATCGAATAGAATATTTAGAATAAAATGTATTTCAACTTGACTACATCGTCGCACATCATGTTAAACCGAGAGAGAGAGAGAAAGAGAGAGTGATAGAGCTATCTCTTTCTTTCTTTCGTCCGTGTGTTAAACATTGATATAGTCTAAGAATAATCGGGATGTGTATCCTATTCTTTATTAAGTATTTATATTATTTTTAACATTCCAGGAGCAATACACGGCCTGGCTGGCATCCCAAGTATTTTCATGCCAACCTTAATGCAATCAAGAGGCAGAAAATTCGCTTACATCACTGCTTGCCTCGCGTCAATACTCGGATGGATTCTAGCATACTTTGCTAACAGCATTCCAGCGCTTTTCTTGGCTGAATCTTTCCACGGCTTTGGAAGTAACAGCATTTATGCAGTATCATGTTTAAGTATCACCGAAATGATGGCACCGGAATACAGGGATATGTTCATTCAACTATATTATATAATTCTCGCTTTATCCATGGCACTATGCGGCTTATTGGCTCAATATGTGCACTGGAAAATGATGTGCCTAATAATGTGTGTGCCAATGGTCATGGCTGTTGGTATAGCTTGTATGTGGCCAGAGTCACCTTACTGGTTAGCATGTAAGAGGAAGTATAGCCAATGCGAAAGATCCTTTATTTGGCTAAGAGGCGAAGATCCAAATTCGAAAAACGAATTGAAAGAGATGATCAATGCTCACAAATTGGGGATAAAGAGCAAGCAATCAAAAACACCATTAAAATATCTCTGGGCAAAAATTATCAGAAGAGATTTCTACATGCCTTGCGCACATGTATTCATTTTAGAATACCTAGTCCAAGGCGTTGGATGTATCGTCGTTCTAATATACTCCATAGAATTAATGCAGAGAGCAACAAATAATAACAAAGTATCTTCTTATGGCGGTTTCATAGTCAACAGTTTACAATTATCAGGCATTTTAATTAGTATATTCTTGAATAAGTATTATAAGAAGAAACTTATCTTACTTTCTAGTATTGTAGGTACTCTATTATCTTTGTTAGCAGCTGCTTTAGTTTCATATTTACAAGATGAAGGAATAATGTCTAAAGATTCTTTGTTGTGTATGTATTGTTTGATTTGTTATATGGTGTCTGTTAGTTTGGGAATTCTGCCTGTAGCTTACCCTATAGCAGCATCTTTAATGCCAGTGAAACATCGAGGGGTAGGAGGCATATTCTACGTAACAAATACATGTGTATTACATACTCTAGCTTTAAAACTAGCTCCTTATCTCTTCAAGTATGCTCATCTCTGGGGAACCTTCCTAATTTTTGCACTAAACGGCCTAGTTTGTGGCTTGTTAATTTATAAGTACGTGCCAGAAACAAAAGATAGGACGTTGCAAGAAATTGAAAATTATTATACTCATGGGAAGTTTCTAGAACATAAAGTCGATGAGGAAGAAAATAATGTTGAATTGATTGTGGATGAAGAATTGTAACTTGAGTTGAGTTGATGTATATTTGTGTTTTTAGTAATAGTATAGCTCATAAGTAGGCTCGATGTATTTGTACGATCCACAATTTTTTATTTCGATCTGGGTGTGTTTGAGTATGTGTGCGTAGTTTCTGTTACCCTACAGGTAATCCATACAGGTAATGAACGTAGTTAGGGGTCAGTTGTTATGTGAAAGTGACTGAGTGACTGTGTTTATATTAAAAAATTTGGTTAAACCTCACGTAAGTTATATTTATAACGTTTTCTTGTAATATTTGTTAGATATACAGTTTTAGATAGAAATATAAATAATTAAAGTAGCTTTAAGATCCCTCTGCAAACTGGTCTCTTACTGGTGATATACATTGGCTGGCGAACAGAACCGGACTAGTCTACTATAATTAAAAATATTTTATTTTCGAATCGTTATGTCTTGACCCTGTCTCATCGATTTCTGTTCATATTTACAATCAAAACCTGCCGGGCTAGCATGACTTCGAAAACGCGATATGATATAGCGATTTATCGACATCCAACTGTCAAAATATGATAAAAATACCCGCCATATTTAATTTTACTATATCATAGCACGTGATAATTCATTTGGTCATGCTCGCGAAATCGACATTATATCGTGGTGTCAATATATTTTATCACGCACAGTCATGCTAAGGGGGCTGCTCTAAGTAGACAAAAAAGGCGTTAAAACACTTTTTATTTTCAAACGAAACTGGATCAGTCCAATAATGTCGTTAATCACCTCCATAAATTTATTTTTGTTTTTTAGCCATTTTGTAAAATTAATCCCACCAAAAACATTCTGTAAAAAACTAGCCAAGTCTCGATGGAGCTGCTTGTTTATCTCTAAAAAGTAATGAAATCTAGACAAAGTCGTGCCATGTGTAAGGTTCCTTACTGCGATTTCTTTATTATTATAGTTAATGTTGTGTGACTTGGCCGTTGAAGGATACACTGTACACAAGTACACAACTGTACACAAGGGTACAAAACTAGGTGCTCCATGACACTATTGCACCAATCTGTCGCCAGAACCACAACCCATTGACGATAGAAAATTGCCAGTTGAAAAACGTTGATTCAATATCCAGTCAATTGTAGGCTTGATAAAGCTGCGTATTTTAATAATGTTACAACATTACGTGTAAACAAAATTGACTTGTACCCACTACTAACGTTTTAAACAATGTTCAACGGCCAAGTCACACAACATTAACTTTAATAATAAAGAAATCGCAGTAAGGAACCTTACACATGGCACGACTTTGTCTAGATTTCATTACTTTTTAGAGATAAACAAGCAGCTCCATCGAGACTTGGCTAGTTTTTTACAGAATGTTTTTGGTGGGATTTCATTTATTTTTGTTGAAACGTGTTTATATTGTTTTTTTTTATTAGATTTTCTTATTTGACACATTTTTTTCTTTTTAGGAGTAGTATTTTATTACTAAGCGCCCCTCAATTTCACCCGCGTAGTTCCCGTTCACGTTTCCGTGGGTATTTCGGGATAAAAAGTATCCTATGTGCTTCTCCTGGTTCTAAGCTACCTCCCCACCAATTTTCAGCCAAATCAATTCAGCCGTTCTTGAGTTATAAATTCCCGTTCCCAATCCCGTGGGAATTTCGGGATTAAAGGTATCCTACGTCCTTTTCCTGGTTCTAAGCTACCACCCCACCAATTTTCAGCCAAATCAATTCAGCCGTTCTTGATTTTTAAATTCCCGTTCCCAATCCCGTGGGAATTTCGGGATTAAAGTTATTCTTTGTCCTTTTCCTGGTTCTAAGCTACCTCCCCACCAATTTCCAGCCAAATCAGTTCAGCCGTTCTTGAGTTACAATTCCCGTTCCCGTTCCTGTATAATTCCCGTTCCCGTTCGATTATCCTAGTTTTTATAGTTTTCCCTTTATGTGGCCATTAAACCCTAACTCTGTACCAAATTTCAGCTCTCTAGGTTTATGGGAAGTACTAGTTCTATTTTGATGATCATGAGTGAGTGAGTGAGTGAGTGAGTGAGTGTCTGTCATAAATACGAAACTTTGCATTCGCTTAACTTCGGAACTAAATGATCTACAGACTTGAAATTTTATTTTAAGTATGTGATTGTATAGCTTACTGGATGACGAAAATTTCAGCGTTCTGGGCTTATCCAGAGGTTCTCAAATAGGGGCCTGAAAATGCGGCGAAAGGGTTCCTGTAAAGGATGGTACGGCAGTGTTTGCTTCGCGCTCGACTTGGCGTGGGGCACTGCCGTGCCCCCAGATTTTCGTGGACTAGTCCGGTTCTGTTCATATCATTTTAATCAACCCCGCCAAAAAAATAGTAAAAATAAAAATGTACCCTCTAATGCCTAGTCTCATAATTTCTAAAAAGTTATAAAATAAATAACATTTGTATGATTCGATTGTTTCATTCAAATCTAAATTCTTTTTTCTTATATTTAACCTACAAAGAACGTACATTTATATTTTAGTAAAAAACAGACAATTAACTACGAACTATTGACGCTTCGGGGCTTGTGAATCTATACTAATATTAAGGAACCATATGTTTGTTTGTTTGATTGCGCTAATCTCAGGAACTACTGGTTCGAAATAAGGTATTTATTTATTAGTGTTCAACCATGGACCAAAGAAAGTCTTTCTTTTTCCGTGTGCTCAACAGCCTACGACTATTTATCGAGGAAGGAATACAACCCAAGAACTGGATCAAAATTATTGTTTTCTAAAAAAACACAAAAATGGCAAATATCTTGAAAAATTTAAATATGCGAAATTTCATATTAAAAATTGATTATCTTAACGAGCCCTAACTTTCAAAAGATGTACTCGTAGTAAACCTACATAAAAATCTCGTAACACAGTGTTTGAAATCATGCTTTTTCGAAATAGCTTAACCGATTTTTTTGTATTTTTGTGGTAGGTAGGAGAATAGGTCGTAAACTATTTCTTATTATACTTAAAATAAAATATTTTAGTGACAATTTGTGGACCAGGTACGGGATTAACAATACTATTTTTAACCCGATCAAAAAATAAGATACGAGTGTGAAAAGCCGCAACAATGAGCCATTAAACGAACATAAAGATAAAAATACTGTAATTTTAAATTTGAAAGGTTGGTCGCAGCACGAATTCTGTTTATACTTGAGTAAACATGAAAACAGTGAGGACTGACGGCGAGTGAAGACGAAAATATAATATCGTTCACTACATCATCTCATTATAATAACTGACGATAATAAATATGACGATTTCGCCTATAATAAGACAGGTAAGTAACTTATCTATAACTTATACGGGTTAACGTGTCTCGTTCTAAATAGAACATGATCGTGCGATAGCATGACGCGTTTTCGTCGTGCGATGAGTTAAAACAAATAGATTTCTTCACGTGTAATTATAAAGAAGTAAGGTAATTTTAGAATTTATACTTTAAATTCTAAAATTTGCTTTATAATGCTAATTCTAAAATTTAAATTTAAATTTAGAAAAAGAAGTAACTTTTTTTTTAGATTTTTAAGGCGAAATTTTTTAAATTTTAAAAATGTTGTGACGATTTCAAAGATAAACAGTTAAATATAAGACTAGGCACTTTGAAAATTAACTCCAACTTCAGTCGATTATTTTTCCAGTTGTTGGTAGTAACTGCGCCGCAGTTAGCAGCCTTATCAGCTGGAGGTGCGGTCACATACCCGAGTGTGTTGCTGCAGCAGTTGAAAACAAATGAATCTACTATACACCTGGACTTCGATACCGCTTCATGGATTGGTAAGTAGTTGCATAAACAATAACTTATTCTATATTGTTATCATAATCAGCTCATATTATGTCACCATCGAGGGTCTCTAGCTGACCAAGTGGGACTTCATATACAGCCTTGGAATTAAAACTTCTACTCCGCGGATTTGCTCACAGATGTGCATTCTCTATAAGTTTTAAATTAAGTTTCCAATTACACCGTTTTAGTTTCCCTGATTCGTTAATGTGCACGTTGCATCTCCTATCCTGAATTCGATATAAGCCTAGTCAACATTTTATAAGATCCGATATAACCTACTGCCAGTAAAACTCCACATTTACGAAGAAGTTGTAAAAATCTAAATTTAAACAAAGATTAGGCATTTTTATAAAAAATAACTAATAAAATGTATACTTAGATTAAGAGTAGGCATCTTGTCCAAAATAGCATTCTTAATTTTAAACCTCGCTATAAATTTACATAATACGTTTTCTAATTTAACCAAAACACGTGTTTCAGGTTCCATACACGGCCTATCTGGAATCCCGAGTATACTAATGCCAACCATAATGCATTGGAGAGGCAGAAAGTTCGCCTTCATAGCTGCTTGCATCATCATCCTAATAGGCTGGGTTTTGGCCTTCACAGCAAGCAACGCATCCTGGTTACTAGTCAGCGAATCCTTCCACGGTCTTGGAACCAACAGTCTATTGGCAGTCAGCTTACTAAGTCTCAGCGAAATGGTAGACCCAAGATACAGGAACATAAGCTTGCAAATGTTTGGAACAGTCCAATCCTTCGGCATGGCGATTGTAGGAATCATGGTTCGATACGTGCATTGGAAGACTATAAGTATACTCATGTGTGTACCAGTTCTAATTGGACTGGTTACAGCGTTTTTATGGCCAGAATCACCGTCCTGGCTGGCTTGTAAAGGCAAATTCGATAGATGTGAGAAGGCTTTTAAAAGATTACGCGGTACCAATGAAATAACTATGAAAGAGCTCGAAGATTTGATTAGCGCGCAAAAAAAGAATTTGATTAGCGAGAGCCAGTTCGATCAGTCTATGGTTAAATTCATTTTTAACAAGTTCAAGTGTAGAGATTTTTACTTGCCTGCTCTGCATATGTTTTTGTTAATAAATATGATGTATTGGAGTGGAAGCGCTGTTGTGCTCATTTATTCTATAGATATGATCAAGAAAGCTACTCAGAACGAAGATGCCGCTTTCTACGGTGGTATCATCATTAACTTCATATTGTTCTTTGGAGTCGCTACAACTGGGATCTTAATCAGATACTTTAACAATAAAACTGTTTTGTTATGTAGTGTTTGTGGAGCCTCTATTACTTTAGCTAGCGTTAGTGCTGTCACTTATATGCAAAGTATTGGTATGTTACCAAATGACTCATTACTATGTTTGTACACATTAATAGCGTTTATGATAGCTAACTGTTTAGGTTTAAACTCTTTAGTATTTGATATAGCAGCGGAAATAATGCCAGTAAGACACAGAAGCGTTGGAGGAGCTTTGTACATAATATACAACTGTGTATTACTATCAACTTCTTTAAAGATATCACCGTACTTGATTCTGCATATAGAATTGTGGGGAACATTTCTGATTTTCACTTTAAATTCTGTCGTATGTGGACTGTTAGTATGGCGGTATGTGCCGGAAACTAAAGGGAGAACTCTACAAGAAATTGAAGACTATTATATGTATGGTACCTTTGATATTGAGCATACGAACAGAGATAGAGGATTAGAAAACATTAGTTTAAAGGATAATGAAAAGTTTTGAATTGAAAATAAACGCATATGTTTATTTGCTTCTGTATAGAGCTGACATTTGATTAACCGACTTTGTACTCAGGTAGGTCGATGTAGAAGTCATTGTTAGATTATATTGACATAACACATGTTCAGAGCGAGTGTGGAAACTTTTAGGACCTAACACACTTGCCTGTTTTCGACACTATCCTGAACTAAAATGCACTTGTAAGGAGGAACTTTTATGCAATTAGACCTCTCTAATTTAGTTCCTTTTTTGTGTTCTTTTATATAAATAAAGAATTAAAATAAATAAAATCTTGTCCCTACACCTGCACACGCGAGGACCTTTACAAGGCCGCTAGCGATAGCGCTATATCGGTGGCCGAGTTTTGCTCCTCAAAAATTTGAGTCGACACGCAAAGAAGAAGAATAAAATCTTAATTGAGGAACCAGAAACACATACAATGTCAAAAATAATAAACGATGGTACCTGCAGAAGTTAAGAACACTGTGTCGCAGACACCAACGCCCACCTCCAAACATAGCGTTCCATTAAAAAATTACAATAGATAGAATATGCTGCGATATTTCTTTGATTAGACATGAGGGCTTTATCTGTAACGACTGTCGATGATGTTAGTACGATAACAGGGACCGACATAAAGTGTCTTCTAAAAGACGGAAACTATACAGTATTGTCGAAAACCTCAAGTAAAGTTGCTTTGTTTGATTTTTATTTATCAACATTTAGAATACTAATTTATAAATAATGAAGTCCAATGGTAATAAACGAATAAAATGTAGTGATGATTGATAAAGGCCAATAGTTATTTGAAAGCCCAACATCGAAGTGAATGGCGTGCAATGCAAGAGGACTACACTCAGCATTGGGTGGCAACAGGCTGAAGAAGAAGAAGAATAGTTATTTGGGTGAAGTGAAACCGCCGAGTACAATATGTGTAGTAACAGTTCATAATAAAGTAAAATAACAATATCCGTAACGTGTTAATTTCAACAAACTTGAACAATAACCTGTCACCGATAACAAAACCCTGTTTGACACTCACTCGATATTAGCAGCGTTTTACCTGAAATAAAACGCATATTAAAATACTTACCTAACTGGAAGCTTTATTGAGAATAGCATTTCCGTTTCCGTCGATTACCTACCAGTTTTTTAAGACTTTTAACGACCTTGTTTCCGGTCAAGTGGCGCCACCTGGCGGTTTCGCGCCATTTTGTTTTATAAAATGAGCGGCGACATTTTGTCATTGGCTCAATTTTCACCAGGCAGGAATTAAAGTAGAAGCTTCCAGTTAGGTAAGTATTTTAATATGCGTTTTATTTCAGGTAAAACGCTGCTATTAAACAACTTGACCGTAACTGGAAGCTTTATTGAGATCTGTTTATTATCGCCTGGTGACGCCACTTATTGTACCTATTGTGTGATAATATTAACGCCAATGTGATATGAAATAAAAACACAATTTTTTACAACTATTTTTTAATATTTCAATTACAAATAACGAAAAATGTTTCCTTCAACTGAATATGAAATAAATCACATCAAAATTAATTAACGGGTGTAAATAAATGTGTAACCTTCTGTGAATCACCACTACTCATTACTTCACGTTGATAAAAACGTTGAAATGTATTAGCTGATCGCCAGTTGCCACGTGCCAAGATATCATCAATGGAGTCGTTTTCCAGCCAGCTTTTAGAAGCCACTGCAGAACGAAAACTTCCCGGCGCTGCTGTAATATTTGCTTCCTTTAATAGAGTTTTTACCCAGCCTGCTATTACTGTACGTGAGGCAGATTTAGCAACTCCTCTAACTGTAATAAAAAGATTAAAGGTGTTCGAAGCAACGCGTCTTTCATTTAATAAAGCTATTGTCCTTTCAATCCAATACACTGGATCTAGGTTACGGTTTTCAGTATTTAGAAATAATTCCTCTATTTTAGTGCTCAAACTGTCAAAACCTACCTCTGTACTCTTTGCCCACGAAAGGAGATTTCGAATACCGTCTTGAAGGCACTCTTTTTGTTTTAATATGCCGTAGGTTAGAGCCGCGTATGATTTATCCGCGTGAGAAAGATGACGTAAGGTGTCATATACTTTGACCTCTTCGTTTGTTTCTAACTCAATGAAACCTGGAGCGTGGTTGTACATTTTCTGTGTATCTGCGTATCTAATTTCAGACCAAGAGGTAGAACCTAGTCTCTGAACCTCAAGCAACATTTTCAAATATATATCCGAAGTTTTTGGGACAGTTGGTTCCTTTATTTTGGTTTCAATATCAAATGTAAAGCTTAAATCATCATTTAAATATCTATGATCATGATTAACAGCATGTGTGTCATCTACCTGTTCGTGAAGTTCATCACTCATTTGTGTGTAAATTGAAACACTATCCAGACATGCATCATCATTATTTCTTGATGAAGCAGCCATCTGTTTGCGTAACTCGCCTACTTCCTTAACCAACGTGTCTATTATATGGTTAGAACGCTTGGAACGCTTACGTTTTTTGTGCCGACGCGACCATCTGCGCTTATTATCCGATGGTGAGCTTGATGAAGTGCTGCTGCTGCTGCTACTACTGCTGCTCGATCGGCTGCGGTTCCGTTTTTGACTTACTCCACTCGGACCCGCCACAGCTTCTGGCTCCATAGCCGAAGAAAAAAAATGTTCTTAGTTATCACTGTAAACAAACTGTATTAGTTCGCGTCATAAGTGTAATCTAAAAATAAAAATTTGCTAAAGAAAATATTAACTTTGTTGCAAGTGTTACACATATCACTCAATATACTTAATTTAAATAGCAAAACCATTTAAATATATTCTGTAACACAATTAGGGTAGGTAAAAGTACTAAAACGAACGGGAAAACCCGTTATAAAAGTATTAAATTAATTACAATACTCACCTGAGTCTGTCTTATAGTACAGTTAATACAGTTTAATTTATTTGCGAGCAGTTGCTGCACACGTGTTGTCACGACGGAAACACAAACGCCAATGACAAAATGTCGCCGGTCATTTTATAAAACAAAATGGCGCGAAACCGCCAGGTGGCGCCACTTGACCGGAAACAAGGTCGTTAAAAGTCTTAAAAAACTGGTAGGTAATCGACGGAAACGGAAATGCTATTCTCAATAAAGCTTCCAGTTACGGTCAAGTTGTTTAATAATACATTTTACTTTATATTCTATTTTCATTCGTGGGAATGCCTACTTGGCCAGAGTGGTTGACTAAGCCCTGATCGCCCTAATTCAGGGTAGGCTCGAGCCCCTTGATGGGGGCATATAGAGGGTGGCCCAAATAGAATAAGTCAGTGGGGGAAATTATAAAACTACTAGCGGCCCGCCCCGGCTTCGCACGGGTCCAATTTTCACGTTGCTCTTCCAGATTTTTTTTACATAAGAACCTCCTCCTAATAATAACTAATACAACAAAAAAAGAATTAGTGAAATCGGTCCAGCCATTCACGCGTGATGCCGTGACCAAGGAAAACGGGTTTCATTTTTATATATATAGATAAGAGATACAAAGATCTGTTCTTAGGAACCATGTAAATTTTAGTAAAAATACAAATTGCATTCGAAGGTTTAGAAAATAAACTATTACTCCATTCTATTTGGGCCACCCTGTATATGAGCTGATGATAATGATAAAGATATTAGGCTGATTTAGACAGAAGCAGGTGGAAAAGATGCACCACACCGTCAAGAGTACTGCTCTAAGGTTAATTTAAATTTCTTATATTCTTTGTAAATAAATCATACAATAGGCTATTCTCCTATTTTTTCAAATATTTTTTAAAATGCTCATATATATCAGATAATCAAGGATTATTTTTATTTCTGCAAAATATACCTGCTAAATGTTAAAAAAAATATATCAAAAATTTGACTTAAAATATACGCGCCAAAACACCGACCGCCATGATGGTGGCGGCGACTGACGTCATATAAACTAAAATGAAGAAATGTCAAAATGCCAGTTTGTCTTGTACTCTTGTAGTGATTTAATATAATTTAATTTCAAGTAAAAATGAGTTTTTAAATATATATATATATAAAAAAAGATGAAAAGTTACGATACCTACTTATTGTTTACACATAACCTCAAAACACGTAAGGATACTTTCATACACAATAAAACTATTTAGTTTTAAATACAAGTTGTAATTTAAATACATTATACTTACATAGCTGTTTTGATATTTCTGCATTCGGCAGAAAAAAAGTCGGTATTACACGCAAAGAACTTTGCAATCATTACCGCATCTATTTTCGGGAGATTAGTACTTTCGGCTTTTACAAAACCGACGTCCATTTTAATTAAGTAAAACTAACGTATTAAAATATTAAATCTTTTAAATTTAAGCTTCAAAACACATTAAACTCAATAAAAATATTAAATTTCTATGAGCGCTGGTAGGTAAGTAGTTTGTTGTTTGTAAAACGAGTGACGGACGACGAGCTTTAGTGAAATTGACGTCACATCATGGCGGTCGGCGTTTTCAATCACGTGACATACAGATAATGAAACCTCAATTTTAATTTTGAAAAATAAAATTAACCTTAGGTTTTCATGGGAAAATAACTTTATATTTGCATTTTCCGTGATGAAAACTATCCAAGTAATATAATTTCATAATTTATTGTTGATATAAGAAAATGGCCTATTAGAAATCGTAGTATTGAATGTAATTAAAACATAGGTAATGAATTATAACGTCACGCTTGTCAATAATAAAATAGCAACAGTTATTGATACGTGTATGGTCAGAACCGTAAATTCATTATGTCATATCACTGCATAGTATAAAACAAAGTCGCTTTCTCTGTCCCTATGTATGCTTAGATCTTTAAAACTACGCAACGGATTTTGATGGGGTTTGTTTTATTAGAGTGATTCAGTGGGAAGGTTTTTAGCATAATTTTATCCCCATATTCCTACAGGAACAGGAACTACGCGGGTGAAACTGCGGGGCGCCGCTAGTTTTTTAAATAAATACATATATTTAAGTATTATTTAAATATCTTCCGCTTGTTCATCCAAACCTTTATCCCATGTCTAATTGTGGTCAGTTTCTAGATTATCAAGATTTAAACGCAGTGCAACGCACAAATAAATAGCTCTAATACATAGATTGAAATGATTTATTTTTTATTTGGTTCACTTATACACCCTTATTTTGAAATTACGATACCTTATCTCACAGCTGATGTAAATTAGGGTTAACAATATAATAGTCAAGGATTTTTCTTTTTTTTGCCTTTATTTCAAAAGTTATGGTAAATCAAAGTTTTTGTAAATTTCGTCAAAATCTATTCACGTCCTACAATAGCGGAGCCAACACACACCGCAAAGTTCACGCGAGTTCAGCGATGAACAGCTGATGCTAGCAAGACATCGAACCGGCTTTACCTTTGTTTTTAAAATTGGTTTTCTATTCTACTTAGTTAGCTATTTATTAGTAGGATTATGTTGGAATAATACAAATAAAACATAAAAGATAGGTTCATTAATAAGTAAATACTCACGTACAATTCTACATTTCTAACTTTCTTCATTCTTTACGGGCTTAGAACCGGCTAAATGATGTAGGTATAACTATCGAAGAAATCGGCCGCGTTCGAACACTTTGTAACATAACATTAGGGACTTATGCGAAAATCACCTCCTGGACCACCGTATTGGCTAGGTAGGTATTTACTAGGTATTTACAATAATTTGGGTGTGTTTAATTAAGAAGTTAGTATTCATTTTTACTACGATTGATATTACGTACCTGGGTGCGCCAAAGTTCACCTAAAATTTCAACTCCGATAATTGGAAATCCGAAAATTTTCTTCCTAACATTTTTTATCCTAACAATCGCAACTCCTAAAATTTTTGTCACTAATGTTTTAATTCCGAAACATTGAACTGCATAAAGTCAGTAGCAATAAACATCTTTTACACTTTTATTTGTTTTCCTATATTTTCTCAACATAACCATCGTTCATACTATTATTCAAAGTCATATCTTTTTTGTTTAGATTTATTTTTATTTATTATAATCAATATTATATACATAAATTTTTCGTAACTTTGTTTTTACATAACATGTAGGTATAACATATAACGCACGAGCCGAGCGAGCAAAACCAGAGTCCTGCTCCAATCATTCAGTCAAGTTTTAGTAACGAATCGGTCCTATTCCTAATTATTGGTTTAGGTTATGTTAGAACTGTGACCCCAACGCACGAGCCGAGCGAGCGTAGCGAGCGTGCCGCGGCAGCGGCCGGCGAAGTGCCAGAACCGAATTGGTCCTTTAGTTATGGTTATGGTAAACTCCCAGGCCATAAGCATAACCGTAAACGAGTCGTATAATAATCATTAAAACTATAAATATCATCTTCTACCCACATATATTTTTTATTACACTTGGTAAATGTTTCTTTCTGAGCATGAGTGAAAATATTATGGTAAGTATGTTTAGGGATAAAAGCGTTATGATAAAAAACAGTAGGAGTTTAAATATGTTTACATTAATGATGTTAGTAATTAAAATTTTCGGACACATCAGTGTTATGAGCATCGTCGGTAGCAATACAAATAGTATGAATTAAAACTTTAGGATGAAAATTTTTAGGAAGAATGATCATTCGGACTACAAATAGTTAGGAGAAACATTTTCGGGTAAAGAACTTTAGGTGAGCCAATATGGACCCTACGTACCTAACATGACTTGTTCCGTCATATCGTACCTAATACTTATTCAATAATAATTGCCTATTATGATTACGATTTGTTACGTAGTAAGGTAAGTACACGTAATAATTATTATTATT
This sequence comes from Timandra comae, assembly GCA_958496195.1. Lineage (NCBI taxonomy): Eukaryota > Metazoa > Arthropoda > Insecta > Lepidoptera > Geometridae > Timandra > Timandra comae. Next base: position 6,684,194 of record OY292377.1, on the reverse strand, counting down.
AGGTACTAGAATATTAATCGTATTAAAAATAAAAACCTAACTTTCAAGTTACGTAAAAAATACTGTAAGTTAATAGGTACTTAGGTAGGTATTATTATTTACCTTTAGTTTTCACCGAAGTTCTAAATGGTTATTGATCCCAGGCCAGAGCCAGGTCGCTAGGAGTCCTAGCCTAGGACTAGCCCTGGGAACAGTCGCATTCCATTTTCCGAATCACACATTAACAACACACAAACACTCACTACATACCATGTATGTACTCACGAGAAGTAAATTGATAGGTAAAACTGGTAATTTTAATTAAACATGGCGTTACATTTGCGTACAACCTTGCGGCACGTGAGCGGTGAACGAACTGAAGCTAGCTGAGCGGCCGCGGCGCTTGCGACGAAGATGGGCGAGGGGGCGGGGCAGGCGGGGAGGTCGAGCGACCGGGAATTAATTATTAAATAATTTTACTTTGTAGTCTGTACCTACGATGATGCCGCGAACCGCGCGCAGTTAGCAACTATGTACTAATGTACTTAGGTATACATTATTTTGGTATTCCTATGGCTGCCAAATTGATCATCCTCTTTTATTTTATTCTTCGATATATGGGTTCAGTTAATGCTACTGATCTCGTCAAATTAATAAGTATTCTAATTTCGATATAGGGGTGTATAATAGTAAAATAATAACAGCTTTACTATGATCGCCGATCATTATGTATTAATCAATATGCAGGTATGAAGTATGAGTTGTATATAATAGAGCAATCATTCAAGTAAATAACAAATATTCCAACGATACTACATAACATATCAATATAAATGCGAAAGGTATTCTGTTTGTCTGTTACTCTTTAACGACTGACGGATATTTAATTTTGGAAAAGAAATCACACTATCCTTACTAATATTATAAATGCGAAAGTGACTCTGTCTGTCTGTTAAGGTAACAGACAGACAGAGGCTTCACGACTAAACCAATTGACTTAAAATATTGTACAGGGGTAGCTTATGGTCCGGGAAAGGACATAGGCATACGTTTTATCCCGAAATTCCCACGGGATCGGGAACTACGCGAGTGAAACCGCGGGGCAAAGCTAGTAATATTATAAAGGCGAAATTTGAATAATTAGAAATTATACTTAATCTAAAACAGTGTGGGAATTGGAATAAAAAAATATTTAATAATAGCTTTCATATTGTTTTGCGAATATACGTAAGTGAAACCGCGAGGCCTACATAAAGATGTACAGTTTTATCACCTGTAGCGAAAATAATGTTATTCAAGACAATAACTGTGCGAATATTGTTGGTTTATTTATACAAACGCGGGCTCAAAACAATCACACTGACTGCGAAAAGTAGGCATCATATACAATGAAAAATTAAATAAATTTTAAAAGTCATGAAAAACTGTGTTTTTATGGTTCTAATTATGGAATTTTAAATGGTTGTTTTGTAATAACAAAATATATAAATAACATTGAATGCAAACAGTGAATACGTAATCATTTTGACGGCGAATTTTGGCTTAAAAATGACAATATCACCAGCTTTGAGACAGGTAAGTTGTATCTTTTTGTACTAGTTATCCTTTTTTTTATCGCTGTGAAAATGCATTAGAGTTGCATACCACCGTGAGCCGATAACAGGAGGACTCCCGGTGATTATGTGGAGCCCTCCCAGCCAGAAGGGCTGGGGCCTACCCACTAAAAACACAGCGACTTCCGTCCGCGTTACATTGGGGTACCGTAGGATCACCACGGGGGGATTACTACCACGGCACCCCATGTATTAATTATCCTAAAGAATACTTTCCGTTTTAATAAATAGTATTCTTCTTTACTGTGCTAATTACCCATTTAGTGAGGGAGAGGCTAGGGAGACGCTTTTGGACCGTAGTCAAAGAAGAGCTAGGACGCAGTGGCGTGTATTGGGAGAGGCATATGTATGTCCAGCAGTGGACTGAGGCTGAAGATGATGTATCAGGCCGATATATTACATTTTATTATGAAAACATGTAATTAGATCAGTGGTTATACACCGGTGGTCCGCAGACAACTGGTGGTCCCTGGAAGCATCCCAAGTGGTCCGCGAAGCTGAATTAGATAGAAGTCAGTATTATCTGGGGAGAAGAGTGTCACCGCCAAGTCAAGCAAAAAGAATTCACGGCCTTCCGAGTATCATCCTTTTCTCGAAGCTGGATGTTCCAACCGAATTCTTTCACTACTTTTTACCACAGATATAACATTGCGCGACTTAGCATTTTCTACATTCTTGTTTTTGATGGAATCTATACTACTTCTTTTACGTTTTAACCATCTATTTTCCAATAAATTACAATACAAATAAATATTCCCATTCTTGCAGGTCATAGTAGCAGTATCGACCCAACTAGCAGCTCTATCTGTAGGTGGAGTGGTCGGATACCCGGGCGTGTTGTTGCAACAATTCGCAAATGATACTACCATGCAAATGGATCTGGATATTAGCACTTGGTTAGGTAAGTGGTGATACTAGTAAGTATCTCCTTTATTTTTCTTGTCTTTGTACATCATACTCTTGACTTTTTTTTCAAAAATTTTATTTTATTACCTGGAGGATAGTTATTTACGGATAGCATGGGATCCGCTAACCCTACTTCCCGCCCAACTTTTCAGGGAAGAGGGGTAGCTGAAAATCAACGCTGGTCGGTCCTAATCAGCACAAGTCGAGCTACCACCTTTTGTTTCATTGTTTTAGAATAAGTGCATTTTTGTTATTTGTTTTACTTATGGAACAATAAATGTCTTTTTCAACACACTTGCTCATAAAGGGGCTCTTATTTGTGCAAAAACAGTTGAATAATGACACGTTTTATTCACTAGTGAGTTATAGATTTTATTATTAAACGAAACGTACGTCATAACTAAATACGCCGACGGGCGCGGGCGTATCGCACTCCTCCTGATGAAGGCCACCGGACGTGGAAACTAGTCGAGGATTTCGATTTAATAAGTACGTACTAACATCCCGTTTTGTTAAATAATTATAGAGTTATAGATTGTTTTTTTAAATTGCTTTGTTTTAAAAAAAGTTTCGACACCAAAAAAATGGTGTCCATACATTTTAAAAACAAACTTCAACTATGTTGCCTTACTTTTGGTAGGTCTATGGTCGATTCCATTCATTCATTCATTCATTCGTTTTTTTTTTAAGTATATTCTTTTAGTCTTTGGCGATCACCATTGTTATGTTGGATGCGCGCGAATAGAAAAACTGTTTATTTATTAGCGAAAAATGATAATTTCTTCGCAAATGTGTTGAAAAACGTTGTATGGTACACGCGAGTATTGATGATTACTATCCTCGGCTATCTTCAGACCCTCGCCTGACGGCTCGGGCCTCAATAGCGCCTCGGGAGTGATCACCAACTTACCTCGCTTGTACCATAAATAACTATTTTTTAACTTTTCAAAGACTTTCGTCTTCTATCCTCGGCTATCTTCAGACCCTCGCCTGAGTCTTATTGGAGTCATTAATTCACTGGTACTCTTTGCTACGTATATTCTAGGTGATTTGTATCACATGGTTAGGTTGTGTCGAAACTCTGATCTTTTTCGTCCAAACTTTGTCCTATCTAATTGGGATTGACTGAACCGGGCGGAGTTTGGCCAGCGTGGTTACAAACTCTCTTCTTAAGTTTCCAAACCTTTGTCCCATGTCTAATTGGGGTCATTCGTGCATTCATTCTAAGGCCGTGTGTGAAGTTGACCAATCCTTACTTGGCCGGCATGGTTGACTAAGGCGTGATCGCCCTAATTAAAGGTAGCGAGCCCCTCAGAGGTGATAATATGAGTTGACAATGATGATTCATTCATATACCAAGAGTGATTATGTTATGTAATATAGAAAAGGCATGCAGATAGATAAAAACAATACATAACTTGTGTAAAATACATTTAAAATAATGTAAATAAAACATAAAATTATTTATGTTCACACTGACAATGTCAAGCTCATCACGCAGCTGAACCAATAAAAACTATGATTTTATTATAAAGTTATTTTTAATAAAAGAACTATAATTACGAGTACAATTAAATTTTAAATTTAGAATAAATGGTAGAATTTTAACCTCTAATGCCACCTCCAACATATACGAATACGAAAATAGATTTTTTTTAACCCGAATGTTGATCGAAATGTATTCAGTGTATTGAAAGTTTGTAAGGCTAAATCAGATATAATATTCTAGGCGTATGCTGAGACGCAGGCGACGCAGGCCACGCAGGGCAGAGCAGAGCAGATTTTGTAAAGCATGGAACGTATAGAGAGAGAGCAGGACAGACACATGTCTGCGTCGCACGTGCCTGCGCCGCAGCGATGACTTTCCATGTTTTACAAAACTGCCATGTTTTACTTCTGCTCTGCTCTGCTCTGCCCTGAGCGGCATGGTCACCTAGCCTTATTTTTACGCATTAGCTATTGGTCGTTGTGTTATGTTCTAGCCTTGCTCAATAAATGAGCGATCAAACATTAAAAGAATACTTTAAATGGGACCATTCCAAATATTAGCGTGTTCAAATTTTTCACCTTGATAATATTTATACAATAATCAATATATTTCCTTCTTTTCAAGGTTCTATACATGGATTGGCCGGCATTCCAAGTATCTTCATGCCTGTCATCATGCAGTGGAAAGGCAGAAAGTTCGCATTCACCGCCGCCTGTCTCATCATTATCACTGGATGGACCATCGCTTACAGCGCAAAGACAGTATCTATGATACTCATAAGCGAATTATTTCATGGATTAGGAACCAACAGTATATTAGCAGTCAGTCTTCTTAGTATGAGTGAGATGGTCACGCCAAAATTCAGAAATATTACTATGTTGTCTTACAGTATTTTGCAATCTTTAGGTATGGCGTCGGTTGGTATCATGGCTAAATATTTCCATTGGAGAAGTATAGCTGTAATCATGTGTTCACCAATATTTGTAGCTTTATTAGCGTCGTTCGTTTGGCCTGAATCACCATCTTGGCTAGCGTGTAAAGGTAAATTCGATAAATGTGAAAAAGCTTTCGAGTGCTTGCGTGGTACAGACGATTTATCTAAGAAAGAATTATACGAACTTATAAATACTCAAAAGAAATTGCTGAACCGCAATCTGGAGTCAGCATCTTTGTCCAATTTGAGATTGATTGGCAATAAAATACGTAGAAGAGATTTTTATCTGCCAAGTATTCATATGTTTGTGTTATTAAACTCAATGTACTGGAGCGGGATGATGGCTATTATCATTTACCCGACACAAATAATTGACAAATTAACGCAAAGTACAGACGCTGCTCACATCGGCGGTATAGCTATAAACATCATTCTGTTTGTTTGTTTCACTATAACAGGTATTTTAATAAGGTTATTGAACCACAAACCTGTATTACTATCAAGTTTATTTTCAACAGCTTTCTGTTTGTTATCATTGGCTTTTGTATCTTACTTTCAAACTATTGGAGTTTTATCAAAAGATTCATTGCTATGTTTATACTTTTTGATAGCTAATATGATATGTAGTAGTTTAGGTTTATTCTCCATAGTTTTTACTGTAGCTGCGGAATTAATGCCAGTCAAACACAGAGGTGTAGGAGGTGCTTTATTCGTAATTTACACATGCTTTTTACACACTAGTTCTTTAAAAATTTCGCCTTATTTATTCCTGTATCTAAACATGTGGGGAACCTTTTTGTTATATGCAATAAATGCGTTAATTTCTGGGGTTTTGATATGGAAATATGTGCCGGAGACTAAGGGGAGGACGTTACAGGAGATTGAAGATTTTTATACCCATGGGCAGTTTGTTGGGACCAGTTTTGTTGATGATTGTGAAATGTTGACTTTAAAGAGTTGATTTGAGTTATGATATACATAGTAGAATATACATCGAAAGTTCATAAGATCACACATGCCGCTATAAGCTGGCTTAATAACCTGGACAATGCAGGATTAATGTCATACGTAATGATGATGATGATGATTAAGTAAATGAATTAATTGGCAGTTTTGGGTGTCAAAGATGGATGTTGGGTGGAAAGAATTAAGGGAGATTTATGCTTAGCTTTTGGAAGTATAGATGGAAAACTAAGTAACTGTGTAATTAGTCAGATATAAGTAAGATAATTGTATTCAGTTAGATATAATATAAGTCAGAGTATTGTATTGTTTTTTTACTGAATAAATATAAATGTTTCATAAAAATATTGTATTTTCTTTATTGATCAAAGATTTGTTCATATTTTACTTACATAATTATTTTTCACTTTTATAAAGTGGCATTAATACTCGTAAATACTTATTTTTATCTTATACCGGAAAATACACAATAAATTAAAGTTGCCTGAATAATTAATTAAATGTCTGCTTTTATACGTCTTAATAATATTATATTTATACAAAAGTCGGGAAATTTAATTATTGTGTTGTGCTAATGTCACATTTGTAGACGCATCATAAATCACTCATGAATTGGCCATTGTTCTTTATTTTTACAATTACGCAAATATTTATAATAACAAAGCGACCTAGAACAATGTTAAATATAGATTAACTAGCAGGGCCCCGCGGTTATACCCGCGTAGTACCCGCTCCCGTGAGAATACATAGCTCGTAGTAACATACAATCTCGGCACAATTCACCATCGTGTGTTAAAAAAATAAGTAACAACGGCATCTATTGGTACGATTTGCGACTACAAAAAGTTAACAATAAAACATACGATTACTTATACACAATCCCATGGGAATTTAGGGATAAAAAGTATCCTATGTGTTATACCTAGTAGTAAGGAATATCTGTACCAAATTTAATCAAAATCGATACAGTAGTTTTTGCGTGAAAGTGGAACAAACATCCAAACTCACAAACATCCAAACATACAAACTTTCGCATTTATAATATTAGTAGGATTAATATTAAAAATAAAGGTTTACCTAGAAATGTAGGTAAAAAGATCCCACATATTGTCATATGAAAAATAAATTCATAAAATAACAAGTTTCATGTTGACTGTATGTTTTGGCGGAATCTCAGTATTTCATGTGAAACGACTGCCATCAGACTTTCATAACTCAGAAGGCAATACATCATTCTTAAGTTAAACCAAGTATAAGACTTGTTAGGGCCCTAATTACCCGTAACGACGATAGTATTAGTACCGACTACTTACTTCAGAAGCACGAAAACGCTCGAAAATTAAAAGCTACATCAGTATCCATCAACCTATCATGACGCATCCAGAGGATGTTTTTGAACACTCGGTAGTTCTTCTTCTTAGCGTTTCGACTCATATTGTTGATGCCCAGAATTCAGCAACCGATATGGCGCCATCAGTGGCGTTGTAGTTGTTAATCACAACAAATCCGAGGATAAAAGAAATCACTTTGTGCTGTGCGTGCGTGCGTGTGTATGTGTTTGTGTGGGTGTGTGTGTGTGTGTGTGTGTGTGTGTGTGTGTGTGACCGACTGACTGACTGACATATCACTAACCTTCCACATCTCCCCATTGATCTCCTTCCCGTGCAGATCCTTGACGCACGCGACCAGTTCCCGCTGCCCCCGGCACTGGTTGCCGACGCACTCCCTGCGTTTCCCCGCGCTCGCCGCTCGCTCGCGTTCGATGTCCAGCGCGGGCTCGCTCTCAATGTCGCGAACTTTTTGAGTTTGTAAGCGAATTTGGGCGCTTATTGTACGGACCTGTGGGATAATATAAATATTTATATAAATTAAATTAAGTTAAAACTGTTTCTGCTTTCTCAAATAGCGGTGCCATCATATAGCGACCGTAATATTACGAACGCAATGAGACGGCAATATCCACACATCATGGAGTCAGTTAAGGACATCCGTCCTCTGTTTTGTGGCCATATCTACGGTGCCAAATGAAATGCATTTAGGAGAGAAATAGCTTAGCCATCATGCAACATGGCGGCACCGCTTTTTGACGTGTTACAGTGTCAATAACCGCTCACTCAGAAATTACGCCATTTTTTTACTTATACAACGTTCAAGTGTCGTCATTCAGTTTTTTTTTTCATTTCCTTTTATTCTTCACCGTTGTATTACGGCCGGTATATGACGGCACCCGATATCCTCAGCGCCACTTTCCTAGGACGCCGGAGCTTTACTCTATATCTACACTAATATTATAAAGAGGAAAAAATTGTTATTTGTTTGTAACGAATAGACTCGTAAACTACTGAACCGATTTCAAAAATTCTTTCACTAATGGAAAGCTAATTTATCAGCGCGTGACATAGGCTATATTTGATCCCCGTATTCCCACGGGAAAGGGATCTACGCGGGTAAAACCACGGGACAAATATATTACCTTTTCAACACCATCATTAATATTCTTCCTCCTAGTATTGTACTCGTTAACTGACACCTCTATGGTCGATATCTTTTCATCCAAATCTTGCATTTTCGCTTTGTGAGTCTGGGCTTTTTTTTCAAAGTTTGATAATCTGGAAATAACATAGATTTTATTTTACCTACATTCTGAATTATGTGTGTGAATGTAGGTTTTGCGTGTTTGATTGATGCGTATGTGTGTGAATATCTTTTAAATAAATTGTGTGTATGTATGTTGTGTGAGACGGGCGTGAGTGTATGTAATGTACGTTGTATGGGGCGGGCGTGAGTGTTTGTATGTGTGTGGGGCGGGCGTGAGTGTGTGTATGTGTGTGGGGCGGGCGTGAGTGTGTGTGTATGTGTGTGGGGCGGGCGTGAGTGTGTGTATGTGTGTGGGGCGGGCGTGAGTGTGTGTATGTGTGTGGGGCGGGCGTGAGTGTGTGTATGTGTGTGGGGCGGGCGTGAGTGTGTGTATGTGTGTGGGGCGGGCGTGAGTGTGTGTATGTGTGTGGGGCGGGCGTGAGTGTGTGTATGTGTGTGGGGCGGGCGTGAGTGTGTGTATGTGTGTGGGGCGGGCGTGAGTGTGTGTATGTGTGTGGGGCGGGCGTGAGTGTGTGTATGTGTGTGGGGCGGGCGTGAGTGTGTGTATGTGTGTGGGGCGGGCGTGAGTGTGTGTATGTGTGTGGGGCGGGCGTGAGTGTGTGTATGTGTGTGGGGCGGGCGTGAGTGTGTGTATGTGTGTGGGGCGGGCGTGAGTGTGTGTATGTGTGTGGGGCGGGCGTGAGTGTGTGTATGTGTGTGGGGCGGGCGTGAGTGTGTGTATGTGTGTGACACGGGCGTGAGTGTATGTATGTTGTGTGGGGCGGGCGTGAGTGTGTGTAAGTGTGCATGTGTGTGTGAAATGCTATGTGTTTGAGTGCTGTGTGTTGTAATGCTATAATGATTACGTATGTACTGACTGTTTGTTACAGTTGTGCAGCTGGTCGAGGTCGAGCGTGTTGGCCATCATCTGCGCGGGACGGATCTCGATGGTCGACGAGGACTTCGCGCCGCTGTATGAGGACACGCGGACAGTGAAGCGGTGGTTTTCTGAACGGTTAAAAAATATGGATATAACATAACATAATCATTCCCTCCATCATCTCATTATAGTAACTGACCCCTAGCTAAGTTCGTAACTCGTATGTAGGGTATCAGAAACGCACACACTCATTCACACACACACCCAGACCGAGACAAACATTTGTGGTTCACACAAATATTCACCCCGCGCGGGAATCGAACCCGCAACCTTACGGATGGCAGTCCGGCATGGTGACCACTCTGCCATCGAGGTCGTTTAAATATCAAAAATATTAGTAAAACACAATCAAAAATGCACCTTACCGGTAAAGAAATAAGTGATATTAGCGGGCACGTTGCCGCTGTTGTTGTATGTGTGCTCGTTTCCGATGGGGATCTTGTGGATGGCGTACTGCTTGCACAGGTAGCGGGTGATGGCGTCGGGCGCCGTGATCGTGTCTACTAGGTACGTGTAGAAACCGAGGTAACTGAAAAAAATATATATTACAAAAACTGTGCAAATACCTTAAAACATTTTTTATAAGACCAAAAAGTTTCCTAGTGATCTTACTAATGTTCTGAGGTAAATTAAAATATGTAAAAAAAACTTGACTTATGACAATAAAACATTTAAAACAGAAATTAGTTTTACTTCGTGTCTAATAATCATTATCACTACATACTCATAGTATAAAAAAAAGGTAGCACTCCGGGAGTGCCGGCAGAAGTGAAAACTTCAATATTAACGTTGTGTTTAATTATAAGTATAAAAGTACTATCATTTATGAGGTAGAATACAATGTTTATTTATTGTCAACTATTTACTACACAACAGTCAAGCAATCAGCTGTCACCATCCTTGGATACGCGTGGGACGCTGTACATAAACACACACGGTCATTCGCGCAAGCGCCCTGTGCCGCCTAAACAGAGCAACACACTCAGGCACGGTAGAAAGAGTGGGAGATACTAGTTCCTCTCCCTTCCCCTCGATCTTACGCTTTTTCGATCAGCATCACGTGACCCTGACGCGAGTTTGAAAGTTTTTACCCATACAAAAAAGTGCTCAGCGCCGCTAAAGAAGTTTTCACTTCAACAAAGTCGCTTTCTCTGTCCCTATGTATGCTTAGATCTTTAAAACTACGCAACGGATTTTGATGCGGGTTGTTTAATAGATAGTGATTCAGTGTGAAGGTTTTTAGCATAATTTTATCCCCATATTCCTACGGGAACGGGAACTACGCGGGTGAAACCGCGGGGCGCCGGTAGTAAAAGATAAAAAGTTCCCAAATCATCTTTCATTTTAACGCCGTCTTTAAAACAAAAGTGATAACATTTTGTGCTGGTTTAAATCATCATCATCATCAAATAATAACATGATATAAATTAAAATGTATATCATGTTATTGTTTTATAACACTAATTCTCACCTAATCTGCTGTATATTATTGGCAGGTATCTGCACCTTCCCGCCCTGACTACAGATCGCATTCACCCTCTTCAAGCCCCCCTCCTGTCTCACTTTCTGGAGGAACAGGTTCATATCCCGGCTGGATTCAAATGTGAACGCTACCAGATCACGAGCAGGAACTGTTGATTCTAAGTACCTTGCGAATTTTGGGTCTGTGAAGTTTATCTGTTGAGAAAAGTGGTCTATTAATACATATGCAAAATCATAGACATAAAAAAAACTACTTTAAATTACCAAAATCATCAAACAGACATGTGACACACAAATGTTTGCCTTGAGCGGGAATTGAACCTGTAAAATATGACATCAGGTAGTCATAACCAACTATTTCTTACTAGTATCAACGTAAGTCATAAAGATGCTAAGGAGAGTCGAGCTCGAGCGAGCACGAACGGAGCACAATTTCGTGTAGTGTGGACGAACTTACAAGCGTCGAACGGACGCGCTTTTGAATGAATTTGTGCTCGGCTCGAGCTTGACTCATGTTCGGTTTGTGCTTGCTTCATCTAGCGTAGACAAGACACACCTTTAAAGATACATTACCTCAAGCATCATCGGCTCATAAACAGGGTGTTCGAACATGTCCTTGTTATCTCGTAACCACATAACAGCCTTGTAGCAATCCTCGCTGTACGACCGCAGCACTTCCAGGCGTTTCACGTCCACATCTTCCAGGTTACGAATTCTGGGTGTAGGAAAATGAACTTTGTCAATGTGGTAATAAGGGAAGTTTTCCGAAACCTCTAAGTTACGGATTTTGGGTATGGGAAAATTAACCTTGAAAGTGTGGTAATAAGGAAGGTTTTCCAAAACCTCTAGGTAACGGATTCTGGTTATAGGAAAAAAAACTTTATAAGTGTTTTCTACACTTATATGGGAGGGTTTTCAATCGGCTAACTAAAAACAAGTAATTTGTTAAAATAGTAGTTACCGGACAGAGGGTTCAACTGACGGGGATGCAACGGACAGGGAGGTTCAACTGACGAGTATTCAACGGACAAGGGGGTTCAACTGACGGGGATGCAACGGACAGGGAGGTTCAACTGACGAGTATTCAACGGACAAGGGGGTTCAACTGACGAGTATTCAACGGACAAGGGGGTTCAACTGCACGGGGATGCAACGGACAGGGAGGTTCAACTGACGAGTATTCAACGGACAAGGGGGTTCAACTGACGGTGTTTCAACGGACAGGGGGGTTCAACTGACAGGGATTTAACGGACAGGGGTGTTCAACTGATGGGTATTCAACGAACAGGGGGGTCAACTGACGGGGATTCAACGGACAGGGGGGTTCAACTAACGGGGATTCAACGGACAGGGGGGTTACACTGAAGGGGATTCAACGGACAGGGGGGTTCAACTGAAGGGGATTCAACGGACAGGGGGGTTCAACTGAAGGGGATTCAACGGACAGGAGGGTTCAACTGACGGCGATTAAATGGACAAGGGGATTTCACTGACGGGTCTTCAACGACCAGGGGGTTCAACTGATGAACCATGGGAGGTAGCTCGGGTTTCCTATGTAAAAGGAACATCTGTACCCAGTCTGTAACACAAAGTTTATGAAACATCGTTCTATCCATCCATTCATCCTTACAAACTTTCGAATTGACAATATACTAGACCGCCTTTGCCCATGTAACAAATGTTTTTGTCTAACTGTATCTGTAATATGTCTTTGTGTGTGTATGTGCAATAAAGATCTAGCTAGTAGCAGCGCCCGCCCCACAGTTTCACCCACATAGTTCCCGCTCCCGTGAGAATACGGGGATAAAATTATGATAACAACCTTCTCCATGAATCACTTAAACAAACCGCATCAAAATCCGTTGCGTAGTTTTAAAGATCTAAGCATACATAGGGACAGAGAAAGCGACTTTGTTTTATACTATGTAGTGATAGTGATGAAGGTTATTACTTACTTATTCTGATACAATCTTATTTGTGGTGTGATATTGTTTTCCAAGTCGTATTGTATTCCTAGTTTCTGTTTCTTGAGTACATCAACGCTTGCCTTAGTTTTAGTTAACAGTTTTACGATTTCGGCCATTTCCATCTTGACTTTTGTTTCTGAAAAGTTATTTTAAATAAATAAAATATTCTTATAGTATCAAGGTAAATTTACATTTGATGGTCATAAGTGCAGCATTCATTAGTAATTCAGCGTCTATCGAGAACGGTTGCGTTGCAGTTGCTTTAGTGCGCGTTCGGGTAAAGCGCTGACGCAGCAAACACACTCGCGAGTGACCTCGGTACGGTACGCGTGCGCCCGGCCGGTCATCAACGCGATGACCCAGATCACGATAATGTGAATCATGACTTTTAGTGTAAACAGTGTTAAGGCGAAGTCATTATTTTAATTTTCAAATTAATATTATTTAATTATGGCTTCACCTAGAAAAAATGTTACTTTAACAACCCAAACGGAACATTTTCTCTATGATCGTTTTAATGACGAAAAGTCTCAACGTATAAAGTATGAAAATTTGGTAAAAGAGCTACAGGTTAAAATAGTAGAGCTTCAGCAACAGCTAATATCTATCCAGGAGGAAAGAAAGAAGCCTCCACCGATTGAAGATTCTACTAAAGAAAAGCCCTCTGGACAAGTCCAATATGAAACGGATGAGGAGGAGCTGGCCAAAGAAACTGAATGGGTACGAGTACAAAGCCGTAAGAAGAGGAAGCTGAATACGTCACTCAGCCCACAACAACAGTCAGTCCCTGTTACTAACTCTGTAGAGAATGACAAGAGGTTGCCAAAAGCGAAAAAAGCCCCACAGCCGCCACCCATCATTGTTGAAAACATTAAGGATTACCAGAACTTCTACGATCTTCTTAAGTCAAGCGTGCCAGATGAGTCATTCTTGACTAAAATGAGCAAAGGAGATACTGTGAAAATTAACGCTCATAATGAAAACTCATACAGAGCTATAGTGCAGATGTTGCTACAAAATAACTGTACTTGGCATTCGTATGAAAACAAGCAAGACAGGCCCATTAGAGTAATGGCTAAGAACCTTCATTTCTCGTGTGTGCCAGAAAGGATCTTAGAAGATTTGTCATCCAAAGGATATAACATCCTAGAAGCGGTGAACAAACTAAGCTGGAGAACTAAACAGCCATTAAATATGTTCATGCTCTCATTTCATAAGGATGAGGATATTAAAAAAATATATAATATTAAGTCCATTCTAGGGAGTAAAATAGATATACAACCAATTAAAACATCCAGGTTAATCCCTCAGTGCAAAAGATGTCAGGCATATGGACATACCCAAAAATACTGCTCAAAGGAACCGAGATGTGTAAAATGTACTGGCAAACATCTGACTAAAGACTGTCAGAAGCCCGCAGATGCAAAGCCTAAGTGTATTCACTGTGGTGAACCACATCCCGCTAGCTACAGAGGATGTATAGTTGCCAAAGAACTACAAACTATCAAAAACAAAGCCCAACAAAAGAACCAACCTTCTATTAATGCTACCTCTAAATCCGATGTAAGAAAAATACCTTCATCAAGTAAACAAGTCACAAAGGACCTGTCTTTCGCTCAAATTATAAAAAGCACTCAACCGCAAATAAAAAATCAGCCGAAAACACAGAAGAGTTGTTCACAACCAAGTCTAGATGACAAGTTAAATAAAATTCTCGACATCTTATCGTCATTTGACGAAAGACTAAAGAAAGTGGAAAACAAAATTTACAAACAAAAATGATTGCCAGGTCTATTAAGTGTATGGCGTGGAATGCAAATGGACTCCTCCAGCACAAAAATGAGCTTCAGGTTGTACTTAACACGGAAAATATTGATTTGTGTCTAATATCAGAAACACACTTCACTAAAGAAAGTTATATAGAAATCAAAGGGTATAAAATATATCATGCATTACATCCCGCTAACACAGCCAGGGGAGGTAGCGCGGTTATTGTTAAGGATCGCATATTCCACTATGAGATTTTAAAGTACGAAGAACCTGAAATACAAGCTGTGGCTGTTTGTATCAAAACCAAACGATACCCAGTTACTATAAGCGCCATATATTGCCCGCCAAGGTATTGTCTTAAAGATATACAATATTGTACTTTCTTAAATAAACTTGGTGATAGATTCATACTTGGGGGAGACTTCAACGCCAAAAACACCTTTTGGGGATCAAGACTTAACACAACAAAAGGAAGAGAATTGTTGAAAGCGGTTAGAGAAGTAAAGTGTGATGTCATATCAACAGGGAAACCAACTTACTGGCCGACAGATCCACACAAAATCCCAGATTTAATAGACTTTTTTATTTACAAAAACATATCGCCTGACTTCCTTCAGATCGAAGAGGGTCTCGACATGAGTTCAGATCATTCACCTATTTTACTAACTCTCAATGAGCAAGTTCAATATAAAGCGTACAACCTATCCCTTACCAATAAAAATACTGACTGGCAGAGTTTTAAACATGACTTAGACTCTTTGATAGATCTAAACATCTCATTAAAAACAAACGTAGAACTTGACTTGGAAATAAGAACTTTCATACGTAACATACAGCAATGCGCTTGGAACAATACTCCCGAGCTCAAAATAAAAAATAAGGTCAATAAATATCCCATAGATATTAAACAACTTATCAGAGAAAAAAGACAGCAACGACAAAAGTGGCACCAAACACGTTTTCCGTCTGATAAAACTCGATTGAATAATATCACTAAAAAACTTAGTAGAGCGATACAAAAATTCAATGACGAAAATATGTCTACTTCACTACGTCAATTGACTAGTGATCGCACTACAGACTACTCACTCTGGAAAGCTACTAGACATATTAAAAGACCGATAACCCAAATTCCTCCCATCAAGGAACTGAGCGGACAATGGGCAAGTACCAATGATCAGAAGGCAACGAGATTTGCAAATCATTTACAGCAAATATTTCAACCTTATGAAAATAAAACTGATCTCCAACTAGAAATAACATCTCAAGAAGACCTGGACATAAAACTCGTCACTCCAAAAGAGGTACTCCAAGAGATTAAACTATTAAAACAAAATAAATCCCCAGGATACGACCTGATTACTGGAGAAGTCCTGCGAAATCTTCCACGCAGAGCAGTAGTAAAATTAACGACACTCATCAATGCGTCCTTCAGATTGAAACACGTGCCAGACGTTTGGAAAGTTGCTGAAGTCATAATGATTCCTAAGCCTGGTAAACCACCTCATGAAGCTTCATCATATAGACCGATTTCCTTATTACCTATAATATCAAAACTCTTTGAGAAGCTTCTCTTAAAGCGGCTCAAACCAATTATTGAAGAAAAGAACTTAATTCCTAACCATCAGTTTGGTTTTAGAGAAAAACATAGCACAATAGACCAAGTACATCGAATAACTGACGTAATTGAAAATGCCTTAGAAGAAAAAAAAGTTTGCTCTACAATATTTTTAGATGTAGCACAAGCCTTCGATAAAGTCTGGCATCACGGACTTTTACACAAGCTTCGTCAGATGCTACCATCACAATTTACTGACCTCTTGGAGTCCTATATATCAGAGAGAATGTTCAGAGTGAGGCAAGAAAATTCTTATTCAGAGCTCAAAGAAATCAAAGCTGGAGTACCGCAGGGAAGTGTATTAGGTCCGGTCCTGTACTTGCTATACACCTGTGATATCCCAAATACAGAAAATACTTTCATAGCAACCTTCGCTGACGATACAGCAATCCTTGCAACAGGAGACAATCAAGAGGAAGCTGTGGAAAAAGTGCAAATAGCAATTAACAAAATTTATGACTGGACCAAAAAATGGCGCATAAAACTAAATGAATCTAAGTCGGTTCATGTAGATTTCACTAATAAACAGTTAAACTACCATCCAGTGTACATACACGACAAAGTGGTACCATACGAAAATACGGCCAAGTACTTAGGCATGACACTTGACGCCAAGCTACGCTGGAAAGCTCATGTCAAGAAAAAACGTGATGAGTTAGAAATCCGTTATAAGAAGATGTACTGGCTTCTTGGTAAACATTCCGCGTTGTCATTACACAACAAAATTTTATTGTATAAGCAAGTCCTTATGCCTGTTTGGACTTACGGTATACAGCTGTGGGGCTGTACCAAACAAACTAACATCATGATGATACAACGTTTTCAAAACAAAGTACTCAGAGGTATCACAAATGCTCCTTGGTACATAAGGATGGACGACCTCCACCGGGACCTTAAAGTGGAAACTGTCGCCAGCATTATTAATAAATATGCCAAAGCTCACGAACGTAGACTTTATCAACATGTGAACGTTGAGGCTATCCAGCTCCTTGACAACACAAATAAAGTGAGAAGACTTAAAAGGACAAAGCCTTATGAGTTAATTTAGTGAATAGTGTAGTGTAGTGATTGTTAACTATAACTAAACAGAACACATGAACAAAGTGTCTTCGCCTTAAGTAGAAATAATAAGAAAAGTGTTATTGGACATATTCTTAATATAAACATTATTATTAGTTTAGGTTAAAATTAAATTACTCATTAGCCAGCAAAAGGCTAGATTGTAATTATTAAGAAACTACTTTATATTGTAGTTTCGTAAGAAAAAAAAAAAAAAAAAAAAAAAAAAAATAAGTGCAGCATTGAAGTCAAAACTGAATAAATTCCTTTTGAAATAGTAATAAGCACTTGAAAAAGAGCAATGTCTACAGACATTGCTCTTTTTCAAGTGCTTATTACTCGACTCTCTTATTTTCGGTCTTTAGCACATAAATAATGGGACAAAAGTTCAGAAAAGCTCTTTTGAAGGACAGAAAATGTTTGAGACCTTTGCCCAGCCGTGGGATAATATAGGTTGACTAAACTAATAATGATACCAAGCGCGATTGTGAAACTCCATAAAAGCATCTCTGTTTCGTATGTGAATCTAGGCAAGCATGCTCCAACCTGTATCATCGCTATCAAAGTGCATGCAAGCCAATTACAGTAAAAAATAACTAATACATACCATCACCAACCTTCTCGACCAATCTCTCCTTATCCGTCACCAGTTTGTCCAGTTTAGCCTTCGCCTCGACCAGTTCCTGCTCTCTGTTCCTGTGTCGTTCCATTTTATCATTAAAACTGGCTTCTATGTCCTTCAATGTGTACTCATGGTTGCGAACCGTGTTGAGTAAGTCTTTGGCTTTGTCGCGAAGTGTGCGAGTTTCTCTTGACTGGAAGGAAATGGGAGGTTGGTTTGGTGTTTTTGGGAGTTTGATAAAATAAACTCTTGTACATAGATCATAGGTTAGGTGAATCTATATATATAAAAATGAAACCCGTTTTCCTTGGTCACGGCATCACGCGTGAATGGCTGGACCGATTTCACTAATTCTTTTTTTGTTGTATTTGTTATTATGAGAAGGTACTTATGTAAAAAAAATCTGGAAAATCAACGGGAAAATTGGATCCGTGCGAAGCCGGGGCGGGCCGCTAGTGTACAAATAAGTATTTAGGCAAGTTCCTGTTTGTAATTTCAAATTAATAGCTTTTCAATAAATGCTTTTAAAAGTTTAACATAAATATTGACGTTTATTTTTTCGGGATTTCACGGGAGTTACACTAGCAGATAGCTAGTGTTACAAGGAGTAAGTTTTATTTTAGAAATTCCCACGGGATCTGGACTAACGCGGGTAAACTGTAGAGCAGACAAAGCTAGTCCGTAATTGTATTACATGTCAGTGAAACCTGGGGGCACATCTCTAAAGAAATACAAAAAAACTTACAGCAGACAATTTCTGTTGTTCCAGCTTACTTATCCCGGTTCTAGCTTTTTCTATAATCTTTTCCAAAGGTTCCATTCGACTCTTATGGTTATTAACAATTTTCACGGCTTCCTTCTTGTCGTTAGTGTATTCAATCACTTTTTCCCTCAAATCTTGGTACTCGAGCCACAGCTTTTTCTTTTCACAAATATCAATTTGTTTTTCAATCTCTTTGCGCTGTTTCATTGCGTCTATTACTACTTTTAATCTGAAATTTTGAAATAATTATGAAACTGGCACTTAATTGAAAAGAATAATGAATAACTTTATTTAAAATAAAATCTAAGTCTAAAGCTATGATACTATATAAATAAAATTAATGTCACCATTTTTAATCCAACATGGCGACCGCCGCAAGATGGCGAATTATTCTTTATATTATGAGTATCAAATAAAAGCTTTCCTTCGACCTGCAGCAACCTTTCAATTGCCAGCCAACTCCTTGGCCCTTAGTTAGACTATTGCCACTTTTGAGCTACATACTTATATTATTTTAAACTTACAAGAAAAGCAGCAGCTAAGATACTAATTAAAAGTTTACAAATAAAACTACCACCAACCATACCTTTCATTCAACCGCTCCTGCTCCTGCAGTAACTGTGCATTATTCTGTAACTTGGTCGACAGGCCCCTCTGTTCGTTCCTCGACGCTATCAGCTCATCGAGCTCTTGGACACTCTCCTGACCCCCCACAGCTGAGAGGGTGCTTCGGAGTAACTGTTGGGGGTCCATTTTGGAGAAATCTTGAACTCGGTCTTGGGGTAAGAGTTGGCATAGATTGTCGACCTGGAATGTTGATTTTTTTGTTTTGTTAGTAATTAGCTGTGTCTATGTTGGTTGATTGAGAGAATGAGTGTGTGGGGTGCAGTTAATAGCTTGTTTCAGGAATTAAAGCCAAAACCTCTGCTTTTACTTATAATTAATTAATAGTAATGTACTCAAAAAATTGTTTTACTACTTAATATGTTATAAATATTTTGTTTGCATTGATATTTTTTAATATTGAATTACTGAATGGGGTGCAGTTTGTTGCTTGATTAGGAAATTGAATCTAGGACCCCTGGCTTTACAGGTAACTACTTATAATTAATATATTGGTTTTCAACATAATATGTTATAGGTACTTCTTATTTATTTTTGTTTGGAATTTTGTATTCATTAGTGTTTTGGTTAACACCTTACTCAATATTAGTATCACCTGTATATTCAAAGATGCAATAAGCTCCTGTACTTGTCTCTCCCTCACGGCCTTGTTATCAATGTGCCACGTCGACACATCCCTCAAGTCGAAGTGACGGGTGATGATAACATTCCTTTGGCCCGGGTTTTGGAACAATTCAATCTCGATTGTGGACTGTTCACAACCACTGCGGACATATTCTGATATCTGGGGATGGTATTTTGATAACAAGAATTTAATTATGTTATTATGATTATTATATTAAACTAGCCGTGCCTTGCGGTTTCACTCGCATTTAACACAATCCTATGGGAATTCTATCCCTTAGTGGATGCCTACGTCATAACATCTACCTGCATGCCAAATTTCAGCCCGATCCGTCCAGTCGTTTGAGCTGTGCGTTGATAGATCACTATGTCAGTCAGACACCTTTGAGTTATATAGATTTAGATTACCTTCTTCCTCCCTAGTTATTTATTTATCTTTCCGGATATTAAATTCCCTTTTTCCTCCTTCATCTCACTATGAGAGAGCACAATATGTTTTCTCTTCCATTCCTATTAACCATTTCAACATTCAGGCCTTGATACCTCACTAGCTGTGCCCTACAGTTTTACCTGTATAGTTCTAATCCCATGGGAATTACGGGATAAAGCCTATATCGTTCCCCAGACCATAAGCTACCCCTGTACCAAATTTCAAGTTGATTGGTTTAGTAGTGTAATCGTGAAAAGGTAACAGACAGACATAGTTATTTTCGCATTTATAATATTAATGAGGATATCATCCTTCACACAATCATGTTTTCTTAGGTCCATATATTTAATACCAGTAGACTTGTGTAGTTCAAGAACTATGAACTATTAGGAATGAATTCTTGACAGTGAACTATAACGACCGATTCCGTAAAATCTTAATAGTTCGTTTGTTGAACTATTAGTACAATCACCGCCCTGGGGTCAGATATCTACACCCCCAAAGTTAGTCTGAATCTTGTCTAAATAATAAAGTTAAGTTTGAAAAATCCGCGGGAAAATGCAACCTTGCGTCGGTGGGTTGATAGTATTTACTATTGTATTGTATACTATCTGAATATGTGTCAAATGACTCCAAATTTGAATTACTTACCTTTTTAGCTCGTCCGATAACGTTTGTTTTACCACAAAGACCAAGAATAATAGCACACACAAAGGTCGATTTTCCTGTTCCATTAGGGCCTATAATCATGTTTAACGAAGTCCCCGGATACAGGACTACTTGTTTATAAGTCCTAAAATTAAAGAAATTGATAATTTTTTAAACTTATATCGAAATAACTAAGTAAACATTCAAAAAACTATATATTGACTGACACGAAATTTTCAAGTGCTATTCTGTAAATGCACCCGGGCCTTACGCCCTCTTCATTAATAATTTTAGACATTCTTAGAAGTACGAAATTGTTAAAAACTAATTGGTGGGTTGTGAAAAAATAGTTTATTTCCGCGATGAGAAACAAACCGACTGAAATCAACTGAAATCGCGCAAAAACTTTCGTTTGACGTTTTGTCCTTTGTTCGATTGAAGTTTATGACAATACAATAGTAAGTTTAAATCCAAGCAACTTCATGCTTAAAATAAGGTTCAAAACGCGTCTATAAAGTTCACACAAGGTGGCGCTGTGATAGTCTAGGCATGAATTATATTCAAGATAACCTGTTGTAAATAGTTCATTTTGAACATGAAACTCTACTCTAATAACATTATAATAACTACCCATGCTTTTTAAATTATTTAACTAAACTAATTTATATCTAACTAAAGGATGCAAAATAAAATCCTTTCCTGTGCCTCAAATGTTACATGCATTTTCATAGTATCCCTGAACAATAAAACGGACGGTTAGAATACTTATGGCTTAAAATAAAAGACAATTAATTTTATGAACACTTAAATTTAATAAAAGTTGGTGTAACATGTAACTTTGGCTTATAATGTAACAACCAAGTACTTACATTTAAATAAATATTTTGATTATGTATTTCTACTAAATAAAACAAAATACATAAGTATGTAAAACTAACAGCACTTATAAGATCTTTGGTATTTACTATATTATGTTTTACGAAGAGAGAGAAGAAAAATACACTTATCCGAAATCAATTCTTATAACATAGTAATTAGCAGAACATAGGAGCCTTATCTAGGCCCGCTCGCGCTGAGCTTTTAATACATGTTGCTCTTTATCCAGTCTAAGTATTCCCAGACATGAGTGTAGACGCCTGGCCAGTCCGATTGCGCACAGACGAGGGGCCCAAAGCTGACCACGCCTACGATTTCGAAAGTCCGGCCTCTTTGGTACATGAGTGGACCTCCGGAGTCCCCATTGCAGGTGTCCTTGCCTTTCTCCCCACCAGCGCAAAATTGTCCCGCGTGGCTGTTTCTCCAGTACACTACAGGATTTTTGTATTTTGCATGACATTGCTGAAATATAACAATACATTAATTATCTTCGTCTCGGTGTGTATGAATGCGTGTGCGTATATTATGGCCAAATCACGACAGGCCAACAGAGTTAGGCACTTTCGCATTTAGAAGTAAGTAGTATTAGATAATCTGCACACGCGAGGATGTTTACAAGGCCATCGATAATGCTGCAGTGGCTGAGTCCTGATCCACATAGATATAATGTCTACACGCAAAGAAGAATATTAGTAAGAATGATAGCTAATTTGTACTCACCCGTATATTAACGTAGGGCAAACACACATGCAACTTAACGCTACTGAAGGCAGCATTTTCAGTAGCACCCCAACCGGCAGCGTACAATTCGCCGTCTCCCGGAGGATTGAGGGTGATGTCGACAGTCGGAAGACATATGGGTTGAATGAAGTCTGAAATTATAATAAATGATTTCAAAATTCAAAAGTTATTTACTCAGTTAAGGTCACACTCAAGAAATGCAGTTATGATAGTCGAGTGTCAATCTAATAAGTAATGATTTAATCACTGATTCCAAAGTTATGATTAGTTGTACTACTTACCATTGGTAGGTGCAGTTGAAGCTAATCTTATTAGACCAATATCATGTTTTGACGGAATATTGTATTTGCTGTACTTAGGATGTGGTATTGTTTTTTCTATAGCTATGACGACAATGCCATTGTTACAATCATCACCTACGCAGTCCTTTCCATCATTCATAAGGTCATGTTCAGATAGTCTTACAAATGATCTGTAAGGAAAAAAGTTCTCAATATCATCAGCTCATATAGGCCTTCAACCTCCTCGACCTCCTACAATCAATCGTAGTCAATCACACTGGTTTTGAAAACAGGTGTATGGGGTGGAAGATAGCGTATTGATCATTTTTTTTAAGTTTAAAATTGAAAAGGTAAAAACGGAAGGAACACTTAGTTTATCTGTCAGTCCAACTGGGTCAAAGGACCTTTATCTCAGAGAAACGTGGAGTTATTGAGTTGAAATTATAACTACATAAGTACTAAGGTTTACTGAATTTTGAATACTTACGGTGTACCATGCAGGAGAATGGTTCCAGTAAGACAATGGGCGGCCGTTAGAACATAGCGGTTGCTGATCAGAGTCCCCCCACACATCGTCTTCACGTCATCGTTCATGATGTATTCTATAACAACTAACCACGGGTATTGGTCTATTCCTGCTTCGTTACCACCTGGAAATATAATATTTGTACCTCTTAAATTAATTCATATTCAAGCAATATTTGGCTTTATTACTACTTATAATATTTCTGAAGTAGAGGGGTTTGACTTATAAGTGCACACACACTCAAAGTGGAAGCAGATCGGAGGCGAAAATTGACTGCCTTATTAGCGTTAAGAGTTTAAACCTGTTTTATCAGGTTACAGATTACATGACACTGAAGGCAGTATAGATATTCAACAAGAGTGGTGACAATGGAAGCACAACAAAGGCAAAGCTTTGCTTGTAAAAAAGTACCAGTACTGACCGTATATCCTTGAAGCCATAGTATTATCAACTCCACAGCAACCTGAATCCCGTTCCGGGGGTAGGGCAGTGTTGGTCGCTGCACAAGATTGGGCCGATAATGTTAATTCGGTCTCCGATGGGTCACCACAGCATACGGAAGATCTGTCTTGGCTTTTACATCTGAGAACATAAGAGAATATCATCAACTGATAAACTAATCCTACTAATATTATTAATGCCAAAGTTTGTATGTTTGGATGTTTGTGAGTTTGGATGTTTGTTCCACTTTCACGCAAAAACTACTGTATCGAGTTTATTAAATTTGGTACCAATAGATGGCGCTGTTACTTAATTTTTTAACACACGATGGTGAATTGTGCCGAGATTGTATGATACTACGAGCTACGCATTCTCACGGGAGCGGGTACTACGCGGGTAAAAATACAATTCTTTCAATGACAATAAGCTTAATAAAAGAAATCAAAACCTGGGGCACTGTTAAGGTAAAGACTGGAGCATTTATCAAAAAAGGACATACTTTTATGACTTACATGGAGTTTTTAACGTAGTTTTTATATATTTCTGGCATAGGTTTGTTTTCAAATAACTGTGCTAAGTGCTGACATTTGAGTATATTGACACACTGCCCTGGTTGCCCTTCGGCAGTATAGCATGGTTCTGGACAGCACACCTGAAAATTAATGATCAGCAACTTAGGAAAAAGTGCGTAAGTAACCAGCCTAAAAAACCGGTCAAGTGCGAGTCGGACTCGCGCACGAAGGGTTCAAAAACGACAAAAAACTCATTTGATGTATGGGAGCCCCCCTTAAACATTTATTTTATTTTGGTTTTAGTATCTGTTGTCATAGTGGCACCAGAAATATACACACATCAAAAGTGTCTAGGGATCAACATATATTTTTGCAATAACTTTTCTCCTGATTGATATTAATTAAAATTTTCTTTAAGGATTCATCAAATAAAGTGTTTTCGTTTGTCACAGTAACGATAAACCAAGTCACCTTTGCATTAATAAAGAAATTTGCCATTTTCCTAATAAAGGGATTTTTGACATTTGAACCACTAACATTAAAGTTCGAAAAAAAGACTGAAATAACAGTTTTCTTTAAAATTTTATTGGGTAACTTAAACAATTAATAATCCGTGTTTCTACCGCGAACACTAACAACACAAGAACATCGGTTTGGCATACTCAAAATGAGTTCATCCAAATCACGCTGTGGAATGGCCGCCCATGTTCGTTGCAACAACAAAAAAAGGTCTTCTTGCGACTGGATACCCTCCATATTCGGCAGAGCTCTTCTCTGTAGCATATCCCATGCATGCTCAATCGGGTTCAAGTCTGGCGACTGAGCAGGCCAGGGCAGGACATTGATGTTAGCTGCGGCGAGAGTCTGTCTTACAACTCTTGCGGTGTGCGGTCGTGCATTATCATGCATTAACTGAAATAAGGGACCGATTTGCACTTGTAGAGGAACGATGACGTCTGATACAATCGTCTCAGCATAAATTTGAGCGTTGAGGTTGCCTCTGATCCAAATCAACTCAGTTCTTCCGCCGATCCAAATACCCGCCCATACCATGATGGTTCCACCACTATAAGGATGGACTTCCTGGCAGGATTTTAATCGCTGTTGGCGTCCAGGGGTTCTCCAGTGTCGTATACGTCTTGTATCCGGTCTCATACCAAAACGAGACTCATCAGAAAAGCACACGAAACGCCATTGTTCTTCTGCCCAATTTCTGTGTTCAAGAGCCCATTGATATCGAATCCTACGATTGTGCATTGCTATAGGTGGTACCCGTAGCGGTCTTCGGGAATGAAGGTTCACTTCATGCAAGCGGTTTCTGACTGTTTGGTCGCTAATTAAGTTCCCTGAAGAGTGATGAAGCCGCACGGCTAACATCATGGCGGTTATTGTTGGAGCTCTTCGAGTTAAGATTTGAATGTATCGGTCTTGTCTCCGTGTGGTGCAGCGATACCGTCCTCCATGGCGCTCAGCCACGGTACCAGTGCTTCGGTAACGTGTCCAAAGTCGACTGATAACACTCTGACTTGTATTCAGAGCTAAAGCCACAGTACGTTGCCGGGAACCAGCTTCTATCATTCCCACGGCTCTGAGCATTTCTTCCCTGCTTAAATGACGTCGCCGCTCCATAATAACGTTGGTTTTAATCAGTAGTAGGGAAACAGTAGCACTAATAATGTCTTCAATGCGTTGTATGTTTTTATAGGGAAAATATTGACAGCTGATTTTCATCTTTTACTCGAATTTGATTCACAGTTCCTGATTCAAATTATGAAATGCACCAAAAAGGATCCATATAAATTTATAAAATCATAAATTTATTACAAAGCCACATCTCAATCTCAAGAAATCCGCATAAAAATGCTTGATCCCTAGACACTTTTGATGTGTGTAGTTTGTAAAAAATTTAACTCTTTATGTAGTTAACGTGGTCCTTGAGATGCAGAGAGACGGATAAATAGCGAAGTCCTAGTAATAGGGTCCCGTTTGAAATCTCGGGACAAAAATCCCTTAAAGTATTTTTATTTCTTTATAAAGGATTTTACCCATGAAGCTAATACAACGATTTTACCTTTGGATTCATTCCCGCAGCACCACATTTCGATTTGTTCAGTAATTCAATGTCTTTAGCTGATTTGTACGGCTTATTGAATATATCTCTCAGGGCTGGACACTCTAGCACTGGTCTGCATCTATACTTCGTAGTCTTTGTACTGCGACAAAGGTCTGTAACGTTATAAAATTGAGAATAAAAAGAGAGAAAGAATAAGTTTATTTATACACACAAACAAAAAAATAAAGAAGTTATACTAATCATAAGTTTTTATTTTATTTATTTATTTAGTTAAAGATAAGGTGTATTCAATTGAATGGTATAAATAAATAAAAACATTTTAATTAAAAATAAATATTAGAATCAAGTTCTGGCAGTACGAGTAGGTTAACGTCAGATTAAACAACTTGACCGTAACTGGAAGCTTTATTGAGAATAGCATTTCCGTTTCCGTCGATTACCTACCAGTTTTTTAAGACTTTTAACGACCTTGTTTCCGGTCAAGTGGCGCCACCTGGCGGTTTCGCGCCATTTTGTTTTATAAAATGAGCGGCGACATTTTGTCATTGGCGTTTGTGTTTCCGTCGTGACAACACGTGTGCAGCAACTGCTCGCAAATAAATTAAACTGTATTAACTGTACTATAAGACAGACTCAGGTGAGTATTGTAATTAATTTAATACTTTTATAACGGGTTTTCCCGTTCGTTTTAGTACTTTTACCTACCCTAATTGTGTTACAGAATATATTTAAATGGTTTTGCTATTTAAATTAAGTATATTGAGTGATATGTGTAACACTTGCAACAAAGTTAATATTTTCTTTAGCAAATTTTTATTTTAGATTACACTTATGACGCGAACTAATACAGTTTGTTTACAGTGATAACTAAGAACATTCTTTTTCGGCTATGGAGCCAGAAGCTGTGGCGGGTCCGAGTGGAGTAAGTCAAAAACGGAACCGCAGCCGATCGAGCAGCAGTAGTAGCAGCAGCAGCAGCACTTCATCAAGCTCACCATCGGATAATAAGCGCAGATGGTCGCGTCGGCACAAAAAACGTAAGCGTTCCAAGCGTTCTAACCATATAATAGACACGTTGGTTAAGGAAGTAGGCGAGTTACGCAAACAGATGGCTGCTTCATCAAGAAATAATGATGATGCATGTCTGGATAGTGTTTCAATTTACACACAAATGAGTGATGAACTTCACGAACAGGTAGATGACACACATGCTGTTAATCATGATCATAGATATTTAAATGATGATTTAAGCTTTACATTTGATATTGAAACCAAAATAAAAGAACCAACTGTCCCAAAAACTTCGGATATATATTTGAAAATGTTGCTTGAGGTTCAGAGACTAGGTTCTACCTCTTGGTCTGAAATTAGATACGCAGATACACAGAAAATGTACAACCACGCTCCAGGTTTCATTGAGTTAGAAACAAACGAAGAGGTCAAAGTATATGACACCTTACGTCATCTTTCTCACGCGGATAAATCATACGCGGCTCTAACCTACGGCATATTAAAACAAAAAGAGTGCCTTCAAGACGGTATTCGAAATCTCCTTTCGTGGGCAAAGAGTACAGAGGTAGGTTTTGACAGCTTGAGCACTAAAATAGAGGAATTATTTCTAAATGGTGAATTTCATAGAATTTCTTCTGAGCTATTGCAATTAGTTTGTGGACATAGGGCCGAGACTATAGAAATGCGCCGAGAAACTATTACCAGCCAAGTTCGTGATCCATTATTAAAAGCGTATTTAAATAAGATCCCTCCTTCTACAACTTACTTGTTTGATTCGGAGCGGTTTACATCTGTACTTGAAAAAGCAGGAGGGGTTCGCAAAGCATTTTGGCCACCAAAAACCGAAAGTTTTCAAACGAAAACTAATTATTCTAATCGCCGCCCCTCGCGGGGGCATGGCGTACCAAAATCTATAGTTCCATCGCGTGGAACTCAGTGCCCTCATCACGAACCCAGCTGTCAACAGCTAACTTATAATAACCCAC
Organism: Timandra comae; assembly: GCA_958496195.1. Classification (NCBI taxonomy): domain Eukaryota; kingdom Metazoa; phylum Arthropoda; class Insecta; order Lepidoptera; family Geometridae; genus Timandra; species Timandra comae. Next base: position 6,655,738 of record OY292377.1, on the reverse strand, counting down.
CCTCGCGGGGTGGATATGGACATACAAATTATGTTCCGAGAGGTCAATTTTCAAGCGTACAACCCAGCCACCACAGTGGAAGGGGTTTCTTTCATAACCGAGGTTCACGAACCGACCGAGGAGTCAACAATCGACACGGTAATATCCGAAACAATTCCAAGGGAAGTCAGAAAAGAAATTACAAACAATGACTCGAAACGATTCGAAGCCGGTCAGTTAGCGCATTACCAAGAACAGTGGAAAGAAATGGGAGCACCAGAAATCATTTTAAAGTACATCCAAGGGTATCGCATACCTTTTTTCAAAAAACCTCTTCTAATATATCCAAATTTAATCAATTGTCCATTCCAAACTCCTATTTCGGAGAAAATGACGGCAGTCATTCGAGAAATGAAATCTCAGGGAATTTTAAAATCGGCTCCAATGTCTCCCAGCTTCATAACCCCGCTGTTTTTAATACCAAAAACCGACGGGTCAATCAGACCAATATTCAACCTCAAAGCGCTAAACGATTATGTGAAGACCGAGCCATTTCACCTAATAAACATGTATCGCATCCCAGATTTCATTCAACCACGCGATTGGATGTGCAAAATAGATTTGTCTCAAGCATATTTTCACCTGAAAATGACCAAATCACAAAGACGCTTCCTACGCATAATTTACAATCGCGAACTATTAGAGATAACGTGCTTACCATTCGGGCTCAACACGGCCCCAAGAGTTTTTTCAACAGTAACAAATTGGGTGGCACATATATTAAGGGAAAGGTTCAATATACGAATTCTAGTTTATCTCGACGATTTTTTACTAGTAAATCAGGATATGAATGCTCTTCGTGTTCAGGTACATATAGTCATACAAACACTGCAAACCCTAGGATGGCAAATAAATTTCAAAAAATCGATCTTACACCCGCAACGAAACCTTATTTATCTAGGGATACTATGGAATCCTTGGAACAATCTGAAAGCCTTGCCAGAGGAAAAAGTCATAGTTCTAAAGGAAAAAATAAAGGTAGTTCTCGAAGAAAAGAAGTTATCCATCAAAGATTTACAGAAAATAATAGGTCTTCTCAACTTTGCAAGTTTTGTTGTTCCACGAGGTCGCCTCCATCACAAACATCTGATAAGGTTTATGAACTCTCTGCCAGACCTACCATTGAAGCATTATTCATTGCCGAAAACAGTCTCGGACGAAATGCACTGGTGGCTGCAAAACTGCCAGTTAACAACACCGTTACACAGCCCACCGCCTTAACATTTTATTGTAACAGACGCCTCCGACCAGGGTTGGGGTGCACAGGTCAACGATCAAGCTACCTGGGGCAATTGGCTACCAGAAGAAGAACATCTGCACTGCAACCAAAAGGAGATGTTGGCGATACTGCATGTCCTTCAGAGTTTCGCACCGACACTGAGAGGCAGCTCAATCCTCATTCAATGCGACAACAAAGTTGCAGTCGCTTATCTGAGAAAGGAAGGAGGTACGAAATCATAACATCTATTAAACATAACCTATCAAATTCTAGAATTAGTAGACAAGCATCAAATTCAGTTCCAAATTCATTATCTCCCAGGCAGATACAATATTCAGGCGGACCATCTGTCCCGTCTTCGCCAACCTCCCGAATGGCACCTATTACCAACAGGAGCAGAAATAGTGTTTGCAAAGTGGGGAGTTCCAGTGATAGACCTGTTTGCGTCGAAAACCGCTCATGTGGTATTCAACTATGTGTCCCGAGATTTAAAAGATCCACAAGCCTTATTTCACGACGCATTCAGCGTTCCATGGAACTACCCTCTGGCGTGGATATTTCCACCCCCATTTCTTGTTCCCAAAGTCCTGACGCATCTAAATCAGTCGACAGGAATCTTCTTAATAATAGTCCCTCGGTGGCAGAAAGTGTTTTGGCGAGCCGACCTCAAAGCAAAAGCACTCGAAGCCCCACTAACTCTATACAATCTTCAGAGACATCTGATCGACACATCGACCGGACTCCCACCACCAAAAATCGAAAACTTAACTCTCGAAGTTTGGAAGTGTGGGGGTGGTCTGAAACGGTAAAAACATGGAACCCAGAACAGATATCTTTACTTAAAAATTCATGGCGTAAGTCCAATTTAAAAACCTACGAAGTGGCGTGGAAGCGATGGATATCCTGGTCTAATAGTAAAAATATAAATCCTATTAATCCCACTGGTTCTCAACTAGCTCAGTTCTTATCAGATTTATATTTAGTTAATAATTTGTCTTATAATACTATATTATTGCATAAATCTGTAGTGTCTACCTTATGTAACACTGAACAGTCGAGTCACTTAAGTTCACATGTATTTGTCAAACACATTCTTAAATCAATCTCTTTAAAAAACCCGAAGAATCCTAAAGGACCTATTTGGGACGTTAGTAAATTAAGTTCATATTTAAGTAACTACACAATAGACATAAATAATTTGTTTCAAACATCACGACATACAGCTACCTTGTTATTGCTTTGTTCTGGAAGACGCATACATGATTTGACATTATTATGTGTTGATCCTAATCATTGTGTGAGATCAAATGACAGTATATTATTTTGGCCGCAATTTGGTTCAAAAACTGACAGTAGTAACTACAGACAGTCAGGATGGAAGCTTCTTGTAAATACTGAAAACCGTAACCTAGATCCAGTGTATTGGATTGAAAGGACAATAGCTTTATTAAATGAAAGACGCGTTGCTTCGAACACCTTTAATCTTTTTATTACAGTTAGAGGAGTTGCTAAATCTGCCTCACGTACAGTAATAGCAGGCTGGGTAAAAACTCTATTAAAGGAAGCAAATATTACAGCAGCGCCGGGAAGTTTTCGTTCTGCAGTGGCTTCTAAAAGCTGGCTGGAAAACGACTCCATTGATGATATCTTGGCACGTGGCAACTGGCGATCAGCTAATACATTTCAACGTTTTTATCAACGTGAAGTAATGAGTAGTGGTGATTCACAGAAGGTTACACATTTATTTACACCCGTTAATTAATTTTGATGTGATTTATTTCATATTCAGTTGAAGGAAACATTTTTCGTTATTTGTAATTGAAATATTAAAAAATAGTTGTAAAAAATTGTGTTTTTATTTCATATCACATTGGCGTTAATATTATCACACAATAGGTACAATAAGTGGCGTCACCAGGCGATAATAAACAGATCTCAATAAAGCTTCCAGTTACGGTCAAGTTGTTTAATAGCAGCGTTTTACCTGAAATAAAACGCATATTAAAATACTTACCTAACTGGAAGCTTCTACTTTAATTCCTGCCTGGTGAAAATTGAGCCAATGACAAAATGTCGCCGCTCATTTTATAAAACAAAATGGTGCGAAACCGCCAGGTGGCGCCACTTGACCGGAAACAAGGTCGTTAAAAGTCTTAAAAAACTGGTAGGTAATCGACGGAAACGGAAATGCTATTCTCAATAAAGCTTCCAGTTAGGTAAGTATTTTAATATGCGTTTTATTTCAGGTAAAACGCTGCTATTAATAAAGCAACACACGTCCGATTAATAGGTGACAGATATTTTTTTAGAGAAAAAGAACGTAAAAAAAATGTACAACACGCACACGTCTTATAAAAAGTCAATTAAGGAAGCAATCGGAATTTACATCAAACCGGAATCGTATCTGGATTATATCGTACTGATTATCGTAGTGATTATAGGTGATTATCATATTTATTTATTTTAATTTTTTTGTTACCCTATATTGTCCTACTGGCAAACAAAGTTCACTCCAAAACATTTCCAACCATCCCTATCCTTCACAGTCTCCCACCAACTTTTATTTAAGTACATTGATAAAAATTTCTGTAAGGCATTAGGCACTAAACCTTGACCCATAATGACCGAATTTGATAGATAAAGCATTTTTTAGGCACTTAACCGTATATTTTTTCCTGTTAGGTATTGTTATTACACCATTATCTGTCTATACAAACACATCCAGTGTCAGTTTGTAGCTTATTATCGAATGCGTAATTTCCGAATTATAAATGACTAGCTGTATCCCGCGGTTTTGCCCGAGTTAATCTCGAGATCCTGTGGGAACTTCGGAATAAAAGCTAGCTGAGTTAATCTTTATAAAATTAGCTATCTGGATGTGGATGTGCTGTCAAAAGTCCAGACAAATAAAAAAAAATGCTATAATATGTTAAAAAACGGTTATTTTTATATTACAAACAGATATTATACATTTTTTTTAATCCCCAGCCATTGAATCTATGCAATTTAATTTTGGAAGGAACGTTAAAAAATAGAAAAGTAGTACTAACTAAGTTTATTTGTAGGAATAGTTTTAAATACTAGGTTGCAATAGGGACCCCAGAACTAGACTCTAGTCCTTTGCCCAGCAGTGGGATACTACAGGTTAACAAAAAAAAATAGGGACCCCACATTCCCACATTTACCGTTTTTCAGGAAGACTGAGATCTGCTGCGTCTGCTGTTCGTAAAATTAGGGAACTAGCAGACGTGGGAAAAATGGGCTATCTACTATTTTGAAATTTGACCCGTACTAGATTATCACGTTCAACCAAACATAAACTCTTCAACTTTATAATATTAGTACAGAGTAGCAGCGTCTAGCAGTTTTCTTCGCAATACTAAGTATACAAAAAAGTATCGCGCAGTAAATTGGGGATAAAACGTAGGCTTTCCAAAATTCTAGTATATCTCTAAATTCATCTGACAAAACAGATTTTTTAAAATCGGTAGGTGAGTAGTAAACACTTACTTACCTCCTTCCACATAACAGATGGATGCCACCAAAACTGTTACAAAAACTGCGTACGTAGACATGATATCTTAAATTTCCCCAACACTTTCAAATTACGTCTGATTGCCGCGACTTGTCTCAACGCAATGACCACACCACGAGCAATTGATATTAATATTAAAAATTAATATAAATAAATAATATAGTTTATTCGATTCAGATTGAAACCTTAAATCTTCAGTTTAAGGTTGAATGTCGCTAATAATGATTCGCGTTATCAAACTTATTTATAAACATGGGTTTACCCAAGAAAAATATAAGAATATCGACCGATATAGGAGGATATATGTAGTTCAGTAATGTAGGTAGGTGTTGCACAAATTTTGCGCCTACATACAATATCATAACAAAATCATTCACTATATCGTCTCATTATATATCTTGTATCTATCTTGTACAATGATTACTTTCCGAGTAGGCTGTAAAAAATTTGCTTCCCCTGAAAATGGCGGGAATTTGTTAAGGAATTGATCAACACGGAGGGGGTGTCGTAATCTGCCGCTGGTTTTATAACATAGATTAATAGGTATCAACAAATACTTACTAAAAAAAATTCTGATTTGACAGTCAGTTCTACTTTTACTACATGGCAAAAACGTAGCATTTGATTTTAACTAAGTAAGTATATGTAGGAAAAAATAACGCTTTAGAGACATTATCCAGGAAGGTTTTCTGTTTTTTATCAATTCATAAGTTCAAATAAATACGTTTAATTCTCAACCATGCCTATTTCCTATATTCTTTAAGGCTATTATGTAATTACGACTGCCCGCGTCAACCTTTTCTTAGGACGATTTTTCTCAAATTCTTATGATCCGATCCATGCTATGACCTATTTTTTAACCCCCGACGCAAAAAGAGGGGTGTTATAAGCTTAACGTGTCTGTGTGTGTGTGTAAGTATATGTGTGTGTGTGTATCTGTCTGTCTGTGGCATCATAGCTCCCGAACGGATGAACCGATTTCAATTTAGTTTTTTATGTACTAAAGGGACTTACGTGCGAGTGTTTCTAGATATCCTACTAATATTATAAAGGTTAAAGTTTGTATGTATGGATGTTTGTTACTCTTTCACGCAAAAACTACTGAATGGATTTTAATGAAACTTTACAATAATCTTGCTTATACATCAGAATAACACATAGGATACTTTTTATCCCAAAATTCCCATGGGAACGGGAACTACGCGGGTGAAGCCGCGGGGCGCTGCTAGTGTTTGATGAAAATCGGTTGACCCGTTAAAAAGTTATGGGGGTTTGAAAGTAATTGTGTTGGGGGTTTTTTAAATTTTTAATTTAATGTTTGTCAGACACTTTATGTCCTACAAAAATGGTTTGCTATCATCGGTCGTGGGCATGCCTAAACGCAGCCTAATAATAGTTTTTGAGCGTAAAACCCAATCTTGTTTGCCTACTTACATGTGATGCCTATTTTGTAATCGTTCGTACTCAGAATATTAGTAATAACAACACGAAGTTATTTAATGGAATAAGCACGTTTTCCTAATCGTAATACCTAATTATGCCTAAAAAAAAACTTTAAGAAGGTCATTGGTCAAAACTTTTGAGGAAAATGTCTGGATTAAATAAATATTAAAACCATACTCAAGTATGGTAGTCTAGGTCTAGGTTGGTACATATATTATTTAATAGTCATAGTCATGTTGAAACTTCTAATAGTATTAAATATATATTTTTTGACTACCTAATTATTATTTATTACAGAAAACTCACATCTACGAGTATGTATATCTATATACTAATATTATAAAAAGGAAAGATTTGATTGTTTATTAGTTTGTAACGAATAGTCTACGAAACTACTGAAAAACCACTTAAAAAATCTTTTACTAATGGAAAGCTATATAATCAGCGAGTGACATGCTTGCTTATGCTATATTTTGTCCCTGTATTTCCAAGGGAATGGGAACTACGCAAGTGAAACCGCGGGGCGCTGCTAGTACACACATCTATAGGTATAATTAAGTCACAGTATAATAATGAGTACCATATAGCGTATCGAGTTTGCAGGCGCCGGCGCCATCTGATGACACCTATGTGTAAACTTACATTCACTGTTTTCAGCATTCGCTGGATACACTCTTTCTAAGGCACTCGTATTCCTTTTCTCTGGCTTGATTCTGTCAGTGTCAAGTTAACGACAGACAATAAATAAATGATGGTGATTGGTTGAAAGAATCGCAATTGGTGATTGCCGGATTGCCAACGAGTGTGACCAGCTGATGATATTATTTTTCTGTTGTCGAAAATTATCAATCCATCAAGTGGAAATTTCATAGTTCAATTCATTTTATTACAAAAAGGTGAATCTTTTGTATATAGTTGGTTGTCCGGGGCCCTGTGTTTAAATAAATACAAAATAAAATACCCATCGCCATCTATCATTGCGTATGGCATTAATCCTGCGAGGATCAGATTTGAATGTATAATCATTTATAATGATTCACTACATCATCTAATTATAGTAACTGACCCCTAACTAAGTTCGAAACTTGTATCTAGGGTATCAGAAACTACGCACACACTCATTTACACACATTTGTAAGAGACAAACATTTGTGGTTCACACAAATATTCACCCCGCACGGGAATCGAACCCGCAACCTTACGGATGGCAGTCCAGCACTACTCTGCCATCGGGGTCGTCAAATACGTATCATTTTTTTTTTCTATATGTTATAATAGGGTAGTTTCCTGGGTAAACAAATTGCAATTCTAATAAGTCCGTCAGATAGATTTCGAAATAATATTGGACACGTATTTTTTTGTTCCATCAAATTAATAAAACCGACTTCGTTATAACGCATTAAAGTTTAGGAGTGGGGGCTTGTGATGTCAACTGTTGGTGAAAATTTTAGCAATCTGTGTCGTTTCACGAGTTTTCGACGCACTGTATCGTCTTAATTTTATGTTTTGAAAATAAAAAAATGTGTCTAATATATTTTGTCTAAAAGACGGACTAATATTTTTTTTTTAGGCAACTACCCTATTTTATTAAATATTTATTATGATCGGTAGGATTATTTTAATACTTTATAGTATTTTTACACGCTTTTTATTAGCTTCACCTGTATGTTTGTATGTTTGTTTGTAACCGACTTCTTTGGGCGCTATTTTGACCCACTTTAAACGGCCAGATTTCGTTCAAACTTTGTAGATTTATTGAGGACCGATGACAATACACTAATTTGATAAAATTATTCCATTATAAATTATAAATAATCCAAACTAAAAAGTAGAAAATAAATTATAGTTTAAAAAAACTAAAAAACACGCTTTTTATAGAAAACCGAACTAAAAAATAGAAAATAAATTTTAATGAATTTAAATTAAGAAAATAGTGTTAAAAATTTCAATGAATATAAATTAATAATAGTGTGAATAAAAAAAAAAATATTTTATTTAAAAAAAAGCGTGGGGTGCATGGTGTGAATAGTTATAAATATTTTATTGACAGATATGAGTAGAGTGATTATCATTTCGATAATATTTTAAAAAGCACGCTTTTTTTAAAATAAAATAATTTTTTTTTTAATCACACTATTATTAATTTATATTCATTGAAATTTTTAACACTATTTTCTTAATTTAAATTCATTAAAATTTATTTTCTTTTTTTTAGTTCGGTTTTCTATAAAAAGCGTGTTTTTTAGTTTTTTTAAACTATAATTTATTTGTAAGTATTAATGGCAACCCTGTGGCTTTATTGCCAGCCAATGAGAGTTCAGCAATTCGGCGGCGCCATTCTCGCGTCTCGCTTGCTCGCTGGCTGTGGCTGGCTGGCGAACAAACAGAGTTCGTCTGATGACCGTGTGTGTCGTTGCGCGATTGTTGTGTTGCTTGGCTAATATTGTTCGTGTAATTTGTGTATGAAAATATGTGAAAAAACCGTTTTCTTGAATGAATATTTTATGAAAATTTCATAACGTTAATTTTGTTATGGATTTTACTAGTTTTTCGGGCACCTATATTGAATTCACCCGATTAACTTTCATGTGAGAGTATTCATGTTTATAAATATTGATTTGTTGCCGAACGTGAATTTTCTACAATTCTGTATTTATTATTGTGTTGTGAAATGTAGGTAAACTTGAATTAAGTGAATGATTAAAGAAAAGTTTATTGAAAATGCAACAGTTGTCGAAAATTACTGTTTGTTATGGCGTAACCTTTGTGTTGGTGTCTGTAATTTGAATTAGATAGTTTGTGTTGTGTTTTTTTGACAATGGAGGGGACTACTGAGAAGGATTGTTCACCGTTATGGAATCTGTATCAGCAGATCGTATCGGACATGAAGGTAGGTCATGTTTTACTTGCATTACCGTACGGAATGGCGAGATTGAGAGACCGGTCTGTCGGCCCACATTTTTAATGAAATCGTCCCGTAAAATCGTTCGTATCGAACGAAACATCACGATGCGATGCTCTGTTAATTTTCGGTATGTTTCATGTGGTCATTAGTTAGTTTTAATGAATGATTTCATAAAACATGTTTGTGCTACCTATTTAATACTAGATTTGATTTTGAGGGTATATTTTTAAATTTATTTCATCCTCATGCTATTTCGTGATAATGTGGCTTTCTACTAGTCAAAGAATTCTGTGAATCAGTCCAGTAGTTTTTCGAGTTTATACATGTATAGCAGCCCCACAAAACATAAACATAACATAATGTTATATCACACCAAGGTCTTTTACACATAATATTCTTGAGAAAAATAATTATAATTTAAAAAGCATACTTTAATAAACTAACTGTGAATCGAAGTAGCTTAACGACACAATTGAAAATGTTATTGGCCGTTAACTGACAAACAGATGAAATTACATAATCACTCTCCATCATCTCCCTGCCCTTGACCCACTTAAGTGGGGTCAGCTCAATATGTTTTCCTCTTCCACTCGCTTCTATCACTTGTCATACTCTCATTCACTCTTTTCAAACTCATATCCTTTTTCACACACTCCATCCAACCCTTCTTTGGCCTCCCTCTACCAATGTTTCCTTTCACACACAGATCCATAGTTCTCCTAGCAATATGGTGTTCTGGCCTCCTCATCACATGCCCATACCATCCCAATCTAGCACTCCTTATCTTTTCTACAATCTGCGCTACTCTCAAACACTCTAATCATCAAGTTACATAATATCTCTATCATCCTTATTATAAAAAGTCATCTTAGAGATCAGTTGTTATGTTTATTACTTCATCCTCTGGTATCTGATACTACACACTCATTCATATACTCACACCCACCGAGATAAACATTGATTGATTTGTTGATTATATAAAAATTTACCTTGCATATTGAACCCACAATCCTCCGTTTGCCAGTGGTGCATGGTGACCACTCTACAATTAGGGTAGTCCAAAATTTTAATAAAATACACTACTGGAAAAAATTAAGGGATCAAAAAAAAATTCCAAATTTTTCGGTAGTTTTCAACAGGCCGTAACTTTTAGAGAAATGGTCGTACAGGAAATAAAAAAAAAGGAAATTGTAGCTCCAAGTGTCTAGTTTTTGGATTAGAACTTCAAAATTTTGTAGCCTCCGCGGTTTTTGAGTAATCGTAGAAAAACCAACAACAAAAAAAATCTCAATTTTTTTTTAGTTTTTTTTTTGGTCTACGAGCGTGGAAAATTTTTTTTAGCTTAACCACCATAAGGATCGGATACTTTGTTCATTTAGCTTTAATTTATTTTTTTAAACACCCTGATACGTCCACTCCTCGCTGAGATATCGGTCTTCAAATGGAAAAGGATCTTTTTGTCTTTGATTTATCGATATCTCAGCAACCAATGATCGCACAGAAAGTTAAAGGTCGGTTTCAAGAACTTGAATGAATTCCCCTTAAGTTGAAAATTTAAGCACTTTCTGGAACAAAAATTTGGAGAAAGCTCGAAAAATCAATTTTTTTTCTCATTTTTAAAAATTATGAGCTTTTCAGAGCAAAAAACGTGATCCTTTAATTTTTTCAAAAATTCGATCATGTGAAACAAAAAAACGGCTGGCTGGATTAATTTGATTCTTTGTAGGGTTTTTGTGGACATATTGAACTGTAAAAGGCACACTTAACATTAGTGGTTTCCTCAATATTTTCGATCCAGCGCTTGATTTTCCAAAAAAACACTAAAAGCCCTTTTTTTGTTGCATTTTCAAATTCATGTGACAGAAAGAAAAATTTTTTTTTTCGAAAAAACAATGTACAGTCGTTAAGGGGAATTCATTCAAATTCTTGAAACCCACCTTTAACTTTCTGTGCGATCATTGGTTGCTGAGATATCGATAATCAAAGACAAAAAGATCCTTTTCCATTTGAAGACCAATATCTCAGCGAGGAGTGGACGTATCAGGGTGTTTAAAAAAATAAATAAAAGCTAAATGAACAAAGTATCCGATCCTTACGGTGGTTAAGCTAAAAAAATTTTTTCCACGCTCGTAGACCAAAAAAAAAACTAAAAAAAATTTGAGAATTTTTTTGTTGCTGGTTTTTCTACGATTACTCAAAAACCGCGGAGGCTACAAAATTTTGAAGTTCTAATCCAAAAACTAGACACTTGGAGCTACAATTTCCTTTTTTTTTATTTCCTGTACGACCATTTCTCTTAAAGTTACGGCCTGTTGAAAACTACCGAAAATTTTGGAATTTTTTTTTGATCCCTTAATTTTTTCCAGTAGTGTAAGTAATAATCATATACTCATATGTAAAGATTTTATGTTACTAAAATATCTTGGTCTTATCTAGGTACCTAATCTCCTAATTATATACATACATATACTAGCAGCGCCCCGCGGGTTTACCCCCGTATTTCCCGTTTGAATACAGGGATACAATAGCCTTATAGCCTTCCTTGATAAATGGGCTATCCAACACTGAAAGCTTGTTTCAAATCAGACCAGTAGATCCTGTGATCGCATTCAACCAAACAAACAAACAAACTCTACAGCTTTATATATTAGTAAATAGATTTATAAGGCTATTTATTCATTCTTTAATCCCATACTATATGTATATACTGATGAAGTCAGATATGGAGTATATATTAGATTTATATATACATTAGATTATCAATTTATAATTATATGCTACTTAATATACTGCATCTAAATGTTTTAAAGATCCTTCTTAGAATAATAATTAGCTAGACTATTTATCTAAACTATGTTTTTATTACTTGTATCAGTAAATATTGATTTTATGTGCTTTGTGTATTAATTAAGGCAATATACATAATAGTATTGTTCTTGTCCTTGCCGCTTAACTCAGTGGTTTAATTATTTAGTTCAACCAGTTTCCTCCTTGCCCTTACTTCTTCTTCGTAATATCTTTGTTCTAAGCAATCCAAGCCCCGCAATCGGGCCCCCAGCAATCGGGCCCCCAGGGCTGTAACTAGAGTGGAATATGACGAAGAAAAAAAAAAGGTCAGCTAAAACATCAGTTCAACAAGATAGGGCACTTGTCATTTTCAAGCATAGCTACGGCCCTGGGGCCGCCGTATCCTTATGTGTTCTGGTGTTTTCTGTTGCCCCCCAGACGTGTGCCCTAGGCAATTGATTAATTTGATTAAGGGTCTGCTTGGTATCCTATAAAGCTTATAGTGGCTCTCCAAGTTGCCAACAGAAGTCACCCATGGAAGTCACCATCAGGAAACCCAGCTACTCATTAGATTGCTTAGAACATGAAAACTCTGAAATTAAAAGCCACAGTACATTGCACCAAACGTTGCTTAACGGCATAGATCGCCAGCAATCGGAGGTTAGCTTCCGCAGCTTATAAAAGAAACAAGTTCATTTGTAATATTCATTATGTCGAGATCTTCCAGATATTTTTTCTTTAGGGTCCAAGAACTGTTGTTAATGATGCAAAATTGAATTGTTTTTAAATGAATGAAACAATATCTCATAAAAACATGTTAAAATCCAATTAATTCTAATAACTTTTGATTACAACTCATTGATACAATTGATTAATTTGAATGCCACATTTTGGTACCACTTCAACAAATAGGTATATTTTTGCGCCATGATTTCATTAAACAATTTGCACTAACGATACTTATTTGCGCGTAATCGAACTATGATATCACCAATTCAAGGTTTCAATTTAAATGTCAATTTATAATGTAATTTATTGAATAACTAGCTGTGCCCCGTCGTTTTCTCCACATAGTTCCCGATCCCGAGGGAATTTCGGGGTAAAACATAGCCTATGTCCTACCCCGGACCATAAGCTGCCCCTGTACCAAATTTCAAGTTAATAGGTTCAGTAGTTTAGCTGTGAAAAGGTTACAGAGTTACTTTCGCATTTATAATATTAGTAGGATAATATTAAGTTATTAGAATTATCATTGCAACTACTTAACTCATAGTAGTAGAGCAAAACTATGATCATCCCACTTGAAACACGGTATGTCTCGACTGGGGAAGTACCAAACTCTCACAGAATATCGGCGTCAAGTAGTACAAGTTAATTCGTTTCATACGGTTGAGAGCCGAAACCTCCCTAATATCCTGTTATCCCTTATAGACCGGTAACACATTTTATAAGAACCGGAACAGTAGAAGAAAAACACTCGTAGAATATCGGCGTTAGGTAGAACCTTTAGCTACTGCATTTCGCATGCTGAGTGAGAGGTCTAGATGTCCCTTTTCTTCTCTTTTTTCTCCCTTTCCACATCCTAAGCTCCTGTTATTCCATATAGGCCAATAACACAGTTACTCACCATCTAATAAATCGACTGCTCGTTTGATCCTTTGTTTTAAAAAAATGCACGGACTCTTGCTAACTCTTCCGAGTTGTTGCTGTGTCCTATTTTCAACTAAGTAGCCCCGGGATGGATATACCCTCAAATTCGCCGACCTATAAAATCAATAATTGAATTGCATAGATTTGACGGTAGTCACCACCAGGTAACTCGTTAGCCCCGATTGCCATAAAAAACTTGTCTTAATCCAAATTGGATGAAGCAATAAATTGTGGCAACACTACCTAATACCAATAACAGTAAGTAACACGCTCTGTTTGCCAGTTAAAAAGTGTAGTGTTAATTCAAATGCGACGGAAAAATAAAACGCTCTTAATTGATGAAACAATTTAATTGGATTCACCTTATTGTGTTCTATTATGATACTTTTGCTCCGGTTTTTTTTTGAAGAATAAGTGTAGTTATAGTTATGTAATGCCGTTTGTTCGTAATTCGTAATTAAGTATAACTGTGGATTGTGTAGACCGGTTATTGGATTGTAGAACGTTTTTTATGAAAGACTTTGTATGTTACATTTTGAAGCATAATTACGCGGCTTTAGTTCCGATTTTTCTGTCTGTCCCTTAGGATTTTTGGCCCATCATCATATTCATGCATTAACGTTAACCTTTTAAAGAGTTGCATATACTTCTACAAAACCAAAATGTTTAAAGAAAAATATCTTCAATGTGTAAAAATGTACTGCAAATTAATAACATTTTCCACATAATAAATCTGGAACATAGTCTTCAGACATCGATTTTTGTGAATTTGACAAAAAGCCTTTTGAGAGAGTCACCTTGACCCTTTACAGGGGTGGTTTAAAGGTTGCGATTATTGACTTTGACTCTGAGGGTAGCTCGCATGTAATTGCTGCAGTAAATTTATTGACTAAACGAGAAGAATGGGCATTACTGAGTTTTAAATTAAACATTTTGGGATCCAAAGTGATATACAGTTCAATATCCATATGTTCTCATAGATAGTATGGTCAGACTATTGGGTCAGATTTCAGCAGCTAAACCACTCCAGTTTGTGCGCTTTATGAAACTCCTAAGTCAATCAAAGATGAAAAGATTTTATGGGGTCCAAATAAAATACCCAATCAAATCTTATAAACCTGCGACCGTATTATTTTCTACTGTTTTTACAACTTTATAGAACTTCCTTTTAAGTGTATGTAATCTCGTGATCGATCCTTAACTAAATTAAGTATTTGTTGAAAGAAAAGTGTTAACTCACGTGTTTATGTTAGTAATTAGCATAATGATGTGATTTTCAGCCTCATACGGTACACCAAATTTAAAATTTTCAATAGCCCAACACACACCTTGAACAACTCGTAGTATTCACAAAGCATTTTTCAGTTATTAAAATACCTAATTTCAAAACCACGAAACCCAAGCCTCTTACCACCACGAAATAGGCTAAACGTCCGTTTTAGAAAGTAAGCGGAAACATACGTTTGTTTTAGTTCACTTCACAACTAGCACAGTGCAGATCAAAAATCCATATTTCTGAAGGCATTTTGAACTTTATGTTCACATATTGTTGCCGCATTTAATTTAAGGGAGTACAAACGTCACTATTAATAGAACACGGAAATTCTACAGCTGTATGAGGCATTACAGTTCGTCAGAATGTGAATGGGCCGAGTTTTGGGGCGATGATTTATCATTTCTTTTTATGTGATGTTACAGTTGTGTTTAAGAAATAGGGTAGTGACAATAGTTAAGACGCCTTGTATCGTCTTATCGTAAAGCGTCTGGTTTTCAACTTTTTCAAGGATATTTGTAGCATCTGTTGTTCAAGGATCTTTTTGTAGCGGTTTTGCGAAATGTTTGATGTGAGAGCCAAAATGGCGGAACTTTTAACGTTTAGGCTGTGTCATAAAAAAGCCCGTAACGTGTTTTGGGCTATAACGTACTTTATTTTCGTTGTCATTAAAACTTTAGTGTTATTACCTTGAGAACTAGTATTACATATCTTGGGAGACTATTTGCGAAGCAATTAAATACTTATTTCTAAAAGAATTGATCCAAATGTTGTCGGTCTTAATCATTCAATTTTCAAAGACGTCAGAACTGAAGACTAATCTACACATAACCTTGTTCAGAATTTAAGATTAATTGGGATGGGAAACTGAAAACTTTAGTAACTATTATTGTCGTCAGTATCTAGTTGAGAAAAAATATCAATTAATATATTTCTTGGCAGATGAATTATAGTGTTTGAAGTTCCCATGCATTAAACCAGCGTGGTTGTAGTGATGATGCTTATTTCTTGCTGTTCTAATGTCGTCCTGTCGTCGTGTTTTGCAGTGGGATTTTAGAGGCCGATACTTAGTTCTTTACTACCAAAGCAAATTGATATTGATCTGTTCGGAAAATATAGATAGTAAGAATACAAATTCCTTGACTCGTTAGCAACAATAAAGAAACTAGTTGGTCTGCAACTCTTCCATCTCACAATAATAAGATTGCAAACAGCAAATATCAAAATACAAACCAGATTATACAATTCCAAAACTAAGCTGCAACTTCAAAATCAAATTCATATAGCAACACCGAGTTCATTGTAAGAACCGCATCGGCTGTCGACAATGGAGAATAGGGGTGATACGCTGTTCAAATTTAGTTATTCGTCAGTTTATATTACTTCGTTAACGTTTTAATGAAGTTCATTGCAGACTGGGTTTAATACTTGAGCGATAAATGTTTGCTATTTTCCAAACGCGCTTGAAATTCCCAACACGAATAAAGCAAGCGTGAAGTGATTATTACGCCTATACCTCTTCACTGATCTAATATCACTGGGACTTACAGGTTGATAGGTATTGTAATGTTCATGTTAATTACTTAATCAGTTTGAGAATAGGAATGATCTAA
Organism: Timandra comae; assembly: GCA_958496195.1. Lineage (NCBI taxonomy): Eukaryota > Metazoa > Arthropoda > Insecta > Lepidoptera > Geometridae > Timandra > Timandra comae. The sequence continues at coordinate 6,639,274 of OY292377.1, read as the reverse complement.
GAACGTAGCAATATCAGTTTCTAGTCTATGATTCATTATTATGTTTGACAGAATTATTGATCAAAGCTGTACGTTGAATGTATGTGAATTAAATGATTAAAGACAGAACTACAGAATTCGAACCCAAAAGAAAATATGTACAAACATTTTCACTAAATTCCGATAACCTTTGATATTTCACTGAATCAAAGAGACGAACTGAAAAGAATATTTGCCCACGCAACAATAAAACCATTGTTTGGAAACAAAGAAAAAAATGTTGAAAAAGCTGACAAAAAGTTCTGGATAAATCTGTAGTCAAAGAAACGAATAGAAAAATAAATCTATACAAATTTTATGAAGTTTGTTTGTACGTGCTAATCTTAGGAACTAATAGTTCAGAAGATATTGTGAAAAATTATGAGAATACTTACTATGAGCTATTTATGGAGCCCATTTATGGAGAAAGACTAGCCTATATTTAGACACCACCTACACGTTGTTTTAAAATGACAGAAAAATGTACTGGCCGGAGTTTCTTACCGTTTATTCTCGGCTGATTAACTTCCAAATCAGTGGTAGATTCAGTGTTTGACGGTCATAAGTGCTTTTGTGGCGAATCAATATGAGTTTTGATTATTAGAACATCTCGACCGGAGCTAACGACGGGGCAAATCTATGATATAATTTAAAGACCATTGATGCAGAAAAACTCCATATCATATCTAGAATCAACTGTGCCACAACAATCGGTAACCCTACTCCGGTTTACAACAACCCATTTCTATTGTTGTCTGTCTGCACAGACACTGCGACGACCCACTTGCGAATTGTAACTAGGTTTCAGTTCCTTCCAGTTGTGTTGGAAAGATTTTACAAATAAATGGTTCGTGCACTGGTTTTTGTTCTGTTTGGTCTCCAAGGGAGGTTATTGGGTTATGGTTTGTTGCTTTTTGATTAAAAAAGTTGGGGTCTTGTGGGTTATTCCTGTTGTTTTATGTTCTTTAACTTTATGATGACCTAGTGGCGTGGTCGTTAGTAGTAAACCTGCCTGCTATGCCAAAGGTTTGATTCTCGGTCAAGGCAAACATTTTTGTGCGTAAACATGTCTGTTTGTCTTAGTCTGGGTGTTTTCTCTCTAATCTGAATTTAGAAAAAAGTATATTTAATGTATGTTCATCCGCTGTAACTATAAAGCGGATCATAGATACTAATTTATGATACATGCTTATTTTGATACTTCAAACTAAGCAACTAAGCACGTGTTACATTTCTAATGTATTAACGGTGTACAGAGGAAAATCTACCGTCAAAACTGCCAAAATTGCGTATTCAATCCACAAAACCCAAGATTTCGTCCGAATAAACAAACAATTCTCGTCAGTACGGCCATATTATGAAATGTAACCCTAACCTTGTATTATATGATCAATACTCACCCTCCAACGCCACCCCCGAAACGCGATCGTCGCCATTAGCGATCTATTGAAACTTGCTACACTTTAAGGGGTGGTGCCCGAATAGTGCAGCTGGATTGGGACTTTTATTAGTGTAAAGGTATATGCAGTTATTTAAAGTAAGAATTCTGCCTGTATGATGCCAGTGAGATGGAAAAGGCGTAAGATGGGCGTAAGCTACCTCATGCGTGGTGATCTCAAACTTGACCCATGTTTCTTAACTAGCAAACATGCATCGTAACATCAAGGAAGATTTAGCATAAATACGACGCTTGCCATAGGGCAGAATAGAATTTGAGATCACCAATACGCATAGGCGTATTGGTGATCTCAAATTCTATTCTTACAAATTTTGACTTACAACTTTCGAGAACTAGCGTGCCCGCAAAAAATAAGTGCCAAAAAGGGACTGTACTCTTTCCCTTGTATATTAAAACAAGAATCTGGGGGCACGGCAGTGCCCCCCGCCAAGTCGAGCGCGAAGCAAACACTGCCGTACCATCCTTTACAGGAACCCTTTCGCCGCATTTTCAGGCCCCTATTTGACAACCTCTGGATAGGACTAGAATGCTGAAATTTTCGTCATCCAGTAAGCTATACAATCACATACTTAAAATAAAATTTCAAGTCTGTAGGTCATTTAGTTCCCAAGTTAAGCGAAAGCAAAGTTTCGTATTTATGACAGACACTCACTCACTCACTCACTCACTCACTCACTCACTCATGATCATCAAAATAGAACTAGTACTTCCCATAAACCTAGAGAGCTGAAATTTGGTACAGAGTTAGGGTTTAATGGCCACATAAAGGGAAAACTATAAAAACTAGGATAATCGAACGGGAACGGGAATTATACGGGAATGGGAACGGGAATTGTAACTCAAGAACGGCTGAACTGATTTGGCTGAAAATTGATGGGGAGGTAGCTTAAAACCAGGAAAAGGACATACAATACTTTTAATCCCGAAATTCCCACGGGATTGGGAACGGGAATTTAAAAATCAAGAATGGCTGAATTGATTTCGCTGAAAATTGGTGGGGAGGTAGCTTAAAACCAGGAAAAGGACATAGGATACTTTTAATCCCGAAATTCCCACGGGATTGGGAACGGGAATTTTAAAAATCAAGAACGGCTGAATTGATTTGGCTGAAAATTGGTGGGGAGGTAGCTTAGAACCAGGACAAGAACATAAAACATTTTAATCCCACGGGAATGGGAACGGGAATTTATTACTCAAGAACGGCTGAACTGATTTGGCTGAAAATTGGTGGGGAGGTAGCTTAGAACCAGGAGAAGCACATAGAATACTTTTAATCCCGAAATTCCCACGGGAATGGGAACGGGAATTATAATTCTAGAACAGCTGAACTGATTTGGCTGACAATTTGTGGGGAGGTAGCTTAAAACTATTTATGTATAGATACTTTTTATCCCGAAATTCCCACGGAAACGCGAACGGGAACTACGCGGGTGAAACCGTGGGGCGCTCAATAATATAATACTACTCCTAAAAAATAAGTCTGTCAAATAAGAAAATCTAATAAAATAAATCAATATAAACAAGTTTTAACAAAAAGAAATGAAATCCCACCAAAAACATTCTGTAAAAAACTAGCCAAGTCTCGATGGAGCTGCTTGTTTAACTCTAAAAAGTAATGAAATCTAGACAGACTCGTGCCAAGTCTAAGGTTCCTTACTGCGATTTCTTTATTATTATAGTTAATGTTGTGTGACTTGGCCGTTGAAGGGTACACATGTATGTACACAAGGGTACAAAACTAGGTGCTCCATGACACTATTGCACCAATCTTAAAAAAACCAGAACCTATCCGATAGAAAATTTGCTTAATTATAGCCACTTGAAAAATGTTGATTCAATATCCAGTCAATTGTAGGCTTGATATAGCTGCGTATTTTAATAATGTTATAACATTACGTGTAAACAAAATTGACATGTACCCACTACTAACCTTTTAAACAATGTTCAACGGCCAAGTCACACAACATTAACAATATAATAATTAAGAAATCGCAGTAAGGAACCTTAGACTTGGCACGAGTCTGTCTAGATTTCATTACTTTTTAGAGTTAAACAAGCAGCTCCATCGAGACTTGGCTAGTTTTTTACAGAATGTTTTTGGTGGGATTTAATTTACGGTTATATCGCAAAAAAGACTTGTTTCAACATAAAATGAATTAAAAGTTTATCATTATTGAAAACTTAATAAAACAATGTAACGAGCTCCTAATTAGTACCAAGTGGTTGTTGTGTACCAATTACGGTTAATTATTTACATGTTATAAATTAGTAACGTGTTGCATGTTTCAAATTATGAAATTTATTTCTTGTTGAGTAACTGTTTTATTTAGCACTTGCTATAAAAGAGACTTTATTGAAAACTACTGTTCTCCGTGGTTTAACTAGGCGTTAGCTCCAATCTTGGCTTGATGATTTATAGCCTTCCTCGATATTATGGGCTAGCGAACTCTAAAATGATTTTTCAATTGGAATCAGCAGTTCATGAGATTTGCGTGTTCAGCCAAATGAATTCTTCAGTTTTACAATATTAGTATAGATTTTGGTATCAGCAATCCAGTTTAGCCTGGTAACTGGTTGGTACAGAAGAAGGAAGAAGTATTATTGTTCGTAATAAGCCTCAGTAACAAAGAAAATATAACAATAAATGAAGACGCTAATTCGTAGAAGAGGTAGACTTTAAGCTACATTCGAAAAACATACATCATCAGTTTCATGCATTGTGTTACTGTCGTTGCCACCTTGTATATTAAGTAACTTCCGTCGCTCATGGGACACCTGCTACTCAAAAGAGTTACAAGCGCATGTTAAAAGATAAGAAGACTAGGAAAGTATTTACTTATATATTAGAAAAAGAAAGAGAAGAGGATTAAGGTTCGGATCTCTCACTCACCACGCAAAACGCAGTACTTGCTTCTTTCTCCTACTTGACGCCGATATTCTGTGAGTGTGGTACTTCTCTGGTCGAGACAGTCTGTGTTCGAACTGGAATTGTTACAATTTTGCTCCACCACATATTTTTTACGTACCTGTTGATATTTGACATAGACAAGAACTTCACGATTATTTTTCGCACCTTTTTATCGCTCAATCGACCGGGAATAACACTGCAAATGATATTTATATTCACTAGAAAGTATCTAATAGAAATAGCGATAGAATACATTGTTTTCTGTCATGTTTGGGAAAACATTGTCTTATTTATTCTTATGATCGCGCGTTCGTCGGAAACCGACAAACGATGTTTATATTAACAGTAAAGAATGTAATAGAAATAGCGATAGTAGATAATGTAGACATTGTTTTCTGCTTAACAATACTTTAAGTCATCGATAAAGCGGTTAAATATGATACTCCATATTGTCGCAACGGGTTCAAATTCGATACCTTACTATGCCCAAGGTAAATGCTAAGGTTTTATGTCGCAGACTTATTGCTTGGTAAACAATAAAGAAATTGACCCTATATTGTATAGTTAGGTAGTTATAAGAGCAAAGGAAATCTTGGGTTACTTTTTAACTAATATTTTGTTGTATAAAAATCAAGACGTCGAGACATTTTCCGAGGACTCTTCTCAATTCCTTACAATTTGGTCTTCAAATGCTCATCTTTTATCCGTTGTCTAATATCCATAGTACTTTAATATCTAAGCTTGGCTCGGTTTGGTACTAGATAGCTATATATGATATGTGTCCGGATATATTTATTCTAACGCATGAACAGACTGCACAACCATCTTGTCCAGACTGGATGTAGTCAAGAAAAGCTGTATATGAATCTAGATTACGATTTTATCACACCAATCCGTCAAGGCGAGTTACACAAGACCGCATTTTTATGAAACCAGAAAGCGTGAACATATTTTTGTTTTGCTCAATAACTTTACTTTTAATTTATAGTTTAACTTAATATGCCTTTGGTAATTAAATATCTACTTACCTATTTACTTAGCTTTCTATTTAAAATAAATAATTTATTTACATACGTTGTTCTAAAGTAATTTACTTGATGATTAATTTAAATCTTTTGTGAAGTTGTTGGAGTTTGTTTGGGTTTCAAACTGAATAAATAATTGCTTTGATTGTTTTGGGAAGTTAGGTCTTCTATTATTTAATTTTCCACAGAATACACAGTAGTAGAAGCTACAGGAAAGATCTACTTACTTCCGACAAAATATTTTTTCCTCCTAGATATGAACTTATATTTTACTGATTACAAAAAACTTGAAAATAGTTCTCGTTATTTCTATCTGTAAGTGATTTTTCTTTATTATTTAAATACTTAACTGAGGGTCAATTTAGTCTTAACTTTTTTATTTACCTTGCTGCGATTCCACTATGCACGAATATCGCGTATAAATAAAAACACTGCCGTCACTTGCCACATAGAATTCATTGATACAATACAAACGTGAACAAAAAAAAACTAGTTCATAAAAACAAATTGCCCAACATGGAAAATTAGAAACATTTTCCTAAAACATGAAAGTTAATGTGAAAACGCTCTTCATACCGGTTGGTTGGTACCGAATTTAATTTGAAAATGTGGACAGATACGGGTTGTTGATTACGTTAATTAAATTAACATTTACATAAACCTTAACTGAGAAAGTGTGAATTTTTTAAATAGAAAAAGTAATTTGCCTACTTACCTAGATGATATTGTAATGAACAAACTCTCTCGTTGTTTTAGTGAGAGTATTATCCTTATTATCTAATTTAGTTTGGTTCTTTATAAGTGTTTATATTTTCATATTTTAATTATTAGCTCAGAACACACTGAAGCTTTTCCTAAGGCGAAATCCAATTCCTCATTTGAGAAAACCAATATGCGATGGGCAAGCGTAGTGACTACGCGTATTCTTGTACGGCCAGCGTTAGATATTAAATTATTGTTGAGCCATATGTAGATGTTAAGGTGGCCATTGACGAGTTAATTTAACTGTTCAATTGAACTGACGTTCATCCAAAATGGTCGTCAATCACTGAAGCGATTCCAAATTCCAGTGGGGGAAATCTAGTTGGCCTAAAACTTTTGTAGTGACGCCATAGTTTAATGTCTGACCTGATACAGTTCATCTGACTCGTCTTTGGCCACCTTTATAGACAAATGTATGTAGGTATCAGTGTATGTACCGTACAATTCCTGAAAAAAATAAGTAAGTGAACGGCACCGTATGTCTCTGAAATTAGTGAAGGGACTTAAATCGATACTTACACATGACACGCATAAAAAAACCCATTCCACCATTACTAAAAACCGAAACCTATCAAATATAAACGTCCTCATTACTTCCAAAAGACTTTTAATCTTCGATATAATCGTCAATGCACAATGAAGGGCACATTACCATACGCATATCCCTACGAGTGCGTGACTGGCACATTGAGTTTCCGTATGTGGATGTAATGATTGTGTGTTTGTTACGGCAGTTATTAGTTATTACGAAGCTTCGGTAATAGTTCCTTTTTGATTTTCTAGATTGTGTCTGTGATGTTGATTGATGTCCTGTCCTGTCTGTCTATAGTTCAGATTAGTTCAGGTTATTGGTCTGTATCTAGGCTTTGATTAGACATTTTACACACATCCAGATCGATGTAAACGTTTTTGGAACACCCAATTCTTTATATTATTTACTTCTTATGGGATTCGTAATCCAGCTACTCGAAAATAATAATATACTTTTGTGTTTTCAAATTTCACTTTGTGAAACCTAACCAACCTGGCTTTTGTTAAACCATCTTGAAATTGCCAAACTTGGTCTTATTATAATTTCGAAATCAATTGCCACATGAATGCTCACTCTAAAGGCATATGTTCAGTCAGAATATGCCAATAAAGGTGAAAATAACGCCATATGCCAAAACCATACAGCTAACGAGATCTCTATTGATGCGAAAGAACAACCATATGTTTCATTTTACTCGGCTTCCAAACAACTTTGGCGGTAAAATCCAATGATATATTGTGCTATAGATGCGTTGCTTGCACATTAAGCTATTTACAAGCATTTTCCTTAGTTTTGCTCGAATTAGTGTCGCGACATTGTGTTTCGTCGGCACAGTATGTTTTTCTCTTCCATTATTTTATCATCCATCTTTTTACTTCGATCTCCCTCTACTCACATAATCCGCGGCATTTATGTTATTATCCAAAACTGTTTTCGGCACTTTGAAGAAGTCAATACTGAAAAAAACTAATATATTTGTTTAATGTTAAGACGCGTCTATATTCCAATTCGTCAATGACACAACCCTAGTAATGCTCTCTGTTTGACGCAAGTTTCCTAATTAGACCACCTGCTGTGCTATTCGCGATTGCAATTCTATGTTGTCTTTGAAGTTCAAACGTTTTGTAGTGCGTTTGACAGAATTTTGTATTGAGTTTTCTTTTGAAAAGGTCAACTGTGAAGATCTAAAGATATTGGAAGACTTAAATGTTTACTTTGGTTAAAATTGAAACGCAATATTTGAAAGATTGTAGAGAAGTAATGATGAAAATGTAACTTAAAACCCGAGATGCTTTAGGATTATCGTAATTTTTTTTTAGGATAAAGTATAGAGGTCTCTTTGTAACAATAAAATTATTATATGCAACGCTGAATTCTCCTCGCTGTACTTATACCATCAGTGAGAGAGAGGCATTTGGCCTACAGTGGGATCTATAAAAAATCTAGTTACAAAATATCGTACCACGCACAAAGAACCCTATTGGTTTATTCTAATAGCGGAAAACTGCCCACTTACTAACACATCCGTCTTGGTTTCACCAAGAAACACACAAGTTAAAAACAAAGAACCATTTCCTCTTAGGAAGTATTTTTAATATGGAATAGAATATGAAAGTCGTATGGTAATGGTGAAATAATAACCCTAAATGTCGTCATAGTCGTAATAGACCGCGTAATTAACTTAGACCACAAAGGAAAGATTACCTGGTGTCGTAATCACAATACTTTGCATGTGCTGTATGTACTGTGTATGATTTGCATACGAAACGTAACGGCTTGTTACGTTGGAAAATTGATTTTACGTATATTGTTTAATGGATACCGGTGCATAATGAGGGTTTTTATATTTTATAAACCGTTCTTTGATTTACTCAAAAAATGCTGTAAAATATGAATCGATAAGATCTAGGGTAAAGGGCTCTTTCTCACTGGTGATAATAGTACAATAAGGAGGAATTGTAGTAATCCAAACCACTCATGGGCATGCGTGGTTTGGATTACTACAATGATATTAATCTTATAAAAGGGCTTTTATAAGATTATTTTTCTTTAAATTATTTTGGAATATCTAGATGTCTGTTACTCAAGAAAGATTTAGGTCTCAATGACATCTTCAAATTCGTTGAATTCACCTCATTTTCTTAAGGTTAAACATATCCTACTCCACTTCAGCGTAGTTTTAGTTATTTAACTAAGAGGATAGCTCAAGGAGCTTAAGACAATTAGTAAGTTTGCATCCATCGGTCCGACATCCTCAACTTCCAAACTGGTGTTTCATAGGGTTTCCTTGGAATACTGACTGGTTGTTAGAACTATGGTAATTTGTTAGTTTAGTCGAGTTTCGGACTAAGTTATTGGGTATAGGAATTTGAATTTAATGCTGTGAAGTGTAAGGTTTAAATTGGAATATTGTTTCTGTGATGCACTAATTTAATTAAGACTAGTGTGTATTTTCTAAAAATTTTTTGAAAATAAAGAAGCGAAGCTATTTAGATATTTCGAAGGTTGATTTGAAAATGCGAATCAAAACATTTGTTCGAATACTACAATAGAGGTTTTCAATGTTTTTAACAGTTTGAATTAGTTTCTTATTTCCTCCTTTATTGAACTGCTCAATATTACTTATTGATCTAGTCACAGTCGAAAAAAACTATAATATTTTAATTTACTCCTAACAAAGACTGCTTTATAGTTATTTCAATAAATAGTAATTTTAATTAGACTTTAGACACGCTCCGAAATTTATTTGCAATAGTATGATGTCATTGACCTTTAAAAAATGAACGATCACTTTTACGACCGACTTAAACTTGAATTGCTTAAGGCTAATCAAATAGTGACCAAATTTTGGCTAATTCATTCATCTAATATGGAAGCTGCTAAAATGGTCAATAAACTGTAAATGGCTGCAGAATATAACTGGTTTATGTGGGAAGTAAGCTAAATATTTATTTTTGGATGTAATTGAAGAGACGAAGACAATTTAAGAATTGCGTTTGTTTAGTTTTTATTGGCTGAACTTTATTTTGGCCTGTGAAGATGGAACGCAATTTAACCTCTCTTTCGGTGTTGGAAAATTGGATTAGATTTTTGAGAGCTCGAAGGGTATGGGTTATGGATCACCATATCGGTCTTCCGTACAAAGGGTTGTGGATTCCATTCCCGTGCCAGGTTAAAATGTGTGGGACCCACAATTTTTTCTGTCGGCTAAATTGAATATGTATAATTCTAATACTTCTATTAAGATACATGTTAAAGCTACTAAGTGTCGATTGCCAATGATAGAGTGTTAATGTTAAAAAACTCGACTCAGACATAATAGCGCTTGCGATGGTCAATGCCACTTAAACCATTGCCAATCTATGTCGTAACTCGCAACTAAACCAGATTTGGAAAGCCAGATGTTACTATCTGTGTAATAGTAGTATTAATTATGTAGTTGCTATCTCAAATTGCAGCGTGAAAAAACAGGTTTTGGCGATTTATAATTTAACTAATAGAAAAGATGGACTACTTATTCGAACCCAACCTAGCTCCAAATCAAGTAAAGCTACTATGGATACTAGAAAACAGGTAGATAAACATAGTGCTTTTTTAATACAAACTTAGACTCGACAGAAAACACTCAGACCAAGACATACAGATTTGATTATGCAGACAAATGTTTTGTCTTCAGCAGCAATCGAGCCTGTAAACATTGGCATATTCGGCAAGATAGTTTTCAAATTGCTTCTAGAAAGGTCCAATTTGTCTTAACCTTTGTACTAAGTTAATCCCGAAATACGAGTACATGTTACGAGAACTGTCCTAAGAAATGTCTAACAGAATGTGAAGGGAAGCATAATGAAGATATTTCAATGGATGAAATGGGATTACTCCGAAAAACCAACCCAGTATACCTACGACCTTTCCAGCTTAATCCAATTTTAATGATGTGTTTCGCTCACGTGGGAATTCGCAGACTATTTGCTTTGTTCACAATAAAATAAAGCAGTTGTTTCTTCGTAATGTCGTATTAGCGATGACAGTTCACTGGGTTAATAAACAGTACTTTGGAAACTTTCGCTTGCTTTTCTTTGCGTTTTCTTGTTGGAGTTTTAATGAGTTTGAGTTTTATTGATATGATTTCGTACTGTGCTATATAATTTAATTTAAAAGTATGGCATATATGGATGTTTATTGACGATTTGAAAAGCATTCTGATCAAATAAAGAGATCTCGAAAAACAATTAGGTCTTTTGAAGTTTAATTATGGTCTTGTAATTGTTTTAAAGGTCATTCATAGGGAAGTGATTGATGAAATTGTAATGCGTCATGCGCAAATGTATAAAATGATATACGACGATAAGTCCAGATATTAGTGGTTGTATTTTTTTGTAAAGGTTTTTGCTGTTATATTTTTTAATATTCGCGTACCTACTCTGTGGGCATGAGCAACCAATTTAATTTTAATAAAAACATAATTAAATATTTGAATAATATCTAAAACTACTTACCAAAGGATATTAAAAAATATGCTCATTAATTATTTCCTGCAGCACGATAACCTTTTCGTCGGTGTGGTCCGTTTCTAATAATTACCGCTACTTAATGTTGTTAATAACGGACTAGTGTACATTTTGCTTTACGATCCGTTGCTGTGAACCCGATTCGATTTCTATTTATGCATTTATTTGTTGAAGATTAGCTGTATCCGTGCTTTTAGCTCGTAGTGATTGGATGGTTTGGGAATTTTGGTGTCACAAATGTCTTACGTGAATATTTGCACCAAAGTTTATCTAGCTCAGTAGTTTTTTTTGTGAGAAGAAGGAGCAATGATATACTATGAATAAGTCATATGCACTGCATATTTCAAATTATTTATAGTTAGTACATAAAGTTGAAACAAACGAAGTCACGGGAAAAAGCTAATAAATCAATAATTCTTAGTTTATAAGCTAAAGAACGTTACTGTTGTTCCTAAGTATATCCAATGTCTTGACTTTGAGAATGTTTTATAAATTATGCATTTACAATTTAAATGGCACAAACACATCGTATTGCATTAGCAATTCAAATTTTATCTTTACTAACGTGTTTAAGGCCAAACTAAGAATGTTTTGATAAGACTCTTTCAGGTTTTTACAAAATTCTTTGTTGTTTTCGAAATGTGTTTATCTTTCAGTCGTCAATTTGGTGCTCGTTTGCTTTAATTTTGGTCATAATATTAAACTTCTTGTTTGTTGTGTCGTGTTGTTCAGTAACACTTTGTATTTATTGAACTACTAATAAAAATACCTATTACTAAAAGTATTTCATTTTCAAATTAATCTTATCTAATATATAAAATTCTCGTGTCACAATTTTCATTCCTGTACTCCTCCGAAACGGCTTGACCGATTCTCATGAAATTTTGTGAGCATATTCAGTAGGTCTGAGAATCGGCCAACATCTATTTTTCATCTTGAAATTCCCACGGGAACGGGAACTACGCGTGTGAAACCGCGAGGCGCTGCTAGTCCTATTATATATCTTTTGACCAAGTAAACTTATAGTCGTACTTGTAAGATCTATTTAGATGATATTGGAATAGAGAAAAGTAATATTATAGTTTTTCAAATTTCTCTCTTCATAGTGATAGAAGTAATTTTATAGTTGTTTGTATAGCCTTTGTCATGTGTGTTAGCGATTTGAAACCCGACCAATACATTAGCAAAAGAAACCGACTCCTGCTATCGTCCGTTAAAACTCTCATCGAGACTACAATCATTCAATCATACATGCCTATAAGACCCTAAAGACAGCAATTTGATAAGGAAATTGCTCAACAATTGTTTCTACCGGAACAAATCAAGGCAAGGGATCTAAAAATGACCTGAGGCGTGAAGGGAAGACACTATAAAGAAATTAATAAATTGTATGATGATCTTATAATGTAAACTATGCTATCGACACAGTAAATGCTGTTGTTATAATTAAACATAAGCTTGTACATCCTATATATTTGGTAGTGACCCTGCCTGCCGTATAAGGAAGTGTAAAATGCTGATTTGGACTAAAACACTTGAAAGGAGTTGCACCTGTTATACCGACATAGTATAAAACAATGTCGCTTTCTCTGTCCCTATGTATGCTAAGGTCTTTAAAACTACGTAACGGATTTGGATGCGGTTTGTTATAATAGATAGAGTGATTCAGTGGGAAGGTTTTTATCATAATTGTATCCCCATATTTCTACGGGAACGGGAACTACGCGGGTGAAACCGCGGGGCGCCGCTAGTTTGATAATAATATTGACATAGGAAGAGAGAAGTTGTAAAAATTGGAAACACAGGAAGAACGTACTTTGAAAATTACAGTGCAAATTATTATAAACACCCGATTAGCCTAAATAAGTTTTGCGAAACAGTAGCAAGTAAAGCGTGTATTATGTAATTGTTTGACTGTTCACTCCACAGCTAAAGGCAAATCTAATTTTGGGATTTGTAACAATAACGGATTTGGACGTTGCGTCAACAACTTGTGTTGATTGAGCTCGTTTCGGAATGTTGTGATATGGATAATGGAATTAGGTTTTTGATTTACAATTAACGTTTAATTAAAGACGAAATTAAACGCTTTAAACTTTCGGGAACTTAGATCATAGTCATAAGCGAACGTCATTTCGTGTTCTTGGTCAGTGTAAACTTATCGAAACTTTATGGTAATCTTATAAAAATATTCTTCTATACTAATATTACAAAAATATATAGATTCAAAATGTATCATAACCGAAACCGTGTATATGATGCTTCCACATTCTTTTTGTTCTACTTTTTGTTTTTGCGCAGCGATGATTGCCTTACACCCTGGCCATAAATCTAAATAAAAATTGTGTCATCCCCTTCAAAATGCATTCCCACCACGTCAGCAGCGTATCCGTGATATCACGCCTTCAAGTTACGTGAACCAGCTCAATAAAACCTTCGGGTCACCGGACTTTAACTGGGTCGAGCGTTGGGGATGACTACAGCTGATCACAACACTCTTTAGTCTTTTCAGCTGGACCTTACCCCCATGAGAATAAGGCTGATATTCCATTCAAAACTTCCAATCATTAATGTTTCAGTCCAATATAATCAAGGGATAGGCCAGTTACAGTAATTTAACCTAATAAGCCTTATTCGATTGCCGATAAGGGTGTTTTTTGAATGTTTGCAAGAAAAATAATAATGGATTTGGTAGCTGTTTGATCGATATCTAATTGCCATAGTGTGTATAATTTTAATGTCGCTCCGTTTGGGGGTCAAATCCTTTTGACTTAATTGGAAATTTATGGATTTTATTCACAATTTCCACGAATTACATTTTCGGGGGTACTTCAATTTGTATAGCATACAAATTATTCATTAGTAAAAATATTTGCTAACAAAAATAGCTCTGAATGTTTCTCTTTTGCGACGCAAAAAGGTTTTTAAATCATGTAAGGTCCCAAGGCCACCCCTTGTAATTGAGATTTTTATCCGTTCCATTTCAGTTCTAATGCTGGATGCTCGTTCACGTAATTGCTCGGTAGACTGAATTTAAAAGGAGATCTGCAGCTTACGTAAATCTGGCATTAGAATTCTTCGTACATTGTTGCTGTTATTGAATTTTTCCAAGATTAATATCAAAGTTTTCTCCCAAGGTTGTTTCTGCCGGTATTATATTTTTATCAATATTCTTTTGTAGCTATCGAGTTACTGTTTTATTGAGATTTATTTAAGGAACTCTTCAAGGCTGCTTGTGGGTTTTCTTTTTATTGAATCCTAAAATAACTACATTATCAATTTATTACTTTATTTTCATGTACAAAATTAATTTGAGTTCTATACCTGTTACTTCTCCACACTATCAAAAAGTATTCCTTTGCAGTTTTTTCTTAATATTTGACTCACACGGAATCAAACCCACACCCCTCTAATTGTCAGTCCAGTTGATACCACGACCTAATACCGGCTCACAGTTACAATTTCTGTTTTCCCTTGAACAATTGCTACACAAAGCCAAGTTTTCCAAGCCATAAAAGGCCATTCACATCCTTAAGCCTTTACTTTCCTCGGAGTACCGTAATCCTTACTAATTGTCGTGTCATTGTTGTGTGTTAGAATACGGAAGTTGCTATGGAAGTGGGACTGCCGTTTATTAAGTTAGGATTAGGTAGTTAATGTGTTGGATTTGACGTTTGAGGAGACGAGGCTTGGTAAGTTGGTGTTCCTGATATTATTATTGATTGTTAGACTTGTCTTAAATATAAAATCCAGCAGCTACGAAGTGAAGAATTGAATAAATGCAAAATTTAATTTTCTGAAGGTTACCACGAAGAAAAGAATGTATTTACTAACTTTGATATGATATTTGACAACGCGCTCCTTTCCTATGCTTAAAGAATATTTATCAAACATCTTCACAACCTTCCTACTTAATATCGTGGTTTAGATATGGAATAGAACATTTTACAAATTCATCACGATGATATGATTATAGAACATAGTTCGATGATGATCATACGATGTGCATTTGATATTAAGTTTAATGTACATAGATTAGAAAGTATGCCAATGTATACATAATATACGAGAAATATTTATAATGTTTATTGATAACTCTTACTTACGCATTCTAGAGCAGTATTTTAAAATATGCTCGCGTTGAGTTTGTTTTTTTTTTGTCACTAAATCCTTATTTTAGGTACAACAAGCCATATCAAATTTCATAAAAAGTAGCAGAATTTAAATATTTAAGTACGATTAAGATTAGGCCTATTCCTTATGTCTGTACTAAGTATATTACCAAGGCGGGTCTTCTTACTCTACATTTGTGCCATGAGCTCGCGCCGGGAACGCGCTGTAAAGGGACCCTACATAATACATAAGAGTACGTGAACCCCGCAAAAAAAATCAACACTCATGTTCACGGCAATAATGTAGAGGCGCCATGAGAGGCAAAACACACAAATAAAATGCCAAAAAAAAAGGTTTCAAGTCTTCGCTAATACTTTTAAAATAAACCGGATTCCCATTTCTATTTTTGGTCATTGTTTCCCGAACGACCTCGTCCATTTTCTCTCTTAATTAATTTATGAATTCAAATGTTTTTTTCTTGTTAAATATACTTTTTCGGTGGTGTTGCTATGTAAATTCTTTTGAATTGGTATAATATTTGTTTAGGATAATAAGAACTCTTACAAGACAAGCGATGAAAAAAGTTTGGAAGACATTTCTTAAGTAAACGGTTAAAAATAGCTTTAGCATTGTATTTATAAACGGGCAGTTTTCCGCAACAAGAAACCTCATGCTTCGGTTTTTAGTTTGTGTGCTGTTATATTTCTTTGTTAAATTAAAGGTATAAGTTGGTAGTCGATTGCAGACAGCAGCCGACCACACTTCGCCGTCTGTTGCTCGGCAACGCGAAGATAGCTTCATGTCGCCCACTACGAATGTAATTTCATAGAAATACATACAAATCAGTAGTGGCGCGGCGATGTGTGGTCTGCTGCTGCTGTCTGCAGTCGGCTACCAACTTATACCTTAACGGTTATTACGATATTGATGGTACGGATGATGGCAGTTAATGTTAAGATTTCATGCAACCAAATATAAGCTTCAATAACTTCTGTGATCTATGCGCCTGGGTGCCTACCTAATTCCTCAACAAAGGGGCCTGAGATGAACGCATTCAACCAAACAAACTCTTCAGATTTATACTCGTAATATAACATTTGACCTTTAAAAGTTATAATTTCAGCTTCCCAAAGTCTTATAATACCTTTGAAAGGCGCTTCACAATAATCAACTGTGACCTATATATTTCATCATTAAACTCAAATTATTCCCCACCGTTAAATCGCCCCCGCGAATATAATTAGCACGAAATTTCTCATTTACCTCCTTTTGAGTAGGTAGGCTGTTACAACGCAATTATGAAACACTTTACTGAATGACGATCTGTTCTCGATAGCTTTAAAGGTATGACGTAATCGTTTTTAATAAAGGTTGAGTGAGACCTTAAAATAACTCGAAGGCGTAGGTTAGGTCATAGCTGAGAACTTATTATTTGTTTTTCTTCTTTAAGAGCTTACTTACTAGCAATGTGGGTTAACTCCTTGAACTAAGCGAATTATGGTTTTGCTTGGGTCTGGAGTGGGTTCACATAAAAGCAATCTTTCTAAATTCTGTACTAATGATTTATGTTTTCTTTTTACAGGTAAATATTATGCAGATAAAGAAGGAAAAGAGAGAATGATTTGTAAGTTTTAAAGTTAATTGAAGAAGAGATTGCGACGGATTTTTGCTTCAGGTGTTAATATTTTTTATATTCCACCGTTCTTTTTAATTAAAATATAAACTACCAAAATATTATCTACAGTATTCCATAAAAGAAGTACTCCTCGTATAATTTTGAATCAAATAAAATAAATTGATTTGGCCAATCAATTGCTTATCAAAACAAATACGATTAAAATCCCAAAGATGCCAATGGATAAATTATAGGGATTCTCACGACGTTTTTCCTCGACTACTTAATGGCTCTATCTTTAATCTCGTCTTGTGAGAGCTTCGAGATCTCTAATGTGTATGGGCCGGTCACGCACTGCTATTAAAACATTAGTGTTTTGTCTTTTACAGTAATCATGTTTTGTCTTCTGTAATCATTTGTGGACTTGTGTGATGAAATACTTATTATGTTGTTTTAAGGCACACTGTTTTAGAAATTACCTGAGAATACCCTGCGTTTTAATATTTCGTCACATCCAACACTGTTTTGTATGAAATTCATAGTTCCCAAAGGGATCATCAGGACATCATATAATGCCAAAGGAGTGGTAGATCAGGTTTCCATAAATCAAATGTTAGTCTTTTGACGAGTAAATCCAGTAACGACTGTAAAAGATTTTGGAAGGACTATAGCACTAGAGATTTTGAAAAAAAGACGCTGTGTCAAATACACGGCAGATGTGTAGATAACAGATATCTTTGAACACTTCAATTGCCACCAAAAAACCTTTTTTCAGATAATTTAAGCAGTTGTAAAAGGAAGTTGATCTACAAAATCTTAAAAAAGCAGATTCACCAGGAAATTGGAAATAGGCAAAACATCTCCCTGACCGAATTGTAACCCGATGATTCAATCAGGAGCAGGGAGGGGCGAATTTAAATTTCCAACCGGAAAAACGAAATCGAGTCAATACTGAGAAATTGGGATTTCTTCTGTAACTTTCATTTATTGTTATTGGAAAAATGATTTGTTTTATGTTTGTTTGATGGAGAAGTAAAAGGTTTTACTCACTCAGATTTGTGTTTTTGAATTCGATTTGTTCTTGCCAAATTGGAAAATAATATTTAAGTAAAATGCTTATTGGCTTATTAGACCGAAAAAACGCCTCTCTCTCAACGTTATAAAGTAAGGAAAGAAAGGCGTAATCACCACCTATTGCGTTTTGTGATCTCAAATTTGAACCATGTTTTGAAAATAACATAAAGCAGATTGGCTTGGCAGGCCGGCACATGCCCTGAAACAGCCGAGGCAATCCATACGTAGTTTTTACACACATTATGGCGTATTATACTTACTTTTTATTTTGGTTCATCAGAAACCCTCAAAAAAGGAATTAAAGACGAACAAAGCAAAATAATAGGTCCAATAACCAAGGACAACAGAAACAATGGCATATTAATTGTCAGATTCGCGGTTTTGTGGCTCGCACGTAAGTTAGTAGCTTCATGGATATTTGGTTTCGTATGAGCCGCGTATTCGGCCCAAATGCGAAATGAACCGTTGTACGGATACTCAGAATATAACGCTTGGCTTCCTTTAATTAAGTGAGGATATTATTGAGATTGTTATTAACAAGATTTATTTGAATTGCGATGTCCGTTTCAAATTTGCGAAGCCATTTTCAACCTTTTGCTCGTGAAATTAAGGTGGAATTTGCGTGTGCAATTTCGGTGACAATGGAATATTAGATGCATGATCCAATATTATGGTCATTTTATAGTTAGTGTCGTGCTTCCGTCGATGAAGTACCTGTGGTGATACAAAAATTACATTTAAATTGTACCGTCAATTTATTTTATTAATTGTCAAATTACTACTCGCAAGTACAAGAACATCAATATCGATCGGGATAGGGTCTGGTTGCATAAAATTAACGACCATAAAATTGTGCTGGTTATCGACTAATATATTAGAAATCGATATAAAACACTGTCAGACTAAACCCCTAAGACACAATTTATCAACAGCACATTCGCATCGGATTCATTTCCTACCGACCTGCTTTCCCTTCGACGATCGAATTACCAATCACGGGAAGTGACTTCTTACTATATTTCTCACTTGCTGTGGCCCGCGGTTTCACCCGCGTAGTTATCTTTCTCGTGGGCATACCGGGTAAATATAGCCATTGTTGCTCCCTGAAAGTAAACTATCTAGTTGTAAAAGAATTTTTCAAATTGATCTAGCAGTTTCGGAGCCAAAATGATTATTGGCTTTTTGCAATATGCAATGCAAAAATCAAAAATCAAATCTCAAATCAACAATCACGTCTTAGTATTAGTAATAATATTAGTATAGATTAGCCCGCCGTTTTACCCGAAAAAAAAACCCAATTCTGTGTAGATTTTGGGATGAAAATCATCTGTGTTATCCTTTTGTCATAAGGTACTGCACCTTTACTAAATTTCTTCTAAATCGGTTGAATAGTTTTTGTATGAAAGTGTATATGTACATAACAAACATCCATCCATCCAAACTTTCACGTTCATAATATTAGTGGGTATAGATTCGATTCCATGTGGTTTGCGTTTGGAATTGCTTTATTGGCTGCTTTGTGGTCACAATGTTGGTTCGGTGACATTTCCAACTGGGAAATTCGAGCTGAATCTAGTTCAGTATTGTAACTACAGTCTGCTTGTAGTTTAGTGGCACGTATTCAGGAAATGTTGGGGATTTGGATAAAGAGGCATGCATACGGTTAAGTGCTTGGGTAGTTGGAAAATATAATGTTTCTAGAAAAAAAAATGTTCAAAATATTTTACAAGTTCATTGACATGGAATAATGTTATTTACCAGAGAAAAACTAGTTGTGTTGCTGCTTTTTGTGACAATTTATATTCGCTATTTTTAAGTCAAATGCATCAATAAGTTCTGCTTATTTTTATTGATAATGCACCATGGTTTCACCAGCGATGATACAGCCTATACGTAAACCTTAAATCACTATCTATGATGGATGTATTGAAATTCATTGCCTAGTTCAAAAATCTTAGTACATGAGACGGACAACAGAAAGTGACTATGTTTTATGTACTGTGTAAAGTTTTCTAATTACCAGGAATCAGGATTTACGTTTCAAGGTTATTTGGTCTTGAGGTCACTACGAATTGACATCCTCGAAAGTAATACTCAAACATAAATAATAATAGAGATACCAATCAACAAACTGTCTGTTAATAATACTGTCGTTAAATGGTTAGCACTTTAGCTGTTACAAGAATTTAGGTTTGGAAATGGGAAATTATGAAGAAAGTTTATTACTCCTGTCTGTCCATAGAGAGAATAATATGAAGAGAACATAATGATATGAAATATCTGACAGAAGGCATGGTATATTATATTGTACACTGGACATGTGTTGAAGTTTCATATCTAAATCACGTTTTTTTGCCAATCGCCAGGAAGCCATTGAATTAGCGACCTTTTTCATCATATAAGATCGCATTTGTGAATTTAATGTACACGATGACCACAAACTAAAGTAAGCGCAATGATGAATGATGATTAAAAAATTATATTCTTGAAAAATAAAAATCCAAATGATTCGAACATGATTACAACTTTTTATCGATAAAATACACTGCACATTAACGATAGACAGATGCTCGGTTGTTTAACTGTTAAACGCAGTGTCATAAAGATGTTAGGAGGATGTCGCATCTCATCATGAGACAGGAAACAGTTGTAAGGAGTATCGGCAAAAAGTAGCGCCGGTGAGTGTCATCGAACTCGGTGCATAGATTAACGTGTTGTGACGTTTGTAGTGATGTAGCTGTGTCGATGGAAAGTATCGATGTTTTTAGTAGGTCAATGTGTGTGTTCGATGTTTTTCTGAAATCGTTTAAGTTTGAGATTAGCTGTATTTATTTTAAGTATAGACGAGCGTGATCATTACAATTCTTTGATATAATCATTGTCAGTCACTTTGTTTTGTATTGGATTCTTACTGGCTGGTTTTTGATAAATAAATATTTTCAATGTTTAGAAAGAAGGAAAGAAAGGTTTAGTCTACACATGACATACACTGCATTTCTTCTATTTTTGCATGACAATAAGTAATGAAACAATATTTACATAATTTTTTTTTGTGTGATCTAAAATCATACCTAATTTGAATTTTTGATATATTTTATGTAAATAGAACATCACTATAGCATTCGACGCGTGACGGTCCTCACGGTCAGTACTCGCCGCACTACTAGTTTAAATATCTAGATATATTTCGAAAATATAGAATTATATGAGCTGATGATGATGATAGAATTATTAATTAAGCAAGGAAATCAAAGTTCAGTGTAATTTTTTATCACATTACGAGGAAGTCGAAAACAAGAGATATGTTTGAAGCAAAAGATGTGAGAATTCAATGCAGTTTGCGGTTTTTATAAGAGGAACTGTGACCGATTTATCAACACACAGCCCAAACACTGAGCGAATTGCGCTGAAATTTTGGCTAGGAGATAATTATTATAATGTACTAAGAAAAAAGAAAGTAAAACCGCGGGGACATAACTATCTAAAGCTAGTTTTATTAATTCGAAAATGATTAAAATTCTTTCTAGAATAAAAGCCGTTATAATGGCGTTGTCTGTCTAAAAATGCAGACTCCACCCAAATATATTAAAAAATGCAACTAGAAACATTCTTATGACCTTTAAACTTGGCTTATAAATTATATCTTTTCTCATGACTGAAGAGGTCATCGAACTATGAAAAAAAACTATTCACAGGCAAAATAAAAGGAGTAAAAGAGAGATATAAAGCCATAGGAGTGTCCTTGCTTTGAAAACATCGAGAGGGGGGTTTAAACAAAAGGGGAATATGGGAATGTACCTTTTGTACGAATGCATTGGTCCGAAGAGTGTCTTTTGTTTTGGGTATAGTTTGTTTTCAATGGACCAGATGCCCCAAAATAATACAGGATTTGGCTTCATTGGATGCAGTTTCAACGAATTAAAAGTTGTCATGATTCCCGAAAACATGTTAATACTACTAATACTATTTTGGTTCTATTTTATTCCCTGGGATCTCTTCTTTAAAAGCTAATTTGATCAATACTAATGCGCAAGTTACATCTATGAACAAATATCGTTCGTTTCAAATTCTTCGATCTTGTTATTTTATTTCATTAACGTAGAAGAAGAATTGTTGTAATATTATCAGTAAGAAAGACTTTGCTCTCAGCAATAAGACCGCCTTAGCCCATGTACCAAATGTTTTTGTCTGTTTCTGTAATAATGTCCTTGTGTGTGTATGTGCAATAAAGAGTATCTATCTATCTTTGACGACCCCGATGGTAGAGTGGTCACCATACCGGACCATGCCATTCGTAAGGTTGCGGGTTCGATTCCCGTGCGGGGTGAATATTTGTGTGAGCCACAAATGTTTGTCTCGGTCTGGGTGTGTGTGTGAATGAGTGTGTGTGTAGTTTCTGGTAGGTACCTTAGATACAAGTTCGAGCTTAGTTATGGGTCAGTTACTATAATGAGATGATGTAGTGAATGATTATGATATTATCTCAGTGAGTGAGAGAGGTCTGTGCTCTTTAGTGGGATGTTACAGACGGATAATTTACTTTTCTAAATTAAACCCTTTTCATACCTGTATAAGGTCCTGATTGATAATAACATGTTTCAGATTAGCTTTCCTTGCTATTGTAACTTCTTGTTATAACAGTAGCAATCGATGATGGTCTGTTATTTCCAAAACTTTTAATATCTATAGTTTCTTTATGTTTTAGTGGGTCAATTGTTAAGTTTCCACCATTAAAATGTTCTTTCCTTATATTTATTTGCTCCTAGAAAAAACTTTTTGGTTATATCTGTTGGAAAGTCAGGACTAATCATTTCGTTGTAAAAAGTAACGGTGTGTAATAACTGTCGACTCTTTGGAAGTAATATAATTTGAGGGATTTTTTGCTATTACGAAGGGCAAGGAATATTAAATTCGACTTTACTGCGTTGTATTAAGTACTAGGTTTCTGTATCTAATTTGCCGTATTTTATTTTTGTCAAAGGAAAATTAGGTTTATAGAAAATGTCTTAGCGTTCAAAATACAAGAGCAAATTATTATTATTTTTTATTGTATTGTTTTTTACATGCTTTATTAGCTTCAATTGTAACAATGTAATTAAATCTTTAAGGTAATATCTAGATAAAGGCCTTTTCTTCTTCGAATTTCATAGCTTTCTCAAATTATCATCATCATCATCAGCCTATATTAGTCCACTGCTGAACATTAAGCCGGTCCCAATTGTTTCTCATATCAAACACCTTCAAAATACATTCGATAGAGTCCTAAAAAGAGGACCTTACTTTAGCTTTAAAAATGCTGCGACATATATTGGTGTTTTACCAACGTAAAAAGCACACCATCGAAGTGCTATTCAAAATGCTCTAAAGCAAAACGAGGTCGTCGTAGACGGAAACAACTTGTATGCATCAAAACGTGTACAGAATTTTTACTTTTCTTGGGTATAAAAAGACTACGAATATTCGAAACGAAAATGCATATGTCGGACTGATTCCATTAGCAATAAATGGTCTCTTTCTCACTGATGATAATAGTACAGTTAGGGGAAATAGGAATAATCATCATGCGTACCTAATGCGTGTTGGTCATCACAAACCTGAGCCATATTGTGCCTCTTCACTCAGGAATTGAACACGGGACTTCGAGATTTTTAGATTTAGGGAGGTGGCAGCTGAAAACCAGCGTCGTCCAGTACCCCGGTACTGGTACAGGTATAGCTGAGCTGTTCACCTATTGTCAAAAAATATTATTTTAAGCCACTGTATGTTGTTTTTTTATTTTGTGTTTCTGACTATAAAAGTATTTTAATTTATTTATTATTTAAGTCAGGCCGCGCAAGCAGTAAACCGTAGAGGTGTCAAAGAGAATACATAAAAGCAGAATTAATTACTTTCCTTTATTTAATACTAAGGATTACACCTAATTAACACTTCGCTGTCCTATTCTACCCAATGCTCATGTTACTTTGACCTAATTCGTACAAAGAGTTATTATTAACAATGACATAATTCACTAGCAAAGTACTTCACTACAATAACCTTATTATATACACAATAAGGGTTTTGTTTCTTTAAATATATTTACGAGACATTTGTTGCTCTCAACATGAATAATTTATTATAATGATTCTTTAATATCGGCAATGGCTGATCTCAAATTCATGTCGCCCTGAGGCTTGTAGACAGCGGAATAACGAAGGATGTTTCTTAAAAGGATTTAGACAAAAGCTTATATTTTGTTCCAAATGAAAATACAAAGGTGAACGGAATGAATTTTCTTTTGTTCAAGTTTTGATTTGGTATAGAATGGTACTTTTTATTGTATCTTTGCTCTAATCTTTTTGTTAATAGTTTTGTGTTATTTGGTAAATTTTAGGTCTTCTTTTGCAAGCTCCTTGACATTTATAACTTACTTCTTTGCCCTTCGAGGTTTGGTAATAACTTTGCACAAATCGTTTATCTAACTGTGCTTCGCGGTTTTACCAACCTCCATCTTTAATACACGCAAACCTTCTTTAATAATCATTTGAACGTTGCAACGAAAGGTTTAATAAGATTTGATTACTTTGCCCAAAGTTCTCCAAAGAGTATGTTTTCTCTATTTTCCCTTTACTCTGGATGTTTTTCAAGTTGTACCAAGTTTTCAAGATTACCAACCTCTATAACGGTGCACTTGCGTTGTTCGCTTGCCATTGCCAAGTAACGAGGGCCCTTGTTATGTTCATGTTTCTACGTGACCGGGGTGGCCAAATCGCGGTACAGGATATTTGGATGTTTGTTTTTGTTTTGCATTTTTGGATTATTGATATTGTTTGTTTGTTACTCGAGGTACTCTTTAGTAGGTGGGATTTCTTTCCCAGTAATATTTTTGACAAAACTTTGAAGTTTCTTAACACCTATAATGACTGTCCATCTTGGCCACCGATTTTAAGTACATATTTTAATGGTAATGTAATTTAACTAGGTTGACTTACCATTGAATGTATCATATATTCAGATGAAAGATGTAAGCTTAGTTTCATCCCATAATAAATGCGATATCTGTGTTGCTCCTGGACCAAACCGCAGTTAGAAATCTAGTGTCAGTATTTGTTACATACCAATAAATCTGAACATTAGTTTAACAGAACTTGCGTGTCCCTACACCTGCACACGTGAGGACCTTTACAAGGCCACTGATAGTGCCATATCGGTGGCCGAGTTCTGGTCCTCAAAAATATGAGTCGACACGCTAAGATGTTCATAAGTGCCTCATTGTGGCCTTAACTGATTAAATGATTTTTGACTTTGACTTTTAAGAAGAAGACAGAACTCACACAGCAATTACATAACACTTTTTATACGCCTTTAAATACACTTTTCATAAGCATTTAAACACACATTCTCCACAATAATGGCCACCCTTGCACATTACGCCCTTACAGTGCGTTCACCCACACTTGACACGATGCCAGCGTTGGCGGTGTTACGTCACACGCCCAACGTAACGCCACTTTGGGTCAAGTTGGACTGACGGTGAACGTTTTGTGACGATGGCAATGTGTGGACTGGA
Organism: Timandra comae; assembly: GCA_958496195.1. NCBI lineage: Eukaryota > Metazoa > Arthropoda > Insecta > Lepidoptera > Geometridae > Timandra > Timandra comae. The sequence goes on along the minus strand of OY292377.1, from coordinate 6,613,711 downwards.
TACTGTTATGTATTACGTGTTTGAGTTTTTTTGGTATGTATAATTGTTCTGATTTCAGTAGGTGGTTATAGTTAATGAATTCTAGTAAAGTATATGAAGTTGGATTTCGTAAAGATTAACTTTAAACACCGGCCTGGCGATCGAGAGGTCGTGAGTTCTATATCCTCCTATTGTACTCTAAGTGAACCCACTCCAGACAAAAGCATACTTAACTTAGTTGGTGGAGTTAAGAAGTTACTAGTAGCAAACCACATTGCTAGTAAGTTTTGAAAATAACCGCAGTTTTGTATGTCATACACAATTGAAAAGACCACATTATCCTAATAAAATCTGCTATATGCATATAAGGTCTTAACCATTAACCTTGAAAATCAAAGTTCACTTTCATCTATACCGGAACTCAACTTAGCATACATTTTCACACCTAACTACTACATCAACTCAACAAGTATCAAGCGATTATAGTCCCAATTACCTATACCATAATGTCGATAAATGCGTAATCAGTAAAAGTAAACATTGTAAAAATAGCAATGTTAGTATTCGCATGGTATAAGGCGCGTGCGAAATGAGGAGGACTTTGTGATGTGAATTGGAAAGAAGGCGTCAATGATGTAGTGTAATATAGATGTGTCTTGTGCTAATATTGGGAGTCTTAACATAACATAATCATTCACTACATCATCTCATTATAGTAATTGACCACTAACTATGTTCGAAACTTGTATCTAGAGTATCAGAAACTACGCACACACTCATTCACACACACACACCCAGACCGAGACAAACATTTGTGGTTCACACAAATATTCACCAGATACTACCTAACCTAAATACTAAAGAGCTAATGTTACAAAAACGTGTTGTAATAGTCGTGTCATGTACTAATATTGGGCTCTTAAAAACAGTCTGAATTCTAGATAGTTCTGTCTTGTGGGCGTGAAGACGTGAAGAAAATAAATGGCGCCAAATAGGATTCCTGTTGTCAGAGAGAGAAAGATGAATTTGGACATTTATTTATTAGCGATGTTTGTGGGAAAATATGAAATATGAAGTAATATCAAAACATATTTTTGTTCTTACGAGTCTAGTTGTTAGTGATAGCGACATTAATAAATTATTACGAAGTTTATTATTACGAAGTGCAACACATCCCTTCCAGTCACGACATCGATAAGTGCGTAATAATAATAAGTCAGAATGTCGGCAAATACCTCCTTTTTATCTTTCCATTTCAAGTCCGAGCATCGCATCTATGATTCCCTATATCATTGGCTTCCAAGTTTTGTCGCCTTTGTGTCCATACGAAGTCACGTACCAAGCGAAATTGTTTAACAAATGAGAAATGTGGAATTATGTGATTACATTTCCAAATGTATCCTACTGTGACACTGACCTTCTCACTCAGTGAAACAGAATGGTACAACAGAAATGTATTTATTTTTATTCCGAACTAGCAGCACCCCGCGGTTTTACCCGTGTAGTTCCCGCGCTCGTGAAAATACGGGGATACAATTATACTAAAAACCTTCCTCTTGAATCACTACTATTAAAGAAAACCGCATCAAAATCCGTTGCGTAGTTTTGCGAAGATGTGAGCATAAGTAAACATACATAGGGATTAGGGACAGACAGCGGGAGGCGACTTTGTTTTATACTTACTATGTAGTGATGCTGATAAGTGATGAGACAAGCTAAGTGGTCATCTGATGGAGCGCAACACGCCTGCCCATTACAGACACAGTGTACAACACTGTACTGCGCTCATCACCCCGAGACATCAGTTGGTGAGTCTCCCATTACAGACACAGTGTACAACACTGTACTGCGCTCATCACCCCGAGACATCAGTTGGTGAGTCTCCCATTACAGACACAGTGTACAACACTGTACTGCGCTCATCACCCCGAGACATCAGTTGGTGAGTCTCCCATTACAGACACAGTGTACAACACTGTACTGCGCTCATCACCCCGAGACATCAGTTGGTGAGTCTCCCATTACAGACACAGTGTACAACACTGTACTGCGCTCATCACCCCGAGACATCAGTTGGTGAGTCTCCCATTACAGACACAGTGTACAACACTGTACTGCGCTTATCACCCCGAGACATCAGTTGTGAGTCTCGTGTGCCCAGTCATTTCACTGACTACATTGCCCTTCAAACTGGAACACAGAAATGTTTTCATACTACTGTTTGGCAGCATTGCAGTAGTATCCACTCGGACAGAATCGTAGTCGAAGAGATATACCTGTTTGTTTGTAGTTTTAATGCATTAGAGATTAGAATCTAGTGAGTTATTGCAGTGTGTTTATCTAGGTCGGAGTGATGGATTATGTGTAGATAGTAATAGATAATGTGAAACTGGGTTTTCTAGTGTGTTATGTTTGATATTGCTACTTTAGAATTATTATACCTTTACCGTATGGGACATGTGACTAGGACACGCAGATTATTATGGGCCTCGAAGATTCGTATTAATTGTAATTTTACATAGGGGTAGGGTAATCCTAAAATTTCACAAGCCTCTAGACTCCCCTGGGTTTTGGAATATAAACTCGCATTTAATACAATATTATAATTTGTATTTTTGAATTAATTTCAATTTGTATTTTTCAAAAAAAAATCATTCAAAATTTCAGACCTTTCTAATATAGGCTCATTCTAAGTTCTGATTACAATAGATTTTTTTATATTGTTTAATATTCACCTACATTGACTAAACCTCAAATATTTGTGGGTGCTAACAGTTTCACTCATCATTAATTAAACCCATTGCATTAATTGCATCCGTTACTAGCCTTGAATACCAATCTAGGAGTCTAGACTAACTCAATAATGTTCGTGGCATACAACAAACACGATACAATGGACAATCAATCACTTGTGAGCATTGATGTATAAAATTTCAAGATGTACAATCCTGAACAAATCTAACTCGAAACTGTCCACAAACCACGGAATCACGGAAAAAAGAACAATCACTCTCTTGACCATCACTACATAATATGAAAATGTCATTATACATAATATAAACAAACTAGCTGTGCCCCACGGTTTTACCCGCGTGGTTGTCCATCCCGTGGGAATTTCGGAATAAATTATAGCCTATGTCCTTCCCCGGACCATAAGCTGTACAAGCTGTACCCTGTACCAAATCAAGTCAATCGGTTCAGTAGTTTAGCCGTAAAAAGGTAACAGACAGACAGAGTTACTTTCGCATTTATTACATTAGTAAGGATTTAGTTAATTGCAAATTCAACCTTATGCTGTCGCGTAGACTGGCGTCTGAAATTGAAAAAGACTGTTTGAAATGTGCGCTCATATGGCGGCGCTTTGTAGGAACGATTTTGAGACGCTGAATTTATATCTTGGCTATTTGTACATCAATGTATATGACCCAAACATGTCATGACACCTAATTCTAGATTAGGAACACCTTTGTTTCACCCAAAAACGGGTACCTTCGATTTGTCATAAGTGTCATGTTTTATGTGTTCTACGCCATAATACACGTGTTTTATGACTGGCCCATGTGTGTGGGTAATAGAATTTTATGTGGTAAGTAATATTTTATTTGGAAGATGTATTTGAAAGTGATGTTTGTAAAAATTATGTAAACGACACTTGCTTGTTAAATATTTTTATAGATATAAAGGGAATAGGTATACATAACTACTGCTGTCGTACTAACATCATCGACAATCGTTACGGGTAGTTAGAGCCCTCAAAAGTCTAACATTTGGTTTAACCAAAACATGTCGTATAGCCCTCTGGGTTGTGAAGGTCTGATGGCAGTCGCTTCACGTAAATACTGACATTCCGTCAAATCTGGTTAAACTGAAAAACTGACCCCAAATAGACATGGGATAAAGATTCGGAAAAGAGAAAAGAAAAGAGGTACTTATACAAAACTATAAAATCAATATGCTTGCCTAAATATAAGTGATCTCACCCAAGTCATTTATGCATCGTCTAGGATGTTAAAAACATTTAGAAGAAACAAACATCTCCAAAAAATGTCGCAGTGAGTCAGCGTGGTGTATTTTAACTTTTTTACATTTGGTGGCATCATCGGCATAAGTTCCTAATGCTAGGAACTGAGTAATCCTAATCCTAACTAATATTATAAATGCGAAAGTAACTCTGTCTGTCTGTCTGTCTGTCTGTCTGTCTGTCTGTCTGTCTGTTACCTTTTGACGGCTAAACTACTGAACCGATTGACTTGAAATTTGGTACAGCCGTAGCTTATGTTCCGGGAAAGGACATAGGTTATGTTTTATCCCGAAATTCCCACGGGATCGGGAACTACGCGGGTGAAACCACGGGGCTCAGCTAGTTAGGTAATAATTATGATGATTTAAGCGTGCACAAATAAAATAATAAGTGAAATTAATTAATTATGATTCCAATATATTACCAAAAAAAGTAACAAAAAAACCAAATTAAATCAACTAAAAATAATGAAACAGCAAAATTGTTTTTTCGACATGTAATCGATTTAATTTGTAGGAAATTTACGTTGCATTGCATGGAAAATAATTTCTATGAAGAACACGCTGTGAACGTTTTCCAATCAGTCGATCATTATCTGCACGGGTTCGGGGGTTCACACTCGTCATTGTGCGACCCACGTAAGTTTACCATAAAATACGTGGATAAACAACTCCTTAAAAAAGATTAATTTCATCTTGTTTCATCCAACTCGTCCACTAAATGAATTCATTGATAAACACAACTCCCTTATAGTAATGTGAAATTTTCCATTCAAACACTACGCAAAGCCTAATTGAATTGTCATATCAATCTCCTGTGCATCACACTACTCCCATGGCCAACGGTCCCACAAAGCTCACTCCAATGAGGTACACAGAAGTCGCTAGGTTTAGTGGAGAACGTCACATAACCACCGGGATCTCCGTGTGACAGCAACGTCTTTCCCCAGAGAGCGTGAAAAAAAGTGGTCCCACAAACCTCACGTGCTTTATGTATAAAGCTTTGGCCACAATTTGTGGAACTAAATACACGTTCAAAGCTTACGTGCTTATAGATACTTATAGATGACACAATTCTATCTCTAAATGTGGGTTGATGTCTATATTTAGGTATTGATACTAAACTGGTCTTGCCGTGAATGGATTTCTAAATGTAATAGAGGATTGCTAAATATGTCTTTTAATAAGCATGTGGTAAGATAAATGTTTGTTTTCGCATTTTTTGGCTACTTACGTACGTGTGTTTGATGCTGAAGTGTTTATATTTCGAGTTCTCTATAATATTTTGTAACGATAACTGCTTCAAAAGTTGTTGGTTTTTCTGTGCTTTATTAGTTTTTCTAAGGATCTTTTTAATACATGCTAAAATTTAATTAGAATGCTTCTAAAGCTGTGTATGTTCTTGAAGTTTCCGGATAGGTTAGAAACTAAACTGGCTTCAATCTCAAGTTTTTATTAATCTTTCTGCATAACTGCACTTCGTTTTAGTTGTATTTTATGTAATTTTAAAGATTAAATATTATTATTGCAAATAGGTCTTATAAGATGACCTCTACAATCATTACATAAGCAATATTTTTGTACTATTACATCATCTTGATGTAGGTAAGAATCTGTTTCTAATGTTGTTTTTTGATACAAAAACTCAAGAGCTACTAATGAAATAAATGAGGAACAATATCTACACTAATATTATAAAGAGGAAAGATTTGATTGTATGCTTGTAACGAATAAGCTCCGAAGCTACTGAACCGATTTCAAAAAATCTTTCACTAATGGAAAGCTAATTAATATTATCTGTGCGTGACATAGGCTATATTTTATCCCCGTATTCTCACGGAAACGGAAACTACGCGGGTGAAACCGCGGGGCGCTACTAGTATATTATATGTACGTAATCCGTTGTCTAGTATCTATATGCTTTATTTACTTTGGGACTAGATGATGAATTTCGAAACGAATGGTAGTAGGTTCGATTCCTGTGCGAGCTAAAAATTTGTGTAATACACAAATGGTTATTTTAGTCTTTGTGCGCGAATGAATGTGTACCTGACATTGAACCGTGCTGTTATTATGTTATGAATTCATGCTGCTACAATACAAAAGATAATTTTCCAAATTATTTTGAACCCTAACCAACTACATAACAACAAAACGTTTATAACAGTACCATGTTACCATTCATTATGATGTGGTGGCGCCGCCGCGGCTGGCGTAGCGGTACCGTGACCCTTTAAGGCTGGCCCAAGTTAGAAGGGAGAGCTTGTAACGACATCTATCACGCCACATCCTTATTACTTAATATTATAAATGCGAGAGTAACTCTGTCTATCTGTCTGTTACCTTTTCACGGCTAAACTACTGAACCGATTGACTTAAAATTTGGTACAGGGGTAGCTAATGGTCCGGGAAGGGACATAGGCTACGTTTTATCCCGAAATTCCCACGGGATTACGCGGGTGAAACCGCGGGGCACAGCTAGTACGAACTAAACGGACGAATCCTGCATCGCGCAAGTGAAATTTACCCAGCTATTGAACTTGTTTACGAGAACCCGACAGCAACTGTCTCGCGGCAGCTGCCCACCAGACATAACAACTGTTTGGTCGGAGAATCGTCCATTTTCAATGGAGGTGAGGATCTCAATACCCTGTTTCACCCCACCTCCCATTCCCAAAAGCTTGTAAGGGATTTGGGTTGGGGAGGGATTGATTTTGATGGGGTTTCCCTTGGTGAGGGTTGTGGGACAATGATATTTTATCAATCGCACCTACTAATAATTATAAATGTGGAAGTTTGTATAGACGGTTGTTTTCTCTTTCACGTAAAAGCTGTTGGACCAATTTTGATGCAGATAATCCTTAGAAACCGGAACACCACATAGGATACTTTGTGTCCCAAATTTCGAAACTGCGGGGTATAGCTAGTTTATGAATCTCATGTAGGGTTTTTTTATTCTTTTTAACAAGAAATTTAGTCGAAATCGGGAAAAGTTACAAATAAATAAAGAACTTCTTTTTTTTACTTTAAATTAAGTACATTTGTGGGACTGTACAGTGTTTGATTACCTATATCAGAACAGTTGTATAACACAGTTAAAAACTTTATTAGCAAATTGCTATAATAAAACCTTATGTTCTACGTAATATTTTACTGCCAGCCATTTCGAAAATGATACAGCAATAGGCAGTTACAAGCTTGTACCACTTTGCAATGAACGTGTACTTAATTTGAGGTTTCAAAACGTACATAGGGTGGGTGTAATTTGTGATGATGTTTTAAACAAATAACAATACTGATTTGTATTTTTTTTTGATACCCTAGATACAAGCTTCGAGCTTAGTTAGGGGTCAGTGAGATGATGTAGTGAATGATTATGATTATAATTAAATAATGATTCCGTTTATTCTGTTTTCTATCCTTTACGTCCTTTGCTAAGTTTGCTAATTAATTTCGATTTGGTTAGTTGCATAAAGTTGCTAATTGGGAACAATGGTTTAGTAGTTTAGTTTATGCTTTTAGCTAGTAGGTATTATATTAGTCGAATTATTTGTCTTCGGATTATTTATTTATTAATATAAGACTTATACTA